>CM060407.1:39258900-40599829 GCA_030545235.1 Helianthus tuberosus
CCATTGTGATCATGTTTGAGGTAGTTATATCTGGGTGCAATAATTGGAGCCCCACAGTCACCATTGATCCACGTTCACCACCTGCACCGTCTTCACCATATCCTGGGACTATACATAACCCTGATGGCAAGAGAGCCACCGAAGAAATGTCCTTGCCATTCATCACCACGGATACTGTTGGTAAATCCACAGTTGCATAGACAATGAGTGATCCCGTCATATCACTGATTGTCTCCTGCAGCACCATAACCTCATCGTCTTCGGTTGGCCTTTCCTTTACACGTGTAAAAACAATAAATTTAGAAAACAAACATTTAATTATTAAGAATACTACAAATAAATAAAAAATGACTTTGTAAACTTACAATATTGGAATTTAAAATGGAGACGCAGTTAGGACTTGTTTCATCTTGGCCCAACGGTAACTGGATCATGTTTCTAGCGGCAATCCTATGGCATATCACATCCCAAATACGCCTGTCTTTTGTTTTCAACATATCAAACAGGTGTTGGTGATTTGTGGGTATCCAGACTGAATAGGTTGCACTAGTGACTATTCCCATTGGTTCACCAAAACCACTTATGTAATTGTGTGCCATGATCCTTGGTCTTCTCGGTGCATGATCCGCAACCAAATCCCATTGTTGACCATCGGTTAAACAAACCCCACCACAAAAGATACTCATCATGCGTTGTGCTAGGCCTCTTAAGCTTCTTTTTGTATCTTGAAGTAGGTGGTGGCTGAGGGTGGGAGACATGATGGCTGTTACGCTTTCACAATGCCGCAAAAGTGCACTAATCCATCTTTGTGCACCGAAGCCCACACCCGACCTGATTAACTGACGATACTGGTGGGGGACCGATTGCTCATCGTATTTAGTATGTTCGATCCACGTAACCTACACATATTCATTACAAAATATATCATAGTTTAGACATAATTATAAAATACAAAAACATACACACAAATTATTTTATATACATATGCTATACCATGGTGAAACCATTTGGCATATCATGTAGGATACAACCAGAAGGACACCTTCTTGTCATGTGTCCTTCAATTCCCGAATCGATTGACAAATCAACCACAATCCATTGCCCCTGTGCTTGCTGTTTGGCAAATCGAATAAACTTAAGCCCTCGAACTGGCACTAAAGGCGAAATGAGTTGAATTTCGGCCTTCATCTACATCAAATATTGATCTTTTAGCAAAAAATAGTCTTTTTAAACATGAACAAAAATAAAGGAGAATAAAAAAAATAATAAAAAAGTCTAAGAAGGCTTACAAGTTGGAGAGCACCATTTCTTGAGCCTCCTGTACCATTGGAAATCACTTCCATTGTAGTACAACTGCCGATCATCCCCATAAACATTTCTCTCCACTGATCCTACAAATTCATGTTTAATTATGTATAAGTTAATGTAATTTTGGGTTTTCTATGAAACTAACAAGAACAAAAAGATAAGTTACCGCGTTGAGTAATGCTTCTACAAGGGTTGAACTAGTCATCGGTACCACGCTCCTAGCCCGTGTAGCCTCAGATACGAATCCAAGTGGTTTTGTGCCACGGCAAGGAGGAAAAGCCCTTTCATATTCAACAAAATTAAGGGTTTCTCCTCCACCTTCCATGTTTCTATTCCATAGTGGAGTATTGACATTCCCAAGCTTTAAGAGCACTTCCATGGCTCTTGATGCTTGCACAAGATATCCATTCCTTTGAATGGGTATGTCGAAGTCCATAAGTGATCGACTCATGATTGGGTTTAAAGTGTCACCAGGAATTGTCACTTTGTTTGGCAATGGAATACCAAACATTTGACTGACTTGACTGGCGAAATTAGCCACGCGGCTAAATTCCTCTTTCAACCGTGCGTTCTCTATCACGACTTTGTGTTCGTGAATGGACCCGTCTGGTATTGTTGCTTGTGCACCACATTTATTGCAAAGCGGGTTCTTTAGGAATTCTGCCATTGCTAAATTCTCAAGCCTTAGTTGCTCGTTCTCTTGCTTCAAAATCACATTCTCACTGCGCTCCTTTTGACTCTGCACAAGTGTAGTTACCCTTATGATTTTTAGCACCAATAATTATAATAATTAGGGGGGGGGGGGGGTGGATTCAACTTATACATTTATTATAAGGTCTGGATTTTTATATATTTCTTAAACATATATGTTTTGCCATGGAATTTTGCCATGAAAATGAAGATATAACCAAACATTACCTTCAATTGAGTTCTTCTATTCTGGAACCAAAATTTGACCTTATTGATAGTGATATTGAGTTTATTTGCAATTTCAGTCCTTTCTTTCTCGGTAGGGTGGGGGTTCTTTTTGAAGAATCTATTACCTCAAAAAGAAACAAAACAAAATAAACTAAAAGAAGTATGCATGCATGCACTTAGAATTTGATCACTAGTTGAAAGGAAAAGTGAGTATTACTTTTCAAGTTCTTCAACTTGCTCTCGTGTGTAACGGCTATATTGTCGTGAACTCGAAGATGAACCGCCATGATTTATTTCCTCTTCGTCACTAGACCTGACTTCACAATTCTCATTTTCATCGGATGTGGTTGCAGGTACTTCTTCCCTGGCCCTTTGATTACCATTTCCTTCCATTTTTGGCTTATCTCTGCAAAATCATATATGAAATCCAATAAAAATATGTATTTAAAATCCACATATAACAACAATAAAGCTTCACAAAAGAATACGAAAACAAACATCAACCCCTATTAATATTTATTCACAACACTACCCACCATTAATAAATATTATTGAATTACTCAAAGAATCTCTATAAGAGCAAAATAAAAAAATATCATGTTTTAAGTTTTTTTTTCTAAATAACTATAACTAAATCTTATAATCTTTTAAAAGAATTTGTACTTTTGAAGATTTTAAATAACTCAGACTTGATAGTATTGGAATGGAAACACAATATATATATATATATATATATATATATATATATAGGGAGAAGATCATGCGAGAACCACCTCTTATTGTGAGAACCGCGAGAACCAATGTGAACACACCAAAAATGCCTAAAAATAGCTAAAAATCACACAAAATTTTTTTTTTGAATTTTTTAATATTTTTTATAAAAAAATAGCTACTTTTCGAAGCCAAAAAAAAAATATTAACCTAAAAAAGTAGCGATTTTAACCTAAAAAATATTAAAAAAATCAAAAAAAAAATTTTTAGATTTTTTTTTGATTTTTTAGATTTTTTTTAGATTTTTTTAGGTTTTTTGAGGGTTTAGTTTTTAGCATTTTAGCTTGGAGGGTGGGGTGTGGGGGGGGGGGCTTAGGTTTTTGGGGGGTGGGGGAGGGGGTGGGGTTAGGTTTTTTTTAGCATTTAGCTTGGGGGGGGGGTTAGGTTTTTTTTTGGGGGGGGGGGGGTGGGGGTTAGGTTTTTTTAGGTTTTTTTTTAAGTTTTTTTAGCTATTTTAGGTTGTGTTCACATTGGTTCTCAAGGTTCTCACAATAAGGGTGGTTCTCGCATGAGCCCCTCCCTATATATATATATATATATATATATATATATATATAAGTTCTTTCAAGAGAATTTGTGTTTTTGAATATTTTATAATAAATAACTCAGATTTGATAGTATTTCATTTTCAGTTATGAAATGAGAAAATTATATATATATAAAACTTCATTTCTATCTACAACCAACTCTAAACATACTGTAATTAAACCTCATTGTTAGAGCATTCACATCTTGCCCTCTGTATCATCTTATTATCTAAAATTTAAAGAATAGTTTATAAAAACCATCTAAAATATCACTCCATCACATCCTCTATAATAGAGAACACTTTTTGAGAAAACAAAAGCAACATCAATATTTAGAGTTTCAAATCCAAACCTCTATAATTTATTATGAGTGTATAATAAAGAGAAATTTTTTTATAAAATAAGTGTACGTGAGTAAGATAAAAATAGAGTTGAAGAATGGAATGTGTGAAGTTGTTTAAAAATAGACCAAAATTGTCTTTTTAGTTAAATTATATAGATAGAGAAGGAGAATGGGATGTGAATGCTCTTATCATGGGGTATTGAATTTAACAACAAAATAACAACAAAAGGTAAAAAAAACTAATAAGTCGGGTGTTTATCGAATTGGATATTAGGTTCCTTAGGTTAACCGAAAAGGTTTTTCCGATTCAAGATTTTGGAATGAATACATTTCAGATTTTACAAAACAAATTCGAATTCGTATTAATTTGAATGAACCAGATTAAGAGAAGAAAATGTAAAATGTGACAACTAGACCAGTGAGGGTTAGAGCTTTCTATTGGGTATTTCGGATTGGGATTTTAGAACTCAACAATCCGTAACTTGATTCAGAAAACGAGTCTATTTTCCGAGGTTCAATGCAAAAAAGCTTAACACCCTAGTGACATAATAAATTATGTCATGAGTTTTATAACAAAAAAATGTAGTTAACTTATGCAATTTCAATACAGCAAAAAAATGATTGAATGTAAATAATCATTGCATCAAATTTGAAATTAAAACATGATCGAATAATATTATACTCAAAACTCAAACTCAAAAATTTTAATTAACAAATAAATCTAAAAATAAGTATGGTTACAAAATACAAAATAAAATACATACATAGAGGGTACTTTATCACTTGTTGGGATTAGTCGATCTAGGAAGGAGCTTTCTCCTAAAATCCTTTTAACCAACAAGTGAGACTCTATGATGAATTGTGTGTTAGTGATGTTAATGGAAGACATATATATATAAGCAAAGAAAGAGGAAAGAAAGGGACATTGTTGTATCTTTAGAGGTGTTTATAAAAATATGTAGAAAATCATATTTCAATTCCTTTTTCAACTTTAAATTTGTGACTTTAATGAATTTCCTGCTACAAAAATAAACTTCTAACAACTTCCTCACTATGTTAAAAGATCTTGTTTCATAAAACCATAGGATGTGACCTAACCCAAGTAGTCAAACATGTAAGTGTAAAACAAATCTCATATGATAGTTACCATGAATCTACTAAGAGAAACAAAATAAAGTCTATATTTCTAATTTATTTGTAACTAGTATTAAGCAC
Source organism: Helianthus tuberosus (assembly GCA_030545235.1). Lineage (NCBI taxonomy): Eukaryota > Viridiplantae > Streptophyta > Magnoliopsida > Asterales > Asteraceae > Helianthus > Helianthus tuberosus. The sequence continues at coordinate 39,263,983 of CM060407.1, forward strand.
CCCTTGCGTTGCGGTGGGATCATCAACGCTGAACTTGCGGCAGGTTAATGTGAATAACTTAGACCGAAACGTAAAACATAGATAAGTATAACTAAGTTGTTACTCACCTCGTCTAATATAATGTTGTTTATAACTAATAGACATTGGGGTTATTCATGAAATTCTAAAACTGCCAGTCATTTGTCCACCATTCCTCCAGCTGGCCTATAATAGGTCAGGGGTTGATAATAGGATCTGGGATAGCCGGCTCCAAATTTATTGGAAGCTCAGATTGGGCAGGGAAATTGAAGAGGTTTTCATCGGCATGTCCGATGAGGTCACAATTTACCAGTTTGCGATCAAGCTCCTCCCATGGTGGCATTTCCTGGGCTTGCCCGGAACTTTCCCCGATCTCCTTTCCTTTCCCTTTATATTTCGGATCCTCAGTCTTTTTAACCTTCTGCGCAGCTGGCTTCTTCCTACGCCCACGTTTCCAGTCCAAGATTCTCCTTCTCTTTTTCGGCTTTGGTTTCTTCTGGGCATGGGCCTGGAATGTTAGTGGTTCCTCTGTATCTGCCAGGTGGCCAGATGGGTTTCCGGTGGTATCCATATCGGTGGTATGGATAGTAACGTTTCGGAGTGCCTCCGACAGTTCATTCATGCTGTTAACACACATAAAAAACACACACAAATTTAAAATTAAAATTTTATTTACTGTAAACTAAATTTTCACAGAATCACAGAATGACAATCAGAAAAATTAAGTATTTCTAAATACTTAATTGGCTTAAATCAGTGGCTCTGATACCACCTTTTTCTATCACGGCCCCCGACCCGGTTTTACCCGTTTCACGAGCCACAGGACAGAAAACTCGTGGTATTATTTATTTTGGCAGCGGAAATTTTAACAGGATCTTTTTAAAACTGAAAATGCCCAATTATTTTATTTCACATCTTGGGACAAACCCCATAATTTACAATCAAGGAAATTTCACGGGGAAATTCCCTGTTTATACAAAAACATGTTTATTTATTTTATTTACTGAGCCACATTCTTGAAGCTGGTGTGCTACGCGACACCTTTCCTGGTTCACAGTAAATAACCTGAAACATGTTAAAAAAGATTTTATCAGTGGGGAAATACTGGCGAGTCACTCAAGTTATAATATGACACGTTCGTTATAGATTACAGCATAAGAGCGATTACAATGGCCCCTATCTTATAATTATCTGGCCCCGTGTCACACCATGGTGACGATGGTCATACCACCATTGGTTCCTTTCACCCAATAGTGATGATTATCACTGTTAAAAGTGAGAAACAATAGTAATGTGCACAATACCCCACTTGCGAGTAATTTAAGATAACCAAGACTTAATCCCTGTAACATATAACTGGAAAACATTTAGGTATTTGTAAAATACTTTTGACAAAAGTGAATGACTCACATTGCAAGTTTAGTTGGACAGAACTTTGCCTACTGATTAGCCTCGTAACCTAGTTAAATAACAATGCACACAAAACTAGGTTAGCAACTTAATACAACTTTTACGATAAACTCACGAAATCAAAACCCTCACGACGAATGACAAAGTATAGCCCGGATTCGGGCAGCACTTAAACATCCATCAGACTGGTTTCAATCGATCGGACATTGTATCGTAGCAGTGATTGAGTTAATACCCTGTTGTCATAGCAGAGCTTCGTGCTTGTGTGTGTTTTTGAACGAAACAACGGATATTTGAACGTATGTTGTGAATTTTAACGTCGAAACAATCAAACAGTTCAAGTCCCAAGCCCCTGGCTTTATAGTCCAAATTGGACCCGCCCGCGTGTCGCGTCGGCTGCCATGGTCCCCGACGCGTGTCGCGGGGCAGGCCAAATTAGGCTAGGGTAGCCTCGTGTCCCAAATAGCCTAGGTGAGTCAAAACTAAACGAAAATTCGTGTTTTACTTCATTTTTTATGGATAATTATCAATTAGGGGATACCCCCCTCGAGTTTTAGGGGGCCCTGATCCTAGCTTTGACCGTTTGGAAAATATTTATGGGTCGTGCCATACTACTTGGGGGTCTCAATTAGGGTTTCCTATTGTGTATTATTAAAATAAGAAATAATTATTTTGGCAAGAGTTGTTACATTATGTTATAATATGAGTAGGTAATAGATTTGGTATAATAATTATGGTTTAAAACCACACTATGTGTCAAAAGGGCATTTTAGTCACATTATAACATAATTTAAGAACTTGTAGATAAACTCAGGTTATGAACAGGTTTAATATATCAAAATATGTTAATTATAATAATATATCAGTAGGTAATTCTTTTTGCAAGTTCATCATTGATTAAAACCAAGTTTTACATAAAAAGGGTATTTTGGTCATAATTAGGCATATTACAAGAACTCGTGTAAAAACTCAGAATATGATTATGATCAAGTAGCATAACCACAGAGGGTTATACTACACTAAAATATGATCATAATGCAACTAATAATCAATAGCTCAAGTTGCTAAATCGGGTCAGAATCGAAAGTTAAAGCAGAAGTCAAACTGCTCGACTTTCGGTTGCGAACCGACACTAAAACTGGAAATGACGGGCTGAACATGTTCATACATATTCTAATATTAATTACCAACTGTTTTAGTATAAAAAACATGAGTTATAACATTTATAAGTTCATTTTATAAAGTTTACGACAATCTGCCCTTTGACTTTTTAATTAACATAACTTTGACCTGTCATTTGACCAACTTAACGTGATTTCCAGGACGTGCCCTTTTAAGGGAATAACACCTACCTTATTACGATCACGTAGCCATGTTCAATTCGAACAATGGCTGGACTGTAATAAGTCAAAGCAAAAGTCAATTTTGCTTGACTTTCGGCTATTAAAAGCCTATAAAACAAAAATGATTGGAAAGGAACACTTACAAGTGGTTCTTGGAACGATTAGAACTCAGTGGGATGCTCCTATAAGACCAGAAACTTCCAGAGAGGGAGAAGAAGTGTTGGAAAGAAAGGTGCAAGTTTGAGAGTGTGAACTATGCACCTATTTATACTTGTGGAGCTTGGACAAGATCTTTACAGGTGTTAGGGATGTTATAAGATCATCCTAAGTGTCCATAAATGTGTCAAGTGCAGCTAGGAAGCTCAGTAATTTGAATAGGTGGCACCATGACAGTGTTCCTTGGCCTCCAAACAAAATACTGCCACTGGCAGTCGCTTGCGGACCGTATGGCCTAAGGGCTTACGGTCCGTAAGCTATAAGGGCGCACACATGTTTTCACTATCTCGCGGACCATATAGACAATAGTCTTGCGGTCCGTATACGATGGTTTGATACAATAGTTTCAATTGCTTACGGACCGTAAAGACAAAGGTCTTGCGGTCCGTAAAGGGTCACTCAGAGCTAAAAGTTTGGCACGTTGACACCTTTAGTCCCTCCATATTCATATTTTTATAAATTGTCAAAATTAGTCCCTCTCGCCCAACTTTTAGGCACAATTGAGAGTATGGACACGTGTCAGCACGAATTGACATGAATTTACGAGGTGTTACACGAGCCCGGTGCAACGCGGAGCTAGCGCAGCCGCAACGCCGCAGCCAGCGCAATCGTAGGGAACGCAGCCAGCGCAACCGCAACGAACGTAGCCGCATCGGCTCAGCGAGCGCATCCGCAACGAGCACAACCGTTATATTGTATTTAAAGTTTATTCGCAGTGGCACAGTGAGCGCAGCCGCAACGGCGCAACGAGCGCAGCGGCATGGTTAATAAAAAAATAAAAAATTACCACCTATAAGCTTAATACACCTTGTACTTCACCTGAGTGAAAGTGGGTTAGAGGAGGCACAAGCAACCCAACGGTAATCAATTAAGCTTTTATTTTGTGCTATTGTTTTGTTTTTATGATATAAAATTCCCTATTTTTATGATAATTCTAATTACATGTTCTATATTTGATTGTAGATATTTCAGAAAGGCTATATCAACTGCTTACAATAACCAATTCATGTATTCTCTTGGTTCCTTAAATAATCATTATTTAATGTCACATAATCATTTGACTTGGTATTATTAAGCAAACACTTTCAAAGACACTGTAGCTTGAATATTATATTCACAATTGATGATGTAATCACGGGGAACTTGTACAGGGAGGGAAAGATATTGAAAGTGCATACTGGGAACTTGTAGTGAAAGATATTCAAGATGCTTGCACACTGTTTGAGCCAATTTACGATGAAACAGATGGTGTTGACGGTTATGTTTCTGTTGAGGTTTCACCATGGCTTGCTGATGATACCCAAGGGACCGCTGATGCTACAAAATGGTTGGATAAAGTGGTTGATCGCCCAAGTGAGCTCGAGCTTTCATATGTTCAACGAGCTCCTAACGGTAAACGAGTATCCTATTGTAAATCGCCACTGCCGCCGCATTGCGTGGGTAGCCGACTAGTATATATATAAACGGTTTACAGTTTGATATATTTTTAAATATATTACATTTTAAAATCTTGTTATATATATATATATATATATATATATATAAGTGGAGTTTTAGAGTGAACACTAGTGTATTTGCGAATGGAGTGAACAAATCCTGACCATTGATTTACATCATCAAATCGTAAAATACACTATTGTATTTTCATCATCAAATCCTGGCCATTGACTTACACTTGTGTATTAATAATCAAAGGCTAGGATTAGTACACACAGTTCACTGTCAAGAGGGTTGTTCACAAATGAACCTAGCTCTCTCTCTCTCTCTCTATATATATATATAGGGAGCCGCTAAAATGAAAACCACCCCCATTTGTAAGAAGAACCGAGAGAACCACTTTCTAACCATTAGATCTTCAAGATGGATGGCTGAGATTAAAAGTAGTTAATATTAATATTACCCTTATTCTTAAAGAGAAAGGTCGGTGCACAGGCCAAAAGACACTAATGCCCCTTCAACAGAGAAGTCGTACATAGACAAGTGTGTGGCCAGGGTTTTCTTCTAGATCTTTCATCATTCTGCTCTCACTATCTCGATCTTCCTTACTCTCGCCATCTTGGAACCATTGCTGCTGTCAATATCTCTCAACGGCTTGCTGTTTAGGTTAGAATCAAATTACTTTTCTTCTCTTTCGTCTTCTATATTCATGCTTTGCAAAGACCAGTTTAGGTACTCCTGCATCCACAAAAATGGAAGATATCATCAATTAATCATTAGATATCATCAATTAATCATTATATTTTCTTCATTTAAACTGTGAAGGGCTTAATTGTCGCTTGGGGAGTTCATAAAGTTTAAGCAAATTTTTTCGTTGTTTTTTCTGCATTTATCCGGTTTTACCATACTAGAATCACACTGATTCATACCTGAATATGCGACATCAAACATGACTCCGGTTTGTGTAATCTAATCGAAGCGTTTCAGTTTCACTTACCTGCTTTATTTTGTTCCTGATCCGCTGTTGTTCACTGTCAAGTTGTATTATGGACCGCCTTAGGTTGTCTATTCAGCCTTTGTGATCGGTTTTATATGGTTTTTAAGGTTTTGTACTTGGCGGTTATGATTTGTTAGTATTTTGAATTTTGATGTTTGCATTGATTCTTGGTTTAGTTTGATGATTAGAATCTGTAGGTTGTGTAATTTATTAATGTTATGAAATATGAAAAAGAATCTGCTAGAATTTGAGGAGTTTTTGGATTTCATGTTTGTTAATTGGGAAATTCATAAAGTTGAAGTGGATTTAAGGAGTTTTTCCACGTTTTTCATCATACATGGGGCGGATTTTTTCATATTTTACTGTAGAGCATTTGATTGCTTACTCAGGACAGAGTGTTTCTAAATTTTATCTTAAAGATAGATATGTAGTTGCTGCTGAAATATTTATGTTAGGCCAAGGGGAGAGTTAAACTTACCCTTGGGAAGGGCTAGGTTTCGTTAGAGTTGTAGTTACAGAAATGCACCAAGGATGTATCTATATGTACTCTATTTGGCTTATATGCATATCAAGGACCAATTATTATATCATCTACATATCACCTCACATGTCTGTGTGTGTATTGGTTGCAAAAGGTTGCTTGTGTCCTGAAGTGTCTTGCTCTCTGATCTCAAGGGGTTTTCTTCCAGCTCTTTGCTTAATTACAACAATCCGAGTTACAGAATACAAGATTCAGGTTAGTTTTGCTTTGCGCATTCCTTTTAATTCAGAGCTTAGGGTTTCTTCTTTGTTTATTGTCTTTGGGTTTTTTTCACTGCTTCTTATTTGCAAATTGACGTGTGTTTTCAGTTGCCGGATTTCATATGTGCTGCTCTTATGTCAGTTTATAATTGAATGAACTTCATGCATGAAAGGTTATGTGATATTATATTATATCAAAGTCAATATATAGAACAACAAAACAAAATCACCTAAAAATAGCAAGCTAAGACAATAATCAAATGCTCGAATAATGCACTCCTTGACCCCAGCGTACACTAGACCCCAATACATGGTCCAACTACTTGTCTACCACTAATTATTGTTGAGTCGATTGAACAATTTCTTTGATTCCCTGAACTGTTCGTGCCACCAGATCATTTATCATGATGATGGTTTCCATTGTGATCATGTTTGAGATAGTTATATCTGGGTGCAATAATTGGAGCCCCACAGTCACCATTGATTCACGTTCACCACCTGCACCGTCTTCACCATATCCTGGGACTATACATAACCCTGATGGCAAGAGAGCCACCAAAGAAATGTCCTCGCCATTCATCACCACGGATATTGTTGGTAAATCCACAGTTGCATAGACAATGAGTGATCCCGTCATATCACTGATTGTCTCCTGCAGCACCATAACCTCATCGTCTTCAGTTGGCCTTTCCTTTACACGTGTAAAAACAATAAATTTAGAAAACAAACATTTAACTATTAAGAATAGTACAAATAAATAAAAATGACTTTATAAACTTACAATATTGGAATTTAAAATGGAGATGCAGTTAGGACTTGTTTCATCTTGGCCCAACGGTAAATGGATCATGTTTCTAGCGGCAATCCTATGGCATATCACATCCCAAATACACCTGTCTTTTGTTTTCAAAATATCAAACAGGTGTTGGTGATTTGGAGTTTTTTGCAGGAATAGGTGGTTTGACCACCAAAAGATCACATGTAGGTGGTCTTGAAAAAAAAGAGTGAAACTAGGTATAACGTGATATGAGATAGCGATATTCATGTGGTTCTGACACAAATTCTGCCACATATATCAATATCGCTACTTTATATATATATATATATTTGAATATCGGTAGTTTATATATATATATATATGAATATCGCTAGTTTGTATATATATATATATTAATATCGCTAGTTTGTATATATATATATATGGATATCGCTAGTTTGTATATATATATATATATGAATATCGCCACTTTGTATATATATATATGAGAATATCGCCACTTTGTATATATATATATGAATATTACATATATATAAAATACATATACTTTATATATCGCTATATGGAATATACATATACTTTATATATATGTTTTCTTTTGCAGTAGGTTCACATGCCTAGTCTCAGTATTATCACATCACATGTATAGGTTCAGTATTATCACATGCATAGGTTCAGTATATATATATTATATGTTAGGTTGCATTGTTAAGTCTTTTCATTGTTAAGTCTTTTCACATAGTAATGTGGCATTTCCAAATTTTTTTATGAATGCATCCACCTCACTTAAAAAATGTTATTCACTCTTGATCAGGTGTTCCTCATGGATGTTCACATGTATAACCGAGGTGAAAAATTTCGGAGACCAAATGCATGTGTTATCGAAGACGACGTGTTCCTGAGCTTTAATTCAGAAAGTTCCATTTGATATTGTTTTTCACTTGGATTGTATTTCTCTTCTGAATTGTTCTCTCTACTTAAGCACTGATTGTAGATGGAACTTACCAATTCAAGACCCATCTTTATCATTGCTAGGTGTTTTGATGCAAATTTCGGAAGCAGAAATAGATTCATTCTTACCTTAGTATTTTTGTCCCAATATCGCACTCAGTCGGAAGTCGCGGCTTGGCGTAATTATTTGAAGACGACGTACTTTAATCGGAAGTAGCGGTTTAGCGTTTTATAGTTTAAATGTTTACTTTTCTATTTTTACGTGTGATGCTTCTATGTAGGATTCCTATAATTTTGTATGATTCTTTGTTGTTCTTGAATCTGTTTAATTTTAGTGCAGTGATATTTAGTGCTTAATCTTTGTGTTGTCTATTGAACCCGGTGGTGGGAGCCACACGGGTGAGGAAACGGCCACGGAAAAGGCCACTTTGGACTTTTTTGACAAGACAAAAAAAATGAGTTTTTACTACTTTCGGGCCCCCCTGAATGACCCGAAAAGCTTTCCGCCGACCAGACGCCCCTGGTCCCTGGACAAATTTACCCCTCCTTATAAGTTAGAGACAAACGAACCCGGTGGTGGGAGCCACACGGGTGAGGAAACGGCCACGGAAAAGGCCACTTTGGACTTTTTTGACAAGACAAAAAAAATGAGTTTTTACTACTTTCGGGCCCCCCTGAATGACCCGAAAAGCTTTCCGCCGACCAGACGCCCCTGGTCCCTGGACAAATTTACCCCTCCGTATAAGTTAGAGACAAACGAACCCGGTGGTGGGAACCACACGGGTGAGGAAACGGCCACGGAAAAGGCCACTTTGGACTTTTTTGACAAGACAAAAAAAATGAGTTTTTACAAAAAAATATTTTGTTCTAATAACTTCATAATAAACTTTATAATATTAATAAGAATAGGTTGAATAGTTTTGAATAGTAGTGTTGCAGTGTGTTGGTGCCAAATTCAAACATGACAACTATGACAAGTCTTGTCAATTGGCAAATGCAAATATGATGAAGAAACTAAGCATCTGTCGTATATATGAGTGTAAAGTATTGCCAAGTTGGAACCATATATATATGTTGAAACAATATATACATGTTGAAACCATCGATCGTATACCACAAATTACACTAAATTTTCTTACGATTTAAACATGAGTTATCAGATTCACCCTGGTCCCCTTTACAATACAGTGTTGTTTTTGGCTAATCAACATCGTGCGAGGGAAGTTTTCAAGCGCCCCAAGGACTATCGGAAACCAATGAGTATAAAACGTGCCGATGGTTCATTTTGGTCACTTATAAAGGATAATCCGATAGGACCACGCGTTCAAAGTATAATTCGTCAAGCGGGCTTCGGCGGTATCCTCGATAGTGGGTATCGGTACATTGACCATGCGTTAATAAACGCGTTGGTTGAGCGTTGGAGGCCCGAAACCCACACTTTTCACCTACCCTTCGGTGAAACCACAGTGACTCTACAAGACATTAATGTTTTGTGGGGTCTACCAATAAATGGGGAGGTATTTTCCGGTACGGAAACGCCGATTACATTGACCAACGCCGTTATAATGTGTCAAAATTTGTTGGGGTTTACCCCTGAAAAAGAGCATTTTTGGGGGAAAAGAATAAGTTCAATCCGTATTATAGAGGAGATAACAGCACCGTTAAATGAAGAAAGGGCAACGGACGAAGCGTGCATTATACGTGCTCGTTTAGTAATTTTTTATTTACTAGGATGTACATTATTTCCTGTAAATTCGAATAATTGGATAGCTCTTCATTATCTGCCTTTCCTAGAAGATTTGGGGCAATGTTCTCAGATTAGTTGGGGAAGTGCTGTTTTAGGCTGTTTGTACAGAAATCTTTGTAACGCTACAGCTCCAGATGCTGTAGGTCTTACCGGTCCTGTGTCTATTTTACAAGTATGGGCATGGGAGAGGATTCGGTGTCTTGCACCGGAGCCTAACGCGATCTTCAACTATCGCGCCCCGATAGCTGCTCGGTATGTAAAACATTTCAGAATATATATTTTATAATCTTGAACTAATTTTATGAAAACTATATATTTTTTTGAAGGTGGAAGGGGAGTCTAAACGCCGTTGATGTTCCGACACATTGCCTCAGAACCTATCGATCTCAGCTTCAGTCGTTGAAAGAGGCAATGGTATGTTATTTAGTGAGGGTAATATATGTTTTTTCTGAGCGTAACATTGCTTATTGTTATTGATTTTTTTTAGTTTATATGGCGACCGTATGATGCCGTGGTGGACAGCCTCCCGGAGATCTGCACCAGTGGGAGGAATAGCTGGAGGTGTGCCTGCCCGTTGATTTGCTGGGATGTTGTGGAGCATCACTATCCGCAACGGGTTATGCGGCAGTTTGGCATGGTTCAATATATACCTCCACCAATAAATATTGAGGTCGGTGAGCATGCCCGGCTCCATTCTTTAGTCCGGAATGGTAAAACAGGGTGGGACTGGAAAAGTCGTCATGAACCGTATGTTAACGCTTGGAACCATCGTGAGCATAATGTTGTAAACGGACAACAAATCGAGACTTATTCCGTGGCCAACGATTATATGACGTGGTACTTAGAACATACGGTCGTGTATTTGACCAACCCACGGCAACCGCTAGAACCCATGGCAGGATTTCAGGATGACGGTGCCACGGTCCAAATGATGGTATGTTAAATTTATTTATTTTTCTTTGTGGTTTTATTCGACTTAATGTAACTAATTTTTATTCAGGCTGACTCTTTGGGTGTAATACACCGAAGCCAAGATATGGAGATGATGCAACAGACAGCATACCGGGCTTTGAACATGTCAAATTTAGCGGAATATACCCAACATCCAACCAATCTTACAAATGACCCGGTGGACCTGTCATCCTATCCTGGTGGTCAGAGGATGCGTAGGCGACGCCATCGCGGCCGTGGTGCGGCAAACGTTCAAGACACCAATGCTGGTCAATGGGGAAGGAATTATGAAGAAGGGGGTGCATCCGGTGTTAATCACGAACAAAACAACGAGGCAAACTTTAATGGGTTGAATGCAGATATTGGAAACGTTACAAATACGTTTGTAGACCAAAATGCCGGTCTTATTGAACTCTTGGAATCAAACCAACCCATCCAAAGTTGGATGTCAGTTTTGGCTTCCGCAGTCAACGATGAACCACGTTATGACATAAGTGAACTCTTGGAATCAACCCAACCAATTTCGGGTCTTATTAACGATAATGGTCAATTTCAATATAATAATAATAACTTTAATGAGACCCAAAATAATCAGGCTAGTTTTATAACCCCCACGTCACAGGTTATGTCATTTTTTCCCGGTAGCCAATCGGACTTTCAATACCATGCACCCCATCAAAGTCACGAGGATTATCGTGCCCGGTATACAAACGTTGAACCAAACCCGTTGGATTGGGGCGAAGACTTGAATCTCTTTCCACCACCGCAATGAAGATCAGTTTTATTGAAAATGTATTGTGCAATCAATGTATTTTTATAAAACTTTGTATGTTTTATAAATGTCTTATTTTTTATTTTGATCTTGCATTTTATATAAAACTTTGTATGTTTTATAAATGTCTTATTTTTTATTTTATTGAAAATGTATCGTGTAATCACTGTGTGAACCTACCCCTTCATCTCAAATGGAATGAATCTGATTATTATATGTTTTTTATTTATTTATTGAAAATATATCGTGTAATCACTGTGTGAACCTACCCCTTCATCCCTCTATAAATACCCTTATAACAAACATATTCTTCACACATTTGGGCAACTTTCACTCACAACCACTGACTCCACAATTGTATTAGCACAACACCCACATATATCCTTTGTGTTATTAACCATGGCAAACCGTCGAGACAAGGAAGTTGCTGAACAATATAGTTCTCAGCCAGTCCCAAAAACGTCTAATTGGATTCTTCAGAAATGGAGGCGTCCAACAAGTCGGTCTTCCACCTCAACTTCTGAAACGCAAAATGATAACGAAGAATCCAACCAAGGCCATAGTGTACACCCATGGGCGATTCCTGATGATGAGTCAGTTAATTGGTCTAAAAGCGTTGTCGAGTTCTACAATAATGGGGACTCACCTTTCTGTTATTCTGCCGTGTTTAACACACCTACACAATTAGACAAGCGTTTTTGGGGAACCCTCCTTGGTGATAGGAGCCATGGCTACATAACGGAAACAGTGAGTTTGAATATTTGTTATTTTGAAACATAGTCTATGAGCAATTTTATTATAAACTTATTACAAAATTTTTTCAAACAGCATATTCAAGGTTGGGTTGGAAGAATGATGAACTGGAGACGTAGACAACTACAAGAAGACCAGTCGTTGGCCTTACCCTGGGCGTTATTACCGCCTCAATTTTACACGCACTTACTTGAATCAAGTGCCAAACATGTCGTTAACTACGCTAACGGAAAGTTAAACCCCTTTCCATCTTTTTTCGAAGTTGATTTTGTTTATTTCCCTTTCTGTCTTGCAAACAACAAGTGGTTGCTTCTACGTGTGGATCTCTGCAGTCAGGAGCTACTGATGTATTGTATAGAACCGTTTGACGGTGAGTATTATAGGCGGGCGGTTCACCCAATAATTACGAAAATCAAAGTGTACTTCACAGGGTTATTGGTCCACATTCAGTACTGGAAAAAGTCAGGACGTACAGAGAGGTGCATGACGTTTGAAATCAACGAAGATTTTGTTAGGTCCTTCCGAGATCTGGTTGGAAACGAAGGTGTGTACGTTTGTATGTTAATGGAGCACCTAGTTACAGGAAAACCCATTAATCCAACAGGGGATTTTAACGAAGCGGTGGCAAGCTATCGTCGATTTATGGCTGAAAATTTATACTTTTGGCGTTGTTTACCGCGTCCGTAATAGGTTTACAAAGTCTTAATTTGGTTTTATTTGTGGTTTGTAATGTGATTTCGTAATGTATTGTGTTTAAACTTTAACTTTGATTGTTCCTATATATGCAAGGGCTAATATATACGAAAGTGCCTCCTTAAAATATTATAATATCGATTACAATTACTAAACAAAAAAATTAAAACAATCTCACATTTAATAACAACCAAAAGAACATAAGACTAATAGTGCACCACACAATACTGAGTTAGCGTTGGCCACAAGTCTTCCTGTTATGACCCGTAGCACCACATTTGCTGCACCTTCGCGCTTGGGGTTCGTCGCGATAGTTAATATCCATCTCATTCTGAATTCTCCTTGAACGCATCCTACCTCGATGAGTTGTAACCCTCGACGGGTCCCCCTTAATGACCCAGTCGGCTTTCGCCCATTCGTCCTTGTGCCCTAAGTTGTAAAAGTGTCCACTATACTGTTGTCGATAAGTGGTTGTATGGAACATAGAATGTGTAACGTTGTGCGGTTCCTCACCCCTCCAATAACAAACTGCAATGGCATGGGAACATGGAAATCTAAACATTTGCCATTTCCCACATGAGCAACTCCTTTGATTGTACTCAACGGTGTAGTCATTGCCACCGCGATCGTTGGTTTCAGTCTTTGAAACCACACTATAGCGTGCATCTATGGCATCATACATGGACACCTCGTGTTGCATAGCTACAGAGTACAGTTTGTTAAACCTTGACCATATACGCGGGGGTAAAGGGGAGTTGCAACGGGCTGCAAGCTGCGTGTGCCTAACATACTCTGATACGTCTTTCGTAAACGTGAAATGAATCAACGCTTTTATAGGCAGCAGTCTTGCCTGACGTAACACATTATTCATAGACTCAGAAATGTTGGTCGTTAGGTTTCCCCAACGACGATGCCTATGGTCATGCCGTAACGTCCACTTACTTTTGTCTATGTTGTTCAGGTAGTCCCATGCTTCCCCTTTATACATCCGCATTTCTCGCACAGCCCAACGATACTTTTGTGATTGGGTTGTGCTCCCAATCATCCAGCACAACTTCCTTAGGTATTTCATCGAGAATCTGCTACTAAAATTGCTTCTCACATGACGAAGACAATAACGGTGGTAGGCCCTTGGTTCCATCCAATCTTGGAGGTTTTCCATTGCATGAATGATTCCAGCATGACGGTCGGATATAACACATATTTTTCTGGTCTGGACGACATACTGTTTCAGATTTTGGAAAAACCAACACCAACTATGAACAGTCTCTTCATCAACAAGAGCATAAGCAATGGGCATTATGTAGTTGTTTGCGTTTTTGGTAACAGCAATCAACAACTTTCCTCGGTATGGCCCTTTCAAATGTGTGCCATCAACTGAGATTACTGGTTGGCAAAGATGAAAGGCACTAATATAAGGCTCGAATGCCCAGAAAACATATTTGAATGTCGGATAATCTGGATTAGAATTAGGATGATGAAACCATGTGACAACGGTTCCGGGGTTCTGAGACTGTAGCCGTAGAATGTACTTGGGAACCTCGGCAAAATTGCTATCCCAACTGCCATATATTTTCTCGATGGCCTTTCTTCTACCACGCCACGCCTTTGTATACGTAATGTCCACGGAAAGCGTTTGCTTGATGTGGACCCTAATATGTTTTACCTTGAATCCAATGTCGGCACGAATCTGTGCTAGGATGTGTGAACCAATATCTTTTGATCTCAGGCACCTGTTATTGTTTCGTACTACCGTTGAGTAGCACGTGTGGGCTAGAGCCCAGTTGGTAACTTGCCACATATGTTGGTTCATTTTTTTGGATACTGTGGCGCGCCAGTCACACAACGGAGCAGGACCCGGAAAAGGATTTTTGTAATGTTTGTTTCTCGTGTAGCATTTTACCTTGAACAACGCTGGTTTACTATCAATAACAAAAATTTCACGACCACGACGAATGTTCCATTCACGAATTGCAAAGTCTGCCTCCTGTTTGGACTTGAAGAACATACCCAAACGGATTTTTTTTGTTGCAGGATTCCATACGTCCATAGGTTCATCTTCATAATCCGGACACCTATAATCCCTTAGCTCCTCATCATCTTCAGGGTCGTCTTGGGGACCGGGAAGGAAGGCCCTAGAAACGTTATCCTGTTGGGGGTTGAGATTCAGATCTAGTAGTTCATTATCTGCAGCCTCGTCTCCGGAAGAACCTTCGAGTGAGGGGGGGGGGGCTTCTTCACTCTCTTCACCGTCTTCAGAACTGCATTCTGCTGAGTCATCAAATCCATCATTGTTCTCGTTACCAGCCAAATACTGAGATGATGACAAAAGGTTATGTTGCTGAGAGGGCATAACATTTTGCTCTTGTGTGGTTTGCCCATCACCTTCTTCATAATCATCTTCGGATAAATGAAACTGAATGGCGTTCCGTTGTGAAATACCATGCAGAAGGTTTGTAAAACTCATTTGATGGACAGTAGGCAACGCCTCCCACTGAACATAGATCTCGGCTATGAAGTTACCCGGTGACTCCCGGGCTAAATAATCCATCATTTCAACGCCCTCATCGTTGAAAATTTTTGATGTCTGAGAGATGCCCCCAAACGTGAATCCTAACAACAACGACATAGTAACCGACTCTTTCTGGAGTTGAACATGATTACAGACTGAATCTAGCAACTCGTGATATGACATCTTGTGTCGCATAATGAATGAGGTAGTCAGCATGGATTCATCATTCATAACCGCCCCGTTAACATATGAAAAAACACCACCCCAGTATAGTCTAACAAGGTATGGGCAGAAAGAATCCATTAAACGAAATGGAATTGTTTGATAGAAGTTTAGTTGTTCAGTTTTTGGTTTGTGTGGAACCACTTACCAAACTACTCTATTTATAGGCATATTGTCATGATATATAAACCAATTTTGTCACATGTATACAACAAATATCGCTAATTCAAACACATATATAACATGTTAAAAAATTCATTTTCTAAAATGAGGAGAAATATGTCGGATAAAATGTTAAAATTTTTCAAACGCTTTTCTTTATAAAATTTTTCAGCGCTTTTCTTTATAAAATGAGGAGAAATATGTCGGATAAAAAATATTTTTTCCACGTTGGACGTTTTTTGACAAGAGAAAAAAATGAGTTTTTACGACTTTCGGGCCCCCCTGAATGACCCGAAATGCTTTCCGCCGACCAGACGCCCCTGGTCCCCGGACAAATTTACCCCTACTTATAAGTTAGAGACAAACGAACCCGGTGGTGGGAGCCACACGGGTGAGGAAACGGCCACGGAAAAGGCCACGTTGGACTTTTTTGACAAGACAAAAAAAATGAGTTTTAACGTCATTTAAATTTAGGAGAATTCACGAACACAAAACACAAAATTCACAATCTTTTACATTGACCATCACAATAAGAGTAAATTGCCAATTTCGTCCTTGAGTTTTAACTAAATTTGCCATATCCATCCAAAAAAGTTTTTTTTATCACCTGGACCCTTAAAGTTTCTAATTCACTGCCAAATCCATCCAAAACCTAACTAATGTTATTTCCAGCTCTTAAATGAAGGGTAATTATGTTCCAGTGGGTTATATTTGTCTTTAGCACATGTTCAAATGAGTTAAAAGGATGGTACACTACTAGACATGTTCAAATGGGTCAAAAGGTTTATTGTACACTGCTTTCATATGAAGTTCTTGGTCATTTGTACACATACACACTTGCTGGAAAAACGAATGAGTCATTTCATTCCTAAATTTGTTACACATTCATCATTCATAATACATATTACAATTAGAGTCATAGGGTACAACAAGCAGATTCCCTAATCAGTAAACTTCATCTTGCACATGAACACCAACACACAAACCAGCAACATTGTTTTCAGAAGCTTATTCTCATTCTTCAAAGTCCTTGCAACATCTTCTAGAATCCTATTTCGTTGAGTCAACACCCGATTACGTTCATTCAACACCCTATTGTTTTCTTCAACCTGATTCAGTGTGTTCATTAAACCTTCTATCAGATCATTTGCATTTGGCGACACTGCTTCTTGTGCCCAACAAACAAACCCACAACTTCGTCCCTGTTTAATTAATTCCCCAAATTAGGTTAACAATAAACAGATCAGTTGGGGCAAAATTTGATGGCATACCTGTCGATTACAACAATAGAACTGCCTTCCGGGGTTCGTTTGTGTACACGAAGTTCGGACTAGGGTTGGGGCTCCACAATCACATCGCACCATCGTTCAATTTGGACCTGCAATTAGTGGGTGGTTTTTTAGGGTTCCAAGTATCTGTTATGCATATAAAGATGGAGGGGAAGACTAGAGAAAATATTATAAATGAAAAAATAAAGAGAAAAGACATAGATACCCCTCCAATTAAAAAATATAAATGAATTTAAAACGTTAAATGACATAATTACCCTTCATTTAAGAGCTGGAAATAACATTAGTTAGGATTTGGATGGATTTGGCAGTGAATTAGAAACTTTAAGGGTCCAGGTGATAAAAAAAACTTTTTTGGATGGATATGGCAAATTTGGTTAAAACTCAAGGACGAAATTGGCAATTTACTCTCACAATAATTCTCCAGCATGCAATGGGGACCGGGGTCAATCTGATAACTCTGATAACTCATGTGATAATACTGAGACCCTATTCAAACTATTCGACCTGTTAATATTCCCACCTACAACATATAATATATATATACTGAACCTATGCATGTGATAATACTGAACCTATACATGTGATGTGATAATACTGAGACTAGGCATGTGAGCCTACTGCAAAAGAAAACATATATATAAAGTATATGTATATTCCATATAGCGATATATAAAGTATATGTATTTTATATATATGTAATATTCATATATATATATACAAAGTGGCGATATTCTCATATATATATATATACAAAGTGGCTATATTCATATATATATATATACAAACTAGCGATATCCATATATATATATATATATACAAACTAGCGATATTAATATATATATATATATATATAAACTAGCGATATTCATATATATATATATATAAACTAGCGATATTCATAAATATATATATATAAAGTAGCGATATTCATATATATATATACACCAACTAGCGATATTGATATATGTGGCAGAATTTGTGTCAGAACCACCATGAATATCGCTATCTCATATCACGTTATACCTAGTTTCACTCTTTTCTTTCAAGATCACCTACATGTGATCTTTTGGTGGTCAAACCACCTATTCCTGCAAAAAACTCGGTGATTTGTGGGTATCCAGACTGAATAGGTTGCACTAGTGACTATTCCCATTGGTTCACCAAAACCACTTATGTAATTGTGTGCCATGATCCTTGGTCTTCTCGGTGCATGATCCGCAACCAAATCCCATTGTTGACCATCGGTTAAACAAACCCCACCACAAAAGATACTCATCATGCGTTGTGCTAGGCCTCTTAGGCTTCTTTTTGCATCTTGAAGTAGGTGGTGGTTGAGGGTGGGAGACATGATGGCTGTTACGCTTTCACAATGCCGCAAAAGTGCACTAATCCATCTTTGTGCACCGAAGCCCACACCCGACCTGATTAACTGACGATACTGGCGGGAGACCGATTGCTCATCGTATTCAGTATGTTCGATCCACGTAACCTACACATATTCATTACAAAATATATCATAGTTTAGACATAATTATACAAAACAAAAACATATACACAAATTATTTTATATACATATGCTATACCATGGTGAAACCATTTGGCATATCATGTAGGATACAACCAGAAGGACACCTTCTTGTCATGTGTCCTTCAATTCCCGAATCGATTGACAAGTCAACCACAATCCATTGCCCCTGCGCTTGCTATTTGGCAAATCGAATAAACTTAAGCACTCGAACTGGCACTAAAGGCGAAATGAGTTGAATTTCGGCCTTCATCTACATTAAATATTGATCTTTTAGCAAAAAAAATGTATATTTTTTTTAAAACATGAACAAAAATAGAGGAGAATAAAAAAATAATAAAAAAGTCTAAGAAGGCTTACAAGTTGGAGAGCACCATTTCTTGAGCCTCCTGTACCATTGGAAATCACTTCCAGTGTAGTACAACTGCCGATCATCCCCATAAACATTTCTCTCCACTGATCCTACAAATTCATGTTTAATTATGTATAAGTTAATGTAATCTTGGGTTTTCTATGAAAGTAACAAGAACAAAAAGATAAGTTACCGCGTTGAGTAATGCTTCTACAAGGGTTGAGCTAGTCATCGGTACCATGCTCCTAGCCCGTGTAGCCTCAGATACGAATCCAAGTGGTTTTGTGCCAAGGAAAGGAGGAAAAGCCCTTTCATATTCAACAAAATTAAGGGTTTCTCCTCCACCTTCTATGTTTCTATTCCATAGTGGAGCATTGACACTCCCAAGCTTTAAGAGCACTTCCATGGCTCTTGATGCTTGCACAAGATATCCATTCCTTTGAATGGGTATGTCGTAGTCCATAAGTGATCGACTCATGACTGGGTTTAAAGTGTCACCAGGAATTGTCACTTTGTTTGGCAATGGTATACCAAACATTTGACTGACTTCACTGGCTAAATTAGCCATGCGGCTAAATTCCTCTTTCAACCGTGCGTTCTCTATCACGACTTTGTGTTCGTGAATGGACCCGTCTGGTATTGTTTCTTGTGCACCACATTTGTTGCAAAGCGGGTTCTTTAGGACTTCTACCATTGCTAAATTCTCAAGCCTCAGTTGCTCGTTCTCTTGCTTCAAAATCACATTCTCACTGCGCTCCTTTTGACTCTGCACAAGTGTAGTTACCCTTATGATTTTTAGCACCAATAATTATAATAATTAGGGGGGGGGGGGGGGTTTCAACTTATACATTTATTATAAGGGCTGGATTTTTATATATTTCTTAAACATATATGTTTTACCATGGAATTTTACTATGAAAATGAAGATATAATCAAACATTACCTTCAATTGAGTTCTTCTATTCTGGAACCAAAATTTGACCTTATTGATAGTGATATTGAGTTTATTTGCAATTTCAGTCCTTTCTTTCTCGGTAGGGTGGGGGTTCTTTTTGAAGAATCTATTACCACAAAACGAAACAAAACAAAATAAACTAAAAGAAGTATGCATGCATGCACTTAGAATTTGATCACTAGTTGAAAGGAAAAGTGAGTATTACTTTTCAAGTTCTTCAACTTGCTCTCGTGTGTAACGGCTATATTGTCGTGAACTCGAAGATGAACCGCCATGATTTATTTCCTCTTCGTCACTAGACCTGACTTCACAATTCTCATTTTCATCGGATGTGGTTGCAGGTACTTCCCTGGCCCTTTGATTATCATTTCCTTCCATTTTTGGCTTATGTCTGCAAAATCATATATGAAATCCAATAAAAATATGTATTTAAAATCCACATATGTAGGTCCGGCTAGGGGAGGATCTAGTCGCCTAATCCTTGTATACGAACCACTCCGGTTGTGCGGAATCCAACCGAAATAGCAAACCGAGATAGAACACACAATAATACGACACGCAAAGTTCAACGATTAACACCACTTGTATTAAACGTATGAAAGGTCCAGTTACAGCTCAATGTTTACAAATCAGTCCTGTAAACTCTCTAAGTGTGTGTGTGTTCTCTGCTAACTGTCATCTGTCGAAATGAACACAACACACGGGTATTTATACCCGAACACTGCAGGTCTGGTCGAAGGATCATGCAGACCGGTCGAAAGATCATCTTTCGACCAGGAACAGCTCGAACGATCCATATGAATCACGAAAGATGGGATCTTTCGTGGTCCATCTATCGAAGGTCCATCTTTCGAGCTCATCATCGAAGGATCCATGCAATCCTTCGATGGTGCATCCTTCGACCCAGCCATCTTACAAACATAATGTTGACTGTTTGGCCAAGTCAAACCAGGAGGATGGTTGACTTGGTCAAACTTACAAGACTAACAAGACATCGTTTTACATTGTGACCGAATACAGACAAAGTGCAGACATAAGTGCACCAACAAACTCCCCCTTGGCTGTAGCTTTGTCTGGCTTATCAATAATCAGCTGTTGCTTTATCTCGATCTTCGATCTTGTAAGTTCTCGTGTCTTCAAGTCTTTGACTTCTATTCAAGTCTTCAATGTCGGAGGATCTTTAAAGTCTTCACGTCTTGAAAGCAGAAAGTGTATCAACAAACTCCCCGTATCACGTAGGAAGTGTGTTGACAAACTCCCCCTTAACATAAGCTCCCCCTTGAGTTATGCTCGTGAAAGTCTTTATCTTTATGAAGTGAGATCCTTGTGGTGTTGATGATGGTCAGCGGCAACTCGATCATCTTCATCATTTGAGTGCCTTCACGTCGTGTCTTCATTCCGAAGCTTGTCATCAACCATGTTCTCCTAGCCTTTAGAATCTGCACATGCAAGAAATCTAAACGCGTAATGAGAACAACCGCTTGGAATATCATAAACAAACGACACACATGTGACCATTGTTTTAAACAAACACCGTTCGACAGTTTGAAAGTTTAACAAATTTTATCCATTTCAATTTTAACTTTCAACGCTTGCAAATTTCGACCGTTTATGAAGTTTTAGTCGTTTTCGGTTTTCGTTCAGGTTTCAGGTAACGAAGACTCGAGCTCCAACATCGTACGATCGAAAGAAAAAAAAGAAATAAAATCTTTTTGGCTTTTGTAAAGTTTATATTAAAACAGATTTTAGGTGTGTTTTAATATTTGAAATGTAAAGACTGAAAGCAGTAAATAAATATATACAAAGATGCAGAAAATTAAAGCAGTAAATAAATATTTACAGACATTCTTTTTGCGAGTTTCGAGGGTAAGAGAATCATATCAGTGTACGGTCATGCCAAAACGCTCTTGTTGTTCTTTTAGTTAACATTAAGATAAGCATCCTATAACAATTATCGGTATTGTTGTCCACTTAAGCTCAACTTATCAGATGTAATCATGGCGAGGGGATACGTTAAGGTATGATTTATACTTACCGACCGGTGTTCATCCACATCACGACACATTCCCGTATCAAGGTATGCACGAGGGTTCATCTTACCGGTGAGTATACCGATTATCATCTGTTTGACCGTATATGATGTGAGATTCTCACTTATTTTGAGTTTGAAAACAAGCCCTATGTGATATAATCACTTATTGATGAGGAACTTGATTTTCGATGCATGAGGGCACAAGAGCAAGTCCGTGAACAGGTCAGTACTTTCGTACAGCAGAGAGACGAACTTGACACCAGGAAAGAATTTGTGATATTTTATCACTTATTTGTTTGGACATGTGATTGTTGATCACTTATTGAGGTCGTATGCAGTATGTACACGTATGTATGGTATCATGGAAGATCTAGACTTGCGTCCCCGTTATTTTTCGGTAAAAGATACAACCATGATACCCAGATGATAAGCAGCATAAAGACCGAATATCTCAGAACCTCGGCAATCTCTCAAACGAAATTTCGGTACCAAGACCATATGCCAATGAATGGTTCCCACCCAGTCTTCAGTCGATTTAAGTTTATATCACCCTGCACACTTTAAAATGATTGTGAGCCTACCGATACATCTTATATAGAGCTGCTTATCGTTTTTCATTTAAGGTTTAAAGAGGTTTAGACAGACCACTGATGTACTATCATTTTCTCTTTGGCTTGCCAGGAAACTCATTTTTGTTTTTCTATTGTTTTTGTGCTTTTGAAATTTTTCAATGTTTTTGGATTTTCAAATTTTGGATTTACTCCCCCTAAAATCAACAAACTAAGACAAATTTAAAACACAAAGGTATTTACAAAAATGATTTTCCGAAGTTGGTTTTACTCTTGCTTGACCTTAATGCCGTTTACCAATAATAAAAAGTCAAATCTTGATTTGTCAAATGCTTTGGTAAAAAGGTCGGCACGTTGGTCATCGGTGTGGACGTAAGCAACATCGATTAGTCTTTTCTCAAAGCAATCACGTATGAAGTGATACTTAATGTCGATGTGCTTAGTCTTTGAATGCTGCACAGGATTTTTAGTGATCTGTAATGCAGCAGAATTATCAACGTAAATAGGAGTAGTTAGGAATTCAAAACCGTAGTCGCGCATTTGTTGTTGGATCCACAGGACTTGGGAGCAACAACTTGAGGCAGCAATGTATTCAGCTTCGCATGTTGATGTAGCGACGCATGTCTGCTTCTTGCATTGCCATGTGACTAGGCGATTTCCCAAGAACTGACATCCAGCCGTTGTGGATTTGCCGTCGATTTTGCATCCACCAAAGTCAGAATCACTGAATGCGATCAAGTCAAAGTTATTATCCCTAGGGTACCATAGACCGGTGTCAGGGCAACCCTTCAAATAACGAAAAATCCTTTTTACAGCTGCAAGATGTGAGGCCTTCGGGTTGACTTGATATCTGGCAAGGAGGCACGTTGGGTACATTATATCTGGTCTTGATGCTGTGAGGTACATAAGAGATCCGATCATCGCGCGATAGTGTGAGGGGCTAACATCTTGACCCTTCAAATCTGGAGTAATTCCGTGATTTTGTGGCAATGGGGTACCGATGGGCGTTGCATCAGACATCTGGAACCGGCTCAAGATGTCACCAACATATTTAGTCTGATGGATGAATATCCCAGACTCAGTTTGTTGTACTTGTAGGCCCAAAAAGAAAGTCATTTCCCCCATAGCACTCATCTCGAATTTATCCTGCATAATGCGCTCGAAATTCCTACACAAAACATCGTCAGTAGAACCAAATATAATATCATCAACGTATACCTGTACCAGTAGAAGATCTCCATCTTGTTCTTTGATGAAAAGAGTACAGTCGTTAAGACCTCTGCGAAATCCATTCTCCAGCCGATAATTAGATAAGGTTGCGTACCAAGCTCGCGGTGCTTGATGAAGACCATAGAGAGCTTTGTTGAGCAACCAAACCCGATCAGGATGGATAGGATCTTCAAAACCTGGAGGCTGTTCGACGTACACCTCTTCTTCTACCACACCATGTAAGAATGCAGTTTTCACGTCCATTTGGTATACCTTGAAACCTTTGAATGAGGCATAAGCCAGAAATATCCGAATTGCTTCTAGACGTGCAACAGGTGCATAAACTTCGTTGTAGTCGATCCCTTCTATCTGACGAAAACCTTGAACGACTAGCCTTGCTTTGTTGCGAATAACGATTCCACGGTCATCCTTTTTGCATTTAAACACCCAACGGGTACCAATCTTCTTGTAACCAGCCGGTTTCTCTACGAGTTTCCAGACACCAAGCTTCTGGAATTGTTGCAGTTCTTCCTGCATTACTTCAACCCATGAACTATCTTTCAAAGCTTCTTTCCAAGTTCTTGGCTCTTCCTGTGAGACATAACACGCGAAGGACCAATCATTTTGTTGCCCGGATTCTCTAATCGCCGCATACAAGCCTGCATTGTTGTTGTTTCGCAACATGTTTCTTGTTTGAACACCACTTTGCACATTTCCGATGATGTTTTGTTGAGGATGGGTATTATGAATCCTTGTTTCTGGATTATCTTGAACTGGAATATTTATACCCAGATTGTTGAGATTGAGATCAACAACCAATTCAATGCCCGGAATTGACGAAGAGGATGATGCAGTAGCTTCAGCTGTTCCAGGGACGACCACTGGAGGTGTACCCTCTGAAGTACCATGAACTGCTGTTATTGGAACTTCTTGATCTGCATCTAGGAATTCATCATCCTCTGAAGATTCGTTCAATTCGGTAGCATCGTGAAAATCCTCATTGTCAAGAGCATTATTGTTCACTGAAGATGGTTCTTGATTGACAATAATGGGACGAACCAACGGTGAATCTGTTGCATTGTCACTCTCGAAAAACATCCTTGCCGCAGCATTTTCTTCAACTGCTTCAACATTGATCGAATTGAAAAAGTCATCGTACTCAAACATCCAAGGCTGACCAGGATTTTTGACTGGTAAAGTGTGCCTTTGTACTCTGACTTCAGACCATTCCTCGACCCTTTTAGTCTCTAGATTCCAGACTCTTAAGTTCGGGGTGGAATACCCAAGAAAGTATCCTTCAATTGCTCTTGCCCCAAACTTTCCATTAGGATCGATTATTGTGCATGGAGCTCCAAACGGTTCAAGATAAGACAAATCTGGTTTCCGTTTGTTGATAAGCTCAAAGCAGGTCTTGTTGTGCCTTTTGACTGTAAGGACTCGGTTCAACGTATAACATGCAGAGGCCACAGCTTCAGTCCAGAATGGAATCGGCAGTTGTGACTCCACCAACATTGTCCTAGCAGTCTCGATCAATGTGCGGTTCTTACGTTCAGCGACGCCATTCTGTTGAGGAGTATAGGCTGCACTAAATTCGTGAAGAATACCTTTTGAAGTGCAAAACTCCGCCATGGCATGATTTTTGAATTCAGTACCATTGTCGCTGCGTATCCGCCTAACCTTCAACTTATAAAGATTCTCAATCTGAATGATTAAGTTTTTGATAATACCGAAGGTTTCACTCTTATGTGCCATGAACGCCACCCAAGAAAATCTTGAATAATCATCAGTAATCACGAGGCAATATTGATCATTCCTAATACTTTTGTGTTTGACAGGACCGAACAAATCCATGTGCAAACGTTCAAGAGGAACAGCCACCGTGTTGACTTTCTTTGTAGGGTGTCGCTTCTTCGTTTGTTTTCCTTTCTGGCACGAGACACAGATGTCTTGAAGATGAAAGTTTTTAAGAGGAACACCATTCACTAATTCATTTGACACCAAATGATTCATTTTGCGTAAGTGAATGTGACCCATTCGTCTGTGCCAAGAGATTGAGTCTTTTTCTGTGGCTTTGGAAACGAAACATGTTGCTTGTGCAGACGTTGTGATAGCTTGGTTCATATCAAGGACATACAGATCATTTATCCTCGGAGCCGACAAGAGAATCCATTCTTTTGGAATTTTGAAGCCGGGTTTCAGCACATAACATCCATTTGCATCAAAGTGTACTGAGAACTGCTTATCACAAATTTGAGAAACACTAAGAAGATTGTGATCAAGTTGTTGTACGAAGTTGATCTTATCAAAGCTAACAACCCCGTTGGTAATCATTCCTTCACCCGAAATATATCCGCCCTTATCTCCAGCAAAAGCAACATAACCTCCTCTAATAGATTTAACGTCGTAGAGAAGCTTCATGTCGCCTGTCATGTGCCTGGATGCCCCACTATCAACAATCCAATGACTACTGGTAGTTCCTCCTGGAACACCCTGCACATGAACTCACACAATTAGTTGGAGATGGGGACCCAAGCCATTGTGGTCTTGGGTCTTCCATTTTCATCAATCACAATAACCTCTATTCTTTGATGATTCGAGAATTGAGATGGTCCCCCTGAATTTTTAACCGTTTTTGGTTTCCAGGTCTGTTTTGTTATACCATTGTTATTCTTTAAAACCTTAACTTCATGGTTGTCTGAAGTTTTTAAATTGTTTGGTTTGACAGAAACAGATGGTTTGTTAACCACATCGGTTTTAATTGCCTTTTCAATTTTCTTGACCTGTTGGCGTTTCTGTTTCTTTTCCCTTTCTTTTACAAGGCGGGGATATTGTTTTACAGAAACAGATCGTTTGCGGTCAGTTTTGTCACGGGGATCATCCTCTTTGGCTTTCAATTTATGAAGATACGGGCAATTTCGAATGATATGCCCAATTGTACCACATTCAAAACATGATCTTCGTTCTACAAACCCCGAAGTATCATGTGATCGTCTTGCCGATGATGAAGATGAACTTTGTGATCTCGAGGTACTAGGTTTCGAACAACTTGGTTCATTCCTTTTCATCACTGTTGCTTTCTTGACAAAATCTAAGTTAGATTGATTTTGAAATGTTTCAATTTTGTCCGTTCCCTTAGATTTCACAAAGTTCACATTCTTTTTCTTATTCTTATTCGGCTTCCTTTGAGTTTGAGTCGGTGCTTTACCTTTTGATTTGGCATGATTTTGCTGTTTTTGCACTGTTGGTAATCTTTGATTGCCAAATTGTTTTCGAACTTCGGCCTTTGGGATAGGAGGGCACTGTGTTACAGTAACACGTGATCCTGTCTTTCCCAAAAACTTACTTGTTGAATTTTCAAAGACTTTACTGATTAATGATTGATTAACATTCTTAATAGGAAAATCTTTGTCTGAATAAACTTTATCATCACCAACAAGAGTGTACAGCAAATCCACACTCTCCGACTCTTTTGCAGATGTGGACTCGGTTGAAACAGTCTTAGCGGTTTTTGCGGGAGGATCACATAGAATATGATTCTCAAGAGGTATGTCCTCTTCTTTGATTACCGCATCAGACTTTTCCGAATCAGTATCATCGGATTCATCATCAGAAGAATCAGTATCCTCAATCACAACTGTAGGATCCTGATTCTGTTCAGCAGAGGACACACATGTATCTGCTGACACATCTGAATCTGATGATACTTCTTTCTTGTATCCGAGACCTGTTGCACATTCTGCTGCAAATTCCTTAACATCTAGAGGAACAGATGGTTCAAAATGAGTTCTATACTCCTCATCGGGCAGTGCATCATAATTGTGTCTGACAGGTGGTGGACATTGCTTATATCCAATGCATGTGACATCCTTTTTCTCTTTCTGCACATCAATGATGTGATCCAACACATAGCTAGAGCTTAAATAGCTATCTAACTTGAGTCGGATCGCCTCACTTTCTGTTTTAACACAAGCCATTTCCTTTTGCATTACCTCAAGGCGAGTTATATACAAGTTAATGTCAGTCTGTTTTCTGGAAACCATTTTTGTTAACTCGATTTTATCTTTCTTTAATTTCTCAATCATCGATTTAAAATCCTTTTCATGGTTTTCATAAAACATGTTGGCTTCAGTGCATTTTGAAAGATCAACAGTCAATTTCTGATTATGAATGAATGTCACATCATATTTCTCTTGCAAAGCCTCGTGCTTGCTTTGCAATTCACACCACTTATCATTCACTAGAACATGTTTGTCTTGCAATTCAAACAAACTAGCTTGTAAAGCATCGTGTTTGCCTTGCAACTCAGACATGTTTGCTTCCAAATCAGCACCTCTAACATTCAAACTATCACAATTAACACAGCTAACAGAAGTGGGTTCATCGACACATACCTGACTTGATGAACTGTCGACATTAGCCATAAAGGCTGAGTGGAGAGAAGACGAAGAATAAGCAGCTTGATCCACCAGAATAGATCTTCTTTCAATTCCTGCTGCAGCTTCCTCCAAAAGCTCATCAGTATTTGCATCGACTGACGCACTTGATGTGTCATCCACATGATCATCGCCTGAAGCGGAGGACTCTTCATCTGAACTTCCACTGTAACCGGAGCTGTCTTCATCTTCAGAAGATTCAACACCATTGGTGGAAGATTCTCCACCACTGGCGTGTTTAAGATCCTTGACAATTTCAGCAAAACACGCTGTTCCATCTGGAGCATCATTTCCCAACTGAATAGACCAATCACAACCTTCATCTACTTGAACCACAAGTGCCTGGTTGGCATTTGATGGTCCTGCTTGAGTCTGGTTGTTGACAGGCACCAATGTGCGAACATTGTTCCTGTTCTGGTTCTGCTGGTTGCCTTGACCTCTGAAAGGATTCTGGTTTCCATGTTGAGATGGCCTCGTACATTCACGCTTGAAATGACCACGTTCACCACAATTGAAGCATCTAACAGCCTGCTTATCAAACCCATACTTGGTGTCTTTCTTGCCTTCCAAGCTGGTTCTGCCAGTTCTTTCCATGAAATCCTTTGCTCGCCTAACAGCACTGGCAAGGGCCCACTTGATGTCCATCATCTCCATCTCCTCTTTATCTATCTGCTGATAGTCTTCTTGTGTCAGATTAATGTTACCAATCTGACCTTCAACTAATCCACAGTATGCGCTCACCAAAGTGTTTAGCAGCTCCATGTGTTCCTTGGCTACTTCCACACTGACTTTAGAAAAGCTTGAGGTGTCGAGCCGTACTGTATTTGGCTTTGATTGCTGACTAGCAGATGATGTGCTTCCATAACATGCTTGCTGTTGAGGAGGAAGTGGATTCCCATACATATCAGTTGTTCTGATAGGCTGTTGTGGTGCTGGTTGAGAAGCTGGTTCAAACGGATTTCCGTACATATCTGTAGTTCTGATAAGTCGTTGGCTCTGCTGTTGTGGTACTTGTTGAGGAACAGGTTCAAGCGGATTTCCATACATGTCTGTTTTTGGAAGGACTGGAACTTGAACAGTATTGCCATACATGTCAGTGGTAGACACAAACGCTGTTTGAATTGGAGCATGTGAAGAAGGTTTTGTAGAAGTGCTAGAAGTTCCATAATACATCTCAGGATTTTGGGGCACTGGAACTCTTTTCGCTTTGAGAGTTTCTTCCTGATTCTTGTTTTCCAAGATTTGAACAAAGTCATTGAAGGTTGTTGTAGCTAACGTGCCATTGCACTTCATGATTTCCAAGAAAGTATTCCATTGAGGTGGCAACGCATCTGCAAACTTTTTCACAATCTCTGCTGGAGGTGTAACAACATCAAAATTTGACAATTCAGACAGCAAATGATTAAATCGACTTGTCAAATCTCCTAAAGATTCATTCTCCATACAAGAAAAACCATCGAACTCTTTCTTTAGCAAGTCTTTTCTCAATTGACGTGTTGCTTCATTTCCCACGCCCCTTATCTTCAATGCGTCCCACAACCTCTTTGTTGTCTTGTAATTGACAAATTGATGATAAATGTCTTTACTTAACGCCTGAGTAAGAATGGCATACGCTTTCTTCTCTAAGTCATAGACCTTCTTCTGATCTTCCGTAAGATCAGCAAATGTAGCAGCAGATGAAGCGGCAACCTCTATTGTTTGATCAAAATCTGTGATGAAACGCAACCACAGTTCTGTATTTTGACCAAGGACGTATGTATGAAATCTACCAAACCATCCCGGATATTCACTTAAGTGCATCAACTTTGGAGGCCTATTCAAACTTCCCGTTTCACTTTCGCTTAACAAAATGCTTTGAACACTTGGAGTTTGATTTGATACGAATGCCCATTGACCGGTAGATGTAGCATTAGCTTGCGAAGATGCCGGTGCGGGAGACGGAGTTCCATAGTACATTTCTCTAAATAAATCCTCACTGCTTCTATACTTGTTTTCTGCATTTGTCGGAGTACCCCAGGCCGGATTCATTTTTGATTAAGAAAAATAATAATACCAGCCGAAGGATCCTGATCGAAAGATGAGAAAAACACAAACTGTTAAACACAAAACAGACTAATGACCGAAAGATCAACACCTGTTCGAAAGATCAACAGGGTTCGAAGGATCACTGTTGAGTTTCG
Source organism: Helianthus tuberosus (assembly GCA_030545235.1). Taxonomy (NCBI): domain Eukaryota; kingdom Viridiplantae; phylum Streptophyta; class Magnoliopsida; order Asterales; family Asteraceae; genus Helianthus; species Helianthus tuberosus. Next base: position 39,294,233 of record CM060407.1, read on the forward strand.
AACAATGTTTTCGAAAGATTCCCCACCGAAGGATCCTTATCTTTCGAAAAAAATACTGTAGACTGAAAGATACACACGAAAGATGACTTCGAAAGATGACTTCGAAAGACTCCCCAATCGAAGGATCCTTGTCTTTCGAAAATGAACAGTAGACCGAAAGATGAATGTTTCGAAATGATTCCTTGGTTCGAAGGATGATGATCTATCGAACCTCCACTGATCGAAAGATGGTCTTTCGAGTTCGAAGGATATCTTTCGAATGGTTCTGACACAGTTGACAATCGGTGACAAGTTGGTGAAAATGTTGACGGGTTGGTGAGAACTTTCGGCAGAAAGTATGTTCAGACCATATCTTCTGAACATGCAGGTTTCACCAATCAAGTAATGTCCAATATTTTAATCAATTTACTCTTCCCAACACACAAACACTTTGAAGTTCAAAATTTTTAAGATCAAAAGTGTGAACTATCAAGAACACAATGAAGAACAAACCCAGAAATATAAGAACTTCCAGCAAACCGACAACTATCCAAAACCCGTTTTTGCTTGCAACTTCACTAAAAACCCATTTTTAACATGTGACAATGAAAAGTGACAGGGTTTTTATAAGAACAAACAGCAAAAACAGCAATGTTTCCAGAAAATATGAACTATAAAATCCCGAAAAACAGCAAGAACACCTCGGTTTTAACAAGGATAAGAGCCAAGGCTCTGATACCACTTGTAGGTCCGGCTAGGGGAGGATCTAGTCGCCTAATCCTTGTATACGAACCACTCCGGTTGTGCGGAATCCAACCGAAATAGCAAACCGAGATAGAACACACAATAATACGACACGCAAAGTTCAACGATTAACACCACTTGTATTAAACGTATGAAAGGTCCAGTTACAGCTCAATGTTTACAAATCAGTCCTGTAAACTCTCTAAGTGTGTGTGTGTTCTCTGCTAACTGTCATCTGTCGAAATGAACACAACACACGGGTATTTATACCCGAACACTGCAGGTCTGGTCGAAGGATCACGCAGACCGGTCGAAAGATCATCTTTCGACCAGGAACAGCTCGAACGATCCATATGAATCACGAAAGATGGGATCTTTCGTGGTCCATCTATCGAAGGTCCATCTTTCGAGCTCATCATCGAAGGATCCATGCAATCCTTCGATGGTGCATCCTTCGACCCAGCCATCTTACAAACATAATGTTGACTGTTTGGCCAAGTCAAACCAGGAGGATGGTTGACTTGGTCAAACTTATAAGACTAACAAGACATCGTTTTACATTGTGACCGAATACAGACAAAGTGCAGACATAAGTGCACCAACAACATATAACAACAATAAAGCTTCACAAAAGAATACGAAAACAAACATCAACCCCTATTAATATTTATTCACAACACTACCCACCATTAATAAATATTATTGAATTACTCAAAGAATCTCCATAAGAGCAAAATAAAAAAATATCATGTTTTAAGTTTTTTTTTTCTAAATAACTATAACTAAATCTTATAATCTTTTAAAAGAATTTGTATTTTTGAAGATTTTAAATAACTCAGACTTGATAGTATTTCCTTTTCAGTTATGGAATGGAAACACAATATATATATATATATATATATAAAGTTCTTTCAAGAGAATTTGTGTTTTTGAATATTTTATAATAAATAACTCAGATTTGATAGTATTTCATTTTCAGTTATGAAATGAGAAAATTATATATATATAAAACTTCATTTCTATCTACAACCAACTCTAAACATACTGTAATTAAACCTCATTGTTAGAGCATTCACATCTTGCCCTCTGTATCATCTTATTATCTAAAATTTAAAGAATAGTTTATAAAAACCATCTAAAATATCACTCCATCCCATCCTCTATAATAGAGAACACTTTTTGAGAAAACAAAAGCAAACATCTATATTTAGAGTTTCAAATCCAAACCTCTATAATTTATTGTGAGTGTATAATAAAGAGAAATTTTTTTATAAAATAAGTGTACGTGAGTAAGATAAAAATAGAGTTGAAGAATGGAATGTGTGAAGTTGTTTAAAAATAGACCAAAATTGTCTTTTTAGTTAAATTATATAGATAGAGAAGGAGAATGGGATGTGAATGCTCTTATCATGGGGTATTGAATTTAACAACAAAATAACAACAAAAGGTAAAAAAAACTAATAAGTCGGGTGTTTATCGAATTGGATATTAGGTTCCTTAGGTTAACCGAATAGGTTTTTCCGATTCAAGATTTTGGAATGATTACATTTCAGATTTTACAAAACAAATTCGAATTCGTATTAATTTGAATGAACCAGATTAAGAGAAGAAAATGTAAAATGTGACAACTAGACCAGTGAGGGTTAGAGATTTCTATTGGGTATTTCGGATTGGGATTTTAGAACTCAACAATCCGTAACTTGATTCAGAAAACGAGTCTATTTTCCGAGGTTCAATGCAAAAAAGCTTAACACCCTAGTGACATAATAAATTATGTCATGAGTTTTATAACAAAAAATGTAGTTAACTTATGCAATTTCAATACAGAAAAAAATGATTGAATGTAAATAATCATTGCATCAAATTTGAAATTAAAACATGATCGAATAATATTATACTCAAAACTCAAACTCAAAAATTTTAATTAACAAATAAATCTAAAAATAAGTATGGTTACAAAATACAAAATAAAATACATACATAGAGGGTACTTTATCACTTGTTGGGATTAGTTGATCTAGGAAGGAGCTTTCTCCTAAAATCCTTTTAACCAACAAGTGAGACTCTATGATGAATTGTGTGTTAGTGATGTTAATGGAAGACATATATATATAAGCAAAGAAAGAGGAAAGAAAGGAACATTGTTGTATCTTTAGGGGTGTTTATAAAAATATGTAGAAAATCATATTTCAATCCCTTTTTCAACTTTAAATTTGAGACTTTAATGAATTTCCTGCTACAAAAATAAACTTCTAACAACTTCCTCACTGTGTAAAAAGATCTTGTTTCATAAAACCATAGGATGTGACCTAACCCAAGTAGTCAAACATGTAAGTGTAAAACAAATCTCATATGATAGTTACCATGAATCTACTAAGAGAAACAAAATAAAGTCTATATTTCTAATTTATTTGTAACATGTATTAAGCACCCCTTGCGTTACGGTGGGATCATCAACGCTGAACTTGCGGCAGGTTAATGTGAATAACTTAGACCGAAACGTAAAAATAGATACGTATAACTAAGTTGTTACTCACCTCGTCTAATATAATGTTGTTTATAACTAATAAAAATCCACTAAAAATGCTTAATATTTTACAAAAAAATAGTTTTTTTTTTTCAAATAAAATTATGACCAGTTACATAAATCCTAATGGAGATTAGATTATTTTTTGAGAAGAATTTGTATTATATGAAATTATAGGGTTAACTAGTAACCCGGTTGAACCAATGAACCAACCGGTACAATCCGATTCAACTGGTTAAATAATTTTAGAGTAAAACCCAAAATGATTTAAAAACCGATCTTTAAAACATCGTTTTAAATGGATTTAGAGTTAATTGTGTGCAAATTTATTTTTACATTTATATATATAATTGACTAAGTCAAATGTAGTAATTCTTAGGAGATTATATTTATATGAATACTATATATGGTTGATACAAATAATAAAAACAGAACATTGATGAGATCTCAAAAAGCATAATGTGATAAATTTAAAGTATATATTGTTGCTTGTATTTTAATTGTATAATTGTATAATTTGTTTTGTTACTCACAATTGAATTCATGTATCTGGTCAAATCTCCTTAGTTTGAGGATTTTATTAATTTTTACTTTAATATGTATCTGATCAAATCCCCTTTACTTTGGGGATTTTATTAATTTTTTACTTTAATGTATAAAGAACTCAATCTTTTGTGTTCCAACAGATAAATGAAAATCTGCAATAAAAATGGTAATATAATAAAGTAATTGGAAAAGCTATTATCACGAAGTTAATAGAGAAAAGAATAAAAAAAAAATACAAGGCATATGATTAACTTTAATTGTTCTAATTTAGACTATTCAACATTGGTTTATTTCATGAAAATCTCATTATTACATCATCATTACAAATTTTTTTACAATTTATTGCATGCGGATTTAATTTTTTGCCTTTATCATCTTATCAAAATTATTTATTTTCTTTAAACTTATCGTAACATAATCTTTTCATGTAACACCCCAAAAATGGGTTTGGTAATTTAAACCCGGTTAATATAAAGGAACGGGTAAAAATACCGTTGGGGGTAAAATTGAACCCGTAAATGAATATTAACTAGGAATGACTAACCTAGTTGAATATTAGTATCGTTGGTATTAAACAAAGGGTTGTGGCCTTATTTAATTAAAACGAAACATGAGGGACCAAAGTGGGACAACTTGAAAGTTGTTTTATTAAATGAAAACACACACACACACACACACCTCGTGTGTGTGTTCTGGATCGTTCAAGAAGAGGCTCCCATGGAGCCAAAACCCTAGTTCAACAATATCATCAAATTGAAGGGCCAAATGAAGTCTAAATTCATAACCGAACGTGAATTAATGATCACCCAAGCTAGGGGATCATAAGGTATGTAAAATTTTGATGATTCGTGAAGTTGTAAAGTTTGAATAATCATCATAATCGTGGATTATGTATGGATTAGAGAAGCTATGGCTAAATTAGTGATGTATGCTCATTTAGGAACAAACCCTATGTGAAGATTCTTAGTAAATTGCTATAATTTGGGTGTGTGGATGAATTACTACACTTAGCTAGGTGGGTTTGTGTTTAATCTATGAAATGGTATGAACTTGATTATGAATATGTGTAGTATGTGATGTGTACTTGTACATGGATTGAGTATGGTATAGACTTTGTATGATGGTTACTTGTATTGATGAATGGAAGTGATAATTAGGAAGAAAATGATGAAATACTTGTACATCATGCTTAGAAAGTAGTACGCACACCAAGTGTTTGATGAAATGTCTAAAAGACAATAATAAGTGTAATTGTATGCTAGTGATGGGTAACCATATATAGTTCATGTGAAGATTTTGTAGGGATAATGTTGAGTATGTTTTATGCTTGTTTGAATGGATTAACGAAGGTCATATATGAGATGTGAATTTGATATGGTTGTTCATATGTATAAGCATATATGCTAATAAGAATGTGAATGTAATGACATGAATGTATAGGAATCATGTTAAGATGGTTGAGAGCGTGGAAGGCTAACGGACTAAGGAGACTCAAGTAAGTGAACGCAATTACGGACGCACAAGGTAAGTAAATCCCGGACTTACACTTTAGATGTAAAATATATAGTAGTGTGATGATTATTATACATGTGAGAAAGTATTAAACAATGGAAGTAAGTAGGTGAGTTTATGGAAAAAGGAGTCGAAAGTGGATAGGAAAGTATAATGATGCTAATTGTTTTCTGTTAAGAATGAAATGGAAGTGCAGGTATACTAGTAATGGAGTATGAAGGCTAAGTATGGAAGTCAGACGAGAGTGTCCGAATGGATGGACGAATGTACTTATATGAACGGGAATAAGAGATATTGATGCTTGATTATGCACGTTTTAAAGTATTTATATATATATATTATGTCACCGGTTGCTAATGAAGTAATTGGTTATGGTGACTGCAGGTTGTACAGGTTTATGAATGCTTGCTCAAGCTGTGTACGTGGTTGAAGATCGAGTCAAGACATGGATTGTACGTGGGTGTGTATGTGGTCTCTTAATTCGACATACGTATGTTAGTTTTAAATTAATTTATGAAAAGGGATTAATGTATTTAAGTGAAAGAAAGAATAACTTTTAAAGAAATTTTTAGTATGTGTTTTCCGCTGCGTTAAATTTGGTTAAAACGTGTTAGGGCGTTACATTTCATCAACTACTTTTATATATATCAATTACTATGTGTTAATCTATACATAAAACAATTTTCGAAAAAGTAATGTCTGTAATAAATTTCAAGAAAAGCACGTCTTGTTAAGATACTAAAGATAAAATTCACAATCAAGTCATAAAAGTTAGAAAAATGCAGTCGAATAATGATATTATCATAGCATAAACCAATGATAGTTGTTAAAAAAATCAATTATTATAATACAATTTTGGAACAATTATAATTAATAATTAACTACGTTATATTTAGTTAAATTATATTGTTATATTGTTAGTTAAATTATTGTAAAGTATTGGCTTTTAATTACTTGTAAAGAAAAAAAAAACATAACATTGATTTGTGTTTGTATCATCTTACAAAAATGATTCGTTTGCGTAAAAGTTGTTGCAACCAAATTTTTTCATTAATTACTTTTATTTACATAAAAGTTGGCCCATAATAATCTATATCATTGGTTTTACATTTGTCATCTTAACAAGAAATATTATTCCTAGAAGTTTTAAAAATATAAATAAGAATCAAATGCAACATTAAACATCTTAACAAGAAATATTATTCCTAAAAGTTTTAAAAATTTAAATAAGAATTAAATGCAACATTAAATGTAAGATAAATATATATTAAATGTAATAATGACAACTAAATACTATGAATAATGTTAGCCTAAAGAATTTTCAATATTGCAATGAACTTAAACTTAATTTTAAATATTTGGTAAAAGAATAAAATAATTTGAGATGTTATCGCAAAAGAATAAAATAATTTGAGATGTTGTCGCTTATCATAGAAATTGTCGATTTCATTTTTTTTTAACGGCTAATTTCTTTAATCCTCTGTCGTCTGTATGACTTGAATTCAAGACCTTCCCCTTCCCAACCTAGGTGTTTTTAAAGGTTTTGACTTTGCCAATGGACCACCACCCCATTGCTATTTATTGATTTAGTTTATTTTACAAATAATCAAGGTTTTGGATTCGTAAATTTTTATATGTGATTCAAGTTCTATATAGTTAAAAAATTCAGGAATCAACTTTATATGAAGATGGATATTTATTGGCTACCAACATAACAATACACTTTTGTGATATATAGCTGGTGAAATACTAACACGTGTTCTAAAGATCTGCTATTATATAACTTTGATATATATGTTATCAACAAGTAACCCAAGAAAGTAGTTATAAATTTGATTTGTTATTAACAATAAATGGGAGTAAAATGTAAATCTAGATTATGATTGTCGTCTAAATTTGTTTTGCATCAACATGCATATGTACAGTGGCGAAGCTTGACAATGAAGACAAGGCGTCAAAAACGTATATACCCAAAAATTTCTATAGATCCGGGGGGTCGAAAACGTATATACCCAAAAATTTGTATATGAAAACTACATATATAACACTACACTACTGAGCGAAAAGTTCGGGGGGTCCGGTGCTCCCCCCTGGCCCCTATTACGCTTCGCCCCTGCATATGTAAATGCTAAAGATAAAAGTACCGTAACGAATTTTTTCTATCTAAGTAAACATAATGATACGTGAAGAAGAGATCAATAACCTAAAGAGATGAATCCATGTATTCCATAGTGAAATACCATATCGATATAGAAAAGCCTTTGTTGAATTCTTCATTAAGATGTTAAAGGGCTTTGATCATGTTTGCGAGAAGAATGATAAAACCTAACATGTTTCTGAGAAGAAAAGATATTAATTTGATTGCATTACAAGCGATAGAGTGTTATAAAACGAATAACTACGAAAGAAACTTTGTTCTTAGGGTAATGAGACTCGCAATCAGATATGTTCTTCATTTGCCGACTGACATTAATATATAGAACGTTTTCATAGAGGTTATAATCTGCTGTGAGCGCGATATACCATAGTATATTGAAATGTTAGAGGAAAAAATCGTAGTTTGATTTTAATGTGTTTTAATTGAAATATTCAGTAGACATTACACAATATAGATATTTTGTTGTATTTTAGGTGTACATGTAATGCTCCATAAATCCAACGTAAATTGTATTAGTATTATATAATAAAAAATGTAACATCCCATATTTTGCTCGTTTATATATTGTCATACCTTAACCCATGGCAGAAACATAACACTAAATTTTTGACAATAAATTAAAAATCAAAATTTCATTTCATTTCACTAAATCAAGTATTACATTGTTCATGAAAATGGAAAGTACGACAATTGGAATTTCAAAATTAACAATATTAAAATGCATAGATTAGAACTAGGTGCGTATTTAAATCCACCCTAAATCTTTTCTTGCGAAATCAACATCAAATATTTCCTGCAACATGTATCAAATATCTGTCAACACAAATTATGTCGGTGAGCATACTAGTTTGTATACATAGCATAAGTATGAATAAAATCTCAAATCCACATGTTAATTGTATACTAAGTTATATAATCATACTAGCATTCAAGACTAAATATCAACCAAAAGTTTCCACTAGCGTAACCTTATCATTGAAGTGAATAAGACCGTAAAGATTGAATACTTAACAATGACCCAACAAATGGGGTGGTGTGCTAATCCTATAGCACTATACATGTTAAGGGAGGCTTTTTAAAGTTGATGATAGATGGCATGCATAAGATTGTCCTAATATGTAGAAACAAGTAGCATAACAAGTAAGCATGTTTAAGGATTGAGTGTTTGCGTAAGATTAATTGTATTATGATTGTGATCTTAATACGGATACATGTTGCAACCCAAATAGTGTTTAAAGCGTAAAATGGGTCAAGTATGAACTCATGGTTTGCGAAGATATTCCAAAAAAGGCGAGTAAGCGGTTTGAAGGATGGAATAACCAAAGTTACCCTATAAGCTAAACAAAGGTGTATGAGTTTATGGAGTTTTATGATGGAATGTATTAGGAGTTTATAAGTATGAAAATACATAAAATATATCTTGCCTGGATACTTATTTAGACACTATTTTTTGTTTTTGTTTTTCATGAGTGTTACACTCATTAGAAGTCCAAAGTAAGGAGTCTAACACTTAGATATTTCCACCTTAACACATAACATTTAACCATGGTTTTGGTTAATATTTTGGTTTGGTTTTGGAGTCAAGTATTATAGATATATACATAGATTATCATTATTTATATGGTCAAGTATTTGTCATGTACTGGAGGTAGGGTAATCCACTAACCTCAAGAATTCATCAATGCACAAATCATCAACATGGATGATTCCGATGATCTTGAATAAACTATCTACTTCACTAAGTAACCAAGTGAGTATAACTAGACGAGTGCTTCCAACATTGTTATGGTTGGAGACTTGGGGAAGTTTGTTCACTTTAGTGCTTGGAAGTTACTTAGAGCTTTACAAGATTAAGAAAATGGAGGTGTGTGACCTCAAAGTTTCTGGAATTATACCTTGACACAAGTCCCTCAACAACAGAACTTGTTGGTAACTCGGTTTGGTGTGCAAAAGTTGTCACACCCCTACCCGCAACGGATTTAGGTGACCAAGGCATGATTGATTGCTCAAAGCTTATCACAAAATATTTAAAGGTTGTAATATTATTTATAATCAAATTTAAACCATGTTATAAAACAGTTAATTCAAATAATCACTGAAATACAAACATAACATAACAATATCCATTTTATTATCTAAGGTCTCGTCCCTACGTGACATCATCAACCTCTTCAAACCTGTTCACCTACATGATAACATAAAGTGTAGTCATTATTTCAACTAAATAGTTTTGTGATGAATTTATCTGTTAAATCTATTAATTCAAACAAAATTTATTTAATTAATAATAATATTAATGAATTGAAGAGATAATATTATATGATTAAAATATTATATTAGAATTAGATATATCCACCACAATCCATCTCCATCACCACCATTTTCAGCCACCAACTCCATCTCAATTAAGATTTAAAAGTCTTCGCATTATCATCTCAAAATTTTAAAGAAACCTTTATGTGTTCAGTAGTTTTTTTTTACTTCATCTCAATCCCCAATATAAGGATGGGATTTAAGAATTTACTTCGCATTCTTTACGTATCATAACATAATATAAAATTTTAATTATTATATACATATATATTTTATGTATATCTAATTATTATTACTATAGTAAAAAATATATATAAATTGTTGTTGAATATAGTTACCGAAGGTTGGAGAAGTAACAAATATATACTATTAAAATTAAATTAATTTTTATATAATTATGAAATTATGTTTTAATTTATAGTTGTAGTTTAAGATCAATAATAGTTAAGTTATTTCTCATTATTATAGAAGATATATACTTTGATCCTTAAGTTTACATTTGAGTGTTTCTAAACTCCTTCGTGCGATGCGGCGGGAACTCGGATTCAATTGGTATCAATTGTTACGATACTGATACGGTACATACACTCAATATAACAAGTGAAAGGAAAAAAATAAAGAAATAAAGTCGTTAAACTTTAGAATATAAAAATTTTACGATCATTTAAAAAAAACTAATACATTATTATAAATAAAACATGATATTAAAGTGAAAAAGATTAATAAAATCCATGCGCAAGATAATGCTTAAGATTTTGGAGTATTAGAAGATTTTTCATGTTTAGCTTTCTATTTCAAATTATTAATGATTATATAATTCATGTTTTGTAAAACGTAAATTTTAACTTATGTATTTCAAATTATTTATGATTATATTATTATGTTTTTCTTTAAATTTCAAAATATGAAATTAACATTTTATTTATATGGATGGCTTTAGAAATTTTTATATGGTGTTCATCATCTTTTACTTACGTGATATATATTTTTTATTTTACCCGTGTGATATTATATCAAAGTCAATATATAGAATCTAATTCTAATAAAAGAGTCATATTAATGCCACATGACATTTTCTCATTTAAAAGTCCTATAAAAGCTACATGTCATTTTCTTATTCAATTCACTAATAATAGATATTTATATTTCATATAAATAAATATTTTAATGCATAATAATAGCAATAATTACTTTACATATGTCATAAGGTTGTTTAGTTATTTAATATTTAGTAATTTAAAAGTTTAATATTTCTTTAAGGACAAAGAGTTGTTTTAATTAAAAAAAATAATAATTAAAAAAACAAAAATAATAAATTATAATGATATAAAGTATAGTAATCACTAGGGATAAATAAAACTATCAAAATAATAATAATTTTTACATTTTAAAAGAATATATATAATATTGAATTAATTTACCCAATTAATTAATATTAATTGAGAATATATATATATATATATAGGGAGAAGATCATGCGAGAACCACCTCTTATTGTGAGAACCGCGAGAACCAATGTGAACACACCAAAATGCCTAAAAATAGCTAAAAATCACACAAATTTTTTTTTTTTTGAATTTTTTATAAAAAAATCGCTACTTTTCGAAGCAAAAAAAAAAAAAAAATTTTTGCTTTTAAAAGTAGCGATTTTAACATAAAAAATTCAAAAAAAAAATTTTAGATTTTTTTTTGATTTTTTAAGGTTTTTTGGGGGTTTAGTTTTTAGCATTTTAGCTTGGGGGGGTTATGTTTTTTGGGGGTGGGTGGGGGGTGGGTGGGTGGGGGGTTTAGGTTTTTGGGGGGGGGGGTGGGGGTTAGGGTTTTTTTAGCTATTTTAGGTTGTGTTCACATTGGTTCTCAAGGTTCTCACAATAAGGGTGGTTCTCGCATGAGCCCCTCCCTATATATATATATATATAAGGGTGGGCGGGGCACCAAGCGGCTTCGACAAACATTCCATAAAATGTCACTTGGAAATTCCTAATGTAATTGAGCTTTTAAAATATAAGTTAATTTGATCTTTAAGCTTTTTAAATTTAATATGAATTCTAATTCTAATAAAAGAGTCATATTAATACCACATGACATTTTCTCATTCAATTCACTAATAATATATATTTATATTTCATATGCATAAATACTATAGTACATAATAATAATAATTATATCTTTAGCTATTTCATATTTATTAATTTAAAAGTTTAATAATTCTTCAAGGAACAATAGCTATGTAAGGTTGGTTTGTTTCTAAAAACAGTTTTTACGCATGACCAATAATATGTGGCATTGTCCAGAGTAAAAAGTAGAGATAACCTTAAGCTACTGATACTTGCTGAGGATAGTTAAATTACAAACAAAACTACAAATGTCGTGTATAAAGAAGTGTTTAGAAATTTATAATTGTAATCTGTATCTTGATTTTACATTGTTTGATTTAATAAGAATAATTCATTTATGTAAATTGGATTAATAAAAAAACTCCAAAAAAATACCACATGGCATTTTCTTATTCAAATTCCAACTAATGCCACATGACATTTTCTTTTTTAAATCATTAATAATATTATTTATTTAATATCTAATTCTAATTAATGATTATTAATAATATTATGCTATTAGTATTAATTAAAATTCAAGATTAATTAATGATTAAAAATACTTAAAGATTTTATTAAAATAATACTTCAACTTTATTTTAAAGGCGATTATCTATAATTTTAAAACCTATAATTTTAATAATTTTAAAATGAATAATTATGTATAAGTTTTTTCATATGCCACATATTAGTTGCGGTTTCTAATTTATTCTTGTATTTCACAATAATTTATGCTTAAGGTAAATATTATGAACTACTTAGGTCATCACACATTTATAATAGGATTTTGTTTATTTTTTTAACGGGGAATGTTTGAATCTTATTTATCCTTCTTTTTCAGGTTATAAAGGGCTCATTTCAGACAGGTATTTTTTATGGGTCAAAGGATTTGAGTCATGTTAGACCAACGTTCAACGCCTTTTGTGCATTCTATTTTTTATATACATTTTGTAATATTTGATGTATTGTTTATGAGTAGCGAAAACATATTATCAAAAGTATGATATAAGATTTCTTTTTAATAAAACAATTAAAACATTTTAAGCATTCAAATGCTTTTGACACATTTGATCATTTCTCTTTTTTTGGTTTTTTAAAAATGAAACATGTTACCCAGTTGAATATTTCCGACAAAATACGACTCTAATTGATCATTTACACTATCATATGTAAAAATGTAATTTCACTCCTTTGAAGTATTTAAATATGTATATATATACAATCCGTGTAATAGACGGTTCTATAAACTAGTAACATAACAAAATCACCTAAAAATAGCAAGCTAAGACAATAATCAAATGCTCGAATAATGCACTCCTTGACCCCATCGTACACTAGACCCCAATACATGGTCCAACTACTTGTCTACCCCTAATTATTGTTGAGTCGATCGAACAATTTCTTTGATTCCCTGAATTGTTCGTGCCACCAGATCATTTATCATGATGATGGTTTCCATTGTGATCATGTTTGAGGTAGTTATATCTGGGTGCAATAATTGGAGCCCCACAGTCACCATTGATCCACGTTCACCACCTGCACCGTCTTCACCATATCCTGGGACTATACATAACCCTGATGGCAAGAGAGCCACCGAAGAAATGTCCTTGCCATTCATCACCACGGATACTGTTGGTAAATCCACAGTTGCATAGACAATGAGTGATCCCGTCATATCACTGATTGTCTCCTGCAGCACCATAACCTCATCGTCTTCGGTTGGCCTTTCCTTTACACGTGTAAAAACAATAAATTTAGAAAACAAACATTTAATTATTAAGAATACTACAAATAAATAAAAAATGACTTTGTAAACTTACAATATTGGAATTTAAAATGGAGACGCAGTTAGGACTTGTTTCATCTTGGCCCAACGGTAACTGGATCATGTTTCTAGCGGCAATCCTATGGCATATCACATCCCAAATACGCCTGTCTTTTGTTTTCAACATATCAAACAGGTGTTGGTGATTTGTGGGTATCCAGACTGAATAGGTTGCACTAGTGACTATTCCCATTGGTTCACCAAAACCACTTATGTAATTGTGTGCCATGATCCTTGGTCTTCTCGGTGCATGATCCGCAACCAAATCCCATTGTTGACCATCGGTTAAACAAACCCCACCACAAAAGATACTCATCATGCGTTGTGCTAGGCCTCTTAAGCTTCTTTTTGTATCTTGAAGTAGGTGGTGGCTGAGGGTGGGAGACATGATGGCTGTTACGCTTTCACAATGCCGCAAAAGTGCACTAATCCATCTTTGTGCACCGAAGCCCACACCCGACCTGATTAACTGACGATACTGGTGGGGGACCGATTGCTCATCGTATTTAGTATGTTCGATCCACGTAACCTACACATATTCATTACAAAATATATCATAGTTTAGACATAATTATAAAATACAAAAACATACACACAAATTATTTTATATACATATGCTATACCATGGTGAAACCATTTGGCATATCATGTAGGATACAACCAGAAGGACACCTTCTTGTCATGTGTCCTTCAATTCCCGAATCGATTGACAAATCAACCACAATCCATTGCCCCTGTGCTTGCTGTTTGGCAAATCGAATAAACTTAAGCCCTCGAACTGGCACTAAAGGCGAAATGAGTTGAATTTCGGCCTTCATCTACATCAAATATTGATCTTTTAGCAAAAAATAGTCTTTTTAAACATGAACAAAAATAAAGGAGAATAAAAAAAATAATAAAAAAGTCTAAGAAGGCTTACAAGTTGGAGAGCACCATTTCTTGAGCCTCCTGTACCATTGGAAATCACTTCCATTGTAGTACAACTGCCGATCATCCCCATAAACATTTCTCTCCACTGATCCTACAAATTCATGTTTAATTATGTATAAGTTAATGTAATTTTGGGTTTTCTATGAAACTAACAAGAACAAAAAGATAAGTTACCGCGTTGAGTAATGCTTCTACAAGGGTTGAACTAGTCATCGGTACCACGCTCCTAGCCCGTGTAGCCTCAGATACGAATCCAAGTGGTTTTGTGCCACGGCAAGGAGGAAAAGCCCTTTCATATTCAACAAAATTAAGGGTTTCTCCTCCACCTTCCATGTTTCTATTCCATAGTGGAGTATTGACATTCCCAAGCTTTAAGAGCACTTCCATGGCTCTTGATGCTTGCACAAGATATCCATTCCTTTGAATGGGTATGTCGAAGTCCATAAGTGATCGACTCATGATTGGGTTTAAAGTGTCACCAGGAATTGTCACTTTGTTTGGCAATGGTATACCAAACATTTGACTGACTTGACTGGCGAAATTAGCCACGCGGCTAAATTCCTCTTTCAACCGTGCGTTCTCTATCACGACTTTGTGTTCGTGAATGGACCCGTCTGGTATTGTTGCTTGTGCACCACATTTATTGCAAAGCGGGTTCTTTAGGAATTCTGCCATTGCTAAATTCTCAAGCCTTAGTTGCTCGTTCTCTTGCTTCAAAATCACATTCTCACTGCGCTCCTTTTGACTCTGCACAAGTGTAGTTACCCTTATGATTTTTAGCACCAATAATTATAATAATTAGGGGGGGGGGGGGGGGGGTGGATTCAACTTATACATTTATTATAAGGTCTGGATTTTTATATATTTCTTAAACATATATGTTTTGCCATGGAATTTTGCCATGAAAATGAAGATATAACCAAACATTACCTTCAATTGAGTTCTTCTATTCTGGAACCAAAATTTGACCTTATTGATAGTGATATTGAGTTTATTTGCAATTTCAGTCCTTTCTTTCTCGGTAGGGTGGGGGTTCTTTTTGAAGAATCTATTACCTCAAAAAGAAACAAAACAAAATAAACTAAAAGAAGTATGCATGCATGCACTTAGAATTTGATCACTAGTTGAAAGGAAAAGTGAGTATTACTTTTCAAGTTCTTCAACTTGCTCTCGTGTGTAACGGCTATATTGTCGTGAACTCGAAGATGAACCGCCATGATTTATTTCCTCTTCGTCACTAGACCTGACTTCACAATTCTCATTTTCATCGGATGTGGTTGCAGGTACTTCTTCCCTGGCCCTTTGATTACCATTTCCTTCCATTTTTGGCTTATCTCTGCAAAATCATATATGAAATCCAATAAAAATATGTATTTAAAATCCACATATAACAACAATAAAGCTTCACAAAAGAATACGAAAACAAACATCAACCCCTATTAATATTTATTCACAACACTACCCACCATTAATAAATATTATTGAATTACTCAAAGAATCTCTATAAGAGCAAAATAAAAAAATATCATGTTTTAAGTTTTTTTTCTAAATAACTATAACTCAGACTTGATAGTATTGGAATGGAAACACAATATATATATATATATATATATATATATAGGGAGAAGATCATGCGAGAACCACCTCTTATTGTGAGAACCGCGAGAACCAATGTGAACACACAAAAAATGCCTAAAAATAGCTAAAAATCACACAAAATTTTTTTTTTTGAATTTTTTATAAAAAAATAGCTACTTTTCGAAGAAAAAAAAAATATTAACCTAAAAAAGTAGCGATTTTAACCTAAAAAATATTAAAAAAATCAAAAAAAAAAATTTTAGATTTTTTTTTGATTTTTTAGATTTTTTTTAGATTTTTTTAGGTTTTTTGAGGGTTTAGTTTTTAGCATTTTAGCTTGGAGGGTGGGGTGTGGGGGGGGGGGGGGGGGCTTAGGTTTTTGGGGGGTGGGGGAGGGGGGTTTAGGTTTTTTTTTGGGGGGGGGGGGGGGTGGGGTTAGGTTTTTTTTAGCATTTAGCTTGGGGGGGGGGTTAGGTTTTTTTTGGGGGGGGGGGGGGGTGGGGGTTAGGTTTTTTTAGCTATTTTAGGTTGTGTTCACATTGGTTCTCAAGGTTCTCACAATAAGGGTGGTTCTCGCATGAGCCCCTCCCTATATATATATATATAAGTTCTTTCAAGAGAATTTGTGTTTTTGAATATTTTATAATAAATAACTCAGATTTGATAGTATTTCATTTTCAGTTATGAAATGAGAAAATTATATATATATAAAACTTCATTTCTATCTACAACCAACTCTAAACATACTGTAATTAAACCTCATTGTTAGAGCATTCACATCTTGCCCTCTGTATCATCTTATTATCTAAAATTTAAAGAATAGTTTATAAAAACCATCTAAAATATCACTCCATCACATCCTCTATAATAGAGAACACTTTTTGAGAAAACAAAAGCAACATCAATATTTAGAGTTTCAAATCCAAACCTCTATAATTTATTATGAGTGTATAATAAAGAGAAATTTTTTTATAAAATAAGTGTACGTGAGTAAGATAAAAATAGAGTTGAAGAATGGAATGTGTGAAGTTGTTTAAAAATAGACCAAAATTGTCTTTTTAGTTAAATTATATAGATAGAGAAGGAGAATGGGATGTGAATGCTCTTATCATGGGGTATTGAATTTAACAACAAAATAACAACAAAAGGTAAAAAAAACTAATAAGTCGGGTGTTTATCGAATTGGATATTAGGTTCCTTAGGTTAACCGAAAAGGTTTTTCCGATTCAAGATTTTGGAATGAATACATTTCAGATTTTACAAAACAAATTCGAATTCGTATTAATTTGAATGAACCAGATTAAGAGAAGAAAATGTAAAATGTGACAACTTGACCAGTGAGGATTAGAGCTTTCTATTGGGTATTTCGGATTGGGATTTTAGAACTCAACAATCCGTAACTTGATTCAGAAAACGAGTCTATTTTCCGAGGTTCAATGCAAAAAAGCTTAACACCCTAGTGACATAATAAATTATGTCATGAGTTTTATAACAAAAAAATGTAGTTAACTTATGCAATTTCAATACAGCAAAAAAATGATTGAATGTAAATAATCATTGCATCAAATTTGAAATTAAAACATGATCGAATAATATTATACTCAAAACTCAAACTCAAAAATTTTAATTAACAAATAAATTTAAAAATAAGTATGGTTACAAAATACAAAATAAAATACATACATAGAGGGTACTTTATCACTTGTTGGGATTAGTCGATCTAGGAAGGAGCTTTCTCCTAAAATCCTTTTAACCAACAAGTGAGACTCTATGATGAATTGTGTGTTAGTGATGTTAATGGAAGACATATATATATAAGCAAAGAAAGAGGAAAGAAAGGGACATTGTTGTATCTTTAGAGGTGTTTATAAAAATATGTAGAAAATCATATTTCAATTCCTTTTTCAACTTTAAATTTGTGACTTTAATGAATTTCCTGCTACAAAAATAAACTTCTAACAACTTCCTCACTATGTAAAAAGATCTTGTTTCATAAAACCATAGGATGTGACCTAACCCAAGTAGTCTAACATGTAAGTGTAAAACAAATCTCATATGATAGTTACCATGAATCTACTAAGAGAAACAAAATAAAGTCTATATTTCTAATTTATTTGTAACTAGTATTAAGCACCCCTTGCGTTGCGGTGGGATCATCAACGCTGAACTTGCGGCAGGTTAATGTGAATAACTTAGACCGAAACGTAAAACATAGATAAGTATAACTAAGTTGTTACTCACCTCGTCTAATATAATGTTGTTTATAACTAATAAAAATCCACTAAAAATGCTTAATATTTTACAAAAAAATAGTTTTTTTTTCAAATAAAATTATGACCAGTTACATAAATCCTAATGGAGATTAGATTATTTTTTTAGAAGAATGTGTATTATGTGAAATTATAGGGTTAACTAGTAACCCGGTTGAACCAATGAACCAACCGGTACAACCCGATTCAACTGGTTAAATAATTTTAGAGTAAAACCCAGTATGATTTAAAAACCGATCTTTAAAACTTCGTTTAATACCATTAAATGGATTTAGAGTTAATTATGTACAAATTTATTTTTACATTTATATATATAATTGACCAAGTCAAATGTAGTAATTCTTAGGAGATTATATTTATATGAATACTATATGTGGTTGATACAAATAATAAAGGGTGCTACGTTCTACACCCCCTAATTACTTTTTACACACCCCCCTCTCACATACTTACAGGTGGGGCCCGCGTGGGACCGGCAGTTTTCCTCTCACAATGGGGGGTATAATCAGGAGGGGGGTGTGTGTTTAGAATCAGCCATAATAAAAACAGAACATTGATTAGATCTCAAAAAGCATAATGTGATAAATTTAAAGTATATATTGTTGCTTGTATTTTAACTGTATAATTGTATAATTTGTTTTGTTACTCACAATTGAATTCATGTATGTGGTCAAATCTCCTTTACTTTGAGGATTTTATTAATTTTTACTTTAATATGTATCTGATCAAATCCCCTTTACTTTGGGGATTTTATTAGTTTTTTACTTTAATGTATAAAGAACTCAATCTTTTGTGTTCCAACAGATAAATGAAAATCTGCAATAAAAATGGTAATATAATAAAGTAATTGGAAAAGCTATTATCACGAAGTTAATAGAAAAAAAAATAAAAATAAAAATACAAGGCATATGATTAACTTTAATTGTTCTAATTTAGACTATTCAACATTGATTTATTTCATGAAAATCTCATTATTACATTATCATTACAAATTTTTTTACAATTTATTGCATGCGGATTTTAATTTTTTGCCTTTATCATCTTATCAAAATTATTTATTTTCTTTAAACTTATCATAATATAATCTTTTCATCAACTACTTTTATATATATCAATTACTATGTGTTAACCTATACATAAAACAATTTTCGAAAAACTAATGTCTGTAATAAATTTCAAGAAAAGCACGTCTTGTTAAGATACTAAAGATAAAATTCACAATCAAGTCATAAAAGTTAGAAAAATGCAGTCAAATAATGATATTATCGTAGCATAAACCAATGATAGTTGTTAAAAAAATCAATAATTATAATACAATTTTGGAACAATTATAATTAATAATTAACTACGTTATATTTAGTTAAATTATATTGTTTTATTGTTAGTTAAATTATTGTAAAGTATTGGCTTTTAATTACTTGTAAAGAAAAAAAAACATAACATTGATTTGTGTTTGTATCATCTTACAAAAATGATTCGTTTGCGTAAAAGTTGTTGCAACCAAATTTCTTCATTAATTACTTTTATTTACATAAAAGTGGCCCATAATAATCAATATCATTGGTTTTACATTTGTCATCTTAACAAGAAATATTATTCCTAGAAGTTTTAAAAATATAAATAAGAATCAAATGCAACATTAAACATCTTAACAAGAAATATTATTTCTAAAAGTTTTAAAAATTTAAATAAGAATCAAATTCAACATTTAAAGTAAGATAAATATATATTAAATGTAATAATGATAACTAAATACTATGAATAATGTTAGCCTAAAGAATTTTCAATATTGCAATGAACTTAAACTTAATTTTAAATATTTGGTAAAAGAATAAAATAATTTGAGATGTTATCGCAAAAGAATAAAATAATTTGAGACGTTGTCGCTTATCATAGAAATTGTCGATTTCATTTTTTTTAACGGCTAATTTCTTTAATCCTCTGTCGTCTGTATGACTTGAATTCAAGACCTTCCCCTTCCCAACCTAGGTGTTTTTAAAGGTTTTGACTTTGCCAATTGACCACCACCCCATTGCTATTTATTGATTTAGTTTATTTTACAAATAATCAAGGTTTTGGATTCGTAAATTTTTATATGTGATTCAAGTTCTATATAGTTCAAAAATTCAGGAATCAACTTTATATGAAGATGGATATTTATTGGCTACCAACATAACAATACACTTTTGTGATATATAGCTGGTGAAATACTAACACGTGTTCTAAAGATCTGCTATTATATAACTTTGATATATATGTTATCAACAAGTAACCCAGGAAAGTAGTTATAACTTTGATTTGTTATTAACAATAAATGGGAGCAAAATGTAAATCTAGATTATGATTGTCGTCTAAATTTGTTTTGCATCAACATGCATATGTACAATGGCGAAGCTTGACAATGAAGACAAGGCGTCGAAAACGTATATACCCAAAAATTTCTATAGAACCGGGGGGTCGAAAACGTATATATACCCAAAAATTTGTATATGAAAACTACATATATAACACTACACTACTGAACGAAAAGTTCGGGGGGTCCGGTGCTCCCCCCGGCCCCTATTAAGCTTCGCCCCTGCATATGTAAATGCTAAAGATAAAAGTACCGTAACGAATTTTTTCTATCTAAGTAAACATAATGATACGTGAGGAAGAGATCAATAACCTGAAGAGATTAATCCAAGTATTCCATAGTGAAATACCATATCGATATAGAAAAGCCTTTGTTGAATTCTTCTTTAGGATGTTAAAGGGCTTTGATCATGTTTGTGAGAAGAATGAGAAAACCTAACGTGTTTCTGAGAAGAAAAGAGATTAATTTGATTGCATTACAAGCGATAGAGTGTTATAAAATGAATAACTACAAAAGAAACTTTGTTCTTAGGGTAATGAGACTCGCAGTCAGATATGTTCTTCATTTGCCGACTGACATTAATATATAGAACGTTTTCATAGAGGTTATAATCTGCTGTGTCACACCCCCAAAATCCACACACGGAGTATCACCGCTTGGAGGCGTGACTGGCCAGGATCAAACCACTAATCATATTGAACAAGTAAGTAATTAATTGTAAAAGTCCAACCAACACAATTAGTGTCCAAAACAAACATAGTTTAAGTTATGAGCGGAAGCATAATGTTTAAAACCAAATCATAAGTTTAAATATCCAAAGGTTTAACATGGCACACAACTGTCCATGTCCCACAACGACTCTCCCCCGTGCAAGCTCCAGCTAAGCACCTATTGACCTGCAAAGCATGTAGTAACGAGTCAACAATAATGTTGAGCGAGTTCACAGTTGGGTGTCGGTTTTAGTTGTTCCAAAAATAGTTCCTTTAACTGGCATCCCTGCCGTGGGGGTTACCCCATATTTGAAAACGTGATTTGTTTAACCCATTAGCTCTGGCAATCCAGCCGTGGGGGCTACCCCATGATAGTTATCTGGCATTTCGGCCGTGGGGGCTACCCCATGTATCCACTAGACTCGTTACCATATCGACTACTGACTAAAGTCATGTTTAAGTGCCCTGAACTGTCAATGTCTATCAGCATTGACGTGCCCAGATCCATTAGTTCACGCCCGTCCTCTGCGGCACGGTGTGAGGCTTGTCAGACCTAAATAGCGCTATCTAACTAATGACCCGCTCGCCATTGGCCCGGCGATTAAGTCGATATAAAATAGGAGGGACTTCGTGATAGAGTTTTGGTCTAGTAAAGTTATCTGTCCGTGAGGACGAGGAATTTCATTCCTGAACCATTACTGTCCTACCCAAGAAAGGACGAGGAATCCATATTCCTTAACCCCGTTCCCAACCCCTGGGAATCCCATGCTTTGTAGAGTGTGAACTCACCTTGGTTTGCTCGGTATGCTAAGTTATGTGCTCACAAATAATCAATCAATCAATCAAGGCCTAGGGTAATGCATTTACACACAGTCAGTTCATGTTGGTCAAGTTTCACATACAATTTATGTCACAAAGTGCTTGACAGTTAATTCCATGTATCGTACAAGCAGTTAATCAATATCATGCAATTCATACAATCTAATGTTGTTAACCAATAACACACTTTAACAGAGTTAGCAAGTTTAACTGGATTAACACATACCAACAAGGTTACACAGTTAACAAAGTTAACATCTAACAGAACTAGTGAACTAACTGTGTTACGTGTTTAACTTAACTGTGTTAAATAGTTTAACAGAGTTAACATGTTTAACTGAATTAATAACTAACAGTGCCAACAACTAAAAGAGTTAATAACTAACAGTGTTACAACACACAAAGCAGATGTGCCGAAAACACTCTTGGGCCGAAGACACATTTGGGACGAAAACCCTTTAGCCGAAATCACCTTGGGCCGAAATCCCCAAGGTGTTTTCGTTGAAGTGGGGATTTCGCTAGGTAGGGGTTTTCGTCGGCCTAATTAATAATTCATCATCATCACAGCAGTTAACAATAATCAAAGTTGAAAACAATTAAACGATCACATGCTCTCTGACAAATCCATGTGCAAATATGAGACAATTCCATGTGCAAATTTGAATGCTATGACCGACTTCTATCACATTGGCTGCACTTTTCAATATAATTCACATGCATAATCATATAACCTAATTGTATATATATATTAAATCCATAACATAGTTATCTAACAGTTACATCATAACATCAATTCCATCACACGGTCATCATTCAGTTATCATTTGACATCTAAAATCATTATAAAATCACGATCCCCACGTATCCGACATATGATTGAACACAGAACTCTAATCTGCTATTCATCTATAATCACATCAACAACGAATCAAAATCATCCGTATTAACATTGAACATGAACAATATACATCACACCACATATCAGATCATAGGGATTTCTATGGCATCTCTCTATTCTATCTACCATCATACAAGCACAACAGTTAACTAATGGTAACAACAAATAGTTCACGATGATATCAATCAGATGGATTATAAACAATTGATTACTAACCGTATGTAGGATGGAACAAACAAGAACTCCAAAAGGACAGATAGTTGCCGTCGAGTGTAAAGGAGAGTCTAGGGTTTGCCGAATAAAACTTTCACGCTCAAAATCAAAACATATAATATCTCAATACTGGGCCAAGGCCCATCTCTGTTTTCGTTGGTCCTCTAGTGGACGAAAACACAAAGTGTTTTCACCACTAGGGTGATTTCGTGGGTGAGGATGTTTGGCCTAACAGATTTCTTGTTTAAATTATACAACACATATATTAAAATTAAGACATACATTATCATACACACTTATAAGGCATATCGTATACAACATATTAATCACATTACGATTAACATACTACAAACGTGCACAGTTGTGAAACAAACAAGTCGTATTAACAAACAACTTAAACATTTAACGCGCAATAAATGCGAAGATGGAAATCTTGAAAACTCGAGTTGTCTCATTATCCCCAAGTTGAAAGAAATTTCGTCCCGAAATTTAGCACGCGGTTACTGAGGAAGCTAGTCGTGTTTTGTTGTTTACTGGTTTTCCTGAGGTGTCACATCCTCCCCCCGTTGATCTGGAATTTCGTCCCGAAATTCCGTAGCTTCAGCCTCAGTAGTGGTTGTACTGTTTGCGAATAGTTGGGGATACTTTTGTTTCATCTGATCTTCGCGTTCCCAGGTGAACTCTGGGCCACGACGTGAGTTCCAACGAACTCGAACGAGAGGGATTCTAGTGCGCTTGAGGACCTTAACATCCCGGTCCGTGATTTCAACTGGTTCCTCGACGAATCGTAACTGCTCGTCGATAGTGAGCTCCTTCAAAGGAACTATGTGGGTCTCATCTGATAGGCACCTCTTCAGATTTGACACGTGGAAAACGTTGTGAACTGCACTGAGTTCTGCTGGTAAGTTCAGTTTGTAGGCCACCTTGCCTATTTTCTCTATAACTTCAAAGGGTCCAACGTATCGTGGGTTAAGTTTGCCTCGTTTACCAAAATGAACCAAACCCTTCCAGGGTGAAACTTTGAGTAGTACTCGCTCCCCAACCTGGAGCTCTAATGGTTTTCTGCCCTTATCGGCGTAGACTTTCTGACGGTCGCGAGCTGCCGCCATTCGTTGTCGTATCTGAGCAATTCGCTCTGTTGTGTCTACCACAAGTTCTGGACCAGTAATCTGACTATCCCCCACCTCTTCCCAACAAAGAGGTGACCGGCATTTACGCCCGTACAATGCCTCAAACGGAGCAGCTTTAATGCTGGTGTGGTAGCTGTTATTGTACGAGAATTCCACAAGTGGCAGATGCTTTTCCCAGCCGTTGCCAAAGTCAATTACACATGCCCTAAGCATGTCTTCAAGGGTCTGGATGGTGCGTTCAGACTGCCCATCCGTTTGCGGGTGATAAGCTGTGCTCATGTCTAAGCGTGAGCCAAAGGACTTGTGCATTGCTTGCCACAGTTCTGAAGTAAAACGTGCGTCACGATCCGAGATAATAGAGGTGGGCACTCCGTGCCTCGAGACAACTTCCTTAAGATATACGTCTGCTAGGGTGGAGAACTTATCCGTTTCCTTGATAGCCAAGAAGTGAGCAGACTTTGTGAGTCGATCCACGATCACCCAAATAGTATCGTTACCACGTTGAGATCTAGGCAGGCCAGTAACAAAATCCATGGAAATTTGCTCCCATTTCCATTGTGGTATCTCCGGTTGTTGAAGTGGGCCTGAAGGTTTCTGGTATTCCGCCTTGACTCTCGCACAAGTCAAGCACTTGCTAACGTACGTTGCTATGTGGGCCTTCATGCTAGGCCACCAATATGTAGTTTTGATATCGTGGTACATCTTATCCGAACCAGGATGTACTGAGTAGCGAGACTTGTGTGCCTCATCCATCACAAGCTCTCGTAGGTTGCCATAAAGTGGGACCCAGATGCGTCCCATAATGTAATAAGCACCATCTTCCTTTTGTTCTAATCGCTGTCGTGAGCCGCGGAGGGCTTCAGCCCTAACGTTATCTGATTTCAATGCTTCTACCTGAGCATCTCGTATCTGTGCCGGAAGACTAGATTGAATAGTGAGTTGTAAAGCTCTTACGCGCTTGGGCACAGTGTCCTTTCGACTGAGGGCGTCAGCCACCACATTGGCTTTGCCTGGGTGATACCTGATCGAGCATTCGTAGTCATTCAGTAGCTCGACCCATCGTCGCTGTCGCATATTGAGTTCCTTCTGTTTGAAGATATGCTCGAGGCTCCTGTGATCAGTGTAGATAGCGCATTTGGTACCATACAAGTAGTGTCTCCATATCTTAAGTGCAAAAACAACAGCTCCCAGCTCTAAATCGTGTGTGGTGTAGTTCTTTTCGTGAACTTTGAGTTGGCGTGAGGCGTAGGCTATAACTTTATCCCGCTGCATCAATACGCAACCAAGACCCTGAATGGATGCGTCGCAGTAAACCACGAAGTCGTCTGTGCCCTCTGGCAATGAAAGGATAGGTGCACTGCAAAGTCTATCCTTTAAGTGTTGAAACGCTAACTCCTGTGCATTTCCCCAACGATAAACAACGCCCTTCTGCGTTAGTGAAGTAAGAGGTTGTGCAATCTTGGAAAAATCCTTAATAAACCTCCTGTAGTAGCTTGCCAAACCCAAGAATTGGCGAATTTCCGTTGGTGTGCGAGGTGCAGGCCAGTTCTTAATCGAGTCTACCTTGGATGGATCAACGTGAATCCAATCCTTGTTCACCACATGGCCTAAGAAATGGACTTCACGAAGCCAGAAGTCGCATTTTGAAAACTTGGCGTATAGCTGTTCTGCTCGAAGGAGTTCCAAAATGAGTCGTAAGTGTTGTTCGTGTTCCTCCTGACTCTTCGAATAGATCAGGATGTCGTCGATGAATACAATAATGAACTTGTCTAGGTACGGCTTGTACACTCGATTCATCAAGTCCATGAAGACCGCAGGTGCGTTTGTTAGCCCAAAAGGCATGACCAAAAACTCATAGTGGCCATAACGGGTCCTAAAAACTGTTTTAGAGACGTCCTCTTCTCGGACTCTCAGCTGGTGATATCCTTGTTTGAATAGTAGCTCGACCCTTGCAGCTGGTCGAACAAGTCGTCAATGCGTGGAAGAGGATAACGATTCTTCACAGTCACCTTGTTAAGTTCACGGTAGTCGATGCACATTCTGAAGGTACCATCCTTCTTCTTTACGAATAGCACTGGAGCTCCCCAAGGCGATGAGCTAGGGCGAATAAAACCCTTATCCAAGAGTTCTTGTAGTTGCGTAGAGAGTTCTTTCAACTCTGATGGAGCTAAACGATACGGTGCACGAGCTATGGGCGCTGCTCCAGGAGCTAGCTCGATTTGAAACTCGACCTGGCGATGAGGCGGGAGGCCAGGTAGTTCCTCAGGAAATATCTCAGGATAGTCGCGTACAATCGGAAAGTCTTCTATCTTTTTCTCTTTCTTCGAGGTGTCAGTAACGAGAGCCAGAAAGGCAGTGTGGCCCTTACGCAAACACTTTTGGGCCTTAAGGGAAGAGATGATGCTCACAACAGCACCACTCTTGTCGCCACGAATCATGAGAGGTTCATCACCTGGGCGAGGAATACGGACAATCTTTTCGTTGCAAAGAATCTCTGCTTGGTGTTGGGATAACCAGTCCATCCCAATGACAACGTCGAAACTACCCAGAGTGATAGGAAGGAGGTCGATCGAGAAAGTGTGATCAGCAAGAACAAGATTACAACCCTTGACTACGTGTGTGACCTCTAAACTTTTACCATTTGCTAACTCTACAACGTGTTTGGGGTTCAAAGGTGTTGGGGTACGCTTAAGCAATTGACTAACTTTTAGGGACACATAACTAGTATCAGCACCCGAATCAAATAAGACAGTAACGTAAAAGTCGTCGAGAAGGAACTTACCCGTCACAACATTGGGATCATTCCTAGCTTCTCCCTGGCCAATAACGAATACACGACCCCTTGCTCCATTGCCATTATTACCCCCGTTGTTCCCATTTCCCTGATTGTTGTTATTGTTGTTGTTGTTGTGGTTCCGGTTCAGTTGGGGACAATCTCTCTTGAAATGGCCTTCAGCTCCACACTGAAAGCACCCTTTGTTATTAACTTGCTGCTGCTGCTGGCTCTGATTCTGTGAGGCTTGTTGTCGCTGAAGATTCTGGTTTGCGGGGTATAAACTTCTAAAATCCTTTGCTGCGTGGCCTGGTTTGTTGCACCGATGACAGTTACCCATGGTGCATGGCCCGCTGTGATGTAGGTTACAGCGATTGCATTTAGGGTGATTTCCCTTGTACACACCACGACTTTGGCTACCAGACGATTGCTGACTAGGGCTCTTGTAGTCGTCAGTCCTTCTCTACTGAGACTGAGATTGCACAGAAGTTGAACCTTTGCTTGAAGCTCCATCCCATTTTCGCTTGTTGTCACTAGGAGCATCTGAAGTAACTGTATCACTAATACGCTTTGGTAACCTGCCCTGCTCCACCGCCTAATCAGTAAGACGGTGAGCCAACTGAACAACCTGCTGAATGGTGGCGAGGTTTGCTGAAGTCACATGACTTTGGATTTCTGGCACTAAGCCCTTGAGGAATAGTTCGATGCGTTTGATGGGAGGATCCACCATTGTAGGGCACAAAATAGCAAGCTCATTCGATCTTTTCGTGTATGCTTCAATTTCCGACCCCGTCATCTTAAGGTTGAAGAACTCGACTTCCAGTTTGTGAATTTCATCACGATTGCAATACTCCTCTTTGATCATTTCCTTAAAGTTGTTCCATGGGGTTGCGTTAGCAGCAACCAACCCCAGCATTTGAACCTGAGCGTTCCACCACGTGAGCGCTAAACCCTCG
Organism: Helianthus tuberosus; assembly: GCA_030545235.1. NCBI lineage: Eukaryota > Viridiplantae > Streptophyta > Magnoliopsida > Asterales > Asteraceae > Helianthus > Helianthus tuberosus. The sequence goes on from CM060407.1 coordinate 39,322,563, forward strand.
AGAGTTCCAGTAGCATATTTCACCCTGCGAGCCTCAGGGCATTCACACATCTCAAAGACGGATTCGAGTTTCTCAAACCCGTGGAGGAGTCCAACGGCCCCTTCAGTGCCACTGAAAGTACTGGGACGACAGTCCATAAAGGTCTTGAAAGTACACACAGGAGGCTGAGCGTGTTGACCTGTCGTGTGCGTAAGAGTAAACAAAATTTAGCACAAATGTTGGTTTACGTGAGTAGGATCTAAAGATCCTAGAGTAAGTTGTGATGGCAGGTTATACCTCCTGCCTGGGCAGCTGCGAGTGCTGCAGTAACTTGTTCAGTGATCAAAGCCGCCAACTGGGCTTGAGTTAGGTTAACGCGTCCACTCATGATCTTCATATCAAGGAAAACATTAGTGAGATAGGTTCGCGAAAGTGCGATGACAGAAGAGAGTAAGCACACATGTGTTTTCAAACAATAGTTGTTACGTTTATCTAAGCATAACATGAGCAAAGTTCTATGTAATCTAGCAAGTAGGCAATGTAAATAATTTTCATATCACCTAGAATGTCGAGTCTTGCACGTGGAGCGAAGAGTCGTTGTGGATCGTTGAGCACTGTACAGGTTATAGTCTGGTTTCAATAAAATTTTTCCCTTATTAAAACCTAGTTCACTATAACCAATGGCTCTGATACCAATCTGTCACACCCCCAAAATCCACACACGGAGTATCACCGCTTGGAGGCGTGACTGACCAGGATCAAACCACTAATCATATTGAACAAGTAAGTAATTAATTGTAAAAGTCCAACCAACACAATTAGTGTCCAAAACAAACATAGTTTAAGTTATGAGCGGAAGCATAATGTTTAAAACCAAAACATAAGTTTAAATATCCAAAGGTTTAACATGGCACACAACTGTCCATGTCCCACAACGACTCTCCCCCATGCAAGCTCCAGCTAAGCACCTATTGACCTGCAAAGCATGTAGTAACGAGTCAACAATAATGTTGAGCGAGTTCACAGTTGGGTGTCGGTTTTAGTTGTTCCAAAAATAGTTCCTTTAACTGGCATCCCTGCCGTGGGGGTTACCCCATATTTGAAAACGTGATTTGTTTAACCCATTAACTCTGGCAATCCAGCCGTGGGGGCTACCCCATGATAGTTATCTGGCATTTCGGCCGTGGGGGCTACCCCATGTATCCACTAGACTCGTTACCATATCGACTACTGACTAAAGTCATGTTTAAGTGCCCTGAACTGTCAATGTCTATCAGCATTGACGTGCCCAGATCCATTAGTTCACGCCCGTCCTCTGCAACATGGTGTGAGGCTTGTCAGACCTAAATAGCGCTATCTAACTAATGACCCGCTCGCCATTGGCCTGGCGATTAAGTCGATATAAAATAGGAGGGACTTCGTGATAGAGTTTTGGTCTAGTAAAGTTATCTGTCCGTGAGGACGAGGAATTTCATTCCTGAACCATTACTTTCCTACCCAAGAAAGGACGAGGAATCCATATTCCTTAACCCCATTCCCAACCCCTAGGAATCCCATGCTTTGTAGAGTGTGAACTCACCTTGGTTTACTCAGTATGCTAAGTTATGTGCTCACAAATAATCAATCAATCAATCAAGGCCTAGGGTAATGCATTTACACACAGTCAGTTCATGTTGGTCAAGTTTCACATACAATTTATGTCACAAAGTGCTTGACAGTTAATTCCATGTACCGTACAAGCAGTTAATCAATATCATGCAATTCATACAATCTAATGTTGTTAACCAATAACACACTTTAACAGAGTTAGCAAGTTTAACTGGATTAACACATACCAACAAGGTTACACAGTTAACAAAGTTAACATCTAACAGAACTAGTGAACTAACTGTGTTACGTGTTTAACTTAACTGAGTTAAATAGTTTAACAGAGTTAACATGTTTAACTGAATTAATAACTAACAGTGCCAACAACTAAAAGAGTTAATAACTAACAGTGTTACAACACACAAAGCAGATGTGCCGAAAACACACTTGGGCCGAAGACACATTTGGGCTGAAAACCCTTTAGCCGAAATCACCTTGGGCCGAAATCCCCAAGGTGTTTTCGTTGAAGTGGGGATTTCGCTAGGTAGGGGTTTTCGTCGGCCTAATTAATAATTCATCATCATCACAGTAGTTAACAATAATCAAAGTTGAAAACAATTAAACGATCACATGCTCTCTGACAAATCCATGTGCAAATATGAGACAATTCCATGTGCAAATTTGAATGCTATGACCGACTTCTATCACATTGGCTGCACTTTTCAATATAATTCACATGCATAATCATATAACCTAATTGTATATATATATATATTAAATCCATAACAAAGTTATCTAACAGTTACATCATAACATCAATTCCATCACACGGTCATCATTCAGTTATCATTTGACATCTAAAATCATTATAAAATCACGATCCCCACGTATCCGACATATGATTGAACACAGAACTCTAATCTGCTATTCATCTATAATCACATCAACAACGAATGAAAATCATCCGTATTAACATTGAACATGAACAATATACATCACACCACATATCAGATCATAGGGATTTCTATGGCATCTCTCTATTCTATCTACCATCATACAAGCACAACAGTTAACTAATGGTAACAACAAATAGTTCACGATGATATCAATCAGATGGATTATAAACAATTGATTACTAACCGTATGTAGGATGGAACAAACAAGAACTCCAAAAGGACAGATAGTTGCCGTCGAGTGTAAAGGAGAGTCTAGGGTTAGCCGAATAAAACTTTCACGCTCAAAATCAAAACATATAATATCTCAATACTGGGCCAAGGCCCATCTCTGTTTTCGTTGGTCCTCTAGTGGACGAAAACACAAAGTGTTTTCACCACTAGGGTGATTTCGTGGGTGAGGGTGTTTGGCCTAACAAATTTCTTGTTTAAATTATACAACACATATATTAAAATTAAGACATACATCATCATACACACTTATAAGGCATACCGTATACAACATATTAATCACATTACGATTAACATACTACAAACGTGCACAGTTGTGAAACAAACAAGTCGTATTAACAAACAACTTAAACATTTAACGCGCAATAAATGCGAAGATGGAAATCTTGAAAACTCGAGTTGTCACATGCTGTGAGCGCGATATACCATAGTATATTGAAATGTTAGAGGAAAAAATCGTAGTTTGATTTTAATGTGTTTTAATTGAAATATTCAGTAGACATTACACTATATAAATGTTTTGTTGTATTTTAGGTGTACATGTAATGCTCCATAAATCCAATGTAAATTGTATTAGTATTATATAATAAAAAATGTAACATCCCATATTTTGCTCGTTTATATATTGTCATACCTTAACCCATGGCAGAAACATAACACTAAATTTGTGACAATAAATTAAAAATCAAAATTTCATTTCATTTCACTAAATCAAGTATTACATTGTTCATGAAAATGGAAAGTACGACAATTGGAATTTCAAAATTAACTATATTAAAATGCATAGATTAGAACTAGGTGCGTATTTAAATCCACCCTAAATCTTTTCTTGCGAAATCGACGTCAAAAATTTCCTGCGATATGTATCAAATATCTGTCAACACAAATTATATCGGTGAGCATACTAGTTTGTATACATAGCATAAGTATGAATAAAATCTCAAATCCACATATTAATTGTATACTAAGTTATATAATCATACTAGCATTCAAGACTAAATATCAACCAAAAGTTTCCACTAGCGTAACCTTATCATTGAAGTGAATAAGACCGTAAAGATTGAATACTTAACAATGACCCAACAAATGAGGTGGTGTGCTAATCCTATAGCACTATACATGTTAAGGGATGCTTTTTAAAGTTGATGATAGATAGCATGCATAAGATTGTCCTAATATGTAGAAACAAGTAGCATAACAAGTAAGCATGTTTAAGGATTGAGTGTTTGCGTAAGATTAATTGTATTATGATTGTGATCTTAATACGGATACATGTTGCAACCTAAATAGTGTTTAAAGCGTAAAATGGGTCAAGTATGAACTCATGGTTTGCGAAGATATTCCACAAAAGGCGAGTAAGCGGTTTGAAGGATGGAATAACCAAAGTTACCCTATAAGCTAAACAAAGGTGTATGAGTTTATGGAGTTTTATGATGGAATGTATTAGGAGTTTATAAGTATGAAAATACATAAAATATATCTTGCCTGGATACTTATTTAGACACTATTTTTTGTTTGTGTTTTTCATGAGTGTTACACTCATTAGAAGTCCAAAGTAAGGAGTCTAACACTTAGATATTTCCACCTTAACACATAACATTTAACCATGGTTTTGGTTAATATTTTGGTTTGGTTTTGGAGTCAAGTATTTGTAAGGCCCTAATACGTATTTGACCAAAAGTCGCAGCGGAAATTCATGCCATAAAATTTCTTTCATTACAAACGTCTTGCCTTACTTGAATGTTCGTTTTAATATGTATCTTTTACAAAAATAAAGTATAAGTCTTGTTTTCTAAAGTACATACTCAATTATTCCCGTACAATCTATCTTGTGACTCGGTCTTCGATCTCTATTCCTCGTGATAACCGCCCGTGATTCGTACAACCTGCACTCACCACATACATTCATAACATTAGTACACAATACATAAACAAGATTCAGTCTCGTACACTTCCCATTTCGTTATCTTTCTAACTTAAAGCATTTCATCTGCGTATCCATATCCTGGTGAGGCTTCGATAATGTACCTGCATTACTTTTCATTCTCAAGGCACACTATTAATAACGTATTACTCGACGAATCTAAATCATGCATACATACATTCTTACATGCATACATACACATCTACATACGTACATACCTTACTACGTCTCTACATACGTACATATACACATACGTATCTTCACATATACATAAATACACATCTACATACATACATGCATTACTACGTCTCTACTTACTTGCCTACACTCATACGTACCTTATATATACTTAAATACACGTCTACATATGTACATACACTCTTACGTACACGTCCAAGACCTTACATACCTCTTATATATCCATACATTAATTACATGGTACTTAGACTTAGATTTATAGCCCATAAACGTCAAAGGAACAGTCAAAATCATGTTTAGGAGGCCCGCTGTGGTCCACGGATAACAAACCGAAGCCTACTATGCCCAAAACAACTTAGATTACAAATTTCAGGTTTTTGAACATGGGGAGGCCGTCGGCGACGGCCCTTGCAATTGCCCGTAGCCCAAAACCTCCATAGACATCCATATAACCCGTCAGCCAAAAACTGACTTTCTAGAGGGCGTAGGAGACGGCCCATTAGGGCGTCGGCGACGGCCTCTAGAAAGTGGGTTTTTCCTGCTGTGTTGTTTTGTCGTTCGCACGCACTAAAACTCGCATAACTTTCAACCCGTTTATCCGTTTAACCTCTCGTTTCTTCCTACATGCTTGTAAATTGGTCCTCTACCCTATGGACCCAAAATCTCACATCCGGATTAAAGAAATTCTTAACTTACACACTTTCGGCTATTTATTTATTTACGAATTATCCGACCCGTTCATGATTTCATTAAACTACTCATTTGTTTTAGCCCAAAACCTTCATGAACATTATAACTATAATACTTTTACATTATCCGGGGTTTCATACTTGGGATTTATGCACCCGATACCCGGTATGCGTTAAGCTTATTCATTTCATTCATTTATACGAAAACAAACTTGGTTAATACAATTTCAGAACGTTAAATTGTTTGTCCATTAACCATAACTCACAACCGGGTATTTACACTATTAATTCGCGCCTCTGATTCTTGATTAGCGTACTTATGTACCATTCTACTCATACCCGGTTATAGTACCGTATTCATTACTCACGCAACCCTTCCGGTATAGTAATAAAACCACATTTTGACCCATTACATCTACTTAGCGAAAATCATCGGTTTCATACGAACCATCCTTATTTGTCCTCAATTATCATACTTAATCAACTAGCACATAACTTTACGTAACAACTAAGAAGTGATTACGGAAATCACTTACCTCATGCATCCGTGTTCATATCCGTTTCCTCGCCACTTCTTTACCCGTTAGCCTTTCATGCTTGAGTCCCTCTCGACATGATTCCTATACTTTCATGTCACCAAATCACATTCACATTAGCATACACAATTGTACATGTTAACGATCATATCAATCGCATATTTCACATTTGACTTTCTTTAATCACAACTAACAAGCATATGACATATAATCCTATTCATATCCTTTCAAACTCATGAAATTCATCATGTAATCACAAATAACACATATTAACATAACATGTACCATACAACTTCCTATAATCCTACCTTTACGACAACAAACCAAATCATGCTTCTTATGCGTAGTTGACCTTCAAAAGTCAACAGTTCATCATACAAACTTTCTGCTTATCCTCATGTATCCGTATAATCATTTATGCTATATCAATGACACTATATACATTTCTTACTCACAATGCAAATATGCTTACAACCACATGATCACCTAGTGATATTAAACACAACGTACAAGTCCTTAATGCATAGTCTTGACCAAGACATACATTCAACCCGAATTCTTGTATAAGTTCCATCTAAAGCACCTTCTTCACGTTAGTATACTACTAATTACATCATTACTTAATCTCAATCATATATATCAAGCTATTTCATACAATCTCACATCTTAACTTCACTTAGACATTTCATCATACACTTGGTGGGCGTACACCATTTAGTGCATATTGTACAACTAATTAAAGCACATTCTTCCTAGTTCATCCATGCATTAACATAATCTTTCACAAATCATTATCATAACCAAGCATCATATGTTTTATATCAAATTATCCATCTAACTACTTTCTATAACACTACTCTAACATCAACGTTACATAGTTCATCATAAATCTTCACTAAACTTCATCTTCTTACCATTTCTAAGTGGGTTTTATCCCAACTAATCAATATAATCAAAATTAAGCCTATTACAACTTCCACACATTGATATTAACTAACATTCATGTTCAATTTCATAATACATTCACGGATTACACATAACCCACTTCATCAAACAACACCAAAACATAAAATTCAACTTACTTGGTGTCAAGAGCACTTGAGTGATCATAAATCTTAGTTCATGCATCCATTTAACCCTCAATTCCCTTTTCAATTTGGCAGATTTTTGATGTTAAGGGTTTGTTCTTCCTTCTTTGTTCATCACGTCGCACACACACACACATATGTCTGATGTGTGTGTTTTGTATTTTATGTTTATAAATTTATCTTTCAAGTTGCCCAAGTTTGACCCCTCAAGTTTACCATCTTCCCATACTTGTCACAAGCTTCTTTCCTTAAAATTTAACTCAAACTTTAACTAGGTTATTTAAAACCGGTTAACCCACTTCATGCCTTGGAACAAGAAGACATATCCGTAAATTAAACATTTGGTTTTTCGGGCGTTACAAGTCTACCCCCCCGAAAGAAGGTTTCGTCCCCGAAACCTTTCTCATTCCTACTTTTACCATCGTTACTTATACTACATACACCTTTAAATCTCTTCTCAAAGCAATTCATTTATCACTTTATTATTAACTCTCTTCATGCTTTACTTATTCTACCAAACAAGTATGTCGTGCAAGCGTACCATACGAGCGTTTAACCAATTAGTCCAAATTTTCACTCAAGGCTTTTGAGAGTTCCTTTTAATAACATAATTTCTTCTCATGTCGACCGTTAAAAGTCAAACATTCCATACCATACCATATTTATCCTACCGTTCATTTCGTTCATAAATGCTAATCAACCTATACATTCTTACCTATCATTCAAGAACTAAACATTTTACTAACCTTGATTTCATTGCATAAACCAATGATTCGCGGCCCGTATTGGCCCGCTCCTTCACAAGTCCATACCACAATCGGATCAATTCCGTCCATCCATGCGATAACCTTCCGCTCGTGAGCATCCTTTCATCAACTCCATTCGTTTTTATCTACTCACGCATTCTACCATTCTTATTTACAAAAATTAATGATTAGCACATTTCATTCATAATTCTTCAAGCATGGCGTTTATCAAATCATAGTGATCATTTCATTCTTATTACCAATTCATTCATCTTGACCCGTTGACAACGAGTCATATCATACACAGTTGACCCATTAGAAATGGGTCAATACACATCCTTTTCTCTCTGATTTCTGACCGTATTTCAAAACTCAACTCATCAATTTACCATGTTTCATACTACAACTTTCAACTAGAATCTATATAATGATACTAGCCATTTCTAGATTTTTCTAAAACATTAGTTCGTTTGACCCATCTTATAACGGGTCAATACACGACCATTCTTTAACATAATATCTTCCTTTATCCGACTCGTTCGTAACGGGTCAATACATAACCATTCTTTAGCAGACCTTTAACTCATTCGTCAACTTTTGCAGTTTGACTTTTCAAGGTCAAACCTTTAATTCTTACTTATCATAGCCGTATCAAAGTACACGTTTGTACTTCTTTCTACTCATGCTTCCTTGCAAAAATTTCATTACATCATTTCAGTATCCCTTAGCAACTTACCCTTATCATCTATACCCAAGTTATCGTCCGGGTCGAATCCCGTCATTCATTATGATTACAAAGAGTCAATTACTACCATATTTAACACGTATCTTATTCAAAACTTCTTTATTTCTGCTAGCACTTAGGTTTGCATGCCAATTACGGTCACTCTTTTTATTATACTATCACCGTTTACTTTATATTTACTTATGTGACCCATTTGACTCAATCACAGTCAAATTGTCGATACATTCTTATGTAGGTTACTTTCATCCTCTTTATATTTTAAACCCGTCTTGCGGATTCAAATGCATCGTACACGTCTTTCATCCCTTTCACGTTTCGAATCCGTCTCGCGGATTATAACACATCATTCATATCTTTCATTCCTTTCATGTTTCGAATCCGTCTCGCGGATTTTAACATATCATTCGTATCTTTCATTCCTTTCATGTTTCGAATCCGTCTCGCGGATTCTAACATATCATTCGTATCTTCTCATGTGTATTTAGTACTTTCAAATCCCCGAAAGTACTACATTTTCCTTCACCCTCACGTACACCTAACACCTAATTCTAACAGACATACCTGTAACAATTATCACGGTCTCACGAACGTCATAGGCTTCTTGTGTACTGGCCAGGTACGCAATCCACATACTAGTTTCGTGTCTTCGTGTAATCGCCACCTTATGTCCGAAGAATTAAGTTTCGGCACGTGTAACATTTTCAAAACTTCATTGGCATGTCATTATTATATTTCATTTAAAATTTTCCTTCACTTGCTTAATTATACCACTTCACATGCCCACACGTTAAATTAACGTACCTGGGGTCAATTTGTCTTATCACCTGCCTTAATGCCGGTTCTAGACCATATTCACGGATCGTCCTTTCCAAGCAGTTATGCTTACCTTACACATAATATAACCGTTAGTTTCTTCATGTGAATGCATACATACATGTTTTCATTCCATTTCTACCTTTAGATCTTGAGCGAGTCATAGATTGTACGGGTTCTTATCACAAGAGCACACAGGTTTGAGTTCAAGTACCTATCCTCTCGTACTTGATTCTCTCAAACCAGGGCTCTGATACCAACTTGTAAGGCCCTAATACGTATTTGACCAAAAGTCATAGCGGAAATTCGTGCCATAAAATTTCTTTCATTACAAACGTCTTGGCTTACTTGAATGTTCGTTTTAATATGTATCTTTTACAAAAATAAAGTATAAGTCCTGTTTACTAAAGTACATATTCAATTATTCCCGTACAATCTATCCTGTGACTCGGTCTTCGATCTCTATTCCTCATGATAACCGCCCATGATTCGTACAACCTGCACTCACCACATACATTCATAACATTAGTACACAATACATAAACAAGATTCAGTCTCGTACACTTCCCATTTCGTTATCTTTCTAACTTTAAGCATTTCATCTGCGTATCCATATCCTGGTGAGGCTTCGATAATGTACCTGCATTACTTTTCATTCTCAAGGCACACTATTAATAACGTATTACTCGACGTATCTAAATCATGCATACATACATTCTTACATGCATACATACACATCTACATACGTACATACCTTACTACGTCTCTACATACGTACATATACACATACCTATCTTCACATATACATAAATACACATCTACATACATACATGCATTACTACGTCTCTACTTACTTGCCTACACTCATACGTACCTTCATATATACTTAAATACACGTCTACATATGTACATACACTCTTACGTACACGTCCAAGACCTTACATACCTCTTATATATCCATACATTAATTACATGGTACTTAGACTTAGATTTATAGCCTATAAACGTCAAAGGAACGGTCAAATTCATGTTTGGGAGGCCCGCCGTGGTCCACGGATAACAAACCGAAGCCTACTATGCCCAAAACAACTTAGATAACAAATTTCAGGTTTTTGAACATGGGGAGGCCGTCGGCGACGGCCCTAGGGGCGTCGGCGACGGCCCTTGCAATTGCCCGTAGCCCAAAACCTCCGTAGACAGCCTTATAACCCGTCAGCCAAAAACTGACTTTCTAGAGGGCGTAGGCGATGGCCCATTAGGGCATCGACGACGGCCTCTAGAAAGTGGGTTTTTCCTGCTGTGTTGTTTTATCGTTCGCACGCACTAAAACTCGCATAAGTTTCAACCTGTTTATCCGTTTAACCTCCCGTTTCTTCCTACATGCTTGTAAATTGGTCCTCTACCCTATGGACCCAAAATCTCACATCCGGATTAAAGAAATTCTTAACTTACACACTTTCGGCTATTTATTTATTTACGAATTATCCGACCCGTTCATGATTTCATTAAACTACTCATTTGTTTTAGCCCAAAACCTTCATGAACATTATAACTATAATACTTTTACATTATCCGGGGTTTCATACTTGGGATTTATGCACCCGATACCCGGTATGCGTTAAGCTTATTCATTTCATTCATTTATACGAAAACAAACTTGGTTAATACAATTTCAGAACGTTAAATTGTTTGTCCATTAACCATAACTCACAACCGGGTATTTACACTATTAATTCGCGCCTCTGATTCTTGATTAGCGTACTTATGTACCATTCTACTCATACCCGGTTATAGTACCGTATTCATTACTCACGCAACCCTTCCGGTATAGTAATAAAACCACATTTTGACCCATTACATCTACTTAGCGAAAATCATCGGTTTCATACGAACCATCCTTATTTGTCCTCAATTATCATACTTAATCAACTAGCACATAACTTTACGTAACAACTAAGAAGTGATTACGGAAATCACTTACCTCATGCATCCGTGTTCATATCCGTTTCCTCGCCACTTCTTTACCCGTTAGCCTTTCATGCTTGAGTCCCTCTCGACATGATTCCTATACTTTCATGTCACCAAATCACATTCACATTAGCATACACAATTGTACATGTTAACGATCATATCAATCGCATATTTCACATTTGACTTTCTTTAATCACAACTAACAAGCATATGACATATAATCCTATTCATATCCTTTCAAACTCATGAAATTCATCATGTAATCACAAATAACACATATTAACATAACATGTACCATACAACTTCCTATAATCCTACCTTTACGACAACAAACCAAATCATGCTTCTTATGCGTAGTTGACCTTCAAAAGTCAACAGTTCATCATACAAACTTTCTGCTTATCCTCATGTATCCGTATCATCATTTATGCTATATCAATGACACTATATACATTTCTTACTCACAATGTAAATATGCTTACAACCACATGATCACCTAGTGATATTAAACACAACGTACAAGTCCTTAATGCATAGTCTTGACCAAGACATACATTCAACCCGAATTCTTGTATAAGTTCCATCTAAAGCACCTTCTTCACGTTAGTATACTACTAATTACATCATTACTTAATCTCAATCATATATATCAAGCTATTTCATACAATCTCACATCTTAACTTCACTTAGACATTTCATCATACACTTGGTGTGCGTACACCGTTTAGTGCATATTGTACAACTAATTAAAGCACATTCTTCCTAGTTCATCCATGCATTAACATAATCTTTCACAAATCATTATCATAACCAAGCATCATATGTTTTATATCAAATTATCTATCTAACTACTTTCTATAACACTACTCTAACATCAACATTACATAGTTCATCATAAATCTTCACTAAACTTCATCTTCTTACCATTTCTAAGTGGGTTTTATCCCAACTCATCAATATAATCAAAATTAAGCCTATTATAACTTCCACACATTGATATTAACTAACATTCATCTTCAATTTCATAATACATTCACGGATTACACATAACCCACTTCATCAAACAACACCAAAACATAAAATTCAACTTACATGGTGTCAAGAACACTTGAGTGATCATAAATCTTAGTGCATGCATCCATTTAACCCTTAATTCCCTTTTCAATTTGGCAGATTTTTGATGTTAAGGGTTTGTTCTTCCTTCTTTGTTCATCACGTCGCACACACACACACACATATGTCTGATGTGTGTGTTTTGTATTTTATGTTTATAAATTTATCTTTCAAGTTGCCCAAGTTTGACCCCTCAAGTTTACCATCTTCCCATACTTGTCTCAAGATTCTTTCCTTAAAATTTAACTCAAACTTTAACTAGGTTATTTAAAACCGGTTAACCCACTTCATGCCTTGGAACAAGAAGACATATCCGTAAATTAAACATTTGGTTTTTCGGGCGTTACAGTATTATAGATATATACATAGATTATCATTATTTATATGGTCAAGTATTTGTCATGTACTGGAGGTAGGGTAATCCACTAACCTCAAGAATTCATCAATGCACAAATCATCAACATGGATTATTCGGATGGTCTTGAATAAACTATCTACTTCACTAAGTAACCAAGTGAGTATAACTAGACGAGTGCTTCCAACATTGTTATGGTTGGAGACTTGGGGAAGTTTGTTCACTTTAGTGCTTGGAAGTTACTTAGAGCTTTACAAGATTAAGAAAATGGAGGTGTGTGACCTCAAAGTTTCTGGAATTATACTTTGACACAAGTCCCTCAACAACAGAACTTGTTGGTAACTCGGTTTGGTGTACAAAAGTTGTCACACCCCTACCCGCAGCGGATTTAGGTGACCAAGGCATAATTGATTGCGCAAAGCTTATCACAAAATATTTAAAGGTTGTAATATTATTTATAATCAAATTTAAACCAGGTTATAAAATAGTTAATTCAAATAATCACTGAAATACAAACATAACATAACAATATCCATTTTATTATATAAGGTCTCATCCCTACGTGACATCATCAACCTCTTCAAACCTGTTCACCTACATCATAACATAAAGTGAAGTCATTATTTTAACTAAATAGTTTTGTGATGAATTTATCTGTTAAATCTATTAATTCAAACAAAATTTATTTAATTAATAATAATATTAATGAATTGAAGAGATAATATTATATGATTAAAATATTATATTAGAATTAGATATATCCACCACAATCCATCTCCATCACCACCATTTTCAGCCACCAACTCCATCTCAATTAAGATTTAAATGTCTTTTCATTATCATCTCAAAATTTTAAAGAACCTTTATGTGTTCAGTAGTTTTTTTTACTTCGTCTCAATCCCCAATATAAGGATGAGATTTAAGAATTTACTTCGCATTCTTTACGTATCATAACATAATATAAAATTTTAATTATTATATACATATATATTTTATGTATATCTAATTATTATTACTATAGTAAAAAATAAATATAAATTATTGTTGAATATAGTTACCGAAGGTTGGAGAAGTAACAAATATATACTATTAATATTAAATTAATTTTTATATAATTATGAAATTATGTTTTAATTTATAGTTGTAGTTTAAGATCAATAATAGTTAAGTCATTTCTCATTATTATAGAAGATATATACTTTGCTCCTTAAGTTTACATTTGAGTGTTGCTAAACTCCTTCGTGCGATGCGGCGGGAACTCGGATTCAATTGGTATCAATTGTTACGATACTAATACGGTACATACACTCAATATAACAAGTGAAAGGAAAAAAATAAAGAAATAAAGTCGTTAAACTTTAGAATATAAAATTTTTACGATCATTTAAAAAAAACTAATACATTATTATAAATAAAACATGATATTAAAGTGAAAAACATTAATAAAATCCGTGCGCAAAATAATGCTTTAGATTTAGGAGTATTAGAAGATTTTTCATGTTTAGCTTTCTATTTCAAATTATTTATGATTATATAATTCATGTTTTGTAAAACGTAAATTTTAACTTATGTATTTAATAAAAATTAGCAATGATTATCATATATTGGCCTCTTATATTTTGTAAATTTATTTTCAGAATTATTCTGTTTTTCTTTAAATTTCAAAATATGAAATTAACATTTTATTTATATGGATGGCTTTAGAAATTTTTATATGGTGTTCATCATCTTTTACTTACGTGATACATATTTTTTATTTTACCCGTGTGATATTATATAAAAGTCAATATTTTGAATCTAATTCTAATATAAGAGTCATATTAATGCCACATGACATTTTCTCATTTAAAAGTCCTATAAAAGCTACATGTCATTTTCTTATTCAATTCACTAATAATAGATATTTATATTTCATATACATAAATATTTTAATGCATAATAATAGCAATAATTACTTTACATATGTCATAAGGTTGTTTAGTTATTTAATATTTAGTAATTTAAAAGTTTAATATTTCTTTAAGGACAATAGAGTTGTTTTAATTGAAAAAAATAATAATTAAAAAAACAAAAATAATAAATTATAATGATATAAAGTATAGTAATCACTAGGGATAAATAAAACTATCAAAATAATAATAATTTTTACATTTTAAAAGAATATATATAATATTGAATTAATTTACCCAATTAATTAATATTAATTGAGAATATATATATATATATATATATATATAGGGGATGGTTCAAATGAAAACCACTTTTATCGCGAAAACTCGAAAACTAACTAAAAAGCCTAAAAAAACACATAAAAAAGTTTTTTTTTATTAAAATTGCTCGTTTTTTATATAAAAAAAACTTTTTAATTTTTTTTTTGTAGTGCACATACGTAATAATTCACATGTGTAGTACACATACACATGTGTAATAGTACACATGTGCACTACAAAAAAAAACTTTTTTTTTGAAAAAAGTTTTTTTAAATAATTTAAATAGCGAAAACTGGTATGCAAAAAAATTGGTATGTTTTTTAGGCTTTTTTAGTTAGTTTTCGAGTTTTCACGATAACTAGTGGTTTTCATTTGAACCTTCCCCTATATATATATATATATAGGGGAAGACTATAGAGAAAACCCACTTGAGTTGTGTAAACTCAATAAACCTTTGTAAAACCCCCATTTAAACTCAAAAAACCTTTCTAAAAAATGTAATATACATATATTTGAACATTTTTAAAAAAGAAACACAAAAAAAACATCGAGTAGTTTTTTTTTTAAATGTCACAAATTTCAGGTTATATAATATATATGTCCGAAAAAATGTAACATACAAATTTTCAACATTTAAAAAAAATAGTAGGCGTTTTTTTTTTCATTTTTTTAAAAAAAAATGTTCGTGTACATTTATATTACATTCCCTGATTTTTTTAGAAAAAACTAAAAATGTTACATAGGGTTTATTTGGGTTTTCTCAACTCAAATGGATTTTCGATTTATCTTTCATCTATATATATATATATATATATATATATATATATATAAGGGTGGGCGGGGCACCAAGCGGCTTCGACAAACATTCCATAAAATGTCACTTGGAAATTCCTAATGTAATTGAGCTTTTAAAATATAAGTTAATTTGATCTTTAAGCTTTTTAAATTTAATATGAATTCTAATTCTAATAAAAGAGTCATATTAATACCACATGACATTTTCTCATTCAATTCACTAATAATATATATTTATATTTCATATGCATAAATATTATAGTACATAATAATAATAATTATATCTTTAGCTATTTCAAATTTATTAATTTAAAAGTTTAATAATTCTTTAAGGAACAATGGCTATATAAGGTTGGTTTGTTTCTAAAAACAGTTTTTATGCATGACCAATAATATGTGGCATTGTCCAGAGTAAAAAGTAGAGATAACCTTAAGCTATTGATACTTGCTGAGGATAGTTAAATTACAAACAAAACTACAAATGCCGTGTATAAAGAAGTGTTTAGAAATTTATAATTGTAATCTGTATCTTGATTTTACATTGTTTGATTTAATAAGAATAATTCATTTATGTAAATTGGATTAATAAAAAACTCCAAAAAATGCCACATGGCATTTTCTTATTCAAAATTCCAACTAATGCCACATGGCATTTTCTTTTTTAAATCATTAATAATATTATTTATTTAATATCTAATTCTAATTAATGATTATTAATAATATTATGCTATTAGTATTAATTAAAATTCAAGATTAATTAATGATTAAAAATACTTCAAGATTTTATTAAAATAATACTTCAATTTTATTTTAAAGGCGATTATCTATAATTTTAAAACCTATAATTTTAATAATTTTAAAATGAATAATTACGTATAAGTTTTTTCATATGATCTATAATTTTCATATGTCACATATTAGTTGCGGTTTCTAATTTATTCTTGTATTTCACAATAATTTATG
The DNA here is from genome assembly GCA_030545235.1 of Helianthus tuberosus. NCBI lineage: Eukaryota > Viridiplantae > Streptophyta > Magnoliopsida > Asterales > Asteraceae > Helianthus > Helianthus tuberosus. The sequence continues at coordinate 39,339,459 of CM060407.1, forward strand.
CTTAAGGTAAATATTATGAACTACTTAGGTCAATCACACATTTATAATAGGATTTTGTTTATTTTTTTAATGGGGAATGTTTGATTCTTATTTATCCTTCTTTTTCAGGTTATAAAGGGTTCATTTCAGACAGGTATTTTTTATGGGTCAAAAGGATTTGAGTCATGTTAGGCCAACGTTCAACGCCTTTTGTGCATTCTATTTTTTATATACATTTTGTAATATTTGATGTATTGTTTATGAGTAGCGAAAACATATTATCAAAAGTATGATATAAGATTTCTTTTTAATAAAAATTAAAACATTTTAAGCATTCAAATGCTTTTGACACATTTGATCATTTCACTTTTTTTGTTTTTTTTTAAAATGAAACATGTTACCCAGTTGAATATTTCCGACAAAATACGACTCTAATTGATCATTTCTACTAATCCATCTTTGTGCACCGAAGCCCACACCCGACCTGATTAACTGACGATACTGGTGGGAGACCGATTGCTCATCGTATTCAGTATGTTCGATCCACGTAACCTACACATATTCATTACAAAATATATCATAGTTTAGACATAATTATACAATACAAAAACATATACATAAATTGTTTTATATACATATTCTATACCATGGTGAAACCATTTGGCATATCATGTAGGATACAACCAGAAGGACACCTTCTTGTCATGTGTCCTTCAATTCCCGAATCGATTGACAAGTCAACCACAATCCATTGCCCCTGTGCTTGCTGTTTGGCAAATCGAATGAACTTAAGCACTCGAACCGGCACTAAAGGCGAAATGAGTTGAATTTCGGCCTTCATCTACATTAAATATTGATCTTTTAGCAAAAAAAATGTATATTTTTTTTAAAACATGAACAAAAATAGAGGAGAATAAAAAAATAATAAAAAAGTCTAAGAAGGCTTACAAGTTGGAGAGCACCATTTCTTGATCCTCCTATACCATTGGAAATCACTTCCATTGTAGTACAACTGCCGATCATCCCCATAAACATTTCTCTCCACTGATCCTACAAATTCATGTTTAATTATGTATAAGTTAATGTAATCTTGGGTTTTCTAGGAAACTAACAAGAACAAAAAGATAAGTTACCGCGTTGAGTAATGCTTCTGTAGGTCCGGCTAGGGGAGGATCTAGTCGCCTAATCCTTGTGTACAAACCAACCCGGTTGTGCGGAATCCAACCGAGATAGCAAACCGAGATAGAACACGCAAATAATCAACACACAAGACTCAACGATTAACACCACTTGTATTAAACGTATGAAAGGTCCGGTTACAGCTCAATGTTTACAAATCAGTCCTGTAAACTCTCTAAGTGTGTGTGTGTTCTCTGCTAACTGTCATCCCTAGAAATGAACACAACACACGGGTATTTATACCCAAACACAGCAGGTCCGGTCGAAGGATCATGCAGACCGGTCGAAAGATCATCTTTCGACCAGGAACAGCTCGAATGATCAACATGTACTACGAAAGATGGGATCTTTCGTGGTCCATCTATCGAAAGCTATCTATCGAGCTCATCATCGAAGGATATAAGTGATCCTTCGATGACACATCCTTCGAACCAAACAAATTACAAACATAATGTTGACTTTTGGCCAAGTCAAACCGGAGGATGGTTGACTTGGTCAAACTTACAGACTAACAAAGACATCGTTCAGTAACAAGACAAAATACAGACAAAGTACAGACACAAGTGCACCAACAAACTCCCCCTTGGCTGTAGCTTTGTCTGGCTGTAGCTTTGTCTCGATCTTTGTCTCGATCTTTGACGTCCTTTCAAGTCTTCCATGTCGGAGGATCTTTAAAGTCTTCACGTCTTGAAAGCAGAAAGTGTACCAACAAACTCCCCATTTGATGTAGGAAGTGTGTTGACAAACTCCCCCTTAACATAAGCTCCCCCTTGAGTTATGCTCGTGAAATACTTGTTCGTTATGAAGTGAGATCCTTGTGGTATTGATGATGGTCAGCGGCAACTCGATCATCTTCATCACTTGAGCGCCTTCACGTCGTGTCTTCATTCCGAAGCTTGTCAACGACCATGTTCTCCTTGCCTTTAGAATCTGCACATGCAAGAAATCTAAACGCGTAATGAGAACAACTGCTTGAAATTAACATAAACAAACGACGCACGTGTGACCATAGTTTAAACAAACACCATCCGACAGTTTGAAAGTTTAAAATATTTTATCAATTTCAATTTTAACTTTCAACACTTGCAAATTTCGACCGTTTATGAAGATTTAGTCATTTTCGGTTTTCGTTCAGGTTTCAAGTAACGACGACTCGAGCTCCAACATCGTACGATCGAAAAATAAAGTAGAAATAAAATCTTTTTGGCTTTTATAAAGTTTAAGTTAAAACACACATAGAATCTTTTTTTTTTTTTTTTTTTTTTTTTTTTGGTATTTTTGAATATTTCAAATGTAAAGACTGAAAGCAATAAATAAATATATACAAACATTCTTTTTGTGAGTTTCGAGGGTAAGAGAATCATATCAGTGTACGGTCATGTCAAAACGCTCTTGTTGTGCAATTAGTTAACATTAAGATAAGCATCCTATAACAATTATCGGTATTGTTGTCCACATAAACTCAACTTATCATTTGTAATCATGGCGCGGGGATACGTTAAGGTATGATTTATACTTACCGACCGGTGTTCATCCACATCACGACACATTCCCGTATCAAGGTATGCACGAGGGTTCATCTTACCGGTGAGTATACCGATTATCATCTGTTTGACCGTATATGATGTGAGATTCTCACTTATTTTGATTGAAAACAAGCCCTATGTGATAAAATCACTTATTGATGAGGAACTTGATTTTCATATGCATGAGGGCACAGGAGTAAGTCCGTGAACAGGTCAGTACTTTCGTACAGCAGAGAGACGAACTTGACTCCCGGAAAGAATTTGTGATATTTTATCACTTATTTTGTTTGGACATGTGATTGTTTATCACTTATTGAGGTCGAATGCAATATGTACACGTATGTATGGTATCATGGAAGATCTAGACTTGCGTCCCCGTTATTTTTCGGTAAAAGATACAACCATGATACCCAGATGATAAGCAGCATAAAGACCGAATATCTCAGAACCTCGGCAATCTCTCAAACGAAATTTCGGTACCAAGACCATATGCCAATGAATGGTTCCCACCTGGTCTTCAGTCGATTTAAGTTTATATCACCCTGCACACTTTAAAATGATTGTGAGTCTACCGATACATCTTATATAGAGCTGCTTATCGTTTTTCATTTTGGGTTTAAAGAGGCTTAGACAGACCACTGATGTACTATCATTTTCTCTTTTGCTCGCCAGGAAACTCATTTTTTTGTTTTTCTATGGTTTTTGTGCTTTTGAAATTTTTCAAAGTTTTTGGATTTTCAAATTTTTGGATTTACTCCCCCTAAAATCAACAAACTAAGACAAATTTAAAACACAAAGGTATTTAAAAAAAATGATTTTCCGATGTGGATTACTCTTGCTTGACTTTAATGCCGTTTACCAATAATAAATAGTCAAATCTTGATTTGTCAAATGCTTTGGTAAAAAGGTCGGCCCGTTGGTCATCGGTGTGGACGTAAGCAACATCGATTAGCCTTTTCTCAAATCAATCACGTATGAAGTGATACTTAATGTCGATGTGCTTAGTCTTTGAGTGCTGCACAGGATTTCTAGTGATCCGTAATGCAGCAGAATTATCAACGTAAATAGGAGTAGTTAGGAATTCAAAACCGTAGTCGCGCATTTGTTGTTGGATCCAAAGGACTTGGGAGCAACAACTTGAGGCAGCAATGTATTCAGCTTCGCATGTTGATGTAGCGACACACGTCTGCTTCTTGCACTGCCATGTGACTAGGCGATTTCCCAAAAACTGACATCCAGCCGTTGTGGATTTGCCGTCGATTTTGCATCCGCCAAAATCAGAATCACTGAATGCGATCAAGTCAAAGTTATTATCCCTAGGGTACCATAGACCGGTGTCAGGGTAACCCTTCAAATAACGAAAAATCCTTTTTACAGCTGCAAGATGTGAGGCCTTCGGGTTGACTTGATATCTGGCAAGCAGGCACGTTGGGTACGTTATATCTGGTCTTGATGCTGTGAGGTACATAAGAGATCCGATCATCGCGCGGTAAAACGAGGGGCTAACAGCTTCACCCTTCAAGTCTGGAGTAATTCCGTGATTTTGCGGCAATGGGGTACCGATGGGCGTTGCATCAGACATCTGGAACCGGCTCAAGATGTCACCAACATATTTAGTCTGATGGATGAATATCCCAGACTCGGTTTGTTGTACTTGTAGGCCCAAAAAGAAAGTCATTTCCCCCATAGCACTCATCTCGAATTTATCCTGCATAATGCGCTCGAAATTCCTACACAAAACATCATTAGTAGAACCAAAAATAATATCATCAACGTATACCTGTACCAGTAGAAGATCTCCATCTTGTTCTTTGATGAAAAGAGTACAATCGATAAGACCTCTGCGAAATCCATTCTCCAGCAAATAATTAGATAAGGTTGCGTACCAAGCTCGCGGTGCTTGATGTAGACCATAGAGAGCTTTGTTGAGCAACCAAACCCGATCGGGATGGATAGGATCTTCAAAACCTGGAGGCTGTTCGACGTACACCTCTTCTTCAACCACACCATGTAAGAATGCACTTTTCACGTCCATCTGGTATACCTTGAAACCTTTGAATGAGGCATAAGCCAGAAAAATCCGAATTGCTTCTAGACGTGCAACAGGTGCATACACTTCGTTGTAGTCGATCCCTTCTATCTGACGAAAACCTTGAACGACTAGCCTTGCTTTGTTCCGGATAACGATCCCACGGTCATCCTTTTTGCATTTAAACACCCAACGGGTACCAATCTTCTTGTATCCAGCAGGTTTCTCTACGAGTTTCCAGACACCAAGCTTCTGGAATTGTTGCAGTTCTTCCTGCATTGCTTCAACCCAAGAGTTATCTTTCAAAGCTTCTTTCCAAGTTCTTGGCTCTTCCTGTGAGACATAACACGCGAAAGACCAATCATTTTGTTGACCAGATTCTCTAATCGCCGCATACAAGCCTGCATTGTTGTTGTTCCGCAACATGTTTCTTGTTTGAACGCCACTTTGTACATTTCCTATGATGTTTTGTTGAGGATGGGTATTGTGAATCCTTGTTTCTGGATTATCTTGAACTAGAATATTTGTACCCAGATTGTTGAGATTCAGATCAACAATCAATTCAAGGCCCGGAATTGACGAAGAGGATGATGCAGAAGTTTCAGCTGTTCTAGGGACATCCACTGGAGGTGTACCCTCTGAAATACCATGAACTGCTGTTGGAGCTTCTTGATCTGCATCTAGAAATTCATCATCCTCTGAAGATTCGTTCAATTCGGTAGCATCTTGAAAATCCTCATTGTCGAGAGCATTGTTGTTCACGGAAGATGGTTCTTGATTGACAATAATGGGACGAACCAACGGTGAATCTGTTGCGTTGTCACTCTCGAAAAACATCCTTACCGCAGCACTTTCTTCAACGGCTTCGACATTGATCGAATTGAAAAAGTCATCGTACTCAAACATCCAAGGCTGACCAGGATTTTTGACTGGTAAAGTGTGCCTTTGTACTCTGACTTCAGACCATTCCTCGACCCTTTTAGTCTCTAGATTCCAGACTCTTAAGTTCGGGGTGGAATACCCAAGAAAGTATCCATCAATTGCTCTAGCCCCAAACTTTCCATCAGGATCGATTATTGTGCATGGAGCTCCAAACGATTCAAGATAAGACAAGTCTGGTTTCCGTTTGTTGATAAGCTCAAAGCAGGTCTTGTTGTGCCTTTTGACTGTAAGGACTCGGTTCAACGTATAGCATGCAGAAGACACAGCTTCAGTCCAGAATGGAATGGGTAGCTGCGACTCTACCAACATAGTCCTAGCAGTCTCGATCAATGTGCGGTTCTTACGTTCGGCGACGCCATTCTGTTGAGGAGTATAAGCTGCACTAAATTCGTGAAGAATACCTTTTGAAGTGCAAAACTCCGCCATGGCATGATTTTTGAATTCAGTACCATTGTCGCTGCGTATCCGCCTAACCTTCAACTTATATAGATTCTCAATCTGAATGATCAAGTTTTTGATAATACCGAAGGTTTCACTCTTGTGTGCCATGAACGCCACCCAAGAAAATCTTGAATAATCATCAGTTATCACGATGCAATATTGATGATTCCTGATGCTTTTGTGCTTGACAGGACCGAACAAATCCATGTGCAAACGTTCAAGAGGAACTGCCACCGTGTTGACTTTCTTTGTAGGGTGTCGCTTCTTCGTTTGTTTTCCTTTCTGGCACGAGACACAGACGTCTTGAAGATGGAAGTTTTTAAGAGGAACACCATTCACTAATTCATTTGACACCAAATGATTCATTTTGCGTAGGTGAATGTGACCCATTCGTCTGTGCCAAGAGATTGTGTCTTTTTCTGTGGCTTTGGAAACGAAACAAGTTGCTTGAGCAGACGTTGTGATAGCTTGGCTCATATCAAGGACATACAGATCATTTATCCTTGGAGCCGACAAGAGAATCCATTCTTTCGGAATCTTGAAGCCAGGTTTCAGCACATAACATCCATTAGCATCAAAGTGTACTGAGAACTGCTTATCACAAATTTGAGAAACACTAAGAAGATTGTGATCAAGTTGTTGTACGAAGTTGATCTTGTCAAAACTAACAACCCCGTTGGTAATCATTCCTTCACCCGTAATATATCCGCCCTTATCTCCAGCAAAAGCAACATAACCTCCTCTAATAGATTTGACGTCGTAGAGAAGCTTCATGTCGCCTGTCATGTGCCTGGATGCCCCACTATCAACAATCCAGTGACTACTGATAGTTCCTCCTGGAACACCCTGCACATGAACTTACACAATTAGTTGGAGATGGGGACCCAAGCCATTGTGGTCTTGGGTCTTCCATTTTCATCAATCACAATAACCTCTATTCTTTGATGATTTGAAAATTGTGATGGTCCCCCTGATTCAGTAACCGTTTTTGGTTTCCAAGTCTGTTTTGTTATACCAGTGTTATTCTTTAAAAACTTAACTTCATGATTGTCTGAAGTTTTTAAATTGTTTGGTTTGACAGAAACAGATTGTTTTTGAGCCACATCGGTTTTAATTGCTTTTTCAATTTTCTTGACCTGTTGACGTTTCTGTTTCTTTTCCCTTTCTCTTATGAGTCGAGGATCTTGTTTTACAGAAACAGATCGCTTGCGGTCAGTTGGGCCACGGGGATCATCAACTATGCCTTTTTGTTTATGAAGATACGGGCAATTTCGAACAATATGCCCGATTGTTCCACATTCAAAACATGATCTTCGTTCAACAAACCCCGAAGTATCATGTGGTCGTCTTGCCGATGATGAACTTTGTGATCTCGAGGTACTAGGTTTTGAACTATTTTGTTCATTCCTTTTCATTACTGTTACTTTCTGGACAAAATCTAAGTTAGATTGATTTGCAAACTTTTCAATTTTGTCCGTTCCCTTCGATTCCACAAAGTTCACATTCTTCTTCTTCTTCTGATTCGGCTTCTTTTGACTTTGAGTCGGTGTCTTACCTTTCAATTTGGTATGATTTTGCTGGGTTTTCACTGTCGGTAATTTCTTGTTCCCAAATTGTTTTCTAACTTCAGCCTTTGGGATAGGAGGACACTGTGTAACTGTAACATGTGGTCCTGTCTTACCCAAAAACTTACTTGTAGAATTTTCAAAGACTTTACTGATTAAAGATTGATTATCATTCTTAATCGGAAAATCTTTGTCTGAGTAAATTTTATCATCTCCAACAAGAGTGTACAGCAAATCCACACTCTCCGACTCTTTCTCAGACGAGGACTCAGTTGCAACAGTCTTAGCGGGAGGATCACAGAGAATATGATTCTCAAGAGGTATGTCCTCTTCTTTGATCACCGCATCAGACTTTGCTGAATCAGTATCATCAGATTCATCATCAGAAGAATCAGTATCCTCAACAACAACTGGAGGATCCTGATTCGGTTCAGCAGAAGACACACATGTATCTGCTGACACATCTGAATCTGATGATTCCTCTTTCTTGTATCCGAGTCCTGTTGCACATTCTGCTGCAAATTCCTTAATATCTAGAGGAACAGATGGCTCAAAGTGAGTTCTATATTCCTCATCAGGCAGAGCATCAAAATTGTTTCTCACGGGTGGTGGACATTTCTTGTAACCTATGCATGTGACATCCTTTTTCTCTTTCTGAACATCAATGATGTGATCCAACACATAGCTAGAACTCAAATAACTGTCTAACTTGAGTCGGATCGCCTCACTTTCTGTTTTAACACAAGCCATTTCTTTTTGCATCACCTCAAGACGAGTGATGTACAAATTAATGTCAGTTTGTTTTCTGGAAACCATTTTTGTCAGTTCTGTTTTATCTTTCTTTAATGTTTCAATCATCCTTTTAAATTCCTTTTCATGGTTTTCATAAAACATGTTGGCTTCAGTGCACTTTGAAAGATCCACTGTTAATTTCTGATTGTGAATGAATGTCACATCATATTTCTCCTGCAAAGCCTCGTGTTTGCTTTGCAATTCACACCACTTATCATTCACAGAAACATGTTTGTCTTGCAATTCAAACAAACTAGCTTGTAAAGCATCGTGTTTTCCTTGCAACTCAGACATGTTTGCTTCCATCTCAGCACATCTAACATGCAAACTATCACAGTTATTACAGCTAACAGAAGTGGGTTCGTCGACACATACCTGACTTGATGAACTGTCGACATTCGCCATAAAGGCTGAATGGAGAGAAGACGAAGAATAAGCAGCTTGATCCACCAAAATAGATCTTCTTTGAATTCCTGCTGCAGCTTCCTCCAAAAGTTCATCAATGTCTGGATTAACTGATGCAGTTGATGTGTCATCTTCCTGATCATTGCCTGAAGCAGAGGACTCTTCATCTGAACTTCCACTGTACCCGGAGCTGTCTTCATCTTCAGAAGATTCAACACCATTGGCGGAAGATTCTCCACCACTGGCGTGATTTAAATCCTTGACAATTTCAGCAAAGCAAGTTGTTCCATCTGGAGCATCATTTCCCAACTGAATAGACCAATCACAACCTTCATCTACTTGAACCACAAGTGCCTGGTTGGCATTTGATGGTCCTGCTTGAGTCTGGTTGTTGACAGGCACCAGCGTGTGCTCATTGTTCCTATTCTGATTCTGCTGATTGCCTTGATTTCTGAAGGGACTCTGGTTTCCATGCTGTGCTGGCCTTGTACATTCCCTTTTAAAATGACCACGTTCACCACAATTGAAGCATTTAACAGCCTGCTTATCAAACCTATACTTGGTGTCTTTCTTGCTTTTCAAGCTGGTTCTGCCCGTTCTTTCCATGAAATCCTTTGCTCGCCTAACAGCACTGGCAAAGGCCCACTTGATGTCCATCATCTCCATCTCCTCTTTATCAATCTGCTGATAGTCTTCTTGTGTCAGATTAATGTTGCCAATCTGACCTTCAACTAATCCACAGTATGCGCTCACCAAAGTGTTTAGCAGCTCCATGTGTTCCTTGGCTACTTCCACACTGACTTTAGAAAAGCTTGAGGTGTTGAGCTGTACTGTATTTGGCTTTGATTGTTGACCAGCAGATGATGTACTTCCATAACACGCTTGCTGTTGAGGAGGAAGAGGATTCCCATACATGTCTGTTGCTCTGATAGGTTGTTGGCCTTGCTGTTGTGGTACTGATTTAGGGACTGGTTCAAGCGGAACTCCATATATGTCTGTTGTTGGAGGAGGAAGGCCATACAAGCTAGTGCTAGACACAAATGCTGTCTGAATTGGAGCGTGTGAAGAAGGTTTTGTAGAAGTGCTAGAAGCTCCAAAATACATTTCAGGATTTTGTGGCACTGGAACTCTTTTTGCCTTGAGAGTTTCTTCCTGATTTTTGTTTTCCAGGAGTTGAGCAAAATCATTGAAGTTTGTTGTATCCAAAGTGCCATTGTACTTCATGATTTCTAAGATATTATTCCATTGAGGTGGCAGTGCATCTGCAAACTTCTTCACTATCTCTGCTGAAGTTGTTACAACCCCAATATTTCCCAATTCAGTCAGCAAATGATTGAATCTACTTGTCAAATCTCCTAAAGATTCATTCTCCATACAAGTAAAACCATCAAACTCTTTCTTTAGCAGGTCTTTTCTCAATTGACGTGTCGCTTCATTTCCTATGCCCCTTATCCTCAATGCGTCCCACAACTTCTTCGTTGTCTTGTGACTGACAAATTGATGATAAATATCTTTACTTAATGCCTGAGTAAGAATGGCATACGCTTTCTTCTCTAAGTCATAGACCTTCTTCTGATCTTCCGTAAGATCAGCAAATGTAGCAGCAGATGAAGCGGCAAGCTCTATTGTTTGATCAAAATCTGTGACGAAACGTAACCACAATTCTGTATTTTGACCAAGGACGTATGTATGAAATCTATCAAACCATCCCGGATATTCACTTAAGTGCATCAACTTTGGAGGCCTATTCAAACTTCCCGTTTCACTCTCGCTTAACAAAATGCTTTGAACACTTGGAGTTTGATTTGATACGAATGCCCATTGACCGGTAGATATAGCATTAGCTTGCGAAGATACAGGTACGGGAGATTCGGCCCATGCAGGAGATGCAGGTAAGGGAACACCCCAGGCCGAATTCATTTTTGATCAAGAAAAATAATACCTGAAAATCACAACTTGTTAAACATAAACAGACTATGGATCGAAAGATGAACACTTGTTGTTCGAAGGATCAACAGTAACCGAAAGATCACTGTTGAGTTTCGAACAAAGATTTCGAAAGATTCACAGTTTGAAAGATTCACAGTTTGAAAGATCCTTATCTTTCAAATAAGGACTGTAGACCGAAAGATGAACACGAAAGATGACTTCGAAAGACTCCCCAATCGAAGGATCCTAGTCTTTCGAGAAAGAGCAGTAGACCGAAAGATGTATGTTTCGAAAATATTCCTTGGACCGAAAGATAAGTCTCACACTTCGAAGGATGCTCGAAGGATGACTATCTGTCGAACCTCCTTTGGTCGAAAGATGATATCCTTCGATCTTACTGACACGGTTGACAAATGTGACAGGTAGGTGAAAAGTTGACGGGTTGGTGAGAACTTTCGGCAGAAAGTATGTTCAGACCATATCTTCTGAACATGCAGGTTTCACCAAACAGGTAATGTCCAATATTTTAATCAGTTTACTCTTTTCAATGCACAAACAAGTTTAATATTCAAATTTTTAAGATCAAAGAGTGTAATATTATGAAGAACACTATGAAGACTTCAAGAACACCACCCAGAAAAAAATAAGAATTTCGGTGAACCGAAACTCTCCAAACACACGATTTTGCTAAAATGTTTAACAAAAACCCAAGACTAACATGAAAACATGAAAAATAACAAGGTTTTAAGTCAAACACAAGGCAAAATAACAAGATTAAACCCGATTTTAAGATGTTTTTCCAGAAAATATGAACTATAAAATCCCGAAAAACAGCAAGAACACCTCGGTTTTAACAAGGACAAGAGCCAAGGCTCTGATACCACTTGTAGGTCCGGCTAGGGGAGGATCTAGTCGCCTAATCCTTGTGTACAAACCAACCCGGTTGTGCGGAATCCAACCGAGATAGCAAACCGAGATAGAACACGCAAATAATCAACACACAAGACTCAACGATTAACACCACTTGTATTAAACGTATGAAAGGTCCGGTTACAGCTCAATGTTTACAAATCAGTCCTGTAAACTCTCTAAGTGTGTGTGTGTTCTCTGCTAACTGTCATCCCTAGAAATGAACACAACACACGGGTATTTATACCCAAACACAGCAGGTCCGGTCGAAGGATCATGCAGACCGGTCGAAAGATCATCTTTCGACCAGGAACAGCTCGAATGATCAACATGTACTACGAAAGATGGGATCTTTCGTGGTCCATCTATCGAAAGCTATCTATCGAGCTCATCATCGAAGGATATAAGTGATCCTTCGATGACACATCCTTCGAACCAAACAAATTACAAACATAATGTTGACTGTTTGGCCAAGTCAAACCGGAGGATGGTTGACTTGGTCAAACTTACAGACTAACAAAGACATCGTTCAGTAACAAGACAAAATACAGACAAAGTACAGACACAAGTGCACCAACAGCTTCTATAAGGGTTGAACTAGTCATCGGTACCACGCTCCTAGCCCGTGTAGCCTCAGATATGAATCCAAGTGGTTTTGTGCCAAGGCAAGGAGGAAAAGCCCTTTCATATTCAACAAAATTAAGGGTTTCTCCTCCACCTTCCATGTTTCTATTCCATAGTGGAGCATTGACATTCCCAAGCTTTAAGAGCACTTCCATGGCTCTTGATGCTTGCACAAGATATCCATTCCTTTGAATGGGTATGTCGAAGTCCATAAGTGATCGACTCATGATTGGGTTTAAAGTGTCACCAGGAATTGTCACTTTGTTTGGCAATGGTATACAAAACATTTGACTGACTTCACTGGCGAAATTAGCCACGCGGCTAAATTCCTCTTTCAACCGTGCGTTCTCTATCACGACTTTGTGTTCGTGAATGGACCTGTCTGGTATTGTTGCTTGTGCACCACATTTGTTGCAAAGCGGGTTCTTTAGGACTTCTGCCATTGCTAAATTCTCAAGCCTTAGTTGCTCGTTCTCTTGCTTCAAAATCACATTCTCACTGCGCTCCTTTTGACTCTGCACAAGTGTAGTTACCCTTATGATTTTTAGCACCAATAATTATAATAATTAGGGGGGGGGGGTTTCAACTTATACATTTATTATAAGGTCTGGATTTTTATATATTTCTTAAACATATATGTTTTACCATGGAATTTTACTATGAAAATGAAGATATAATCAAACATTACCTTCAATTGAGTTCTTCTATTCTGGAACCAAAATTTGACCTTATTGATAGTGATATTGAGTTTATTTGCAATTTTAGTCCTTTCTTTCTCGGTAGGGTGGGGGTTCTTTTTGAAGAATCTATTACCACAAAACGAAACAAAACAAAATAAACTAAAAGAAGTATGCATGCATGCACTTAGAATTTGATCACTAGTTGAAAGGAAAAGTGAGTATTACTTTTCAAGTTCTTCAACTTGCTCTCGTGTGTAACGGCTATATTGTCGTGAACTCGAAGATGAACCGCCATGATTTATTTCCTCTTCGTCACTAGACCTGACTTCACAATTCTCATTTTCATCGGATGTGGTTGTAGGTACTTCTTCCCTGGCCCTTTGATTACCATTTCCTTCCATTTTTGGCTTATGTCTGCAAAATCATATATGAAATCCAATAAAAATATGTATTTAAAATCCACATATAACAACAATAAAGCTTCACAAAAGAATACGAAAACAAACATCAACCCCTATTAATATTTATTCACAACACTACCCACCATTAATAAATATTATTGAATTACTCAAAGAATCTCCATAAGAGCAAAATAAAAAAATATCATGCTTTAAGTTTTTTTTTTTTTTTTTTCTAAATAACTATAACTAAATCTTATAATCTTTTAAAAGAATTTGTATTTTTGAAGATTTTAAATAACTCAGACTTGATAGTATTTCCTTTTCAGTTATGGAATGGAAACACAATATATATATATATAAGTTCTTTCAAGAGAATTTGTGTTTTTGAATATTTTATAATAAATAACTCAGATTTGATAGTATTTCATTTTCAGTTATGAAATGAGAAAATTATATATATATAAAACTTCATTTCTATCTACAACCAACTCTAAACATACTGTAATTAAACCTCATTGTTAGAGCATTCACATATTGCCCTCTGTATCATCTTATTATCTAAAATTTAAAGAATAGTTTATAAAAACCATCTAAAATATCACTCCATCCCATCCTCTATAATAGAGAACACTTTTTGAGAAAACAAAAGCAAACATCTATATTTAGAGTTTCAAATCCAAACCTCTATAATTTATTGTGAGTGTATAATAAAGAGAAAAAATTTTATAAAATAAGTGTGCGTGAGTAAGATAAAAATAGAGTTGAAGAATGGAATGTGTGAAGTTGTTTAAAAATAGACCAAAATTGTCTTTTTAGTTAAATTATATAGATAGAGAAGGAGAATGGGATGCGAATGCTCTTATCATGGGGTATTGAATTTAACAACAAAATAACAACAAAAGGTAAAAAAAAAAAAACTAATAAGTCGGGTGTTTATCGAATTGGATATTAGGTTCCTTAGGTTAACCGAATAGGTTTTTCCGATTCAAGATTTTGGAATGAATACATTTCAGATTTTACAAAACAAATTCGAATTCGTATTAATTTGAATGAACCAGATTAAGAGAAGAAAATGTAAAATGTGACAACTAGACCAGTGAGGGTTAGAGCTTTCTATTGGGTATTTCGGATTGGGATTTTAGAACTCAACAATCCGTAACTTGATTCAGAAAACGAGTCTATTTTCCGAGGTTCAATGCAAAAAAGCTTAACACCCTAGTGACATAATAAATTATGTCATGAGTTTTATAACAAAAAAATGTAGTTAACTTATGCAATTTCAATACAGCAAAAAAATGATTGAATGTAAATAATCATTGCATCAAATTTGAAATTAAAACATGATCGAATAATATTATACTCAAAACTCAAACTCAAAAATTTTAATTAACAAATAAATCTAAAAATAAGTATGGTTACAAAATACAAAATAAAATACATACATAGAGGGTACTTTATCACTTGTTGGGATTAGTCGATCTAGGAAGGAGCTTTCTCCTAAAATCCTCTTAACCAACAAGTGAGACTCTATGATGAATTGTGTGTTAGTGATGTTAATGGAAGACATATATATATAAGAAAAGAAAGAGGAAAGAAAGGGACATTGTTGTATCTTTAGGGGTGTTTATAAAAATATGTAGAAAATCATATTTCAATCCCTTTTTCAACTTTAAATTTGAGACTTTAATGAATTTCCTGCTACAAAAATAAACTTCTAACAACTTCCTCACTATGTAAAAAGATCTTGTTTCATAAAACCATAGGATGTGACCTAACCCAAGTAGTCAAACATGTAAGTGTAAAACAAATCTCATATGATAGTTACCATGAATCTACTAAGAGAAACAAAATAAAGTCTATATTTCTAATTTATTTGTAACTAGTATTAAGCACCACTTGCGTTGCGGTGGGATCATCAACGCTGAACTTGCGGCAGGTTAATGTGAATAACTTACACCGAAACGTAAAACATAGATAAGTATAACTAAGTTGTTACTCACCTCGTCTAATATAATGTTGTTTATAACTAATAAAAATCCACTAAAAATGCTTAATATTTTACAAAAAAAAATAGTTTTTTTTTCAAATAAAATTATGACCAGTTACATAAATCCTAATGGAGATTAGATTATTTTTTGAGAAGAATTTGTATTATATGAAATTATAGGGTTAACTAGTAACCCAGTTGAACCAATGAACCAACCGGTACAACCCGATTCAACTGGTTAAATAATTTTAGAGTAAAACCCAGTATGATTTAAAAACTGATCTTTAAAACATCGTTTAATGCCATTAAATGGATTTAGAGTTAATTGTGTATAAATTTATTTTTACATTTATATATATAATTGACCAAGTCAAATGTAGTAATTCTTAGGAGATTATATTTATATGAATACTATATGTGGTTGATACAAATAATAAAAACAGAACATTGATTAGATCTCAAAAAGCATAATGTGATAAATTTAAAGTATATATTGTTGCTTGTATTTTAATTGTATAATTGTATAATTTGTTTTGTTACTCACAATTGAATTCATGTATCTGGTCAAATCTCCTTTACTTTGAGGATTTTATTAATTTTTACTTTAATATGTATCTGATCAAATCCCCTTTACTTTGGGGATTTTATTAATTTTTTACTTTAATGTATAAAGAACTCAATCTTTTGTGTTCCAACAGATAAATGAAAATCTGCAATAAAAAATGGTAATATAATGAAGTAATTGGAAAAGCTATTTTCACGAAGTTAATAGAAAAAAAATTAAAAAATACAAGGCATATGATTAACTTTAATTGTTCTAATTTAGACTATTCAACATTGGTTTATTTCATGAAAATTTCATTATTACATTATCATTACAATTTATTGCATGCGGATTTTAATTTTTTGCCTTTATCATCTTATCAAAATTATGTATTTTCTTTAAGCTTATCATAACATAATCTTTTCATCAACTACTTTCATATATATCAATTACTATGTGTTAACCTATACATAAAACAATTTTCGAAAAAGTAATGTCTGTAATAAATTTCAAGAAAAGCACGTCTTGTTAAGATACTAAAGATAAAATTCACAGTCAAGTCATAAAAGTTAGAAAAATGCAGTCAAATAATGATATTATCATAGCATAAACCAATGATAGTTGTTAAAAAAATCAATTATTATAATACAATTTTGGAACAATTATAATTAATAATTAACTACGTTATATTTAGTTAAATTATATTGTTAGTTAAATTATTGTAAAGTATTGGCTTTTAATTACTTGTAAAGAAAAAAAACATAACATTGATTTGTGTTTGTATCATCTTACAAAAATGATTCGTTTGCGTAAAAGTTGTTGCAACCAAATTTCTTCATTAATTACTTTTATTTACATAAAAGTTGGCCCATAATAATCTATATCATTGGTTTTACATTTGTCATCTTAACAAGAAATATTATTCCTAGAAGTTTTAAAAATATAAATAAGAATCAAATGCAACATTAAACATCTTAACGAGAAATATTATTCCTAAAAGTTTTAAAAAAATTAAAAAAGAATCAAATGCAACATTAAATGTAAGATAAATATATATTAAATGTAATAATGACAACTAAATACTATGAATAATGTTAGCCTAAAGAATTTTCAATATTGCAATGAACTTAAACTTAATTTTAAATATTTGGTAAAAGAATAAAATAATTTGAGATGTTATCGCAAAAGAATAAAATAATTTGAGATGTTGTCGCTTATCATAGAAATTGTCGATTTCATTTTTTTTAACGGCTAATTTCTTTAATCCTCTGTCGTCTGTATGACTTGAATTCAAGACCTTCCCCTTCCCAACCTAGGTGTTTTTAAAGGTTTTAACTTTGCCAATAGACCACCACTTCATTGCTATTTATTGATTTAGTTTATTTTACAAATAATCAAGGTTTTGGATTCGTAAATTTTTATATGTGATTCAAGTTCTATATAGTTAAAAAATTCAGGAATCAACTTTACATGAAGATGGATATTTATTGGCTACCAACATAACAATACACTTTTGTGATATATAGTTGGTGAAATACTAACACGTGTTCTAAAGATCTGCTATTATATAACTTTGATATATATGTTATCAACAAGTAACCTAGGAAAGTAGTTATAACTTTGATTTGTTATTAACAATAAATGGGAGCAAAATGTAAATCTAGATTATGATTGTCGTCTAAATTTGTTTTGCATCAACATGCATATGTACAGTGACGAAGCTTGACAATGAAGACAAGGCGTCAAAAACGTATATACCTAAAAATTTCTATAGAACCGGGGGTCGAAAACGTATATACCCAAAAATTTGTATATGAAAACTACATATATAACACTACACTACTGAGCGAAAAGTTCGGGGGTTCCGGTGCTCCCCCCGACCCCTATTAAGCTTCACCCCTGCATATGTAAATGCTAAAGATAAAAGTACCGTAACGAATTTTTTCTATCTAAGTAAACATAATGATACGTGAAGAAGAGATCAATAACCTGAAGAGATGAATCCAAGTATTCCATAGTGAAATACCATATCGATATAGAAAAGCCTTTGTTGAATTCTTCATTAGGATGTTAAAGGGCTTTGATCATGTTTGCGAGAAGAATGATAAAACCTAACGTGTTTCTGAGAAGAAAATAGATTAATTTGATTGCATTACAAGCGATAGAGTGTTATAAAATGAATAACTACGAAAGAAACTTTGTTCTTAGGGTAATGAGACTCGCAATCAGAAATGTTCTTCATTTGCCGACTGACATTAATATGTAGAACGTTTTCGTAGACGTTATAATCTGCTGTGAGCGCGATATACCATAGTATATTGAAATGTTAGAGGAAAAAATCGTAGTTTGATTTTAATGTGTTTTAATTGAAATATTCAGTAGACATTACACTATATAAATGTTTTGTTGTATTTTAGGTGTACATGTAATGCTCCATAAATCCAACGTAAATTGTATTAGTATTATATAATAAAAAATGTAACATCCCATATTTCGCTCGTTTATATATTGTCATACCTTAACCCATGGCAGAAACATAACACTAAATTTGTGACAATAAATTAAAAATCAAAATTTCATTTCATTTCACTAAATCAAGTATTACATTGTTCATGAAAATGGAAAGTACGACAATTGAAATTTCAAAATTAACAATATTAAAATGCATAGATTAGAACTAGGTGCGTATTTAAATCCACCCTAAATCTTTTCTTGCGAAATCAACGTCAAATATTTCCTGCAACATGTATCAAATATCTGTCAACACAAATTATGTCGGTGAGCATACTAGTTTGTATACATAGCATAAGTATGAATAAAATCTCAAATCCACATGTTAATTGTATACTAAGTTATATAATCATACTAGCATTCAAGACTAAATATCAACCAAAAGTTTCCACTAGCGTAACCTTATCATTGAAGTGAATAAGACCGTAAAGATTGAATACTTAACAATGACCCAATAAATGGGGTGGTGTGCTAATCCTATAGCACTATACATGTTAAGGGAGGCTTTTTAAAGTTGATGATAGATAGCATGCATAAGATTGTCCTAATATGTAGAAACAAGTAGCATAACAAGTAAGCATGTTTAAGGATTGAGTGTTTGCGTAAGATTAATTGTATTATGATTGTGATCTTAATACGGATACATGTTGCAACCCAAATAGTGTTTAAAGCGTAAAATGGGTCAAGTATGAACTCATGGTTTGCGAAGATATTCCACAAAAGGCGAGTAAGCGGTTTGAAGGATGGAATAACCAAAGTTACCCTATAAGCTAAACAAAGGTGTGTAGGTCCCTCGGAGGTTGAGGTTTAACCTATTCCTTGTTATATCTAACACACTAGCGAGTGCGGAATCCAAGCTAGCATGCAAACCGGGATGAACAAGCAAGAACAAGCACAAACACAACACAAGAACTTCACCGATTAACACCACTTGTATTAAACGTATGAAAGGTTCGGTTACAAGCACAAGGTTTACAAATGTATTCTGCAAACTCTCTCTAACTTTCGTGTGTGTGTGTTTCTGAACAGAATGCTCTCACTCTCTCAGATGTGTATTTTCTATGAAGTCTCTGCTGAAATGAACACACTACATGGGTATATATACCCGAACACAGCAGGTCTGTGTCGAAGGATCAGATAGATGATCGAAGGATCATCTATCGACCAGAAACCTGTCGAAGGATCAACATGCACCTCGAAGGATGAGATCTTTCGAGGTCCATCCATCGAAGGTTATCTTTCGAGCTCATCGAAGGATTCGAACAATCCTTCGATGACACAGCCTTCGACCCAGCCATCTTTCAAACATTTTCTAACTGTTTGACCGAGTCAAACCGGAGGATGGTTGACTGGTCAAACTTACAGGACTAATGAAGACATCGTTTTACATCGTTACAAAATACAGACAAAGTACAGACACAAGTGCACCAACAAACTCCCCCTTGGCTGTAGCTTTGTCTCTAGCTTTGTCTCGATCTTTATAACTTGATCTTTGTCTCTATCTTTGTATCTTCAACTTTGACGTCCTTTCAATTCTTCAATGTCGGAGGATCTTTAAAGTCTTCACGTCTTCAAAGCAGAAAGTGTACCAACAAACTTCCCGTTTCATATAGGAAGTGTGTTGACAAACTCCCCCTTAACATAAGCTCCCCCTTGAGTTATGCTCGTGAAATACTTGTTCGTTATGAAGTGAGATCCTTGTGGTATTGATGATGGTCAGCGGCAACTCGATCATCTGCATCACTTGATTGCCTTCACGTCGTGTCTTCATTCCGAAGCTTGTCATCGACCATGTTCTCCTTGCCTTTAGAATCTGCACAAGCAAGAAATCTAAACGCGTAATGAGAACAACTGCTTGGAACATCATAAGTAAACGACACACATGTGACCATTGTTCAATCAAACACCGTCCGACAGTTTGAAAGTTTAATAAAATTTATCAATTTCAATTTTTAACTTTCAAAAACTTGCAAATTTCAACCGTTTATGAAGATTTAGTCGTTTCGGTTTTCGTTCAGGTTTCAGGTAACGAAGACTCGAGCTCCAACATCGTACGATCGAAAATAAAATAGAAATAAAATCTTTTTGGCTTTTTGAATATTTCAAATTTAAAGACTGAAAGCAGTAAATAAATATATACAGACATTCTTTTTGCGAGTTTCGAGGGTAAGAGAATCATATCAGTGTACGGTCATGCCAAAACGTTCTTGTTGTTCTTTTAGTTAACATTAAGATAAGCATCCTATAAAGATTATCGGTATTGTTGTCCACATAAACTCAACTTATCATTTGTAATCATGGCGAGGGGATACGTTAAGGTATGATTTATACTTACCGACCGGTGTTCATCCACATCACGACACATTCCCGTATCAAGGTATGCACGAGGGTTCATCTTACCGGTGAGTATACCGATTATCATCTGTTTGACCGTATATGATGTGAGATTCTCACTTATTTTGTTTGAAAACAAGCCCTATGTGATATAATCACTTATTGATGAGGAACTTGATTTTCGTATGCATGAGGGCACAGGAGCAAGTCCGTGAACAGGTCAGTACTTTCGTACAGCAGAGAGACGAACTTGACTCCCGGATAAATGTGATATATTATCACTTATTTGTTTGGACATGTGATTGTTTATCACTTATTGAGGTCGTATGCAATATGTACACGTATGTATGGTATCATGGAAGATCTAGACTTGCGTCCCCGTTATTTTTCGGTAAAAGATACAACCATGATACCCAGATGATAAGCAGCATAAAGACCGAATATCTCAGAACCTCGGCAATCTCTCAAACGAAATTTCGGTACCAAGACCATATGCCAATGAATGGTTCCCACCCAGTCTTCAGTCGGATTAAGTTTATATCACCCTGCACACTTTAAAATGATTGTGAGCCTACCGATACATCTTATATAGAGCTGCTTATCGTTTTTCAATTTAGGGTTTAAAGAGGTTTAGACAGACCACCGATGTACTATCATTTTCTCTTTTGCTCGCCAGGAAACTCATTTTTGATTTTCTATTGTTTTTGTGCTTTTGAAATTTTTCGATGTTTTTGAATTTTTCAAATTTGGATTTACTCCCCCTAAAATCAACAAACTAAGATAAATTTAAAACACAAAGGTATTTACAAAAATGATTTTCCGATGTTGGTTTTACTCTTGCTTGACCTTAATGCCGTTTACCAATAATAAATAGTCAAATCTTGATTTGTCAAATGCTTTGGTAAAAAGGTCGGCACGTTGGTCATCGGTGTGGACGTAAGCAACATCGATTAGCCTTTTCTCAAAGCAATCACGTATGAAGTGATACTTAATATCGATGTGCTTAGTCTTTGAATGCTGCACAGGATTTTTAGTGATCTGTAATGCAGCAGAATTATCAACGTAAATAGGAGTAGTTAGGAATTCAAAACCGTAATCACGCATTTGCTGTTGTATCCACAGGACTTGGGAGCAACAACTTGAGGCAGCAATGTATTCAGCTTCGCATGTTGATGTAGCGACGCACGTCTGCTTCTTGCACTGCCATGTGACTAGGCGATTTCCCAAAAACTGACATCCAGCCGTTGTGGATTTGCCGTCGATTTTGCATCCGCCAAAATCAGAATCACTGAATGCGATCAAGTCAAAGTTATTATCCCTAGGATACCATAGACCGGTGTCAGGGTAACCCTTCAAATAACGAAAAATCCTTTTTACAGCTGCAAGATGTAAGGCCTTCGGGTTGACTTGATATCTGGCAAGCAGGCACGTTGGGTACATTATATCCGGTCTTGATGCTGTGAGGTACATAAGAGATCCGATCATCGCGCGATAGTATGAGGGGCTAACAGCTTCACCCTTCAAGTCTGGAGTAATTCCGTGATTTTGCGGCAATGGGGTACCGATGGGCGTTGCATCAGACATCTGGAACCGGCTCAAGATGTCACCAACATATTTAGTCTGATGGATGAATATCCCAGACTCAGTTTGTTGTACTTGTAGGCCCAAAAAGAAAGTCATTTCCCCCATTGCACTCATCTCGAATTTATCCTGCATTACACGCTCGAAATCCCTACACAAAACATCATTAGTAGAACCAAAAATAATATCATCAACGTATACCTGTACCAGTAGAAGATCTCCATCTTGTTTTTTGACGAAAAGAGTACAATCGATAAGACCTCTGCGAAATCCATTCTCCAGCAAATAATTAGATAAGGTTGCGTACCAAGCTCGCGGTGCTTGATGTAGACCATAGAGAGCTTTGTTGAGCAACCAAACCCGATCGGGATGGATAGGATCTTCAAAACCTGGAGGCTGTTCGACGTACACCTCTTCTTCCACTACACCATGTAAGAATGCACTTTTCACGTCCATCTGGTATACCTTGAAACCTTTGAATGAAGCATAAGCCAGAAAAATCCGAATTGCTTCTAGACGTGCAACAGGTGCATACACTTCGTTGTAGTCGATCCCTTCAATCTGACGAAAACCTTGAACGACTAGCCTTGCTTTGTTTCGAATAACGACTCCACGGTCATCCTTTTTGCATTTAAACACCCAACGGGTACCAATCTTCTTGTAACCAGCAGGTTTCTCTACGAGTTTCCAGACACTAAGCTTCTGGAATTGTTGCAGTTCTTCCTGCATTGCTTCAACCCAAGAGTTATCTTTCAAAGCTTCTTTCCAAGTTCTTGGCTCCTCCTGTGAGACATAACACGCGAAGGACCAATCGTTTTGTTGCCCGGATTCTCTGATAGCTGAATACAAGCCTGCATTGTTGTTGTTCCGCAACATGTTTCTTCTTTGAACGCCACTTTGCACATTTCCGATGATGTTTTGTTGAGGATGGGTATTGTGAATCCTTGTCTCTGGATTATCTTGAACTGGAATATTTGTACCCAGATTGTTGAGATTGAGATCAACAACTAATTCAATGCCCGGAATTGACGAAGAGGATGATGCAGTAGCTTCAGCTGTTCCAGGGACGTCCACTGGAGGTGTACCCTCTGAAGTACCATGAACTGCTGTTATTGGAACTTCTTGATCTGCATCGAGAAATTCATCATCCTCTGAAGATTCGTTCAATTCGGTAGCATCGTGAAAATCCTCATTGTCGAGAGCATTGTTGTTCACTGAAGATGGTTCTTGATTGACAATAATGGGGCGAACCAACGGTGAATCTGTTGCATTGTTACTCTCGAAAAACATCCTTGCCGCAGCATTTTCTTCAACTGCTTCAACATTGATCGAATTGAAAAAGTCATCGTACTCAAACATCCAAGGCTGACCAGGATTTTTGACTGGTAAAGTGTGCCTTTGTACTCTGACTTCAGACCATTCCTCGACCCTTTTAGTCTCTAGATTCCAGACTCTTAAGTTTGGGGTGGAATACCCAAGAAAGTATCCCTCAATGGCTCTTGCCCCAAACTTTCCATTAGGATCGATTATTGTGCACGGAGCTCCAAACGGTTCAAGATACGACAAATCTGGTTTCCGTTTGTTAATAAGCTCAAAGCAGGTCTTGTTGTGCCTTTTGACTGTAAGGACTCGGTTTAACGTATAACATGCAGAGGCCACAGCTTCAATCCAGAAGGGAATCGGCAACTGTGACTCTACCAACATAGTCCTAGCAGTCTCGATCAATGTGCGGTTCTTACGTTCAGCGACGCCATTCTGCTGAGGAGTGTAAGCTGCACTAAATTCGTGAAGAATACCTTTTGAAGTGCAAAACTCCGCCATGGCATGATTTTTGAATTCAGTACCATTGTCGCTACGTATCCGCCTAACCTTCAACTTATATAGATTCTCAATCTGAATGATCAAGTTTTTGATAATACCGAAGGTTTCACTCTTATGTGCCATGAACGCCACCCAAGAAAATCTTGAATAATCATCAGTTATCACGAGGCAATATTGATGATTCCTGATGCTTTTGTGCTTGACAGGACCGAACAAATCCATGTGCAAACGTTCAAGAGGAACTGCCACCGTGTTGACTTTCTTTGTAGGGTGTCGCTTCTTCGTTTGTTTTCCTTTCTGGCACGAGACACAGATGTCTTGAAGATGAAAGTTTTTAAGAGGAACACCATTCACCAACTCATTTGACACCAAATGATTCATTTTGCGTAAGTGAATGTGACCCATTCGTCTGTGCCAAGAGATTGTGTCTTTTTCTGTGGCTTTGGAAACGAAACATGTTGCTTGTGCAGACGTTGTGATAGCTTGGCTCATATCAAGGACATACAGATCATTTATCCTTGGAGCTGACAAGAGAATCCATTCTTTTGGAATTTTGAAGCCGGGTTTCAGCACATAACATCCATTTGCATCAAAGTGTACTGAGAACTGCTTATCACAAATTTGAGAAACACTAAGAAGATTGTGATCAAGTTGTTGTACGAAGTTGATCTTGTCAAAACTAACAACCCCGTTGGAAATCATTCCTTCACCCGTAATATATCCGCCCTTATCTCCAGCAAAAGCAACATAACCTCCTCTAATAGATTTGACGTCGTAGAGAAGCTTCATGTCGCCTGTCATGTGCCTGGATGCCCCACTATCAACAATCCAATGACTGCTGATAGTTCCTCCTGGAACACCCTGCACATGAACTCACACAATTAGTTGGAGATGGGGACCCAAGCCATTGTGGTCTTGGGTCTTCCATTTTCATCAATAACAATAACTTCTATTCTTTGATGATTTGAAAATTGTGATGGTCCCCCTGAATTTTTAACCGTTTTTGGTTTCCAGGTCTGTTTTGTTATACCAGTGTTATTCTTTAAAATCTTAACTTCATGGTTGTCTGAAGTTTTTAAATTGTTTGGTTTGACAGAAACAGATGGTTTGTTAACCACATCGGTTTTAATTGCCCTTTCAATTTTCTTGACCTGTTGGCGTTTCTGTTTCTTTTCCCTTTCTTTTACAAGGCGGGGATCTTGTTTTACAGAAACAGATCGTTTGCGGTCAGTTTTGTCACGGGGAGCATCTTCTTTGGCTTTTAATTTATGAAGATACGGGCAATTTCGAATGATATGCCCGATTGTACCACATTCAAAACATGATCTTCGTTCTACAAACCCCGAAGTCTCATGTGATCGTCTTGCCGATGATGAACTTTGTGATCCCGAGGTACTAGGTTTTGAACTATTTGGTTCATTCCTTTTCATTACAGTTGCTTTCTTGACAAAATCTAAGTTTGATTGATTTTCAAATGTAGCAATTTTGTCCGTTCCCTTAGATTTCACAAAGTTCACATTCTTCTTCTTCTTCTTCTTCTTCTGATTCGGCTTCTTTTGAGTTGGAGTCGGTGCCTTTCCTTTGGGTTTGGTATGATTTTGCTGTTTTGGCACTGTTGGTAATTTCTGATTTCCAAATTGTTTTCTAACTTCAGCCTTTGGGATAGGAGGGCACTGTGTTACAGTAACATGTGGTCCTGTCTTTCCCAAAAACTTACTTGTTGAATTCTCAAAGACTTTACTTATTAATGATTGATTAACATTCTTAATAGGAAAATCTTTGTCTGAATAAACTTTATCATCACCAACAAGAGTGTACAGCAAATCCACACTCTCCGACTCTTTTGCAGATACAGGCTCGATTGCAACAGTCTTAGCAGGTTTTGCAGGAGGATCACACAGAATATGATTCTCAAGAGGTATGTCCTCTTCTTTTATCACTGCATCAGACTTTGCTGAATTAGTATCATCAGACTCATCATCAGAAGAATCAGAATCCTCACTGTATATCACAACTGGAGGAACCTGATTCGGTTCAGCAGAAGACACACATGTATCTGCTGACACATCTGAATCTGATGATACTTCTTTCTTGTATCCCAGTCCTGCTGCAAATTCTTTAACATCAAGAGGAACAAATGGTTCAAAGAAAGTTTTGTTCTCCTCGTCAGGCATGGCATCATAATTGTTTCTCACGGGTGGTGGACATTTCTTGTAGCCTATGCATGTGACATCCCGTTTTTCTTTCTGTACATCAATGATGTGATCCAACACATAGCTAGAACTCAAATAACTGTCTAACTTGAGTCGGATCGCCTCACTTTCAGTTTTCACACAAGCCATTTCTTTTTGCATTACCTCAAGACGAGTTATATACAAATTAATGTCAGTTTGTTTTCTTGAAACCATTTTAGTTAATTCGGTTTTATCTTTCTTTAATTTTTCAATTACCGATTTGAACTCCTTTTCATGGTTTTCATAAAACATGTTGGCTTCTGTGCACTTAGAAAGATCCACGGTTAATTTTTGATTGTGGATAAATGTCACATCATACTTCTCCTGCAAAGCCTCGTGTTTGCTTTGCAATTCACACCACTTATCATTCAATGAAACATGTTTGTCTTGCAAGTCAAACAAACTAGCTTGTACAGCATCATGTTTGCCTTGCAATTCAGACATGTTTGCTTCTAAATCAGCACATTTAACAGTTAAACTATCACAATTATCACAGCTAACAGAAGTGGGTTCATCGACACATACCTGACTTGATGAACTGTCGACATTAGCCATAAAGGCTGAATGGAGAGAAGACGAAGAATAAGCAGCTTGATCCACCAAAATAGATCTTCTCTGAGTTTCTGCTGCAGCTTCTCCCAATAGCTCATCAATATTTGCATCGACTGACGCACTTGATGTCTCATCCACCTGATCATTGCCTGAAGTGGAGGATTCTTCATCTGAGCTTCCACTATAACCAGAAGAGTCTTCATCCTCAGAAGAGTCACCACCATTGGCGGAAGATTCTCCACCACTGGCGTGATTTAAATCCTTGACGATTTCAGCAAAACAAGCTGTTCCATCTGGAGCATCATTTCCTAACTGGATTGACCAATCACAGCCTTCATCTACTTGAACCACAAGTGCCTGGTTGGCATTTGATGGTCCTGCTTGAGTCTGGTTGTTGACAGGCACCAACGTATGAACATTGTTTCTGTTCTGGTTCTGTTGGTTGCCTTGACCTCTAAAAGGATTCCGGTTTCCATGTTGAGATGGCCTCGTACATTCACGCTTGAAATGACCACGTTCACCACAATTGAAGCATCTAACAGCCTGTTTATCAAACCCATACTTGGTGTCTTTCTTGCTTTCCAAGCTGGTTCTGCCAGTTCTTTCCATGAAATCCTTTGCTCGTCTAACAGCACTGGCAAAGGCCCATTTGATGTCCATCATCTCCATCTCCTCTTTATCGATCTGCTGATAGTCTTCTTGAGTCAGATTAATGTTGCCAATCTGACCTTCCACTAATCCACAGTATGCGCTCACCAAAGTGTTTAGCAGCTCCATGTGTTCCTTTGCTACTTCCACACTGACTTTAGAAAAGCTTGAGGTGTCGAGCCGTACTGTATTTGGCTTTGATTGTTGACCAGCAGATGAGGTACTTCCATAACACGCTTGCTGTTGAGGAGGAAGAGGATTCCCATACATGTCTGTCGCTCTGATAGGTCGTTGGCCTTGCTGTTGTGGTACTGATTGAGGGATTGGTTCAAGCGGAACTCCATACATGTCTGTTGTTGGAGGAGGAAGGCCATACAAGCTAGTGCTAGATACAAATGCTGTTTGAATTGGAGCGTGTGAAGAAGGTTTTGTAGAAGTGCCAGAAGTTCCATAATACATTTCAGGATTTTGTGGAACTGGAACTCTCTTTGCCTTGAGAGTTTCTTCCTGATTCTTGTTTTCCAGGAGTTGAGCAAAGTCATTGAAGTTTGTTGTATCCAAAGTGCCATTGTACTTCATGATTTCTAAGAAATTATTCCATTGAGGTGGCAGTGCATCTGCAAACTTCTTCACTATCTCTGCTGAAGTTGTTACAACCCCAATATTTCCCAATTCAGTCAGCAAATGATTGAATCAACTTGTCAAATCTCCTAAAGATTCATTCTCCATACAAGTAAAACCATCAAACTCTTTCTTTAGCAGGTCTTTTCTCAATTGACGTGTCGCTTCATTTCCTACGCCCCTTATCTTCAATGCGTCCCACAACTTCTTCGTTGTCTTGTGACTGACAAATTGATGATAAATATCTTTACTTAACGCCTGAGTAAGAATGGCATATGCCTTCTTTTCCAAATCATAGATCTTCTTCTGATCTTCCGTAAGATCTGCAAACGTAGCAGCAGATGAAGCGGCAAGCTCTATTGTTTGATCAAAATCTGTGATGAAACGCAACCACAATTCTGTATTTTGACCAAGGACATATGTATGAAATCTATCAAACCATCCCGGATATTCACTTAAGTGCATCAACTTTGGAGGCCTATTCAAACTTCCCGTTTCACTCTCGCTTAACAAAATGCTTTGAACACTTGGAGTTTGATTTGATACGAATGCCCATTGACCGGTAGATATAGCATTAGCTTGCGAAGATACAGGTACGGGAGATTCGGCCCATGCAGGAGATGCAGGTAAGGGAACACCCCAGGCCGAATTCATTTTTGATCAAGAAAAATAATACCTGAAAAATTACAACTTGTTAAACATAAACAGACTATGGATCGAAAGATGAACACTTGATCGAAGGATCACAGTTGTTCGAAGGATCAACAGTAACCGAAAGATCACTGTTGAGTTTCGAACACTTGTTTTCGAAAGACTCCCCAATCGAAGGATCCTGGTCTTTCGAATAAGAGTAGTAAAACGAAAGATGTATCTTTCGAAAGTATTCCTTGGTTCGAAGGATGAAGATCTATCGAACCTCCACTGATCGAAAGATGGTCTTTCGAAATGATTCCTTGGTTCGAAGGATGAAGATCTATCGAACCTCCACTGATCGAAAGATGATCTTTCGACTTCGAAGGATATCTTTCGAACTGCTCTGACACAGTTGACAAATGAGTGACAGGTTGGTGAAAAAGGTGATGGGTTGGTGAGATCTTTCGCAGAAAGTATGGTCAGACCATGATTTTCTGCATGCGAAACAGGTTTTGAATAATAAAATATAACTAAAATTCGAAGGTTCTATCCAGAAACCGGTACCGGAGTAAGCCGGAATCTTGATCGGAAATCACCAAACACCTCAAAAACAAGTTTTCAAGTTACCCAAACCTTCCCTTAACACACCCGACAGTTTAGAACACGTTTTAACTTCTGAAAATGCGAGAAAAACAGTAAAAACGGGAGCTAAAACAGAAGGATTTTTGTCCAAAAACACTCCAAAGCTTGTAAAAACCCGGTTTTTAACAAGGAAAAGAGCCACGGCTCTGATACCACTTGTAGGTCCCTCGGAGGTTGAGGTTTAACCTATTCCTTGTTATATCTAACACACTAGCGAGTGCGGAATCCAAGCTAGCATGCAAACCGGGATGAACAAGCAAGAACAAGCACAAACACAACACAAGAACTTCACCGATTAACACCACTTGTATTAAACGTATGAAAGGTTCGGTTACAAGCACAAGGTTTACAAATGTATTCTGCAAACTCTCTCTAACTTTCGTGTGTGTGTGTTTCTGAACAGAATGCTCTCACTCTCTCAGATGTGTATTTTCTATGAAGTCTCTGCTGAAATGAACACACTACATGGGTATATATACCCGAACACAGCAGGTCTGTGTCGAAGGATCAGATAGATGATCGAAGGATCATCTATCGACCAGAAACCTGTCGAAGGATCAACATGCACCTCGAAGGATGAGATCTTTCGAGGTCCATCCATCGAAGGTTATCTTTCGAGCTCATCGAAGGATTCGAACAATCCTTCGATGACACAGCCTTCGACCCAGCCATCTTTCAAACATTTTCTAACTGTTTGACCGAGTCAAACCGGAGGATGGTTGACTGGTCAAACTTACAGGACTAATGAAGACATCGTTTTACATCGTTACAAAATACAGACAAAGTACAGACACAAGTGCACCAACAAGGTGTATGAGTTTATGGAGTTTTATGATGGAATGTATTAGGAGTTTATAAGTATGAAAATACATAAAATATATCTTGCCTGGATACTTATTTAGACACTATTTTTGGTTTGTGTTTTTCATGAGTGTTACACTCATTAGAAGTCCAAAGTAAGGAGTCTAACACTTAGATATTTCCACCTTAACACATAACATTTAACCATGTTTTTGGTTAATATGTTGGTTTGGTTTTGGAGTCAAGTATTATAGATATATACATAGATTATCATTATTTATATGGTCAAGTATTTGTCATGTACTGGAGGTAGGGTAATCCACTAACCTCAAGAATTCATCAATGCACAAATCATCAACATGGATGATTCGGATGGTCTTGAATAAACTATCTACTTCACTAAGTAACCAAGTGAGTATAACTAGACGAGTGCTTCCAACATTGTTATGGTTGGAGACTTGGGGAAGTTTGTTCACTTTAGTGCTTGGAAGTTACTTAGAGCTTTACAAGATTAAGAAAATGGAGGTGTGTGACCTCAAAGTTTCTGGAAATATACCTTGACATAAGTCCCTCAACAACAGAACTTGTTGGTAACTCGGTTTGGTGTGCAAAAGTTGTCACACCCCTACCCGCAGCGGATTTAGGTGACCAAGGCATGATTGATTGCTCAAAGCTTATCACAAAATATTTAAAGGTTGTAATATTATTTATAATCAAATTTAAACCATGTTATAAAACAGTTAATTCAAATAATCACTGAAATACAAACATAACATAACAATATCCATTTTATTATCTAAGGTCTCATCCCTACGTGACATCATCAACCTCTTCAAACCTGTTCACCTACATCATAACATAAAGTGAAGTCATTATTTCAACTAAATAGTTTTGTGATGAATTTATCTGTTAAATCTATTAATTCAAACAAAATTTATTTAATTAATAATAATATTAATGAATTGAAGAGATAATATTATATGATTAAAATATTATATTAGAATTAGATATATCCACCACAATCCATCTCCATCACCACCATTTTCAGCCACCAACTCAATCTCAATTAAGATTTAAAAGTCTTCTCATTATCATCTCAAATTTTTAAAGAAACCTATATCCATTTTATTATCTAAGGTCTCATCCCTACGTGACATCATCAACATCTTCAAACCTGTTCACCTACATCAAAACATAAAGTGAAGTCATTATTTCAACTAAATAGTTTTGTGATGAATTTATCTGTTAAATCTATTAATTCAAACAAAATTTATTTAATTAATAATAATATTAATGAATTGAAGAGATAATATTATATGATTAAAATATTATATTTGAATTAGATATATCCACCACAATCCATCTCCATCACCACCATTTTCAGCCACCAACTCCATCTCAATTAAGATTTAAAAGTCTTCTCATTATCATCTCAAAATTTTAAAGAAACTTTTATGTGTTCAGTAGTTTTTTTTTTTACTTCGTCTCAATCCCCAATATAAGGATGAGATTTAAGAATTTACTTCGCATTCTTTACGTATCATAACATAATATAAAATTTTAATTATTATATACATATATATTTTATGTATATCTAATTATTATTACTATAGTAAAAAATAAATATAAATTATTGTTGAATATAGTTACCGAAGGTTGGAGAAGTAACAAATATATACTATTAAAATTAAATTAATTTTTATATAATTATGAAATTATGTTTTAATTTATAGTTGTAGTTTAAGATCAATAATAGTTAAGTTATTTCTCATTATTATAGAAGATATATACTTTGATCCTTAAGTTTACATTTGAGTGTTGCTAAACTCCTTCGTGCGATGCGGCGGGAACTCAGATTCAATTGGTATCAATTGTTACGATACTGATACGGTACATACACTCAATATAACAAGTGAAAGGAAAAAAATAAAGAAATAAAGTCGTTAAACTTTAGAATATAAAAATTTTACGATCATTTAAAAAAACTAATACATTATTATAAATAAAACATGATATTAAAGTGAAAAACATTAATAAAATCCGTGCGCAAGATAATGCTTAAGATTTAGGAGTATTAGAAGATTTTTCATGTTTAGCTTTCTATTTCAAATTATTTATGATTATATAATTCATGTTTTGTAAAACGTAAATTTTAACTTATGTATTTAATAAAAATTAGCAAAGATTATCCTATATTGGCCTCTTATATTTTGTAAATCTATTTTCAGAATTATTCTGTTTTTCTTTAAATTTCAAAATATGAAATTAACATTTTATTTATATGGATGGCTTTAGAAATTTTTATAAGGTGTTCATCATCTTTTACTTACGTGATATATATTTTTTATTTTACCCGTGTGATATTATATCAAAGTCAATATATAGAATCTAATTCTAATAAAAGAGTCATATTAATGCCACATGACATTTTGTCATTTAAAAGTCCTATAAAAGCTACATGTCATTTTCTTATTCAATTCACTAATAATAGATATTTATATTTATATTTCATATACATAAATATTTTAATACATAATAATAGCAATAATTACTTTACATATTTCATAAGGTTGTTTAGTTATTTAATATTTAGTAATTTAAAAGTTTAATATTTCTTTAAGGACAATAGAGTTGTTTTAATTAAAAAAAATAATAATTAATAAACAAAAATAATAAATTATAATGATATAAAGTATAGTAATCACTAGGGATAAATAAAACTATCAAAATAATAATAATTTTTACATTTTAAAAGAATATATATAATATTGAATTAATTTACCCAATTAATTAATATTAATTGAGAATATATATATCTATATAGGGGATGGTTCAAATGAAAACCACTTTTATCGCGAAAACTCGAAAACTAACTAAAAAGCCTAAAAAACACAAAAAAAGTTTTTTTTATTAAAATTGCTAGTTTTTTTATATAAAAAAAACTTTTTAATTTTTTTTTGTAGTGCACATACGTAATAATTCACATGTGTAGTACACATACACATGTGTATAGTACACATGTGCACTACAAAAAAAAACTTTTTTTTTTGAAAAAACTTTTTTTTATATAATTTAAATAACGAAATCTGGTATGCAAAAAAATTGGTATGTTTTTTAGGCTTTTTTAGTTAGTTTTCGAGTTTTATGATAACTTAGTGGTTTTCATTTGAACATTCCCCTATATATATATATATAGGGGAAGGCTATAGAGAAAACCCACTTGAGTTGTGTAAACTCAATAAACCTTTGTAAAAAACCCATTTAAACTCAAGAAACCTTTCTAAAATAATAGGAAATGTAATATACATATATTTGAACATTTTTAAAAAAGAAACACAAAAAAAAACATCGAGTAGTTTTTTTTTAAATGTCACAAATTTCAGGTTATATAATATATATGTCCAAAAAAATGTAACATACAAATTTTCAACATTTAAAAAAAATAGTGGGCGTTTTTTTCATTTAAAAAAAAATGCTCGTGTACATTTATATTACATTCCCTGATTTTTTTAGAAAAAAACTAAAAATGTTACATAGGGTTTATTTGAGTTTTCTCAACTCAAATGGATTTTCGATTTATCTTTCATCTATATATATATATATATATATATATATATAAGGGTGGGCGGGGCACCAAGCGGCTTCGACAAACATTCCATAAAATGTCACTTGTAAATTCCTAATGTAATTGAGCTTTTAAAATATAAGTTAATTTGATCTTTAAGCTTTTTAAATTTAATATGAATTCTAATTCTAATAAAAGAGTCATATTAATACCACATGACATTTTCTCATTCAATTCACTAATAATATATATTTATATTTCATATGCATAAATATTATAGTACATAATAATAATAATTATATCTTTAGCTATTTCATATTTATTAATTTAAAAGTTTAATAATTCTTTAAGGAACAATGGCTATGTAAGGTTGGTTTGTTTCTAAAAAACAGTTTTTACGCATGACCAATAATATGTGGCATTATCCGGAGTAAAAAGTAGAGATAACCTTAAGCTATTGATACTTGCTGAGGATAGTTAAATTACAAACAAAACTACAAATGTCGTGTATAAAGAAGTGTTTAGAAATTTATAATTGTAATCTGTATCTTGATTTTACATTGTTTGATTTAATAAGAATAATTCATTTATGTAAATTGGATTAATAAAAAAACTCCAAAAAATGCCACATGGCATTTTCTTATTCAAAATTCCAACTAATGCCACATGGCATTTTCTTTTTTAAATCATTAATAATATTATTTATTTAATATCTAATTCTAATTAATGATTATTAATAATATTATGCTATTAGTATTAATTAAAATTCAAGATTAATTAACGATTAAAAATACTTAAAAATTTTATTAAAATAATACTTCAACTTTATTTTAAAGGCGATTGTCTATAATTTTAAAACCTATAATTTTAATAATTTTAAAATGAATAATTATGTATAAGTTTTTTCATATAATCTATAATTTTCATATGTCACATATTAGTTGCGGTTTCTAATTTATTCTTGTATTTCACAATAATTTATTCTTAAGGTAAATATTATGAACTACTTAGGTCAATCACACATTTATAATAGGATTTTGTTTATTTTTTTAACGGGGAATGTTTGAATCTTATTTATCCTTCTTTTTCAGGTTATAAAGGGTTCATTTCAGACAGGTATCTTTTATGGGTCAAAAGGATTTGAGTCATGTTAGGGCAATGTTCAACGCCTTTTGTGCATTCTATTTTTTATATACATTTTGTAATATTTGATGTATTGTTTATGAGTAGCGAAAACATATTATCAAAAGTATGATATAAGATTTCTTTTTAATAAAACAATTAAAACATTTTAAGCATTCAAATGCTTTTGACACATTTGATCATTTCACTTTTTTTGCTTTTTTTAAAAATGATACATGTTACCCAGTTGAATATTTCCGACAAAATGCGACTCTAATTGATCATTTCCACTATCATATGTAAAAATGTAATTTCACTCCTTTGAAGTATTTAAATATGTATATATATACAATCCGTGTAATAGACGGTTCTATAAACTAGTAACATAACAAAATCACCTAAAAATAGCAAGCTAAGACAATAATCAAATGCTCGAATAATGCACTCCTTGACCCCATCGTACACTAGACCCCAATACATGGTCCAACTACTTGTCTACCCCTAATTATTGTTGAGTCGATCGAACAATTTCTTTGATTCCCTGAACTGTTCGTGCCACCAGATCATTTATAATGATGATGGTTTCCATTGTGATCCTGTTTGAGGTAGTTATTGTTGTTTGGTATAGAGAGCAATCTCTGATTTAGGTTTGAATTGTATTGAAAAATTGTATTGTGTTGTCACTAGGGTTACAGAATAAGGTGTTTATATAGAACACCATTTTATACATATAGCCCCTACACTATGACATATTGTTTACTTTCCGACACTCCCCCTCAAGTTGAGTAGTGGGATCACCAATACTTAACTTGCTCAAACAGTTACTAAAGGCGTTTCCGTTGACGGCTTTTGTGAGTATATCTGCGAGTTGATCTTTTGACGAAACATAAGGGAGTTCTATGATTCTTTCTTCCAACTTTTCTTTGATGAAATGTCGATCTACCTCCACGTGTTTTGTTCGATCATGTTGAACTGGGTTTTCTGAGATTTCCACTACTCCACGTGTTTTGTTCGACAGAGCGACTACTTTCTGTTTCTTACTCCTCCAGGTAACGAGGTTTCCACCAACCAAGGAAAAATATCCTGATGTTGATCTTCGGTTTCCCTTATCCCCTGCCCAGTCTGCGTCAGTATAGAGCTCAACATTTAAATGTCCATTTGTTTTGAACAACACTCCATGGCCTGCAGTTCCCTTGAGATATCTTAAAATTCTCTGAGCAGCTTCCATGTGGGCAACTTGAGGTTGATGCATGAACTGACTCACCACTCCAACAGCATAAGCTATATCAGGGCGAGTGTGAGAGGGATAAATTAACTTGCCCACAAGCCGTTGATACCTTTCTTTGTCTGCAAGTTCTCCATTGAGTTCCATGTGAAGATTGTGATTTACCACCATTGGAGTATCTGCTGGTTTACAATCAATTAACCCAGTTTCTGCTAGGAGATCAAGGACATACTTCTTTTGGTAGATGAAAATCCCCCGTTTAGACCTGAGAACTTCTATCCCGAGGAAATACTTGAGATTCCCAAGGTCTTTCATTTCAAACTTTGAAAACAAATTCCTTTTCAGTCGTGCTATTTCTTCTATATCATCTCCGGTAATAATCATGTCGTCTACATATATGATCAAGCAAGTTACAAGGCCGTTTCTTCTCTTGAGGGACAGAGTATGATCAACGTTACTTTGGTGATACCCATACTCTTTCATGGCCAAATTGAACTTTCCAAACCATGCCCAAGGAGACTGCTTTAGCCCATAAAGGGACTTTTTCAACCGACAAACTTCCCCTTCTTTAAAACCCCCTGAAAATCCTGGAGGTGATTCCATGTAGACTTCTTCTGTTAGGTCTCCATGAAGAAAGGCGTTTGTAACATCAAACTGGTGAAGAGGCCACTCCTTATTGGCTGCTACGGAGAAGAGAACTCTAATGGTATCCATTTTTGCAACCTGAGAAAATGTCTTAGAGTAATCGATCCCATACGTCTGAGTGTAACCCTTGGCTACAAGACGAGCTTTGTATCGCCCAATGGAACCATCTGGTTTATATTTGATTGAATACACCCACCGGCATCCAATTGTTTTATTTCCTTTAGGAAGAATGCACTTCTCCCATGTATTGTTTTTCATAAGAGTACGCATCTCCACTTCCATTGCTTCTTCCCAGTTCTTCTTACTTTGAGCTTCCTTTACTGAATTAGGTATTTGTTCAGAGTATAGTGAAGTAACAAACGCTTTCGCACTGTTAGATAAGTTCCTGTTGACCATATTAGCTACAGGATACCTTGAATTTCTGGTTTCCCTCTCTGGCGAGTACCGTTTTGGAGGGACCCCTCTATTAGCTCTAGGAGGAAGGGGGTATTTTCCGGTTGTCTCTGCTGCAACTGGTTCCACATGTTCAACGACTGGTTCGACTTCTTCCAAATCTGGTTCAACCTGTTCCACATCTGGTTCAACATGTGGAGTAGGTTCCGTTGTTGTCGGTTCTATGTGTTCCCCTGTTGTCCCATGATTATAAAACTCAGGGTCCTCAGTATTTCTTACCTCAGGTATCAAGTTGGATGGACTTTCTTCAGTGGTACTGTGCTCCGCAGATTGTGTGGCTGTGTTTGAAGGACTCGCAGTACTGTGATGATTTTCTGTTGTTACTTCTTCAGATGAGGGAAATTGGGTTAGCCAACTCAGAGTGTCTATACACTCATTCTCCCCCTGACCACTGAGTCGGGTGTCATAAAAATATTTTGTTTCAAGAAAGTCAACGTTCATTGTGGTGAACATTTGATGAGTTTTTGGATTATAACACCGGTAACCTATTTGATCGATCCCATAGCCGAAAAATACACATTTCTCGGCACATGGACCGAGCTTGTTTCTGTTGATTTTGGGTATGCGAACAAATGCGGTACACCCGAAGATTCGAGGTTCAAGTGTAAGAGGATGAGGAATATTGGCAGACTTAGACATACAATCTAAGGGGGTCTTAAATTTAAGAGCTTTTGTGGGAAGCCGATTCAAGAGATACACGGAGGTTGCAACTGCCTCCGGCCAGAAAGATTTAGGAACCTGATATTCGATTAAAAAGGCTCGAGTCATTTCAAGAATGATACGGTTTTTTCGTTCGGAAACACCGTTTTGTTCAGGGGTATGAGAACAAGAGGTTTGATGAATTAATCCTTTGGTTTTAAAGAATTGTTTCATGGATGTATTGGCAAATTCCCCCCATTGTCGGATCGAAGGATTTGGATTTGAGTTCGGAATTGAGTTTGAATCATAGCATAAAACGTGATAAATTTTTCGTAAACTTCGGCTTTGTTTTTTAAAAAATATACCCATGTCATGCGAGTGCAATCATCCACGAATAGTATAAAGTACCGAAGACCCTGCCCCACATCATAGGAGCAGGACCCCACACATCAGAATGGATTAGTGAAAAAGGTGAAGCAACTTTCGTATTGCTAGGTTTGAATGGTTGTCGATGGCTTTTAGCACGAAGACAGGTTTCACAATCTATTTTTCCATTTGAAGGAAAGAGTTTTGGAAACAAAAGGTGCGAATAACCATGGGATGGGTGTCCCAAACGTCTATGCCATAGCCAGGCTTCCCGGTTTTCAGTTCCATGAGCCAACATCACAGTACCCTGTTGAGCCACTTCATCCACGTAGTACAATCCGTGGCACTCAGTACCACGTCCAATAATCACACCCGTCCTGATATCCTGTAGGATGCAGAAAGTAGGGTGCATTAGTACCGTGCAATTCAATTCTTTGGTAATATGACTAATTGAGAGCAATTTGTGTGATAATGACGGAACATAGAGACAATTTGGTAATTTCATAGTTGGTGAAATTTCAATTACTCCTCCTCCTTTCACTTGCATCGTTCCGTTGTTTGCTGTATGGATCTGAGTTTTTTGAGGTTGGGTCATTGAACATATGTCTAATGGTTCAAACGTCATGGTGTCGGTGGCACCAGAATCGAATATCCATGAATTGTTTTTTCCATGATTGATTTCCATTTTATTTTTTTATTTTTCTTTTTTGATTTTTGATTTTTTTTTTTTTTTGTAAATAGGCTCTCAGTACGGATAAGACAGCAGACCAGCGTATTTAATAAATATGCTGGACACTTGAACTCGCGTTCAAGATTTATCAATTACACTGGGAACAAATATGCTGGTGGAGCGAGAATTCGTCAGAATAACGACGTCCGAGACAGACGTTAACTTACCAGCGTATTTATCAAATACGCCAGGAAACTTGAACTCGCGTTCAAGATTTAAAAAAACACCCGGAAACAATAAATCCGCTCCAATACCCGAACAACAAATCCGCTCCGACAAATCTGCTCTAATAAATCCGCTCCAATTCACACACTTATATATATCAAGGGCAAAAAAGGAAACTTCTAAGATTACTTCTCCCAAAGAATAAATCGGCTCCAATAGTGTATTTATCAAAAAGGAAAGTTATATTTATCCAAAAAAGGTTTTATTTATCAAGAACAAGGAAACTGGTTGAAAACGAAACTGCCAAAATCACGGGTTGAATTAGGGTTTGCAAGGGGACTGCGAAAAATCACTGGTTGACAGTAAACGGAGATGAATCAGAGGCAATTTCTCCACCGGAAAAGATGAAGGTAACCGTTACTACGCGGAGCGGCAAAGAGTTAAAACTGAATCTGATGGTGATGATGTTCTGTTTATGGCGACCGGCGGCGGCGGCGTATTTATCAGAGGAGTTCCCGGAAGGTTCGATCCCGAAGTTTGACTTTGATTTGATTTTGACTTGATTTTTGGGGTTTTTCCTGGTTTGGGGTTGGATTGGTTTGGAATAAACTGGTGTTGATCGATTTTTAGAGTTTGATTTTTTGATTTTTAGGTTTGAGATTTGAAAAAAAAAGGTTGGAATAGATCGATGGGAACGATTGTGATCGAGATAATTGTAGTTGATGAACAGAGTATCCAAGGATCAGAAACTCTGCTCTGATACCATGTTGTTTGGTATAGAGAGCAATCTTGGATTTAGGTTTGAATTGTATTGAAAAATTGTATTGTGTTGTCACTAGGGTTACAGAATAAGGTGTTTATATAGAACACCATTTTATACATCTAGCCCCTACACTATGACATATTGTTTACTTTCTGACAGTTATATCTAGGTGCAATAATTGGAGCCCCACAGTCACCATTGATCCACGTTCACCACCTGCACCGTCTTCACCATATCCTGGGACTATACATAACCCTGATGGCAAGAGAGCCACCGAAGAAATGTCCTTGCCATTCATCACCACGGATACTGTTGGTAAATCCACAGTTGCATAGACAATGAGTGATCCCGTCATATCACTGATTGTCTCCTGCAGCACCATAACCTGATCGTCTTCAGTTGGCCTTTCCTTTACACGTGTATAGACAATAAATTTAGAAAACAAACATTTCATTATTAAGAATAGTACAAATAAATAAAAAGTGACTTTATAAACTTACAATATTGGAATTTAAAATGGAGATGCAGTTAGGACTTGTTTCATCTTGGCCCAACGGTAAATGGATCATGTTTCTAGCGGCAATCCTATGGCATATCACATCCCAAATACACCTGTCTTTTGTTTTCAACATATCAAACAGGTGTTGGTGATTTGTGGGTATCCAAACTGAATAGGTCCCATTGGTTCACCAAAACCACTTATGTAATTGTGTGCCATGATCCTTGATCTTCTCGGTGCATGATCCGCAACCAAATCCCATTGTTGACCATCGGTTAAACAAACCCCACCACAAAAGATACTCATCATGCGTTGTGCTAGGCCTCTTAAGCTTCTTTTTGCATCTTGAACTAGGTGGTGGTTGAGGGTGGGAGACATGATGGCTGTTACGCTTTCACAATGCCGCAAAAGTGCACTAATCCATCTTTGTGCACCGAAGCCCACACCCGACCTGATTAACTGACGATACTGGTGGTAGACCGATTGCTCATCGTATTCAGTATGTTCGATCCATGTAACCTACACATATTCATTACAAAATATATCATAGTTTAGACATAATTATACAATACAAAAACATATACACAAATTATTTTATATACATATGCTATACCATGGTGAAACCATTTGGCATATCATGTAGGATACAACCAGAAGGACACCTTCTTGTCATGTGTCCTTCAATTCCCGAATCGATTGACAAATCAACCACAATCCATTGCCCTGTGCTTGCTGTTTGGCGAATCGAATAAACTTCAGCATTCGAACTGGCACTAAAGGCGAAATGAGTTGAATTTCGGCCTTCATCTACATCAAATATTGATCTTTTAGCAAAAAAATAGTTTTTTTAAACATGAACAAAAATAGAGAACAAAAAAATAATAAAAAAGTCTAAGAAGGCTTACAAGTTGGAGAGCACCATTTCTTGAGCATCCTGTACCATTGGAAATCACTTCCATTGTAGTACAACTGCCGATCATGCCCATAAACATTTCTCTCCATTGATCCTACAAATTCATGTTTAATTATGTATAAGTTAATGTAATCTTGGGTTTTCTATGAAACTAACAAGAACAAAAAGATAAGTTACCGCGTTGAGTAATGCTTCTACAAGGGTTGAACTAGTCATCGGTACCACGCTCCTAGCCCGTGTAGCCACAGATACGAATCCAGGTGGTTTTGTGCCAAGGCAAGGAGGAAAAGCCCTTTCATATTCAACAAAATTAAGGGTTTCTCCTCCACCTTCCATGTTTCTATTCCATAATGGAGCATTGACATTCCCAAGCTTTAAGAGCACTTCCATGGCTCTTGATGCTTGCACAAGATATCCATTCCTTTGAATGGGTATGTGATAGTCCATAAGTGATCGACTCATGATTGGGTTTAAATTGTCACCAGGAATTGTCACTTTGTTTGGCAATGGTATACCAAACATTTGATTGACTTGACTGGCGAAATTAGCCATGCGGCTAAATTCCTCTTTCAACCGTGCGTTCTCTATCACGACTTTGTGTTCATGAATGGACCCATCTGGTATTGTTGCTTGTGCACCACATTTGTTGCAAAGCGGGTTCTTTAGGACTTCTGTCATTGCTAAATTCTCAAGCCTCAGTTGCTCGTTCTCTTGCTTCAAAATCACATTCTCATTGCGCTCCTTTTGACTCTGCACAAGTGTAGTTACCCTTATGATTTTTAGCACCAATAGTTATAATAATTAGGGTAAGGTTTGGATTTTTATATATTTCTTAAACATATATGTTTTACCATGGAATTTTACTATGAAAATGAAAATATAATCAAACATTACCTTCAATTGAGTTCTTTTATTCTGGAACCAAAATTTGACCTTATTGATAGTGATATTGAGTTTATTTGCAATTTCAGTCCTTTCTTTCTTGGTAGGGTGAGGGTTCTTTTCGAAGAATCTATTACCACAAAATGAAACAAAACAAAATAAACTAAACTAAAAGAAGTATACATGCATGCACTTAGAATTTGATCACTAATTGAAAGGAAAAGTGAGTGTTACTTTTCAAGTTCTTCAACTTGCTCTTGTGTGTAACGGCTATATTGTCGTGAACTTGAAGATGAACCGCCACGATTGATTTCCTCTTCGTCACTAGACATGACTTCACAATTCTCATTTTCATTGGATGTGGTTGCAGGTACTTCTTCCCTGGCCCTTTGATTACCATTTCCTTCCATTTTTGGCTTATGTCTGCAAAATCATATATGAAATCCAATAAAAATATGTATTTAAAATCCACATATAACAACAATAAAGCTTCACAAAAGAATACGACAACAAACATCAACCCCTATTAATATTTATTCACAACACTACCCACCATTAATAAAGATTATTGAATTACTAAAAGAATCTCCATAAGAGCAAAATAAAAAAATATCATGTTTTAAGTTTTTTTCTAAATAACTATAACTAAATCTTATAATCTTTTATTAAAAGAATTTGTATTTTTGAAGATTTAAATAACTCAGACTTGATAGTATTTCCTTTTCAGTTATGGAACGAAAACACAATATATATATATATATATATATATATAAATATAGGGTTGAGTTCATTTCAGAACTCTAAATAACTACAGAATTTTCAGAACTCCTAAAAACAATCATTTTATATATAAGTTTTTATATTTAGGATCTTTTTATCCTCTATTATATGTATTTCTTTGATTACATTGTACATGTTAAAAGTAGTTTACATATGTTTAATTGCCAAAATTATATATATGTGTCATAACTAATTACATATATGTAAAAAAACTAGTTTACATATGTGTAATTATAAAATTACACATAAAAAATGATAAAATTACTCTTTAACATATATGTAATCGTAAAAATACACATAATAAATGATAAAATTATCCTAAACATAAAAATATGTAAATAAAAAGATTGTTTATTAGGAGTTCTGCGAGTTCTGTAAATATTTATGATTCTGAAATGATTCTGGCCCTATAAATATATATGTATATATATAAGTTATTTCAAGAGAATTTGTGTTTTTGAATATTTTATAATAAATAACTCAGATTTGATTGTATTTCATTTTCAGTTATGAAATGAGAAAATTATATATATATATAACTTCATTTCTATCTACAACCAACTCTAAACATACTCTATTTAAAC
This sequence comes from Helianthus tuberosus, assembly GCA_030545235.1. Classification (NCBI taxonomy): domain Eukaryota; kingdom Viridiplantae; phylum Streptophyta; class Magnoliopsida; order Asterales; family Asteraceae; genus Helianthus; species Helianthus tuberosus. The sequence continues at coordinate 39,383,100 of CM060407.1, forward strand.
CTCGTTGTTAGAGCATTCACATCCTGCCCTCTGTATCATCTTATTCTCTAAAATTTAAAGAATAGTTTAGAAAACCATCTAAAATACCACTCCATCCCATCCTCTATAATAGAGAACACTTTTTGAGAAAACAAAAGCACACATCTATATTCAGAGTTTCAAATCCAAACCTCTATATTTATTGTGAGTGTATAATAAAGTGAATTTTTTTTTTTTTATAAAATAAGTGTATGTGAGTAAAATAAAGATAGAGATGGAGAATGGAATTTGTGAAGTTGTTTAAAAATAGACCAATTTTATAGAAAAATGTCTTTTTTGTTAATTATATAGATAGAGAAGGAGAATGGGGTGTGAATGCTCTTATCATGGGGTATTGAATTTAATAAAAAAAATAACAAAAGGTTAAAAAAAAACTAATAAGTCAGGTGTTTATCGAATCGGATATTAGGTTCCTTAGGTTAACCGAATATGTTTTTCTGATTCAAGATTTTTGGAATGAATACAATTCAGATTTTACAAAACAAATTTGAAGTCGTATTAATTCAAATGAACCAGATTAAGAGAAGAAAACGTAAAATGTGGCAACTAGAACAGAGAGGGTTAGAGCTTTCTATTGGTTATTTCGGATTGGGATTTTAGAACTCAACAATCCGTAACTTGATTCGGAAAACGAGTCTATTTTCCGAGGTTCAATGAAAAAAAGCTTAACACCCCTAGTGACATTATAAATTATGTCATGAGTCTTATAACAAAAAAATGTAGTTAACTTTCTAGTTAACTTATGCAATTTCAATACAGCAAAAAAAATGATTGAATGTAAATAATCATTGCATCAAATTTGAAATTCAAACATGAATAATGTTATACTCAAAACTCAAACTCAAAAATTTTAATTAACAAAGAAATCTAAAAACAAGTATGGTTACAAAATACAAAATAAAATACATACATAGAGGTACTTTATCACTTGTTGGGATTAGTCGATCTAGGAAGGAGCTTTCTCCTAAAATTCTTTTAACCAACAAGTGAGACTCGAGGATGAATTATGTGTTAGTGATGTGAATGGAAGACATATATATAAGCAAAGGAAGAGGAAAGAAAGGGTCATTGTTGTATCTTTAGGGGTGTTTATAAAAATATGTAGAAAATCATATTTCAATCCCTTTTTCAACTTTAAATTTGAGACTTTAATGAATTTCCTGCTACAAAAATAAACTTCTAACAACTTCCTTACTATGTAAAAACATCTTGTTTCATAAAATCATAGGATGTGACCGCCAAGTAGTCAAACATGTAAGTGTAAACCAAATCTCATATGATAGTTACCATGAATCTATAAAGAGAAACAAAATAAAGTCTATATTTCTAATTTATTTGTAAGTAGTATTAAGCACTCCTTGTATTGCGGCGGTGCCATCATCACTGAACTTGTGGCGGGTTAATGTGAATAACTTAGACCAAAACATAAAACACAGATAAGAATAACTAAGTTGATCTAGTACTCGCGCATTGCGACAAACCTGTCAAATGAGAAAAAATAGGCGACAGAAAAACGTTGAACCACACACACGTTGCGCCGTGTTAACTCGTAAAATTTAGAACGAAACGTAAAACGAAAAATTTGCGTAAAACAAAAAGTACATGGGACCAAAGTTGAATGTACAAAAGTTGTGAGATTAAATTTCAAAAGATGAAAGTTTTGGTGTAATAAGTAATAAAAAACAAATAGTTTTCCGTTAAAAGTGAAAAAACAATTTTTTTTGAAAACCTCCCAAAGCATATGTACATAAATGTTGTAAATTTAGAGTATGGAAATGTTAATGATCCTATCTAATACCAATGTTTTAAATACCGGTATGAACCGGTCGGTTAAACTGGATATCGGACACGAGCCCAGTACGATAAAGGCCGCTAAAAGCCGCATACGTATGTCTTATGTACCGGCGGTAATTCCGCTTCTACTGGTTCAAACCGTTGAACTGGTTTGCATTATCTTAAAATTTGATTTTTTTTATTTTTAATAAAATACGATATAAATGTAATATTGCTTTTCCATATTTCCGCTAATTAACTAAAGACCTTCCCTTTTAATATTCCATCACCGTTGAAATTGTTACTCACTTCGTCTAATATAATGTTGTTTATTACTAATAAAAATCCACTAAAAATGCTTAATATTTTATAAGAAAATCGTTTTTTTAAAATAAAATTATGATCAGTTACATAAATAGTAATAGGGATTAGATTATTTTTTGAGAAGAATTCGTATTTTATGAATCTATAGGGTTAACTAATAACCCGGTTGAACCAACGGGTACAATCCGATTCAATCGGTTAAATCATTTTAGAGTCAAACCCGGTATGATTTAAAAACCGGTATTTAAAGCATTGTTTAATACTATTAAATGGATTTAGAGTTAATTGTGTACAAATTTATTTTTACAACCCTTTTGGCTCCTAACGTCTTTTTTCCTAACCCTTTTGGTCCCTAACATTTAATGGATGGGGTTAGTGTTAGGGGCCAAAAGAGTTAGAAAAAAAGGCGTTGGTGGCTCAGAAGTTAAAAAAATCTTTTTTAGGTTAAAAGGGTAAAAGTGATATAATCACATGGGTCAAAATCGTAATTTCCTCTTACACATTTATATATATAATCGACCAAGTCAAATGTAGTAATTCTTAGGAGATTATATTTATATGAATACTATATGTGGTTGATACAAATAATAAAAACAAAACATTGATTAGATCTCCAAAAACATAATGTGATAAATTCAAAGTATATCTATTACTAAAAAGAATAAAGGTAAAGGGACTAAACATGTATACTACTAAAGTTAATGCACAGAGACTAAACACACATATAATTAAAGTTAACAAATAAAAAGAAAACATATGACTAAACACGTATATTAGTAAAGTTGAAGGTTCAAATATTAAATACAAAAATCAAAGACCAATGAGGGGTGTGAGGCAGCTGCCTAACACTCTTCCCCTCATGGTCTCGAGCAAACTTGTGAAATGCTAAACTAATCGGGTTGTGTTCGGGTTAACATGTCGGTTCATGAGTTGATATGCTTAATTTTGTAAATTACTAAAAAAAATATGTTTTGTATCGTATGTTGAACTAATTTGGATATGTGACGTCAACATTTTAAATCATAAGAGATAATGGAACATCAAGTTTTATAACTTTAAATGTCATTATTTTATTTACATTCGTAATTTGGTTGTAAATTAGTAATTTTATAGTATTGATATGCAAATATAAAATTAACCATTGACGTTTAACATGTCATATATGTCCCAACTCGTAAATACTTGTGTTGTGTTGTGTTCATGAATAGCTTGACATGATTTTCAGGTTTGCATCAAAATTTCATGTTTGTGTTGTTTTAATCTTTAAATCGAAGAAGAACACCCCTTTAATTCTAGAATTTGGTTCTTAAGATCAAGTAGATTATGGGGGTTGGCATCAAACTTCGTGATTTCGTTTGGTAGTGGAGTACATGTATGAGCAGTGACGTCTCTGAGAATTCAAGTACCCTGTTCGAGCTTGAAAAATATGCCATATGCTTTAACTATGAACAATATAATTACGAAAATGATAAAAATTGTAGTATTTGATAAACAATGCAATTATGATAATAACAAAATCATAGTATTCTAATGAGTTACATACCGTAATAACTAATTAGTTAATAGCAACCAATGATTCGTGCAACCCTCCTTGCATTCTTCATAGCAAATTGCTGGATCAATTCTTCACAGTTTATATTATCTAAGACTTCGTTCTTGATAGCTATCATCGTCAACCCACTAAGTCTATATTGAGACATTGTAGATCGTAAGTAAGATTTTAACAACTTCAACTTTGAAAACTTCTTTTTGCAGATGCCACAGTTCTCTTTCTGCTAAAGATGTTGCTTCATGACAAATTGTAATTTTTTGCTCACAAGATTCACCTGATTCAGCGAAGTTCTGATGAAGTGAAGATGTCCGATTGTTCGTTACTCTGATGAGTTTGTTCGTCTCATCCTTTCAGATTCCAGGAGTCCATGAAATTGCCGTCGTGTGTTATATTTTTTATTAAAATCATATTAGTATTGGGCCAATAAACCTAATGTGTAGTGAGCTAAATTATAAAACATTAAAAAGTATCAGATGAGTTTGTTAGTCTCGTCCTTTCAGATTCTAGGAGTCTATGAAATTGCCGTCGTCTGTTATAATTTTTATTAGAATCATATTAGTATTGGGCTAATAAACATAACTAGTAGTTTACCCGTCCACTGTCCGGGTATATATGATTAACATCATCCAAACTCACTGCTGTCCGGGTATATATGATTAACATCATCCAAACTCACTGTATGTTTTAATATCACGATGACTACTTATCTAACTATTAAGAACATTAATAACTATGTCTATATTTAAAATAATGTTGACTTTTAATTTGATTTCGATTAATAACTACAACTCTTCTTGATTTGTCATACATACTAATTTAAAATCTTACATCTAATTCGCACAATTTAAAATATTTAATTAATTATTTGTAATTGATTAACGTAGGAATTGCTAACACCATTAAATGAAGATAAATGAGATCTATCAATGTTACATGTTTACAAAAGTATTAAAAAAAACTATCAACACAACCAAACGTAGATTATATTTATGTCATGAAAATATTATTTAAGAACATCAATAACAGTGTCTACATTTAAGATAATAATGACTTGTAATAAATGATAAACATGCCGGATACATCTACAAAAAAAAAAAGCAGATAATGTTATCAAGATCTCACAAGTATATTACAAAAAAGCCAAAAAAACACAATGTATACTATAATATACAATAAATCATAAACATGCAGAATACATATACAAAAAAAGCAATTGATGTTATCAGGATCTCCCAAAGATATTACACAAAAGCCAAAAAAACACAATATATACTATAATATACAATTTCGTTGGCAAAACACAAACCATTGTAACAAACGCAATGACTTGTTATCCAACTATTAAGAACATCAATAACCATGTCTATATTTAAGATAATAATGACTTTTTATTCGATTGCGATTAGTAACTACAACTGTTCTTATATTCTTATACATCGAATTGTCATACGTACTAACTTAAAATCTTACATCTAATTCACACAATTTAAAATTTTTAAGTAACTATTTTTAAATTGATTAACATAGCAATTGCTAACACCATTAAATAAAGATAGACGAGATCTATCAAAGTTAGATCAACATAAACTAAATCAATTACAATTCTCTCTATGGTCGCTCGAAGAAAAGGGAGCATATGAAGAACTAAACAGAAAAGTCGCATCATCAGTGATAACAATTACAAGCGAACCTGGAGCAGCATCGGATAGCTTGATGAAGTCCTCCACTCTCCCCCATCAGATTTCAAGAACAACGCAGAAGAGTTTATCACACAACTGTTGAAACAGGATCAGAAAATCTGCGACATCCTGGCCGATCTGCAAAACAAAAGAAAGAATAAAATCGCGTGGAAGAAGGCGAGAGTCGTTGAAATCTTTGGAAGTGTTAATTGTAGCGTGTAATATTTTATACATATTTCACTCTTTAATCTTTCTTTATATTTAATTTAATAAAATTAATATCCATTGCATACAAAGTAAACACAATGACAAGAACACATAACATAATGTATAGAAAACCCACCTAGTTGCAAAACACAATAATCAGACGCAATAACACAATATATAGAATCAGTTGCAATACCATGGCTAATATTAACACTATCCATACCACCAATATTCAAGTATTTCTTTATTTAATTAAACAAACAATATAATATATAAAAGATAATAAAAAGATACGCAATCAACATCATATCTATCACAATCAAAACAACTTCATCATCACCGGCGTTTCATATCTCCTTGAAGATCATCGCCGCCGAAGATTTGATCGACAAAAAGGTAACTTCCGATTGTAAATCTTAACGGTTTAATTTCTATTAGATTTCTAAACCTCTGTTAGATACTTAATCAGTGACATATGATGGTTACTGCAGCGAATAACTTGTTTGTAGACGTCAAATCTGATTTTAGGTTTCAATCATCTTCAACCTCTCATATGTTATGTATTGTTGATATATATCTTATGTATTGCATATTATGGACATTTTCGAACTAATGTTTATAGTATAATGTGATAATAATATATGAAAAAGTTGCAATCAAACAATGGGGGTGTTTGGGTTAGCTTATTTTGGAGCAACTTATGACTTATTGACTTATAAAAGTTAATAAGTTATTTTTTGAGTGTTTGGGTTAGCTTATTTTAAAGAGTTTTGTGTGTTGACAAGCCATTTTTGAGAAGTCAGAATTTCTAACTTCTCACTTGTCACTTATATAAGTTAATAAGACATTTTTAAGAAGGAATCCCAAACACACACGGATGAAAACATATGATTCTGTTATAAATTTTTTTATTTTTGGGGTTCCTTCTCTAAAAGTACTTATTAACTTATATAAGTCATAAGTGAGGAGATACAAATACTAACTTATCAAAAACAACTTCTCAACACACAAAAATAACTTAAATAAGCTAACCCAAACACTATAAACACAACTTATTAAATTTTATAAGTCAATAAGATATAAGTTGCTCCAAAATAACCTAACCCATGTGCAATTACGCAAAAAGAGATATTTTACGAATATATATATATATATATTTACTGATATATTGAAACGGTATACAGAAGAGATCTATTGCACATTATGAATTAGGAATAATATTCTCATGACATAAGATTACATTTTAACACATTGTGTATTAATACTAACAGTTAATATTAAATGTTATATATCACAGGTATACAAAAATGATTACGTCCTGCCTGTCTCTATTACAAGACCCTAAATCATTGAAACAGGTATGCTGTAATGCCTTCAATAAGTAAGTGTAAACTTCATTACGTAAATTGAAATTAGTAAATGTAACTACAGGCATTACCAATTGAGTTTGTAAAGCTTATGGGAGGAGATTACTGGAACCGGACAAAGGTAACGATAAATCATGAAAGCGGAATAAGCTGTACAGCATGGCTGAGAAGTGTAAGAGGTGAAAGTGTTGTCACTGACGGATGGATAAGTATTGTAAAAGGTCTTAAATTGACAAAGAACACATTATTGGTTTTGAGGATAATCAAAGAAAAATATCTACAAATACATTGTTTCATACAAAACGTTTGTGATGAATCGTTCTTGACAGTCAACCGTTACGGAGATTTAAAGATCATAGTAAGTATAGTTATATGTTAGTAGGAATTTGTTTTTTGTTATACTTGTCAGCAAATGGAATAAATGAATATATGTTTATAAAATATTACACAACTTTTCAGGTCATTCCAGAAGCTTATGTGAACAAATTTTACTATTACTGGCCAGTAAAAGATTCTTATAACATATACGCAGCAGGTCAGTGTTGGAAAGTTGAGACCGAAAAAATAAATGCATGCTACGTTTTTGCTAAAGGGTGTCTGGAGATGTTTGAATATATTGACATAGAAGACGGTGATATACTGATGTTGATGAAAACAGACAGCGAATCGTTTGACTTGACACTTTATCGTAGCGGAGTTGAGGTTGTTTTTAGAAAGAAGGAGGCAACTAAAGACAACTCAGTTGTTGAAATACCTAAACACACATACTATGAACACTTCAACTCTGTAAGTAATTTAAAGTAAGTTAAAATGGTTTGCTAGTCAATACGACTTATTTACAGATGTTATCGTATAACAGATCTTCACTGATCAAGAAGACTCAATCGACCAATTCATTACTGGGGTAATGAGTTTACATATTTTTACAATACAATATATTGATCCTCAGATGTTAATGAATTTTAAAAATCTTGGATGCAGATGCATGATGAGAAACATGAAGTGAATAAGAAAAGTGTTGAAAAAGAAAAGTTGAAGTCTGAAAGAAAGAGTTTTGTAAGTGAAGGAAATAACAACCAGACAAAAGAAGATGTAAGTCTTTGAAACATAATAACGGATAAGTTATTTGTTCATATTATTATACATACTTAGTTGACGATTGTAGTTTAATTTGCTTTAATGTTACGGGCTGTAATAACAGGTTAAAAAGAAAGGTAAACAGATTGCATCCGATTCTACATCTGAAGAACCTAAACAACTAATATGCTGTACAACTTATGATCATTCTACCATGTCAGCAACTGGACGACAAACACGAGATCGTTTGGTAAGTTAAGCATAAGTTAAGAAAATATTCCAATAAATATTTCTTGTACATTAACATATATATATATATATATATATATATTGAAAGGAAATGCATGTTTGAAATGATAAGGTTAACAAAAACGGGAAAAGAAGTCAGTTGGCGTTGAAGGTAAGCAATGAAGACGAAAAACGTGTTGCACATCAAAATTATGATCAAGAAAGTGGTGCGTATCAATTCAACAGGAAAGCAAATTATTGAATGGTATGTCATTTCTGTTATTTAATGAGAACAATTTACAACACTATTCATGAGGCTATTTATACGTATAGAATTACCAGTTAAACACATAACAATTGAACTTGGTTTGCAACAAAAAACCTTAAAACAGTTGTTTTTTTTCTAAACAATAAAGTATAACTTCACTTATAACCTTCATAGAATAACTATAATAGATAATAGATACTAAATTATGTTTATTCGAAAATTAACAATTGATATTTGTTGCTGCTGACAATTATATCCAACACGGCTAATATACTTGTTAACTCTAACATCAATGCAGCGATTACCTGTAGAAGTTGTAAACAGAGCAAGGCTAACAAAGAAGGTGCATCAAATGAATGTCAGAAACATGGATGGGAAAACAGTTGTGAAGATAGTTAAGCGACAGAAGGATGGAAATGGATTTAGGTATGCGATTGAAGGGTGGCCAAGTTTCATAAAGGAAAATGATATTAGCACGGGTGACAATATGCATTTAACTTATGTAAAATCAGGAAACCTCCTCATGTTGACGCATGTGGATGCAGTCAGCCAAGCTTAGCAGTTAACGTTATCTGCTAATGATGCAGATGTCTGCGTATATAAACTAATGCCTTTTCTCATTATCGTTTGATGGTTTTTGGTGGGACATGTTGGAACAGCTTATTGTGTTTTTTTTGGTTGGTTGGTAGCCTAACCTTGATGACAATTATTACTATATTAGGGCATGGATGACATATTTTGTTTAGAATTATAATTTGTAAACAGTAGTCGAAGTTCATATTTAGTTATAAATTTAGTTGTGCTTTCCTGTATACAACATTAGAAGTCTTATTGGTAATATTTCCATCATCCAAATGCACTGCATATTTTAATATCATAATGACTTCTTATACAACTATCTAGAACATCAATAAGTGACTCCATAAAAAAAGTGTCTCCATATTTAAGATAATAATGACTTTTTTATGCAATTGCAATTAGAAACTACAACTATTCTTGTATTGTCATACATCGAATTGTCAAACATAGTAAATTAAAATATTACATCTAATTGGCACAATTTAAAATGAATTAGTTATTTGTAAATTGATAAACGTAGAAATTAATAACACCATTAGATGAACTTAGATAAGATATATGAAAGTTAGATGTTTTCAAAGTGTTGAAAGAACTACCGATGACAAACAAACGTTGATTATATTTACTGGAATAAAATATTACACACCAAACATATTATAAACATAATAGAACAATTAAAATAACACATTAATTTCGAATATTGATTCTCCATATACAAAAAAATACCAACCACAAAAACAACCACAAACATAATACTATGTATATAACACAATGATAACAACAAACAACTAAATACAAAAGCATAACTAAACATGTGGGGAAACTACAGTTTCAATATAGCTTGCACCTACAATGCCTTGTGTAAAGATGATAGGAAAATAACCATGCATCTTCTTTGCCCTTACGTTTATTTGAGCAACATCACCCCATTCGTGTACTATAATTAATTTGTTATTACCATCAATGTAGTGCACAGATGACCCTATCATCAACAGCATAAACACACGGGGTACAAAAGACACCACTTTCGACCAAGTATTATTTTGTAGACGCCACAATTGAACATCTACACTACACATTCCAATACTAACCAACATATGAAGTTCATCTCGTATAGTCACCAACTGACCTATAGATTCAACACTCAATGTATCTGGGTAACCTACATTTTCTATTACTGTAGGATCGTATTAGGACCCAAATGAGTCTATCAGAAGAGCTTTTCTCAGTTTGAGCGGCGGAAACAAACAAACTGAGTTCAATTCAGCGAGTATTACACTTTAAACTGTCGTTTGTATAGATTGAAAGACTTTTACAGCGACTCGACACTTCGGCAGCACTTCGTTGCAAACCGGAATGAATGATCCTTGATTTCGCTCAGGAGTGCCTTTATATAGGCTTGGGGTTCCGCTTGAACATGCATGTGCATTTCAAGCGGAATCAACATTACACATTGGAGCGGAATCAGAACATAATGACTCGAGCGGAATCAGGATATTTATGTGATTTCGCTTGAAATGACAAGGTGTCATTTCGAGCGGAATCACTCCTAAAAACCACTATCTCGTTTTTCGTGCCCTGATCTAACTAGTACAGTACAAGACTCGATACAAGACGTAGACGACAGACGGATGCACCAACAATTACCTTCGACTCAACATCCAAATGAAGAACCGCTGTGTTACCCATACACTAGAATTTAGTCAATACAAAATACAAACTTTTCCTACAAAACGTCCCAACGGACCAACTATAAACAGCAATATCATATGGACTATCAATTAAGAACCTTGGAGTTGACCATGAACCTTCACTAAACGAATAAATGTTAACAGTCAACCTGAAATGAGTGCGTTTAATGTGCACAATTTTGTAATCACCAGCAGAGTCAACACAAAACCCAAGACTATCATCATCCATATTGTAAAATCCCAGCATCTTGAACACACGAGTTAGTGGATTCCAAACAACCAAATCACCAGTATTACATAAGCAAACACATACCATGCCATCCAAACTTGCTAAAAAGATCACATTAACAGTTGACACAGGTGAGTAAAAATGAATACCTACATAGAAACTACCCCAATTAACATTTGACACAGGTGAGTAAAAACTCCTAAAACTCCGAGTAGTTGTGGTAAACGGTTTTCACACACTATGGGCGATAGGGGGTAAATAAAATTAAATAAAAATATATATTAGAAACCGTTTCTAATTTACAGGTAAACATATACACATACATGAAGATACTTTTTAAACAATCACATACACGAATATACTTTTTATTAATTAATCTTATCTTTATAAATTACTTTGTTAGTTGTCAAACATTGTGTTATTACAATTGTGAAAATAATTACATCGTAGATTTTTTTTGGCATTGGGTTTTATATATTATTTTGTCCTTTTTATAAAAATATTGTTTTTTATGATAATAGGATTATTGAAAAATAATGAGAACCACAACTAAAAAATAGGAAGTTAGTTACACAATACAATATATAAAAATAGACACCTACAAAAAAAATCAAATATACGGAAAACAGAAAACCAATAACACAATGATAAACAAAACATAAAATGACAATATTCCAGCAAAAAAAAAATCCAGTAAGAACTATTCCTTAACTGGACAAATTACAAAGTGGGAAGTTTCTAATTGTCCTTAACTGCACAATATGTAACCACTATTAAAAAAGAATGAGAAAGACAGCAAAAAGTATGAATTAATTACACAATGTTATATTTAAATGGCAAATTGGCCTGTAATAATCCCACCTACACCTTTTTGGCCAATAATAATCCCACCTCAGAATATTCCCCACACCAGTCCCATTTTTCAGATATTTTTCCCACACTGGTCCCCAGTTAAAAATCCCTAACTCAGTTAGTAAAATGGCTGATGTGGGATTATTATTGGCCAAAAAGGTGTAGGTGGGATTATTATTGGCCAAAAAGGTGTAGGTGGGATTATTACAGGTAATCAGTTTTTAACACATCATCTGCCACATATCTGCCACATATTCAGTTTTTAACACATCATCTGCCACATCAGCCATTTTACTAACTGAGTTAGGGATTTTTAACTGGAGACCAGTGTGGGAAAAATATCTGAAAAATGGGACTGGTGTGGGGAATATTCTGAGGTGGGATTATTATTGGCCAAAAAGGTGTAGGTGGGATTATTACAGGCCAATAAGCCTATTTAAATATAGTCAACTATAAAAGAAATCAAATATATAAAAACAGAAAAACAATGACACAATGATACACAAAAAACACAATGACTATACTAAAAGAAATCATTCAATTAAAAACTAATCATTAACTGCACATATTACAACGTGGGAAGTTTCTAATTCTATGTAACTGCACAATGGTAAGTGCTTCCAAGCTGCTCTAAGGGCTTGGTCTCCAAGGGCCCATTGTGTTTTTTTTTTTGTAGACCTTTCTGTTTTTAAACCACAATCACATGTAATCATAATTAAATTCGCACAAAGCAAATATTAAAATCATACACTCTCAATGAATATTTAACATGATAATATAAGCACATTAATTCATAAAGATTCAATCTCATTGTGGCAAACTATACCACACATAAAAACAACCACAAACATCAATTATTAACTAATCAAAACAACGAAGAACAAAAAAAGAACTACATAAAATAGCATAACTAAACATTTGGTGAAATTGTAGTTTCAAAATAAACAGATCCATTCACACCTTGAGTAAAGATGATAGGCAAAAAAACATGCATTTCCTCTGCCTCTACAGTTACATCAGTAATATCACCCCATTCTTGAACTATAATGAACTTCTTATTTCCGTTGATATAGTGCACAGACGACCCAATCATCAATGACATAGAAATAGCAGGTGGACAAAAAAATACTTTTGACCACTTTTCATTTTCAAGTTTCCACAATTCCATATTCACACTATAGAATCCGATACTAACCAACATATGGAGTTGATCTCGAATACTAACCATCCACATCCATTGTATCTGGGAATCCAACATCAGAAATTACCCTGCTATCAACATCTAAACGAAGTACACATGCGTTACCCACACACCACAACCTGGTCAATACGAAATACAAACAATTTGCACAAAACGTGCCTACAGACCAACTATAGGCGTCAACATTAAACAGACTATAGTTTGAGAACATTGGAGTTGACCATGACCCTTCACTGAGAGAATAAATGTTAACAGCCAACATCATATATGTCCGTTTAATATGCACAATATTGGAATCACCAGAAGACCTGACGCAAAACCCAAGACTATCCTGATCCGGATTAAAAAAAACCCTGTGAATTAGAATTTGATAGCATCTTGAACACACGAGTTAATGGATTCCAAACTTCCAATTCACCAGTATTGATTAGGCAAACACATACCATCCCATCCAAACTTGCTAGAAATAAAATATTGCACGGATGAGCAGTGAAGGGAATGTGAACTTTATTACCTAAGAAACATTTAGGGGATTCATTATCCACATAACGAATATCACACAATAATCAGTTAACGGCAATTATCTTATGATCACCTAATCTGCGCATGAAACGACAATGATTCATAGCAAACTCAGGTGTTGAAAGATAGACTAACCAATCTTTACACACAACCTTGCACTGTGTAACAACTTTTGACGGAAGTCTTAGGATTATATTCATCAGTATCAGCAGAGACGGAAGAAACTTCACAATCATTGTCAATGTAGGTTAAATAACAAACACTTTGACGATCAATACAACAAATATGAAAAGAGATTCCTAAGAAGATGAAAGTCCAACAAATATTATCACAAGCAGTAGTTAACACACGTATATTAGAGCTCCTACAATTACGAGTAGTAGGTAGTTATTAAATAGATAACTATCAAGATTTTTTAAATCGGTTAAATTTTTAGTACACATTTACAGTAATTTTTTTTGGCCAATATTCAGTTGAATAATAATTTACATAAATACTAATAACAACTTTTGATTCAATCGTATTTTTAAGTATAGTATGGCAACTTTCTCTTATAAATACATACTCGAAATATTTTGTTTCATTGTATGTGTTGCAAGTACTAATTGATTGTTAGTCTTCTTTCTGATTTTTCGTGTTTGGGTTAACATGTATCGTCATGGTCCGAATTTTATCATAACTATACTTGATCCGCTATCCCTTCAACAGGTACATACCTTTCCTAATTATTTGTTTAAAGTAACGATTCCTATTGTTTCATCCTTTATTCAAAAGAAATTTGCCTTTTGTTTTTTGGTTTTAAGGCTATACCTATATGTATGAGTAGATTTATATGGATGAATAAGTTAGAATCTTCAACTGTTAGTCTTAAATTTGATGAAACGCATTCATGGTCTGTTGTTATCAAATTAATAAAAGATGTATTCTACTTTACAGATGGATGGTGTGAGGTTTTAAACTACTTCGGCCATGAATCTTTCTTCATGATTTTCAACTATCTTGGTGATCATACTTTCAAGTTCAACCTCTTCTCTCATGATCCAAATAAAGAGTTTGGAAAATCGTTTTGTAAAATTATTCAAAATCCTATACAAAGTCCAACTGTACGTAATTTTCTTATACATTTTATTTTTTATTTTTTGTTATTACGATTTATTAAAAAAACATAATACGCATAAAATTGTAATAATTATTTTTTACAGGTTCTACCAGATACTTTTATTTCAAAACATTATGATTATCGTTTACCGGATAACATGGTTATACTTAATGTATCCGAGTATCATCAATGGGAAGTCCGTATTAGAAAGATTGGGCCAAATTATTGTATTGCTGATGGTTGGTTTAAATTTATTGAAGATCTAAGGTTAAATCCTGGGGATATTCTGTGTTTTCAAAAAAAGGACGTGAATCATATTAATATTATCATATTCAATAAAGATGGTCGTCAAGTTTTGTTAAACAATACTCCTTTGATTGAGCCAGAATATGAACATCTTAGCAATGTGGAAGGTTATCGACAAGTTAGTGACGATCCTAACTATCTTTTTTTTGCAATGACAGTAACTCATCAATTGGTATTATACTATCCTGTTTTATGTTAATTTTTTTTGTTTTTTAGTGTTTTTCATTTAATAACATTTACATATTTTTAACATTTTTACAAAATGTAGATTATTCCCAAGTTAATTACTGACTTAACTGGTTTAAATGAGTTTTCTGAAGTAAAGATCAAAGTTGTTAAAGGAAATATTTGGGTTGCGAATCTTCGTACACACAACATTGATGGTCAAATAAGGTTTGTCAATCAATTTATTATCTTAGTTATTATTTCTCTTTTACCCAATGTGTATATATCACTAACAAAATTTTTCATATTTTTTCTACCATAGGTACGGTGTTGTTGGATGGAAACATATACTTCAAGCTGAACATATTTCCTTAGGTGACGATTGCTTTTTCAACTGGTCTAAAACGAATTCGAGGCTATTGGTTACGAAACTCCAGCAAGCAGAAGTGTTACAGCAATAGAGTTTCAGTTTATATTGAAAACCCGAAAAACATATATCTTACATTTACTTTTCGATCCCCCTTTTTTTATGTTTGTAGTACAATGCGTTGGTTTTTTTTAATATTTAAATTCAGATTGCCATGATAATTTCATCCGTACAGTCCGTTTATGATAAGTAACACAAATCTACTTAAAAAGAATGGTATACATAACATACAAACTACTTAAAAAGTACCAAAATAAAAAACACAATGACAAAAAACACAATTGTATAACATATATGATTACACACAACACAGAGACTTCACGTTTACTTTTATTTTTGTTAAGATCTGAGTTTCTTATGATTGAGTTTGTTTGTCATAATTGAACAAATGAACGAAAGTAAAATGAGATTAAATGCAGCGGAAGTGGAATCAAACTTTGTAAACACAATCTAAGGGAACATAGTTTTCGTAAACACATGTTTCTCATTAGAAACCCTGTTTGGGGGGTTTTGATCAAGGTTTTATAAAGGGAAAAAGAGAATGCTGACGTGGTAATGATTACAAAAGTCCACATGCCAACCCTTGGTGAAGCAATGAATAATGGAAGACAGTTGATTTATGAAACCACTGATGCAGCAAGATCAGTGGTTGCAAACGGTTATACTGGAAACAGTGGGTGATTCTAAGCTATCAATGGACAGCCATCAGTGGGTTAAAACACTGATTTTGAACAACAGTGATTACCAAGGAAATGAGAGGAGAAGGGTTGACTTTCAACAGTGGACAGTATTAACAGAACAGATGTTTGAACAAAAACAGTGATGTTTGATGGTGAATAAATGAGATATTGAATCTTTGATGATATATTTCAGCTACTTGTCTATCAGTTGGACTTTACATCAATAGCAGCAGCATCATAATATTCTTCAATCAGTGGTTGAGAAAACATCTGCTGCATGTGTACGGTCAAAACACTAAGCTTATTGCCTAGGAATTGATATCCCCCTGATGTAAGCTTTTCACACTCTTGGTATCTGTACTTGTTTGTGTATGATAGTGCAGTATGTCTATCGCCTCCGTCATCTCAAGATCGTAGCTGAAACTGATTAAGTCTAGCTTTATATTGTAATATTAGATAGAAAAGGCAAGGTGGCATTATTGTAAATAAGGGGAACTCAGCTTATAAGCCTTGGCCTAAAAATAGAAGCCTTAGGGTTTCATTTAGTGACTTTTGCCATTTTGAAGATTTGAAGCTTAGAGGATAGAGAGAGAAAGGCAAAAGGTGATTCGAGGTGCTTGTATCTTTCATACGTTTTATAGAATCACAGATTGATTACGTCTCGTGTGTTCGGTCTCACTCGTGCACGGATTCCGCACGTCGCACGAGTCGGTTCGCAATCGTTCGGAGTCAAACCGGTCCTAACAAGTGGTATCAGAGCAGGAGATCGATTGCTCAGATCATTCACACGATTTCATACAGAATTTCATCAGATTCAGAATCGATTTCACTCAGATTTGATCTATTTCTTCACTTTTTCATATTCTTCACGTTTTTGTCTGAAAATCGCCAAATTAAACGACTTTTTACGGATAAAAATTGCTGATTTTTGGATATGTTGTGCGAAATTCATTGATCTACAAGCCTACAAAGTTTCATATCTTAATTCGTAGTCATTTGTGAGAAAATTAGAAATTTGTGGTTCGAAAAAGTTAAAATATGTTGAATGTTGCTGTTGATGGTTACTCGCACGGATTACCAACTCGTGCGGATGACCATCCGTGTTGACTTTGTTGTTGACCTATCCGTCCGGATAAGTCGCCCGCACGGATAAACTATCCGCTTTGACTATTCGTTGACCTATCTGCATGGACACTTGTCCGCATGGATAGCAACCCGTGTCACAATATCTTATCCGACTTTAGTCAACACTGTTATTTTGTCAGTCAAAGCGGTGAACATGTAACTTCATTAATTGTTTTGCATGTGATCAAAATCAACGGCCAAATAATATTGTGAAGTGTAATAAGAGGCCCAATCAATTTTTAGTTTGCACGTGATTTGTCTCTGTCTTACATGAATATTAATTGATTTTGTCGGCAAATTCATTTTCTATCTGAACAATCACGTGGCTTTTGTTTTGATAAATTGCATTTCATGTGATAGTTGTCAGTCTGCGCATGTGTTGATTGAATATATATCATTTGTTGACTTGTTGACTGTTTGTTCGCACGAATTACATTATCCGGACGAATCACATTCAGCCGTCCGGATCCTCACTCGCACGGATAACAATCCGGGTTGACTGTTATTTGACCATCCGGACGAACAACTTGTTCGCACGGATAACAATCCGGGTTGACTGTTATTTGACCATCCGGACGAACAACTTGTCCGTACGGATAACAATCCGTGTTGACTATTATTTGACCATCCGGGCGGATAACTTGTCCGCACGGATAGCATTTTTAATCCGTGTCATTGCACCTCACTCGACCGACCCACATTTAGTCAACATTATATCAGCTTCATCATTATCTTTCATGTGATTCTTATACAAGCCCATGGGAACATACATTAGAGGCCCAATGAGAATTTAGATAACATTGATTTTGTCGGCCATTAACTAAGTGTGCATGTGATGATCTATTAACTAAAGTCAAATGTGTGGATTGCTCATGATGTCATCGATATCTGTGTTTTAGTTTGAAAATTATTTTGTCGTGTAGTGTGACATTGATCGAACAGTGTGTCGTATAGGATCTCAACCGATTCAAAGTTTTTTGTTGTGGTCAAAAGGTCAACAAGAAATTCGGACGAATCACCTTCATCATCCGGGTCCTCACTCGTACGGATACTTTCATTCGTGCGGATCCCCACCCGTACGGATTATATTCAGCTAAACTTCATCCGCACGGATAACATCCTCGTGCGGATAACTTGCTCAAACGAACAAACAATCCGGGGCAAAGTCTTGATTGACTGGATACTCGCACGGATACTCAACCGCACGGATCTCCATCCGAACGGATCTCCATCCGAACGGATCTTCATCCGGATACTATCTCACCCGAACGAATAGCAGTCTCACTCGAACGGACAAGCGTTGTCACGAGATTATTTTCACTATTGACTTGTGTTGACTCACTCGATCGGATACCCGTCCGATTCATTTGTTTGATATTGTTTAAACTCATTGTGTTTGTTTGTTTGTGATTCAGGTGATTAAAAGGTGTTGTTAATCGAGAAGATCACATCATGGCTGAAGAATTTATCAATACTTTCTACAATGCGTTTACCTCGGATACAGTGGAAGGTTCAAACGATACACCCAAAGCGATAACGAAAACCATCAAAGACAACATTAACAATGACAACTTTTATGGAACATATTCAAAACCTCCGAAGCTAAATAACATTGAGGATTATGTTTGGTGGAAGGAGAGGTTTGTCAATTGGACGAAGGCATATGCACATGAGAGTTGGTTTTGTTTAAAGTTTGGCTATGAGAACCCAACAAATGACAAAGGAGAAGAAATTCTGATCAAAGATTATTCAGAGGATGATCGAAAGAAATTTTCTTATGAACAGAAGATGATTGCTTTGATTCAGTAATCAGTTCGTGATGACATCTTTTCATTATTAGTTCATGATGGGTCATCTAAATCTGTATGGAAAGCTTTAAAGGTTAAAGCTAAGGGGGGTAAACAAATCCAGAAAAACAAAATAGCTTTATTGAAAAAAGAATTTGATTTGTTTGACAGTTTAAAGGGAGAGACTGTGAGGCAAATGATTGAGAGGTTTTGCCATTTAAAGATTGAACTTGAAAGGTTTAAAATTGTGAAAACTAGAGAAGAAATTGTTGATAAAATAATTGAAGCGTTACCACGAGCTGATCAGTGGCAAACGTTTGTTTTTATCTTGAAAAATGATGATAAATTTGATAAAATTTCTCTTGATGCATTATTAGAAAAGATTGAGAGTCATGATCTGGAGCTACAAAAACAAAACAAGATGAGTGGTTCATCTCATCATCAGAATGTTGGTCTATACTACAAAGGCAATGTACCTTCGGAGAAAGTTGGCAGTTCACCAAAGACAGCATTCAGTGGTGAAAAGATGAAAGAACCACAAACAACCTCATCAAGTTACCATTCTGGATATCATTCATCTTCAAAATCAAGTTCTGATGAAACTGAGGAGATTTTGTGCAACATTGCTCTTAAATTGAAGAATTCTCCTGCAATGAGCATCAATGCAGCTAAACAACAAATGAGCTTCCTTACATCTGTTCTGGAATCGTATGAAGGTCTAGTTGCAGGCAAGATTGGTAACTCTGAGTTTACCAAAGAAGACTACGACCAGATTGATCCGGAAGAGATGGAACTCATTGACATCCGTTGGTGTTTGGCAAGCTGCATCCGCAGAGCTCAAAGATATATGGAGATTACTGGGAAGCAATCTCTCGGTGGTGCATCTACAAAACTTGGATTTGATAAGTCCAAAGTGACCTGCTTCAGATGCAAGCAAAAGGGTCATTTCAAAAGAGAATGCATAAATTCTGAAGTTGCTGAAGGAAATGAACGTCCGTTCAATGACGATTATTACCGAAAGGCAATTTACCACCGTAGCAGAGAAGAGACAAAGATGATCGAAGATAAACCCAGAGAGAAGTCAAGAGCTTATGCTGTAATCCACGATGATGAAGGTTTTGACTGGAGCACAATTCTTCCAGATGAAGATCGTCCTGTAACAGCTCAGGGCAGAAAAGCATCAAAAGCCCAGCATCATGTTCTTGTTGCTGAAATTCGTGAAGAAAACAAAGAAGAAAATGTTGCTGCTGAGGTCAAAGAGAAAACTCGAGAAGAGATTTTGAAAGAAAAAACTCCAAGAGAAAGATTCATTGTAGGGTGCAGAATGGAGAAAATGCAGGAAGAATATGAGAATGCTGTTGCAAACAAAAGATGGGATAAACAGCAAGAATGCTTTGTCAACAAACAAGGTGAACCCGTTGTTCCCAGAAGTGACATAGTTCACGATGATGTTCTTCTAGTAATTCCTCGATCCGGCGAATATTATTTCAATGTTGCAAAAGACAAGACATATGTGAAAAGGCTGGATAAAATCATCAGGGATGCTATGACGATAAAATTGAGAAAGAGGAATGAAGAAAGAATGAAGAAGAATATTGAGAAGATGGTTGATGATTTGAAGAAAGTTGCTGAGGAGGTCAAGGTTGAAGAAGAAGCTGTTACTGAAGAACAGCAGGTTAGAGAAGATGTGAAGAAAGCAGAAGAAGAAGTGAAGATTGAAAGTTCAACAGATGTTGGTTCTGTTGATGAGAAGCAGCAGGAAGAAGCTGATCAGAAAGAAACTGAAGCAGACACCGAAGTGCCAATCACTGAGGTAAATTCTGATTCTGAAACTGTAATCAAAATCGTTGAACAATGCAAGAAATGCATGGAAACGTGCAGTGCTTGTACTGAAAAAGATGATAAATTCAGAACAAGAGATCTTGAATTCACTAAAATCGAAAATGTTTTCAAAGAAAAATGCAAAGAAATGTTAGAAAATGAAAAGTTTTTAAAAGAAAATGATGAAAAACTTTCTCAAAAATGTAAAACTCTAGAAAAAGAAAATGAAGTTTTGAAAGAAAATGTTTCGAAAAAGACAGGAGAATGTGATAAAAAAGAGAATACTTTTCAAGAAATGAAAAAGGAATATGATTCAATAAAATTGGCTTATCACATTACAAAAGAATCATATGAAAAAGTAAAAAGTGAAACGAAACTTGTTCAATCAAGATTGAAATACTGTTCTGAAACAACTAATGAGTATAAACGAATGTATGAAATAAAGCAACAAGTTGTTAATTCTTACATTGAGGATGTTGCTAAGCTAAAGCGTCAGATTGCTGATTTAGAACAGGATAATAACAAGTTAAAAAGTTATCACGCGTCGTCATATGTGCTTGAACGTATTTTCAACATAAAACCGGAGGATGGTGAGTCTGAGCAAAACAAGAAAGGCATTGGCTCAGAGTTTCATAAAGTTCCACCACCGGAAAAGTTTGTGTTTTATGATGAGGAAAAGGTCGAAAAAGCTTTCAACATGGTAGATCAATTGCCAGATAACATTGACGTAACCTATTCCAAATCTGATGATTCTAGTGATTCAGATGTGGTAGGTAAGGTCGTTGAAAGTGTGTTGAAAGAAGAGTCAGTTGATACAGGTAAATCTGAATCACAGGATGAAAATGAAGGTAATTTTCATGATGAATATCTGAAAAACACAAAATCCGAGAAAAATTTGAGTGATGATTCAAAAGGATTGGTTTATACCATGATTGGATTGGACAAATTATTCTTAGATGTTGTATTCCCGATTCAGAATGTGATTTCAGAAAAGGTTGATAAATTTTTCAAAATGGTTGAAATTGAAAAGTCTGAGATTCCAAAGTTTGCTGGAAAAGGTAACAAAACTTTTTATAACAAACCTGGTTACAAAAAGAAAAACATGAAGGCTGGGTTGGGTTATAAGAAAAAACAAAGTTGGAAAAGAAATGAAACACCAAATTATCAGGCAAAAATGAGTTTTGTTCAAGGAAACAGTTTAGCAGAAGAAAAAGAGCTCAAAATGAGACAGTCTAATGATGAGTTCTTTGCTAAAAAGAAAAAGCAACAACCACAGGTCAAAGATGTGTCCATGAGAACATGTTTCAAATGTGATCAAAAAGGACATCTTGCACGCAAGTGTCCTAATCTGAAACCTGTGGATGTTGACATAAAGAAGATTGATGCTGAGAAACAAAAATCTGAGAATGTGAGACAAAGGTCAACCAGATTTGACTCAAAACAAACTTGGAGATATAACACAAACAAGTTTGCTTCGAATCAAAACTGGAAATCAAACTCTAACAGATTCGATTCAAGACAGACCTGGAATTCTCACACGCCCAGAGTCAGAACAACTCAAAGTTGGAAAACAACTGTTGATATGACAAAACCACAAGAATTTTGGAAACCAAAAGTTGTTCAAAAACAAAATGTTCAAAAAGAGTCTCATTTTTATAAAAGAGGTACGCCAAAAGGTCAAACATGGTCTATTAAGAAACAAATGACTTCGGTAAAAGATGAGACAGTTGAAGTCAAAGTTGAAAAAGTCTTTGTTCAAGATGACAAAGATTTTCCGAAATTGAATGAAAATTATTGTGTTGAAATGCCTAAGGTCAAACAGACCTGGGCTAAGTTGTTCAAGTAATCAAATACTTTGAATGTGCAGGTGCTCAAAACAACTGAAGATTGTGAAAATGGAAATCGGAGCAGCCTGGCACAAGAAGAAGAGGCTGCTGAACCCTGTGTTGGTTGAAACAGGGAGTTTGTTTGTTTTCTGTAAATAAATAAACAATATTTCAAAAACCCTAAAAACTGAAAAGTTTAAAAACCAAAAAATATGTTTTCATTTTGTCAAAAATTTTGAAAAACCAAAAATATGTTTTGTTTTTGTCAAAAATAGAAAAATACAAAAATATGTTGATTGAATACGCCGAAACCCTCACGGCTGAACAAACATGATTAATTTCACAAGATTGAAAAACGGTTTTCAAACTGTAAAATATCAATGGGTTGTAAATCATGGGGGTACGTTATATTTTTCTGCAAATCAGTGCATGTGAAGCAGAAAATGGATGGCGAGACAAAGCTATCAGTATTGGTTGTCAAATTTTCTTTAAATGGTTTTGCATTTTAGGGGGAGTAAGAAATTGTCAGAAAATCCAAAAACATTAGAAAATTTGAAAAGGCAAAAAACATGATAAAACAAAAAATTGAGTTTTTGTGTGAAAAGAGGAAATGATAGTACATCAGTAGACAGTTACAGTATGCTAAAGAAATGTATTGATTATATAGCGTTAAACAGTCTCACTGATGATATGCCGATAGGTTTTTATACATTTAGTAAACTTTTTCGGGATATAAACCTAAATTCAAACTTGCTTATTTCGTGGGGAACACTACTTGGATATATAGGTAACCCCTGAAATCTCGTTTGAAAGGTCCCTCTTTCTGAGATACTAGGTCTTTATGCTTAGTGATATCTGGGATATTATCCCGGGACTTCTGATTTTGCGGAAGCAATGGCCTAGTCCCCGGAGAATACTTTCTGCATTGCTTGAAACATAGCGCAGCCCTCAGCAAATTGATGAAACAATAAAATTGATAGTCATTGCTGTTGTAATTCAAAAGATCCTCTAAAGGGGACACACCTAAAGTCAAACCAAGCTCTCTGCTGAACGGAAGTTCTGACCTGAGCTATCATGGTTTCATAATTTATTCCCCTTACAGATATCATCTAGGTATACTCACCTGTAAGACTGAATATTGGGATCTGGATACGGGAGTATATTCAAGAGGTGGGACACATGAATGAGTTTAAGTTCTTAATACATCTAATTCGTATCCTGAATCAGTTGAAATTTGTATGAAAATTTAATTGGATCAGTATATCGACAATCTAAGTGAATTGTTTAATTCTTAATGTGTAACTAAGCTCAACGGTACTTGTGACTTGTCAAAAACTGATATGATCCTCTGACGCAAACTCAAACAAAAATATTGTCTGTAAATATGTTTGTACATATTTCTTTATTACTTTATGTTTCAGAAAAGCTCAAAAAGATTTTGATTTCTACTTATTTTCGACAACCGATGTCTGAGAACTGAGTTTCAAAATCTAAGTATGCTGATTGTGTTTCTGAAAATAAAACAAGTTCATTAATTTGAAACTTGATGTTTTAAAATCAAAAATCAAAAACAGTTTGTGATATCTCCAAGGTCATTAAGTTGGACTTGGATGATTAACTGTGAGGGATTTGGATGCTTAGATTGTTAAAATCTGTAAAAGAGCCAGTTTCTGATCCGGTTCGCTGAAACTGCCAAATCTTTGAAGATTGTTGATAGGGGGAGAATATCAAGTAATCCTGGATATATCTCATATTATTATATCTTAGTCCCAGGATCTTGATTTAGAAAGTTTGATGGAGCCAGGTTACGATACCTGGAAATCTAAAAATGTTTTACTTATAAATGTTTGAGGATTGCAGATTCCAGACTACGATCCCAATAGCCGAGTCTAAGGGGGAGTCTGAAGACGAGCTCAACGCAAGGGGAAGCGTGCATAGGAGCCAGGATTCTTTCCCGGAAGAGCTTGTAACCGAAAAGCCAGGTGTCGATCCCAAAGCACGGAAGCTTGACGACAGGGGGAGCCTGAAGAGTTTACTGAAAGAGGAAGCTGGAGCTGAAGACAGATCCACGGGGATTCTGTTCAAGCTAGAGAGAGAGAAAGAAAAGAGGCTACGAGTTTGACTCAATGATTGAGATTGACTGCGGCAATATCCAAGGGGGAGTCTGTTAGTGCAGTATGTCTATCGCCTCCGTCATCTCAAGATCGTAGCTGAAACTGATTAAGTCTAGCTTTATATTGTAATATTAGATAGAAAAGGCAAGGTGGCATTATTGTAAATAAGGGGAACTCTCCTTATAAGCCTTGGCCTATAAATAGAAGCCTTAGGGTTTCATTTAGGGACTTTTGCCATTTTGAAGATTTGAAGCTTAGAGGATAGAGAGAGAAAGTAGAGAGAGAAAGGCAAAAGGTGATTCGAGGTGCTTGTATCTTTCATACGTTTTATAGAATCACAGATTGATTACGTCTCGTGTGTTCGGTCTCACTCGTGCACGGATTCCGCACGTCGCACGAGTCGGTTCGCAATCGTTCGGAGTCAAACCGGTCCTAACATAAATCTTGACAACCATGCTCCTAGCATATGCTATGTTCTTTGAGTGTGGCACAAGTTTTTCAAACTTGTTGTCACTGAACTGCAGAAGCCCCTCTTACAAGACATCTACCCAACTTTCTATCTTTTTAGTACCCCAAGGTGCATGACTTGTTGATGAGATGGTAGAAAGCCAGCAAGAAGGCAAATGTTTCAGGATTGAACTTTTCAAAGAATCCTTTTTCATTGAAGATGTCAAGTGTTTGGTGAAATGAATGACTTGTAAATGATTGATGTTTTTAAAAGGTGAAGCTGCACATGTAATATATGATACATACACAAAAATAATGACATAAAAAAACAATGACAAAAACACAGTTGTATAACATATTTGTACACAACCAACACACGTTTGGTTTTTTTTTTAAATTATGAAACAATTTAAAAGTTAGTAAACTTAGATAAACCTGGATCTGGGTACACTAAACGGTTAATGGCAGGAACAGTTACATAATGTAGAAACTGCTTGGGGAAACGATGCGAATAACTGAAGAGACACACTTTTACACACAGTTATTACTACACACACAAACCCATTCAGTTAACACGGGAAACTTAAACTGATACACGCTTTATTACGCATGAATCAACGAAAAATATTAATAACCTTTGTAATTATAACATAATAATCCAATCGCTTTTTTTTAACGGAATAATCCAATCGCTTTACCGCCTATTCAATTCCCTGCCCCTGACCACCTATAAAATAAACTAACCCAGAAGTCCATAACACATCACCTATCTTCTAACACTAACTCGAAACATCTCTACATTCAACACAACTACAATCATGCCTGGATCACACTACCATTTCGGAGACACAACAGAGGCCAAGAAAATTATAACCACTGCACACTTTGTAGAGGATCAAAAGGATTCAGAAATCTTACGAACACTACAGAGAATGCATAACACCGCCACTGCAGATGTAGAGAGAAACAATACTGACATGAACTACAACGTTCTGCAGTATATTTCGAATGGGCTACAGAACGAAGATCAAATAAAGATTATACAATATCTGGATAAACAGTTACAGATAAAGAAAAACATAGCAGTTTCGTTAGAAGAACTCAAGGATACCTTGTCGGAGTACATGAAGACGAAGAACGAAAGGGTTACTATAATGAAGAACTATTTGAAACGTTTCATGATTACTTTTTTTTATCGCTCGTGTATTTGACCTTCTACAAGTGTATCATATCTACTTAATGTAATAACATATTTAAATATTGACACTGTCTTATAACAAATTTACCTAATGACTCTATTTTACCAATTTACCATTTTACCAAAAATTTTATTTGTTTTGCTTAGAATTTAGATGTATTACATAAAGTAACATATTATAAAACACATGATCAAGTAACATATAGAAATATGTATACCAACTGATTGTAAAGTATTAACACAGCTATAGTTAATAAACGTTTATTTTCTTACATAACTTGTGTAAGATTGCTCTACAATATTTAGGTTGATTATTTTACGTGTAAAATATCAATAAATATTAGACAGTAGATGAAACGTATTTGATAATTTACAAATGCCTGTTGATATTACAAAAGAATTGTATTTAACATATACCATTGTGTTATTGCCATTGTGTTAATAATAACAATGTGGTTTTGGGAAACATTACCATAAATACTGCATTTTTGTTATATGTTATATTTGTTAAATATTAATCTAATATAAATTTCTCTATTACAAAAGTAATTAACTATTATCTACACACAAATTGACATCTATGAACATTAATAACAGCCTAGTACAAATAATAGTCATACAAAATACACCAGTCAAAAGCTTTGAAAGTAAATACCAAAAAAAAAACAAAGAAAACAAAACATTTCGCAATCACGAAAACAGCATTACAAGGTACAAACATAAAGTTAACAAATTAGTTGAACACACAAACATACTAACTGCATTAAAATAAAAAAAAACATAAGAAATGATAGAGTCTTTAATGGTAAAGTTCCGAAAGTGGAGGAGGTATTTTGTTCCATTAGGTCGCTCGGGTTTTTGTGGTTTATTAATAGATCTAAATGTATAGATGTGTCGTGGTTAGATTGGTGTAAATTTGTATAGTTGGTTGTGGTTGGGCCTCCCGTCGGTTTTTCGGGTTGGTCGTGTTTTAATGAAGTTTTCCTTTCAAAAAAAAAAAAAAAAATTTGTACCTTGTGCATTGAAAGTTGTACATAAAGGTCTCACCTAAAATGCAAGAAATATAAAGGGTTTTCCAAAACACATTTACAGATACATGTACTTGCAGTAGGAAACTTGTTGCTGGTATAACAAATGAGCATACAAATTTCGCCAACAGTTGCACATTCTAGGTCTATTGAAACACTTATTTTTGTGTTCTTGAAATTCTGCTACTTTTTACCCCCGTAATTTTAATGATAAATAAACCCAAAAAAAATTAATTAGCATTATGTTGTGATTTCTTGACAGATCAAAAGGGTAAAATTAAAAAATTAGCATAAATGAGAACAAAGTAAAGTCAACAAAAGTGATAGTTTTTTAATCAAACAAATCACAAATACTTTATTTAAATATTAAAAATAAGGTAATTAATACTAAACGATAGAATTTCAGTAATCATGCTTGTTAACTCACAAATCACTTAAACTTTTCTTCTAATTTTTGGACAAAACGTGAGTCCGATAAAAGTCAAACTAACCAGCCCGTTAACTAACACATGTTCAGTTTTTTAGTCATTTTACAGAAAAAGTCTATAACTAATTAATTAGCATACCAGAAGATTATAAGAAACTGATTTAGGAGGTATGCAGCATTTTCAGTAAGACTTTGGGCTACTTTGACCTGTTTGACCTCGTTTCTGTTTTAGAGAAATATACTACAAACATGTATCGGATTCAGAGTAAGATAAATACCTTTCCGATTCTCAAGATTTTTGAGTAAAGCTTGCAGTTGCTCTTTAATAATGCCATACACAGAAGCAGGGCAAGAAACAATGCTATTAAACTGCTGCTGACATTTTATCTTCTGCCATGGCTGACAACCCGCCAACGATTTCCCGTCATTCTGCTCCAACGCTTTCGCAGCCTCCAAATGTAAACTTCCATCGAAACTAATCTCTGCTTTCACGTAATTATCAAACGCTTCATACGGGAAAATATAAACACGAAAACATTCATTCTTCGCATTCCCTGCTGGCATGAACGAGCACACCTCTCCCAAAAGCGCACCTTCCAGAACCACAAGGGGCGGATTCTCTACAGTTGCAGCCCGTGGTAGGCTAATTTTCAGAATTTTTCGATTGGTTGCTCTGTATAATGCATCATAAAGTTCAGGTTCAAAGACATCCCCGTCAATTCCCGACAACATAATGCCATCGATAAACTTCATGCTCGGTCTACAGTTTATAAACTGGTCGCCGACTAACACGTTCGAAAAAATCTTCAACCATGGCTGATACGTCTTGCGGACTACATTGAACAAACAAAAACCTCGGTTACGCCTACGTGGCCACGATACTTTCGCTTTCACAGCTGGAAAAGACGAGAACTTGTTATCGCCTCCAAATATGCTTCTTGATGAAGCGATTTTCATTTTACACTTATTGAAGTCAACTGGACTCAACTTTGTAGCTTTCTCAGCGGCTTCGGGAGTGAAAAACGTTACCCGGCCCCACTTTTCGTTATCTTGACCGACTAAATTAAGCTTATGAACAACACAGATGTTGCCGGATGTGTGTTGTTCCAAAAACGAAAGCATCTCTTTCTCCTCGATATCGTGTGAGCCGTGAACGAATATATCAACTGTGAGCAACAACCCTTAAATTTGCTAAGTCATCATAACATAATAACTTACCTAAACAAAAAACCTGTAACATTATATATATACACACACACACATATATAATAAAAAAGCAAAAGCCAAGCACATATCCTACATCAGAACAACCAGTTACTTTATAAATGAATTGAAATAGAAATATGAAATATACTAATTTATCTATACATCATTCACCATCATTCATGAAAACGAATTGAATTAGGAATTAAAAAAAAAACACAGGAATGAAAAAGGAATAGAAATTAAAAGATTAGAAGTTAAGAACCCTAACCCTAAAATCTAGTTTCTAAATAAATCACAAACTTGATCCAGAAACACAATGATTACTAAGGGAATTAGTAACCAAAAATGGATTCGAATGAAGAGTACCTGAAGGTATTTAAAGATGAATCCTTCTAAGCCTTTTACTGTTGTATTCATTTTGGCTAATGTGATTGTTAACTATGGTGTCAGCAAACAGGCAACCATGCCCTCCAAAAACACCAACCAAGTGTCCGAATTTCAAAAGATACCCAAAAGTTTGGTGTTTGTGGCGACTGGCTGGGGCTGGTTCACGAGGCCATTTGGGCTCAACCGGATAGTGAATGTTGCTCGTTGGTGAAGGGTCTAGCCGACCTTGAGGCAGCGGCGTGTCTGTGCACAGCACTTAAGGTTATAAAGTGCCTACTGCACTTAGTTTGGTGGTCAAATCTTGAGGGAAAAAAGGTTCCAGAAGGATTTAAATGTGCATGACAAGTAATTGTAGGTCAAGTGGTCAACACACTCAACAGATGAAGCCAACATCCAAATCATTATGGTAAAAGTTTATACCTCGCAAGAAGATGACTTGCAGAATCAACATCTCCTTAATGTGGCTTCAATAGAACAAAGACTCAATTATGGCCAATTCGGCTCTCACTTAAGCGACCAAGGTGACAAAGAACATGCACATTAATTCCCAGAGTTGACAATTATTAAAGTAAATGATTTTACAGACCAAAGAAATAGATAACGTTAGTTTTCTTTGACTTCTGAAAAGTTACGATATAACTGACATAAAGAAATGCTACTTACCATAAATAATTGTTTTTCCAGTATTATCAAGCTTCAATATAGGTCCTTCACATCAGTTTCTAGACAGAAGTGTTCTCCTGAGGATCCGAGTCACCTGACTCATTGTAGTTAGCAAATGGAGACAACCTTATTCCCACTCTTTCACATCCCATCTCCTCTGAGATAGCTTGAACCACTTCAAGAGGAACCCGACAGCAGTTCTCTAGACTTCCACCATATTGATCGGTTCGATCGTTTACTTGAACTTTCATGAACTGGTCGACTAAGTATCCGTTTGCTCCGTGAATCTCCACGCCGTCAAAACCTGCTTCCATTGCGTTTCTTGCAGCTGTTCGGAAACATCTTGTTCAACCGTTTTTTAACCTAATTAATCAATCGAACAATTAAACAGATCATGTAACTCGCAATTCAAATGAATAATCGTGTGATCCGTAAACCTAGAGTGATTGTTACCTTTAGATCTGAGATCTGAATGCCCTAATTTGGAGAATTGATCGATTGATTTGGGGATTTAGGGTATGTTTGGCTAAGCTTTTTGAAACAACTTATTGACTTATTGGCTTTTTGAAAAGTCATAAGCTCCAAAATTATGTTTGGCAATGGGGTTGTATGTGAGAGGAAAAGTGACTTTTCCAAAAAGTCACTCCATACTGACTTTTCCAAAAAGCCAATAAGTCAATAAGTTGTTTTCAAAAAGCTTAGCCAAACATGCCCTTATATGCAGTAGGGTTGTGATCAGACGGCATTTGTGTGTGTAAACCGACTATAATGATTGCCAAGAAGTCGAACAGGTGAAGCATTGAACACCATAACTCCATCCTTCAATGTGCAGGCGCTTGATGTTCAACAACGTGATAAGTTGTTGTCTTTGTAGGCGACAAACATTGAATTGGGGGTAAATTTGGGAGAAAATGATGAAAAATTTGGGGAAAAGGCATGACTTATGGACTGTCGTCTTAAAATTGAGGGAGGAAATTACATTTTACTCCTAAGGAAATATATTATATAGTATTATAGATAGATTATAGATAATTTGTTTTGTTATTCATAGTATTTAGTTGTCATTATTACATTTAATATATATTTATCTTACATTTTAATGTTGCA
Organism: Helianthus tuberosus; assembly: GCA_030545235.1. NCBI lineage: Eukaryota > Viridiplantae > Streptophyta > Magnoliopsida > Asterales > Asteraceae > Helianthus > Helianthus tuberosus. The sequence goes on from CM060407.1 coordinate 39,414,501, forward strand.
CTTGATTCTTATTTAAAACTTTAAAACTTCTAGGAATAATATTTCTTGTTAAGATGACAAATGTAAAACCAATGATATAGATTATTATGGGCCAACTTTTATGTATAAAAGTAATTAACGAAGAATTTTGGTTGCAACAACTTTTACGCAAATGAATCATTTTGGTAAGATGATACAAATAAAAATCAATTTTATGTTTAAACTCAAGTAATTTTTTTTAAATAAACTTCATTGGAAACAACCTCCGACCCAAATGGGCAAAAGGCCAAACAAAACAACATCACTTCCAATCCAAACGGGCAAAGGGCAAATACTTTATTTCATGAAAATCTCACTATTACATTACCATTACAATTTTTTCTCTTGACGTATTTTTTCCTAACCCTTTTGGCCCCTAACATTTAATGGATGGGGTTAGTGTTAGGGGCCAAAAGGGTTAGAAAAAAAAAGACGTTTGAGACTCAGATGTTAAAAAATTCTTTTTTGTGCTAAAAGAGTAAATGTGATATAACCACAGGGGCCAAAATCGTAATTTACTCTTACACATTTATATATATAATTGACCAAGTCAAATGTAGTAATTCTTAGGAGATTATATTTATATGAATACTATATGTGGTTGATACAAATAATAAAAACAAAACATTGATTAGATCTCAAAAAACATAACGTGATAAATTCAAAGTAAATCTTGTTGCTTGTATTTTAATTGTATAATTGTATAATTTGTTTTGTTAATCACAATTGAATTCATGTATCTGGTCAAATCTCCTTTACTTTGGGAATTATATTAATTTTTACTTTAATGTATATAGAACTCAATCTTTTGTGTCCCTACATATAAATGAAAATCTGCAATAAAAATGGTAATATAATAAAGTAATTAGAAATCTATTATCATGAAGTTAATACAAAAAAAATACAAGGCATGTGATTAACTTTAATTGTTCTAATTTAGACTATTCATCATTGGTTTATTTCATGAAAATCTCACTATTACATTACCATTACAATTTTTTTTCCAATTTATTGCATGCTGATTTTAATTTTTTGCCTTTATCATCTTATCAAAATTATTTATTTTCTTTAAAGTTATCATAACATAATCTTTTCATCAACTACTTTTATATATATCATTTACTATGTGTTAACCTATACATAGAACAATTTTTGAAAAAGTTATGTTTGTAATAAATTTCAAAGAAAAGCACGTCTTGTTAAGATGCTAAAATTCACAATCAACTCATAAAAGTTAGAAAAATGCAGTCAGATAATGATATTATCATAGCATAGACCATTGATGGTTGTTAAAAAAATTCAATTATTATAATACAAATTTGGAACAATTATAATTAATAATTAACTGCATTATATTTAGTTAAATTATATTGTTATATTGTTAGTTAAAAAAGCCAATACTTTACAATAGTTTAACTAACAATATAATTTAACTAAATATAATGTAGTTAATTATTAATTATAATTGTTCCAAATTTGTATTATAATAACTAATTTTTTTAATAACTATCATTGGTTTATGCTATGATAATATCATTATCTGACTGCATTTTTTTAACTTTTATGAGTTGATTGTGAATTTTAGCATCTTAACAAGACATGCTATTCTTTGAAACTTATTATGGACATAACTTTTTTGAAAATTGTTCTATTTATAGGTTAGGGTTGAGGGAGTGGTCTCGGGGACTTGATCGGGGAGGGGGGTTGCCGAACGGTGATGGGGATGCCGGTCCTGGTTCGGTGATCGGGGAGGAGTAAGGGCGGTGAGTATACACTGATGCGGGGAAGAGAATTGATGGAGGAGAGAGGGGTTAATGGTGGGCCCTATCATTTTTCAACCAATCACAATTTTTTTTACCACTCTCCATGTATTTGACCATTGCTAGTGATTGAGTGAAAATTGGAGAGTAGAGTGGAAGCTTGACATGACATGAGATTATTGGGTAGTTAAAATGGGGAGTGTTTGACCACTCCCTCCACCCTAAAATCAGCATGCAATAAATTGGAAAAAAAATTGTAATGAAAATGTAATAGTGAGATTTTCATGAAATAAACCGAAATTAGAACAATTAAAGTTAATCACATGCCTTGTATTTATTTATTTTTTTCTATTAACTTCATGATAATAGATTTTTCAACTACTTTATTATATTACCATTTTTATTGCAGATTTTCATTTATCTGTAGGAACACAAAAGATTGAGTTCCTTATACATTAAAGTAAAAATTAATAAAATTCCTAAAGTAAAGGAGATTTGACCAGATACATGAATTCAATTGTGAGTTACAAAACAAAATTATACAATTATACAATTAAAATACAAGCAACAAGATATACTTTGAATTTATCACATTATGTTTTTTGAGATCTAATCAATGTTTTGTTTTTATCATTTGTATCAACCACATATAGTATTCATATAAATATAATCTCCTAAGAATTACTACATTTGACTTGGTCAATTATATATACAAATGTGTAAGAGTAAATTACGATTTTGGCCCCTGTGGTTATATCACTTTTATTCTTTTAGCTCAAAAAAGAATTTTTTAACATCTAAGCCCCCAATATTTTTTTTCTAACCCTTTTGGCCCCTAACACTAACCTCATCCATTAAATGTTAGGGGACAAAAAGGTTAGGAAAAAATACGTCAGGGAAAAAAATTGTAATGATAATGTAATAGTGAGATTTTCATGAAATAAAGTATTTGCCCTTTGCCCGTTTGGGTCAGGGGTGGTGTTGTTTTGTTTGAGGTTTTGCCCGTTTGGATCGGAGGTTGTTTCTAATAAAGTTTATTTTTCAAAAAAAAAAAATACTTGTAAAGAAAAAAAACATAAAATTGATTTGTATTTGTATCATCTTACCAAAATGATTCATTTGCATAAAAGTTGTTGCAACCAAAATTCTTCATTAATTACATAAAAGTTGGCCCATAATAATCTATATCCTTGGTTTTACATTTGTCATCTTAACAAGAAATATTGAAGTTTTAAAATTTTAAATAAGAATCAAGTGCAACATTAAAATGTAAGATAAATATATATTAAATGTAACAATGACAACTAAATACTATGAATATCGTTAGCCTGAAGAATTTTCAATATTGCAATGAGCTTAAACTTAATTTTAAATATTTGGTAAAAGAATAAAATAATTTGAGATGTTATCGCTTATCACAGAATTTGTTGATTTAGTTTATTTTACAAATATAAGGTTTTGGATCCCTAAATTTTTATATGTGATTCAAGTTCTATATAGTTAAAAAAATTCAAGAATCAACTTTATATGAAGATGGCTATTTATTGGCTACCAACATAACAATACACTTTTGTGATATATAGCTGGTGAAATACTAACACGTGTTCTAAAGATCTGCTATTATATAACTTTGATATATATGTTATCAACAAGTAACCCAGGAAAGTAGTCATAACTTTGATTTGTTATTAACAATAAATGGGACCAAAATGTAAATCTAGATTATGATAGCCGTCTAAATTTGTCTTGCATCAACATGCATATGTAAATGCTAAAGATAAAAGTACCGTAACGATTTTTTTCTATCTAAGTAAACATAATGATACGTGAAGAAGAGATCGATAACCTGAACAGATGAATCCAAGTATTCCATAGTGAAATACCATATCGATATAGAAAAGCCTTTGTTGAATTCTTCATTAGGATGTTAAAGGGCTTTGATCATGTTTGCGAGAAGAATGATAAAACCTAACGTGTTTGTGAGAAGAAAAGAGATCAATTTGATTGCATTACAAGCGATAGAGTGTTATAGAATGAATAACTATGAAAGAAACTTTGTTCTTAGGGTAACGAGACTCGCAATCAGATATGTTCTTCATTTTCCGACAGACATTAATATATAGAAAGTTTTCATAGAGGTTATAATCTGTTGTGAGCGCAATATACCATAGTATATTGAAAAGCTAGAGGAAAAATCGTAGTTTGATTTTAGTGTATTTTAATTGAAATATTCAGTAAACATTACACTATATAAATGTTTTGTTGTATTTTAGGTGTACATGTAATGCTCCATAAATCTAACATAAATTGTATTAGTATTATATAATAAAAAAATGTTACATCCCATATTTTGCTCATTTATATATTGTCATACCCTAACCCATGGCGGAAACATAACACTAAATTTGTGACAATAAATTAAAATTCAAAATTTTATTTCATTTCACTAAATCAAGAGTTACATTGTTCATGAAAATGGAAAGTACGACAATTGGAATTTCAAAATTAACAATATTAAAATGCATATATTAGAACTAGGTGGGTATTTAAATCCACCCCGTCTTTTCTTGCGAAATCAACGTCAAATATTTCCTGCAACATGTATCAAATATCCGTCAACACAAAATATGTCGGTGAGTATACTAGTTTGTATACATAGCATAAGTATGAATAAAATCTCAAATCCACATGTTAATAGTATACTAGGTTATATAATCATACTAGCATGTAATATCAACCCTCAAAGTTTCCAATAGTGTAACCTTATCATTGAAGTGAATAAGACCGTAAAGATTGAATACTTAACAATGACCCAACAAACGGGGTGGTGTACTAATCCTATAGCGTTATACATGTTAAGGGAGGCTTTTTAAAGTTAATGATAGATAGCATGCATAAGATTGTCCTAGTATGTGTAAACAAGTAGCATAACAAGTAAGCATGTTTAAGGATTGAGTGTTTGCATAAGATTGATTTTATTATGATTGTGATCTTAATACGGATACATGTTGTAACCCAAATAGTGTTTAAAGCGTAAAATAGGTCAAGTATGAACTCATGGTTTGCGAAAATATTCCACAAAAAGCGAGTAAGCGGTTTAAAGGATGGAATAACCAAAGTTACCTATAAGGTAAACAAAGGTGTATGAGTTTATGGAGTTTTATGATGGAATGTATTGGGAGTTTATAAGTATGAAAATACGTAAAACATATTTTGCCTGGATACTTGTTTGGACACTATTTTTCGTTTGTGTTTTTCATGAGTGTTACCCTCATTAGAAGTCCAAAGTAAGGAGTCTAAGACTTAGATATTTTCCACCTTAACACATAACATTCAACCATGGTTTCGATTAATATTATGGTTTGGTTTTGGAGTTAAGTATTATAGATATATACATATATAGGGTGAGGTTTGGCTACAAAGTTCATTTTTCCTATAAAGTGTACAAAGTCATAAAACACTACAATTTTTAGCCATAAAACACACTCAAAACCCACAAATAACAGAGTGAAGATCACTAAAACACAATATCCAAACCTTGACAATCCATAAAAACTTCAAACACACCATTGTAGAAATATGAATATAAAACACAACATGATAATCAATATAAAACACACTAATGTTAGTCATTCGATAATCAAAGCCTTATCATCCAAAACACAACACAAAACCCACAAATATGGCGTTTTAGTAATCTTCACTTTGGTATTTGTGGGTTTTGAGTGTGTTGTATGGTTGAGATTATAGTGTTTTATGACTTTTTACACTTTATAGGAAAAATAGACTTTGTAGCCAACTCCCGCCCTATATATATATATATATATATATATATATATAGGGTAAAGTTCATTTGAGAACCACCTTTATTGTGAGAACCGCAAGAACCAATGTGAACACAACAAATAACCTAAAAAAACCTAACCCCCACCCCAAAAACCTAATCCCCCCCCCCCCCTCCAAAAAAAAAAACCTAAAAAAAAACCTAAACCGCCCCTATATATATATTTAACACAATATGTATAATTTAGTTTTTTTATACAAACAATTAAGTAAATAAACCAATTTTCTGTTTAAGCTTAATTAAATAACTAATTAAACCATTATTGATTAATTAATAATTAATTAAAGAGTAAATTTTCAAAATCGTCCCTGAGGTTTGGGCCTGTTTGCCAGTTTCATCCAAAACAAGTTTTTTTGTGCCATATTGCCCTTACATTTGGCATTTTTTGCCATTTTCATCCAAATCTCTAATTGGGTTTGTTTTTCTATTAAAATGAGAAGCACTTTTGTCTTTTAGCTAACATACAACACATTAAAGCTTGGTACATGTTGTTAATTGCACACACATAATCATCACACCACCACCACCCCATCACCGCCACACAACCACTCAGTCACCATCATCACCAGACCACCACTCAGTCACCCCCCATCACCACCCCACCAACACCACATCTTCACCACCGATCGAAGCCCAAATCCAACGCCACCACCGTACTCCCAATTCCACCACCACCTCTGCTTCTGGCCACCAGACGCCATCATCAACCACCGCTATCGGACTTCACCACCACCTCTGCTTCTGGTCACCACCAGCCTATCACTGTCATGACACCCTCACCCAAATTCCAACCATCACATGCCAAAATCAATATCATAATTCACAAAATATCTAAGTTATATCTTACATACCAATAGCTGAATTTAAACTCAAACAACACCAAAACAAAAACATATAACCAAAATTCAATAGTCACCTACCAAAATCCATAAAAAACATCACTAAAATACACACACCGGAGCACGTCCACTTCATATTCAACATCTATTCACTGGGAACAGAATTTCCTTTTCTATGACGGTGAAGGACAGTGTTGAGGGTGTTGGTAACATTGGTCAAGGCTGCGGCGACTGGATTTACATCGGAATGATGAGGTGCGATGGTGGTAAAGGGTCAACAAAGATCTCCGGCTACGGCAATACACCATGGTTTTGTGGTGATGTCGTGAGGATACAATCAGATTAAGAGAGAGAGAGAAGAGGTTTGGAGAGAGAAAGATAGTGAAGAGGTTTAGGTTTAGAGAGAGAGAATGGGGTATGGGTGGGTGGGCTAGGCTTTATAATTAGTTTTTTTATTTTTATATTTAAAAGTTAAGAAAAAACAAACAAACCCAGTTAGAGGTTTGGATGCAAATGGAAAAAAAATGCCAAACATGAAGGGCAATATGGCACAAAAAACTTGTTTTGGATGAAACTGACAAATAGGCCCAAACCTTAGGGACGATTTTGACAATTTACTCTTATTATAACAGATTTGTTAATTGTTTAAAACAGCTTATTGATTAAATAATGTGTTTCAAAATAATAAGAAAAGGAAGCAGTGAGTAACCAGGGAGCCGATTCAAACCCGAGACTTCCCAGGTTTTTACGTGGAACAACACATCGATCAACCATTGCACTGTATGCTTCTTTGATGTTTATACAATGTTAGGTTTTCTTTTATATGAACACATATAGAAGATTCACAGGATTTTGATAAAGATCCATGCTTGTTTTCTGTTTCCCTTGGGCGGAAGTTTAAACATATGATCAAATTCTGCTTAAAAGAATAGCGGGTGGATGTTATAACACAAATGTCACGATGGTGGAATGCAGTGGCGAAACCAAAACTTTTTAATCGGGGGGTCGTAATACAAATTTTGTAGTTGGTATATTTATAAATTTGTGCTTTTAAAATAGAACTGTTTTACGTTTTTTAATTATTATTTTTATTTTCATTAATTGGTTTTCGCAACACCAACGATTTCTTTTATTATTAATTTTCATTGGAATTTGTTGGAGTTGATGAAGTTTCAATACTTTTCTTTGAACGACATGAATTTTTTGAACGAAAAATTTCATTACTTATTTTTAATGGTTAAATTTGCACATCATGGGAATTGAACCCATGACCTCCACGTATTCTACACCTTATCAAACTCACCAACAATATTGGGCTATTTCCAATTGAAAGTTTCATTACTTTTTTTTGAACAACAAACAGAAACTTCATTATTCTCATCAAGAAAAACATCCCACGGGGTTTGGGTTTTTTAAGCAAAACATCTGACGAGAACATGAACTTTTACAAAAAAAAAAAAAAACAAAAAAAACAATAGCAATTAGCAAATTGTTGTAAAACCTTATATTAAATAATAACCTAATTATTGGGTAATTAATTAAGTAAATATCTTGAAAGCTGAAATATATAATAAAACATACAACTAATAATCGGTAGACACCAAAATTTAATTCTTAGTTGGTAAATAGCTAATAAATTCACAGTTGGAAAATAACTAATAACTAAATAATAGAAAAAAGTTACAACAAAAAATAAAGGGTGTGTTAAATATACCTAAAAGTCAACTTTTCAAAAGAGAAAAAGATGGGTAGGAGAGAGAAAAGGGTTGGCATTAATTACCCAAGACATTAATTACCCAAAGCATTAATTACCTAATATTTCTATTTTATTTTTTAATTGTTAATTACAATCATTAGCTTTTAGCTTTTATATTATTTTTTAAGTGAACATAAAGTATTTTTTATACAATCCAACTTTTATGTGATGGGTTTTCTTAATCTTTGTTATAACACGCAGACTTGACAAATGTTTTTGAATAAATTATTCAACTTTTAAACCAATCAAGTTGAATAAAAAAATTGTCTGAAATGTGTAAAAATATGAAAAGACAACAGTTTATCATATAAATGTTTTAGTTTTTTAATTTAAGATGGTTAATATATAAAGCTATGGTGCTTCGTATCAGTAAAAACAATTCTAAATGACATTTATAAAGTTATGGTGCTTTGAAAAAAAGTAAAATAAATGTCTTTATTAATTATAAAACATATATGGTATTAATAATGAACCTTTTCATGGTGACTCGTTATTTATTTATTTATAATGAACCATTATAAAGCTATGGTGACTCGTTATTTATTTATTTATAATGAACCTTTTCAATTTCGTGTTTATAATAAAGTGTATTGATTACCTATTATTAATATTGATATTAATACTAATACTAATAATAGTATAATAAAATATAAAAAAGTAACAAAAGTATTATAAAATAAAATAATATAAGAAAACATAATTATTACTTTTAACTTTAGAATAAAATAATGTATTAAACTGCTTAATCATTACCAAGTTTGACTATTTGGTATATTAATCCATATGTTGGGTGTATTTATCACACCCCAAAATAAATAACTTACTTTGATGATGGATTCACTTTTGAGTTTTGGAGTGGGAGAGTTAGAAAAGTCTTGAGCTAGATTAGAGAGGTTTTTCTTTTTTTTCTTGAACAGTGGGCAATTGTTGGGTTATAAAGAGAGGTTATTTTTATTGGGAAAGTATAATAAACAAAAAAATATTACCAATTTAAATCTTGAAAAGTGGGCCAAATTTATTTTAAAGCCTATGACATTTTATTATTTATTCCACTAGTTTATAACCACGTCTATTACACGGGTTTGATAAATGAATTTTATATACTAAATAATAAAACAATACATCTTTAAAAACCTCATTTATTTCACGGATTTAATAAATGTAATTTTATATATTAAATAATAAAAAGTTATCTCTATAGGAACAATATTGTATGGGTTAAATAAATGTAATTTTATATACCAAATAATAAAAAAGGTTATATCTTTAAAATCACGTGTATTACACAGGTTGAATAAATGTATTATTGTTTACCTAATAATAAAAAAAGTAATATCTTTAAAAACCCTCGTGCAATACACGGCTTGAATAAATATGATTTTATATACCAAATAATAAGAAAATTATATTTAAAAAAAACTAAGGGATATACTCGGTACACGATAGATATGGTGACTGCGGAGATGATTATTGAAAAAAGTATATAGTGGTCAAACATGTTATTCAAGAAGCAAATAAGCAGTCATTTGAGTGATAAAATATAAATTATATTTAAAAAACCCGCAATAAATCTAATTTAAAAAAATTAAGACTTTGTTATTATTAGTAAAATCAATGATTTTATATTTGTAATTTTGTTTGGATTATTTTATTAAAAAGTGCATGTTATACATATAATTATATTATGTCTTAAGTTATTCATGTCATCCAAAATGTTTTTCGACTTTATGTCTAACATTATATATACTATGGTAAAAGTTTAAAGTTTGTTAGAGATAATTACATTATCGAAAAAAATAAGAGTAAATTTGTATATTACAATTAAAAAGTAGGTGTCTCTCATATGATATAGAAAATCAAATACATAATGCAAATCGAAACCTATCATAATCTTCATTAACCTTGGATATTAATATTACCTTATACATTTGTTGCCATTCTTTATATTTCTTTATATAAAAAAATAAGAGTAAATTTGTATATTACAATTAAAAAGTAGGCACTACTAGAAAAATTAAAATTTCTGACACCATTTTCCGTAGGAAATGCGTCACAACTCGCGATTTTCTACGAATTTGTGACGAAATGCGTATGTAGGAAAACCACTCGTAGGAAACTGGTTTCTTACGCATTTTCTACGCATTTTCCTACCCATTTCTGACAGAAAAGGGCTGTCACAAGTTGCTACACATTTTCTACGCATTTTCCTACCCATTTAACGGAAGTTAATTTTTAATTTTTGCTACACAATTGTCACGAAATTTAATTTTCTACAAATTTGTGACGAAATGCATATGTAGTTAAACCACTCGTAGGAAACTGGTTTCTTACGCATTTTCCTACCCATTTAACGGAAGTTCATTTTTTATTTTTGCTACACAATTGTCACGAAATTTAATGTTTTTTCTAGTTTTATTCTATTTATAGAACATCCGAGAGATCAGATACAAAAGCAAATAAAACTAAAAACTATAAAATTTCAATAACATTAATCATAACTTTATACAAATTTACAAACAAAAAATGTATAAAATCTACTAACATAAAGAAAATAAAATTACATATTCCTTTAACAAATTCAATAACATTAACCCACACCCATCTCATTTTTCAGCTCTGGAGAATCGAAACCAACATCGAACACCATCATCGGACTGTACAGATTGCTCAAACTCAGCCTCCAAAAACAGGAGGTGGGGTATTTGTTCCTTCAGATGTAAAGACAATTACATCTGTTTGATCTGACGTCATAGGCACAAAGTGAAGATGAGATTATTTAAAGGAAACTAAGCACACAAATATTGACATAATGACATCATCTACAAGCTATGAATTAACTCACCATTAAGGATAGTTGCAGCTTCATCCATTGTCAATAACAGCAGATCTTCATCATCATCGACAACAATTAGCCATCATCCTAACAATCAGCAATTTATAATCATCATCAATCCTCACAATCAACAATTTATAATCATCATCATCGACAACAATAATGGGGAAGAGAGGTGGGGGCTTACCCGTCTTTGTCGGGAAAAAGGTCGAAGGAACGGTTCCACCGCCGCCGCTCCACCTATGCCACCCCGCCGCAGACGGCGGCGCTGCTGTCTCTCGCCATCTATGTCTCGTCTCTCTCTCTCTCTCCTTCGTCTCTCTCCTCTCTCTAATATGTGTTTTCGCCACCGTACGCCACCACCAGATGGTGGTGGCTGGCTGTTTCCGTTGTCGGAGTTGTAGGAAGTCACTAGGGGAGCGGGGGTGTGCGAGTGTTGCAGTACACAAGAGAGAAAGGGGTGTTTACCGGTGAACGGGACCGACATGCCAGCCAGCAGTCGGCCGATGTGGTTGCCGGCAAGGAGATCGAGAGGGAGAGGGAGGGGGTAGGTTTGTGAAGTTGAAGGTGATCCATGGAGCTGTTTGTTTTGTTGGAATGAAGTATTTTGGCTGGCAAAAAAAATGTGAAGTTGAAGTAACTTAAGTGGTGATCCCTACATTCTAACCGTTAGATTGATTATTAGGTGAACAATGGACCATAGAATGGTGATCCATGTGAAGTTGAAGGAAAGCTTTTGATTGGCTCAATTATGTGTAAACCTTTTTGTTTTTTTTTCATTTTGTAATCTTTTATTGTTAGTTTTTCTAAAATGTTTTGTATTCACTTTACTATAAAAAGTTTTTTTTTTTCTAAAAGTTGTTTTATTTTTTTTAGGAAAGTGTTTTTTTGGTAGAAATTCCAACACAAGTATTGCTATCCTAAGGAACTGACCGATACCACCTGAACAATATCGGTACCAGTAACAATATTATATCGGTACCAGTACCAAACCTAACCGATACCGGCCAAACAATATCGTACTCGAGGTACATGTATTCATTTTTATGATTTCCAATTTCGATAACTTATTTTCATTTCTTGTTAAACCCAGCCTTGTCGTGGTGTTTGCCATTTATTTTATGCAATGCACAACAGGTACTAGGGTAGCTTACAATTACCAAATCATGGTTATGCATTTTATACAAATTATACAAATTTATGGTTTTCCCTTTTAGCAGTGAGTTAGATGAGGCGTTTGAATTTTGTGCTTGAATATAAATTTAGGGATTTAGTATTGTTAAAACTTGAAGTTTAAGGTTAATGAAACTATTATCGAAAAGAAAGCCATTAACTTTTGAGTGTTTACTAATGTTTATATATACTTATTTTTTATGTGATTTTGTACTTTATGATGTTCCGGACTCGACCATACATAAAATAATTTGAATCCTTTTTCTTTCAAAATAAAACCATTCATAAAAAGATTAAGGATTTTTATAAGGATGAAATTTGAAAAATTTTAAACTTATTATTAATATGGTGGCACATAAATTATTATTAATATGGTGGATAGTAATGATTGAAAGAGCATTAAGAGATGTATGGTAATAATAAAATATGGTAATAATAAAACTAGTTAAATATTTAAATATGGTAATAATAATGTTGATTAAACATTAAAATATAATCTAAGTATAATAATAAATAATTCGTCATAAATGCGTAGCAAGTTGCTACGCATTTCTGTCGCAACAATTAATATTTAAATGAATTTAACATATAAATCTAATTCCAACAAATAAATAATGGTTCCGTCGGAAATGCGTAGCAAGTTGCTACGCATTTCCGACACAATACTTAGAATTAGTATATTTGTCACTATTGTGTCACAAATTACCCAAAAAAATCAAGGTCTATTTTCCGTAGGAAATGCGTAGTAAATGTGTCAGAATTTGCGACGCATTTTTTTTGCGTAGGAAATTTCCGTAGCAAAATGACCACTTTTCTAGTAGTGAGGTGTCTCTCATATGATATAGAAAATCAAATACATAATGCAAATCGAAACCTATCATAATCTTCATTAACCTTGGATATTAATATTACCTTATACATTTGTTGCCATTCTTTATATTTCTTTATATACAATGAACACAGATAAATTTGGTTATTTAATTCAAAAATATCTTCATCACTATAAATTTAATATATTTATTTTCATAAAAATCTATTTTTGGTGAGGTTTAATTAAAAAAATATCATTATTTTTACAAATTATGAATAAGAGATGTAAAAGATATACTTGAAGTAAGTGTGGATTTTACGTAGTTATAACAATTAATTAATTAAAACCAAAATAAAATTTATATAAAAAATAATAGTAAAAGATGAGATAGTGGTTAAAGTAGGTTGAATTGTAAGTATTTGACCAAACCAACAAATCCTCCTAACTTTGCATTATCCTCGTCACACTCGTAAGGTTTGTTTCCAGATAATCAACACCAATCTATACATATAATAAAAGAAACCATGTTACGGACACATGGCGTTCTATGAGTCAATCTTAATTATTTTTTCTAAATATTTATTATGGAAAGCCAATTATTGATAATATTAAATTTAAGTTTTGTAGAAGAGATTTTATGATAAAGACAAAGATAACTGATAATAATATATTAATTATTATAATCATATATTAATTATTAAAATCTAAAAAAAATATATTAGCGTTTTAAATATTTATAAAGATAAAGATTTAATTTAATTGGTAGTTTTAATTGTTTTTATATTTTGATGATAAGGACAAGGATAACTGATAATTACATATTAAAATAAAAATATTTATTTTAATCAACTATTTCGTTAAAAGGATTTATTCAATACATGTAGAACATATATATTTTTTATACATCGTATATTTAGAATCCTATTTCTAATAAAGGATCCCATTATCCCGTTTTACACTCCAATGAAATAATAATATTAAATCATAATATCCAGCTTATCTCTTGTATATTTAATATTTTTTACTAAAATATTTCTTTTCTTTTTTTCTGCTGATTTTCCAACATCCGGTAATACGTAAGTTTCTAACCTAATAATAAATAAAAAAACAAAGTAAAATGTTATAAATCATGTAATACACAACTCTCTAACCTAATAATAAATAAAAAACAAAGTAAAATGTTGTAAATCATGTAATACACAACTCTCTAACCTAATAAAAAATAAAGTGAGATGTTACAATAAGTAAATAGTACTTCAACGTTCCTTTTGTTAGAAAATACATCTTGATGACTAAATGTTTTAACAGATTACATTATTCGTGTAAGACATGTGTTTATTCAAACCGTGCAATACACGAGTTTTTAAAATATGTAACTATTTTATTACTTAGTATATAAAATTATATTTATTTAACCCGTGTAATACACGGGGCTCTAACCTAGTTCTTATCATAAAAGTAACTTAATCCTATTAGAAAAGAATCGGGTTGTAAACGTCATAGACCATCTGCTCAATCAAGTCTTTTGCTATAATTTTAAATTACTTTTTGTAAATTAAAATTGATAATTATCATGTTTATTTAAATTTAATAAATTAAATACGGATAAATGAGAGAAAAAAAATATAATTTAGGCGGGAAAATCTTATGGAAATCGGCTCATAGAGTGCCATGTGTACTCTATTTGATTTCTTTTATTATATGTATAGATTTTGTTTGGTATTATTTTATTAAAAATTGCATATTATACATATAGTTATATTATGTCTTAAATTATTAATATCATCCAAAATGTTTTTCGATTTTATGTCTAACATTATATATAGTATGGTAAAAGTTTAAAGTTTATTAGAGATAATTACATCATCGAAAAGAATAAGCGTAAATTTGTATATTACAATTAAAAAGTAGGTGTCTGTCATATGATATAGAAAATCAAATAAATAATGTTATAAATGAGAAGTATACATTAAATTTAAACTAAATAATAATTTTCTATAGTTATGTAGAAGAGATTAAACAAAATAATATTTAGTAGGAGAGTTATATATAATTAATTAGAAAAGATTAAGCTAAATAATAATTATCCATAAGATATTAAACTAAATAATATTTAGTAAGATTGTTATCTATAATTAATTAGAAGAGATTAAACTAAAATAACAATTATCCATAAGACATGGCCTAATATAACGACAAGTGTCCACTAAATGGTTTCTTTTATTATATAGTACTAGCGGTAAGACCCGTGTGCAAACACGGGTGGTTTCTTAGAAAACCATGCATAACACATATTGATAGAACATATAGATACATGTATAGATATTGTACCAAAATGTGTTATCTATTATAGCTAAAATGTGACAACTGTCAAAATTCCAGGTGTCCGTACAATTAATAAATAATGATTAGTGCTTAATGACTGTGTTGAACTGCAATTGATTGTTTGAATTGCTTTCTAAATATTGCTTTATACCTACATGTGCATCACATAATGCTTAATGTCATATCATTATTGCATGAGAGCTTTATTGACTTAAATGATGCATTAAATGTAGTTAGCACAGTTATCAGACAAATCAGAAAAATGCTGACAGAGTTCAATAAATAGACAGACGTTGCATTGAGGCCTAGAATAGGCTAGAAACCAAGAGTTACACTAGTACAGTGTGTAGGGAAGTAAGGATCATAAAACTGCCTTCCTAGAGATAGTTTAAGTGTCGAAAAGTGCCTAAAACTCTCATAAACTGAAGAATTCTGCAGAAAATCAGCAAATTCAGCATTTAAACAATCTAATATCATGCAGAAATATGATTAAATGGCCATGAATGCTTTCCTAAGTATCAGGAATTAAAACTGTCACAAAAGGTAACATAAAGCACACTAAACTGCATAATTTAGCACCTTAACGAACCAGTAACCAACCGAACAACCGGACACTACCCGAAACATCAAATTTTCACTAGAAGCACTGTTTTAACATTACAAGCTAGTTATGGTCCCCGAACATCAAATAAATATCTGGTAACTAAAACACCTAACTAATACTTGAATTTCAACTACAAACTAACTTACTAGTTAACACCTACACCTATACCCCCCCCCCCACCTATAATCGGCCAACTAAGCATGGCCCACTAGAGATTTTATTTGGTTATTAAATTAGATTGTGTTTCACTTTTAGGAACACATAAACCATTGGAATATAAGAACTAAACCATAAGACATAACCATTTCATTTCCAGAAGATCACCCACACCATTTCTCTTCCCTCTCCTTCTCCCTACCTACGGCCCCAACACACCACCACAACACCACCATTTTTCAATCACTTCCAACCCTTCTAAGGTGATACAAAGGTGTAAAAAGCTTGTTTAAGGAGCTAGGAGCTTGCGGAAGTTGAAGGACCTTCACCATTTGCTTTTATCCACTTCATTACTTCTCTTGATCATCCCTAGCCTTGAGCTAGTAGTAAGAACACTAATCTTTCTATTTCACATCTTATATAAGTGGTTAAAGAATGATATATGAAGATGAACTCAAAGAACACTAAGAATCAAGAGAAAGAAACATGAACATAAGCTTAAATCTTAAAGAAATCATCTTGTTTATGTTTTAATTTGCTTGTTGATCATTGTTTACTTGTGTAAATGATGTAGATCATCATATGATCTTGCTAGATCATGATTAAAAACATAATCTAGCAAGATGAGAGGATGAAAGTGTTAAAGATTAATGGATCATCCTCACAAAAGTCATGAACTTGAATGAATAAAATGTTTTCTTGTAAAATGATGATTAAAGTAAGATATAAATCTTGTAGATCTCATATTTGATGGATGATTTTTCAAAGAAACCAAGTTAAAAATGCGAGTTTTACTTAATCTTGGTTCTTACATAAATAAACCCCATTTTTGGTGGTTAAACAAGTGTAGAAACACTTATGTAACAAGAAAGATCCATGAAGAAACATTTTTAGAAAACATGAATATAAGTTGTAAAGATCCACTTTCTTTAAAAATGATGTTTTTAGAGAATCAATCACACTTTAAAGGGTAACAAGGCTTACTAAGAACACTAGTAAGTTACTACAAATTTTTATAAATATTCAAGTTCATGAGGTAGTAGATTGTGCTTGTTAATGGCAAAGAGGGTAAGTGTAGAATGTGTATTGTTGATTGTGGATTGATTGTGTTAATTTTACAAAAGAAAATGATATACCTTCAAGGTATGGAAACCTCCATTTTTAGGGGAAACTATGGCAAAATTTTTCTAGAAATTAAACATTTAGAAAAATATTTCCAAATAAATGTTTACACGTGTATTTTAAACCATAAATCTTTATATAAACTTTGCCATAATTTTTGTTACAAAATTTCAAATATTGGAGGTTGGTTTTATAAATAAAAGTGACTAAATATGTATTTAGGAAAATATATATTTAGAAGACACCATGTGGGTGATTATTTGTATATTATGTGTATTAGTTATATTATTTTAGGACTTGAAATAATATAACTCACTAAAATACCAGAAATTACAATCCAAAATATTACCAAAATTTCCAAGAATATGAATATACAAGTGATACACAAAATATTGGTGAAAACGAACTAAGGAATATAACTTACAAAATACTCCGGAAATAATATTCATGTGTATATTTTGGCAATTAATGTTTTGGACACCAAAGGAAACAAAAATGTGATTTTTTTTACAATTATTACAAAATTTATATCATATTTTTTACAAGAAGAAAATATATTATTTTTGGGTGAATAAAGATATGTATTTTCTTGG
The DNA here is from genome assembly GCA_030545235.1 of Helianthus tuberosus. NCBI lineage: Eukaryota > Viridiplantae > Streptophyta > Magnoliopsida > Asterales > Asteraceae > Helianthus > Helianthus tuberosus. The sequence goes on from CM060407.1 coordinate 39,432,335, forward strand.
AAATATTAGAAGATATATTATTTTTGGAAGAAATATATATTTTCTTAAACAAAAAACGGAATATATTATTTTTTTGGAGAAAAATAAGCATACATATATATTTTCCAAGTTAGACTTGAAAATATATTACTTTTGGAACTTATATGAAAATACGAATATTTTTGCCAAAGGAAAACTATAAATAATTTTTCTATGTAATATTTCTTAAAATGTATATTTTGGAAATATATATTAATGTATTTTTACTAGAAGTATTATTCCGGAAGAATTAATACAAAATTAAGTATAAAGAATACTTAATAATTACAAGAAAATACGTATTTTTGTACGTACAAATACACTCCGGAATACGACACCAATACATGGCAAAAATATAACGTTTAAGTTTAAGAATACGAATACAAATACACCTATCCTTGGGAAGCATATACATATACAATACATAAGTGTGTCAAGTTAAAATATATTATTTTAACTAATTATTCCAAAATTTAATAAATATAATTTAAGTTAAAATATTTATTATTTTAACAAATAATTGTATAGCATGGAATAATATTAAAGATACAAAGAACGTAACTCAAAGACACTAACTAATACTAAATCAAGGCACGACCCGATCGTCTAATAGACCTTAGTACGTTGTAGGTAGTTGTGTATATTCGAAGGAGATTTGAGTTACTGTTGAAGAACGCAAAACTGTGAGTTCATGTTTCCCGTTTTCTTTTAACTGTTTTCTGTTTTATAACTTCGGGGGTGAAGTACATGTTACGAACTGTTTACAAACGTTTATACGTGGTATGGTTAACTAAGGAATGTACTGCTAGATCATGTGAATGGATAGGCGATTGACTTAAGACAATGAATCCTTGTATAAGGACCGAGGGGCATGAGTGATAGATCTATTGGGTGTTGCGAGCCCCACCCATGGGCCTGCGAGTTGGCCGCATGTGGTGACTATGTCGTTTCGCCGGAGGGCCCGGTACGAAATACGCAGAAAGGGTTGAGTGCTTCCTATACCATGTCATTTATATTAATGTATTAGCTACACATTAATTGATCTGTTTTCCTTGTTGCTTCATACCAGTTTACAAAGTACATTCATACATACTTATAAAGGTTTTCAAGGTTTATTTGTGCTCACACACTAAACACATAAACTCGCTCAACTTTTGTTGATGTTTTCAAACTACATGTATTTCAGGAAATTAAGTATGGATCTGGCGGGCGTTGGATGTTTCAAGTTATGTTAAGAATAAAGGATGTCATCCGGTGTCTTAGGATTTGGTTAGTGTGTCTTATTCCTAGAGGATACACATCTTCCAAGGCCTGGTTTTATTTAAAGTCTTTTGTCGAGTCCTTATGGAACTCTAAAACTATTTGCATGGTTTGTAATTCGAATTTGAAGTCTATGATTTAAAACAAGGTTGTCATGTTTTTAAACTTACTTAATGGATGATCATCTTTGGTTTTATCATATAGTTGTTGTTATGATTGAATGCAATGATATTAAGCAAGTCACACCAAATCACGCTTCCACAAAAGTCAGGGTGTGACAGTTTGGTATCAGAGCTTCGATTGTAGCGAACTAGGATTCTTTCTCGAGTCTAGACTACAATCATTAGGGCTCTCACGAAAATGTTTTTACAACATGTTTTCATTGCATACACGAAACGCCCAGATCCAGGGAAACAGACATTTTTACAAAATAAAAAGACAAGAAACACAATGCACAGTTACCTAGTTGGTTTAGTCTGGGAGACTAGTTGGTTTAGTCTGGGAGACTAGGTGGTTTAGTCTGGGAGACTAGGTGATTTAGTCTGGGAGACTGGGTGGTTTAGTCTAGGAGACTAGGAAGGATACATGATTTCGTGATACATTGCCTTTGTTTGCATATACTGGGTGTTAGTGGTTACTATATGTACCTATGTTAGGATTACAACAATACAGGCACACCTGTCATCCTTAGAGGGTGGATTGATGGATGCCCGTGACTCAAAGGCAGTCGCATCAGACGACAAGGATATGCCACGCCAGAGATATATACGTCAGACACTGAGAGTGACCCTGACATGTTATCCCAGGACGAGGAAGACTTCCAACCGTTCGCGCTACCAGACTTTGGCGGTGATTTGCCCTTGCTGATGGTATCCCTGACGAGGATCCTTTTGTCATTCCTGCTTCAGTCCATGACCACTGATGTGCGTGAGTGTTATTAGTTTTTAATGTATATTTTAAGCCCTTTTTAACACTTTTTAACCAAGTTTTAAATTTTTAAAACACAATATTTTACTAACACCAAACACACATATGGGCAAGTGCACCCATCGTGAGCGTAGTATAGTGTTGGCAAGATACCGAGGTCGTCCAAGGACACAAGAGCTTTTAATACCGGTTTATCCTCAACGTCTAATCAAATCAAAAAGTTAGAAAAAGGTTTTTAAACTAGAAAAATAAAAACTAACTAAAATGCTGAAAAATAAAATAAAAATAAAAAAACAGATAGACAAGATGAATCACTTGGCTCTGACTCGTGTTTAGTGTAACCTTTGATTATTTCCGCACTTTTGCACTTTTTAAGAGATTATCTTAGTTATTGTAGTAGGCCCCTCTTTTGAAGGTGACGTTACCCTCAACCCAGTAGTTTGAGTCAGCAAGGATACAATCCTAAAGGGTCGGATTATTGAAAGATAATTAATTAAGTTATTAATGCATATTATGGTGGGCCCCTCTTTTGAAGGTGACGTTACCCTCGGCTAAGTAGTCTGAGTCACCAAGGATACAGTCCTAAGTAGCCGGATTAAAGTATTAATAGTAGCTTACATATGAGGGGATCAAAGAGTTTGGACCCCCGCCATCCAATACCGGTGAGTATTGAAGGAGGTCCTACTAAATTTGACCCAGGTCCTTGCAGGATCTATACACTGAACAAGGCAAGACTCTTACCAAACCGTTCCCTTAACCCCCGACCAGGTAGCCAACATACCTCCATATAAACCGTGGAGATATGAATGGTGAAAATCTTTTATTTTATATAGACAGTAAAATAATGCCAAGACACCACGAACAAACGATAAGGAAGAATCACCTTCAACATAAGAAACTAGATATTAAAGTCATTAATACATAACCAAGTAAAAAGTGCGAAAAGATTAAAAATAAAAAGTATTACACTAGACACTTGTCTTCACCAAGTGATGTAAGAGACTTAGGCAAACATGGCCTTTGATTGTCAAGAACTCTTACGATCAATCTTGGATCCCGAGATGACTCACACACTCTATGATGGATAATGGATGATGGTGGTGGATGATGGTGTTGTGATGGTGGTGGGTGAAGTGTGAGAGAGGTGGTGTGCCAAGGGATGGTTTGCAAATGAGCCAAGCACCCCTATTTATAGCCTGAACAGCAGCCCGGGCACGGCCCCGTGTCCATCTTCTTCTCTTCCTTCATTAATTGCAGTTTGTCTGCATTAGTTGACCACACCCCCGTGTCCGCTAGGCACGCCCCCATGTGCAGAAGCATATATGTACTATCAAGATTTGCCTGGATTCTGCTAATCTTATAGTTGACCACGGCCCCGTGTCCGCTGAGCACGGCCCCGTGGTTGGCGATAGAAGCTTCTATAGCTTTGTCTTTTACGCTGGCACTTGGGCACGCCCCCGTGTTTACTGAGCACGGGGCGTGTTCAGCCTTCTGTTCTCTTGTTTTGCTTGGGAAGATGCTGTCGAGGAGGTCGGGCATGCCACGTTTGTTCCTTTTCTTGTATTTGTGTTAGATTTAGCTGCCTTTTTGCTTCTTTTGTTAATTTGAGCTCATTTAATCCTGAAAATGCAAAAGGAAGACAAAAACACACTTTTTCCAACATTAGTACTAAAAAAGGGTTAGTTTTATGCCACAATTGATGTAATTTATATGTTGCATTTTGTGCACATCAAATACCCCCACACTTGAATCTTTGCTTGTCCTCAAGCAAAACTCTTTATAATGTGGCTTTACACTCCCAAATGGAATGGGTAGAAGAGAAGGTTTTTGGGCTTGTCATAGAGTGTCGGGATTTACAAGATTCTTTATTAAGTTTTATTTATTTACAATCCTATTCGTCATGATTTATTTAAAACATTTCATAAGATAAATTACTTATTAGGGCATAACATGCCTTTTTAAAATTCCACTTATATACAAGTTCACATACCTCACGGGGGATCACTCAACACTCGGCCGAAGATGTATTTTAGTGAATCACTCGAGAGCGGCATGGAACTTACTCCTACCATAGGCTTGCCAAGCAATCAATCCTCCTCCTTTTTAACTATATACCTTTGTAAATATCAAGAGGACTTTTGGGTGAAGGGTTAGGCTTGGGTTAAAGGTAGGTGGTTGGGTTAGTGGTTAGTAAAAGGGCGAAAGGCGTAAAAAAGCGTCGGTTTTCGTAAGACTTTTTATTTTTGCAATTTTTATTTTGATGAAGCCATTATTCAAACAAAGTTATTTTGGATGAACTTGTTTGTTTATTTCTCTTTTGCTTCATCATCAACATTTTTTTTTGGAAAAGTCATACGAAAAACCGAGCTTGTTACTAAAACAAAGGGTTAAAAATAAAAAAAAACAAATGGTGGGAGAAAGGGTGTTTGTTTTTGGGTTAAGAAATGAAAAGGCTTAGGCTCAAAGGGGTTAACTAGGGGGATTTTGGGTAGGTGGTAAAAAAAATGGTGTAGAAATAAAAAGGGTTAGTCCTAATGCCTCCATCATTTACTTACTCGAGTTTAAGTTGGTAAGGACCGGGAATGTATCGTCGTGGCAAGTTCTAGAGTCGTAAGAACCAAGCGGCTATTCACACAAGAAACGAAAAATGAGCATTTAGTTTAAAGATATGTTTTTGTATGCTCAATATGATGTGTGTAAAATGCAACATATAAATTACATCAATTAAGGCATAAAACTAACCCTTTTTAAGTACTAATATTGGAAAAGAGTGTTTTTGTCTTCCTTTTGTATTTTCAGGATTAAATGAGCTCAAAAACGCAAAAGAAGCAAAAAGACAGCTAAATCCAACATAAATACAAGAAAAGGAACATTAGTGGACTGCCCGACCCCTCAACGGCACCTTCCAAAGCAAAATAGAGAAGACAGAAGGCTGAACACGGCCCGTGCTCAGCCAGCACGGGGCCGTGCCCAAGAAGCAGCAGAAAAGACAAATCTATAGAAGCTTCTATTGCCCACCACGGGGCGTGCCCAGCGGACACGGGGGCGTGTCGAAAGTACAGCAGGCGCATTTATTGTAATTGCGAATTACAATTAATGAGGAGAGAGAGTGTCAGACAGGCACGGGGCCGTGCCCAGCTCTCTGTTCAGCCTATAAATAGGAGTGCTTGGATTCATTTCATCTCATCCCTTGGCACACCACCTCTCTCACACTTCATCCACCACCCACCACCACCATAACACCATCATCCACCACCATCATCCATTGTCCATCGTAGAGTGTGTGAGTCGTCTCGGGATCCAAGATTGATCGTAAGAGTTCTTGACAATCAAGGCCATGTTTGCCTAAGTCTCTTACATCACTTGGTGAAGACAAAGTGTCTAGTATAATACTTTTTATTTCTAATCTTTTGCACTTTTTATTTGGTTTTGTATTAATGACTTTAATAACTAGTTACTTATGTTGAAGGTGATCTTTCCTTATCGTTTGTCCGTGGTGTCTTGGCATTATTTTACTGTCTATATAAAATAAAGGATTTTCACCATTCATATCTCCACGGTCTATATGGAGGTATGTTGGCTACCTGGTCGGGGGTTAAGGGAACGGTTTGGTAAAGGTCTTGCCATTGTTCAGCGTTTAGAGGTCCTGCAATGGACCTGGGTCAAATTTAGTAGGACCTCCTTCAATGCTTTACGGTATTGGATGGCGGGGGTCCAAACTCTTTGACCCCCTCATAAGTTAACTACTATTAATACTATAACCCGGCTATTTAGGACTGTATCCCTGCTGACTCAGACTACTTAGCCGAGGGTAACCTCACCGCCAAAAGCGGGGCCTACCACAATACTGCATTAATAACTTAATTCATTATCTTCCAATAATCCACCCTTTTAGGATTGTATCCTTGCTGACTCAAACTACTGGGGTGAGGGTAACGTCACCTTCAAAAGAGGGGCCTACTACAATAACTAAGATAATCTCTTAATTATGTGCAAAAGTGCGGAAATAATCAAAGGTTATACTAGATACGAGTCGGAACCAAGTGATTCATCTTGTCTATCTGTTTTTATTTTATTTTTATTTTCAGTATTTTAGTTAGTTTTTATTTTTCTTAGTTTAAAACATTTTTCTTAACTTTTATTTTGATTAGACGTTGAGGATAAACCGGTACTAAAAGCTCTTGTGTCCTTGGACGACCTCGGTATCTTGCCAACGCTATACTACACTCAACGATGGGTGCACTTGCCCATATGTGTGTTTAGTGTTAGTGAAATATCGTGTTTTATAAATTTAAAACTTGGCTAAAATAAGTGTTAAAAAAAGGGCTTAAAATATACACCTAATATATATAACACTTCACACGCATCAAGTTTTTGGCGCCGTTGCCGGGGACACAAGGATTTTAAGAAAGCTTAAAATCGACGGCCTAATCAGTTTTTCAAAACATTTTTAAAAGCGCGCATTTTTTTCTGCATTTTAGTTTAGATTTGCATTTACAGCAACCTGTACACGGGGCCGTGTTCACTGAACACGGGGCCGTGCTGCACATTTTCATAAAAACAACCAGTAACAGTAACTTGAACACGGGCCGTGCTCACTGAACACGCCCCGTGCTCAACGAAATCAGTAAATTTAATTAAAACGCCCAGATACAGATTCTGAACACGGGGCCGTGCTCACTGAACACGGGGCTGTGTCCAGCCTCTGTTTCCGTTTTTATTTTGTTTTCTGATCTCGAGACTTGGTTGTGGTCTGCTGAGTGATTCTTATGGATCAATACTCAGGAGGTTACAACTACACCTATGATGAGGATGATTATAGGGGTAATTATTGCACTAATTGTCGTAATGCACGTTCGATTCAAAATAATCACTCATATCAACCATCCAATTCATACACCTACTATGAGGAGCCCAGGTACGAGCCATCAACTTCATACACATCCTATGAAGACCAAAGGTATGAACCTCCTCCCTCATACTCATATTTTGATGAACCAAGGTATGAGCCTTCTTACTCATACTTTGAGGAACCAAGATATGAGCCACCACCTTCGTATGCTTATTATGAGGAACCTTGGCGTGAACAACCCACCTCATATGAGTATTATGAAGAACAAAATTACGAACCTTATCCATCATATGCTTACAATGAAGGACAATGGTGTGAACCATCAACTTCATATGGGTATTATGAGGAACAAAGGGTCGAACAACCGGATTCAAGCTTAGAAAATAATGATTCTTTTTCTATAACCGAAGTGACCGATAGGATATTAGAACACATTAGAGTTATCGATCGATGTATAAAAGAAGCTCGCGCAAGGGAAGAGGAGTCCCGCGCAAGAGAAGAATTAAAAAAGGAAGAGATAACTGAAATTGTAAAAATGGAAGAACAAGTAAGTGAAAAATCTACACATGAGTTAAACAACGAAAAAGGTGAGTCCGACAACGTTAAAATCCAAGAAGAGTCTAATTTTGAAGAAATTAATCTCTTGACACCTTCTTTTGAAAATCATTGTTTAGTACCCACTCATGCTAAGTTTTTAAAAGAGTTAAGCACTAACACTAAAATTGACGAAACGGTAAGTGTTAAGTTAACTAATGATCAAACTACACTAATAAAAGAAGACCCATTTGAAATTAACATTACACCGGTTCCATGTTTCTTTCAAAATTCGTTTATTAGTAATGTCACCATTGATAAAGATCTTTGTGTTAACATAATGCCTAACTACATTTTCGAAAAATTAAGTATTAGTGATTTTTCTCCACTTCAAATACCCATTTTTCTATCCAATCGGAAAGTAATAAAATCAATCGGTATAGTTGAAGATGTCTTGGTTCAAACAAATCAAATGGTAATCCCAACCGACTTCGTCATCCTCGATGACGCTCCTCTAGTGTTGGGACGACCATTTGTAAAAACTCACGAAGATTTGAAAAACCGGAAGTTCAATAATCTACCTCTTCAATTAGGGGCATTTAAAAGAAGTGTCGATCTCGAACGATCAATGAAATATCCATTCGGCAATAATGACCCCCTAATTGAAGATGAAGATGAACCACCCGATACAAGTGAAGAGATTGACCACTTTGTTGAAGAAGAGGTCGCCATAGAACAAACTTTTAAAGTTCTTGATCGAAACGAGCAACCAAATAAGGAGTCTCCTAAAGACCCACCACTTGAGCTCAAAGAACTTCCAAAAGGTTTGGAATATGCTTTTCTAGACAAAGATGGTACGTTACCTGTAATTATTTCGTCTAAATTAGATAACTTAGAAAAAGAAAAGTTAATTAATCTTTTGAAAAAACACAAAAATGCAATAGCTTGGAAACTTGTTGACATAAAAGGAATTAGTCCTTCTATGTGCACACACAAAATTTTGATGAATGATGACTACAAATCGGTCATACAACCACAACGTCGAGTAAATCCAAATGTTCAAGAAGTGGTTAAAAACGAAGTCATCAAGTTACTTGACGCCGGACTTATCTATCCTATTTCCGATAGTCCTTGGGTGAGTCCCGTCCAAGTAGTTCCAAAGAAAGGAGGTATGACGGTAATAACTAACGAAAAGAATGAACTAATACCAACAAGAACTGTCACAGGATGGAGAGTATGTATAGATTATAGACGATTAAGTGAGGCAACTAGAAAGGATCATTTTCCTTTACCCTTCATTGATCAAATGTTAGAAAGATTATCCGGTCATAAATTTTATTGTTTCTTGGATGGTTTTTCAGGTTACTTTCAAATCCCGATAGCACCCGAAGACCAAGAAAAGACAACTTTCACATGTCCCTATGGAACTTTTGCTTATCGACGCATGCCGTTTGGTCTATGTAATGCCCCAGCAACATTCCAACGTTGCATGGTAGCCATTTTCCATGACATGATAGAAAAGACAATGGAAGTCTTCATGGACGACTTTTCTATCTTTGGGGATTCATATGACCAATGCCTCGATAACCTTGAACGAATGCTATCCCGATGTGAGGAAACTAACCTCGCCCTTAATTGGGAAAAATGCCATTTCATGGTAACGGAGGGAATAGTACTCGGTCACAAAATCTCAAGCGAAGGAATGGAGGTGGATCGAGCCAAAATAGATACCATTTCTAGACTACCACCTCCATCCTCCGTAAGAGCTATCAGAAGTTTCCTAGGGCATGCCGGATTCTATAGGCGGTTTATCAAAGACTTTTCAAAGATCTCAAGGCCTCTAACAAAATTACTTGAAAAAGATGCTCCTTTCATCTTTGACAAGGATTGCAATCAAGCATTTCTAACCCTAAAGGAAATGCTAGTCAATGCACCTATCATGATAGCGCCTGATTGGAAATTTCCTTTCGAAATCATGTGTGATGCTAGTGACTTTGCAGTTGGAGCTGTCTTGGGACAAAGAAAAGAAAAGCATTTCCACCCAATCTATTATGCTAGTAAAACACTTAATGATGCACAAGAAAATTACACAACAACTGAAAAAGAATTACTAGCTGTGGTATTTGCTTTTGATAAATTTCGTTCTTATCTTGTTCTTTCTAAAACTATAGTCTATACAGACCATGCAGCCATTCGATATCTCTTCAAGAAGCAAGACACAAAACCACGTTTGATTAGGTGGATTCTACTCCTCCAAGAATTTGACATTGAAATCAAGGACAAAAGAGGAGCAGAAAATACCGCAGCAGATCATCTTTCACGCTTAGAGGACCCAGCTTTGGAGGCAACCAGGGAAGAGCAAATCAACGAAAAATTTCCAACTGAGTCCCTGGAAATGGTGGAATATAAGGAAGAACCATGGTACGCCGACTATGCTAACTACCTAGCTAGCGGTATAGTCGCAAAAGGATGGCCACATCATCAAAGAAAAAAATTCTTTGCTAATGTGAAACACTACTGTTGGGAAGATCCATATCTTTTCAAAATGTGTGCCGACCAACTCGTCAGACGATGCGTACATGGTAGTGAAGCACGAAGAATTCTCCGCCATTGTCATGAAGGTCCATACGGAGGACATCATGGTGCTGCCAGTACCGCACGAAAAGTATTTGATTCAGGATTTTATTGGCCAACCATTTACAAAGACGCCCAAAGTCTTGTAAAAACATGTGATGCTTGCCAAAGAACAGGTAATATTTCTTCCAAAAACGAAATGCCACAAAATGGCATTCTTGTTTGTGAAATTTTTGATGTGTGGGGACTAGACTTTATGGGACCTTTCCCACCATCGAAAGGAAACAAATATATACTTGTGGCAGTAGATTACTTGTCTAAATGGGCCGAGGCCGAGGCACTTCCAACAAATGATGGAAGAGTCGTGGTAAGATTTCTGAAAAAATTATTCTCTCGTTTTGGCACACCTAAAGCTTTAATAAGTGATAGAGGTACCCATTTTTGCAACCATCAACTTGAAATTTTTTTAACAAGATATGGGGTCTATCACCGGGTCTCAACAGCGTATCACCCTCAAACAAACGGACAAGCCGAAGTGACTAATAGAGGTTTAAAACGAATACTCGAAAAAACCGTAGGGTTAAATAGAAAAGAATGGGCTGATAAATTAGATGATGCTTTGTGGGCCTTTCGAACTGCTTATAAAACAACGATAGGTACAACCCCATATAAGCTAGTTTATGGAAAAAAGTTGTCATTTGCCAGTAGAAATTGCACACAAAGCCTACTGGGCGATCAAAAATGTAAACTTAGATTTAGAATTTGCTGGTAAACATCGATTTTGTCAATTAAACGAATTAGACGAGCTTAGGAATTATGCATACTCAAACTCTGAAATTTATAAGGAAAGAATGAAAAATTTGCATGACAAACATATTAAACCTAATGAATTTCAGGTAGGAGATCTAGTTCTTTTGTTTAATTCACGACTTCGATTGTTTCCTGGTAAATTAAAGTCTAGGTGGTCAGGACCTTTTTCCATCACCCATATTTTTCCACACGGTGCAGTAGAAATTAAATCTCGAAATGGGCCACCATTTAAAGTCAATGGCCAACGGCTGAAACTCTATCAAGGATTTATTGAGGATGAGGAAGAAGAGATCTCGCTTCAAACGGTGGAAGAATAAAAACATCATGCCTGGTAAGTTACGAACGGTTGAGACGACAAAATAAAGCGGTAAGTTTTCTAACCATGGCTTATGGGAAAAAGGGGCACTCACACGAGCACTTAAAAAAAAAAAAAAAAAAAAGAGGCTCGGCACGAGGCCGTGTCCGCTGGACACAGGGCCGTGTTCGCGCTGCAGACGGGATAAAACCCCTTTTTCAAAACAGTTTCTTCATTCCACACGCCCCGTTTCCCCACAAAAGCTCTGGTTCCAGGCGATTTTTCATGAAATTTCGACGTCTCCTATCGATCTAACAAAGTCAAGGTATGATTCTATCACTCTTAGTAGTTAGATTAGTTACTTGCATGTAGTTAAAACACCAAAAATTTGGAAAAAAATCTAGGGTTCTTGAAGTTCATCCGGATCAAACCTCAAATTTTTGTTTAGATCTATTTGCATTTAGTTAGATTAGTGTTAAGGAAAGTAAATACACTTAGATTGTTCATAGATTCACCCGATTTCTTACAAAAACCCCAAACCCTTGTTCTTGAACCGAAAAAGATAAAATTGATGGGGTAAACGGGATATTTTGGGAAAAACGGTGTTTAGGGTTTCATTTTCGGGGGAAACCGCACCTATTGGACCAAAAATTTTCAAGTTTTCGAAACCGGGTCGAAAAATGAAGTTTTTGAGTAACAGACCTCTGGACACGGGGCCGTGTCCGCTGGGCACGGGGTCGTGTCCAGCCGGCTGTTTGCAGTTTCTTTAAAAATCTCATTATTCCGTGAAATTTTTTTTGGTGTATTCTTTCAGATGGCGAAATTCACAAGGTTCAATGCAAGTGAGCTCGATGCAAGGGCAAGGTACGAGATACTTCAAACAAGACCCGAGGAGTACCCCAGGAGAGCTTGCACGGACTTGTTAACCTTGGTAAACCAGCTGGACCGATTCAACAACATCGTTACGGGACCACTAGCTGTTGCATTAAACACTAGGCTTCGGTCGGTGCATCAATGCACCATGGAGTTCTACAGTACCTTCAACTTCACTTCAAGGTGTGACCCTTTCGACAATGAAGGGGTTGTATTTCGGTGTGGAGGGACAATGTACTCGATCTCCATGGCACAGTTTGGAGCCATAATAGGGCTATACCAAGAAGAGGAATCGGGAAACGAAGAAAATACCGGGGGATTAAGAGATTTGGATGAAAATGAAAGACAAGCCGCATGGGCTTAAATCGGTGAAGGAATCTACAACCCTCACAGCACCAAGAGTACGAAGCTAAGGGATCCGCTCTATCGCTACATTCACAGGATCCTCACCTACTCTCTAAACCAACGTCACGACAGTAGCGGTGTTGTAGGGTTGAAAGATTTGGTTGTCCTCCACTGTATCCACAACCAGAAGCCTCTCGATGTTCCGTATCTCCTATTACGAAACATGCATCTCAACCGCCTTGCTCGCGCTCCAACGCCTATCTTCTTCGGAGGATGGGTGTACCGTCTTTTCAAGCATTACACGCGAATTCCAAGAGCCTTTGAAAGAAGCCCATGGTCGGGATGAGTTGACTACCACATTTGCCGAGCCATGAACTTACTTTATGAGGCAGAAGACGGAACAGTAAGTTTCCAAAGAACGCAAGGCTATGCATGGAACCCACAGGAGGCCCTAGTTCTTCACGCACCACCTCCCCACCACCAGTATCAACCCCGTGGTGATCCGGGTCAATCCTCCTCACAAGGAGGCGGTTTTCCTAATTTTCAAAGTTTGCATGATTTGTTGCAGGAAAACCTCATGTGTACTCAGAACACCTATAACATGGCGAGCAACACCTACCACCGGGTCGGAGCTATTGAAAGAAACCTATCCGAGATTCAAGACGATGTCGGATACATACGAGACCACATTGCACGCCATGGAGGGGATGATGACGACGATGATGATGATGATGATGATGATGATGCTATGGAGTAGGCGGGAGGAGCATAGGAGGAAGCGGTTGATGGATGACTCCCCAGGTTAACCCTTTGCAATCTTGAACAATTGATGGCCTGCATGCCAAGTGTTAGACAATTTACTTTTCCTAACTATTTCCTGCATTTTATTATTTTTTTTCTTTTACTTTATGCTTGGAACAATTAACTATGGTAATTTAGGATGTTTGTGTTGCTTGGAGTGGTATTAAGTGATGAAACAGGTACAAACCAAGGCTTGGGGTGCTAAGCCTCAGCACTTATAAGGCCAGGATGGAAAAACCGGAGGAAGAAACCTGTTTTTCAGGCTTTCAGACTGTCCACACGGGGACGTGTCCAGCCAACACGCCCCCGTGCTCACCGCCCAGACCTGCTGTTTGGCTTCTGTCCTGCAGATTTTTTGTCCGACACGTGGCCGTGTCCTGTGGACACGGGGCCGTGTCCACCTTCTGTAAGTTCCCGTTACTGGCACCTGAACACGGGGTCGTGCCCACTCAACGCGGGGTCGTGTCCAGGCTGCCAGTAACACAAAATTTTTGCTTTTTACGCCTATTTACACATCTAATCAACCTAAAAATTTATTTTTGGGACACATTGAGGACAATGTGTAATTTAAGTGTGGGGGGATGCTAAAACCTTGAATTTTGCAAAGTCCTAAATACAAGCCTTACACAAAACTCTATTGGAACCGCTAATCACCTCCAAAATTTTTCAAAAATTTCAATTTTTTTTATTGTCTAGGTTTAACTTGGGAAATTCAAGTTCTCAAAAAGGTTATATTTTTACAAATTTACAACCAATAGCGTAGTGATAAAAAGAACCAACATAAGAAAATTATGAAAAGGCATGACAAACTTAGTTAAAATTTGATTATATATACTTGATCACATAAAAACCCATTCCCACAAAAAAGTGAGTTTTGAGCCTTTATTGAGCATACAATTACATATCATTAGACTAAATGCTCATTTTTCGTTTCTTGTGTGAATAGCCGCTTGGTTCTTACGACTCTAGAACTTGCCATGACGATACATTCCCGGTCCTTATCAACTTAAACCCGAGTAAGTAAATGATGGAGGCATTAGGACTAACCCCTTTTTATTTCTACACCATTATTTTTCTTTTTCTTTTACCACCTACCCAACAATCCCCCTAGTTAGCCCCTTTGAGCCTAAACCTTTTCATTTCATCACCCAAACCAAAAACCCTTTTACCCACCAAAACCTTTTTCATTTTCTAACCTTTTGTTTTAGTAACAAGTTCGGTTTTTCGTATGATCAAAAAAAAAAAAAAAAATGTGTTGATGATGAAGCAGAAAAATAAACAAACAAGTTCATCAAAAATAACTTTGTTTGAATAAAAGCTTCATCAAAATAAAAAGTTGCAAAAATAGAAAATCTTACGAAAACCGACACTTGTTACGCTTTTTCGCCCTTTTTCTACTAACCACTATCCCAACCACCTACCTTTAACCCAAGCCTAACCCTTAACCCACAAAGTCCTCTTGATATTTACAAAGGTATAAAAGTTAAAAAGGATGAGGATTGATTGCTTGGCAAGCCTATGGTAGGAATAAGTTCCATGCCGCTCTCGAGTGATTCACTAAAAATACACCTTCGGCCGAGTGTGAGTGATTTCTCCCGTGAGGTATGTGAACTTGTATATAAATGGAATTTTAAAAAAAGGCATGTTATGCCCAAATAAGTAATTTCTCCTATGAAACGTTCTAAATAAATCATTACAAATAGGATTGTAAATAAATAAAAATAAAACCCAAAAAGATATTGGACATCCCGACACTCTACGACAAGCCCAAAACCTTCTCTTCTACCTATTCCATTTGGGAGTGTAAGCCACATATTAAAGAGTTTTGCTTGAGGACAAGCAAAAGTTCAAGTGTGGGGGAATTTGATGTGTGTAAAATGCAACATATAAATTACATCAATTAAGGCATAAAACTAACCCTTTTTAAGTACTAATATTGGAAAAAGAGTGTATTTGTCTTCCTTTTGTATTTTCAGGATTAAATGAGCTCAAAAACGCAAAAGAAGCAAAAAGACAGCTAAATCCAACATAAATACAAGAAAAGGAACATTAGTGGACTGCCTGACCCCTCAACGGCACCTTCCAAAGCAAAATAGAGAAGACAGAAGGCTGAACACGGCCCGTGCTCAGCCAGCACGGGGCCGTGCCCAAGAAGCAGCAGAAAAGACAAATCTATAGAAGCTTCTATTGCCCACCACGGGGCGTGCCCAGCGGACACGGGGGCGTGTCGAAAGTACAGCAGGCGCATTTATTGTAATTGCGAATTACAATTAATGAGGAGAGAGAGTGTCAGACAGGCACGGGGCCGTGCCCAGCGGACACGGGGCCGTGCCCAGCTCTCTGTTCAGCCTATAAATAGGAGTGCTTGGATTCATTTCATCTCATCCCTTGGCACACCACCTCTCTCACACTTCATCCACCACCCACCACCACCATAACACCATCATCCACCACCATCATCCATTGTCCATCGTAGAGTGTGTGAGTCGTCTCGGGATCCAAGATTGATCGTAAGAGTTCTTGACAATCAAGGCCATGTTTGCCTAAGTCTTTTACATCACTTGGTGAAGACAAAGTGTCTAGTATAATACTTTTTATTTCTAATCTTTTGCACTTTTTATTTATTAATGACTTTAATAACTAGTTACTTATGTTGAAGGTGATCTTTCCTTATCGTTTGTCCGTGGTGTCTTGGCATTATTTTACTGTCTATATAAAATAAAGGATTTTCACCATTCATATCTTCACGGTCTATATGGAGGTATGTTGGCTACCTGGTCGGGGGTTAAGGGAACGGTTTGGTAAAGGTCTTGCCATTGTTCAGCGTTTAGAGGTCCTGCAATGGACCTGGGTCAAATTTAGTAGGACCTCCTTCAATGCTTTACGGTATTGGATGGCGGGGGTCCAAACTCTTTGACCCCCTCATAAGTTAACTACTATTAATACTATAACCCGGCTATTTAGGACTGTATCCCTGCTGACTCAGACTACTTAGCCGAGGGTAACGTCACCGCCAAAAGCGGGGCCTACCACAATACTGCATTAATAACTTAATTCATTATCTTCCAATAATCCACCCTTTTAGGATTGTATCCTTGCTGACTCAAACTACTGGGGTGAGGGTAACGTCACCTTCAAAAGAGGGGCCTACTACAATAACTAAGATAATCTCTTAATTATGTGCAAAAGTGCGGAAATAATCAAAGGTTATACTAGATACGAGTCGGAACCAAGTGATTCATCTTGTCTATCTGTTTTTATTTTATTTTTATTTTCAGCATTTTAGTTAGTTTTTATTTTTCTTAGTTTAAAACATTTTTCTAAACTTTTATTTTGATTAGACGTTGAGGATAAACCGGTACTAAAAGCTCTTGTGTCCTTGGACGACCTCGGTATCTTGCCAACGCTATACTACACTCAATGATGGGTGCACTTGCCCATATGTGTGTTTAGTGTTAGTGAAATATCGTGTTTTATAAATTTAAAAGTTGGCTAAAATAAGTGTTAAAAAAAGGGCTTAAAATATACACCTAATATATATAACACTTCACACGCATCACAATAAAGGCTCAAAACTCACTTTTTGTGGGAATGGGTTTTTATGTGATCAAGTATATACAATCAAATTTTAACTAAGCTTGTCATGCCGTTTCATAATTTTCTTATGTTGGTTCTTTTTATCACGACGCTCTCGGTTGTAAATTTGTAAAAATATAACCTTTTTAGAATTTGAAATTCCAAAGTTAAACCTAGACAAGTAAAAAAAATGAAAAATTTTGAAAAAATTTGGGGTGATTAGCGGTTCCAATAGAGTTTTGTGTAAGGCTTGTGATTAGGACTTGCAAGATTCAAAGTTTTAGCATCCCCCCACACTTAAATTACACATTGTCCTCAATGTGTCCCAAAAATAAGTTTTTAGGTTGATTGAATGTGTAAAAAGGTGTGAAAAAGCAAAATTTATGTTTCTGGGCGTCTGGACACGGCCCCGTGGTGTCCGGGCACGGCCCCGTGTTCAGATCGCCAGTAACGGAAATTTGTAAAGAGAAACAGAAGCCTGGGCACGGGGGCGTGTTCAGTGAACACGGCCCATGTCCAGTTACCTGAACTGGGCATTTTCTGCGGATTGTGCAGCACGGGGCCGTGTTGGGCGGGCACGGCCCGTGCTGAACTTGCTGTAATGAAGAAAATTTTGTCGGATGGCCCTGTTTTCGTGCATGGGGTGCTGGTTCAAGTTTCCCTTGTTATCCTTCACCATCCCGAGTGTGTTTTACTCATTACAACATCATCCAAACACCAAATTAGCTAAACCATCATTCATTAAAACATAAAGAGAATTACATAATAGTCCTAGAAAATTAAAACAAAGAAGGAAAAAAAAATTAAAGGTCCTAAACTAGATAGGTCAAGTGATACATAAAATCATCTTAAGGAGCTCTACTATTACACTGAGAACCAAAATTCCGGAAATAATTTTCCGGTATCTAAAAGTTTAGTCAAACTCCGAGCCGAAGGGTGTTAAAGCCATTCTTCTATCTCTCTTGGGAGGAAGAAGGCGGCGTCATTCTCCTCAACATCTTGTGGAGGAGGAGCGACACCAACTGGAACCCCTTGTAGTACGTCCCGAGGGGGCTCTGGATGCATGGCCTACCATTCGGCCGGTATGATGACTTCGGGAACCACATTCCATGCCCTTTGGGTAATGATTGGAACCAAAGGAGGAGAAGCGAGAATGTTCAACCTTTGGTGCAAAAGGTTGACCTCTCGAAGACATCCCTCTAGTCCCACCGTCAAATGATTGATACGGTCGACCAATGCTTCTTCCACTCCTGTTATTTCATCAATGGCCTCTCTTAAAGCGTAAACATAGTTTACAAGAGAATCTTCAACTGTTGATGACCTTCTTCCTTTTCGGTTGTTCCTAGAGTGCGATGAAGATGTTCCGCTAGTTCTGCTCGCCATTCTGAGAAGACATACCGAAAAGAGCTCAATTTTATGTAAACGGTACCTCGGACACGGCCCCGTGCTCAATGAGCACGGCCCCGTGTTCAGATGACTGCAGATTTTTGGAACAAGGAATCTTGGTGTTTTAATTTGTTTTCATGATTTTTAAAACGTTTCTAAGCAGAAACAACTTAAAACATTGTTGTAGAACTTATTTTTAACAAGATTCCTTGAATAAAAATCTAACAATCATCTCAATAAGGCTTGGAATTATGGAGATTTCAAGCTCTAATGGAGGTGTTAAGAGAAATTGAAGAAGAAGGTAATGGATAAAAGTGGAAAAGACAAGATGGTTGTTGGGAACCTTCTTTAGAATATACCTAGGATGGTATGTGGGAAGATCCACCAGATCTTTGTCTTTGGAGTGGTCCATATGTGCAGGAATCTTGCTGCATTTATAGAAAATGACAGCATGCTGCACACGGCCCCGTGTTCAGATGAAATCCTGACACACTTTGTCCGTATTCTGACACGAAATCAGACGAGAATCTTTGGGTGAACACGGGGGCGTGCTGACCTGGACACGGCCCCGTGTCTAGAGGCTGTATTATGGAGTTTGTCTATTTCTAAGGAACTTATCCGGATCGGGCGATTCCATACTGGATGGAACAACCCCAAAGTGCCTAAGATACCTTAATTGCTCTAGATTAAGACGAGAACGCAAGAGGTTGTCGGTGAGGGTGATTCCTATGCTAAATGTAGGTGGACAAGTCCAACCCTTTCCCGGGCTATCGTTAAAGAAGGTGTATGCCGAATCGCTCAGGTCTATGTATGCACCGAACGAAGTCGATGGGGAGTCCTTCACGGCACAATCGGCACAGGGACGACTATCGCTCAAATCCTCGCTAGAGTTAGATGTAACGTTGGGAACAACGAAGTTGTTTTTATTTGAATGCGATCCCAACAATTCTTCTTGGTTATCGTCTTGAGATAAATTATTGAAATCTATCCTAAGTTCTTTTAACCAATTAAGAATCAGATCTTCCATTTGAAATAGTTCATCAAGAAGCATTTCTCCTAGAAGATCCGGTTGAGAGCATTCGAGGGAGAGATAGGGATTATATTTACTTTCGCCCCTCTTAAGGCTACGGGAAAACGATGGGTCTATATAGTGGGGCTTATAATTTAGAAAATAACATTCTAATTCTTTATGGGAACCACCACATATTTGACACCACGAACCATAAGAGTGCCGAAAGTAAAAAATATCAGTATCACTCATGTTTGTGTCAGAAATTACCAACCTTCGGGATCTTACGGTTCTGTTTTCAAAAACTGAATCTTGGGCACGGGGCGTGTTGAGTGGGCACGGCCCCGTGTTCAGCTTACTGTCTGACTTAAAACAGGATTGCCAGCTCCAATGATTGGGTACGGGGCGTGTTCAGTAGGCACGGCCCATGCTGAGTTCTGCAGAAACTGAAAAACTACGAAAATCCTAAAAAAAAACAGAAAAATTAGAAAAAAAACGATTAGGCCGTTGATTCCTAACTTTGTTAAAATCCTTGTGTCCCCGGCAACGGCGCCAAAAACTTGATGTGCGTGAGTGTTATTAGTTTTTAATGTATATTTTAAGCCCTTTTTAACACTTTTTAGCCAAGTTTTAAATTTATAAAACACGATATTTTACTAACACCAAACACACATATGGGCAAGTGCACCCATCGTGAGCCTAGTATAGTGTTGGCAAGATACCGAGGTCGTCCAAGGATGTTGGTGCATACGTCTGTCGACTTCGTCTTCGTACGAGTCTTAGATTGGTATTGAAAGATCAAGGCACAAAGTACGAGAAAATTGTCAAAATTAGGTTAGAAGTTAATTTCGCACGAAATTACCAACTGGTAATTTCACACGAAATTACTGGGTAATTTCGCATGAAATGGTAATTTCGTGTGAAGGTAATTTCGCTTGAACATGTTCATGCGAAATTTCCTTGCTTATAAATAGGGGTCTTGTAATTTCATTTGAAGTAGTCCTGTTTTTGTGTTCCGGAGCCGAAGTGCTGCTGAAGTGTCTCTGTGCTGTAAATCTTTGTCAGATTAATAAACCAGACAGTTAAAATTGAATATCAAGCTAAACGAAGACTGAATCAATGAATTCCGCCTCTGATTCTGTCTAAAAACTCTTCTGAACGACTCATTTGGTCGGTAAAACGATCATACATGTGGTATCAGAGCTCAGGAGGAAGAGTTCTTACCTTTTAGCTTGTTTTCGCTAGAAAATTCTGTTTTCTACACTTTCTTTTCAAAATTGAACAAGTTTTAACGGATAAAATGGTTTGAATTTCACACATTATATGTGAAACAGTGTTTTAACAAAGCCTTGAGAGAATTAGACCTAAAATCGAGCTAAAACCTGATCAATTTGACAAAAGTTGGGCCGAAATGATGACATCAGCATAATTTCACGTGAAATAGCATCATAATTTCGCACGGAATTATAATTTCGTTTGAGATATTCCATACGAAATTACAATTTCGTTTCTAAGTAGTGATTTCGTTTGAATTTTTTGTAATTCCGTACGAAATTAAATTTCGTTTGGTGGGTTCAAACGAAATACCTAATTTCGTTTGAAGATTCTAATTTCTCTTGTATTGTTATTTCGCTTGAAACTGTTGTGCAGGTTATTTTGCTTGAGTAGGAATTTCGCTTGAAGAATTTCGTTGGAAAGTGACTCATATTGTGAAACATGTTACCAAAGCATGGATTTTGAAGAAGATATATTGTTGTATTACTATATATCTCAAGAGGAGAGTCCTATTAAGCTTGAAAAAGAACCAGTTTTCGAAAAATCAATTTCAAGAGAACTAGTTTCAATAAAAAAGGATTCAGAAATTGTTTTAGAACAAGTGGAAAAGGGTTTAGATGATGTTTCAGAAAAGAATGAAAAAGATTCAGAAGTTTTTTTAGAAAGAGCTCCAGTTTTTGATCATTCATACTCATCTGATGAAGAATGTGGTGATGATAGTAGAGAAATTGAAAAACTTGAGTTTTATAAAAAAAATATTTTCGTCTGAAATGTTTAATGAATCCTTTGCAGAACAAATTGAAAATCTCAAGAATAAAGTAGCTGCGAAAAAGAAGAATCATGAAGCAGCAAATGTGGAAGAAAGTGTAAAATCTGAGAATAAATAGGTTGACAGTGTTCATATAGAAACATCTGAACAAGAAAAGACAACTATGTTGTCACAGAACGATGAAGTCAAACCTGAAGAAAGATTTCAAGTGATAAAAGAACAGGCTGAAGAAATTCCAGTTTCCAAGATCGAGAAGAAAGCTGATGTTGAAAAGATAACTGAGATGTGCTCAAAGTGTGATAAATTCAAAGCAGACAATGTCAAACTCCTGAAAGATGTGGAGAGTTTGACATTGGAAAATAAAAATTTGAAAGAAAACGAAAAAGAATTTCAAAACAAAGTAAAAATTTTTGAAAATGAAAAATTAAAAATTGAAAAGGTTTTTCAAAATAAAATAAAGATTTTAGAAGATGAAAAGTCTGTTATTTTTAAAAATAATATTGAAAAACATATGGCAATAAATTCTCATCTCCAGAAAGTCATTCGTCTTGAAAATGAAGCTGAAATTGATAGAAATAAAATCAAGGAGTTAGAGAATAAATTGAAAGGTTTTGTGACTTCGTCATCAGTACCAGATTATATTTGTCCAAAACCGATCAATTCAGTTCCAATAAGTGACAATGTCAAAAATTTTGACAAAGTCAAAATTGAAGATTGTGATGATAAAACTGATGATGAAAATGAGAAAAAGAAATTGTTTCTAAAATTAAAAGAAAAATTTCAAGAAACCGTTCTACAGTCTACTGAAAAAGGCGAATGCTCAACGCAAAAACCTTTGAAGAAGAATGTGGAACAAAAACAAAAAGGTAAAAATTTGAAAAGTTTTCAAAAAGAAAATAAAAGATCATCAGTTCAATCATCCAATCATGATAAAAAATCACAAAAATTTGAAAATCAAAATTCAAAAAATGTTGGTAATAAGTGGTGCAGGTTTGACCACGGTGCTCAAAGGACAAATCCAGCTTACAAGAGGAGAAATGACTACCACAAGGCCAAGCAATGTCACGATCTTAGTGTTTGGTTTGAAAGTGGTGAATGGTACGATAATAGAGTGTGTTACAAATGTGGTTATCAAGGACACATTGCTGTTAACTGCCAGAGTTGGAGCTTTGAGACGAGGAGATGTTATGATTGTCAAATCAAAGGCCACATTGCAAGAGATTGCCCAATGAGATTAAAGGGAAGATCGAGGGCTGAATCTCAGAAAATGGCAAAGAAACCAGCCAAAGTCGAAGAAAAGCCCAAAGAACAGAAAGTTCTAGAACAGAAAGTGAAGCTTTCACAAGGGCAGAAAGACAGACAGAGAAAGAAAAGGAAGAAAGCGAGGGAGTATCTCCAAAGGATTTTGTCCTCGGATACAACAGGAAAATCAGATAGCAGTTCTGATAAATCATCTTGCTCGCCAAAGAATGATAAATCAAGCAAAACGAATTCATCAGATACAAATCTGAGGACGAAAGGGATATTAAAGAAAGAAAATGCAGTTAATCAAGAGATTAACAAACCAAAGAAAGTGAAATTTTCACTTTCTGGCGATGAGTTTGTTTCTTCGGAAACAAAGGAGCTACATTTTGGCAATGAATCTGACCTGTCAAAGTCAGAAGAGCCACGTACAGGCGATAAATCTGGATCGTCAAAACCAGAAGAGCCATCTGTTGATGTAAAATGTGATAAATCCATTAAGACAATGGATGATGTAAACTTTCCATCATTGTCAAACGGAAATTTAAAACAAAAAATTGAAAAGAAACCGAGTGACGATCACTCAAAAACACCCAAGGTTCGTCAGGCTTGGGTGGATCTGTTTAAATGAAAAACCTGACTTGCCGGAGCTTCCAAGTTGGTAATCGTGGAGCATGAATCGGCATCTTTCTTGAGAAATTCACTTCGGTGATATTTCGAATTTCAAAAGATTAATCAGGGACATTAAGTTGTACTTGATTTATCTGTCTTACAAGTGATTGTGAAAATCGGGAAATGTTAAATTTTTACATGTGATTGAAAGAACAATGTGATGATACCCCAATTTTACAAGTGGTAAAATCAACAAAACTAATTTTTCCGGAAAAACCATTTTGATTAAAACAAACTGTGTTTTGAAATCATAATGGGAAAATAGTTTGTTGTAAGAGGGAGTTCTGATTGTTTATGGCAAGTGGATGGCGAATTGAAGTAATTCGCATCATGTTGTCATTTTAGTTGTACAGTCTATTGTTTTCAAAATTTCCCAGAAAATCAAAATTGGAACATATTTTGATTTTAGGGGGAGTAAAAATTTTATAAAAATTAGAAAATTTGAAAATGTCAAAAACATTGAAAAATTCAAAAAGGAGTTTTGTTGTGAATAAGAGGAAATGATAGAGAATCAGTGGACTATCACAGCATGCTAAAGAAATGAAATGTCAAATGTGATAAACGGTCTCACTAAAGATGTGACTATAGGCTCAGCTAGATTAGTAGTTTTGCGATAACGATACAAACTTAAAAGAAAAAGCCTAGTTCTAGTGGGAAACATGGTTGAAAGCATAGTACTTAGTTTTGTCCTTCTTGATTGTGTGCCTACTCGGTAATCGCTGATTGTCTTAGGACATAAAACCGGTTAAGTTTGTGAGCTTTCACTACTTTGCTGAAAATCACTGTGATTCTGTGTTTTCTTTTTGCAAAGACTTAAACTTGTTTTATTTCTTTATTTTGTTTAAGCATTGGACATTCTCTGCATATACGTGAGTATCGAACTGGATGTTATTGCCTAAACGTTCTGCTCTATTTTATTTGGTGTTTCGTTTAAGCTTTGGATCACCTCTGCGTATACGGGAGTATCGAACTGGTGGTTAAAGCCTAAACAATTTCAATCTGTTTTTATTTCTTATTTTGTTTAAACATTGGACTTTCTCTGCGTATACGGAAGTATTGACCTGATTGTTAATGTTTAAACATTCTGCGTTGTTTTCGCACAAATCACAGTTGATAAAAGTTTAAAGGCATTACTTTGAGTTAGTGTATTACATGATGAGGGGATATGCTGAGATCGTGGGGTCCATAAGAATTTAGTGCAAAATTAATATACCTTAACGTATCGGTAAGTATTTCGAAAGTTTTTAGATTGAGCTTAAGAGGACAACTATATCGTCAATCAACGTGAATCGTTTAGAACTTAAAGTGTTAAAAGCTCAACGGTGCTTGTGATTTGTCTAAAAAACTGATATGATCCTCTTGCACAAACTCACAAAAATAGTGTCTGTAAATATTTCTTTACTGCATTTCATAAAAATCAAAATCCCAAAAAGATTTTAGTGTGTTTTAGCATAAATTTTGAAAAATCCAAAAAGATTTTTGACAACTGATGTTGAAGAGCTGATTTTCAAAACTCCAAGTGCTAAACATGTTGAACTAGAGGTTTAGAAAAGTATGTTGGAAATGTGAAGATTTTGAATTGTTTAAATGGTTCATTAACTTGAAATTAAAGTTGAATGTTAACCTACAAGTGATCTTCATAGCTTATAAATGTTAAATCTGTTTTTTTTATAAGTGGTTGTGATTTGTGCAGGTTAAAGCCAGGTTCCTGATTCTGAGTGATTCCAGAAAGTCAGGCTACAATCTAGAACCTGAGAAAGCCTAAAAGCAGAGTTTGAGCCAGGATGCAATCTCAAAGCGATAGCTAATTCCAGACAGCGATCCTAGTTTGATGAAAGGGGGAGTCTGACGAGGTTAGAGCCAGAGAAAGATCCTGGAGCAACATTCAAAGGGGAGTGTTGATGCTGAAGAAGAGAAGATAAAGTTTGAAAGATTCTTACAATGGAGAATATTTTGGAAAGATAGAGAAGACCGATCAAGACCGAAGACGTGATATGCCAAAGACTCGATACTTCAGACTCGTCAACATCCGAGGGGGAGTCTGTTGGTGCATACGTTTGTTGACTTCATCTTCGTATGAGTCTTAGATTGGTATTGAAAGATCAAGGCACAAAGTACGAGAAAATTATCAAAATTAGGTTAGAAGTTAATTTCGCACGAAATTACTGGGTAATTTCGCATGAAATGGTAATTTCGTGTGAAGGTAATTTCGCTTGAACATGTTCATGCGAAATTACCTTGCCTATAAATAAGGGTCTTGTAATTTCGTTTGAAGTAGTCCTGTTTTTATTTTCCGAAGCCGAACTGCTGCTGAAGTGTCTATGTGCTGTAAATCTTTGTCAGATTAATAAACCAGACAGTTAAAATTGAATATCAAGCTAAACGAAGACTGAATCAATGAATTCCGCCTCTGATTCTGTCTAAAAACTCTTCTGAACGACTCATTTGGTCGGTAAAACGATCCTACAAAGGACACAAGAGCTTTTAATACCGGTTTATCCTCAACGTCTAATCAAATCAAAAAGTTAGAAAAATGTTTTTAAACTAGAAAAATAAAAACTAACTAAAATGCTGAAAAATAAAATAAAAATAAAAACAGATAGACAAGATGAATCACTTGGCTCCGACTCGTGTTTAGTGTAACCTTGGATTATTTCCGCACTTTTACACTTTTTAAGAGATTATCTTAGTTATTGTAGTAGGCCCCTCTTTTGAAGGTGACGTTACCCTCAACCCAGTAGTTTGAGTCAGTAAGGATACAATCCTAAAGGGTCGGATTATTGAAAGATAATTAATTAAGTTATTAGTGCATATTATGGTAGGCCCCTCTTTTGAAGGTGACGTTACCCTCGGCTAAGTAGTCTGAGTCAGCAAGGATACAATCCTAAGTAGCCGGATTAAAGTATTAATAGTAGTTTACATATGAGGGGATCAAAGAGTTTGGACCCCCGCCATCCAATACCGGTGAGTATTGAAGGAGGACCTACTAAATTTGACCCAGGTCCTTGCAGGATCTATACACTGAACAAGGCAAGACTCTTACCAAACCGTTCCCTTAACCCCCGACCAGGTAGCCAACATACCTCCATATAGACCGTGGAGATATGAATGGTGAAAATCTTTTTTTTTTATATAGACAGTAAAATAATGCCAAGACACCACGGACAAACGATAAGGAAGAATCACCTTCAACATAAGAAACTAGTTATTAAAGTCATTAATACATAACCAAGTAAAAAGTGCGAAAAGATTAAAAATAAAAAGTATTACACTAGACACTTGTCTTCACCAAGTGACGTAAGAGACTTAGGCAAACATGGCCTTTGATTGTCAAGAACTCTTACGATCAATCTTGGATCCCGAGATGACTCACACACTCTATGATGGACAATGGATGATGGTGGTGGATGATGGTGTTGTGATGGTGGTGGGTGGTGGGTGAAGTTTGAGAGAGGTGGTGTGCCAAGGGATGGTTTGCAAATGAGCCAAGTACCCCTATTTATAGCCTGAACAGCAGCCCGGGCACGGCCCCGTGTCCATTGGGCACGGCCCCGTGTCCATCTTCTTCTCTTCCTTCATTAATTGCAGTTTGTCTGCATCAGTTGACCACGCCCCCGTGTCCGCTGGGCACGCCCCCGTGTGCAGAAGTATATCTGTACTATCAAGATTTGCTTGGATTCTGCGAATCTTATAGTTGACCACGGCCCCGTGTCCGCTGAGCACGGCCCCGTGGTGGGCGATAGAAGCTTCTATAGCTTTGTCTTTTATGCTGGCACTTGGGCACGCCCCCGTGTTTACTGAGCACGGGGCGTGTTCAGCCTTCTGTTCTCTTGTTTTGCTTGGGAAGATGCTGTCGGGGAGGTCGGGCATGCCACGTTTGTTCCCTTTCTTGTATTTATGTTAGATTTAGCTGCCTTTTTTGCTTCTTTTATTAATTTGAGCTCATTTAATCCTGAAAATGCAAAAGGAAGACAAAAACACACTTTTTCCAACATTAGTACTAAAAAAGGGTTAGTTTTATGCCACAATTGATGTAATTTATATGTTGCATTTTGTGCACATCAACCACCTCATTACTGGTCATCCCGATGGTGAGCCCATCATGGCTCCGATCCTCGATGCCGTACCTCTCGTGGTCATTCCTCCCGAGGATCTGCCGTCAATGATTTGTTTGATGATGACGTTGATTTGATTGTTGATGGTCCTGCTGTCGACGCCCAGGGTGATGGAAAGATAGACGAGGATGCTATTGATGTCCCCCCCCCCTCCTGAGATTCCTGTCATCAAGTTATCCTCTGATTCAAGTTTGCACTCAGTTTCAGACCCCTTTGAGTCTGTGACATCTTCAGCTTGACAGACGGCCGGATTGCAGCTTTTTGCTACTGACTCAGACGACGACGCCGCTATGTCTGCCGCACTATCACCTGCTCGAGATCCCACACTTCCATATGACCCAGAGCCTGCTCCTGAGCTAGCTCCTGTTCCTGTTGGGCCAACCTGCTGTTGCACCTATTGATCTTGAGCCAATTCTTGATCCTAACCTTGTTCCGTTTTGGTTTACCAGACCTTGCACCTCCTATACCTGACCCAGTACCTGCACCTGTTGATCTTCCTTTTGTTGAGCCATTTGTTCCTGCACCCGCTAATGTTGTTCCTTTCCTCCTGTGGAGTCTGACGTCCATCGCACTGATTTGCCGACTGATTTCCTTCAGGACATCTTTGCACCTCTTCCAGGGGAAGGTACTTCAAGATAGCACCCGTGTGACGATCCCTTTTGCTTCAGCAGCTTTTCCATAAATCCCTCAGGCTGCACCTTTTGCTCCTTTCACTTCTTCACCGCTGGACGAGCCATTCTGATGGTTCCTACCATACACTACGTCGATTTCAAACCCCTGTCATCCCCCACATTATGGAGGCTACACACGGGATGAGTTGCTCCTGTCACTTCAGCTAAAGTTCGAGGTTTTGAGTCGTAGAGTTTTGAAGCTTGTGCTGACATCACGTCCCCCACCCTGTCTATGATAGTATATTTTTGATCCTCCACATTCATCATTTTCTCCTTTTGCACTCTCACCTGCTGCTCTTACACTTTTTACAGAGTTAGATGCTCGATTCCTTACCATCGAGCAGCATATCAATTACTTGCTTCGTCGTGCCTATGAGCTTGATGAGGAGCTTGCACATGTGCGCAGCTTGCTTCCTTTCCCTCCACCACCTCCTCCACCATCAGCATGGTTGGTTTTTGGTCTTATGCAGATTACATTACTTTTGGTGAGAGCACTACTAATGAGCCGAGATTGTGGAGAGTTTTGAAGACCACTTTGGACCACGTGATTTTGGTATATTGATAGACTTATTGGACAAGGGTAGTGTGACCCTGTGTCCCTTTCAATGTGATACACTTTGT
Organism: Helianthus tuberosus; assembly: GCA_030545235.1. Classification (NCBI taxonomy): domain Eukaryota; kingdom Viridiplantae; phylum Streptophyta; class Magnoliopsida; order Asterales; family Asteraceae; genus Helianthus; species Helianthus tuberosus. Next base: position 39,460,960 of record CM060407.1, read on the forward strand.
AGACACTGTGACTATGGTCGGTAATTTATGAAAGCTCAATCGTCATATTCTTATTAAACATGTAAATCAACAACGTGTTTGCCTGTTAGGTTCTCATTAAACATGTTCCCATCTACATGTTTGTGCTATAATTGTGATGTTATATGATTGCTTGTTGTAACGATTGCTTATGTACATATGTAAATACACCTCCTAGGTCTTATTCGTTAAGTAGATGCTTATGTGCCCGTGTCCTTAATAAGACCTGACCTAACCGATCTTCTCCTTAGAAGATGTCACCTCGAAGAAACACCGATACTAATAACCCTCTGCCGACGACAGAGGCGGAATTACAAGAGCGCATCTCACAGGCCATCGCACAGCACGTGGCCCTTCGCTCTGAACGCAGCGGAGGCACCTCAGGAAATAACCCACCCAACGGTAATGTTTAGTCACTTAAGACACATTACAAAACGTTTGGACATTTCCAAGGGTGCTTTGCTAATGCCTTATGTGAATGATGTTGCTTATGTCGCAGGCTGCACCTACAAGCAGTTCTTGGGCTGCAAGTCCCGGGATTTCGACGGCAGTGGGGGTGCCGCAGCCTTCGTGCGCTGGGTCGAGAAGACGGATTCTGTTTTTTGATTGAGCAATTGTACTCCAAAGCAACAAGTCACGTACATTTCCGGACTGCTTCAAGATAGGGTTCTGTCCTGGTGGAACCTCCAGGTTCAGACGTTGGGTGAGGCTGCTACGTATGCTTTGATGTGGGATGAACTGAAAGAGTTGATGCATAAGAAGTATTGTTCGAGGTCAGAAATCCAGAAATTGGAGACTGAATTCTGGAACTTGAAAATGGAAGGTTCAAAGATAACTAAGTATGTGCAAAGGTTTCATGATTTGTCTAGGGTGGTTCCTTATTTGGTGGAGCCAGAGTTTAAGTGGATCGAACATTTCATCTGGGGATTGGCACCTCAGATTCTGAGCATGGTGACAACAGCGAAGCCTCCAACAATTACCGAAGCTATTGACTTAAGTGTGCCGCTCACTGAAGAAGCGGTTAGACTAGGAAAATTTTCAATCTCTGAAGAGAAGAAGGAGACTCCTGTGAAGCCATATGGAGATAACAAGAGAAAGTTCGCAAACTTCAAGAGGGGTACTCGGGCGAAAAGTAACAACAATGCCAAAATGGGAAAAGAGTACATGGGTAAACTACCTAAGTGCGACAATTGCTGACGTCATCATACCGGGCGATGTAGAAATGGAAAGTGTGATAACTGTGGCAAAGTGGGGCACTGCAAGGAGACGTGTTGGCATGGGACGGGACGTGGAAAGGGAGGTCAAGGGTGTTATAACTGCGGTGACGTGGGGCAGTTTAGGAAAGATTGCCCAAGGGAGATTAAACAAGATCATGGAAGAATGTCCAACACCGGAGCTAGGGAAGCACGCCAGGACCCAAACATGGTTATCGGTACGTCCCCTATTAGTCAACGTTATGCATTTATGTTTTTCGATATTAGTACCGACTATAGCTTCATGTCTCTAGAGTTTAAGAATATACTCGGTTCAATAGCTAGTAAGTTAGATATCTCGTACTCGATAGAACTAGCTAATGGGGAGCTAGTAGAAGCTAATGAAGTAATTAGAAACCGCGTTATAAAGACTGGAGAGCGTGAGTTTTCGCCAGATCTTCTACCAGATGAGTTGGGAAGCTTCGACGTCGTGGTTGGAATGGATTAGTTGTTGAGCAATCGAGCGGAGATTGTTATCCGCATCCCGATGGTGAATGAAGAGACGATCGCGATTCATGAAGAGAAGCAGGACACGCCTCTACGGATTATTAGTTGTTCGAAGGCACGAAAGTTTTTACGTAAAAGGTGTATTGCCTACTTGGCTCTTGTCGCGAACAAAGAAGCCGAAGAGCCTAAGCTCGAAGATATCCCTGTGGAAAAGGAATATCCTGAAGACTTTCTCGAAGACTTGCCAGGATTACCGCCCCTATGACAAGTCAAATTCCATATTGACTTGGTCCCAGGCGCCGCGCCTGTAGCCAAGGCACCCTACCGACTTGCGCCTTCGGAAACACAAGAGTTTTCAGCGCCTCCAGGGTTTGCTAGATGAAGGATTTATAAGGCCAAGCTTCTCGCCTTGGGGAGCTCCAGCTCTGTTCGTCCAAAAAGAAGGATGGTAGCTTTCGAGCGTGTATCGACTACCAGAAGCTGAACAAGCTAACCATCAAGAAATTAATGTCCCTGCCAAGGATTAATGACTTAAAATTCGACCAGCTGCAAGGATCCAACTACCAACCCAAGATCGATCTTCGATCAGGCTATCTCCAGCAGCGAACCTAGGAAAAACATGTATTTAGGACCTTCGGGAACTTAGGTCAAAACTCATAAAAGGTTATCCCTTAGGAACCGTGTCTGCTAACTCAAGCAAACCCCATTATTTTGACGTTTAGGCTATTGCAGTTAACCCAACAAATAAAGTACTCAAATTTCTTATATTGAGATTCCACTTCTGCTTCTAGCGAGTAGAATTTTTGCATCTCTACTCCTCTTAATGGTAGTTGCATCACGACAAATTTTCTTCATTCAAGCACACACTCCTTTGTCTCGATACCTGATCATTTCTTCATTATAGCAAATACTCATTGTCTCATTTCTTGGAAATTCATATGTTACGCATGCACCATTTGTTATGCATGTGGTTTCGTTTCGAATAAGCGCTTCATCAAAGTTCAAATATTATTTTGCTAAATCTAATTTTTTTTATTTGTGATTCGAATGACCTACGTTATTGTAATTATTGACTCCTTTGCTGTCAAGTCAACACACTTTCTTGAAATTTCTTTCTTTTCAGTTACATACATGATTTATCTTTATAACCATGCCGAAATTCCCTTGTCGATACATGTAATCATTGTCAAAATTCGCTAAAACCGAGTTCAATTGCTTGAACTTGTCCATTTCGTATATTCAATTCAAGACATCATATGATGTATTGAGGGCATCATATTCAAAATTCATTTTTGCATGCGTTTCATTTATTCCGAGTCACAATAGACTTGCTTGGTCTACGGCTCCATTAAATCGTTTGTTGGTTTCGACACCTTGTAATGATGCTTTCACTAATTTGAAGCTTGTGCTAATCTCGTTTACGCATCCCACACACGGATTTAATTGTTTATTTCTTGATTTGCTCTAAATCCGTTCTGTTTTATCATGAATAAAGCAGTCTTAACACAGTCGTGTGCTAAGACAATGGTACATAAATTCATTTTATATCCCACTATCCCAGTGTACCTCCTAACGGTTCTTTCATTATCAATCGAATACCTTGTAGTATTTATTGCTTTTTCTTCTTCAATTGAAAACAGTAAGTTCTTTGATGTTCCATATTCAATTGAAAACCCTATAACGTTGTTTAAATCGAATTTCAGATTTGATCCAGTACGCTTTCATTTGATTTCAAACACGGGTAACTCGTTCGGTCACCGCTATTATTGGATTATGTCATTGCGACACTTTGTGGTGTCGGTATAAACTTGTAGCTTTTGCTAATCATGGTCAACCGTTTCATACGAAATTACATATACTTTTCATTTGACTTGCCATTTAAACATTTTTAATGCAACTACGAATTAAGACATTGATACACCAGATTTGATTATATTCCATTTCGATGTCTTCCCGCAATTCAATAATGTCAACATCCTAATTTTATTCATTCATTTGTTCGAAAGTTGACAGATCATTTTCATGTTACTATCATATTCAAGTTGTTGATTTTGAGTTCATCTAGTGGATGCTATTGTTTCTGAAAACTCATTTGCATACTGTGATCGATCGTTTGGAATTCTATTGGTCGAAACTCCTCTTTTATTGAACCCTTGTAGAATGAGTTAAACTAGATTATACATCTATACGTCTCGTGTCCTTTTTCTGGAACACATACCTTCTAACCATTAGGTTCTTGTTGTTGTAACGTGTCCTTGGGTTTATCTGATTCGAATAAGTTTTGATTCGGTTGCGAGATTAAAAGCATTTTGGTATTATTCATATCCATGCCCGTATAACGTAACCCTAGGGAGTTAATGTAGTATAAATTTTGAGGACGAAATTTTCTTAACAGAGGGAGAATGTGACAACTGTCAAAATTCCAGGTGTCCGAACAATTAATAAATAATGATTAGTGCTTAATGACTGTATTGAACTGCAAATGATTATTTGAATTGCTTTCTGAATATTGCTTTATACCTACATGTGCATCACATAATACTTAATGTCATATCATTATTGCATGAGAGCTTTATTGACTTAAATGATGCATTAAATGCAGTTAGCACAGTTATCAGACAAATCAGAAAAATGCTGATAGAGTTCAGTAAATAGACAGACGTTGCATTGAGGCCTAGAATAGGCTAGAAACCAAGAGTTACACTAGTACAGTGTGTAGGGAAGTAAGGATCATAAAACTGCCTTCCTAGAGATAGTTTAAGTGCCGGAAAGTGCCTAAAACTCCCATAAACTGCAGAATTCTGCAGAAAATCAGCAAATTCAGCATTTAAACAATCTAATATCATGCAGAAATATGATTAAATGGTCCTGAATGCTATCCTAAGTATTGGGAATTAAAACTGTCACAAAAGGTAACATAAAGCACACTAAACTGCATAATTTCGCACCTTAACGAACCAGTAACCAACCGAATAACCGGACACTACCCGAAACATCAAATTTTCACTAGAAGCACTGTTTTAACATTACCAAGCTAGGTATGGTCCCCGAACATCAAATAAATATCTGGTAACTAAAACACCTAACTAGTACTTGAATTTCAACTACAAACTAACTTACTAGTTAACACCTACACCTATACCCCCCCCCCCCCCACCTATAATCGACCAACTAAGCATGGCCCACAAGAGATTTTATTTGGTTATTAAATTAGATTGTGTTTCACTTTTAGGAACACATAAACCTTTGGAAAATATGTTTTGGTGGATTATAAGAACTAAACCATAAGACATAACCATTTCATTTCCATAAGATCACCCACACCATTTCTCTTCCCTCTCCTTCTCCCTACCTACGGCCCCAACACAACACCACCATTTTTCAATCACTTCCAACCCTTCTAAGGTGATACAAAGGTGTAAAAAGCTTGTTTAAGGAGCTAGGAGCTTGCGGAAGTTGAAGGACCTTCACCATTTGCTTTTATCCACTTCATTACTTCTCTTGATCATCCCTAGCCTTGAGCTAGTAGTAAGAACACTAATCTTCTATTTCACATCTTATATAAGTGGTTAAAGAATGATATATGAAGATGAACTCAAAGAACACTAAGAATCAAGAGAAAGAAACATGAACATAAGCTTAAATCTTAAAGAAATCATGTTGTTTATGTGTTGATTTGCTTGTTGATCATTGTTTACTTGTGTAAATGATGTAGATCATCATATGATCTTGCTAGATCATGATTAAAAACATAATCTAGCAAGATGAGAGGATGAAAGTGTTAAAGATTAATGGATCATCCTCACAAAAGTCATGAACTTGAATGAATAAAATGTTTTCTTCTAAAATGATGATTAAAGTAAGATATAAATCTTGTAGATCTCATATTTCATGGATGATTTTTCAAAGAAACCAAGTTAAAAATGCGAGTTTTACTTAATCTTGGTTCTTACATAAATAAACCCCATTTTTGGTGGTTAAACAAGTGTAGAAACACTTATGTAACAAGAAAGATCCATGAAGAAACATTTTTAGAAAACATGAATATAAGTTGTAAAGATCCACTTTCTTTAAAAATGATGTTTTTAGAGAATCAATCACACTTTAAAGGGTAACAAGGCTTACTAAGAATACTAGTAAGTTACTACAAATTTTTACAAATATTCAAGTTCATGAGGTAGTAGATTGTTCTTGTTAATGACAAAGGAGGTAAGTGTAGAATATGTATTGTTGATTGTGGATTGATTGTGTTGATTTTACAAAAGAAAATGATATACCTTCAAGGTATGGAAACCTCCATTTTTAGGGGAAACTATGGCAAAATTTTTCTAGAAATTAAACACTTAGAAAAATATTTCCAAATAAATGTTTAGTGTATTTTAAACCATAAATCTTTATATAAACTTTGCCATAATTTTTGTTACAAAATTTCAAATATTGGAGGTTGGTTTTTATAAATAAAAGTGACTAAATATGTATTTAGGAAAATATATATTTAGAAGACACCATGTGGGTGATTATTTGTATATTATATGTATTAGTTATATTATTTTAGGACTTGAAATAATATAACTCACTAAAATACCAGAAATTAGAATAAAAATATTACCAAAATTTCCAAGAATACGAATATACATGTGATACACAAAATATTGGTGAAACCGAACTAAGGAATATAACTTACAAAATACTCCGAAAATAATATTCATGTGTATATTTTGGCAATTAATATTTTGGACACCAAAGGAACCAAAAATGTGATTTTTTTACAATTATTACAAAATTATTATCATATTTTTGACAAGAAGAAAATATATTATTTTTAGGTGAATAAAGATATGTATTTTCTTGGAAATATTAGAAGATATATTATTTTTGGAAGAAATATATATTTTCTCAAACAAAAAACGGAATATATTAATTTTTTTGGAGAAAAATAAGCATACATTTATATTTTCCAAGTTAGACTTGAAAATATATTACTTTTGGAACTTAAATGAAAATACGAATATTTTTGCCAAAGGAAAATTATAAATAATTTTTCTAAGTAATATTTCTTAAAATATATATTAATGTATTTTTACTAGAAGTATTATTCCGGAAGAATTAATAAAAAAATTAAGTATAAAGAATACTTAATAATTACAAGAAAATACGTATTTTTGTACGTACAAATACACTCCGGAATACAACACCAATACATGGCAAAAATATAAAGTTTAAGAATATGAATACAAATACACCCATCCTTGGGAAGGATATACATATACAATACATAAGTGTGTCAAGTTAAAATATATTATTTTAACTAATTATTCCAAAATTTAATAAATATAATTTAAGTTAAAATATTTATTATTTTAACAAATAATTGTATAGCATGGAATAATATTAAAGATACAAAGAACGTAACTCAAAGACACTAACTAATACTAAATCAAGGCACGACCCGATCGTCTAATAGACCTTAGTACGTTGTAGGTAGTCGTGTATATTCGAAGGAGCTTTGAGTTACTGTTGAAGAACGCAAAACTGTGAGTTCATGTTCCCCCTTTTCTTTTAACTATTTTCGGTTTTATAACTTCGGGGGTGAAGTACATGTTACGAACTATTTACAAACGTTTATACGTGGTATGGTTAGCTAAGGAATGTACTGCTAGATCATGTGAATGGATAGGCGATTGACTTAAGACCATTAATCCTTATATAAGGACCGAGGGGTATGAGTGATAGATCTATTGGGTGTTGCGAGCCCCACCCATGGGCCTGCGAGTTGGCCGCATGTGGTGACTATGTCGTTTCGCCGGAGGGCCCGATACGAAATACGCAGAAAGGGTTGAGTGCTTCCTATACCATGTCACTTATATTAATGTATTTGCTATACATTAATTGATCTGTTTTCCTTGTTGCTTCATACCAGTTTACAAAGTAAATTCATACATACTTAGAAAGGTTTTCAAGGTTTATTCGTGCTCACACACTAAACACATGAACTCGCTCAACTTTTGTTGATGTTTTCAAAGTATTTCAGGAAATTAAATATGGATCTGGCGGGCGTTGGATGTTTCAAGTTATGTTAAGAATAAAGGATGTCATCCGATGTCTTAGGATTTGGTTAGTGTGTCTTATTCCTGGACGAGACACATCTTCCAAGGCCTGGTTTTATTTAAAGTCTTTTGTCGAGTCCTTATGGAACTCTAAAACTATTTGCATGGTTTGTAATTCGAATTTGAAGTCTATGATTTAAAACAAGGTTGTCATGTTTTTAAACTTACTTAATGGATGATCATCTTTGGTTTTATCATATAGTTGTTGTTATGATTGAATGCAATGATATTAAGCAAGTCACACCAAATCACGCTTCCGCAAAAGTCAGGGTGTGACATAAAAGACAACTATAAACATAGATTATCGGTTAGTATATCAGTTACATACAATTATTTCCATTCTCTTATCCAAAAAAGCGCATATCCACCCATTGACAATTTAACTGTTTACCCAAAAAGACAATATAAATTGTTTATAGACATAGGTACATATAAAAGATATCTAACAAAACTTAATAGAATTTGAATACAACTTAAGGTTCAACAAACATTAACTACAAACACACAATCACCTGCCTCAACAACTTTCAGCAAAACTAAATCAAGGAATCAGCAGACTTTAGAAATCAGTAGATCTTTATTCTCTCATCAACCTTTCCCGGATTTGCCCTTTGAATTGGAGCTCAAAATCCAAGGAATCAGTATCATCTTCATCCCTATCAAGCTGAAGGTTAAAAAGATCTTGGAGGTCAACTGGATTCAGTCCAAGTGCATTCTCCCTTGATATCTTTTCAACACTACCATCAGACTTGATCAAAGTCAATTCATGGGTCTGTTTGTCAGACTTCCACTTTAGTATTTTTGGGTCTGATGGGTTTCTTGGGAGAAGTTTTATTTGAGAGGAGTTTGGCGACTGAGGCCTGCTTGCCAATTTCTGAAGTGTTTGAGCAACTTGAGCTTGTAATTGCAATGAAGCATCATCCAATCCATATAGTAACTGATTTCTGATAGACTCTTTTCTGTACTCAGCTTCTCTCTTTTCATCTTCCTCATCCATCAGTTGTTGTCTTTTTCTTTGGTTCAAGGCAGCAATGGATACATCTGCTGATGAGAACAACTTTTTAGATGTAATGGTCTGCCGACGTCTAACAGTGGTTTCATCTTTGTATATTGGCTTTTTAGGAAGGGATGAATCTGTCTTTCTTCGCTCTTCTAGCTTATTGTAGCTCGATCAATATACTGCCTAGACCATTTTCCAATTTGTCTAGCAATCCCAAACTTAGCTGCTACAAGTTCTGCTCTCATTCTCTTGTTCTTCAACACTTCATCCACTTCAACATTTTTGTATTGTTTCCAGTTGGGAGCAGATTTTTGCATTTGAGGATCTTTATTCATCTTTTCAATTCTATTAACTTCCTCATTATTAGTCGTTGAAATCAGACCTTTAGGCTTCGTAGGGCTTGGTATCCATGATAATGTTCAAGAAATCATTCCTTAATGTCTTTTGTAGCTCATCATTTGGTGACGAATTTGACATATTCTTACTCAGGTCTCTAGCAAAATCTTCCAACTTCTTGACTTGACCAAGCCAATGTTGCATGCGACCTGATAACTTAATGTCTCCTAGCCCTTTACACTCTTCTTTGGCTATATATTCTGCTTGTTTTCCCTTTAGCTTCAGATATTCATAAATATTCTTTGGAGTTTCGAATCCATGAAGAGATGGGAAGGTTCTTTTGGATGGATCATCCTCTGTGTAAAATTGAGTCATTTCATCTTGAACTGCAAGCAGTTCCAGAGGGAAATTTACTGCCAATGGGTTGATTTTTGTTGATGGAGGTGGGACGAATGGTTTGGGTGAAGTTTGAATGAATGGAGAGCTGATAACGGAATTGGTGCGGGTATATCTTTTTCTTCCTTCTCTTCTTCATGTACCATGAATTTTCTCTTTCTTGTGTAAACAGATTTTGGAGAAGGAGGAGTTAGGGAAGAAAAACGTGCTATGAGTGTAAGGGTTGATTGTGATGGGAATTGAAATTGGGTAGAATCAGTGGATTGACTAACAACTGTTGAAACAACTGGTGTCTCAACCGTTGTTGTCTTAACATGTGTTGAAACATTTGTTGCATCAACAATTGTTTCAGTGGAGGTTGGCAGTGGTGATGAGGATTTTGTATTCTACTTTTTGACAGGTGGTTTTTCTGGTGAGAGTTTTGTTTTAGGTGTATCAGAATCTGGCTTCTTAGGTTCAGTAGTGGTTTTAAGTTTCACAACAGTGGTTGGTTTTTCTGGTGGTGATATTGGTTTAGGAAATATGACAATAGGAGATTTGTTGTGTTTGTGTGATTTTCTTCTATTTGAGGTTCCAATGTTGAGCACTTCATCTTCCTCTTTTGTATGCTTCCTCTTCTGCTGTCGTTCAATCTCCTTATATGTCTGTTTGTTAACGGTATCATCAATTCCCTTTTTCTTACCAGTATCAGATTTTCCAAGAGATTTTGCAGAAGTTTGCTTGGCAGGCTTTGGATTTTGTTTTGGCTGATTCCTTGGTGTTGGTTTGCCAAAGTTTTTCATGGAATCCTTTTCCCTATTTTCAGCATCATCTTCATCGTCTTTTTCAAACACAGGTGCAGGGGTAGTACCAGTTAACTTTGCAATGCATTCTTTTATGCCCTTGATGTCAGCCTGTGTGTCTTTATATCTTGCTTCAACCATAACTCTAATTAGCTTCATGTGGGAATTAAGTTGAATCTCAGCCAGTTTCCTTTGAGTTCCAAGAATGGGTTGTATCGAATTCCAAAGCTCTTGGCATCTGCTGATGAGAAGGTCGGCTTTTGAAAGCATCCGCCAACTGCTTCAATTGATCTTTCATATCAGCAACAGTTGTTTCCAAGTTAGATGTCCTCTCCGTCAAATCCTGGTATTTTAATCCATCACCTAACTTAATAGGATCATCTGAATTCCCACCAGAGGTGGTTGTATCTGCTTTTGAAAGAGGAGGTATCTCCAAATTTTCATTAGCAGATGCCCCTTGTTCTAGGTTCTGGGGACTCCCTCTGCATCAGTGGTTACCTTAGTGATCTCACCCGTGGTTAACTTGAACTCACCAGTGGATACCTTGATAGACACAACAGTGGTTGCCTTCAAGGGAGTCTGACTGATGAAACTATTGTCCAAATGTAAATCAGTGGATTTGAAATTTGTAGTAGCTGCTCCACTTGAAATACTATCAAGAATTTGCTGAAATTCAAGAGGTGTAGCCTCCTTAACTATTTATGGGTTAGCTAATTGAAAAGGTTCAGACATAGCTATTGTTGAAGTTAAACTCTTAGTAAAGTGTTCGTGGGAGGGATTGCTATCAGTCTTAATGTCAATAGCTTGAAGCAGTGTTACAAACTTTGGTGGAATAGAAGATGAAGGGATTGTTGTCGAAAGAGACATTGCCCCGGGAGAAGGGCTTTTAAGTATACTCTCATATGAGGGTATGACATCATATTGTGGTGACCCTGTGAATACAACATGTTCCTTTTGTGAGGAATCATGAGGAGTTTGGTTTATGGGTTGAGATCTTTCCACATGTTGTGAGGAAGTAGCAACAGTGGTTTGTAGTGACGTATGTGTTGTCACGGGGTTAACCCCTGGGATCTCATATAGCAACCCTCCTAAAATATTTCTGACACTCCTAAAATATTTAGAATGCCCCTATATGCCTTAAAATACACCCCGTATACTAAAAGTGGACCCTAGATACTTTAATTTTACAAAAATAAAATAAAAAAACAAGAAAATTAGGGCGCTCGCGGGCCGCGAAGACTTAGTCTTCGACTTACGCGGGCCGCGACAGCTAGACCACCAGGCGAGCCCCTGAGCTGCCACGTGGCAGGCTCATGTCGAGGCTATAACCGGCGAATCAGCAACCCTAAGCCCTATACCCCTAGCTCGCGGGCCGCGAAGACCCTTGCGGTCTCTTTCGCGGGGCCCGAGGAACCCCAAATGAGATCGATCGGCCTTCAGTCCAAACTAGCTCACAACTCGAATTCTCTCTCAAAATTCTGAATATTTGAAGTAGTATCGGGTATAATACCCACTAAAATAGCGAAGTTCTGCCTCGTTGTAAGTATTTTAACCCTCGGTTACGTATTAGATACGCTGCCCGATTGATCTAGTGCTACGTAACGGCTGTTGAGGCTCTTCCCGACGTAGTCGTTGGAGTTCTGTCTCGGGGAGGGTATAACTAATGTAAAATTTGGGTTATTATACTAACACGTGTGCATTGTTTATTTAAATAGATTATAACGAGGAAATCACACAGGAAAAACCTAAAATTGCAATGTGAGTAATCTCCTTTTTGTAAACCTTTTTGCAAACTAGTTTTACAAAACCTTAATTATTTAACATTATAATTAGTAGTGATTGAGTCCTTGTAATTCTTCAATTACTGCCGGTATGTTGGGGTTTTGTATACAAAATGTGGAACACGTTACCATTGGACAAAGAGATAGCCAATGAGTAATATGACCCACCAGTCAGGATTGACAGTACTGAATGAGTAATTGTGTAGATATAAACATTGTAATCGCTCTCAATACTGCAAAATGATAAAACTCTTCTTGATTAAATTGGGATTCACTCACCAGTATTTCCCGCTGACAAAATGTTTTTAAACGCGTTTCAGGTAACAAAATGTGAAAGCCAATTAGAAGCCAGCTGGACCGCACTGAAGGCTTGGAAAAATGGCTATAAAAGTTACCTAAATAAAGAAGATGTTTTATTCAATAAAATAGGATTTATCCCTATAAACATATTTGTAATAGAAACTTGGGAATTTCCCATGTATTTAATATTATAAAAATGTTGTATTTTACTCTGATAAAATATTTCCTAACTACAATCCTGATGTAAATTCCGCTGCCAAATTGATAAACACCGATACCACTAAATCTGAGTTCGCGGCCACCCGCTCCCGGGTAATTAGGGGACGGGGGTTGCGACATCTCATCTTCCAGAGGACCCGTTTTGCTTGTTTCAGTGAGCTTTTGGATTTTGTTTTGGTCTTTTTGAGTTTTGTTTCTGGGGGTTTCAGAGCAGTGGTTGTAGTGCTGTGATCACCAAAAGCAGTGGGCTCAGCAACAGAGGTTTGAGGAGCAGTTGTGGACTCATCTAAAATTTCCTCATCCCCTCTACTTCAGTTTTGGAAACATCTGACTCCTTAGCCATAATGCGAGTAAAAGTTTCAGATGTTAGACTATTCATTTTAATAGCTTTACCTTTTTCAAAAGCTTTTTGAGAAACATGTTTTTGCAGGTAGTAGCTTAATAGTCTAGGAAACATAAGAAAACCAGCAGTTTTCCCCTTTTTAATAACAACAGTTTTCCCCTTTTTAATAGCAACAGTTTTCCCCTTTTTAATGTTTTTTAAATTTGCAACCAAATCAGCAAACAGTGCCTGGGAGTAGTTAAAATCAGTATTTGTCAAAATTGCATACCCCAATGACTGAATTTTCAAAGGTATTTCATTAAAAGAAGTAGTTTTATTTGAGAGACAGATTAAGAGAGTATGGAACAAGAATTTCATTGGTGGTGGAAAAGTACCTTTAAACATAGTTGCCTGATTCAACTGTCCATCATATCCCCTCCCAATCAAGTATGTTTGAATCTCATTTTTCGGGAAAGATGTCTTACCTGCCAAGTCGTTTACCTCAAATGTTGTTGATATGGTAGTCGGGGTAACAGCAACCGATTCACCTCCGACTTTTGAAGTTATACTTACGGCCACATTGTTTTGTTCTTCAATATTCGCATTTGCCCAGAAATCGCAGAGCGTCTCTTGGTAAATGTGACAACCCTCACAAATCCAGGTATCCGTACAATTAATTAATCGTGATTAGTACTTAATGACTGTGCTGAATAACAATTAACTGCTTTCTGATTACTACATCATACATACATGTGCATCACATATATCATAATGTCATCTCATTATCACATGCAAACTTTATTGACATACATGATGCACAAAGCACGGCTAGCACAGTTAGCGGATAACTCAGAAAAATGCTGACGATGTTCAGTACATAGACAGACAGTGTTTTGAGACCCCGTAAGGGCCAGAGACAAGGTACTACACTAGTATGGTGTGTAGGGAAGTAAGGACCATAAAACTGCGTCACTAGGTGATAGTTTAAGTGTTGGAAAGTGCCTAAAACCCACTAAAAGAGCAGAATTCTGCATATTTCAGCAAAATTCAGCTTTTTAACAAGCTAGTAATGTGCAAAAATATGACTAAATGGTCCTGAATGCTTTCCTAAGTGTCAGGAATTAAATGTGTCACAAAAGGATACTTAAAGAACACTAAACGGAATAGTTTGACACTTTAATGAGCCGGTATCTAACCAAACAACCGGACACTACCCAAAACACCAAAATTACACTAGAGACATTGTTTTATTATTTCTTGGCTAGTTATGATTCCCGAACACCTTAACACCCTATATAATACACCATACACTTAGACACTAACTAATACCCTTTAACTTCCAACTAATTAACCTAACTATGATCCAAACTTGCACTTAGAGCCCCTCCCCCTTATATTTTCGGTCACAAGGTGTGGCCCCACTTGTGATATCCTTAATCTTTCTAAGATCACATTTGATCTTGCTTAGATTGTGGAAGATCATGTTGGTACTATTAGAGACACATAAACCATTGGATAAAAGGGATTAGGATTTATAAAATGGACCAAGAGCTCACTCCATCTTCACAACACCAACTCACCTCCTCTTCTCTCCCTCTCCTCTCGGCCGAGCATAGTGCCACCACCATATTTCATCCATCATCCACTCATTCCATATACTCTCAAGGGTGTAAGAAGGTGTCTTATGAAGCTTGGTGCTCTAGAATCTTGAAGGACCTCCATCAATTGCTTTTAGCCATCACTTTTATCATCTTCTTCATCAAGTGTTCTTCCCTAGCTTAGAGCTAGTAGTAAGACCTTTGTAACCCTTTGTTACTTCTATTTTAGTTGGTTAAAAGATGTATTATGTTGTAAATCACAAGAACACTAAAAGACATGAACATGAATCATGAACATAAAGCTTATGTATGATGAAATCTTGATGAAATAGTGTGGTTTAGTATATGTATGATACTTGTTGTTGTTTACTTGAGATTATGATGTTGATCATCATAAGGAGCTTGCTAGATTGTGATTAAACACATGATCTAGCAAGTTAGAGGATGATTATGTGTTAACACAAGAAGATCATCCTCATATATAAGCATGAACTTGAATAAAAAGATGATTTCTTGAAAAATAATAAACAAAGTAAGCTAGTAATCTTACGAATCTAAGATTTATGAATGGTTTTCCAAAAGAACCAAGTTTAAAATGTGATTCTTAGAAGATCTTGGTTTTTACTTAAATATACACTATTTTTAGTGGTAAAACAAGTGTATAAACACTCATGAAACAAGAAGATCTCACAAAGAAACATTTTTGTAAAATATGTTTACAAGTTGTAAACACCTAAATTCTTTAAGAATGAGATTTTTAAAGAAATAAACACACTTTAAAGGATAACTAGACCTACTAAATACACCACCAAGTTACTACAAGTTTTTATGAAAGATCAAGTTCATGTTATTATGTAAATTGAATAGTTTTTGCACTTGGTAAGTGTAAGTTGTTTAGGGATTGATTGTTGATTGTTGTGATGATTTTTGAAAAGAAAATGATATGCTTTGATAGCATGGACACCTCCATTTTTAGGGGAAACTATGGCAAAATTTTCTAAAAATATAAACACTTAGAAAAATATTTTCTAACAAGTATTTACAAGTGTATTTAACTATGGTTTTCAATAAATGTATTTAGAATATTGATGTTCTAAATGCGGTCTATAAAAAACTACTAACCTAATCTAGACACCCTAGTTTTAAAATTTATAAACTAAGACTCTATAAATGCTAGACCATTGACAGGCAAGTGTACCTATTGTACGTAATAAAGCCTAATGAAGTCCGAGTATCGAACCCACGAGACACTAGCGATGCTAAACTAGACTCTGACTCAACTATTTACTTAACTGTTTTTTTATTTGTTTTGAGTTTTCGGATTAAACTAATACCTAAAAACGAGCAATTAAACAGAAGAACGAAGCAAGCAGGCAAGATAGTGAAGTAACCGGAAGCAAACAATGACGAAAGCGAACTACCCAGGCTTTGAATCCCTATGACCGGCCTATAACCTCTAGATAATGACCAACGACTAAAGTTAAAATAATTATTATTTTAACAAGTAATTGTAACTTGGAATAATATTGGGAACATAAGAAACGTAACTCAAAAACGTAAATACAAAGGCAAGGCAAGGCAAGGCAAGGCACGGCCCGTTCGTCTAATAGACGTTAGTACACTGTAGGTAGTCGTGTTTGCTGAGGAGATTTGAGTTACCAGTACTGAAGACGCAATACAGTGAGTTCATGTCCCCCTTTTCTTTTAACTGTTTTCAGTTTTATACTTCGGGGGTGAAATACATGTTACAATTATTACAAACGTTTTATACATGGTATGATTAGCTTAAGGAGGGTTACTGCTTGATCATGTGAAGGGTGGGTATAACACTTAAGGCCATTAATCCTCGTCGTAGGACCGAGGGACATGAGTGATAGATCTATTTGGGTGTAGCGAGCCCACACCCATGGGGACCAAGGTGGCCCATAGGGTGACTATGTCTTCCAGCCGGAGGCCCGGTACAAATTTGCTAGGTTTGAGTTTTCCTGCACCATTTCACACATATCAATGGCCTTGCAAACCATTGGTGATCTGTTTTTCCTTATTGCTACATACCAGGGACATACATACATACAGACATACTTTAAAGGTTTATTCATACACATACACATGAACTCGCTCAACTTTTGTTGATGTTTTTAAACTACATGTATTTCAGGGAACTAAGTGGATCTGGCAGGTGTATGCATGTGTTTCAAGCTGTGTTATAAATAAAAGATGTCATCCGAGGTCGTTGGGTTTAGGAGATGTATCTTACTCCTGGACGAGATACATGTTTCTAAACTCGGGTTTGTTTATGGTCTTTTATTGAGTCTTGGTGAACTCCTTAAAACATGTTATGGTTTGTAATTTGAATTTGGTGTCAACGTTTCAGACAAGTATGTTGTGGTATTTTCTAAACTTAATATGTGGATGAACATCTTATGGTTTTATCATTTAGCATTGTTATGATTGAATGCTATGGTATTAAGAAGTCACACCAATAACCACGCTTCCGTAAAAGTCAGGGTGTGACAGCTTGGTATCAGAGCTTCGATCGTAGTGAACTAGGATTCTTTTTCGAGTCTAGACTACGATCATTAGGGCTCTCACGAAAATGTTTTCACAAACATGTTTTCATTGCATACACAAAATGTCCAGATCCAGGAAACAAACATTTTTAAAAATAAAAGACACAAATTACATTTCAAAGAATTCATTTATATTTCAGTCTGAGAGACTGGGGAGTTAGTCTGAGAGACTAGCTGGGTAGTGCAGTCTGAGAGACTGGGGAGTTAGTCTGAGAGACTAGCTGGGTAGTCAGTCTGAGAGACTAGGGAGTTGGTCTGAGAGACTAGTTGGGGCAGTCTGAGAGACTGGGAGGTTTAGCCTGAGAGGCTGGGTAGTTCAGTTTGAGAAACTGGGAGGTTTAGTCTGAGAGACTAAGTAGTTCAGTCTGAGAGGCTGGGTGGGATAGTCTTGGGAAGACTAGGATTGCATACATGCTTACATTGTTACTACTTACATGCTTATTTGATGATTGTTGATATATGTGCATACTTGTGATTGATTTATTATAGACATCATGTCCTCCTCTGAGAGTGGAGTATCTGATACAGTAGACCCTATGGCCATAGTTTCTGATGATGAGATCATCCCAGAGGAAGAGGTTTTTACGTCTGACACTACGAGTAGCGATGATGATGATTTCCAGCCGTTTGCTCTACCAGATTTTGGAGATGATATACCGCTAGCTGATGGTCTTCCTGGCGAGGATCTACTTCTTGTTCAAATCCCTGCTCCTTTTCCTCTTGCTGCATTTCCTCTTGAGGATCTGCCTCTTGATGTTATGTCTGACGACGATGTCAATCTTTTTATTGAGGGTCCCCCTGAGGGTGCCCAGGATGATGGAGTTCCAGTCGGTGATGTAGTTGTTGTTCCACATGATGAGATTCCTGATGTCGAGGATTCTTCTGACCATTCTGGTCCTGATTCATTTGAGTATGTGTCCTCTACTACTCTACACGCACTGGGATTACAGCGTTATCCCACATATACTGATTCTGACACTGCTATGTCTGCCACACCTGTTCCTCCGCAGGACTTTGAGTTTGATGATGAGTTTGATTCAGTCTTTCCACACGACTTTGACCCTAAGCATGAGATTGAGTTTGTCCCCGATGATCAGCCTTTTGAGGCACCTGTCGTTCCTGACGATCAGCTCTTTGATATACCCGCTGATCTTGAGCTTGCACCAGCTGACCCTGAGCCATTGATTGCACCCGAGCCCATACCTTCTCACGATCCTCTACCTAAGCATGGCCCTGTACCTGTTGATGTACCAGTTGTTGCACCACTATTACCTGACCCTTTACCTGCAGCCGTTGATCATGCTCCTTTTGCTGACCATATAGATCCCCGTTATGCATTCACCCACAATGGGTGGATAGAGGACGACGATGACTTGCCTCCTTTTGTTAGACCTGTTACTCCCCCACCTGCACCTACACATGCACCAGTTGACATTGCCCCGTTTCATCCACATGTGTCTGACATTCACCGCACAGATCTACCGGTCATGTTCCTACAGGATATCCCTCCTCCCCGTCCAGGGGAAGGTCCATCGAGTCAGCAGCCCGGTCACATACCACTTGTGTCAGCAGCCTTTCCTTTCATGCCACCGTTTGCACCTGCTACACATACTACACGTTCTGCTTCTGCACCATCGGGCGAGCCACTGATTTGGTTTCCGCCCAACACGATGCCTGTTTCTGATCCATATCATCCCTTCCACATTGGTTATACGAGGGACGATCTGCTTTTGTCCTTGCAGCTCCAGCAGGAGATGTTGTGTCGCAGAGTCATGGATCTTGAGAGGATTCCACGTCCTCCACCTTGCACTTGTCAGTCACCATTCGCGACACCACCCGCTCCTCTCCTGCCATGCCCAGATTTTGATGTCCGTTTTCTTACTATGGAGCAGCAGGTTAGCTACCTGTTGCGTATCGTTCATGCCCTCGAGGAGGAGCTAGCGCGTCTGTGCAGTTTGCTTTTCGTTCCTCCACCTCCACCTCCTCCTCCTCCACCATCAGCGTAGCAGTTTTTGGTTTTATGCAGGTAGCATACTTTTGGTGAGAGTGCAGCTATTGAGCCCAGATTGCACAGCTTTTTGAAGACCACATTTCTTTTGACTTTTGATTGTTGTAGTTTGATGGATAGTTTGGACAAGGGTGATGTGACCCTGTAGTCCTTTTTGTGGTGATATGATACATTTGACGAACTTGTAAAACTGTATGTGTGGTCATTTGATATATGAAAGCTCAATCGCAACATTCTCATTACATACATTGTTGAATTACTTGTTTGTGTTATGACATGGGATGTTATGTGTTTACTTGCGTTGATAAATGTTATTACATACGTATACTACATACTTATATGCATAAGGCCTGACCTGTGCTATCTTCTTTAGAAGATGCCTCCACGAAGGGAAACTCGATTGCCCACTACTGAGGCCGAGTTACAAGAACGGATTTCACGAGCGATAGCAGAGCACGAGGCCTCACGCGCTGAAACTAGCTGGGGTACCTCGAGGAACAACCCGCCTCATGGTAATGTTTAAGTCGCTTGAGACACATTACGTTACATTTGGATATTCCATGTGCGTTTGCTAATGCTTTCTGTGAATGACGTTACTTGTACAGGCTATACCTATAAGCAGTTCTTAGACTGTAAACCGCTGAATTTCGACGGCACCGGGGGTGCTGTGGCTTTTGTTCGATGGACGGAGAAGACCGATTCTGTGATAAGAATGAGAAAATGCGCACCAGAACACCAAGTCACCTACATCTCCGGATTGTTCTTAGACGGAGCGCTTTCATGGTGGAATCTCCAAGTCCAAACTCTGGGAGAGGCAGCAGCATACGCTTTGACTTGGAATGAAATGAAGGAACTCATGCGAAAGAAATACTGCTCCAGGGCTGAAATCCAAAAGTTAGAAACTGAATTTTGGAACCTCAAGATGGATGGCCCCAAAATTGTTGAATATGTGCAGAGATTTCACGACCTATCTCGTGTGGTACCATACATGGTTGATCCAGAATTCAAACGCGTCGAACGCTTTATCTGGGGGTTGGCACCTCAGATTATGAGTATGGTGACAACATCAAAGCCTGCAACAATTACTGAGGCTATCGATCTGAGCGTGTCACTGACTGAAGAAGCTATCAGGTTAAACAAGTTTTCGATCTCTGACCAGAAGAAGAAGGAGACTCACGTTGAGTCATCTGGTGAGAACAAAAGGAAGTTCTCAAACTTTAAGAAGGGTACCAGCAGTGCCAACAAAAAGAAAGAGTCATACTTACCGGCTGAAGCCAAGACTGGGGTTGAAAACAAAGGAAAGGGTTACATGGGCGCTCTGCCCAAATGTGATGTATGCCAGTACCATCATTCCGGCCAGTGCAGATTCAGGAAATGTGAGTCTTGTGGGAAGGTTGGCCATTCAAAGGAATCATGTTGGGCTGGTACAGGTCGTGGTGGTCAGAGAGGTTATGGAAGTGGTAATGGAAACCGGCCGCAAGGAGGAAATGGCGGTAACGGAAATCGTGGTAATGTTGGGAATCAAGCTGGTAGTGGAAACCGGGGAGCAAACAACAATCGAGGTGGTAATGGGAATGGAAATGGTCGAGGACCAGGTTGTTTTAATTGTGGAGACGAGGGGCATTTCAAGAGAGAGTGCCCAAAGCTCAATCAAGCTCATGGAAGGGTTTTCAACATCGGAGCGAGAGAAGCTCGCCAAGATCCAAATGTGGTCACTGGTACGTTCCCTATCAACCAACGCTTTGCATCTGTACTGTTTGATACTGGTGCCGATTATAGTTTTGTATCTCTAGAGTTTAAGAAAATGCTTGGGTTGGTAGCTAGTAAGCTAGACATTCCATATTCGATAGAACTAGCTAATGGAAAGCTAGTAGAAGCACATGAAGTCATCAGAGGTTGCATAATAGAGCTTGGGGAGCACGAGTTTACACTGGATCTGCTGCCAGTCGAGTTGGGAAGCTTCGACGTGGTAGTGGGGATGGATTGGTTGTCAAGCAACCGAGCAGAGATTGTATTTCATGAGAAGATCATTCGCATTCCGATGGCGAATGGAGAAACAATTGTGGTTCATGGAGAGAAACGTGTTACGCCCCTAAGGATCATCAGTTGTTTGAAGGCTCGAAAGTGTTTGCAGAAAGGATGTGTTGCCTTCTTGGCACACATTGTGGATAAAGAAGTCGCTGAACCGAAGATAGAAGACATCCCAGTCGTAAAGGAATATCCTGAAGTCTTTCCCGAAGACTTGCCAGGATTGTCGCCGCAAAGGCAAGTCGAGTTTCACATTGACTTAGTTCCAGGTGTTGCGCCTGTAGCTAAGGCGCCTTATTGACTTGCGCCCTCCGAGATGCAAGAACTGTCAACACAACTTCAAGAACTTTTAGACAAGGGATTTATCAGACCAAGCTTCTCGCCTTGGGGAGCTCCAGTGTTGTTTGTTAAGAAGAAAGATGGTAGTTTCCGCATGTGTATCGACTACCGCGAGCTTAACAAGTTGACTATCAAGAATAGATATCCTTTGCCAAGGATTGATGACCTGTTCGATCAACTACAAGGTTCGAGTTGTTACTCCAAGATCGATCTTCGATCAGTTTATCACCAGTTGAGAATTCAAGAGGAGAGTATTCCAAAGATGGCCTTAAGAACTCGATATGGACATTACGAGTTTTTGGTTATGCCGTTTGGTTTGACGAACGCACCAGCAGTATTCATGGATTTGATGAATAGAGTTTGTAAGCCGTACCTCGACAAGTTTGTGATTGTGTTTATTGATGACATTTTGATTTATTCAAAGACGAAGGAAGAGCACGAGCAACACCTAAGAGCTATTTTAGAGCTGCTTAAGAAAGAGAAGTTGTACGCTAAATTCTCTATGTGCGAGTTCTGGTTACGTGAGGTTCAGTTCCTTGGTCACGTGGTAAACGGAAATGGAATTCATGTGGATCCCACAAAGATCGAAGCGATCAAGAATTGGGGGACTCTGAAGACGCCAACCGAAATTCGACAGTTTCTAGGTTTGGCCGGATATTATCGTAGATTTATTGAGGATTTTTCGAAAATCGCTCAACCTTTGACCTCCCTCACTCAGAAAGACAAGAAGTACGAATGGGGAGACAAGCAAGAAGAAGCATTTCAGTTGTTGAAAAACAAGCTTTGCGATGCACCTATCTTATCCCTACCTGAAGGCACTGACGACTTCGTGGTATATTGCGACGCCTCACGTCAAGGTTTAGGCTGTGTGCTGATGCAGCGATAGAAGGTTATAGCCTATGCTTCACGCCAGTTGAAGGTTCACGAGAAAAATTACACCACACATGATTTGGAACTAGGCGCTGTGGTGTTTGCATTAAAGATTTGGCGACATTATTTGTATGGTACGCGATGCACAATCTTTACTGATCACAAGAGCTTACAGCATATATTTGACCAGAAAGAGCTTAACATGAGACAGAGACGATGGGTAGAGTTGTTAAACGACTATGAATGTGAAATTAAGTATCACCCAGGGAAGGCGAATGTGGTCGCCGATGCCTTGAGTCGGAAAGAAAGAATCAAGCCCATAAGGGTTAGGGCTTTGGAAATGATTATTCAAACAGACCTCTCATTGCGCATTCGTGCCGCGCAAAGGGAAGCACTTAAAGAAAAGAATCTTGAGAATGAATATCTCCGTGGGATGGAGAAACAGTTGGTAGCAAACGAGGAAGGAACGTTATGCTTCATGGGAAGAATTTGGGTTCCTCTCTTTGGTGGTTTGAGAGACGTTATTTTTTATGAAGCTCACAAGTCACGGTACTCGATCCATCCAGGATCGGATAAAATGTACCAAGATTTAAAGGATTTTTATTGGTGGCCGAGATTGAAAGGCGATGTTGCAACATATGTTGGCAAATGTTTGACTTGTGCCAAAGTAAAGGCCGAATATCAGAAGCCTTCAGGTCTTCTGCAACAACCTGAAATACCCATGTGGAAATGGGAGCAGATTTCAATGGATTTTATAACAAAACTACCAAGGACACCCAAAGGTCACGATACGATTTGGGTAATCATGGACCGTCTGACCAAATCTGCACACTTTTTGCCAATCAAGGAGAAAGATAATACTAGCAAGCTTGCTGAGCTATACCTGAGAGAGATAGTTGCACGACATGGAGTGCCTCTCTCGATCATTTCTGATAGAGATGGAAGGTTTGTGTCAAGGATTTGGCAGTCCTTCCAAGAAGCCTTTGGTTCTCAGTTGAATCTGAGTACTACATTCCATCCGCAGACTGATGGCCAGAGCGAACGAACAATTCAAATGTTGGAAGATATGTTACGAGCTTGCGTGATGGATTTGGGTGGTAGTTGGGACACTCACTTACCCTTGGTAGAATTCTTGTACAACAACAGTTACCATGCGAGTATCCAAGCAGCACCATTTGAAGCTCTCTATGGACGCAAGTGTCGATCACCGTTATGCTGGGCAGACGCGGGGGATAGACAGCTTGTTGGTCCTGAATTGGTTCAAGAAACGACAGACAAGATTATACAGATCCGAGAATGCATCAAAGCGGCTCGTGATCGACAAAAGAGTTATGCGGACCGAAGAAGGAAACCTCTGGAGTTTGAGGTAGGAGATATGGTTTTGTTAAAGGTCTCACCCTGGAAGGGTGTAGCACGCTTTGGGAAGCCTGGGAAGTTGAACCCAAGATACATTGGACCATTTAAAATCCTAGAGAGGATTGGTCTTGTAGCTTACAAGTTGGATCTACCCGTAGAACTGAACGGAGTTCATGATACATTTCATGTGTCTAATCTGAAAAAGAGTCCAACTCAGGAAACAGTTGTCATTCCTGCCGCTGAACTTCATATTGACGACACACTCCACTTTACTGAAGAACCTATTGAGGTTATGGATTGGAAGGTTAACAAAACACACAGGAGTAATGTTAAACTCGTCAAGGTTCATTGGAACGCGCGACACGGCCCAGAGTTCACTTGGGAGCGTGAGGATCGCATGAAAGCAAAATACCCACATTTGT
The DNA here is from genome assembly GCA_030545235.1 of Helianthus tuberosus. Taxonomy (NCBI): domain Eukaryota; kingdom Viridiplantae; phylum Streptophyta; class Magnoliopsida; order Asterales; family Asteraceae; genus Helianthus; species Helianthus tuberosus. Next base: position 39,485,112 of record CM060407.1, read on the forward strand.
TCCCCAAGACCCCTGCAGCTAGTAGCAGAACTTAAATTTCGGGACGAAATTTTCTTAACAGGGGGAGAATGTGACAATCCTCACAAATCCAGGTATCCGTACAATTAATTAATCGTGATTAGTACTTAATGACTGTGCTGAATAACAATTAACTGCTTTCTGATTACTACATCATACATACATGTGCATCACATATATCATAATGTCATCTCATTATCACATGCAAACTTTATTGACATACATGATGCACAAAGCACGGCTAGCACAGTTAGCGGATAACTCAGAAAAATGCTGACGATGTTCAGTACATAGACAGACAGTGTTTTGAGACCCCGTAAGGGCCAGAGACAAGGTACTACACTAGTATGGTGTGTAGGGAAGTAAGGACCATAAAACTGCATCACTAGGTGATAGTTTAAGTGTCGGAAAGTGCCTAAAACCCACTAAAAGAGCAGAATTCTGCATATTTCAGCAAAATTCAGCTTTTTTAACAAGCTAGTAATGTGCAAAAATATGACTAAATGGTCCTGAATGCTTTCCTAAGTGTCGGGAATTAAACGTGTCATAAAAGGATACTTAAAGAACACTAAACGGAATAGTTTGACACTTTAACGAGCCGGTATCTAACCAAACAACTGGACACTACCCGAAACACCAAAATTACACTAGAGACATTGTTTTATTATTTCTTGGCTAGTTATGATTCCCGAACACCTTAACACCCTATATAATACACCATACACTTAGACACTAACCAATACCCTTTAACTTCAAACTAATTAACCTAACTATGATCCAAAATTGCACTTAGACCCCCTCCCCCTTATATTTTTGGTCACAAGGTGTGGCCCCACTTGTGATCTCCTTAATCTTTCTAAGATCACATTTGATCTTGCTTAGATTGTGGAAGATCATGTTGGTACTATTAGAGACACATAAACCATTGGATAAACGGGATTAGGATTTATAAAATGGACCAAGAGCTCACTCCATCTTCACGACACCAACTCACCTCCTCTTCTCCCCTTCTCCTCTCGGCCGAGCATAGTGCCACCACCACTACCATATTTCATCCATCATCCACTCTTTCCATATACTCTCAAAGGGTGTAAGAAGGTGTCTTATGAAGCTTGGTGCTCTTGAATCTTGAAGGACCTCCATCAATTGCTTTTAGCCATCACTTTTATCATCTTCTTCATCAAGTGTTCTTCCCTAGCTTAGAGCTAGTAGTAAGATCTTTGTAACCCTTTGTTACTTCTATTTTAGTTGGTTAAAAGATGTATTATGTTGTAAATCACAAGAACACTAAAAGACACGAACATGAATCATGAACATAAAGCTTATGTATGATGAAATCTTGATGAAATAGTGTGGTTTAGTATATGTATGATACTTGTTGTTTACTTGAGATTATGATGTTGATCATCATAAGGAGCTTGCTAGATTTGTCACACCCCCAAAATCCATATGCGGAGTATTACCGCTTGGAGGCGTGACTGACCAGGATCAAGCCACCAATCATATTGAACAACGTAATTAAGTAAATAAAACCAACCACAATATAATTGGTGTCCAAAAGGAAATAACCAACTTTAAGTTAACAGCGGAAGCATAGAATGTAAAACCCAAACTTAAGTAATAAGTTCATAAAGTTTAAAAGTTTGACATGGGACTCAACAGTCCATGTCCTACAACGACCACTCCTCCCTGTGCAAGCTCTATAAGCACCTAACGACCTGCAAGGCATGTAACAACGAGTCAACAACAAAGTTGAGCGAGTTCACAGTTGGTTGTTTAGTTTTACAAGTTTGTTTTGAAAACCATAAGTTGTTTCGTAAACCACGAGTTAACCAGTATCGTTATTTCCCAATCCATATCCATAATCAGTGGGGGCTTCAACATGTGAACCACTAGACCGTTACCATATCGACAACTGACGAACAATAGTTGTGCCCTATGTCAATGTATATCATCATTGACAGTTTGCCATGATCCATTAGTACACGCCCGTCCGACTGGCACGGTGTGAGGTTTGTCAAACCTAATAGCGCTATTAACAAATGACCCGCTCGCCATCGGCCTCGGCGATTAAGTCGATATAAAATGAGGGACTTAATGATAGAGTTTTGTCTAGTAAGTTTAAGGTTGTTGTCCTACCCAAGGAGGGCGAACGTACGTATTCTACCCAAGGAGAATACGCAGGATTAATATTGGCATCCTACCCATGGAGGATGGCCGTACATATCCTACCCAAGGAGGATATGTAGGTTCCGTTTTAATTCTTTAACCCATTCCCAACCACCGGGAATCCCATGCCTTAGAAAGTGTGTGAACTCACCTTGGTTTGCTCGGTATGCTTAACTACACGTTCAATTTAATCAATCAAAACCTATGTATTCATACGCACGTGATCAGTTTATGTTTGTAATGTTTTCACGTAAATTATAATCACAGAATGCATGCAACAAATAATAGTTAATCATGTAATATACTTAATCATAGCATACATCGTATTCATTACATATCCTAGACACTCGGGCCACATAGAAATTATATCACGACCCCATACTGTTAGCATATAGCGTTATAGTTTTCAAATTTCCTCACCCAATTGTTCCCTGGGTCGCCACACTTGGCCCTGTGTAACTCCCCTGATTACCCGGCCCACATATTACTTAATAGGTACAATTTAAACAACAACAAATATGAATATGTGAGTATATGCACATAATATATAACTATATTGTTATAACCGATAACTAGCAACAAATATAAATATATGCACATAAGATCTTATCTAATCAGCAACATTCATGACTTCTATATTCATGGCCCGCCAATGTCCCTAGTCTTTATCAACCCTCTATATTATCAAGCCCAACCGAATATGCAAATTCATTCTCATACACGGTCCACCCAGGTGTGCGGCCTGATTTAAAGTTGCAGCCCAACTCTAGAGAGAAAGAGGCCCATACAAAAGTCCATTGGGTTCTGTTTGTGCGGCCTATCTAAATGCTCGGCTCGGTTTATAGTGTGATTAATGTAGTGCAACATTTAATCACATATCTTATGGTTTATCTCATGCCATCGCCTATTGTGCGACTAGTTGTTTTATGATCACCAATCACAGAATTAAATACCCATTGCATACATGACTCAAAACAATTACCAACCAATTTGCAGGGATACCAAATATTCACAACAATTAACACGTAACCATTAAGTTAATTAGATCTAACCCCACAACAAACAGTAAACTTGTTTCATCAATTATTAACATATCCTTAATTACCAACCATCCAAGATGGATTTTAACATGATTTCTCAATTGATACGAACCCCCAATTAATACTATAGCACTAATTACATTATGCCTTAATGACCCTAATCGGCCCAATCTAATCATCTCAACATTATACAGGGTAATTCTGAATCAAGAACAATTACAAGACTATAATTATATGCTCATCATATGTTACAATCCCATTATAATATATAATCAAAAGTTATAATCATGCAATCAGTATCGATTCATACTAATTCATATATCACTATTCCATGCAAAGAAGTATCATATTATTCTTACAATAGTTCAAGCATCAAAAGATAGCAACCATGAGTCAAGGCCTTAACAACACAACAAACAGATTACGCAAATTATATAACATACTAACCGAAGTGTAGGCGATACAACCAACAGGCTTGATGACGAGTGGGGTCTCCTGTCGCACGAACTTTTGGAAGTAATAGGGTTTGTTTTGTTTTAGAGTTCTTATCAATATTAACATATTACGTGACATATATAACTTTAGCTTGGGGCGGTTCCTCCTTAGCCTAGGTAATGGGCTTAAGCCCAATCTACATGGCAGCCAATTAAGGATCAAGGGCTTGAATTGGCCTCTACACAGTCTGTGGATCAAGGTGAAAGCAAATAGAGCTATAATTGGGCCGAGGACTTTATGTGCGGCCCGAATAGTGAGCAGTATGATAACCGGCCCAAATTTTAGAGTGTGTGCAAGATATAGTTGGCCCAAAAACATGGGATAGCGACCCGCTTACGTTTAATAACTAATCGTACCAAAATTGAAAGAGGAATAACAAGGAATCAAAACTTTAAGACTAACCTTGGAAATTCGGGTTGTCACATCATCCCCAACTTGAAAGAAATTTCATCCCGAAATTTAGCACGTAGTTACTGAGGAAGCTAGTTAGGTTGTGTGGTTTCCTGGTTTTTCCTGGGGTGTCCCATCATCCCCCCGTTGGTTTGGAATTTCGACCCGAAATTCCGCAGTAGCTTTAGCCTCAGTAGTGGTTGCAGTTTTCCCGAACAACTGGGGATACTTGTGCTTCATTTGGTCTTCTCGTTCCCAGGTAAACTCTGGGCCACGACAGGAGTTCCAACGAACTCGAACAAGAGGTATTCTGGTACGCTTGAGAACCTTAACGTCTCGGTCTGTAATCTCTACAGGTTCTTCGACGAATCGCAGCTGTTCATCGATAGCGAGCTCCTTAAGAGGAACTACGAGGGTCTCATCTGACAGGCACTTCTTTAAATTTGACACGTGGAATACGTTGTGAAATCCGTTGAGTTCTTCGGGTAGATTCAGCTTGTAGGCCACCTTGCCAATTTTCTCAATGATTTCAAAAGGTCCGACGTAACGCGGGTTGAGTTTACCTCGTTTACCAAAACGGACTACACCCTTCCAAGGTGAGACTTTAAGTAGCACTCGATCCCCAACCTGGAACTCGAGTGGTTTCCTGCGCTTATCAGCGTAGCTTTTCTGACGCTCACGAGCTGCCGCCATTCGTTGTCGTATCTGAGCAATCTTCTCAGTTGTGTCTACAACAAGTTCTGGGCCAGTGATTTGGCTGTCACCAACTTTTGCCCAACAAAGAGGTGATCGGCACTTTCGCCCGTACAATGCCTCAAACGGGGCGGCCTGGATACTGGTGTGGTAACTGTTATTATACGAAAACTCCACTAACGGGAGGTGTTTTTCCCAGCCGTTACCAAAGTCGATCACACATGCCCTAAGCATGTCTTCAAGGGTTTGGATGGTGCGTTCAGACTGCCCATCCATCTGTGGATGATACGCTGTGCTCATGTCTAATCGAGAGCCAAAGGACTTGTGCATAGCTTGCCATAATTCGGATGTAAAACGCGCATCACGATCGGAAATAATGGAGGTTGGCACTCCGTGCCTCGAAACCACTTCCTTAAGGTAAACGTCTGCTAAAGTAGAGAACTTGTCTGTTTCTTTGATAGCCAAGAAGTGTGCAGACTTAGTCAATCGATCTACTATCACCCAAATAGTGTTATTTCCGCGCTGAGATCTAGGCAGGCCAGTAACGAAGTCCATGGAAATTTGCTCCCATTTCCATTTCGGTATCTCTGGTTGTTGAAGTAGGCCTGATGGTTTCTGGTACTCGATTTTGACTCTCGCACAAGTCAAGCATTTACTGACGTAGGTTGCTGTAACACCCTTAAATTTTACTTGAGTATAAGTGATATTTTAGAGAAAAGATAATAGTTTAACATGAGTTTCAAAAGTATCAAAATTACAATTATATAAACATTAGTCAACTAATGACTAATTTAAAACATTTCAAAAGTTGTTTTACATGTGTTTACAACCCATACACAAGGACTACAAAAGATTTAAAACATAGCAGAAGCTTCATGAGTCGTGTTCGGTTCTTTGACGTTGCTTGACCTCCATCCGTGAAGTACATCTAGTCACCTAGGGTCAAAACCAATAAAATATTAGTTTTGACTTAAACGTATAAGACTTAAACATATGATTCAACATCAATTAAAAATAAAGGGAAATAGAAGATTTCAGGTCCCACCGTAAATTACGGTGTTACCGTAATTTACGGTGAGTGCTGGAAGTCCTTGGTCCACCGTAAACCAGTGGGAAACCACCGTAAGACACATGACCTCTACCGTAAATTACGGTATTACCGTAATTTACGGTAGTTCCTGGAAAATTTTGTTTTTGTTTGGTTTGTTTATCTTACTCAAACCAATTTCTCGGACTCCGCTTTTCTAAGAAACCATTGCATCAAATTCTCATATTTCCAACGTATTATACCTAAACCAATATCAAAGAGCAACTCATCATACTCCAAAACATTAACCATGCTTTACATGCTTATTCGACCCGTTGGCTCGTCTAGAGAATCCTCCCATATGACGACTACCATCGAGTTCCAACCGAGTTTGACCAATATTTTAATATAGTACATCTCTGCTTAATTCCAACCATTCTTGTTCTAAATTCGAATACGTATTATACAATCATCAAAATCTACTAAATGTAACGGATCAAGTTACATACCTTAGCGCACGCCCTTCAACCGCGAATCACCACCGGCTTGTCCACTCGACGTTCCGGTATTTGTCCTATGGAGTTCAATTCAAGACATGTTTAGAACTCTCTTCAAATCATAATTCTCATAATACACCGAACATCATGATTATGCATTTAAACTCGAAATTTCAGTTTTTAAGCCTTCATAGAGGTATTTCAACAAACACTTCATAAGCAGAATTTTACATGATTAAACATCACATCTTTAGTTTATCATTTAACCCTATTTTCATATAAATCAACCAATTTACATAAATGTTAGCTTCTAATTGCTGAAATCACTTCCAGATTGCCAAATTACACTAGATTAACAATCTACTTTCTAGTGTTCATCCAAATACACATGACCCACTAATCACCTACCATGGTGTTTATGGATTCACCCAAAATTTCTTATGATTTCAACTTCTATTGATCTAGGGTTTGCCCTTAGACACTATAGTTGTTCCTCAATCATCATAACATACACATGCAACCCTAATTCCAGATTTTTCCCAATACATGAAAATTTCAAGTTGAGAGTTTTCCTTAAATTTTACATACCTTGTAATCCTCTTACGATGAGGATCACGATTCTAAGCTCGGATTTTCGTTTGGACCAGATTTGCTCCTTCAATTTGTGGATTTTAGTAGAATTCTAGGTTTGGTTGAAGGTGGGTGTCGCCCCCTGATGTTCTGGTCGACCAGGGCTCCAAAGTGGGGTGTTAAGTTTATGTTTTATTTGTTTATTAGTATTAAAGTTTCAATTTTAACAACTTAAACCCCTCCACTTTGATCAACATTGATTTTTGTTACTTTTAACCCTACTTTAGGTTATTTCTAGACTTATAACTAATTAGGTTAAAATTCCTAGTTAGTAAATTCTTGTTTATTTAAACCTTACAAATTCCAATTTAAGGTTTTATATTTTCGGGGTGTTACAAGTCCACCCCCCTTAAAAAGGGTTTCATCCCCGAAACCGTAGTACGTACCAAATAAAGTAGGGTGAAGACGTCTCATCTCCTCTTCGGACTCCCACGTAGTGTCCGAACCTTTCCTATGCTCCCATTTGACTTTGACTTGATCAATTTGTTTATTTCGTAAATGTTTGACCTTTCGGTCCAAAATCTCCACCGGTCTTACCGCATAATTCAGACTATTATCCACTTCGATATCATCGTAATGGATATAGGCCGTTTCGTCTGCTAAACACTTTCTTAATTGTGACACGTGAAACGTGCCATGTATCCCACTCAGTTCCTCCGGTAACTCAAGGCGGTAAGCTACTTTACCAACCTTTCCGATAATTTTAAATGGTCCAATAAACCTCGGGCTTAGCTTCCCCCTTTTTCTGAATCTAATAACGCCCTTCCAAGGGGAAACCTTTAGCATGACCATGTCGCCAACCTGGAATTCGATTGGCCTTTTCCTTTTATCAACATACGCCTTTTGCCTGTCTTGAGCCGCTTTCAAGTGTGCCCGAACTATATCGATCTTTTCATTCGTGGCTCGTACTATATCTTGGTGGGCGAGTTCACGTGGTCCCACTTCACCCCAACATACAGGGGTTCGACACTTCCTACCGTAAAGCATTTCGTATGGTGCCATCTTAATACTAGATTGGTAACTATTGTTATACGAAAACTCGACTAATGGTAGGTGAACATCCCAACTTCCTCCAAAGTCGATTATACACGCCCGAAGCATGTCCCCCAATGTTTGTATCGTTCTTTCACTCTTTCCATCCGTTTGGGGATGGTACGCAGTGCTAATGAACAATTTGGTTCCCATTTGCTCTTGGAAATCTCGCCAGAAATTTGAAGTAAACCGGGTATCCCTATCAGACACAATGGATACCGGCACCCCATGACGTGCTATTATTTCATTCGTGTAAACCTCTGACATCTTTTCTGACGTAAAAGTCTCACGGATCGGAATAAAGTGAGCACTTTTCGTCAATCTATCTACCACCACCCATATGGCATCGAAACCACGATTTGTTTTAGGCAACTTGGTCAGTAGGTCCATTGTGATATGTTCCCATTTCCAAACCGGAATATCTAACGGTTGGAGTTTGCCGTATGGTTTCTGATGCTCCGCTTTGACTTGTAAACATGTCAAGCACTTTTCCACATACTTCGCCACATCCCTCTTCATTCCGGGCCACCAATAATTTTGTTTCAAGTCATTATACATCTTGGTCGCACCCGGATGAATTGAATAACGGGATTTATGAGCTTCGTTAAGTAGAAGCGCCTTCACTCCACAGGTATGTGGGACCCATATCCTTCCGGATCGAGTCTTTAACCCGTGATTCCCATCCGACAAATCTTTCAACTGACCAATTATTCTTTCTTTCTTCCAATTCTCTTCTTTTACTGCTTCTAATTGCGCCTCTCGAATACGTTCAAGTATACCTGAGGTTACCACGAGTTGCATCGATCTTACTCGTATCGGGACATAATCCGTTTTTCTGCTCAACGCATCCGCCACCGCATTAGCCTTTCCTGGGTGATAACGTATTTCGCAATCGTAGTCTTTCACCGTTTCCAGCCATCGCCTTTGTCGCATATTTAACTCCTTCTGATCGAAGAAGTATTTCAAACTCTTGTGGTCGGTGAATATGGTGCACTTTACCCCATACAAGTAGTGCCTCCATATTTTTAATGCAAACACTACCGCCGCCAACTCGAGATCGTGTGTGGGATATTTCTTCTCGTGTATCTTCAATTGCCTCGAGGCATAGGCTATTACCTTGCCCCGTTGCATCAACACGCAACCGAGTCCCGATAGTGAAGCATCCGAATAAACCTCCATGTCTTCGACTCCGTCCGGCAATGTCAATACCGGAGCTTGAGTTAACTTTTCTTTTAGTGTTTGAAACGCTTTCTCTTGATCAGCACCCCAAATAAACTTCTCTTTCTTCCGTGTTAGCTTTGTTAGCGGTGACGCAATCTTGGAGAAATCTTGAATGAATCTCCTATAGTACCCCGCAAGCCCCAAAAAGCTTCTAATTTCAAAAGGGTTCTTTGGGGAATTCCATTTTGACACGGCCTCTATTTTTTACGGATCCACCAAAACTCCGTCGGCATTTATGACATGGCCTAAAAATTGAACCTCTCGTATCCAAAAGGCACATTTAGAGAATTTTGCATATAACTTCTCTCGCCTAAGTGTCTCTAACACTTCTTGTAAGTGGTGTGCGTGTTCAGCTTCACTTTTCGAGTACACCAAGATATCATCGATAAACACTATGACCGACTTATCCAACATTGGCTTGCAAACCCGGTTCATGAGGTCCATGAAAGCCGCGGGTGCGTTTGTTAGCCCAAATGACATCACGAGGAATTCGTAATGTCCGTATCTCGTGCGGAAAGCCGTCTTCGGCACATCTTCTTCTTTGACCTTTAGTTGGTGATACTCCGATCTAAGGTCAATTTTGGAAAACCAGTTCGCACCTTGTAGTTGGTCGAATAAATCATCTATCCTCGGGAGCGGGTATCGGTTCTTTACCGTGAGTTTGTTCAACTCCCGGTAATCAATACACATGCACATGCTCCCGTCTTTCTTTCTCACGAATAATACCGGTGCGCCCCAAGGAGACACACTCGGCCTTATGAATCCCTTGTCAAGCAGATCTTGGATTTGGGACATCAACTCTTGTAATTCCGACGGTGCAAGTCGGTACGGGGCTTTTGCTACGGGTTTTGCGCCCGGAATCAATTCGATCCCGAACTCTACTTCCCGTTCAGGTGGTACCCCTGGTAAATCTTTCGAAAAAACATCTTCATAATTTCGTACTACCGGTACATCTCCAATCTTTCGTGATTCTTTCTCGGGCTCATTAGCGTATATTATGAATGCCTTGCATCCTCGCTTCATTAGCTTGTGAGCTTTCAACATTGAGCATACTATGGGGTTGCCTCCTTTTTCGCCATAAATGGTGATGTGTTTCCCGCTCGGAGATGTTAGTTTTATCTCTTTACGGAAGCACACGACCTTTGCATGGTGTCGAGATAGCCAATCCATCCCAACGACTACTTGAAATTCTCCCATCGACATCGGGATTAGATTTATCAAATATTCTTCATCATCGATGCTCAGTTTACAATTTTCACATACATCACAAACAATAAAGCTTTTGTTATTACCTATCTCTACTTCTAAAGGCACAGGTAATTTTGTTAGAACAAACTAAGGATGTCGAATAAATCCATATGAAACAAAGGATTTATTCGCACCCGTATCAAATAACACGTGTGCAGGAATTGAATTTACAGCAAATATACCTGAGACCACGTCCGGTTCAACCTTTGCTTCTGCAGCGGTTAGTTGAAAAGATCTTGCCTTTGCTTTTGGGGCTTCACCTTTCGGTTCCTGCCCATCCTTCTTTCCAACCAATTCCGGTCATTCCGACTTCTTGTGACCCGTTCGATAACAATTGTAACAAACCGTCACTTTCTCCGGGCACGATATAGCCATGTGTCCCTTTTTCTTGCATATGGGACAAGGCTTATCCTTGTAACGGCATTCTCCTTTATGACCCTTCCCGCAGATTCTACAACTTGGCGACCCGCCTTTCGTCTCAGATTTCTTTGCGTTTTCGTTTGTTCGTGCCTTCTTAGTAGGGCTTGGATTCGCATCTTGTGCCCTTCGTTCACCCCGTTCTATGCTCTTTTTCAATTCGATCTCCCTTTCCCGAGCAGCATTGACAATCTCGGTAAGGGTCTCATATTTTGAAGGGGTTATGAACTCTCTATACTCCGCACTTAGCATGTTATGGTAGTAATAGACTTTTTGTTCTTCGTTTGTCACCAAATCATCACAGAACTTTATCTTGTCCATAAACATCCCCGTGATCTTGTCTATGGATTCACCCTTGTGTCTGAGTTGCATAAACTCTTCCTTGATTCTATTTATGACCGCTTTGGGACTATGGTGTTTAAGAAACGGCGTCTTAAACTCCTCCCATGTCATGGCCTTAGCCGCTTCACTTCCAATCTCCTTCTTTTTGTTATCCCACCAATCTTTCGCTTGACCTCTTAATTGACCCGTACCATAAGCTACGTAGTCATTTTCATCACAATGAGTTCTCTCGAATACTCCTTCGATATCACTTAGCCATCGTTGGCACACAATTGGATCAACCTCCCCATTATATATTGGTGGTTTACAGGCCATGAATTCCTTGTATGAACAAGGCTTTCGTCCACCATGTTTTTCCTTTGCTGAATTGGAATCATCTTCCAATTTCTTGATTCTCTCTTCTACTATTGATAAAACTGTGTTTTGAATTTTATCAATAAAGCCCGACAAGCTGTTTTCGATCGCCTTTCCAACCTCTTCGGCAATCACTTCCCTCACTTGTTCGGTGACTCTTGGCACCGCATTATCATTACCTCCATCAGCCATCTCTATTTCTGAAATGTTTACATAAATTGTTAAACATTCCATTTATAACACATGCTTTACTTGTTTTGATTTAATCAAGTTCATAACTCGATTTAATCATTCTTGTTTCAATTCAATCAAGTTCGTAACTTGATTTAATCATTCTTGTTTCAATTCAATCAAGTTCGTAACTTGATTTAATCATTCTTGTTTCATGCATTTCTTGTTTTTGAGTGAGCTTACACACTCTTTTCATTTTCATGTATATTTATTCATTTCTCGTTCTCTACGTAGTATATAATTTATTAACAAAATAAGTTAGTTCTTACCGGACGATCGATCAAGCTTGAACCGAACACTTATTGACAACCTTGAGCTCTGATTACCAACTTGTAACACCCTTAAATTTTACTTGAGTATAAGTGATATTTTAGAGAAAAGATAATAGTTTAACATGAGTTTCAAAAGTATCAAAATTACAATTATATAAACATTAGTCAACTAATGACTAATTTAAAACATTTCAAAAGTTGTTTTACATGTGTTTACAACCCATACACAAGGACTACAAAAGATTTAAAACATAGCGGAAGCTTCATGAGTCGTGTTCGGTTCTTTGACGTTGCTTGACCTCCATCCGTGAAGTCCATCTAGTCACCTAGGGTCAAAACCAATAAAATATTAGTTTTGACTTAAACGTATAAGACTTTAACATATGATTCAACATCAATTAAAAATAAAGGGAAATAGAAGATTTCAGGTCCCACCGTAAATTACGGTGTTACCGTAATTTACGGTGAGTGCTGGAAGTCCTTGGTCCACCGTAAACCAGTGGGAAACCACCGTAAGACACATGACCTCTACCGTAAATTACGGTATTACCGTAATTTACGGTAGTTCCTGGAAATTTTGTTTTTGTTTGGTTTGTTTATCTTACTCAAACCAATTTCTCGGACTCCGCTTTTCTAAGAAACCATTGCATCAAATTCTCATATTTCCAACGTATTATACCTAAACCAATATCAAAGAGCAATTCATCATACTCCAAAACATTAACCATGCTTTACATGCTTATTCGACCCTGAGCAACTTGTAACACCCTTAAATTTTACTTGAGTATAAGTGATATTTTAGAGAAAAGATAATAGTTTAACATGAGTTTCAAAAGTATCAAAATTACAATTATATAAACATTAGTCAACTAATGACTAATTTAAAACATTTCAAAAGTTGTTTTACATGTGTTTACAACCCATACACAAGGACTACAAAAGATTTAAAACATAGCGGAAGCTTCATGAGTCGTGTTCGGTTCTTTGACGTTGCTTGACCTCCATCCGTGAAGTCCATCTAGTCACCTAGGGTCAAAACCAATAAAATATTAGTTTTGACTTCAACGTATAAGACTTAAACATATGATTCAACATCAATTAGAAATAAAGGGAAATAGAAGATTTCAGGTCCCACCGTAAATTACGGTGTTACCGTAATTTACGGTGAGTGCTGGAAGTCCTTGGTCCACCGTAAACCAGTGGGAAACCACCGTAAGACACATGACCTCTACCGTAAATTACGGTATTACCGTAATTTACGGTAGTTCCTGGAAAATTTTGTTTTTGTTTGGTTTGTTTATCTTACTCAAACCAATTTCTCGGACTCCGCTTTTCTAAGAAACCATTGCATCAAATTCTCATATTTCCAACGTATTATACCTAAACCAATATCAAAGAGCAATTCATCATACTCCAAAACATTAACCATGCTTTACATGCTTATTCGACCCGTTGGCTCGTCCAGAGAATCCTCCCATATGACGACTACCATCGAGTTCCAACCGAGTTTGACCAATATTTTAATATAGTACATCTCTGCTTAATTCCAACCATTCTTGTTCGAAATTCGAATACGTATTATACAATCATCAAAATCTACTAAATGTAACGGATCAAGTTACATACCTTAGCGCACGCCCTTCAACCGCGAATCACCACCGGCTTGTCCACTCGACGTTCCGGTATCTTGTCCTATGGAGTTCAATTCAAGACATGTTTAGAACTCTATTCAAATCATAATTCGCATAATACACCGAACATCATGATTATGCATTTAAACTCGAAATTTCAGTTTTTAAGCCTTCATAGAGGCATTTCAACAAACACTTCATAAGCAGAATTTTACATGATTAAACATCACATCTTTAGTTTATCATTTAACCCTATTTTCATATAAATCAACCAATTTACATAAATGTTAGCTTCTAATTGCTGAAATCACTTCCAGATTGCCAAATTACACTAGATTAACAATCTACTTTCTAGTGTTCATCCAAATACACATGACCCACTAATCACCTACCATGGTGTTTATGGATTCACCCAAAATTTCTTATGATTTCAACTTCTATTGATCTAGGGTTTGCCCTTAGACACTATAGTTGTTCCTCAATCATCATAACATACACATGCAACCCTAATTCCAGATTTTTCCCAATACATGAAAATTTCAAGTTGAGAGTTTTCCTTAAATTTTACATACCTTGTAATCCTCTTACGATGAGGATCACGATTCTAAGCTCGGATTTTCGTTTGGACCAGATTTGCTCCTTCAATTTGTGGATTTTAGTAGAATTCTAGGTTTGGTTGAAGGTGGGTGTCGCCCCCTGATGTTCTGGTCGACCAGGGCTCCAAAGTGGGGTGTTAAGTTTATGTTTTATTTGTTTATTAGTATTAAAGTTTCAATTTTAACAACTTAAACCCCTCCACTTTGATCAACATTGATTTTTGTTACTTTTAACCCTACTTTAGGCTAAAGCGTACCAGAATACCAAATGAAGCACAAGTATCCCCAGTTGTCGATGATTAACCCTACTTTTAACCCTACTTTAGGCTTGGAGCCCTGGTCGACCAGAACATCAGGGGGCGACACCCACCTTCAACCAAACCTAGAATTCTACTAAAATCCACAAATTGAAGGAGCAAATCTGGTCCAAACGAAAATCCGAGCTTAGAATCGTGATCCTCATCGTAAGAGGATTACAGGGTATGTAAAATTTAAGGAAAACTCTCAACTTGAAATTTTCATGTATTGGGAAAAATCTGGAATTAGGGTTGCATGTGTATGTTATGATGATTGAGGAACAACTATAGTGTCTAAGGGCAAACCCTAGATCAATAGAAATTGAAATCATAAGAAATTTTGGGTGAATCCATAAACACCATGGTAGGTGATTAGTGGGTCATGTGTATTTGGATGAACACTAGAAAGTAGATTGTTAATCTAGTGTAATTTGGCAATCTGGAAGTGATTTCAGCAATTAGAAGCTAACATTTATGTAAATTGGTTGATTTATATGAAAATAGGGTTAAATGATAAACTAAAGATGTGATGTTTAATCATGTAAAATTCTGCTTATGAAGTGTTTGTTGAAATGCCTCTATGAAGGCTTAAAAACTGAAATTTCGAGTTTAAATGCATAATCATGATGTTCGGTGTATTATGCGAATTATGATTTGAAGAGAGTTCTAAACATGTCTTGAATTGAACTCCATAGGACAAGATACCGGAACGTCGAGTGGACAAGCCGGTGGTGATTCGCGGTTGAAGGGCGTGCGCTAAGGTATGTAACTTGATCCGTTACATTTAGTAGATTTTGATGATGGTATAATACGTATTCGAATTTAGAACAAGAATGGTTGGAATTAAGCAGAGATGTACTATATTAAAATATTGGTCAAACTCGGTTGGAACTCGATGGTAGTCGTCATATGGGAGGATTCTCTAGACGAGCCAACGGGTCGAATAAGCATGTAAAGCATGGTTAATGTTTTGGAGTATGATGAATTGCTCTTTGATATTGGTTTAGGTATAATACGTTGGAAATATGAGAATTTGATGCAATGGTTTCTTAGAAAAGCGGAGTCCGAGAAATTGGTTTGAGTAAGATAAACAAACCAAACAAAAACAAAATTTTCCAGGAACTACCGTAAATTACGGTAATACCGTAATTTACGGTAGAGGTCATGTGTCTTACGGTGGTTTCCCACTGGTTTACGGTGGACCAAGGACTTCCAGCACTCACCGTAAATTACGGTAACACCGTAATTTACGGTATGACCTGAAATCTTCTATTTCCCTTTATTTTTAATTGATGTTGAATCATATGTTTAAGTCTTATACGTTTAAGTCAAAACTAATATTTTATTGGTTTTGACCCTAGGTGACTAGATGGACTTCACGGATGGAGGTCAAGCAACGTCAAAGAACCGAACACGACTCATGAAGCTTCCGCTATGTTTTAAATCTTTTGTAGTCCTTGTGTATGGGTTGTAAACACATGTAAAACAACTTTTGAAATGTTTTAAATTAGTCATTAGTTGACTAATGTTTATATAATTGTAATTTTGATACTTTTGAAACTCATGTTAAACTATTATCTTTTCTCTAAAATATCACTTATACTCAAGTAAAATTTAAGGGTGTTACAGTTGCTATGTTGGCTTTCATACTAGGCCACAAATACGTAGTCTTGAGATCGTAGTACATCTTATCCAAACCAGGATGTACCGAATAACGAGACTTGTGTGCTTCATCCATCACAAGCTCACGTATATTACCATAGAGTGGAACCCAGATGCGCCCTGTCATGTAATAAGCGTCGTCTTCCTTTTGTTCTAACCGTTTCCTCGATCCTCGCAAAGACTCGGCCCTGACGTTTTCTGCCTTCAATGCTTCAACCTGAGCATCTCGTATCTGAGCGGGAAGACTAGAGTGAATGGTAAGCTGTAACGCACGTACACGCTTAGGTTTAGACTCCTTCCGGCTGAGGGCATCGGCCACGACATTGGCTTTGCCCGGATGATACTTGATCGCGCATTTGTAATCATTTAGGAGTTCGACCCATCGACGCTGTCGCATGTTCAATTCTTTCTGCTTGAAGATATGCTGGAGATTCCTGTGATCGGTGTAGATGGTGCACTTGGTACCGTACAGGTAATGTCTCCATATCTTAAGAGTAAAAACCACTGCTCCCAACTCCAAGTCATGCGTAGTGTAGTTCTTTTCGTGAACTTTATGTTGGCGTGACGTGTAAGCAATGACTTCCTCACGTTGCATCATCTGACGACCAAGTCCTTGGACTGGCGCATCACAAAATCGTCGGTGCCTTCAGGTAACGAGAGGATAGGTGTGCTTCAAAGTTTCAACTTTAGCCGTTGAAATGTAGATTCCTGAGCATCACCCCAACGGTAGGTGACACCCCTTCTGAGTAAGGACAGTGAGGGACTGCGCAAACTTCGAGAAATCCTTGGTAAACCTTCTGTAGCATCCTACGAATCCCAAGATTTGCAGGCCAGTTCTTGATTGAGTCAACCTTGGATGGATCAACATGAATCCCATCCTTATTAACCACGTGGTCTAGGAAATGGATTTCACGAAGCCAAAAGTCACATTTCGAGATCTTAGCGTAAGCTGTCCTTTACGAAGAAGTTCCAAAATAAGTCGTAAATATCTCCCTTGCAACTGGTCGAACAGGTTGTCAATACGAGGGAGAGAGTAACGATTCATCACGGTCACCTTGTTGAGTTCGTGGTAATCAATGCACATGCGGAAGGCACCGTCCTTTTTCTTCACGAACAATGCTGGAGCTCCCCAAGGTGAAGAGCTAGGATGAATGAAACCCATACCCAAAAGTTCCTGAAGCTGAGCGGACACGAGCTATTGGTGCTGCTCCAGGAGCTAGCTCGATTTGAAATTCGACCTGACGATGAGGTGGAAGGCCAGGTAATTCCTTAAGGAATACTTCAGGAAAGTCGTGTACAATCGGGGTATCTTCTATCTCCTTTTCTTTTCGTCGAGGTGTCAGTAACAAGTGTTAGGATGACAGTGTGGCCCTTTCGTAAGCACCTCTGGGCCTTAAGGAAAAAGATGATGTTCACCACAACGCTACTCTTGTTGCTACGAATAATAAGAGGTTCTTCACCAGAACGAGGAATGCGGACGATTTCTCCTTACAAAGAATCTCTACTCGATGATGAGTCAACCAATCCATCCCGATAATGACCTCGAAGCTACCAAGTATGAAGGGGTTGGGGTCGATAGAGAAGGTCTGACCAGTTAAAGCGAGGTTACAACCCTTAACTATATGTGTGCCCTCAAGACTTTTACCATTAGCTAGTTCTACAACATGTTTGGTGTTTTAAGGGTAATAGGGTACGCTTAAGCATCTGACTAACTCTTAGGAACACATATCTAGCATCGGCACCCGAATCAACTAAAATAGAAACAAAGAAATTGTCTGGTAGGAACTTACCCGTCACAACATTGGGGTTGTTTCTTTCTTCTCCTTGTCCATTTAGGAACTCACGCTCATCAGCCTTGTGGTTATCATTATTGTCTCCGTTATTGTTCCCGTTGCCCTGGTTGCTGCTGTTGTCACGATTCTGCCTCACCTGCGGACAGTTCCTCTTGAGGTGGTCTTCAGCTCCACATCGAAAACACCCCTTTTTGCTACCCTGCTTCTGTTGCTGCTGGTTCCGGTTTGCAGGATATGGGCTCCTGCAGTCTCTAGCCATATGTCCCGTCTTCTTGCACCGATGGCAACACGATCCCGCACATGACCCGCTGTGGTGCCGTTGGCACTTGCGGCATCTCGGTTTATTCCCTAGGTATCCCCCCTGATTTTGGTAGTTCAGCCCCTGATGTACGAGTTTCCTGTGTCGGTCCTGTTGTATAGAGCTAGGACCCTCACCTTGGTGATCACCCCAAATATACTTGTTACTAATAAGAGCATTTGCATTGGAAAAGTTACGCTTGGGCAACTTGCCCTCTTCCACCGCCTGATCGATGAGTTGGTGCGCCAAACGAACGACTTGCTGGATTGTGGGAAGGTTGGCTGCAATTACAGACCCTTGGATTTCCGGGACTAAGCCTCTGAGGTATAGCTTGATTCGTCTAGATATGGGTTGTGACAAGTTAGGACATAAGGCAGCCAAGTCGTTGGACCTCTTTGTGTACGCCTCAATCTCTGATCCTTCCACCTTCAAACCATAATACTCTATTTCAAGTTTCAGAATGTCGTCCAGGTGGCAGAATTCTTCCTTAATCAAATCCTTGAAGTCGCTCCAGAGGGTGGCATTCGCGTCCGCCAACCCGAGCATCTGAACTTGTGCGTTCCACCAAGAATACGCTTTCCCTTGCAACATGCCAGTAGCGTACTCTACTCGTTTGCTGGCAGGGCTTTCACTTTCTTCAAATGTATATTCGATTCTTCGGATCCAGTGTAGAAGGCCGATTGCCCCTCCAGTGCCGTCGAAAGTGGGAGGTTTGCATTCCAAGAACGCCTTGAAGGTGCCTATGCATGTTTGAGTGTGCATGGGTTGACTCCCTGTTTGGGTTGCTAAAGCTTCAGCAACCCGTTCATTAATCAAGGTTGTCAGCTGATCCTGAGTCAAGTTGAGACGCCCACTCATGATCTTCACATCGAGGGAAACACAGGTAAGAAAGGTGTCGCATAAGTTCATAAGCATGGGATGACAGGCGAGAGTAAGCACACAGGGTTTTTAGTCAGTGGCTATGTCAACTAAGTATACCATAAATGATGCACTACTTAACAAACAGGCAGGCAATACAAACACAAACCATATTACCTATAGTGTGTTGAGTCTTGCACGTGGAGCGAAGTGTCATTGTGGATCGTTGAGCATTGTACAGGTTATAGTCTGGTTTTATCAAAAAGCTTTTCCCCTTTTTAAAACCAAGTTCGCTATAACCAATGGCTCTGGTACCAATCTGTCACACCCCCAAAATCCACATGCGGAGTATTACCGCTTGGAGGCGTGACTGACCAGGATCAAGCCACCAATCATATTGAACAACGTAATTAAGTAAATAAAACCAACCACAATATAATTGGTGTCCAAAAGGAAATAACCAACTTTAAGTTAACAGCGGAAGCATAGAATGTAAAACCCAAACATAAGTAATAAGTTCATAAAGTTTAAAAGTTTGACATGAGACTCAACAGTCCATGTCCCACAACGACCACTCCTCCCTGTGCAAGCTCCATAAGCACCTAACGACCTGCAAGGCATGTAACAACGAGTCAACAACAAAGTTGAGCGAGTTCACAGTTGGTTGTTTAGTTTTACAAGTTTGTTTTGAAAACCATAAGTTGTTTCATAAACCACGAGTTAACCAGTATCGTTATTTCCCAATCCATATCCATAATCAGTGGGGGCTTCCCCATGTGAACCACTAGACCGTTACCATATCGACAACTGACGAACAATAGTTGTGCCCTATGTCAATGTCTATCATCATTGACAGTTTGCCATGATCCATTAGTACACGCCCGTCCGACTGGCACGGTGTGAGGTTTGTCAAACCTAATAGCGCTATTAACAAATGACCCGCTCGCCATCGGCCTCGGCGATTAAGTCGATATAAAATGAGGGACTTAATTATAGAGTTTTGTCTATTAAGTTTAAGGTTGTTGTCCTACCCAAGGAGGGCGAACGTACGTATTCTACCCAAGGAGAATACGTAGGATTAATATTGGCATCCAACCCATGGAGGATGGCCGTACATATCCTACCTAAGGAGGATATGTAGGTTCCGTTTTAATTCTTTAACCCATTCCCAACCACCGGGAATCCCATGCCTTAGAAAGTGTGTGAACTCACCTTGGTTTGCTCGGTATGCTTAACTACACGTTCAATTTAATCAATCAAAACCTATGTATTCATACGCACGTGATCAGTTTATGTTTGTAATGTTTTCACGTAAATTATAATCACAGAATGCATGCAACAAATAATAGTTAATCATGTAACATACTTAATCATAGCATACATCGTATTCATTACATATCCTAGACACTCGGGCCACACAGAAATTATATCACGACCCCTTACTGTTAGCATATAGCGTTATAGTTTTCAAATTTCCTCACCCAATTGTTCCCTGGGTCGCCACACTTGGCCCTGTGTAACTCCCCTGATTACCCGGCCCACATATTACTTAATAGGTACAATTTAAACAGCAACAAATATGAATATATGAGTATATGCACATAATACATAACTATATTGTTATAACCGATAACTAGCAACAAATATAAATATATGCACATAAGATCTTATCTAATCAGCAACATTCATGACTTCTATATTCATGGCCTGCCAATGTCCATAGTCTTTATCAACCCTCTATATTATCAAGCCCAACCGAATATGCAAATTCATTCTCATACACGGTCCACCCAGGTGTGCGGCCTGATTTAAAGTTGCAGCCCAACTCTAGAAAGAAAGAGGCCCAGACAAAAGTCCATTGGGTTCTGTTTGTGCGGCCCATCTAACTGCTCGGCTCGGTTTATAGTGTGATTAATGTAGTGCAACATTTAATCACATATCTTATGGTTTATCTCATGCCATCCCCTATTGTGCGACTAGTTGTTTTATGATCACCAATCACAGAATTAAATACCCATTGCATACATGACTCAAAACAATTACCAACCAATTTGCATGGATACCAAATATTCACAACAATTAACACGTAACCATTAAGTTAATTAGATCTAACCCCACTACAAACAGTAAACTTGTTTCATCAATTATTAACGGCCAATTGGATTTTAACACCTTTAACTTTGAAGAGTTGGCCGATAACACCTGCAACTAACACTTTGATCTGTGACACCCCAAACTTTTAATTTTGTTTATCATTTCACCACTCAGTTAAAAAATCAGTAACTGAGTTAGTTTTCAATTTTAGCTGCCATCATTAATCCTACATGGCACGAGTGACGTGGCTAACACATGTTATAAGATGCAAAATCTTGAAAGCAGGCATTGTTGTTTTGTTCGTTTTGGAGGGAACGATCAAGGGTGACGTGACCTAGCTTCTCAAAATTAACAATCCATCAAGTTTAAACTCCGATCAAGGTACGATTTCACATGAACTAGTAGATTATGCAATGGGGGAAACGATTGATGTCATGCTTTGGTATGGTGGTTACATTGAGTTAGGTTTTGGTGTACCACAGTATGTTGGGGGTGCATCTAGGTTAATTAAAGTTGATGTAGACCACATTTCATACTTTGAGCTAGCAGATTATGCATTGGAAACGAAATGCTATAAATCAAGGAACTTTCATATGTATGGGTTGGATGCGGATGATGGTGAAATTAGGCATTTTCGTGATGATAGAGATGTGTTGCAGTTGGTTAAGAAGGTTTTTAATTGGAGTGAAACATTTATGGAAGTATTTGTTCAAGAACGTCAATTGAGTGCACCTGAAGCCCACTCCAGTTCTAGGCCAATTAAACCTGTTACCCAGCCCAGTAAACCTGAAGCCCAATCCAGTAAACTAAAAGCCCAATCTTCTAGGGTTTCCCCTGGATGCAGCTCTAACTCAATAGGTAAGCAAGCAGACGAGGACAGTGAAGATAGTGAGTTCAGTGTGGAAGATGAAGAGTCAAATTCTGATGATGAAGATTATGATGAACTAGTTGAGACCAGTGATGAAGAGGAAGCTGCGGATGATGTACTTGGATTAGAGTCAGACAGAGAGGATGTTGAGTGGATACAGTCACAACATGCAGTTAGAGAGTCAACCAAGATAGATTTGGAAGCCAAAAAAAAAGTGCTTGATGAGGTAGTACATGAAAGACAAACAGAGGGTAATTTGCATGAAACAGAGGGTAATTTGCATGAAACTAAAGATGCAAGGGTAGATGGAAACAGTAGTTACGAGGAATCTGACGGGGACATTTTAACACCTGGTGATAGTGAGGATGATGATATCAGGGGCAAGAAGTACAAGTAGGGGTGTAAACGAGCCGAGCCGAGCCGAGCCCGAGCTTTCCACTACTCGAGCTCGGCTCGTGATACTTCAGTGAAGCTCGAGGGTTCGAGCCTAAAAGTTTGAGCTCGAGCTCGGCTCGTAAGTAAAATCCAAAGCTCGAGTCCGGCTCGGCTCGGCTCGAGATGATTTGAGAACAATCTTAAACGAGTTCAAAGCTCGGCTCGTTTCAATATAGCTTAAACGAGTCAAAGCTCGGCTCGAGCTCGGCCCACCAATGTTATGTAATATATATATATATATAGAGGCCGGTTATCATACAAATACTCTAATCGTACATTATGTACGCGTCGTCTACAACCGTCGGATCATCTTCCTTAAACAGCGCGTTTTTCCATTAAAATTATCAACATAGGATTCATAAAAAGAAACCGCCAAGGTTAAAAACGTCAAATTTAA
Source organism: Helianthus tuberosus (assembly GCA_030545235.1). NCBI lineage: Eukaryota > Viridiplantae > Streptophyta > Magnoliopsida > Asterales > Asteraceae > Helianthus > Helianthus tuberosus. Next base: position 39,508,116 of record CM060407.1, read on the forward strand.
GATCAAAACACCTGATAACGGCAAACAAAACCTCAAAAATCATAACGAAAGATCCTAAATCAAAACCAAAAACGAAATTATAACAATTAACAAAAAATCGATCGATTCTTATTCACCAAAACGATCGATTCCTATTCACCAAATTCTTCTGAGAAAATGAACTTCTGATGAATTTAGAAATTCTGTATGCACTGACTATAGAAGAATATGATGCAGTTTGTCAAATCATGTGCGAAAACGTCGACAATACAAATGCAAATTCGGTATAAAAAATAATTCTTTGACATTTCATATAGTTTGCGAATTCATGGGATGCATGTGCGATATCAGTAAAAAAGTTAAGAATTCTTTGAGATTTCATAGAGTTTGCGAATTTCAGGATAATGCACATGCGTTTTCAAAACCTTACAAAATCTCTTCATAGTTTGCGATTTCAGATAAATTACACATGCGATATCATAGAAAAAGATGTTTAAATGTTTGTTTCTTACAGTTTGCGAATTACTTTCGAATCAAGTGCGATTTCGAATCAGGAAGAGTGCAAAAAAAAACTTAAAAAAAAAATACTTTGTAATAAAAATACAAAAAAAAAAACTACTAATCTTAAAAACTAAAAATGATATTATTTTATATACAAAAACTTAACGATGTGACTATAATTTGACATGTAATGATGAATTTTACAATGAATACTACTGAACTTACCACCCTACCTATATAATAAATTTACTATATTAATATAAAAAACCTTGATAACTACCTTCCATATTAAGACATAGAAGACCAAATAAAACACACACAAAAACACAGACAACAAAAATGGCATCTGAAGATATAGAAAAAATCAAAACCATTGCAATCAAAGAGCAATTTTCAAGCACTGATGTCATTTCTTCTCATCTGATTCTTGATGTGCAGGGCAAAATCCTTGAACAAATCAAGAACAATCAAGAAGTATGGGAAAAGCTACTTCAACAACCACCATCAACATTCAGAGACAGAGCTTTGGATCACCTAAAGGAGCAATCTCGATCTGATGACTTGGCCTTCTCTTTCCTAACAGATGCTCTGAACACTGTGAAGGAGAAGATGAAGTTCAGCTCTTCTGCACGTGACAAAATCATTCTCTTCAAGTAACTAATTTATATTTTTAATCCTTTTGTGGTTGTGGCTGTGTTAGACAATAACTATTATTTTGGATATATGTTTTGAACAAATCTTATGCTTTAATATAATTTAAAATCGCATGAATGAATTAGGGATCTTTGCCACAATAACATAAAAAAAACAAGATAACTCAAAATCGCATGTATTAAAGGAGAAATCGCATGTGAAAAAATCATATAAATAAATATAAACTGATGCATATAAAATCGCATGTTTATAATACTAAAATCGCATGTGAAAAATGATATAGATAAATGAATATAAAATCGCATGTGTTCCGTGTAAATTCGCATTTACATTTAAAAAACCATTACTCATCCTCGTCATCTTCATCTCCAGACACCTCTTCCCACTGATCTTCTTCGGATCCATCATCACTAATGTAATCTTCAAAGTCATCTTCCTCTTCGTCGTCTTCACCCTCATTGTCTTTGTCTCTCAAACCATCTTCAATCTGGACACCCTTCTTCTTCTTTTTTTGTTGTTTACCTTGTTGTTTGGCTTTCAGCTCCTCGCAAGTCCGAATGTCATGACCTTTTACATTGCATACACTACATGTCCTTGACCTTTTCCCTTTGCGGCTGATCATTTGTTCCTTCTTAGATTTAATCCTTCTATGCGAGCCGCGGCCTTTGTTTCTTATACCAGCCGGCACACGAACAGTAGGGGGAGCATTAGTTACTGGTTGTTGATAACCAATCAACCTTAAAAATCGGTCAAATTTTGGATCAAGTTGCTTAGTTATGCGACTCTGATCAACTCTCTCTTTAAGCTGCATCATTTGATCCCTCACTAAAACAAGTTGATCAAGGTCGGAAATCAAATTACTAACCAAATACTCCCCTGTATGAATGATTTCACGAGCAATCCGTTTAGCCTTGTGTTGCACATCCTTACCACCAATATTTAGATTATACTTCACATTTAACTCATTAGGCACCACATCCTTCGTCCATCTCTTCGTAACATATTTGTTTGGAATTTCTTTAACACCAAACATTATGAATAAGAAATAGATGTGTTTACATAGCAGCCCATATTGCTCAAAACGCAAACAGCTACACTGTACAGTTACATCATTTTCAAGATTCTTGAACCACACCTAGCAAAAATAACCAAAAAAAATAATAATAATAATAAGATTTAAAATCGCATGTATAAACATAACAATTTCGCATGTTTAAATAATCATGTAAGTAAGTAAATTTAATATCGCATGTGGAAAATAACAATTTCGCATTTCTAAAAAGTTAATGTAAAGTAAATAAACTAAAATCGCATATGTAATGTAAAAAATTCGCAAATCTAAAAAAAACATGAAAAATACCTCCAATAAACCATCACCATGTGCTTTAAAGTCCTTCAACAATATTCTGATACGTGGACCTTCAACTTTGGTGTCCATCGGCAAACATTCGGAAATTGTTCCATGAATCTCTGATTGCTGATCAAAAAATATAGACCTGGTGTAGATCTTAGCAGCATCTTTTTCCAATGTAGTTCGACTCCAATCAGCTGGCTCAGTATATCTTGAAATATGATCATTTTTTCTATGATTGAACCTTTGAACATCCATTGCCCCATCAAAATGATTCATAAACTCTACGAGTGTGAGTTGTGAATTAGCAACCTGACAAAAAAAATGGTTCTCACTCTCTGATCTTGAAGTTGTTCTCATAAGACCTGACATTGGCTCATGCCGGTAAAAAGCCGGAATCCACATGGATCTCATCCCAAACATATCATCAATCCATTTGTTTTCAGTAAGACCAAACTTAATCATCACCAACTTCCACTGTCTCTCGAATTCTTCGGGCTCAATCGAATCGGTCCAAACAATGTCGCACATCCTCCTTTTAAACTCATCATTATTGCACAACTCGTGCCCAACCTTTAACAATAAATGCATTTTATATCAGTCTATTACAAAAACTATAATAATAAAAAATAACACCAACAAAAACACAAAAATGTTGCATGCTCTACCTTATCTGCCACTTTTTTCATTATGTGCCACATACACAATCTGTGTCTGCTAATAGGGAAAACCTCCTCAATAGCCTGTTTCATAGCAGGGTCTTGATCCGTCACTACAACATTAGGCTGCCGACCAAATGACTTTAAAAATGAATTTAGAAGCCATTTATATGATTCAATACTCTCTGATGCCAACAACCCAGCTAAGAGTGTTACATTCCGACAGTGGTTGTCAATGCCTGTGAACGGAACAAACACCATCTTGTACCTGAACAACAAATGCGAAATCACATTTATTATATGCGAATTAATAAAAATCAAATGCGAAACCAGGGGGAAAAGGCATGCGATATATTCAACACCACTCTGTTGTCTACACTTGCGATATTGAACCCTCATTAGCAGACAAAACATGCGAAAAAATAAGTAACAAAACATGTTTGTCTTTGAAACAGTTACCTGTTTGTCTTGAAGGTTGCATCGAACGATATCACATCGCCAAATTCCATATAGTTAAGCTTGCATAAACCATCAGCCCAGAACAACCCAGTTAAACGTTTGCCATCATCAACAGAGTATTCAAACGAATAATCAGCTAAATATTCTTTTTTGTCAGTCATCCTATTTATAACCATGTCAGCGTCATACTCTCCTATATAGCTGTTTATTCGCTTCCTAAAATTTTTGCAATCATCAACCGTGGCACCAACGTTCTCGAAACCACCATAACGTTTCCTCATTATATGGAAAGCTTTGACAGGACCAAGGTTTAAAGTGCCTAGTTCCCATACCATCTCCTCCTGGACATCTGACAATTGTCTGTAAGCTGGGAGCATGTGAATGTCATTTTGACAAACAAATTTATGGTTATGACCATCAACAAATCTCTTGACTGTATATAATCTACCGTCCACAGTGCAAATCATAAGTTGAGCTTTGCATCCGGTCCTAATAGTCCCCCTCTTCCTTGTTTTGAATTGCTTTTTTGACTTGGAATTATCATCAATACAAACAGGCTTATGTCCCTCTTTAGAACAAACAAAATACTTAGTTTTGATTATACCACCGCTGTATACTTCGCCACCTTTCCGAATAGAAAAACCAGCTAACTTAGCATATGATTGATAAAACGCATATGCTTGTTCAATGGAGATAAATTGCATTCCAACAACAGGTGTAGCTGATGCCTGAACCTCCGGAGTGTAAACCCTTTCATCTACATGAATCAAAATAAAAAACATAAAAAAGTCATATAAACCACATGCGAATCATCTGATCAATACATGCGAAATGATGATATTGATTAATTGAATTACATGTGCGATTTATTACATAATCAAATGCGAAATTAGAAAAAAAAAACAAACCAAATGCGAATTGTAAAGAGTAATAACATGCGAAGTTAAACATGTTGTTCTCAAAAAAATACAAAAGTGTAATCAAACATTCAAACTACAAAAACAGCTACAACAATGCTACGATTAAACAAAAAACAATTATACGAACAATTTAGATATCTGAATTAACATAATTACCAATAGAAATCTCGTTTGCAGCACTTGAACTTGAACCTGGAATTGGAATTGGATTTGCAGGTCGCGGATTTAAAACATCCTCAATCGAAACTCTCTGATAAGCAGATAATTGAGCATGATCACCGATCGGTCGATTTTCTTCAAAATCATCTTCTGTTCGTCCAGTGCTACTCTGTGGATCCATCGAAAATAGACAAATTGAATTAAACCCTGTCACATACGAACGAAAACTGCAAATTGTGAATTATGGAAAATTTGAAACTGATTTGAATAATAATTACCGGGATATCAGTGTAACGAACTTCTCGCTGAATGAACGAAGAGACGAATTTGCCCTCTGATGGTTATGTTAATTGTCTGATTTAACCTTCTTAAACCCAACTGAATCAGGACACGTGTACGGCTCACAATATAGCGTACATAATGTAGGATAACCATATTTGTACCATACTCTTTACCTATATATATATATATATATATATATATATATAAAATTATGTTTAGGCTCGTTTAGGCTCGCGAGCCTAAACGATCTTTGTATGCAAAGCTCGAGCTCGGGCTCGATAGCTAAACGAGTCATATTTCAGGCTCGGGCTCGGGCTCGGGCTCGTTAAAGCTCGACTCGTTCGAGCTTTTTACCGATCCGATCCCGAGTAGCTCTCGAGCCGTTGCGCATCGTTTACACCCCTAAGTACAAGGAAGCAGCCCCATCTGTAGGTGAACATACAAATTGGAAGAAATTTATTTGGAAGGTAGGAATAAGGTTTGCATCAAGGGAGGCCTTTAAAGAGGCAGTGAGACAGTACTCAGTAGCTAATGGTAGGAACTTGTACCTTGCAAAGAGCGAAAAGACTGCATGTGGCCGTATTGTTGTCAATTGTGTTAAAGGTTGTTCATTCTTTATACATTGTTCACTTCATAAAGGGAAAGAGTGTTACTTGGTTAAGAGAGTGAAGAATATACATACCTGCCAAAGAAACATGGTAAAGAATAGACAGCTAACTGCAATGTTCATAGCTAATGAGTTCCTGCAAGTGTTTTGGTCTGCACATGTGGTTTCAATGGTCTGCACAATGGTAGTTATTTACTTGTTTTCAAAGTCAAAGTCTGTTGTGGTCACATGGGTTTTGGTCTGCAAATGGTCTAATGGTCTGCACATATGGTACATTCATTCATGTGTTTCAAATAAAGACTACATTCATTCATTCATGTGTTCAAAGAACGTACAATAAAAAACAAGTTAAATTCGATACACTACGTAAAACAACATGCCAATGATTACAAACAAACTAAAGACAAACTGCTGCTTCAACATGAATTCTTTCGCACAAATTTTCCATTTCAACATATTGTTCTCTTGAGATAGCAAGTTGTTCCGCAATTGCAAATTATATTCATTGCCGGTCATAGCATCACTTCTTGTAACTGCACTTGAGCTGCAAGTTGAATGAACTTCGAATAATTTGTCGAAATCTTTTTTCCACATAAAGAACTTGCAGTCGTCTCGCTACAAACCAACATCATGTCATCAGTTCAAAAACAAGTTAAATTCAATACACAGGACTTACCGGCCATTGTGAGCAACCGTAAAATTCAGCACCACATCGACCACTTCTCCTTCCCGCTATGCGAATAACAGCTCTGATCTCGTGATGACAATACAACTTCCCATCCATGTCCACCTTGAATATTTTAGGGATTCGGTTCGTATTACATGAAGAGTTGGAAGAAGTAGACATGTCGATCAGCCAATAAGTTGAAGAACAGCTCTGAACTCGTGATGAGCAAATTAGGGTTTGAATTTGGGTCGATTCATGCGTTAGAGCCAATTAGGGTTTCCCAATTGTTTGTGCAGGAAGAAGATGAGTTTTATACCCATGAATGTGCCACATCTGCAAAAATAGTCCACGTAGGAGGCCAGCTAGGATTGAAAACTAACTCAGTTACTGATTTTTTAACTGAGTGGTGAAATGACAAACAAAATTAAAAGTTTGGGGTGTCACAGATCAAAGTTTTAGTTGCGGGTGTTATCGGCCAACTCTTCAAAGTTAAAGGTGTTAAAATCCAATTGGCCATTATTAACATATCCTTAATTACCAATCATCCAAGATGGATTTTAACATGATTTCTCAATTGATACGAACCCCCAATTAATACTATAGCACTAATTACATTATGCCTTAATGACCCTAATCGGCCCAATCTAATCATCTCAACATTATACAGGGCAATTCTGAAGCAAGAACAATTACAAGACTATAATTATATGCTCATCATATGTTATAATCCCATTATAATATATAATCAAAAGTTATAATCATGCAATCAGTATCGATTCATACTAATTCATATATCACTATTCCATGCAAAGAAGTATCATATTATTCTTACAATAGTTCAAGCATCAAAAGATAGCAACCATGAGTCAAGGCCTTAACAACACAACAAACAGATTACGCGAATTATATAACATACTAACCGAAGTGTAGGCGATACAACCAACAGGCTTGATGACGAGGGGGGTCTCCTGTCGCACGAACTTTTGGAAGTAATAGGGTTTGTTTTGTTTTAGAGTTCTTATCAATATTAACATATTACGTAACATATATAACTATAGCTTGGGGCGGTTCCTCCTTAGCCTAGGTAATGGGCTTAAGCCCAAGCTACATGGCAGCTAATTAAGGATCAAGGGCTCAAATTGGGCTCTACACAATCTGTGGATCAAGGTGAAAGCAAATAGAGCTATAATTGGGCCGAGGACTTTATGTGCGGCCCGAATAGTGAGCAGTATGATAACCGGCCCAACTTTTAGAGTGTGTGCAAGATATAGTTGGCCCAAAAACATGGAATAGCGACCCGCTTACGTTTAATAACTAATCGTACCAAAATTGAAAGAGGAATAACAAGGAATCAAAACTTCAAGACTAACCTTGGAAATTCGGGTTGTCACATGATCTAGCAAGTTAGAGGATGATTATGTGTTAACACAAGAAGATCATCCTCATATATAAGCATGAACTTGAATAAAAAGATGATTTCTTGAAAAATAATAAACAAAGTAAGCTAGTAATCTTATGAATCTAAGATTTATGAATGGTTTTCCAAAAGAACCAAGTTTAAAATGTGATTCTTAGAAGATCTTGGTTTTTACTTAAATATACACTATTTTTAGTGGTAAAACAAGTGTATAAACACTCATGAAACAAGAAGATCTCACAAAGAAACATTTTTGTAAAATATGTTTACAAGTTGTAAACACCTAAATTCTTTAAGAATGAGATTTTTAAAGAAATAAACACACTTTAAAGGATAACTAGACCTACTAAATACACCACCAAGTTACTACAAGTTTTTATGAAAGATCAAGTTCATGTTATTATGTAAATTGAATAGTTTTTGCACTTGGTAAGTGTAAGTTGTTTAGGGATTGATTGTTGATTGTTGTGATGATTTTTGAAAAGAAAATGATATGCTTTGATAGCATGGACACCTCCATTTTTAGGGGAAACTATGGCAAAATTTTCTAAAAATATAAACACTTAGAAAAATATTTTCTAACAAGTATTTACAAGTGTATTTAACTATGGTTTTCAATATAAACTTTGCCATAGAATTTGTTACAAAAATACAAGTATTGGAGGTTGGTTTTTATAAATAAAAATGGATAAATATGTATTTAGAATATTGATGTTCTAAATGCGGTCTATAAAAAACTACTAACCTAATCTAGACACCCTGGTTTTAGAATTTATAAACTAAGACTCTATAAATGCTAGACCATTGACAGGCAAGTGTAACTATTGTACGTAATAAAGCCTAATGAAGTCCGAGTATTGAACCCACGAGACACTAGCGACGCTAAACTAGACTCTGACTCAACTATTTACTTAACTGTTTTTTTATTTGTTTTGAGTTTTCGGATTAAACTAATACCTAAAAACGAGCAATTAAACAAAAGAACGAAGCAAGCAGGCAAGATGGTGAAGTAACCGGAAGCAAACAATGACGAAAGCGAACTACCCAGGCTTTGAATCCCTATGACCGGCCTATAACCTCTAGATAATGACCAACGGCTAAAGCTCCGAATCTACCCAGAAAACCTCCCGCTAGGGATGATCAACCAAAATAGAAGATGGAACAAAGCGATGAAGTGCTAAACTGAAAACGACTCGACCTATCGATACCGAATCCCACAACTGTCAGATACAAGGCAACTCGGGTGCCAAAATCCTCCAATCGCGAAGCTAAATCTGCTAAAATAACGGAGAACCTAGGGAACTCTAAACGCGAATAAGTAGCCGGATCCGAGCTATCGGTCACCCAAACCACCAAACAACGCCTAGCTAATAACCTAGCAATCCTGACTCGTCCCTAGAGTCGCCAGGAAAGGATGCACACTATACTCGGTTGATTTTAATTAGTTTAGTTAAACTTGAATTATCTTTAATCTCAAGCTCTAGACCGAAAACCTAATAGATTAACGAACCTATAATGATCTAAATAGTTCCAGACCAGACTAACAAGATCACCAAAGCAAATAATTAATCACAACCAAGACAAGCACACAATTTCATAAACCGAAACCTAGCAGTAATACGTAAATCATCACAATTTAACCAATAAACAAAATCAATAGTCAAAACACCGAATCAAAGTTCATCTAACCTAGGTAGCGATAAGTTTAGCCTAGCATAATCAAGTTCAATACATAAACAATCTCAAAACCAAGTCTAAACATAATATCAAGTCAAAGAATACGAAAAACGAAAGAACCGTATTGTGGGTTTCTCTTAGATGCGCTTTTGCGCCTTCGATTCTTCAATCCTGCTTCGTATCGCTCCACAAATCACCAAATCACTGCCCCTTTTCGTCCCTTTTCTGATGTGCGGCTCCTCTCCTAGTCTGCCGTATGATGTTCTTTATATATGTGTCGTTTAGGTAGCAGTCGATTGGATTCGGATTCATTAATGATCTTAATCTATTATTCAGAATTGTTCACCAAGCCCAATATACTCATTCACGTAACATGCTTGGGCTTGAGAACATATGGCAGCCCACTTTCAATCAGCAGCTTTCAAGCAATATTATTTATATCTCAACATATGGCTGCCTTCTAAAGAATTATACATCTCCTCCAATAGTTGCCTGTCGTTCTTTTTTAATCATAATGCATATGGTCCCTTTAATTTATAACCTCCACCAAAAATATATCCATCGAATTGATATATGGCTGCGGCCATTAATAGTTGAGTTTTAATTTATGTTGTGAAATAGAGATAGTAGCCTCGGCCCACTCAATGAAGATAGCGGCAATTTTTATTCGGTTATTGGCTTTCTACTCTGCCCAACTGGCTGGTCTTTTAATTATTACTCGTTTTCGCTTCATTTGCACCAGGACCTAACAAAACACAAAATAATACAATAAAGCACTAAAAACTAAATAAAAACAAATAAAACTATACAATAATAATACACTTAACACGGGACAAATATGTGTATTTTACCCCACATCAAATATCCCCACACTTAACCTTTTTTCGTCCCCGAAAAAGAATCTATGCATACGGAATCAGAGATGGATAAATACTCGGGTCAAAAACTTATTTATACTTGTTAAGATCAAAACTTGTGTTAGCCGCGATTGCAAATATGCTTGTCCCTTTAAACCCAAACTCAGTTCTAAGCCCCTTATCATGCAAATTTAGTTCAAGTGCGGTCAATCTACCTAGGGTCACACGCTAGAAGCTACAGTCCACCTAATCCTGCCTCAAGCTTATAGAATAAAAGGAACGATCACTGGACCAATTCCCAACCGTCTTATATCAAAACCAAGAGAATTTAAAATCAAATATTTTTTTCTTTTTTTTCAGCATTATTTTTTTTTTCTTTCTTTTCATTCTCTTTTTTTTTTAATGAGCGTAGACGTTGATTTCCCTAACCCAGAGGCATTCCGGCTGTAGAGTCGCTATCCCCAACTCGGATTACTTAGGCTTCGGTACTTTTTTATATGGAAGTTCGATTTCACACATCCTAGAGGTATACCGGTTGTAAAGTCACTATCCCCAACCAAGATTACATAGGCCTGCGCTACTTTCATTCAGTTTCTAGCTCATTTTTTTTTATTTTTTTTCATGATTACAAATTCTAACGGTTTTAACTTATAACGGCATTCTTTATACTTTTATTGGCGGTTTCAATTTCCCATTTTTCCTAGATGAAAACCCACTAGTAGACCGACAATTAAGGTAATATTAACTCAAAGGGACCTAAAACCAAACCGGGCTTATTCATATACCAAGAATATCAAGGAATAAATATACAAGTTACACACATAATATTGTGGAACCGAACGATGGAACGTAACTTACAAAATATTCCGGAAAATACCGTTATAAATATATTTTGGGTAAACATTGTTTTGGATACAAGAAATGAAAATATGATTTTATATATTATTTTTGGAAGTAAAAATATATTTTCTTAATATATTTGGAAGATATATGATTTTTGGGAAAGATATATATTTTCTGGGAAATACATTCTTCTTAGACAAAATAAGTTAAATATATTTTCTAAAGTGAGACTTGAAAATATATTATATTGAGACTACAAATTCAAGAATACGAAAATACATGTATGAAATACCCCATCCTTGGGAAGAAAATACTTGAGAATAATGGTTGTGGATGTAGGATTTGAACAAGTGACATCACCCATTAGACTTAAATACTTTAAAAGGTCACGGGGATTCCGTCAATGGCCTATGCTTCTCATCGGACGGACATTGTTTGGCTACTGGTAACTCTCGTCACACGTTTATATGTTTATAGAAGAAACCATATAATATATCTTAAAATCAGTTGCTTGTTGTGTGTGCTCGCAGCTTGTGATGATGGTGTAGTCAGGGTATTCAAGCTGGATGACGCTTCAAGCAAAAGCTTCAAGTAAGAGTTCATAATCTTATTACCTTCGACACGTATCAAATGTTTTTACGTATTATGTAAATATATATCACATGGTTGTTCCAATGTAGGTTTATGAGAATCAACCTGCCAGCTGGAGGTCATCCAACTGCAGTTGCATTTGTTGATGATGTTTCTTCGGTTGTTGTGGCTTCTCAAAGTCTCACCGGAGCTTCTCTATACACGTATGGAGAAGACAACCCAAAAGGCGGTGAAAATCGGCAGCACTTTAAGCCTGAACTTAAGTGGGAGCAACATAATGTTCATGAGAAAAAGTATATTCTCACTTTATTTGGAACTAAAGCTACCCATGGTGCTGCTGATAGAAGTACAATAGTTGCATCAAGTTCAGAGGGTATATTCTATCCTTCTTTTTCATTGATAGCTATTTAAACGAACATAAAGTTGAGAGGGCATAGTTGTCATGTTCTTTTATCTCAACAAGTAAACAAGTAACATTTGTTATTGAAATCTTCGATTGATTTTTTTTTCATAGGAACTGATATTAAACCATGGCATGGAAAGTCCGGAAAGGTGTTGGAATTCGTCGACACAAATCAGCTTAAAAACAATATGGCCACTGTATCTCCAAATGGCCGATTTATTGCTGCCGCCGCTTTCACGGCTGATGTAAGGTGACATGTTCGAATGACATGTATATATATATATATATATATATATTTTCAGATTATGTGTAAATTAAATTCTTAGTCAATTTGCTTGTAGAACTTGGAAATGCTTTGGATATTGTGATAAACGGGCTGGATATGGACATATCTGGGATCCCGATACCGGTTTGTTCATGCACTGGAACGCCTCAGAAGTGTTATCGATGGGGGTCGGGTGGGTGGCAGTCTGCTTGTTGGACATATCTGGGATCCCGATACCGGTTTGTTCATGCACTGGAACGCCTCAGCAGTGTTATCGATGGGGTCGGGTGGGTGGCAGTCGGCTTGTTGCATAACCACCATTTCGATGTACCCGTTGCCGATGAGCACGAAACGCCGTGGGGCTCGGATCGCGAGCCGGAAGACGAGCCAACGGGGCTTTCAAGAAGGTATGAGCACTATTAACAACTATGCGTAGAACCAAGTAAACTTTTTATATCAGCCTTTTTATCAAGTAAATTGTTCAGAAATTCTTCAACCCTTTGGTTGTTTTTACATATCAGCCTCCCACAGACACTTATTTTGACCAGTTTTGACCCACATGTGCATCAGGCGCTGCCTCAAGGCTCTAAGAAATTTTCCAGATCGCTTAAGGTAGATGAAAAAATAATTCTTTGTTTCTATGGGAATTTAATTGATAATTTGTTGGAATATGTGGCAGAATGGCGATCCACGTCTTTCATGTTTTGGTTTGATGAAAAATAGTAGGGATGGAAAAAGTTACAGCACAAATCTTGCATACACTCCTCCTGAGTATCTAAGAAACGGTACATGGTTTCAAACTTTCAATTTTTTTTTACGTGTGTGTACATATTCATAAAGTTGTTATTTGATTAAAAATATCAAATAGACTAAGATAAGTAGTTAGTAAATAGGGTATAAACGTTAGGGACAGTTTGGTAATTTAACTTATTTCAATTCATAAAGTTGTTATTTGATTAATAATATCAAATATAATCTCCAAAATTATTATTAAACCAATTATCTATTTTTTTTATTAAATATAGCGGCTTATTTGACTGTAAACACTTGGATGACTTTTAAACCATATGACAGGTTTCTTTCTAGCAAAAGCTGTTAAAGTTTGTTAGTAAAATATTATCCAATGTGACATTTTGACATAAATGAGTTGAAATCGCCACCTGTTTTGATGAATTTATCTGAATAACTGTTAAGTGGTGTCATATTATACGCATTGTTGCCTGATAATTGCGTTTTATTTTTTTCTAATAGGGAGAGTTACGCCCGAAAGTGTTAGTTTTAGCTTCGGAACTGTTCTCTTGGATCTTCTGAGTGGAAAACATATTCCTCCGAGTCACGTAAGCAACTCTAATTGTGTCAATTGACTTTTAATAATTAATTATTTTGACATTTGATGTTTGTAACAGGCGCTTGAAATGATTCAGGGCAAAAACATTCTTTTGTTGATGGATTCACATCTGGAGGGGAACTTTTCAACCGAAGAAGCAACTATTGTTTTTTTTATCTCGCTTCGCGTTGCTTGAAGTATGAACCGAGGGAATGACCTAATACCAAAGATCTTGTTGCCACACTTGCTCCGTTGCAGAACAAACCAGATGTCAGTCCCTACTTTTCTTCTCATGAGGGACCGGCCATTTATGACGAGCACAATCATTGGCGCAACGTCTTTGGAACAACTAAAGGAGGATATGGATGCTTTCTTGACAACCAAGAGACCATTATCACCGGATGTGATAGCGGATATTGAAACCAACTTCAAGAGATACAAAGACCCAACCATTCTTTAGACACTTAGGTCCTTTTTCAGTTTTTTTGTCACCTTGTTTGATTAATTGTTTGAGTTTCTGTTGTACAATATGTTCATAAATCTTTTATGGTATTATAACCTTAAAGGTGTATTAATATATAACTTTTTTATATGTATATTATTTTTGAGTACCTTATCACGAAGTGCGGGTACTTCTATATAAATATACAACTTCTATATGATTTTTTTCATCGTTTTAACTAAAGTTTAATGTTTGAGTTATGTTTTCACCCCATATTGTCGACTCCGCTGCAACGCGCGGGTTCACCACTAGTTTTCTAAAGTGAGACTTGAAAATATATTATATTGAGACTACAAATTCAAGAATACGAAAATACATGTATGAAATACCCCCATCCTTGGGAAGAAAATACTTGAGAAGTATTGTTACAAAAATATTGTTTAAACAATTATTCCAAAAATAAATATAATTGTAAAGTTAAAATAATTATTATTTTAACAAGTAATTATAACTTGGAATAATATTGGGAAAATAAGAAACGTAACTCAAAAACGTAAATACAAAGGCAAGGCAAGGCAAGGCACGGCCCGTTCGTCTAATAGACGTTAGTACACTGTAGGTAGTCGTGTTTGCTGAGGAGATTTGAGTTACCAGTACTGAAGACGCAATACAGTAAGTTCATGTCCCCCTTTTCTTTTAACTGTTTTCAGTTTTATACTTCGGGGGTGAAATACATGTTACAATTATTACAAACGTTTTATACATGGTATGATTAGCTTAAGGAGGGTTACTGCTTGATCATGTGAAGGGTGGGTATAACACTTAAGGCCATTAATCCTCGTCGTAGGACCGAGGGACATGAGTGATAGATCTATTTGGGTGTAGCGAGCCCACACCTATGGGGACCAGGGTGGCCCATAGGGTGACTATGTCTTCCAGCCGGAGGCCCGGTACAAATTTGCTAGGTTTGAGTTTTCCTGCACCATTTCACACATATCAATGGCCTTGCAAACCATTGGTGGTCTGTTTTTCCTTATTGCTACATACCAGGGACATACATACATACAGACATACTTTAAAGGTTTATTCATACACATACACATGAACTCGCTCAACTTTTGTTGATGTTTTTAAACTACATGTATTTCAGGGAACTAAGTGGATCTGGCATGTATATGCATGTGTTTCAAGCTGCGTTATAAATAAAAGATGTCATCCGAGGTCGTTGGGTTTAGGAGATGTATCTTACTCTTGGACGAGATACATGTTTCTAAACTCGGGTTTGTTTATGGTCTTGTGTTGAGTCTTGGTGAACTCCTTAAAACATGTTATGGTTTGTAATTTGAATTCGGTGTCAACATTTCAGACAAGTATGTTGTGGTATTTTCTAAACTTAATATATGGATGAACATCTTATGGTTTTATCATTTAGCATTGTTATGATTGAATGCTATGGTATTAAGAAGTCACACCAATAACCACGCTTCGGCAAAAGTCAGGGTGTGACAGTAAATGGGTGCGTCGGCGGTAAGAATGGCCTTATATTTTGATGATGTAAGAACGTCAATCATTGAATGATAGAGAGTATTGTTCTCGGTTTTCTAAAAAATAGTCAGGTAGTTATGCAGATTTTTCATCATCAAAGCCATGATCGAAATTGAAAGTTGCGAGAGGTTGACGAAGAAGTGTTGAAGAAGAAGGTAGAAACCGCTCTGATGAATTTTAAACTCGAGACGAAAGTAAAACCTCTATTTGGGGATGAAACAGGGGTTTATAAAGTGAAAAAGTGAATGCTGACGTGTCAGAAGTTACAAAGATCTGATGGCTAACAGTTGTCCACGTCAGAACCTTTGCTCTGATAATGGATGACAGTTGTTTGAAAACCACTGTTGGCCAACAACAGATGTTAGGCAACAATAGTAACTCAGCAGTCCTTAGATTAATCAGAACCTATGAGAACAGACAATACCCTTTAGCAGTGTTTGGAAATCACTGTTGGGCAACAACAGATCTTATGCAACAATAGTAAGTCAGCAGTCGTTAGTCAAACACAGGTTTGGAAAACAGTTGTTTTCAACAGACTTTTAATATAAACAAATAAATTGATATTAAATATCAACAGCCATTTAATGCAAAACATTTAAAAAATAAATTTTCATGGAAAAACTATAAAATTAAATATCAAGAAACTGAAAGGACAAATTTTAAACCTCTAGCATAAAAAATTAAAAAAAACCACTTCATTTAAACACCAACAATAATCTACATGGCAAAAAAAGGCTACTACCACTTCATCGAACACAAATATTGTAAACAGTGGTAAATCAACAGTCGCTAGGATAAACATCACTTATTAAAACAGACAATACCTTTCAGCAGTGGATGAATTTTTATCCAAACAGAAGTTGATTCAAAACATCAACAAATACTATGAAAACACTGATAATCAGTTTTAAATTGATTTTATATATTAAGACTTATGATTATGATGCAATAATAACCTCAAAAAAGCATTGTCGGACAGTCTCTCTGCCTGCCACATCAGCTTTTCTTATGTCACCGCAATTTTTTGAGCAAAACAGAAGTTTGCCCAATAATTATTTTCCACAAACTTTTAAGAGTCTTTTCCAATATTTAAAAAAATAGCTATTTTTTAAGAATGGAGTTTCCATGTTCTGAAGACATTTTACAAAGATCTGTTGGGCAATAACAGATGTTCAGAACTTCTGTTGTGTTAATGGTTGACAATTCTTTGGAAACTGCTGTTGGGAATAACAGATGTTGGCAACAGTAGTAACTCAACAGTCGTTACATATAACAGAAATTATGAGAACAGACAATACCTTTAAGCACTGGATGAATCTTTTACCAAACAGATGTTTTAAAAACAGTTGTTTTCAACAGACTTTTAAAGATTTTTGTCAATTTTTTTAAAAATACCTATTTTTTAAGAATGGACTTTTGATGATCTGAAGACATTATAATGTTTTAATCATCAACAGACGATGATTCCAAACAGTTCTTCTCTTTTGGAAAAATTTAATTTTAACAGACCTTTACAATAGCAGGTATCAACTCTAACAACTGTTGATGCTCAATTAGTAATAATAAAATGCTCTACAAAGATTAATAGAATTAAAATTTACCTATCACATATGACGATAGATCAACAATTACATCGAGTACTGAACAACGAAAATTAATAATCTAAAGACACTGATTTCAATCAGTAGTCAACGAAATTTAATAATCTAACAGCAAAAACTAAGAAATTTTAGTTTCA
Organism: Helianthus tuberosus; assembly: GCA_030545235.1. NCBI lineage: Eukaryota > Viridiplantae > Streptophyta > Magnoliopsida > Asterales > Asteraceae > Helianthus > Helianthus tuberosus. The sequence continues at coordinate 39,525,459 of CM060407.1, forward strand.
ACTCCATTGAGTACTGAACTTCTCTATGTATATCTGTGAACTTCGCCATGAACTCCAAGTCTCTCGTAAACAGACCAAGATGCAGTCTATCAAAACACATCTTCAACTCTTGAAGAGTAGCCCTATCCTCATATACTTGATCCTCAACTTGCTTGATAAAGCGATACTTTAAATCATAAGAACCTACAGCCATGATGACATTTTTAACTTGTATATTTCTTCAAGTCTGATGTAAAAGAAGGATATAATGGTAGTAAAACGTGATGAAAAACAACTGAACTGACAATCATACTATATAGTGAAATAGCTAACAGCCCAAAGGTCAGACTTAATTTCACCGCACTATTAAACTAATCTAGGAGGCAAAAACGTGTACATTTAATACAAAACAGCGGCCATTTAATGCAAAACCTTTCAAAAATAAGTTTTCATAGGAAAACTAAAAAGTTAAATATCAAGAAACAAAAAGAACAAAAATAAATATAAAAAACAGAGTATCATAATTACCATTAACTTCTTCATTTATCATAAAGATACATTTTAAACACTATAAAAAGCTGATGATTAGGCTGATTGAAGAACTAATATATAAAATCGACATCATTAGTTATAATAAATACAAGAAAACCTGGAACAGCATCGGCGCTTCATGAAGTACTCCACTTTCTGCACTTCAGACTTCAAGAACAGGCTTCATGAAGTACTCCACTTTCTCCACTTCAGACTTCAAGAACAGTGTAGAAGAAATCCCCACTGCTCGGTCGGAAAAAACAAAGCTGAAATATATCAACACCTTATAATAAATATTATCAACATATATCAACAGTTTAAAAGAATCCACAAACCTAAAATAACCCGCAACTGATTGTTTGAATTTTAAACAACTCTGATTAGGCTGAAATATAAAGCGAGAATTAGAATAGATCAGTTCAAAATTTAAGATTCAAAATTAGAGAAAAAAACATACCCTCAACAATGTTGCAACAATGATGTTGGAAAAATTACGTGAAGTACAAAAAGCTGTAACCGCAGATGAACATACTGAATATGCAAATTCTGCATCCTTTAACAATCTATCTATACTTTCTATAAAAAGAGAAAACCAAGTGACATAAGAAAAGCTGAGGTGAAACGTTGGTGTGTGAAACAGAGCTTCAATAAAACAACGATGTTGGAACAATGATATTGAAAGGATAATGTGTAAACAGAGTCAACAAATTTTCGAACAAAGAACTGTAATCGAAGATTAACCGGATCAATCATGAGAGCTATGCATTTGAGTGAGAGAGATATGATCGCAAATATGAGTGAGAGAGATAAATTGAAATTTGAATGTGGAGCCAAATTCATATATGTTATTTATAGGGAGCCAGATTCATATGTAGTTTGAATTTTGAATTTGGAGCCAGGATTTTAAATTTTGAATATGGGCAGAGGTTTGAAGCGTTTCTGTTGAACAGCAGACCTTTTGTATGTGGGCAGATGCTTAAAGTGATTTTGTAGAGGTGGGCCAAACCTTTGAAAATTAAAGTGATTTTATATATTAAGGATTATGATGCGATAATGACATAAGAAACATAAGAAAAGCCTTGTTCGACAGCCTCTATGGCTGCCACCTCAGCTTTTCTTATGCCACTTGGTTTTCTCCTTTTATAGAAAGTATAGATAGATTTGTGAGATTCCCTCTTCCCTGTTCTTCTTCTCTACAATGTAAACACGAAGTCATAACAGCCATCTGACCACCGCTTGCCATTGTCGCACCGCCGCATGCCGTCTTCGGACCGCCGCTCGCCGGCCGGAAAGCCTTCAAACATCTTTTTTTTTTAATTTTAAAGTGTTATAAAAGAAAATCAAGAGGGTCAATTATAGGGAAGTTTTTCGGCTCAGTACTCCGGTAAGCTTGAAATTTGGCCGGCCGAAGGGTCAGCTGGCCCCCCTAACCCTCCTGTGGTTCCATCCCTGGTGGAGTGGTTTTCGCTGCTTATGACGGTGTTCGACCAGGTGGGAGACCCGGGTTCGAATCTGGGCTCCGCCCCTTTGTATTTTTCAGTTTTAAAAAACAAGTTTTACTTTATTACACTTAGGTCCTTCTAACTTATATAACTTAGGCTAACAACTAAGTAAACTTATTTAAGTATTCTCTTTACAAGAAGAACTAACTAAGTTGGTTTCATGTGTTAGGACTAGTATGTTATAAAATTTAAATAATTTATATAAATTCATTAAATTTAATTAAGACATGAAAATAAATAAATAATTATTCTTAATCATTATTTATTTCGCAAAAAAGTTCCGGTTTACAAAAGTTTGGATCCAATTTTCAAAAAGGGTCAGATTCTTCTAGTAATCGTTTTGACGGATGTTACAAAAGTTCCAAAAAACAAAGTAAAGTTAAGACAAGTTTAAAAAGTTTAACAAAAATCCTAACTTGGACCTAAAAACTGCTGACATACCATCTTTGTTTACCTTGGTAAACATGTGGTAATGCTCCTAGAGGTTATCTAAGGAAGGAGAAGAAGAAAAGTGCAAGAACAAGCTCAAAACTCACTTGTTTTGAACTTAGAACAATCTGCCTAACTTGAAGAATTTGATGAATATGGGGTGTTAGAGAGAGTGTTTGGAGTGTCGAAAGTGTTTAGGATGTGGTAAGGGATTGTATTTATAGTTAGGATTAGGGTTTTGGTGTTAAATGAGGCGGTTGGGGGTTGAAAGAAGGGAAATGGAGCCGAAATTCACAAATTGGAAACAATCTGCCAGACCATGTTCCATACGGACCGCAAGGGGGTTCCATACGGTCCTTATGGAACTCTAAAATAATAAAAATTTCATTTTTGGTCCCTTGAGTTGTTTGGTTGGTTATCTTATACTATAAACTCAATGTTGGACCAAAAACACAAAAGAAATGTGTTATTTCTAAAACGTAATCGACTAAAAACACAAAGAAATGTTTTTTTCTAAAACGCAATTGACTAAAAACACAAAAAATGTGTTTTCTCTAAAAAGCAATAGATAAAAAAACGCAAAAAATGTGTTTTTTTTTGTAATACACAATGGACTAAAAACACAAAAGGATGTATATTTTCTAAAACGCAATGGAACAAAAACAAAAAAAAATATATATCTACAAAACAAAAAAGTTCATTATATATTTACAAAACGCAATGAAAAAGTGTATATACAAAACGCAATAATACGAGTACATACGAAGAAGATAGTTATTACAATTTGAAAAAAAGCAAACATCCTTTGTAATCATTTCTTTCTACGTTCATTATTAGGCCATCCGTAGTCATAAGGCCCCTTTGTGGGCGTTATGCGACATGTGGCACGCCATGTCATCATGGGGCTTGATGGGGCGTTATGCAACTTGATGCCGTAGTCATAAAGGCCTTTTGTCATCATTACTCAATTATTTAATTTTCATTTTTTTAATTAATTTCTAAGTTTTTTAAAGTTAAAAATCATTTTATTAAATAAAAAACAATACAATAAAATAAAAAAAAAACGTTAAAGTAAAAAAAACATTACACTAAAGAAATATATTTATTCTTCGTCTTCATTGTCGTTCTCTCCTTCTTCCTCTTCATTTTCTCTAGCATCCAAACCTACGTCTTCAAAGTTCCCGTCTTCGAATTCCTCAACTTCTTCTTCCTCGGAATCTTCTTCGCCGTCACCATTGTGTCGCATTGGGCGAATCGCCCAAGCATGCTCAACCAAATCCGCCTTCAACGTGTTATGTATTTACTTAGATCGCAATAATTGAGCATTTGCGAGTCTCTCTTCCATTGTTGCTTGGGTTCCTTCAACTAAATCTTCCGGAATATAGTTTTGGCATATCGGTTTTCCATCATCTTCTATGATCATATTATGCAAAATGATGCAAGCATACATGGTCATTCGTATTCTATCCTTATGCCACATACGACAAGGATTTCTGATAAAATGCCATCGTTGCTGTAGAACCCCAAAACACCTCTCGATGTCCTTTCTCGAAGACTCTTGTAGTTTTTTAAAACACTTTCTTTTCTCATCGAACGTTTCAGAAAACATTTTAACAATAATCGAATACTCCGGGCATATACCATCGCCCAAATAGTAGCCATGCTCGTAGTCGTTCCCGTTCGCATGAAAACCGGCCTTTGGTATCGTTCCAGAAATGTAGCTCTCTAATAATGGTGAAGCCTCTAAGGTATTAATGCCGTTCATACACCCGGCTACACCAAAGAAAGAGGACCAAATCCAAAGGTCGTATGACGCAACAGCTTGTAACACCAAAGTTGGCCCTTTTTGGTCACCCCGTGTATGCTGACCTCGCCATGCGGTTGGACAATTATACCAACGCCATTGACGACAATCCAAGCTACCAATCATGCCGGGTATTCCATGCTTTTCTAGATGCACCTCATATATTTGTTGAAGGTCGTTCCAAGTGGGATTTCTCAAATAACGTTTTCCATATAACTGGCATATACCTAAAATTTAATTTAATATATAAAAGTTTTACTAGTAAGCCACTAAAAATAAAAGTAAATATATAAAAGTAAATAAACAAAAGTGATTAAAAAATACCATAGCAAAAATGTTCCACGCAATCTCGTGTTGTTTTCTCCCCCATCTTCAAGTACTCGTCGTTGATGTCGTACGTGTTTCCGTAGGCTAATATGCGTAAGGCGGAAGTGACCTTTTGAATTGAGGTGAAGCCTAAATATCCTCGCGTGTCCATTCGTTGTTTAAAGAAATCATACTTATCTTCCAAATCATTATTAATGCGCAAAAATAACCTTTGGCTCATCCGAAACCGCCGTCTAAAAACATTGAGTCCGTGAACCGGTGTGGGATCAAAATAGTCTTTCATCAAACGCTCGTTCGCAGCTTCACGGTCTCGCAAGATATAGGTGCGCCACAAAATGGGCCGTGGAGGGGGAGTAGGCCGAACGTGCTCCATTGCTTGTATCACAAGAGTACATGCACTCGTAACCGCTTCTTCCTCCTCCGCGTTTTCTTCGGGTGAAAAAAATGTTCGGTAAATATCGGTGAACGAGTCTTCCGATGGGGAACCCATTTTTTTTTAATAGGGTGGGAGTAGCTTCAACACTTTTTAAAAAAAATATATAGAGAGAAGAAGGGAATGATATATGATGAATTGTAAAAAAAATGGAAGATTTGGGAGTTATTTATAGATTGAAAATTGAATTTTTTTAATGCATATGACCGTTGAACGGTCAAATAATCGAACCAAACAGTCCCATGGCGCCGCTATGCATATGGCGCCTTTTTTTTTTTTGGCTATAGCGCCCTTCGTCCCGGTGTGGTCCAGCGCGATGTGGCGCTATGGGGCCACATACCACCCCATAACAGTGGACCTTATACATTTAAAATGCTATGAAGTCTGATTGTTGTTTCGTTATAAATATACAAATCAATGAAAAGTAAACAAAAATGCAATAAAATAATAAATTTGTTCTATATTCACAAACCAATGAAAACTAGGGCTGAGCAGTATACGGTTCAGAACCGCCAGAACTGGGGAACCGAACCGGAACTGCCAGATCCAAACCGTATTTTTGTATAAAGGTTCCGGTTCTTAAATTTGGGTAAAAACGGTTCCCAGTTCGGTTCCGGTTAAAACCACAGTTCCGGTTAAAGAACCGCTAGAACCAGTTGGGATTATAAATATTTAAAACGGCTTTTCAACATCATATGACCATCCTAATTCTTATTCCCTCCTCTTATATTCATTCCATGATCCTTATTGAGTTAGACCCTTCATATTATCATTTCTTGTTGATTTCAATTATGTATTCAGTGACTTCATTAACTTTGTTTGTTACTATGAGTAGCTTACCGTGCCATAACCGGTTAGTGTAGAATGATTCTTGTTATGAGTTTGTGTGGATGATTTAGATCTTTCAATGAGGTTATGCATGTTAGATCTGCTTTATTTATCTTTGGATTATATATTGATCGTTAGTCTAGGACTGGATGCTTAGTAGGCAAAGGACAAACTTGGTTGGGTGTTAATAATTCTTATGGGTCACCTACGGGAAGAATCTGATTAAATAGGTTTGGAAACTCTGATTTAACCACCCCTACTATTGCTCGTGCTCTCGTTGAAACGATTTCTGCGAATGCACAAACTGAGGAAGGCTGACGATCAAAACATTGAATCTAATTAGATGTTGACAACCCAAGTTGAAGCACTTACTGCAAAAATTAAGAAACTTATGACTAAACAAGAGACATGTAGTAGTGAGGAGGTCCTCATGATATTAAAGACTGTCCTATAGCTATGCAAACCAAAGAAGTTGTAGGTCACCAGTTTAGGTATCAATATGATGCTGACATAGGGAAGCCTAGGGTAAGTTTGACAGATAATAGAAATTCTTTCCCAGTCGGCTACTTGTAAGGTGAAGCATTCCAGACTAGAGTGAGGAAAGCAAGTTTACAGGATAGTCGTATGGATTTTATTCAAGAGAATGATGAGCGGATAAGCAAGCAAGATCAAGAGTTAGCAGGACATAAAACCACAATTCAAAATATTGAGAAGGTCCTTACTTAGTTAGCTATTAGAGATTCAGAAAAAAAAAAAAAAAAAAAGCCTAAGTGAAAGCCATTACCTTGAGAAGTGGTAATGTTACTAAGGATAATAATAATCCTTCTTTAGAAGTTGATCAAGAGGAGTTAAGTATTAGGAAACTAAACAAGAAGAAGAAGAAGAAAAAGAAGGTAGAAAAGTATGAGTTGTATACTTTAAATCACTACTGACAACCTAATGAAAACCTAAAATAGGTTTATCTTTGTTGTATATGTAGTCTAGAACAAGTAATTTGAAGAATTAACAAACCTGAAACCCGAATTGAAATTGCAAATTTTGTGACGAAACCTGGATTATTCTCTGAATCGTGTGAGAACTATTAGGATAAACCTATTTGCAGGTCACACACAAAGATTTATCAGATTAGATAAAATTTTCTTTGTCCATTTATATCCTACGATCAAGAATATAGAAGTCTCAATATAACTTCATCAGCCCAAAATCCAAGCACTTTTTTTGGACCAAAACAATTAATCAATTAATGTCCATTAACCATTTAAATGTCTTCAACTTAATGGATTTTTTTTAATAAAACAATAATATTTTAAGCCCATTATAGCCCATACATATTTAATTAAGCCCAAAACATAATTAATCATAAGAAAACCAATTATTAATTACAAGGCCCAAAAAGCATTAGCGTCAACGAGTCCGTACTCTCGCGTCATCTATCTCGATCAATCACTAACGTTATTATCTTGATCAACAAGTTAATCAAATACACTAAAATCCATATCGATGATACTAAAATTACCAACACTGCGTGGGGTGAAGAATCTAATCCAATACACTAAAATCGATATCGATAACACTAAAATTACCAACACTGTCTGGGGTGGAGAATCGTGAAAAAGATTATAAAAACAAGAGTTAACTTTCGTTTTGCTCCCTGTGGTTTGGTCATTTTAACGGTTTTGCTCCAATAGTCATTTTCTTCCCTGATCTTTCGAGTTTGTCGCCAGTTTGCTCCCTGGCACTAACTCAATTAAAAGTAGGGGTATTTCGGTAGTTTACTCCCTGGCTCTAACCCAATTAAAACGTTTAGTTAAAAGTCGTGGTAGTCGTGGTCGGCAGGTGGTGGTGGATGGTTGTGGATGGTGGTGGCCGGTAGAAAGAGTGGTTGGAAAGATGAGAGATCAGAAAAGAATTACTTATATACATGTAAATAAACAAGTTATACGTTTATTTAGGTGAAAAGACTTACATGTCCTTGCTTTTATCTATAAAATTACCAAAATACCCTTCTAGTTAATGGATTTTTTGGATGGAGTTAGAGGCAGGGAGCAAAATGAAGATAAGTTAGAAAAATCAGGGAAGAAAATGACTATTTTTAAACTATTGGGGCAAAACCGTTAAAATAACCAAATCACAGGAAACAAAATGGAAGTTAACTCTAAAAACAAAACAATGTCTAGAGGGAATGGACTCGTAAAAATCGTAACTAAAAGAAAAAAAATCGTTATTAGATCCGAGGCACATGAACAAGTGTAAATTACTCTATTCTTTTATCATTTGTGAAATTATTTTTGTACATTTATTACGGGACTTGAAGAGGTATGGTCCCAATTCCATGTCCACATGGCAGGGACCACATCACTTTTTCCGTCCAACATGGCGCTTACATCAGCAAGTAAATCCAAAAGCTTCTAGAAGCTTCTGGAAGACGTCAAGGTGGCACCAAAGATGCTCCTTCCGACAGAAAGGACGGCATGTGTCACCAGTAATCAAGCGCCATGTAGACCTGCAACAAATCTGGGGGCAGACCGACAGCAGCAGTACGATTTCTCCAGCATGGACGAATATCGGCACACCACGTGGACCACTATCCTGACCACAGCAGAGGAGACCAAGAGGATATTCCCCTTGGTCGGACAGCTGGCGCCCGATAACAGCTGGCAAGGTCGCTCCTCCCTCCTTCACCCTCCGGCTATAAATAGGACCCTTCATCATTCAGGTTATCCATTCTGTTCTCCTCACTTTTCACCCATAACACACACTATTTCTTCCTCAGAGTAGTACTTATTCTCATGCCGGAGCCCGGTTAAGAGGGAAACCCCCCATATTCCCCTCTTAACGAGCTAATGGTGTTGTTGTTTTGCAGTACCTTAGTCATTGGCGAGTAGAGAAGGAGATTGAACCCACATAAGAGACGACCCAGCTAGTTAACCACCGGAGTTAACCAGTGTTTCATCATTGGCGCCCACCGCATTTTTTGCAAACCATTTTCATCTCTTTTTTTCTTCAAAAAAACTCTCTAAAATGACTGAACCAAACCCTTTGCCTCAAGTGGATGGAGAAGTCTCTTCCTTTGAACTGATTTCGGACACTGCCCAAGTCCAAAGAGTCCAAGGGAACGAGACCATCCGAGAAGGGCGGGTAAACAATGATTTCCCTGATATCTTTGGAAGCACCTCCAGATTTATCAGTCAGACCACAAACGGAGCAGCTTTCCAAACTCCACCAGTAGGAGTTAACTAAACACCTCCGGGAGTTCCAACACAAAACCATGGGGCTGGCCCTTCAGCCCCATCGGGCCAAACACAGTTGAACTTTTCGGCACTTTTAGGGCTACCTGAAGGAAAAACTCTGGCTTCCTACTATGCCGAACAAACAGCATCTCTGAACCTTGTCTATGCGCAACTCAGCGCACAGCAAGCTCTGGTCCAAGCACAAGCTAATCAGTCCGCTTTTGTTACTCCACCACAAAAGCCACCAAATACTCATATCCCTCAGCAAACACAGGTGCGCAACACTGAGAAAGCACCTGGTATCAGAAGGCAAAGCGCGCATGATACGCGCGACACTTATGGTGAAACAGAAAGCAACTATATGCAATACACCCACCAACAGAGAAAGCCAGTACACAGTCGTTTAGGCCCGCGCAACATAAACGACGAATGGGATAGCTACAACGAAGAAGATGACACAACGTATAAGAGAGAAAGCACGGTATTTAGCAGATTACCACCAGAACATGAAGCATATAAACCCCACAAGCGCGTAGGGTACAATCCAAATGCAGAACATGATTACTCATTGAGCTATCGCCCAGATGGCATAGCTGAGAACTCCAAGTTCATCAGAGAGATTGCAACAGCCGATATCGATAAGACAAAATTGCCACACAATGTAGGCAAATACAATGGCTTAACCGACCCTGACGACCACCTCCAAGTCTTCAATGGCGCAGGGACCACAGGTGGTTGGACATTACCAACTTGGTGTCATCTTTTCGCACAAACCTTTGTCGGCGCGGCACTCGTCTGGTTTGACAGCCTGCCAGCAGGAATAATTAAATCATGGATCGATTTTCGAGACAAGTTCCTCGCGCACTTCTCCCAACAGCGCAGGCATAATAGAGATCCAGCTGATTGCTTAAACATATGGAGGAAAGATCACGAAAGCATAGAAGATTTCATTACCAGATATAACAAGGAATGTCTGGAAATCGGAGATGTGGGCGAGAAGATGATGCGCGCACACTTTATGAGGGCAGTAAAATGTGATGACCTGATCAAACGATTGAAAGGAAGAGATGGAGGCCCCAAAGATTGGGACACCTTCATTGAAGCAGCAAAAACAATTGCGCGCACTGATAAACAATTGACCCGCAATGACAGCCGTCAATACAATTACAGTCACAATGATCGGCGCAACAAGAAAGGCAAAGGCCAATCCTGGAAAACATCTAGCTACAAAGAAAGAAGTCCGATAAGAGAAGACACGCGCAATACAATCAACCAGATCAGTCATCGCAAAGAGGTTAAGAGAGAAAACAGGGAGAAGCAGTGGACACCCCTGATAAAGACTCCTTCCGAGGTCTTGTCCACCGAGAACCACCAGTTCAAACCCCCTTTACAGATGCGAAACAAAAGGGGTCAAGACCCAAATCTTTTCTGTGAATTCTACAAAGATACAGGTCACCTGACCGACGATTGCTTTAGCCTAAAGCAAGAGATAGAAAGAGCTCTGAAAGATGAAAGGCTCACCCATCTGGTAAAAGGGGGAAAGCATGATAATCGCCAAATTCAAAGAAGGGAAGAAGGCCCGGACAACAAAAAACTTCGAAAATTAGAAACTCACATGATTCAAGGGGGACCACGGAGATTGCGAAAGAACTATAACAAGCACACACAAGATGACTCTTGGCGCGAAAAACAAGTTGTTTTCCCCGTGGTTAGAGGGGGCCCAAGAGAGAGAAGACCTATAGTCATTTCTGGCGTGATCGGTCATTACCAGACTGACTACATTTTTATTGATCCAGGGAGCACCGCAGATATCATCTACGAACAATGCTTTAATCAATTCGACCAGGAAGACAAAGTGCACTTAGAACCAGTAGATTACCCACTAACTGGTTTCTACAACAAAGCCGTTTTTCCTCTTGGCCAGATATCGTTCCCGGTGTTGCTCTCGGATGGAAGGAACTCAAGAACAGAAGAAATTACATTCATGGTGTTGCCAGTAAGCTCAAGACATGATATCCTCCTGGGAAGAGAGTCCCAAGGAGATTTTAGTATGATCTGCTCAGGACCACATTCAGTTGTGGGGTTCCCAACAGAGACAGGGATAGCAATAATTTACGCAAGCAAAGAAGTCCTCGCAACGGACGAAATCAGACCAGTAAAAACCAGCAAACCTACACCGCGCGCAGAAGCTGAAAAATGGATATTGAACAACGCGTATCCAGAGCAAACTGTCACTTTGGGCCCAGCAATGTGTAAGGACTCTCAAAAATGTCCTAAACTGACCCACAAGTAAAAACCCGGACCCCTGAAACCATACTGTGCACTAAAAATCAAGAAAACAAGAAATATGGTTTTCAGGCAGGCCGCGTAAGCTTTGGCTTAGTCTTACGCGGGCCGCGTCAACCCATGTTTGACCGGATAAGTGTTCCGGATCCACGTATTGACCAGCTTTTGAACCTACTCGTGACCAATCAGACCTACGCATAGACTAGGCGGCCACGCGGGCCGCGTAAATGTTGAGCCACCGCGTGAACCCTATTTTTCACCTATAAATAGTTTGGAACAGGGGCTTTCATTCTGTGTCGACGAAAACTTTCAAAAACGAAGTTTCACTACTCTGAAGTCAAATTTACTTTTATTATAGAGGGGTGTTGCTACGATACAGGGTATTAACTCGATCGCTGCTAGGATTCAATGTCCGATCGATTAAAACTATCCAATGGATGTTTAAGTGCTGCCCACATTAGGGTTATGCTTTGTCATTCGTCGTGAATTCGATGGATGTTTAAGTATCGCATTTTGTCATTTATTGTGAGGGTTTAATCTCGTGAGTTATCGTAAATGTTGTATTAGTTACTGACCTAGTTTGTGTGCATGTTATTAATTTTGGTAACAAGGTTAATCAGTAGACTAGACTCTGCCCGTGTTAAATCTGCAAAGTGAGTCATTCTCTTTTTATCAAATTACTATCAAAATCATGTTTATTTTCAAGGTTATAATTACAGGGATTAAGTCTTTGTAATCTCCATATTACAGCCGGTATGTGGGGTTTTGTATACATTACTTGATAATCGTCACCATTGGACAACGGGTTAGCCAATGGGTGATATGACCATAGTCACAGAAACAAGTCGAGTGACAAATATCGTGGGTAGATGGTTGATATATAAACATTGTAATTGCTCTTAATACTGTAAATTATAACAACGTGTCATTTTAGTAAAAAAGAATGATTCACCAGTATTTCCCTGCTGACAAACCTTTTTCAAACATGTTTCAGGTGATCTGTTGTGATTCAGGAAAAGTGCCGTGAGGCACTACAAGCTTAAGGAAGTGGCTCAATATAAATAAAGAAACATGTTTTGTAAAATAAAGATTTCCCAGTGAAATCATCTGATTGTAAATTACCGGGGTTTTATCCCGAATTATGAAATAAAATAATCGGGCATTTTCAGTTTTTAAAAGATCCTGCTAAAATCTTCCGCTGTCAAACTCAATTAAATAAATACCACGGGTTTCCTGTCCCGCGGCTCCTGACCAGGTCAAACCGGGCCGGGGTTCGTGACAGGAAAAGGTGGTATCAGAGCCACTGAGTTAAGCTAATTAAGTATTTAAGAAGTACTTAATTTTCCTGATTACCATTTTATAATTATGTGTTTCATTAACTGACTACTTGTTAATTACAGTATGGGTAAGCAAAAGCTTTCGAACATCTATCTTAAATTAGATAGTGCACCAAAAGAGAAGGGAAGTTCATCCCAATCAAAATTCTCAAGATACTCAGTAGATACTGAGGAATGAATATTTGTTCGTAAAGGCCATTATGAGGAACCACTTTCTCCTAATAAAAGAAGTTTGATTATTAGGAAAAGTCAGGAGAAAATAAAGAAATCTCAATCAAAAGAAATGAAAGTTAATCAGGAAATCCAGAAATTAGGCAGTAACCCACCATGGGAAGACCAGTTAGATGAAAAATGGGCAGATCTCTATATGCTAGCCACTGTAGCAATAAATGCAAATCTTTAAAATACCCTGACCTAGTATTAGCATCCTTATCACCTACAATCCAGAAACTTTACCCAGTAAATAAATAAGTTTACCATAAATCCTAGTATGTTTAATTGTCAGTTATCCTTTGTATTAAATTAGTCACACGGTATGCAATAATACTTAAAGGTTATCTGTTAAATTTTGCTATAAATTTTTTTTTTAACTTAGTATTTTGCATATATGCTAAACAGCATGAATGAGTTATCTGAATCCCTTCAGAATCTCAATCTTTATCCGGTGAAAATAGAAGTTTCCAGAGACTTTACTGGTTACATACCCGATATAGAAGAACCTATGGAATTCAACGCTCCACCTCCAGAAAAACCAAAGCTCAAGAAAAGAAGAAGATTTGTAGGTTGGAGACGTGTACGCAGGAGGAAACCAACAACTAGGAAGATTCCCAAAATAGAGAATCCCATAGATAAAGGAAAAGAAATTGCAATCGGGGAAGATTCTAGGCAAGTAGAAATGGAAATTGGGGAAAGTTCTAAGCAAGTAGAGGAATTGCCATTACAGGAGGAATTGGATCGCGTACTGGCAAGCTGGGATATTCTCAGGCCTATAAACAACAACCTTTATCCTTATCCTGCTGAAACTCAACTTCCAATAAATTTGGAACCAGCCATTCCAGAACCTTTAATTCATACTCAACCTTTAGGCGAAATGGACGAGTGGTGGACGAACGATTGGCAGTTTCAAAACCTTCTCAATAACCCTTATACCTTTCTTCCTCAATTTGACCCAGAACCTATACCAAACCCGCCAATGAGCAATGAAAACTTAGCTGAACTCCGTCATTTTGGCGAAGAGCTGGTGGATGCAGGGAATAGGATCAGGGAAGTGGGAGAACAGATCTCCTGGAAGTACGACGAAAGGGAACGTTGTTACTAAAGTGCTAACTGACGAGGGTGATGGTGAAACTGTGGATTGTATAATAATAATAATAATAATAATAATAATAATAATAATAATAATAATAATAATAATAATCATACTAAATAAAAATATAAAGTCTGTAAAATAAGTTAGAAATAAAACTTTGTAACATAATGATGTGTACGGATGCATAATAGGATATATAAAAAGGAATCGAGAAATTGATAATTTTGGATATATATATTTATGTTGTATGATTATTTTGTGCATAATTGTTATTTATTCTATACTAATAAATTATATATATTAATTATCAGATGGAAAACGCTAATAATGAACCAGTTAATGAGATTAACCAATCTGAACAACACCAGGAAGATCACTTTATGACTAAGCAAGATATAGAAAATATCGTTGCTCAAGGGATAGCTAATGCTATTCCAGCAATCCTTGCTGCTGCCCAGAAACCTGTTGAACCTCAACAAATTATTTCTAGCAAATGCACACAAGGCGACAATTTTAGTAATAGCGTAAACGGAGGCGGTAACCATACTAATAACAACAATGATGGGAGGCAAGCTCCGCTTCCTAAGAAAATGAAAGCCGCAACGCCTGGTTGCACTTACAAAGAATTTCTTGCTTGTAAACCAGCTAAATTTGCAGGCAATGAAGGAGCGACTACGGCACTGCGTTGGTTAGAGAAAACCGAGGCAGTAATCATAATAAGTAAATGTGCCGAAAACGACAAAGTCATGTACGCGTCGAATCTTTTCAAAGAAGGGGCGCTAGAATGGTGAAATACCGTACTTCAAGCCAAAGGAAGAAATATGGCCTATGCCATGAATTGGGAAGAATTTAAAAGTCTGATAGAAAGAAAATTTTGTCCCGAATATGAAAAGGAAGAAATGGCGAATAAATTTCTGAACCACCGGATGGTGAATGTAGACTGTCGAGGATATACTTCGACATTCTTCGAATATGCGAGAGTAGTACCAACCCTGGCTTCGCCAGAGTCGGTGCTCATTTCTCGTTATATTTGGGGATTGATTAGCGAAATCCGTAATATCGTTAAAGCTGCGAGACCTCGCACTATTGACGATTCGGTAGAATTAGCTAACACCCTAACTGACGAGCTGATACGCACAAGAGATGAAAACAGGAAAAAGGAACTGGCTCAGAAAATTACCCAAGGATTTCGTGTGGGTAATAATCGCAACTTCAAGAAAAGAGGAACATGGCAATCCTCAACTCCGCCGTTCTGCAGGAATTGCAAAAAGAAACATTATGGAAGATGTAATGTAACCTGCAATTTTTGCAAAGTTGTAGGACATCGTGAAGAAGACTGCAGAAAGAAAACAAGGATCTGCTATAACTGTGGAGAAGTAGGACATTTTAAATTAGAATGCCCTAAATTGGTTAAACCAGCAGACAATAAAGCCAAGCCAGCTGACGGAGCTACCAAGAAGAATGCCAGAGCATTCCAACTGACCACTCAAGAAGCATAACTCATTCCAGATGTGATAGCTGGTACGTTCCTAGTTCACAACGTGTACGCAAAAGTATTATTTGACTCTGGTGCAAACCAAAGTTTTATCAATACTTCCTTCTGCCAAGCTCTTAATTTACCTTTGACCAACCTTAGGCAAATTTTTACAGTTGAAACAGCAGATGGGAATTCAGTTAAAATAGATAAGGTTTTGCAAAATGTAGAAATAGAACTCTCAGGTCTTAAATTTCATGCAACCCTATTACCAATGAATTTAGCTGAGTTCGATATTGTGTTAGGAATGGATTGGTTAATAGCCAACCATGCTCGAATTCTCTGTGATAAGAACTCTATAGAGATTCGTGCACCCACCGGAGAAGTAGTTATGGTTACAGGAAATAAGCCACGCAAGCCACTAAAGTTCATTTCAGTAATGAAAGTTGCTAGTTATGAACAAAAGCAAGGAATAGTGTATATGATTTCAGTAATCATTAACACTAAGGAAAATGAACTTAACGAAATTCCAGTAGTATCAGAATACCCAGATGTATTCCCAGAAGAACTACCTGGATTACCACCTGGTAGGGAAGTAGAATTTAGAATTCATCTAATTCCCGGAACTACACCGATAGCCAAGGCACCTTATCGGTTAGCACCTACTGAAATGCTAGAATTAAAAAAGCAATTAGATGAATTACTAAATAAAGGATTCATACAACCTAGTTCATCCCCTTGGGGAGCACCAGTATTGTTTGTAAAGAAGAAAGATGGGTCTATGAGAATGTGTATTGATTATAGGGAATTAAATAAGGTTACAATTAAGAATCGATACCCATTACCTAGGATTGTTGATCTTTTTTATCAACTTCAAGGAGCTAGATACTTTTCTAAGATAGATTTACGCTCTGGATATCATCAATTAAAGGTACAAGAAGAAGACATGCCTAAAACTGCTTTCAGAACTAGGTATGGTCATTACGAGTTTACAGTCATGCCCTTCGGGTTAACAAATGCTCCCGCAGCATTTATAGACATGATGAATAGAATCTGTAAACCGTATTTGGATAAATTTGTAATTGTCTTTATCGACGATATACTCATTTATTCCAAAAGTCAGGAAGAACACTGTCAGCACTTGCATGTACTCTTAATTTTGTTAAGAAAAGAAAAGCTTTACGCCAAATTCTCGAAGTGTGAATTTTGGTTGCAGAAAGTGCAATTTTTAGGACACATGGTAAATCACGAAGGTATTCACGTAGATCCTGCTAAGATTGAAGCAGTTACCAAATGGAAGGCCCCACAATCAGCTATGGAAATTAGAAGTTTTCTAGGGTTAGCCGAATACTATAGACGGTTTATTAAGGATTTTTCCAAAATAGATGTACCATTAACTAAGTTAACCTGTAAAGCAGTTAAGTTTGAATGAGGACCTAGGCAAGAAGAGGCTTTTAGGATTTTGAAGCATAAGTTAACAAATGCCCCAATCCTAGCATTACCAGAAGGGACTGAAGATTTCGAAGTATGCTGTGATGCTTCAAAATTAGGATTTGGATGTGTGTTAATGCAACGCAAGAAGGTAATTGCGTATGTTTCAAGGCAATTGAAAAAGCACGAGGAGAACTATACGACTCATGATTTAGAATTAGGAGCCATAATTTTTGCCCTTAAGATTGGGAGACATTACTTGTATGGAGGTAAGTTTACTGTCTATACCGATCATAAGAGTTTAAGATATATATTTGGGCAAAAAGAATTGAACATGAGACAAGGGAGATGGATGGAAATCCTAAGTGACTATGACTGTGATATTCATTTTCACGAAGGAAAAGCAAATGTAGTTGCAGATGCCTTAAGTCGTAAGTATCATGAGAATCAAAGACGAGTTCGTGCTCTCAGATTAAATCTACAATTAGATTTAATGGAGCAACTAAAAAATGTTCAAGAAAAAGCAATAGAGGACGCTGCTGAAGGAATGAAGGGACGAATAAAGGAATTAGAGCAAGGAGCTGATGGAATTTGGAGATTCCATAAGAAAAGGATTTGGGTACCTAAGCAAGGAGAATTAAGAAATAAGATTTTAGAAGAAGCTCATAAATCTAGGTATACCATGCATCCTGGTAACAATAAGATGTACTAAGATTTAAGAAATAATTTCTGGTGGATAGGAATGAAAAAGGACATTGCTAGATATATTTCTAAGTGTCTTACTTGTTCACAAGTTAAGGCAGAACACCAGAAACCCTCAGGTCTACTACAACAACTAGAAATGCATGTATGGAAATGGGAACTTATAACAATGAATTTTGTTACTAAGTTACCCAAAACCAGAAAAGGTAATGATGCAATTTGGGTAATTGTGGATCGATTAACCAAATCAGCTCATTTTCTACCCATGAAAGAAACCTTTAGCATGGAAAGGTTGGAAAAGTTGTATGTAGATGAAGTAGTATCCTTACATGGAGTTCCACTCTCCATTGTATCAGATAGGGATAGTCGTTTCACTTCCCATTTCTGGACTAGTTTCCAGGAAGCAATGGGAACCCGACTGAACTTGAGCACTGCATATCATCCTCAAACAGATGGACAAAGTGAAAGGACGATACAAACCTTGGAAGACATGCTTAGGGCCTGTGTAATAGATTTTGGTGGTAACTGGGATGACCACCTACCCTTAATAGAATTCTCCTATAATAATAGTTATCATTCAAGCATCGAAGCTGCCCCATTCGAAGCACTGTACGGACGAAGGTGCAGAACTCCCATATGCTGGGCATAAATAGGAGAAAGTCAATTATCAGGTCCTGAAATAGTACAAGAAACTACCGACAAAATCACTCAAATCAAGGAAAGACTAAAGACGGCTCGAGATCATCAGAAGAGTTATGCAGACAATAGACGGAAGCCGTTGGAATTCCAAGTAGGAGACAGGGTACTCTTGAAAGTTTCTCCTTGGAAAGGAGTAGTTCGGTTCGGTAAGAAAGGAAAGCTAAGTCCACGATACGTAGGACCATTTCCAGTAATCCAACGTATAGGACCAGTTGCCTATCGCTTACAACTACCAGAAGAGTTAGCTGGAGTACATGACATATTTCATGTATCCCATCTCAAGAAATGTTTATTTGACGAATCCCTGGTAGTACCTCTTCAAGATATAGAGGTAAACGTAAAGTTAAAATTTGTTGAGAAGCCATTACAGATAGAAGACAGAAAGATTAAGTTTCTCAAGCACAAGCGGTTAGTGCTAGTCAAAGTCAAATGGGATTCAAAGAGAGGACCCGAATACATTTGGGAGCTGGAATCAGAGATGAAGCGAAAGTATCCTCACTTATTCCAGTAAATCTCATGAACGAGATTTTAAATAAGGTGGGGAGAATGTAAGGACTCTCAAAAATGTCCTAAACTGACCCACAAGTAAAAACCCAGACCCCTGAAACCATACTGTGCACTAAAAATCAAGAAAACAAGAAATATGGTTTTCAGGCGGGCCGCGTAAGCTTTGGCTTAGTCTTACGCGGGCCGCGTCAACCCATGTTTGACCGGATAAGTGTTCCGGATCCACGTATTGACCAGCTGTTGAACCTACTCGTGACCAATCAGACCTACGCATAGACTAGGCGGCCACGCGGGCCGCGTAAATGTTGAGCCAAGGTTCACGCGGGCCGCGTGAACCCTATTTTTCACCTATAAATAGTTTGGAGCAGGGGCTTTCATTCTGTGTCGACGAAAACTTTCAAAAATGAAGTTTCACTACTCTGAAGTCGAATTTACTTTTATTATAGAGGGGTGCTGCTATGATACAGGGTATTAACTCGATCGCTGCTACGATTCAATGTTGGATCGATTAAAACTATCCAATGGATGTTTAAGTGCTGCCCACATTAGGGTTATGCTTTGTCATTCGTCGTGAATTCGATGGATGTTTAAGCATCGCACTTTGTCATTTATTGTGAGGGTTTAATCTCGTGAGTTATCGTAAATGCTGTATTAGTTACTGACCTAGTTCGTGTGCATGTTATTAATTTAGGTAACAAGGTTAATCAATAGACTAGACTCTGCCCGTGTTAAATCTGCAAAGTGAGTCATTCTCTTTTTATCAAATTACTTTCAAAATCATGTTTATTTTCAAGGTTATAATTACAGGGATTAAGTCTTTGTAATCTCCATATTACAGCCGGTATGTGGGGTTTTGTATACATTACTTGATAATCGTCACCATTGTTAGCCAATGGGTGATATGACCATAGTCACAGAAATGAGTCGAGTGACAAATACCATGGGTAGATGGTTGATATATAAACATTGTAATCGCTCTTAATACTGTAAATTATAACGGGTCGTTTTAGTAAAAAAGAATGATTCACCAGTATTTCCCTTCTGACAAACCTTTTTCAAACATGTTTCAGGTGATCTGTTGTGATTCAGGAAAAGTGGCATGAAGCACTACAAGCTTAAGGTAGTGGCTCAATATAAATAAAGAAACATGTTTTGTAAAATAAAGATTTCCCAGTGAAATCATCTGATTGTAAATTACCGGGGTTTTATCCCGAATTATGAAATAAAATAATCAGGCATTTTCAGTTTTTAAAAGATCCTGCTAAAATCTTCTGCTGTCAAACTCAATTAAATAAATACCACGGGTTTCCTGTCCCGCGGCTCCTGACCAGGTCAATTCGGGCCGGGGGCCGTGACACAATGTCTGATCTCACGCGCGCGGCGCAAAAAAAAGTTGCTATTTGAGAACATAGACGTGTTCGCCTGGACACCGGCCGATATGGTTGGCGTTCCACGGCACATAGCAGAACACAGATTAAATGTTTCTGAAAGCGCTAAACCCGTAGTACATACGAAGCGTCACCTGGGAGACATAAAACACGATGCAATGCAAGAACAGATCACAGAGTTACTAAACGCTGGTATCATTAGAGAGGTTCGTTATCAAACCTGGGTAGCCAGCCTAGTCATGGTCCCCAAAGGCAACGGCGGGTGGAGAATGTGTGTGGATTACAAGGATCTGAACAAGGCATGCCCGCGCGGTTGTTTTGCTTTACCAGAAATTGACGAAAAGATCGATTCCCTAGCATCGTTCAGGTGGAAATGTTTCCTTGATTGTTATAAAGGATACCATCAGGTGCAGATGGCTATCCAAGACGAAGACAAAACTGCATTTCGCACACCAATAGGGTTGTACTGTTATACGAAAATGCCTTTTGGTTTAAAGAACGCAGGCGCGACTTACCAAAGACTGATGAACGAAACGTTCAGTGATGCATTCGGCAAATATATCGAAGTATACATGGACGATCTGGTCATAATGAGCAAGGAAAAGAGTATGATGCTGGTAAACATTCAAAAAACGTTCGATACATTGCGCGAGGTGAATATCAAGCTAAATCCAGCAAAATGTTCCTTTGGGATGGAAGAAGGAAAGTTCTTGGGTTTCATCGTTACAAAAGATGGATTTAAAGTCAATCCTGAAAAGGTGCAAGCGATCGAGCGGATGCCTTCCCCATCGACGATAAAGGAAATGCAGAAGTTGGCCGGACGGTTAGCAGCACTCAACCGTTTCCTTGCCAATCATAAAGCGAAGTCTTTCCCATTTATCAAAACACTCCGCAACTGTGTAAAGAAAAATCTGTTCCAATGGACGCCTGAGGCTGAGCACGCTTTCCAAGAAATGAAAGATTGCCTCATACGATTACCAACACTGACTGCACCAGTGAAGGGCAAACCGCTGGTCTATACTAACCACGAAATGGTCTATACTACAATATTATGCATCACTAACCACGAAATGGTCTATACTACAATATTATATATATATATATATATATATATATTTTCATACAAACATATTATATATTATTATATTATTATTACCAACTCCACTTATTATCTTCATGGATATGGATTTCACCCGAAATCCATCTGACGCTCGTCGTATTTCCAGACGAGTTGTTTATCAGAGTAAAACCACCATATTTTATATTAATAACCCCATGGGTAATCCCAAGTTTCTTTATTACAATACGTTTATAGGGATAAACCCTATTTTATTTAATTTAAAACATCGTCTTTTTGGTAACTTTTATAGCCACATTTTTCCAAGCCGTCAGTGCTCTCCAGCTGGCTTTTTACTAATTGGCTATCACATTGTGTTACCTGAAACGC
The DNA here is from genome assembly GCA_030545235.1 of Helianthus tuberosus. Classification (NCBI taxonomy): domain Eukaryota; kingdom Viridiplantae; phylum Streptophyta; class Magnoliopsida; order Asterales; family Asteraceae; genus Helianthus; species Helianthus tuberosus. Next base: position 39,547,102 of record CM060407.1, read on the forward strand.
GTTTTAAAAACATTTATTAGTGAAAAAATACTGGCGAGTAAATCCCAATTTAATCAAGAAACATTTTATCAATTAACACAGTATTGAGAGCGATCACATTGTTTATTTCTACACAATTACCCATTCAGTACTGTCAATCCTGACTGGTGGGTCATATTACACATTGGCTAACTCGTCGTCCAATGGTAACGTGTTCCACATTTTGTATACAAAACCCCAACATATCGGCAGTAATTGAAGAACTACAACGACTCAATCACTGCTTAATCATATTGTAAAGCATTTAAGGTTTTGTAAAACAGTTCACAAAAAGGTTTACAAAAAGCGGATAAACTCACATTGCTGTTTTAGGCTTCTTCTAGGGTTTCCTGGTGTTAAATCTATAATTTGCACAAATGTACATATCTTAGTATAATAACCCTTTAATTATATTAACGATACTCTCCCTGAGACGGTATTCCAACAACTACGTCGGGCAGAACCACGACAGTTATTACGGAACCCTGGATCAATCGGGCAGCGTATCAAATACGAAACTGGGGTTATAATACTTACAACGGAGCAGAACCTCGGTAATTAGGGGGATATAATACCCGTATATTATGTCTACTACTTCATAATTCAATTAGAGGGAAAAGAAATGAGCGAGTTGACTGAAGATCCGATGCCTTCTATTTATAGGGGCTGTTTTTTACTTTTACACGGCCCGCGTAAACATAGACCACGGGCTACGCGGCCCGCGTAGTAGCCCGGGTAGGGTTTAGGGTGTCCGGGTCATCGTATAGGGTTGCCGGGTGTTGGGCCACATGGCGGTCTGGGGTCGTGCCAGCCATCACCTTCTCGCGGCCCGCGTAAGGGTTAAGAGGAGGGTTACGCGGCCCGCCTAAAACCCATTTTTCTTGTTTTTAATTTATTTTTAATGGCATAACGTATTTTGGGCTCGGTTTTCACGTATGGGATATATTTTAAGACATATTAGGATATTTTAAAATATATAAGGGTGTCAGAAAATATTCGGGAGGGTTGTTATATCCTCCCCACCTTGTTTTAGAGCTCGTCCTCGAGGTCTACTGGAACAGGTGTGTGTATTTCCTTTGCATTTCTGATTCAAGCTCCCATGTGTATTATGGTCCTCTTTTGGAGTCCCACTTCACTTTGACTAGAACTAGTCTTTTGTGCTTGAGGTTCTTGACTTTCCTGTCTTCAATCTGTAGAGGCCTTTCTACAAACTTTAATTGCTCATTTACCTCTATATCCTTAAGAGGTACTATTAGTGACTCATCAGCTAAGCATTTCTTGAGATTAGATACATGAAATACATCATGTATTCCTGCCATTTCCTCTGGCAATTGCAGTTGATAGGCTACAAGTCCTATTCTTTTAATAATCTTGAAAGGTCCAACATACCTGGGACTTAGCTTTCCTTTTTTATGAATCTTACCACTCCTTTCCAAGGAGAGACTTTTAACAATACTTGGTTCCCTACTTGAAATTCCAACGGTTTTCGTCTGTTGTCAGCATAGCTTTTCTGTCAATCACGTGCTGCTTTCAGTCGTTCCTTGACTTGAATGATTTTGTCTGTTGTTTCTTGTACTATCTCAGGTCTAGATAGTTGCTTTTCCCCAATTTCTGCCCAACAGACCGGGGTTTGGCACTTTCGTCCATAAAGTGCTTCGAATGGTGCAACATTTATACTTGTGTGATAATTATTATTATAAGAAAATTCTATCAATGGTAAGTGATCATCCCAATTACCTCCGAAATCAATTATACAAGCTCTAAGCATGTCCTCCATTGTCTGAATTGTCCTTTCACTTTGTCCATCCGTTTGAGGATGATAAGCTGTGCTTAGATTCAACTTGGTTCCCATTGCTTTTTGGAAACTTGTCCAAAAATGAGAGGTAAAACGACTATCTCGGTCTGAAACAATTGATAGAGGAATTCCATGTAAAGAAACTATTTCATTTACATACAGTTTAGCTAATTGTTCCATACTAAAAGTTTCTTTTATTGATAGGAAATGAGCTGACTTGGTTAGTCTGTCTACAATCACCCAGATTGTATCATTACCTTTCTTTGTTTTGGGTAATTTAGTAACAAAATCCATTGTTATCAATTCCCACTTCCAAACAGGCATTTCTAACTGTTGCAATAAACCTGAAGGCTTCTGATGTTCAGCTTTGACTTGTGAACAGGTTAAACACTTAGAAACATAGGCTGCTATGTCCTTTTTCATTCCTATCCACCAGAAATTCTTTCTTAAATCCTGGTACATTTTATAGCTTCCTGGATGCATCGTATATTTAGATATATGGGCTTCTTCTAATATGCGATGACGTAGGTTTCCTAATTTAGGTACCCATATTCTTTTCTTATGGAATCTCCAAACTCCATCTGTTCTTTGTTCTAATTCCTTGATCATTCCTTTTAAGTTTTTCAGTATCATCCTTGATTACTGATTCTTGTGCTTTTCTAATCTGCTCATTTAAATCTACTTGTAGATTTAATTTAAGAGAACGTACCCTTTTTGGTTGTTCGTGATATTTTCGACTTAAAGCATTAGCAACTACATTTGTTTTTCCTGCATGATACTGAATATCACAATCATAATCACTAAGAAATTCCATCCAACGTCTTTGTCTCATATTCAATTCCTTTTGCCCGAAGACATACCTTAAGCTCTTATGATCGGTGAACATAGTAATCTTACTACCGTACAGGTAATGTCTCTAAATCTTAAGAGCAAAAATTATAGCTCCAAATTCTAAATCATGAGTGGAATAATTTTCTTCATGATTCTTAAGTTGTCTGGATGCATAGGCTATAACATTTTGACGTTGCATTAACACACATCCATAACCTAATTTAGAAGCGTCACAATAGATTACAAAATCTTTAGTTCCTTCTGGTAACGCTAGTATGGGTGTATGAGTTAATCTTTGCTTAAGGATTCTAAAGGCTTCTTCTTGTTTTGGTTCCCATTTAAACTTAACAGATTTACAAGTTAGTTTAGTTAAGGGAATGGCTATTCTAGAAAAATCTTGAATAAATCTTCTATAATAACCGGCTAATCCTAAGAAACTTCTAACCTCGGTTGGTGACTCAGGGGTTTTCCATTTGGTAATTGCCTTGATTTTTGTGGGATCTACATGATTTCCTTCATGATCAACTAGGTGTCCGAGAAATTGTACCTGTTCTAACCAAAATTCGCACTTTAAAAATTTAGCATAAAGCTTTTCTTTTCTTAATAAACTTAAAAGTGAGTGCAAATGCTTTGCATATTCCTCTTTACTCTTAGAGTAAATGAGAATATCATCTATAAAGACAATTATGAATTTATCCAAATACGGCTTACATATTCGGTTCATCATATCCATGAATGCAGCTGGGGCATTGGTTAAACCAAATGGCATGACAGTAAATTCATAATGGCCATACCTTGTTCTGTAAGCGGTCTTAGGAATGTCCTCTTCCTGTACCTTTAATTGATGATATCCTGACCTTAAATCGATTCTAGAGAAAAATCGAGCTCCTTGCAATTGATCAAACAGGTCATCTATTCTTGGTAATGGATACCGATTCTTAATTGTGACTTTGTTTAATTCACGGTAGTCAATGCACATTTGCATTGATCCGTCCTTTTTAACAAATAAAATCGGCGCTCCCCAGGGTGATGAACTGGGCTGTATGAATCCTTTCTCTAGCAATTCGTCTAATTGCTTCTTTAGTTCTTGCATTTCTGCAGGTGCCAAACGGTAAGGTGCTTTGGCAATCGGTGTTGTCCCTGGTATTAAATGGATTCTGAATTCAACTTCTCGATCTGGAGGTTGCCCCGGTAATTCTTCTGGAAATACATCTGAAAACTGAGATACTACTGGAATATCCTTTAATTCTTTTCCTTTAGTGTTAGTGATTATAGAAATCAAATACACTAATGATCCTTTTCTTATGTAACTTGTTGTTTTCATCACAGAGATGAATTTAGTGGATTTAGAAGTTTTATATCCTTTAATTGTGATCTTTTCACCCTTTGGTGAATTTACTTGTATCGACTTTTGATCACACAAAATACTGGCTTTATTGGCTATTAACCAATCCATTCCTAATACTACTTCAAATCCTGCCAGATTCATGGGGTAAAGGTTTGCAATAAATTTCTGATTTAGAATTTCTATTCTTGCTCCTTGCAAGATTTCAGAAATTCTAATGGTTTCACCATTTGTTGTCTCTACTATACATTCTTGTGGAAGTTTAGTTAATGATTGGTTGAGAAGTTTGCAAAATGAAGTATTAATAAAACTTTGATTTGCACCAGAGTTAAATAATACCTTAGCAAAAATATCATTAACTAAAAACGTACTAGTGATCACATCCGGGATTATCTTTGCTTCTTCTGTAGTCAGAACAAATGCTCTAGCATTTTTGGTATTCTTGTTGTTCGTAGTTGGAGCTAATTTTGGGCAGTTAGGCTTGATATGACCTTGTTCTCCACAATTGTAACATATCCTGTTATTAGCTTTCTTCCTGCAGTCTTCTTCCTTGTGTCCCGATATTTTGCAAAAGTTACAGTATATGGAGCCTCTTCCTAAATGTTTTCTTTTGCAATTCTTACAGTAGGGTGTAGAGGTAGAGCCTATATTTTTCCCACGGTTAGAATTTCCAGAACGAAATTCTTGTGTGAGCTTCTGGGTTAGGTTCCTCCTTTGATCCTCTTCTCGTGTATGGATTAATTCATCTGTCAAGGTATTGGCTAGTTCTATAGCTTCTTCTATGGTTTGAGGTCTAGCTGCCTTGACTATGTATCTTATTTGCCCGATTAATCCCCATATATAACGGGAGATTAATACTGGTTCAGGTGAAGCAAGGGTTGGCACTATTCTAGCATATTCAAAGAATAACTTAGTGTACCCCTTACTATCTACACCAGTCATTCTAAGGTTTAAGAACTTGTTTACTATTTGTTCTTTTTCATTAGGAGGGCAGAATTTCCTTTCTACCATGTTTTTAAACTCCTCCCATTCCATATTGTAAGTTCTATTACTTCCTTTAGTCTGGAGAATAGTATTCCACCATTCTAGTGCTGAATTCTTAAACAAATTGGAAGCAAACATTATCGTATCTTCTTCTGCGCATTTGCTTATTCTTAAGACTGCCTCAGTCTTTTCTATCCAGCGTAGGGTTGCAATGGCCCCTTCGTTGCCCGAGAATTCCATTGGTTTACAAGACCAGAATTCCTTATAAGAACAACCATAAGACACGGTTCTTCTTCTTTTGGGAATGGGCATTTGAAGTACGGGTCCATTGTTTACGCTATTTTCGGGTTCGGAAGGTTACTTGCTATCATGCTTACTTTTATTTTCTGCTTCTCTCACTGTTTGAATAATATATGGCATCGCATCTATTATTCCTTGTGCCACTATGTGTTGGATGGCACTGTTATCCACTTGGTTTCCATTGTTGTTTGGAATTTCGTTACCCGAGTTATTGTTACTCTGGTTATCATTATTCAGATTTCCATGGTTTACTTCGTCGTTCATCTGAATTTTAAACATTTATCACATATTAATATCACAAGATAATTAATAGTTTAGGTAACAACCACATAACACACATATTGGTCAAAAACGTCGAGCATTGTGACTTTACTCTTTTCATATAGTATGCGTCAAATACACACTAAAATAGGAAATTAAAAATTACAATATTATGCATCACTAACCACGAAATGGTCTATACTACAATATATTATTATTATATATATATATATTTTTATACAAACATATTATATATTATTATATTATTATTATTACCAACTCCACTTATTATCTTCATGGATATAGATTTCACCCGAAATCCATCTGACGCTCGTTGTATTTCTAGACGAGTTGTTCTCCTACATACCTCATCCTCTAACTACTTTCTAAGATTTCTTCTCCGAAAATTCGGGGTTCTTGCAAGTTCTCTGCACTCATTGGGGGTGCAGGTGCTGGTACTGGATACTGTGGCCTGGGATTCTCTAAAATTTCCCTAATGTATTTATTGTTGTCATAATAGGGATCTAGAGGATCCAGACCTGGATACGCTGCTATGTTTGGCAAGGTTTCGTCATTTAGATGGTAGCGTGGCACATAATCCCTAAGATCATCAAACCATGGATCATAATTTAGGTCTAAGGGATTAGGGGCTGGTATCCTAGATATTTCCTCAGGGTTGAAATCATGCATTTCTACCTCCATCGGCTGAGTGGGAATTAAAGGTAAAGGTTGTGGGGCTACTAGTTGTTCCAGACTTGGGTCGGCAGCAGTCGTTGCTAGGATATGGAAATTGGCTAGGCTTCTATTAAGCATATCCTGTGTATGGGCATCTGACTCTCGCTTAGCGGCTGCTAGGACACTTTGTTGTTGCAACTTTCGCATTCTTTTTCTACGCTCAAAGGCTCCCTTACTGAACCATCCTCTCTTTTTCTGAGGGAATGGCTCTTCGGACTGAGCTTTAAAGGAAAATAACCCTTCTTCCTGTTCAGCAGAATACCCAGAGAAGGTAGGCTGGGAAGAGGTACCTTCACTCCTAGGTGAATCGGACAACTGACGATACACGTCTAAGGGTCCTTGATCACTCATACTGTAAACTAACAAATAGTCAAATAACACATAACAATAAAATACAGATAATCACGTAATTTAAGAATTTATTTCCAAACAATTTAAATAATTTGATGTCAGCAGAACACTTCTGTGGCTGAATCAGTGGCTAAGCTCTGATACCACCTTCTGTCGCCACCCCCGCCCCCTGATCTGTCCCGGGAACGGGCGTCCGCGAACATTCGTTTGTGGTGGTATCAGTTTGTTAATTATTAATTTGGCAGCGGAAATTACATCAGGACCGTAGTTAGGAAATTGTTTATCAGAGTAAAACCACCATATTTTATATTAATAACCCCATGGGTAAACCCAAGTTTCTTTATTACAATACGTTTATAGGGATAAACCCTATTTTATTGAATTTAAAACATCGTCTTTTTGGTAACTTTTATAGCCACATTTTTTCCAAGCCGTCAGTGCTCTCCAGCTGGCTTTTTACTAATTGGCTGTCACATTGTGTTACCTGAAACGCGTTTTAAAAACATTTGTCAGTGGAAAATACTGGTGAGTAAATCCCAATTTAATCAAGAAACATTTTATCAATTAACACAGTATTGAGAGCGATCACATTGTTTATTTCTACACAATTACCCATTCAGTACTATCAATCCTGACTGGTGGGTCATATTACGCATTGGCTAACTCGTCGTCCAATGGTAACGTGTTCCACATTTTGTATACAAAAACCCAACATACCGGCAGTAATTGAAGAACTACAACGACTCAATCACTGCTTAATCATATTGTAAAGCATTTATGGTTTTGTAAAACAGTTCACAAAAAGGTTTACAAAAAGCGGATAAACTCACATTACTGTTTTAGGCTTCTTCTGGGGTTTCCTAGTGTCAAATCTATAATTTTCACAAATGTACATATGTTAGTATAATAACCCTTTAATTATATTAACGATACCCTCCCCGAGATGGTATTCCAACAACTACGTCGGGCAGAACCACGACAGTTGTTACGGAACCCTGGATCAATCGGGCAGCGTATCTAATACGAAACTGGGGTTATAATACTTACAACGGAGCAGAACCTCGCTAATTAGGGGGATATAATACCCGTATATTATGTCTACTACTTCAGAATTCAATTAGAGAGAAAAGAAATGAGGGAGTAGACTGAAGATCCGATGCCTTCTATTTATAGGGGCTATTTTTTAGTTTACGCGACCCGCGTAAACATAGACCACAGGCTACGCGGCCCGCGTAGTAGCCCACGTAGGGTTTAGGGTGTCCGGGTCATCGTATAGGGTTTCCGGGTGTTGGGCCACGTGGCGGCCTGGGGTCGTGCCAGCCATCACCTTCTCGCGGTCCGCGTAAGGGTTAAGAGGAGGGTTCCGCGGCCCGCCTAAAACCCATTTTTTTTGTTTTTAATTTATTTTTAATGGCATAACGTATTTTGGGCTCGGTTTTCACGTATGTGATATATTTTAAGACATATTAGGATATTTTAAAATACATAAGGGTGTCAAAAAATATTCGGGAGGGTTGTTATACAGAAGATGCAAATTATTTGATCCGCGAAGTACACGAGGGTGACTGTGGCATCCATGCCGGACCCAGAATGGTGGTAGCGAAGGTAATGGACGTGGGTTACTATTGGCCCTGAATGCATCTAGATGCAGTCAAGGTTTTGTGAAGATGCAACGATTGTCAGAGACACACCCCGAGAACGATGCGCCCAAAGAACGAGCTAGTCCCCGTAACAACGGCTTGGCCGTTCCAACAATGGGTGATAGATATGGTTGGTCCTTTTCCAGAAGCCCCGGGAGTAGTAAAGTTTATCATAGTCACAGTAGACTACTTTACGAAATGGGTGGAAGCGAAGGCGCTGGCGTCAACCACATCTACCGTAGTGTGAAGGTTCATTTGGGAGCAAATAATTTGTCGATTCGGGCTACCTCTGAGAATCATCACCGATAACGGAACAAATTTCGCTGCAGAAGATCTCCAAAACTGGTTCAAGAAGCTGCACATAGAGCACACCTTTTCCTCGGTAGCGCACCCGCAGGGAAATGGTCAGGTTGAAGCAGTGAATAAAAGTATCGTGGACGACATTAAGCCCCGGTTAGGAACGCAGCGAAGAGGTTGGGTTGATGAGTTGCCCAGCATACTATGGGCCCATAGGACCATGCCCAAGACAAGTAACGGGGAAACACCGTTTAGTCTGGTCTATGGGTCGGAAGCTGTGATACCGGCAGAAATCGGCCTGCCATCTCCAAGGATGCTCTCCATGAACATGATTAACAATGAGGAAGAAAGAAGGTTGGATCTAGACCTTCTAGAAGAAAGAAGAGAGATGGCAGCAATCAATGAAGCGAAATACAAAACCAAGCTGGAAAAATACTATAACAGTAAGTTCCGAATCTGCACATTCAACCCCGGAGACTACGTCCTAAGAGACAACGAGGCGTCCAACGCCGAGAGACCGGGAAAATTAGCTCCCAATTGGGAGGGGCCTTATGTTATAGAGGAAGTCCTCGGGAAGGGAGCGTACAAGCTACGTACACTTGAGAACAAAGAAGTCCCAAGAACTTGGAATGCTCAGCAACTAAGAAAATGTTATATGTAGACGGTCGCAGTTTTTATCTCTACTTGTAATGGTCGCGCGCCCAACACATTTTACATAATACAAGAAGTGTTGGCTATCTTATTCCATGCGAATTTTTGTTACAACTGCATATATTACTTCGGGCATACACGAAAACATCAATGGCTAAGAAATAGAAAATGTTGTAGACCTCCAAGGCTCGTCACAACTAAGTGCACAGCTGGGTCAAAAACACAACTAAAGCCTATCACGCCAAATAACACTTCATGCCTATATACACACGAAAGCATCGTAAACGTGGTAAAGAAAACATTGTAAGACCCCCAAAGCTAAGCACAGCTGGGTCAACACAATAACCTGTAAAACGATCACTTCGTATACATGAATCAAACTATGTGCTTAACGACAGAACAAACGTTGTAGCATTCGTCCAAGCGTAACACAATACTGTGTAACGCTAGGATAACTAACACAGCATAACCTGTCCCAGCCATCATTCATTCATGATACCTAATCAAAGTAATTACACATGCACATATTGTAACGATAGCAAAATTCACAACAAATAAAGAGCAAAACCCACAGTTAACATAAAACATACCAAGTGTACCAAAATGTTAACAAACAGAGCAACGGAAAGTAAATTGTTCACAAACATTAAAGGCAAGAAATTGTCAACTGATTACAATGCATCAAGCCCATACGCGGCATGCAAGCCGGAAAATCATCAGACTTGGCGACTAGGCCCTGCATCCCCACCTTCAGGGTCTTCAACACCAAGTGCTCTCTTCAACAATGCAATTCTGTCATGTTTTCGGGATAGCTTCCCAGCAGCCTTGATGATGGCAAAATCAAGGGATTTGAACTCCTGTCGCTTCTCAGCATAGCGAGCGGCACAATCAACCTTATATAAGTTAAAGTTTTTCAAAGCTTCTTTCTTCTCAGCCGCCGACCTCCCTTCAGCATAACCCTCTTTTCGGCCATGATCATACGCAGCTTCACCAAGCTCGTACATGTACTTGGCCAGCTCCTCAGACCCGGCGATGCACGGAGAAATCTATAAAAAGTTATTGAAACATGAGAAAAGCAACAACGAACAACTAGAAGCAAGCAAGCACAAAGAAAATTACCAGAGGCACTGCACGTGCAAGCAACCACTTGCAATCAACAGTGACTTCCTCAACCAAGATTTCAGAAGCTTTGCTTTCAGCAACCTTCTCAGCAGCGAACTTCTCCAACTTGGCTATGCGTTGGATGTATTCCTGCTCCCTTTTCTGATGCGCAACACGTTCCTCCTCAGCTTTATCACTTATCTTCTTCTTCTCTACTGACAACCTAATGATGGCATCGAGCTGGGTTTGCATCTCTTTGTTTGTTCGTTCACAGGCAGCTTCCCAATCTTTCTGCTTGTCGGCGTTCAACTGCCTTTCCTTGGCAAGTTTCCCCTCCGCATCAGCAACCCTCCATGCCAAACCCTTTTTCTAAGCGTTGAATTTTTCTCTCTCTTCAGCAAACGCCTTCTTCGCGTTTTCAAACTCCAGCGTATCCTCCCCCATCAGTTGCCATTCACGAGCGATCTCTTGGGAGGTGGCGAAAAAGTTGACCCCAGCACGGATATGATCATCCAAGAGGTCCAACCGGTTGTGCCTCTTTTGAAATAATCTCTCAGTAGGGGGGAGAGATAAGGAAAAAAACTCACGGCAGTTACCAAGGTCGGTCATCCGAGAGCCCTGAGTCAGGTTCCATCGGGGGGCATGTGGGAGATCGGCACAGGCAGGATTGTGAGTATCCCAAGATCCACCTTGAACATTCTCGTATTCTGGACTATGGTGGGTCTCAGAAGCACCACCATGGTCAGAACCCCGAACAACTTTGGTGTAAATGGTATGATGGGGAGTGGCTTCACTAGATTCCTCTACAACATCATCACCTCCACCACCAACACCACCACCACCAGCACCACCACCATCAGCACCAGCACCAGCACCACCAGCACCAACACCAGCATCACCACCACCCTCCCCAACCTGTTCAACCTCCACGTCATCTTCTTTCCCTTTTCCCCGATCAGCATGCGGAGGAGATAGATCAAAGGTCCTAGAAGGTGGAGATGTGGGAGGTGTAATCTTTGAAATATCAATCTTACGGGGAGCTTTTCCCGACTTAACACCTGTTACGAAACAACTATGATAGTCAGGAAAAAACAAAACAAAAACCAGGAAGAGATAAAAAAACAAGATACAAATGCAAAACTTCGTACCCTGGGAACCAGAAGCAGCGAAAATCTTTTCCAACAAGTTACCATGTTTTACACTAAAAACCCCCCAAGTCAATCTCTGACTCCGAAGGTGCAGGGGGAGCCTCCATCTGAAGCTTAGATTTCTTCGCTGCGAGTGTAGCAGCGGCTTGCTCGTCAAGCTCCTTCTTCTTGTCTTCAAGAGTTTTCCTCTTCTTCATCATCTTCGTCAAGGTAGCATCGTCATCGGGATCACGTTCAACACGTTTACCTCCTGCGTCTAAACCAGAGATGTAACACCCCGAAAACGGGTTTGGTAATCAAACTCCGTTAATACTAAAAGACGGGTAAAGTACCGTTAGTAGTAAAAATAATCCGGTAAATATTTGGATTTAAATAAAAAAAATCCTAATATTAAATACAAGCGAATCAAAGTTTTAAGGAATTGAGTTTATAAGAGCCCGAGTTAGCGGGACTTAAAATAAAACGGGTTATAACTCCCGGGACCCACTAAGTAACTAGGAATATCAACCTAGTTAGTTAAGTGTTTTAAAATAATAAGAAAACTTGGTTAAAACACCCTTTATAAAACTTGAATAAGTGGAGGGACCAAAGTTGACAAAGAACTTAAATGGTTTTTAATTTATTAAAAATAAAACACCACAACACACACTATAGTGTGTGTTCTGGTCGAGATTTCCATAGGAGAAAAAGGGTTCTCTACATTGAACCCTAACATGCAAAAAATCAATCAAATTGAAGGCCAAATCGGGCTTGAATCAAAGGCACGAATACATACAAATGATCACCAAGTCGAGGGGATCAAAAGGTATGTAAAATTTTGTTGTTACATGAAGTTGTAAAAATTGGATGAACATCACTATATGCGATTTTTGGTATGAATCGTAGAAATTAGGACTGAATTAGTGATGTATACATGTTTAGTAACAAAACCCTAAGTGAAAATCATGCATAACATGATATGAATTCAATGATTGAATGAATTAACACACTTAGATAAGTGGGTTTTAATGTTATGATGAAATTGATGATATAACTATGCTTAGAATCAACATGCATGATAACGAATAGAAGGTGTTTGATTAAACCATGAATTTGGGTACAAGAACATACTTCTCACGAAATGGGTTTTGTATGATATAAAAGAATTGATGTTAAGATCGTGATATAGATGCTTGAAATCATGTTACCTAGTAGTTAGTGTGTAAAAATTTGATTTCGTTAAGAGTTCGGATGAAATGCCTAAGCGAAATTCAATAAACCAAATGTGCATTGAATAAGTCGATTGACTTTAAAAAGCCAAACCGACCAAGTATATGATCGAATGATAAATTCGATATAAGAAGCGTAGGATGGAATAGTCGCAAATGATTATGACTAACCTAACCATCTTACAATTACAATGATAGTTTGACGCTTGGCAAGCTAGGTGAAAGCTTGGGGAAGGAAGCGGGTCAAACGAATCAAGAATGAAGGAAAAGCTTAATTCGGATGCAAGGTAAGTATATCTTACACTAACCATATATTTTAGAATATTCTTTTGTCGTATTAATTACGAAAAAGACAAATACCTAATTGAGATATGGTGTTCCGGCGTGTAGACGTACAGAACAAGATAATCAAATATGATAAGAAACCATAGTGATGGCTAAAAATGAGTTAAATCGGTAATTCGATCATATTATGACGAATGAAACATGTACTTTTAATGGTTACCATATAAGGTAAATCATAATAACCAATAAGAGCAAAATGGTAATTTGGTCACACGTTGACCATAACCGTTAGTTTTGAAAGACAATTATGACGTAGGCCATAATAGGCCAAAAAGTGTTAAGAAATGAATTTATAAGTAAAATGACCGCACGGTGTAAACCGGAGCGAGTCATATATACGAGGTGGTAATAAATGTCATCTCGCTAATATAATCGGTCATTTAGACCAAACGGGTCAAAAGGTGAAATTATCACCCTTTGACAATATCGACTAATGGGTTGTCGAGTTGTATGAATTTAGGAAATAAATAGCACATGGATGTTTACATCGCTATCACTTAGCAGCCACTAAGGCAAGGTATAGAAATGGGTCAATATATCGATCCGAGCCAGGTATGTATAATGATACAACTCATCATGTAGAATTTGGAGTTCTATAAGAGTTAGACAAGGTTAAAATAAAATATTTGGTTATCTTTTAAGTAAACCGAATTAATTGAGTTATGATTATGATGTTTTAGAAACATGTTGGTTTCTAAATAAGATTATAGTTAAAAGGTCGGATTTTGGGTCAAACAAGTATTTAAAAGTCCTTCGTCGTAAAAGAAGGGTGAAAATTGACCAAAACGCCCTTATAAGCTAAATTGAACAAACGACCTATAAAGGTTGTTTGAAAACGAGCTTTCTGAGTAAATAAATACTTAGAATAAGTATAGAATGTGAAAGATGTAAATACTTGGGTCAAATGACTATATAGGAGTCTTTGCCGTAAAACAATGATCCGATGGGTAAAACTCGGAACATATGGATTTCCACATCTAATCCACCCGCATATAGTTGTGGTGGAATATTACTTAATAAGAAATGTAGGAATATGATGCTAGAAATGAAGGAAAGCGGTTTTAAGCTTTAAAGTGCTTAAATACCCTTAATGGGTCAAAATAAGCACTTGATCGTAAACGGGTTTTAATTAAGTAAGAAACCCGTGATTTATGATTAATATGATAGGAGATATTGAAATTACGAATCTCATGAGTTTATAGATCAAATAAACATGTTTGTTTGATATAAACACAAACGGGTCAAAATTTGGTAAAAATGGTAATAAGTCGAAGACTTAAAAGTCTAAAATTTTATTAATCCGGATGTTGGATTTTAACTCCATAAGATGGAGAATTAAATTACGGACGCGTAGGAAAAAGAATCGGGTAAAACGGATTAAAAACGAGAGAGTTATGCTCGTTTCCGTGAAATCGGGTTATGCTAGGAATATGCAGTAACCAGCTTCAACATTCTATCGAAACAAGACCGTGGCGTCGCGCCACGGACATACCCTTTTGCCGTCGCGCGTGGCGACGGCCGAAATGCTGAAAATTTTGATTTTTTTTATTATTTCGATTATTTGACCCAATTTCCTTGTTGTACTTGTTATTTAACTATCAAAACTGACTTCTAAGTTGGTTTTGATCATAGGTGAATGTCGAGAGTCCCGGATGAAGATCAAGCGTTGAGCAAGAACCGAACACACATTAATTGAAGCTTCCGCGTCAAATCTTGAATTGTGTTATTATAAGTGAATTATGTAAACACTTATAAATTTGTTTTTGAAACGTTGTAATTATTTGGGAATGTTAGTATAACAAGTTTTTGTAAAGTCACATTTTAGCATATAAAATGTGTATCTTATTATTAAAATCTTGATAAATGGAGACGGGCGTTACAAGTTGGTAATCAGAGCTCAAGGTTAAAAGAATAAAGTGTTCGGTTCGAGGCTTGATCGCAAATCCGGTAAGTACATGTATGTTAATAATTTAGCATGCTAAAGTGTTGTAAACAACACATAGGGCTGTCGTGTGATACACGTTATCTTAATTAAATAATAAATATAGTTGACGAAATTGCGCGCGTTGACGTGTATAGTAGAAAAGCCTTGTATTATAATATGGGTGATTATTGAAGTTGATGTTACTAATTCTTGTAAATGTTTTAATTGAAGGACACTCGCATCTGAAGATAGCGAGAGTTTAGCAAATTGCGGATATGATGGTAGAACAATCCGAGGTATGACAAGCAGAGCATACTCATCAAGGACCTAAATCGCGTGACGATCGCGAACAAGGTTAACGACATAAAAAGCCCGTTAGGGCAAGCATTTACAGGTGTGCATTTTAAATTATTACGTGAATAAGTAATATGCAACAAATACGTAGAGATTGAAAGTTGCATATGTAGATTAAAAACTTGGAAAAACCCGAATAGAAAATCTATCCGGGATATTGTTTCCAAGAGAAACAAATAGAGGCATTACTTACATGGGGTGTAATGTGAAAATTATAAAAAGGTCATGTATACCAGGTATTGATCGCTTACTCTGGCCAAGTAAGTGGTGAGCACATGGTACCATGAACTCTTTATGATGGACATGCTTACATCTGATGTAGTAGGGACGGGCTGAGTGGGACAAATTAAAAAGTACCCAAATGAATCAAATGAGCAAAATATTTGATAATAATGTAAACGTACAGCCGGGTGACGGAAGCGTATTACATTAGGATAATGAGTCCGAGTGAAGGGACAAAGATTGATGTAAAATGATTTAGATATGTATTGGGAGGGGGTGTACTTACACTCGAACCCGGAAAATGTAAACATGTAAAATGATTTAGACATGTATTGGGAGGGGGTGTACTTACACTCGAACCCGGAAAATGTAAACATGTAAAATGATTTAGACATGTATTGGGAGGGGGTGTACTTACACTCGAACCCGGAGAATGCAAACATGTAAAATGATTAAGGTATGCACTCGGAGGGGGTGTACTTACACTCGAACCCGGAGAATGCAAACATGTAAAACGATTAAGGTATGCACTGGGAGGGGGTGTACTTACACTCAAACCCGGAGAATGAAAACATGTAAAATGATTAGGATATGCATTGGGAGGGAGTGTACTTACACTCGAACCCGGAAAATGCAAATATGCCTCTTAACGGGCCGTTTTTGTAAAACGTCAAACTTGAGGACAAAGTCGGAATATAACAATGAAGCGAGGTCTTAATGCATACCGGGAGGGTTGCGATAATAACGACTTCGGTTAAACACCCGGTTGATGGGTGAGAATTAAACACATACGTAGACCGAGAAACGGGAACTTGGATGAAAAGTTAAAAGACTCGGGTTTTGAGTCATAACTAAAAGACAACATGATAATGTAAATAGAAATTTTGAATAAATTATGTTCAACTATTTTAAAGTTGAACGGGTCGAATATAATATCATGTCGGACGGCATGAGTAAACGCAAGCGGGATAATGGTAGCGTTAAAAGCAAAAGAATAATGAGCCCGGTAGTGGGACATAATCAAATACGAATGTATGTAAACTGGATAATGATGAACATAAGATAAACCGACGCATAAATGACGTGAGAAATCATAAAGTCGGAAAATTTGTCCGAAAGGAAACGAAAGTAGCCTTAGACTACGGTCAAGGTCAAAGAAAATACCAAGGAAAAAATAAATGATTTAAAAAAAACAGGATGCCTCGACACCAAACATGTATTTTAAGAACGACATGAGTAAGAAATGGTCTACGGGATCAACCTAACCTTTAGGGCTATAAACAATGGAAAGGTCTACGAGACTAAAACGACCCACGAGTCATGATTAGAAAGAAATTATAAGGACTTCGCCCTAAAGAGGTGAAAGTCTAATCAAAATAGCCCATAAGGCTAAGTGATAAAACCTACGGGTTAATTAGATAAAGCGAGGGAATCAGTTGAGAATCCCCGCATAAAACTAAGACTGTAAAAGAATAAATTATGGACTGTTAATATCCTGGTATGGATAATTGACAAAAGTTAAAGAGAAGATCCTAAAACTAAAACTTCGGTTTTAGTAAGAAATAACGTTTTTACAAATATAAATTCTGATAGGAATTTAAATAGTAAGCATGAAAGATACAAGTCTTGACACTGATAGGCGCAAGACGATATATTCGAAAAGTGATATTTTCGTAAATGAAAGGTTGATATAAATTAAACATGATGTGACACGATCACGGTCAAGAAATGCAATGTGAAGTAGAATCACATTATAACCAAGCGAGCGGTAAAAAGTAACTGGACTAATAAGTCTAGTTAGTGAGACCGGTTAAGGTCACCAATTCAAATCAAGAAATTTGGTTTGCTTGTAAGCGGTGGATTCGGTATAACTGAACCGAATAAATAAATTTAAAAACAAAAGAATTTGTTGCTAAAAGTGAAAGATTTCACTAAAGACCTTTAAACGGGTCAAAGTAACGGATTCATAAAGAATTCGATAGTATATGAAAGCGATGGATATCGCTAAGTTAACTAAACTAGTGGAAATAACGAGATTACGTTATTTCAAGTTGCACTATGTCGTATGAAGATACGTAGACAATTAGTAACCAAAATGATGTTACCATACTTTTCTGGTAATACTAACAATTGATTAAAAGTATAAGTAATGTTTAAAAGATTTCTCGGATCAAATACATTGACTTTGAACTCAATGAATTATGTAAGAAAAGGTTTCGAGGACGAAACCTCTTTAAGGGGGGTAGACTTGTAACACCCCGAAAACGGGTTTGGTAATCAAACTCCGTTAATACTAAAAGACGGGTAAAGTACCGTTAGTAGTAAAAATAACCCGGTAAATAGTTGGATTTAAATAAAAAAATCCTAATATTAAATACAAGCGAATCAAAGTTTTAAGGAATTGAGTTTATAAGAGCCTGAGTTAACGGGACTTAAAATAAAACGGGTTATAACTCCCGGGACCCACAAAGTAACTAGGAATATCAACCTAGTTAGTTAAGTGTTTTAAAATAATAAGAAAACTTGGTTAAAACACCCTTTATAAAACTTGAATAAGTGGAGGGACCAAAGTTGACAAAGAACTTAAATGGTTTTTAATTTATTAAAAATAAAACACCACAACACACACTATAGTGTGTGTTCTGGTCGAGATTTCCATAGGAGAAAAAGGGTTCTCTACATTGCACCCTAGCATGCACAAAATCAATCAAATTGAAGGCTAAATCGGGCTTGAATCAAAGGCACGAATACATACAAATGATCACCAAGTCGAGGGGATCAAAAGGTATGTAAAATTTTGTTGTTACATGAAGTTGTAAAAATTGGATGAACATCACTATATGTGATTTTGGTATGAATCGTAGAAATTAGGACTGAATTAGTGATGTATACATGTTTAGTAACAAAACCCTAAGTGAAAATCATGCATAACATGATATGAATTCAATGATTGAATGAATTAACACACTTAGATAAGTGTGTTTTAATGTTATGATGAAATTGATGATATAACTATGCTTAGAATCAACATGCATGATAACGAATAGAAGGTGTTTGATTAAACCATGAATTTGGGTACAAGATCATACTTCTCACGAAATGGGTTTTGTATGATATAAAAGAATTGATGTTAAGATCGTGATATAGATGCTTGAAATCATGTTACCTAGTAGTTAGTGTGTAAAAATTTGATTTCGTTAAGAGTTCGGATGAAATGCCTAAGCGAAATTCAATAAACCAAATGTGCATTGAATAATTTGATAAGTCGATTGACTTTAAAAAGTCAAACCGACCAAGTATATGGTCGAATGATAAATTCGATATAAGAAGCGTAGGATGGAATAGTCGCAAATGATTATGACTAACCTAACCATCTTACAATTACAATGATAGTTTGAGGCTTGGCAGGCTAGGTGAAAGCTTGGGGAAGGAATCGGGTCAAACGAATCAAGAATGAAGGAAAAGCGTAATTCGGATGCAAGGTAAGTATATCTTACACTAACCATATATTTTAGAATATTCTTTTGTCGTATTAATTACGAAAAAGACAAATACCTAATTGAGATATGGTGTTCCGGCGTGTAGACGTACGGAACAAGATAATCAAATATGCTAAGAAACCATAGAGATGGCTAAAAATGAGTTAAATCGGTAATTAGATCATATTATGACGAATGAAACATGTACTTTTAATGGTTACAATATAAGGTAAATCATAATAACCAATAAGAGAAAAATGGTAATTTGGTCACACGTTGACCATAACCGTTAGTTTTGAAAGACAATTATGACGTAGGCCATAATAGGCCAAAAAGTGTTAAGAAATGAATTTATAAGTAAAATGACCGCACGGTGTAAACCGGAGCGAGTCATATATACGAGGTGGTAATAAATGTCATCTCGCTAATACAATCGATCATTTAGACCAAACGGGTCAAAAGGTGAAATTATCACCCTTTGACAATATCGACTAATGGGTTGTTGACGTGGGCGGTTATATACATCTATTTACAGTATCTTCACGCGCCCGACGAAGTGCGTTTTATATTTATAAAAATGGTTTATACCTTAACATTAAAACACACATAACAAAGGACAAGTGTATCCCATCATATATGCAGCAAAGTATTGGTAAGAGCCAGATATCGATCCATGGAACACGGGAGTTATAATGTACTGAATCTTTGTCAGTATTTTACCAGATAAAAGGATAAGTGAATTGTTGTTTAACTAAGTTTTCTAAATTACTAATAAAATAAAAGTATACTAATATCTTGTTTCATAAACAACCTAAACATGTTATCTATATCACATATGTCACAAAAGCACTTAATCAATTTTCCAATTTCGAGACAGTTAGTCATCCGCTAGGAGTTTTCTAACATGATGCTTCTTCGGAAAGTTAACGCGATAAACACACGTTAACCACCTAAAATCATTCTTTAGCGAGCTATTGATATTCATTCATGTAAACATTTAAAGATAGATTAGTCATCCGCTAGGAGTTTTCTAACCTCACATATCAAAGAAAGCAATACCGATGGTCACAATACAGCCACGAGGATAAGCATTTAAGTAGATCATATAACAACATATTTCACCTTTACAAGTCTTGAATACAAATCTACCATGTCAGCAATTTCAGACCAAAACTACTAAACAAGGATCATAAACCGCATACAAGAACATGTAATCAACACCATATAATTCGTTAGAACCCTTACGTGCAAGAAAGTATTCCTAATCAAAATAAGATATATCTTAGATAAAACCAATACCCCTCTCGAGTCTCATGGTGTAAACAAGTTTAAAAACAAGTGATTAATCAAGAAATAGTTACCATCCCACTAACCACAGATTCATTATCCAAGAGAATCAAACATAATCAAGAACTCAACATCAATGAAAGGTTCATTATATAATCATGAATATTCAAACATGAAAAAGTACTTAAGTTTCATACAAACAAGATTACAACATAAATATTATTCAAGAAACAAGTTTATAACTACTATTACATAAACTACATTAAACATAAACTAACATCAGCTCATAACTTGCAAAATGATCAGAATACATGTTCAAGAACAAGGAATCGAACCATAAACAAGCAAGGAATTGATGGGTTGGATCGGTTATGCTTCCACTCGATCTTGAGGCTTCAAATGGGTCTGATCAGGACTGCTTCGTAACCCAAAAATCGCCCAGAAACATGGAGAAAAACCCAACATTTGAACCAGTAGCGAATGCTGCTATTTATAGAAGAAATTCTGATCGGCACGGTCGTGCGGATTTGGCACGGTCGTGCGGTCAGGTGTTGTCGGGTGACGTCAATTTCAGCGATCCCGAGTCAGCCAAGTGGACTAGTGGACAAGTTGCCTGAGTCATCAGATCGGCACGGTCATGCCGTTGGTGGCACGGTAGTGCGATGTCATCAGAAATAGGATCAGAAAGCTTGATTTGGCACTGGCACGGTCATGCGGCGGGTCGCACTACCGTGCGGCCCGAGAAGATGTTGGCACTGGCAGTCGCACTGGTAGTGCTTCCGAGATCGAACGATCGGCACGGTAGTGCCGATGGATGGCACGGCCGTGCCACACCTGGCAGTCATCAGAATTTTGCCCTTTTCATCAGAAATGCATCAGAATTTGTCCGTTTTCATCATAATTTTCTTTTGTTCTCTGTTTAAGACCTGAAAATATAAAAGTACCGAATTTGGCACCTAAACGTCGTGTTTTCGGTCAAAAACGCTTAAAACGGAAGTGTTTCGGGGTATAAAAATATGTATAATTTAACGTATATCAAACATCCCCACACTTGAACTTTGCTTGTCCTCAAGCAAACTTAAAATAAAACACGGAATCAAATCTGAATATTTACAAAGTTGCTAATTTGTTTGGTGGTCAAATTGGTTTTCAAAAAGTCATCATCAAAGATTTAAAACAAACAAGCTTTGTTGGATGTATGAAAGGATAACCATAAAGCAATGATTCTACGTTCGATTGACTAAGCATGCAAATCCTTATATTTCTCACAATGTTCACACACACTCGGTTAAATTTCTGAATCATACATATAATGTGTATGTAAAACACTCGATGCCTAGTCAATGAATCATGTAATATCATAAGCTTGTCAAAAGATCTAATCTCCACCAATTAATATGTGAAAAACATAAATCAAGAGGTCTTTGAAGGGTTGAAACGTTAGGCTAATGTTAAGGGTATGGAATGGATATTTAAAGTGGCTAAATGGTTAAAACTTGGCGGTTATTTGTAACTAGCGTAAATGAATCAACAACTATACATAAATAACGCTTAAAGGCGATTTTACACTTTCCGATCTATACAACATATTTGTACTATTTAGCGCTTAAAATTGCTCTAATTTGATCGTCTTTATTCTGTTTTTCGATCTCTATTTTCTGGTTTTTTTTTACAAGGAAATAATTACAAACAAGCTAGTTGGATAATAACTTTGGCCGAGTTTTAACACAAAGGTTTAAAAATAAAAAAGGCTAAATTTGGTTAAGTAGGCTAAATAGTTGGGTAAAATTTTAAAAACACGGAAAATAGGCTCAACATGGCGAACTAATGGATAATGTTGGGTGCGGGATATAAACAAAGAAAAAGGCTAACACAAAAGGGTATCCTAACTGCCTCCATCATTTTCATGCAATTTCACATATTCATGATCTTGAAAAGTATACAAATGACAAGTTCTAAATTACATGAAACATCCGGCTCACTCATTTTCCGCAAAAACAAAGAAGCATTGTCAAGAAAGCAGTAAAGGCTCAAAAATATGCTCACGTAAACGGAAGGAATGGGTATAAACATAAAGGTAAACATGCTAGTCTTTCTTTTGTTTCGTCACGCTTTTAGTTATCTTTTTCAAAAATCAATTTGGCTTGTCAGTTTTGATCAAATCTGATGCTTTCTAAAGAACACAACTGACCGTTTTTGTATTTTGTTGGTTTTTTTTATTATTTTTTTTTTACAAAAACGAAAGGACAAACAAAGTTTACCTTAACCTCTCCCCACACTTGAACTTCACATTGTCCCCAATGTGAAACACGTACTAGTTAAGCGATTATGAAGAGCTAAACTAAAGTGTGAAAAAGGATAGAAGTACTCCCTTAGAGTTGAAGTAGACTTGTATGAATAGACTTTGAATATAAGTCTTCTCAACTCTGTGTGCATTCCTTACAAACCTGCCAAGTACGTCACTTAACTAAAACAACAAACAATCCATTGATCAAACCGTTAGATGACTAAAACCAAATCCATTATTAAACAAAAACAAATACACACTAAAAACAAGTAAGGAATCATACCTTGATTGAAGATTTGAGTTAAATCCTTGCAAAAATTGGTTATTTTTAGGAGTGGGAGAGCCAAGAATGGGTGTGCGGCCAGTGTTAGTAATTTTGAAGGGTCTTTTTTTGTGAAAATTAGTTTTTATTCCCCAAAAAATTACTGTTGCTAAAAAATCGTGCATGGTAGTGCGCATCAACCTGTGCCCTGTGGTTCGCAACGTAGTGCCGCTGTGCACGGTAGTGCAATTGGTACACATGGTAGTGCGTGTCCGACGACCACCTTATGCACGTTTTTCTTGGTCAGATGTGATTATGAAGTATACGGTCGTGCGGATCAGGTGCACGACCGTGATTCATCTATACACTCTGCAGACAGAAGTAACAGAATGCTCTTCAACTCCTTTTCCTCAATAGATTTCACCATTTTTGCAAGGTTGTTACATGTTTTAATTTTAAACTATCTTCAAAACTTCCTAAGACATGAATCAATCTTGTTCAAACCTACTAAAAACAGGAAAAGTTAACGAACAAGGAAATTAATGCGATAAAGTTAATATTTACAGAAAATACCCTTAGCGTGTGAAAACACGCTCGCTAAATTTGTCAGCGAGTCGATAGCTAGACTCCTTCTCTTTCCCACACTTATTAAACGTGCGGGGCATTGACACGCCCTTTTGGATTCGGCTCTGTGTTACCTGGAAGACCACCCGGGGGTCTCTCAGACAACATCTTAGCCAATTGTCCAACCTGATTCTCAATGGTCTGTATAGAAGCTTTCTGACTCCGCATCTCCCCTTCTTGGGCCATTAATCGTTCCTCGTGTTGTTGGTAGCGGTTCTTAGCTATCTGATTAGCACAATTGAAGTTTCCTAACAGCTGTGTCATTATCTCCTCTAGCTTAGAGTTACTCTGAGAGGCTTGAGGCTGGGAACTGCTCCCGGAGCCTTGATGATGGTAATGTGGCTGGAAGGACTGACCCTGAGATTGGTAAGGCTGTGCCTGGGGCTGCTGTGGCGCAGGAGCATGCTGAGTGTATCCGAGTGGGTTTTGGTTCCCAGAATTAGATTTCCACCCAAAGTTCGGATGATTCTTCCACCCCGGATTGTACGTGTTGCTGTAGGGGTTATTTTGGGGCTTGATTTGATTGCCCAGATAGTCCACTTCTTCGTGGCCAGTAAATATAACACCCTGCTCACAAGTACCTGGCTCGTGTGACACTCCACACAGCTCACATGACGATTGTACTTTCGAAACGTTCTGACCTTGATCAAACCTTGCCGCCAAAGCTCTGATCTGCGCTGCAAGAGCCGTATATGTATCCACTTGATGAACTCCAGGAATAGATAATGCTTTACTTCGTACTCCACTGTGACAAGAACTCGACTTTAAGGTAGCTTTCTCTATAATTGCGTAGGCTTCAGTTGGTGTTTTCGTTCCAAGATCGTCTCCTGCATATACGTCTATGCGTTCTTGTGAGTCGTAGTTAAGTGCTTGGTAGAAGTTCAACACAAGTTGTCTTTTGGACAACCCATGATGTGGAACATCGATCAGAAGATCTTTGAACCTTTCCCAAGCTGTGTGTAGAGATTTTCCTTCGTCTTGTTTAAATGTCATTATACGGTTCTTTAGCTTAGTTGTCTTTTCCGGAAGGAAGTATTTTTGCATAAAAAGATTTGCCATCTCGTTCCAAGTCGTGATGGACCCTGCTGGAAGTGATAAAAGCCAAGATCGGGCTTTGTCTCGCAAAGAGAATGGAAAGAGCCGCAAACGAATTGCGTCTTCAGAAACATCTCGAATTTTGAAAGTCGAGCATACTTCGAAAAATGATGCGATGTGTCGACCCGGATCTTCGTGATCCTTCCCATCAAACTGCACAGAGTTTTGTAACATGTTAATTATACTAGAATTGATTTCAAAACTCGGTGCTGCTATCGTAGGTCGGGCAATGCTCGGTAGCAAGCCCTCTCCTCCTGGACGGCTAGTCTCATTCAAAGGTTGGTCGTCCTCTGCCATAATGCTTCCTGTGTCGTCCTCTGAACTCTCGTTGTCAGAAAGTATCACTGGTTCGTCGATTGCGGCCGCAATCCTTTGTGCCACGACAAGTGATCTTTCGCGAAGCCGCCTGCTTCTTCTTAGGTTATTTTCTGGTTCGTTGGCTAGCTCAGCAATAGCGGGTACAGGGGTTGTGGACATTAACCTGCAAGTAATAAGGAATGCATTATACAGAAAAATAACATAATAATAATATAAGTAATATAAATATAAATAATAATACTATTATATTATATTATATAATATACATTTATTTACAATTTATTATACATAACTATATAATATTTACTTACTTACTTATTTACATCCAACAATTGTTTTTTTTTCCAGAAAATCAAATAGATCTGATAAAAATCTGATGAAATCTGGTTATCTCATTGAAAATCTGAAATGTTTATATTTTACTACAAATTCTGATAACTTCATCAGAAATCTAATAAATTCATCAGAAATCTGATGATTTAATCAGAAAATCTTTTCTCTTTTTTTTTATATTAGAAAATTTGATAAGATCTGATAAAAATCTGATGAAATTTTTTTTTCATCAGAATTTCTGATAAATCCATCTGAATTTACCAGAAAATCCGGAAAATTCATCAGAAGTGAAAATTTTTGTCGCAGAAAATCAAATGGGTTTATCAGAATCCATCAGAAAATCTGATAAATTCATCAGAATTTACCAGAAAATCTGATGATTTTATCAGAAAGTTTTATTTTCGTGGAGTAAATAAATAAACAATTGAGTACAAATAAATGAATGAAAAAGCAGTTAACTAAATAAACAAATGAATAAACAAATGAACAAGAATGAATAATGATTAAATGTAACTGAAATAAATGAATATAAAT
The DNA here is from genome assembly GCA_030545235.1 of Helianthus tuberosus. NCBI lineage: Eukaryota > Viridiplantae > Streptophyta > Magnoliopsida > Asterales > Asteraceae > Helianthus > Helianthus tuberosus. Next base: position 39,572,831 of record CM060407.1, read on the forward strand.
GAAATAAATGAATGAAATATATAAATAAATATATAAGCGGTTCGATTTCGAACACGAGCATAAATATAAATATAAACAGGAATGAAATAATTGAATTGAAATAAATAAAATACTGAAATAACTGTACTGAAATGAAATAAATAAATAAATAAATGAAGTACAGAAATGAAATGACTGAATTAAAATAACTGAAATGAAAGAGTAAAAGAAAAATGGTTCGATTCCGAACACATAACTGAATTAAATAAATAAATAAATAAATGAAAAAATGTTAGTCGAACAATAAATAAAAAGTTAGTATGTTAATCAAAAGTGAGTCATAGTGGGCGTACCAAGCTAGGTATTCACTAGTTAGTACAACAGAAAATGAAAAGTTAGTCAAAAGTTAGTCCTAGTGGGCGTGCTAGGCTAGGTATTCACATGTTAGTAAATAAAAAAAATACAAAAATGTACAAGTATTAACAGTTATTAACAGTTTGTACACCGGTAAAATAATGACTCGGATTGTTCCATTAATTTCGCCGTATCCCCGGCAACGGCGCCAAAAACTTGACGTGGGCGGTTATATACATCTATTTACAGTATCTTCACGCGCCCGATGAAGTGCGTTTTTTATTTATAAAAATGGTTTATACCTTAACATTAAAACACACACAACAAAGGACAAGTGTATCCCGTCATATATGCAGCAAAGTATTGGTAAGAGCCAGATATCGATCCATGGAACACGGGCGTCATAATGTACTGAATCTTTGTCAGTATTTTACCAGATAAAAGGATAACTGAATGGTTGTTTAACTAAGTTATCTAAATTACTAAAATAAAAGTATACTAATATCTTGTTTCATAAACAACCTAAACATGTTATCTGTATCACATATGTCACAAAAGCACTTAATCAATTTTCCAATTTCGAGACAGTTAGTCATCCGCTAGGAGTTTTCTAACATGATGCTTCTTCGGAAAGTTAACGCGATAAACACACGTTAACCACCTAAAATCATTCTTTAGCGAGCTATTGATATTCATTCATGTAAACATTTAAAGATAGATTAGTCATCCGCTAGGAGTTTTCTAACCTCACATATCAAAGAAAGCAATACCGATGGTCACAATACAGCCACGAGGATAAGCATTTAAGTAGATCATATAACAACATATTTCACCTTTACAAGTCTTGAATACAAATCTACCATGTCAGCAATTTCAGACCAAAACTACTAAACAAGGATCATAAACCGCATACAAGAACATGTAATCAACACCATATAATTCGTTAGAACCCTTACGTGCAAGAAAGTATTCCTAATCAAAATAAGATATATCTTAGATAAAACCAATACCCCTCTCGAGTCTCATGGTGTAAACAAGTTTAAAAACAAGTGATTAATCAAGAAATAGTTACCATCCCACTAACCACAGATTCATTATCCAAGAGAATCAAACATAATCAAGAACTCAACATCAATGAAAGGTTCATTATATAATCATGAATATTCAAACATGAAAAAGTACTTAAGTTTCATACAAACAAGATTACAACATAAATATTATTCAAGAAACAAGTTTATAACTACTATTACATAAACTACATTAAACATAAACTAACATCAGCTCATAACTTGCAAAATGATCAGAATACATGTTCAAGAACAAGGAATCGAACCATAAACAAGCAAGGAATTGATGGGTTGGATCGGTTATGCTTCCACTCGATCTTGAGGCTTCAAATGGGTCTGATCAGGACTGCTTCGTAACCCAAAAATCGCCCAGAAACATGGAGAAAAACCCAACATTTGAACCAGTAGCGAATGCTGCTATTTATAGAAGAAATTCTGATCGGCACGGTCGTGCGGATTTGGCACGGTCGTGCGGTCAGGTGTTGTCGGGTGACGTCAATTTCAGCGATCCCGAGTCAGCCAAGTGGACTAGTGGACAAGTTGCCTGAGTCATCAGATCGGCACGGTCATGCCGTTGGTGGCACGGTAGTGCGATGTCATCAGAAATAGGATCAGAAAGCTTGATTTGGCACTGGCACGGTCATGCGGCGGGTCGCACTACCGTGCGGCCCGAGAAGATGTTGGCACTGGCAGTCGCACTGGTAGTGCTTCCGAGATCGAACGATCGGCACGGTAGTGCCGATGGATGGCACGGCCATGCCACACCTGGCAGTCATCCGAATTTTGCCCTTTTCATCAGAAATGCATCAGAATTTGTCCGTTTTCATCAGAATTTTCTTTTGTTCTCTGTTTAAGACCTGAAAATATAAAAGTACCGAATTTGGCACCTAAACGTCGTGTTTTCGGTCAAAACTGCTTAAAACGGAAGTGTTTCGGGGTATAAAAATATGTATAATTTAACGTATATCAGTTGTCGAGTTGTATGAATTTAGGAAATAAATAACACATGGATGTTTACATCGTTATCACTTAGCAGCCACTAAGGCAAGGTATAGAAACGGGTCAATTTATCTATCCGAGCCAGGTATGTATAATGATACAACTCATCATGTAGAATTTGGAGTTCTATAAGAGTTAGACAAGGTTAAAATAAAATATTTGGTTATCTTTTAAGTAAACCGAATGAATTGAGTTATGATTATGATGTTTTAGAAACATATTGGTTTCTAAATAAGATTATAGTTAAAAGGTCGGATTTTGGGTCAAACAAGTATTTAAAAGTCCTTCGTCGTAAAAGAAGGGTGAAAATTGACCAAAAAGCCCTTATAAGCTAAATTAAACAAACGACCTATAAAGGTTGTTTGAAAACGAGCTTTCTGAGTAAATGAATACTTAGAATAAGTATAGAATGTGAAATATGTAAATACTTGGGTCAAATGACTATATAGGAGTTTTTGCCGTAAAACAATGATCCGAGGGGTAAAACTCGGAACATATGGATTTCAACATCTAATCCACCCCACATATAGTTGTGGTGGAAGATTACTTAATAAGAAATGTAGGAATATGATGCTAGAAATAAAGGAAAGCGGTTTTAAGCTTTAAAGTGCTTAAATACCCTTAATGGGTCAAAATAAGCACTTGATCGTAAACGGGTTTTAATTAAGTAAGAAACCCGTGATTTATGATTAATATGATAGGAGATATTGAAATTATGAATCTCATGAGTTTATAGATCAAATAAAAATGTTTGTTTGATATAAACACAAACGGGTCAAAATTTGGTAAAACGGGTAATAAGTCGAAGACTTAAAAGTTTGAAATTTTATTAATCCGGATGTTGGATTTTAACTCCATAAGATGGAGAATTAAATTATGGACGCGTAGGAAAAAGAATCGGGTAAAACGGATTAAAAACGAGAGAGTTATGCTCGTTTCCGTGAAATCGGGTTATGCTGGGAATATGCAGCAACCAGCTTCAACATGCTGTCGAAACAAGACCGTGGTGTCGCGCCACGGACAGACCCTTTGCCGTCGCGCGTGGCGACGGCCTAAATGCTGAAAATTTCGATTTTTTTGTTATTTCGATTATTTGACCTAATTTCCTTGTTGTACTTGTTATTTAACTATCAAAACTGACTTCTAAGTTGGTTTTGATCATAGGTGAATGTCGAGAGTCCCGGATGAAGATCAAGCATCGAGCAAGAACCGAACACACGTTAATTGAAGCTTCCGCGTCAAATCTTGAATTGTGTTATTATAAGTGAATTATGTAAACACTTATAAATTTGCTTTTGAAATGTTGTAATTATTTGGGAATGTTAGTATAACAAGTTTTTGTAAAGTCACATTTTAGCATATAAAATGTGTATCTTATTATTAAAATCTTGATAAATGGAGACGGGAGTTACAAGAAAGCGTGTCAGAAATGACAACATAGTCCAGAAGGGAGGAGTTAGAAGGTCGCTTACGAGGTGCCCCAGCCACAGGTTCCTCGACCTTCTCCTTCTTCTAAGACGTACCCACCTTTTTCTTCTTCCGGCCCTCAAGCTTTTCAGCGGCATCAGTAGGAACGTCAACATCATCACCAGCAGGTTCGCTTACAGGCTCGTTCATAACAACCTGTGATGGACCTGCATGCGGGGAACGAGGGATTAGACCTTCACGTGATCTATCAGAACCCTCACTCGAAAGGACGATAACCTCCTCTCGAGTAGGACTAAGTTCATCCTCAAGATCATCCCCACCATCTTCACCTAAAACGGTGTTAGCATAAGAAGCGAGGCTTTCGCCGGTAGGGTGCAGGAAACGATCTCTTATCTGATCCAACCAAACAGGCTTCCCCTCGGGCAAATAAGCAACGACCATGGCTCCACCGGCCTTAGGATCAAGCACATTCATCAAACTATATCAACTGCTGAACACAACAAACATGAGGAAGTATACGACAAATAAAGAAAGAAAATAACAACAAACCAGAAACAACAATACCTTTCCCTTGGTAGCCATAGACAGGAACCCCCCTAGGGTTCTGAGGGGCCCACAACATACTCATCCCCGCTCCCACAGTGCCCTCTCCTCAAGCTGGGCGATAGAAGTAACCTTCCGAGTCAACACCTTATACCACTCCTGCTCAACAAAATCTGTAGACACATTCACCCGAGGAACTCCTTCGTTCTCTGCCCGGTAATGCATATCGACCGGAATGACTCCACGACGAATATAGAAAAACTTATGCTTCCAATCATGCAGACTCTTCGGTGGGTTAGTACTACAAGGACTAACCCCACTGGTTCGGGAGTTGAAGGAGTAGAAGCCACTAGTATAACTCACAAAATAAAACATGTTAAACATCTCGAAAGTTGGCTCAATACGGTTGGCCCTGCATATGAATTCGAAATGAGTAAGCCGAGGTAACCCTAAGGCGTTAATCTGAGAGATATGTAACCCATAGTTTGTCAAAACTTCCGCAGTGAACTTCGTCATGGGGAGACGGAAGTTACCCTCCCGGAAGTAAGCAGCATACAAAGCTATATACCCCGGTGGAGCATCCAGAGCAGTGGAGTTGGGAGTTGGAAACTGAGCACCCCACTCAGAATGAAAATCCATGTCACGAACAAGATTGAGGAATTCTTCTTCTTTCCAACTAATCTCCGCACGATTAGCAGAAGGATTCGCTCCGGAAGACATGATTACAGAAGAAAATATACGGAGAAGAGAAAGATAGGGAGAAGAAGATGAGAGGAAAAGGAGTTTGAAATTCAAAAATGAAGAAAAAATGGGAACCGCTTCCTATTTATACCCATCGCATTAAATGCGATGGGTAGTGGATCGTCAGGAACGCAGGCGGACAACCAACGGGGAAAGGACACGTCAGAAGGGAGAGAAACCGTCGCCTTGTTTTTCGGAAACGTGGGCGGCACACGTCTGACAAGAACCGAAAAAGTAACTGACGACTCTGAAAAGGCGACTGTTCATCTCCGAAAAGATAGCAACATCAGACGGCACGTCAGTCATATCAGTTGTCTTCACCCCAAGAAAAGAAACTTTTTTCAGAAGGAACCATCACACGCCATGCGCCGTGCGTCCACTTGGCTCAACTTTGCAAGGTTGCCAACATACGCCATGCGCCATGCGTCCACTTGGCTCAAACTTTGCAAGGTTGCCAACATACGCCATGCGCCGTGCGTCCACTTGGCTCAACTTTGCAAGGTTGCCAACATACGCCACGCGCCGTGCATCCACTTGGCTCAAACTTTGCAAGGTTGCCAACATACGCCACGCGCCGTGCGCCCACTTGGCTCAAACTTTGCAAGGTTGCCACCATATGCCACGCGCCATGCGTCCTTTTGGCTCAACTTTGCAAAGTTGCCATCATGCACCGTGCGTCCTTTTGGCTCAGCGTTGCAAAGCTGTCATCACGTGTCGCGCGTCCTCTCGGCTCAATTTCACAAGGTAACCAGCATGCGCTTTAAAAAGAAAAACAACCACTACCCTTATAAGTCCAGAATCCCTCCTAGAGGATCAACTCAACTAGAAGGCATACTGGACTGGGGGGACTTGAAGAGGTATGGTCCCAATTCCATGTCCACATGGCAGGAACCACACCACTTTTTCCGTCCAACATGGCGCCTACATCAGCAAGTAAATCCAGAAGCTTCTGGAAGACGTCAAGGTGGCACCAAAGATGTCCCTTCCGACAGAAAGGACGACACATGTCGCCAGTAATCAAGCGCCATGTAGACCTGCAACAAATCTGGGGGCAGACCGACAGTAGTAGTACGATTTCTCCAGCATGGACGAATATCGGCGCGCCACGTGGACCACTATCCTGACCATGGCAGAGGAGACCAAGAGGATATTCCCCTTGGTCGGACAGCTAGCTCCCGATAACAGCTGGCAAGGTCGTTTCTCCCTCCTTCACCCTCCGGCTATAAATAGGACCCTTCATCATTCAGGTTATCCATTCTGTTCTCCTCACTTTTCACCCATAACACACACTATTTCTTCCTCAGAGCAGTACTTATTCTCACGACGGAGCCCGGGTAAGAGGGAAACCCCCATATTCCCCTCTTAACGAGCTAACGGTGTTGCTGTTTTGCAGGACCTTAGTCATTGGCGAGTAGAGAAGGAGATTGAACCCACATAAGAGAAGACCCAGCTAGTTAACCACCGGAGTTAACCAGTGTTTCATCAGGACTTGAATTGAACAGCAGACTTACTATAGTTTTAGTGATTTCATAAAATTCTTATAGACCGAAAAACTCTTAAGGATCTGTTAGAAGTTATTTAATTTGTATTAGGTTTTAAGTTACATTTTTTATAAGTTAAGTCACACACCCTCTAATAATACCTCCTAAATCTATATTTTTATTTATTATGGAACTTAAACCTTCAACATTAAGCAAAGGTACACATTTTCCATACATACTGATATCGCTAGACATTGCCCGTTGGTGCTAAGATACAGTTAAAAATGAGGTGGGCCATTTCTGGGACATACATCTTATCATGTCTCTTCACTTATTGGTTTACAAACAAGTTCGTCTAAAACAAGGAAAACAATTTTTAACTGTGGTCGTTTAACTAAGAATAGTTCGTCCTCAAGTACTTTTAAGTTAGTATAAATTGGTCTGATTTAGGTGCCCAATGAGGTGCCAAACAGACCCCATCGTTGATTTGATATATTGATAAGGTGAATACCCAGTCTATCACTAGACGTTAGACTAGTCTACAAGCCCGTTGGTTCTAAGATACAGTTAAAAATGAGGTGGGCCATTTGTGTGACATACATCTTATCATGTCTCTTCACTTATTGGTTTACAAACAAGTTCGTCTAAAACAAGGAAAACATTTTTTAACTGTGGTCGTTTAACTAAGAATAGTTCGTCCTCAAGTACTTTTAAGTTAGTATAAATCGGTCCGATTTAGGTGCCTAATGAGGTGCCAAACAGACCCCATCGTTGATTTGATATATTGATAAGGTGAATACCCAAGTCTATTCAATGCTAGGCTGAGTATCAGGGTTACAAAAAATCTCTTTTCATCCTATGAACTTTAAGGTGTATGAAGTTTCATATTTGATTTTTAAATAGAGCGATAGAGACTTCATTTCACTTAGGTTAATCAAGGCCAGAAGCAGACCTACGTCAAGATAACCCCCTTGAAAAACGTTGGTAATGCTCCTGAATCTGAATAAACATAATGACTTGGAGCACATGGAGCCATCTTATTTTTCTGTCAAAAAATAAAAATGACGGACTAACTGATATTTCTATAGGTTAATGAAAGAGCCCAATGCACAAAAAGTGCATGTTGGGTCTTTGAAACATTTCAGATCATTTTGATAATAATAAGTTTGATATGTTTTACCAAGAAGATCTACATTTAAATAGATCGATAGATATTTTTAGATCTATAGGCTTAGTTTTTTAGATTTCAAACAACCGTTCTACATTTGTTTATACTTAGAGCAGACGGTATGGGCTAGCGCCCCCAGCCACCTCAGCTGGGTGGCGACACTAACACCACCCCGCCTTAGCCATTGGGCTCCATCCATGGCCTCAGCCATTGCCATGGCGGGCGTGAGAGGAAGAGGATAGGACCCACTTGTATCATCCAACCAAATTTGTTTTTTAATCTTTTTTTAATATAGTTAAAAGGGGCTTTAAAGGGTGCATTATCCCACACAATCCAAGTAATCGATAAAAACCGTTGCTTATGTAGCACATACATAGCGCAGGTATGGCTACACCACCCAGCCTTATACTTTTTTTTAAAGGAAAATGCTACATGAATAACTGAATACTTTTATATAATTAATAGAATATAACATGGATCCTTTAATTATTTGAAGTGATTTTGATGATAGAAGAATGTATTAGACCACAAAGTTCTAAAAAATCTAGCAAGAGTTCTTTGAATTTTGAAATGAAATAAATATGCAAAATTTGTTTTGTTACTCTTGTGCCAAAATTTACTGGATGATGTCGAAGAAGAGTCAAAAGAGAATATTGTCTCATAGTGTTTGAAGAACATGATGTGTCTAGTTATTCTAGTGAAAATATCTTATAATAATTATTATGGTAACTTAAAAATGTGTGTTCAAGGTAATTGATGAAAATATTATTTTGGAAAAAAAAGAAACACAAATCATGCTATACGTTGGTGTTCTGGTCTCTATAAAAGTATAAAACAATAATCTACTTTGTTTTAATCTATGAGGCAATTTGTCATTTGTTAAATTTAAATATTCTATGACTTTGGTATGTATATTCATTTGTTACATTTAATAAAAAAACAATATGATGTTAAAATTGTTACAAAACACGGTTCTCTTTTATTTTGTTTTGCTAAACTAAATTTTAGTTAAATAAAAGTAACCATTGTATATTTGTTTGTTACGTTTAATAGAAGATATGACATGAAAATTGTTATAAAACACTGCTTTTATTAACATTTTGCTAAACTAATATTTAGTTAAATAAATATAGCATGTTTCTACAATAGAAAACCTTAATGAATTAGCATAAATCAGTTCATAATTTATAAGTAATAAGTTTGAAACTGATTTTATAAACAAAAAAATATAAAATTGATAACTGAAAAAATCATTTTAAAGGGTGAACAAATATATTTATTTGGTTTTATTCTAAACACATATAAATAACTATTATATATATATATATATATATATATATATATATATATTATTGGTGATGGTTCATGAAAAGTGGCTAAAAAAAAGGGAAATGCATTGCAGCTATTGGTTTGCTTTAAAAAAAAAAGATAACTACTTTTTTTTGCTATTTATATAAAATGAAGCTCAATCTCTAATACAAAAGTAGAGTTGGTTTAGTGGTTTGGGGGTTGGTTGCGGTACAAACCATATTTATCTTACAAATTTTAAGAACATATCCTAGCACCTAAAAAAAGTTAAATTAGCACATACTAAAACAATACATACATAAAAGTAACACTTTTGAATTATATTAGCACATGAAAATTAATCAAGATAATTGATTTTAGCACATATGTGAAATGATATTAGCATTTTTCTTTGTCAGCACATTGAAAACAAAAGAAATATCTAAATAAAGAATTAATTGCTTGTTATCGTAATGGTAAGGAATTCAAGATAATTGATATTATTTAGGTTATCATTTTACCATTTCTCTATGATTGGTTGGATGCTACATGACACTTTTTAAATGGTTCTTACAGTTTGTATACGAAATGTGGTTTGTATTTGATCTTACTCATAGTGGTTTGTACCTACTTTATTGAAACGAATAATCTGCGGTTCGATCCCATTGTTCTCTTTTTCCACCTCTTCATCTTCTTAATCACTATGAAAGTATTGTTTTTCTTTTGGTTGAATGCTTTTGACTTTAGTTTTTTTTTCTTTTCACCTCTTCACTTCCGGAATCACTATGAAAGTATTTTTTGTTTACACTAATTCTTGTTTTGATGAAATACTTTTTATTTTGGTTTTGGTTTACTAAGTTTTTAATGGTTTTTTTAATTGTCTCCTTTTAGCTAAGTTAACTTTTCTATAATTTGAATTATTTATCTTTTTTAAATATTTATAGTCCACTTTTAAATATTGGATTCGATACTTATATTCATTGTGGACACATGTCGATATATTATTGTCTATATCACGACTTATTTTTTGGTTTTCACTTTGGTTGCTATACTGACGGGTGGTCCGTAGGACAACCCTTAAGTGCCTTAAAAAGATTAAAATCTCATGCTTTACACGGTTAATTGTTTGAACTTGGTAACTACTCGTTGGTTGATCTTGCAGGTAATAAAGGGCATAAGATGCGGGTTTTATGAAGCTTGGATGGAAACTTAAAGTGGTGAAACAAGATTGGAGTAATCAAGAAGTTAACAAGAAAAACAAGGAAACAACTCCAGCAGGCGCCGTAGCCTACGGTCCTTACCGTAGGTTACGACCATAATCTTGGCCAAAATTGTCCGCCGTAGCCCAGTTGAAACTCGCCGTAAGGAAATGCTTGGTGTCGTAGCCTACGGTGATCACCGTAGGTTACGGCGATGTGTTGACTGGCCAGACTCCGCTGACCGTCGTAAGCTACGGCACTTGGCGTAGCTTACGGCACTCAAAACGTAACTTATGCATTAATTAGCCCTTTGATGATATTTTTTATGGTCTTATGATGGGTATTTCGGTTATCTAACACTTTGGAGACGAATTTTGGTTGTTCTGGGAGCTTGAAGACAATAGTAATCATTGTTCTTATGTTTTTAACTTGTTTGAAGATCAAGACTTTGTTTATGATGTTTATTCGGGCCATGAGTGGCTAAACTTGTTATGACTATCTTTAGTTGAAGGTTTGTAAGACTTTATGCTTTGATTTCCTTATTTCTAGAATAACAAACTTTATCTTTATGTTTCGTTTGTTATGGTGTGTGATTGGTTGTTAGTAAATTATTGATTCTTATGTTAATCTAGTTTGAAACCATACGTTCTTGGTGCCGTTGGCAATCGAGATATCATGGGTAGAATTAGGCTTGGGTAAGGGTTAATTGATCATCGGGTAACAACCTCACGTTCTAGGAATCTGAGTACTTAGTTCCCTTTTATCACGACAAGTAATCACACATGAACTATGTCTATGTAGTTCTTTCTAGTGGGATGATAGCATAAATGTCAAAGCAAACCGGAAACTAAAGATGGTCATTTGTCTCTAAATTGTTTACAAACCAAAGCTTTCATTTTGCAATTAGAATAGTAATCTTAGTTTTAAAATTCAAATCAATCAATCCAACTCTTGAATTTACTTTTATTGCAATTAGTGTAATTTTAGTTAACTTAGATAAACCTTTAAATAACACATATTCCACAAACTCTCTGTGTTCGATACCCACTTGCCACAAACTATTTAGTAGTAATTGGATTAAATTTGATTGTGACAACGACATCACGTCATATACCAAGTCTTGATATCATATCGATTTTTGTTATTATATACATATAAGAATTTTTGTTTAACAATTCCTTTTTCTTTTTTAAATAATATTTCCTTTATCATTTAATTTTTTATTTTAATAATTCTTTTTATTTTTTAAATCATGTTTCCCTTATCATTTAATTTAATATTTTTAATAATTTATGTTCGTTAACTTTTTTAAAAACCTAAGTACGTAGTTATGCTTAATTTTTTGCTCAACATTCCGGTATAAATTTTATTAAAACGAAGTTGCATTTAAAATAGAGTATGTATTTGGTATTATAAAACGGTATGATGATGAATTGAATCGAACCGATCCTGACGCTTTGGCTTTCTAAACAACACCTTTCGTTTTCAAATAACGTTTGTTTTACATTATCATCTGCTTTGTTTCGCCACAACGCGCGATTTCAAGAAACCTAGTTAAGTATTATCATTTAATGACCAAACATAGTCAAACAATAAAAATATTTTTGAATTAGTGTAGGACTATAGGACACTAATAAACTATAAAAATATATATGAGATCATGTTGTAAAACAAAATGCGTACCTGTAAAACGATTTTTCTCATAAAGTAAATGAACTCTATATTTTTAAATCATAGTTTCCTCTTTAAAAGACAAAAAATAAATAATTTTTTATTTATTTTTGCTATTCAGAAAGGGGTAGCGGCGCAGCTTGTTGCTCGCTTACCTGCGATATTGATGTAAAGTGCACTTATTATTAATGAAAAACAAAACCTCGTATTTAAAAAAAAAATTATTACAACTAAAAACACCATGAAGTCTTGTGATGACAAGCGGGTTTGGTAAAACAACGCATTTTCGATGTCTTTGATGAAGAAAATTATATCAGCGAGGGGTAGTTCTGCAAATTATTTCAAGTGGAACGCGTGGGTGCCTATCAAAGTTATGTTATTGGCTGGAGGCCGGCGTTAGGGAGGATCCCGACGATGGACGTGCTGATGAAATAGAATATTCTGAATGGGCCGAATATATGTTGTCTATGTGAAGCTGCATGTGAATCGATTGACCTTATTTTTACGACTTGCGGGTTAGCTTGCGTGGGGTAGCAGAGTATTAGACAGTGGTGTAGGATTACCCCTATTGTTGCCTTCTCTTTAAATGACTTGTTGGACATTCATAAGTTTGTGGAAGGAAACATGAGAAAGAAACAAGCGATTCATGCTATTGTGCTTGTAGCGTGTTGGTGTATCTAGAAAATTAGAAATAATGTAATGTTCTCCAACATTCCCATAAAGCCTGGAAGGATCATTAGCTAGGTGAAGACTTATAGCTTATTAAGGATTAAGAATAGGGCTAGAAACTTAAATATGTTTCACTGCTGTAATCTCCGCCCCTAGTTGTTGGCTAATGGTGGGTGTTAGTTGTGTTGTTTGAATGAAATAAGCTGTTAAAAAAAACTAAAAACACCCTAATCAGGGTTGTAATCGAACCGAACGAACATGAACAAGGCCATCTTCGTGTTCATTCGTTAAGGAAATTAACATGTTCGCAAACTATTCACAAACGCATTGTGTTTGTTAAGGAAATTCAGTTGTTTACGAAAAGTTTGTGAACACCGGTCTCGAACACAAACGAATAAAAACAGACGTAAATGGACACTTAATTTGAAAATAAAAAAATAAAAACACTGTTAACCTTAAACATTGGACATAAGTTAGTTAAATATAAACATCAAATGATAAATTAAAACAAGAAGTCTACTATAACAACCAAATGATGAATCAAGTTTAACTAACCTAGACATAACTATTCAAAGTTTAACTAACCTAGATATAATTATCACAAAAAAAATGTCTTGAATGTTCAAATTTCAGCTAACTTAGAAATAAACAATGTTTCAAGTTTTCACTACGTTTAGATAAAAGGTTTATTATTTATTATTCTTTTAATTTAATTTAACATAATCAAACGTAAACGAACAAACATGAACAAACGTAACCGAACATATTACCGAACGTTCACGGACACAGTCAATCGAACGAGACCTTTGTTCGTATTCGTTCGCTAAGCTAACCAATTTTTTTTTGTTCATATTCGTTCGTTAAGCTAATCAAACAAACATTAACAAACTTTCCACCCAACAGTTCACGAACTATTCGCTAAACGTTCAATTCATTTACAGCCCTTACCATAGATACATAATCTATACTATCTATAATAAGAGATTATGAGCTGATGTAAATATGTCTATCTGTCAACTTCTAAGGTATGCCACATGTCAATGATGATGTCATAATTCCGGTTTACAATTTACAACCACAAATAATCTATAAATCAGATATATTTATTTTTATTAGAATTAATTAGTGGTTTTTTTTTTGGCGGACCAATTTAAAATTCAAAATTTAAACAACTGATCCATAAAAACCTCTCTCTAAAATTCAAAATTAGAGCTTCACTTTCAGAAATCAATCCATTTCTCTCTGATGGAGTTGGTTCTCTTGTTCACTCCACCCTCTCTGCTTTTCTACCGCAACCCCTCAACGCCGCCGTGCTTCGCCGCTGCCGGCATCTGATTGCCGTATCTATAGCCGTAAACTTATCATCAATTCAGGTCACAATGTCATCTACGACCCGTGATTTTCAACTACTCAAAACAAAAACAACAAGATTGATTATCGTTCTCTAGGGTTTTCATTCTTCCAATCATTTTAATGGCTAAATTTTCAATATCTTTTGCAGGTGTCTTCTTTATTCTTTGGTTCAACCCATGTGCACAACTCACTATCACTTATTCTTTTCATTTGTGGATTTCTGCCTTTGACATAGGTACGTAGAACTAATTTTCTTGCAATTTGATTATAATATGTTCGATAATTACATTATCTGTTTGTGGTTTCTCTTCATATGTTTGCTTTAGACTTAGTTTTAAGGACGAGCACAAGCTCAAAAACACCTAAATTTATAACTACTAAATTTAGTGAAGTGGATGTTGATTTATAATTTTAATTAACCAGGTGGATACGATAAGGAAGACAAAGCAGCTAGAGCTTATGAATTAGCAGCCCTCAAGTATTGGGGTCCCACCACCACCACAAACTATCCGGTAGTAATCTTTATCTTATATGACCTGAATTAATTGAAAGTAAGGATGGGCTTGCTAAAAGCTTATACACCGACTCTGATCATATTTTATATAAATTTGGATGATTTAGGTTTGCAACTATGAGAAAGAGCTTGAAGAAATGAACAACATGACTAGGCAAGAATTTGTTGCTTCACTTAGAAGGTATATATAAGTTGTGTCGGTTTCACTTTGTGAATTAAGTGCAATTGTGAGTGCATTAGGTTATATATAGATAGTGTCTAATTAACATTTAAATTTGTAGGAAAAGCAATTGTTTTTGTAGAGTAGCCTCAATTTATAGAGGTGTGACAAGGTAACAAATGTTAGTTATCATATACCGGATGTTCACCGTCCAGTTCGCCAAGTTTTTGTCAAAAATATGGATTAAACTGCTAATAATGGTTTTAGATTAAGAAAACCGAACCGACCAGGTTGGTAATTGGTTGGGCTGCCAGTCACTATCACAATGCAGTATACTCTCATTTTAATGGCTAAATTTTCAATATCTTTTGCAGGTGTCCTCTTTATTCTTTGGTTCAACCCATGTGCACAACTCACTATCACTTATTCTTTTCATTTGTGGATTTCTGCCTTTGACATAGGTACGTAGAACTAATTTTCTTGCAATTTTATTATAATATGTTCGATAATTACATTATCTGTTTATGGTTTCTCTTCATATGTTTGCTTTAGACTTAGTTTTAAGGACGAGCACAAGCTCAAAAACACCTAAATTTATAACTACTAAATTCCATAAACAAGTGTATATTTTCTACTTTATTTAATTTTTTTGCAGCTTCTATTTGTCTTGGTATACCGAATTACATTGTTGGAATTGAACCTTAACAAAGGAACAGTTAATTAAGGCCAAAACCGGTTCAGAGCAGTGGAACCAGAATAATCAGTTGGTAGGCTTCAGACTTTCCCCTTGACAGTGGTTCAAACAACTGCTGATCTATAATTCTGATTTGTTTTATCCACTTCTTAGCACAACAGCTGATGTGAAGACTAAAAGAATGCCAAATACTAAGTACTGCTCTTCGAACTATTGCCTTCAGTCAAGCATTGCTGAGAAGACCAAAGCCCTGCTTGGAATAAAGCAATGGAATAAAGAAACAGTTGTTTACTTTGTCTTATTGTAATAGGATCAGTTGTTAGATAACAATGGATGTATAGATCAGTACTTAGAGTTAGTTAGTTGTTAGATGTCACGTTCATGGTGACGTCAGCCAAGATGCTTCAGTGGTTTGACATGCTCTATAAATGGACCAGTACTCTGTACTGTTTCACTTGATGGACTGACTGTGTTTATCTCCTCTGATCCAATCCTTTCTTCTTGTGTGATCGACCAAGTAGCATCAGGCTGAGGGGAAGTTTTAGTTTGTAAGCATGAAATGTAATCTTTTGATTTGATTACAAATCTTTCAATTAATGAAAAGCATGTGTTTATCAAAACTATTTTCCTCCTTGATTGTGTTTACAAAGTTTGTGTTCATTTCCGCTGCATAAATCATTGAATCATATTCATTCATTGTTTATCTATTACAAAAAACACAATCAATTTAACAATCAATTCATCTATTACAAAAAACACAATCATGACGACATCTGAGCAGCAGATGTACAAAACAGATGTTAAAGCTCATCCACTGATATACCAATAGTTGCTGATCAAATTAAACTTCAAATCCACTAAAAGACAGAAAGTTGGGTAGTGTCATATAAGAGGAGCTTCAACAGTTCAGGGAAAACAAGTTTGATAACTTGCACACTTACCAAAGGATGAGAATCTTTTAGGCAAAAAGTGGACCCTCAAAAACATTGTATATGTTGGAGTATAGTTGTCAAGATTTATACTCATCAAACTAAGCACAAACAGCAGATGTTTCCACAACCACTGTTTTGAAGAAGACTATGTTGCTGCTGCATATTGAAAAAATCAAAGTCTGTCGTAACCACTGATTGGTTCAAACATCTGTTGGTTTGTAGCTATCCAGTGTTGAAAGTCAACCTCTGTTCCATCATTTTCATTGTTTTCCACTATTACCAAACTTCAGTGCTTTAAACCACTGACACAGCTATCCACTGATAGTTAAAGTCACCCACTGTCCTCATTTTCATTTGTAATCCACTGATATTCATCCATCAGTGGTTTCCTTAACAACTGTCTTCCATTATCCTTTATTTGATCAGAGGTTGGCATATGGTCAGTTCTTATCCGTCAGATCTTTGTAACCGTTGCCACGTCAGCAATCACCTTTTTCCCTATAAAACCTTGATCAAAAACCCCAAACAGGGGTTTTACTGTTGATTCGAATTCACAAAAAAAATGTTCTCAAAGCAGTTTCCATCTTCTTATCTAAAATTCATTCTTCGATTTTCTTCATCAAAATGACGAAATCAAAATCAAAATCATCATCATCTTCCAAAGAGGTCGCTCAAACGGCCGCTGAAACCATTGAAATACCATACAAATCCCCTCACAACTACTTGGGTCTACTCACAAAACCCACCAACAATCACACCTTCGATTCAATCATCGACATCATGGCTGCATCAAAGTATAAAACTTTGCTTATAGCAGATACTCCAATTTACCAACAAACCCAGAGAGAATTTTGGAAAAACGCTACCCTCGAAAAACAATGCGAGACCGTCACTGCCATTAATTCTTCCATACAGGGTAAAGCGATTCAAATTACTCCACAATCCATCTCAGAAGTCTTTAAACTCGATGATCAGAAAGGTAAAACTTCTTTTCTTAAAAGCGAGTTGAAAACTGATTTTCTGGAAAGGGGGTATGCAGATCAAATAAAAAAGGATACCTTAGAAAAAGGTTTCTTCCCCTCTGCAACTAGGTTTTTATTTCATACTCTTTTGACATGTGTTTCAAATAAAACAACTGCTTTTAACGAAATACCATTAAAGATCCAATGCCTAGCTTATGCCATTCTACATAATGAAAATTATAACTATTCCCAGGAAATCTTTCATGATTTGGTGAAAAATGTTGATAGCAAAGCATTTCTACTTTTTCCAAGGTTTCTAAGCTACTATTTCAAAGAAAAATTTGGAAAAGAAAATGAAAATTTACTCAAACAAGGTGCTTATTTTAAAATAAGTGGTTTAACCACTGAAACATTCTCTAGAATGATGGCACCTACAAAAACAAAAGCAGAGGTGCCTCAGCAGAATTCAGCAGAAAACACTGCTCCTCAGGCATCTATTGTTGAGCCCACTGCTCCAGGTGATCATAGTAGCACAACCACTACTATGAAACCCACACCTGTAATCACCAAAAAGACCAAAAAGAAATCATACAAAAAGCCCACCAAACCCAAAGCAAAGGCAACTCTGGAAGATGAGATCCCAGAGCAACTGCCAGTGACAACACAAATGTCACCAAAAACCACTGCTGCTACTTCCTCACAGCAGATGGTAGAAAGATCTCCACCCTTACCTCAAACTCCTCCTGCATCCTCACAAAAGGATCAGGTTGTAAACACAGGGACTCCACATTATGAAGCTCTGGATCCACTCGGATCCATCTTCCACAGTCCTGATCCCAAGGACATGTCTCTTTCAACACCCTTATCCTCACCTCTCACATTACCACAATCCATAATACCTTTGTTGCATGCAGTTGATATAGCTCAGACACAAACCAGTTCCTCTCAATCACCTATCACTGAGAGCATACTCCTACAAGTGACTGGGTCTGATGATTATACCTCTGCTATCCCAGCAACAACTGAGGAGGTTACACTGCAGGAGTTACAAGTAATTCCTGTCAGTAGTTCAAGTGAAGTAGCCACTACAAATGTTGAACCCACTGGTTTACATTTGGACAGTGGTTACATCTATAAGACTTCCTTGAAGGCAATTCCTTCTATAGCACCTCTGATAACCACCAGTGAGTATGTTAAAACTACTGGCAACATTGAAAGGCTATCAAGTGTTGAAGGAAGAAGACCCCAGAACCAAGAACAAGGGGCATCAATGAATGATTTCTGGGACTCAGTTCCAAAGTCACACATTGATATAACCACTGCTGGTGGGAAATCAGATGATCCCATTAAAGTTAGTGATGATTTAAAATATCAGGAATTGACGGCCAGAGTTGAAAATCTTGAAACAACAGTTGCTGAAATAAAGGATATGGTGCAACAGCTGTTAAAAGCTCAAAAAGCACAATCCACTGCTGTTCCAGCTCAAGCACCTGCACAACCTACACCTGCTGCAAATGAGCTATGGAGTGCTTTCCACCCCCTGCTTGAAAAACAAAAACAAATGGCTGATCAGCAGCATGCAATACATGTACAAATGCTGACAAACATGGTGGAGTCAAGGTTCAAAGATACTCAAGCAGACATCAAGGCTATAAAGGCCAGCATCCAGAACACCACTGGCAAAGCTCCTCCCACTGTACTATTCATTGATAACCCCCTTCCAGATAATGCCAAAAAGGGGGAGAAAATCAAGCAGTGGAGGAAGAAGGGAATAAAAGATGGCCTTTATGTTGAACCAGAAAAAGAAAAGCAGATTTCAAAAACTGCTAGCCAAACAGCTGCCATTTCTTCAACACACACCACTATAACACACACTACAACCACTGCTCTACCTCCACCTAAAATCACCTCACCACCAAAAGTCATCACTTCAACTACATCACCAGCCATCAAATCAACCCCTGCTCAAAAGCAGAAGACATGTACTGACACATCAGTAGTTGTAATGACAACAGAGGTTGAAACACCTGTTGTTTCAACAGCTGTTTGCCAGTCATCCACCACTGCTCTCATCAATGTCACATCACCACCATCACCTCCTGCGAAAAAGCAGAAGACATCAGATGTTACAACATCTGTTGTAAGGACAACAGTTGTCACGGCCCCGGACCCGGTTTGACCCGTTTCAGGAGCCGCGGGACAGAAATCCCGTGGTATTTATTTAATTGAGTTTAACAGCGGAAGTTTATCAGGATCGTTTTAAAGCTAAAATTTTTCCCGATTATTTTATTTCACAACTTGGGATAAAACTCCTGTAATTTACAATACTACTATTTTACGGAGAAATCTTTATATTACAAAACATATTTCTTTATTTTATAATGAGCCACTATCTTAAGCTTGAAATGCTCCCCAGCACTTTTCCTGAATTACAACAGATCACCTGAAACATGTTTGAAAAAGGTTTTGTCAGCGGGAAATACTGAGTGAATCATTCTATTTACTAAAATGACACATTTGTTATAATTTACAGTATTAAGAGCGATTACAATGTTTCTGATATCAAACCAACTACCCACGGTATTTGTCACTCGACCGAATCTATGACTATGGTCATATCCCCCAATTGGTTGCCCCAATGGTGACGATTATCAAGTAATGTATACAAAACCCCACATACCGGCTGTAACTTGGTGATTACATAAACTTAATCACTGTAGTTATAACTTTTGAAAATAAACATGATTTTGAAATTAAATTTGATAAAAAGAGAATGACTCACATTGCTAATTTAATACGGACAGAGTCTAGTCTATGAATTAGCCTGGTTAACCTAATTTAGATAACAATGCACACAAAACTGGGTTAGTAATCAATACAGCATTTACGATAACTCACGAGATCAACCATCACAACGAGTGACAAAGTGCTATGCTTAACATCTGTCGAATTAACGACTAATGACAAAGCATCACCCTAATGTGGGCAGCACTTAAACACCCGTTGAGTACATTAATCGATCGGAAAATGAATCGTAGCAGCGATCGTGCTAATACCCTGTTTTGCGGCAAAATTTCGAGACCCGGGGGTGTAATTTAGAGTATTCAGTTTGTATCTCAGTGTATAGTGCGAATTCTTTCGACGTTGTAAGTCCAGAATTCAAGTCCCACTGCAACCTATTTATATTTGAAAAATCGTCCCCCTCACGCCACGCGAGGGGTTCTCCTGTTCCTGTCGCGTGGCGCGACAGGCCCTAGTCTACCCTAGGTTTGCTTCGTGTCCCAGTAGCTTGGCTGAGTTGGTTTCGTGTAATTTCTAATTTTTTACAGCAAACTGTGTGGATTTTACCGAGTAGGGTTTACCCCCCCTGAGTTTTAGGGGCCCTGATCCTGATTCCGATTGTTCTGAAAATTTTAGGGTTTGTGCAGAATCACTTGGGTTTCTCAATTAGGGTTTCCTAATCAGATAATTAAAATACTAAATAGTACCTTTTTATGAGAGTTGTTACATTCTCCCCACCTTAATAAAAATCTCGTCCTCGAGATTTACTGGAATAAGTGAGGATACTTTCGCTTCATTTCTGATTCCAGCTCCCAAGTGTATTCGGCTCCTCTCTTTGAATCCCACTTTACTTTAACTAGCACTAGGCGTTTGTGCTTGAGAAACTTGATCTTTCGATCCTCAATTTGAAGATGTTTCTCAACAAATTTTAGTTTTTCATTTACCTCTATATCTCGAAGAGGTACTACCAGTGATTCATCTGATAAGCATTTCTTGAGATTGGATACATGAAATACATCATGTATTCCTGCTAATTCTTCTGGTAGTTTTAAACGATAAGCAACTGGTCCTATACGTTGGATCACTGAAAATGGTCCTACGTACCTTGGACTTAGCTTTCCTTTCTTCCCAAATCTAACTACTCCTTTCCAAGGAGAAACTTTCAATAGTACTTTGTCTCCAACTTGGAATTCTAAAGGCTTGCATCTATTGTCTGCATAACTTTTCTGGCGATCTCGAGCCGTCTTCAGCCTTTCCTTGATTTGAGTAATCTTATCAGTCGTTTCTTGCACAATTTCAGGACCTGATAATTGACTTTCTCCTATTTCTGCCCAACAAACTGGAGTTCTACACTTTCTTCCATATAATGCTTCAAATGGGGCAGTTTCAATGCTTGAATGATAACTATTATTATAGGAGAATTCAATTAATGGTAAATGATCATCCCAACTTCCACCAAAATCTATTACACATGCTCGGAGCATGTCTTCTAGAGTTTGGATTGTCCTTTCACTTTGTCCGTCTGTTTGGGAATGATATGCAGTGCTCAAATTTAATCGAGTTCCCATAGCTTGCTGAAAACTTTTCCAGAAATGGGAAGTAAAATGACTATCCCTATCCGAAACAATGGAGAGTGGAACTCCATGTAAGGATACAACTTCATCTACATACAATTTAGCCAGTCTTTCCATGCTAAAGGTTTCTTTCATTGGTAAAAAGTGAGCTGATTTGGTTAATCGATCCACAATTACCCAAATCGCATCATTACCTTTTCTGGTTTTGGGTAACTTAGTAACAAAATCCATTGTTATAAGTTCCCATTTCCATACTGGCATTTCTAATTGTTGTAGTAATCCTGAAGGTTTCTGATGTTCTGCTTTAACTTGTGAACAAGTAAGACATTTAGAAACATATCTTGCTATGTCCTTTTTCATTCCTATCCACCAAAAGTTCTTTCTTAAATCTTGGTACATCTTATTGTTTCCTGGATGCATAGTATACCTAGATTTATGAGCTTCTTCTAAAATCTTAGGTCTTAAGTCTCCCTGCTTAGGTACCCAAATTCTACTTTTGTGGAATCTCCAAATTCCATCTGCTCCTGCTCTAATTCTTTGATTCGTCCTTTCATTCCTTCAGCAACGTCTTCTATTGCTGTCTTTTGAACATATTTTAATTGCTCCATTAAATCTACTTGTAAATTTAATCTGAGAGCACGAACTCGTCGTTGTTTTTCATGATACTTACGACTTAAAGCATCTGCAACTACATTTGCTTTTCCTTCATGATATTGAATATCACAGTCGTAGTCGCTTAAGATTTCCATCCATCTCCTTTGCCTCATGTTTAACTCTTTTTGCCCAAATATATATCTTAAACTCTTATGATCTGTATAGATAGTAAACTTACTTCCGTACAGATAATGTCACCAAATCTTAAGGGCAAAAATTACGGCTCCTAATTCTAAATCATGAGTCGTATAGTTTTCTTCGTGCTTTTTCAATTGCCTTGATGCGTACGCAATTACTTTCTTGCGTTGCATAAGCACACATCCAAATCCTAATTTTGAAGCATCACAATATACTTCAAAATCTTCAGTTCCTTCTGGTAAGGCTAAGATTGGAGCATGGGTTAGTTTCTATTTCAAGATTCTAAAAGCTTTTTCTTGTTTGGGTCCCCATTCAAACTTAGTGGCTTTACAGGTTAGCTTAGTTAATGGTACAACTATCTTGGAAAAATCCTTAATAAACCGTCTATAATATACAGCTAATCCTATAAAACTTCTAATTTCCATTGCGGATTGTGGAACCTTCTAATTGGTAATTGCTTCTATCTTAGCAGGATCTACATGAATACCTTCATGATTTACCATATGTCCTAAAAATTGCACTTCCTTTAGCCAAAATTCGCATTTCGAGAATTTGGCGTACAACTTTTCTTTTCTTAACAAAGTTAAGAGTGCATGCAAGTGCTGACAATGTTCGTCCTGACTTTTGGAATAAATAAGTATATCGTCTATGAAGATAATTACAAATTTATCCAAGTACGGTTTACAGATCCTATTCATCATGTCCATGAATGTTGCAGGTGCATTTGTTAACCCGAAGGGCATGACTGTAAACTCGTAATGACCATACCTAGTTCTGAAAGCAGTCTTAGGTATGTCTTCTTCTTGTACCTTCAATTGATGATATCCAGAGCGTAAATCTATCTTAGAAAAATATCTAGCTCCTTGAAGTTGATCAAAAAGATCATCAATCCTAGGTAATGGGTATCGATTCTTAATTGTAACCTTATTCAATTCTCTATAATCAATACACATTCTCATCGAACCATCCTTTTTCTTAACAAACAACACTGGCGCTCCCCACGGGGATGAGCTAGGTTGTATGAATCATTTACTTAGTAATTCATCTACTTGTTTCTTTAGTTCTAACATTTTGGTAGGAGCTAACCGATAAGGTGCCTTGGCTATCGGTGTAGTTCCAGGTATTAGATGAATCCTAAATTCTACTTCCCTATCTGGTGGTAATCCAGGTAACTCTTCTGGAAATACATCTGGGCATTCTGAGACTACAGGAATTTCCTTGAGTTCTTTTCCCTTAGTATTAATGATTACTGAAATCATATATACTATTCCTTGCTTTCGTTCATAACTAGCAACTTTCATTACCGATATGAACTTCATGGGTTTACGTGGTTTATCTCCTGTAATCATGATTACTTTTCCAGTAGGTGCTTGAATTTCTATGGAATTCTGATCACAAAGAATTCGAGCATGGTTGGCTATTAACCAATCCATTCCTAATACAACATCGAATTCAGCTAATTTTATAGGTAATAAATTTGCAGAAAATTTATGACCTGAAAGTTCTATTTCTACTTTTTGCAAAACCTGATCTATTTTAACTGAATTCCCATCTGTGGTTTCGACTGTAAAGATCTGTCTAATGTTGGTTAAAGGTAACTTAAGAGCTTGGCAAAATAAAGTATTTATAAAACTTTGGTTTGCACCAGAGTCAAATAATACTTTTGCGTACACGTTGTGAACTAAGAACGTACCAGCTATTACATCTGGGATAAGTTCAGCTTCTTGAGTGGTTAGCTGGAATGCTCTGACATTCTTCTTAGTAGCTCCTTCGGTCGCCTTGGGTTTGTTATCTACTGGTTTGATCAATTTAGGACATTCTGTTTTATAATGCCCCGCTTCTCCACAGTTAAAACAGATTACGGTTTTCTTTTTGCAGTTTTCTTCACGATGTCCTACAGTTTTGCAAAAATTGCAAGTGATATCGCATCTTCCATAATGTTTCTTTTTGCATTTCCTGCAGAATGACGGAGCTGGAGATTGCCCTGTTCCTTTTCTCTTGAAGCTGTTATTATTACCCACACGAAATCCTTGGGTAATTTTCTGAGCTAGTTCCTTTTTCCTATCTTCATCTCTTATGCGTACCAGTTCATCGATTAGGGTATTAGCTAATTCCACAGCATCGTCAATAGTGCGTGGTCTCGCAGCTTTAACGATATTGCGAATTTCACTAATCAATCCCCAAATGTAGCGAGAAATGAGTACCGGTTCTGGCGAAGCCAGTGTTGGTACCACTCTAGCATATTCAAAGAATGTCGAGGTATAACCGCGACAATCTACACCCAACATCCGATGATTTAGAAACTTATTCGTCATCTGTTCCTTTTCATACTCGGGACAGAATTTTCTTTCCACAAAACCCTTAAATTCTTCCCAAGTCATAGCATAAGCTATTACTCTTCCTTTTGATTGTAACACAGTGTTCCACCATTCGAGTGCTCCTTCTTTGAAGAGATTTGATGCGTACATGACCTGATCATCTTTACCACATTTACTTATTGCAATGACTGCTTCGGTTTTCTCTAACCAACGCAGTGATGCAGTTGCTCCTTCATTGCCTGCAAATTCAGTGGGTTTACAAGCAAGGAATTCTTTGAAAGTGCAACCAGGCGTTGCAGTTTTCATTTTCTTGGGTAATGGAGCTTGATGTGGTTCCCTATTATGATCTACATGATTATTGCCTCTGTTTACACTATTACTGAAGTTATCTTCAGTAATATGTTTACTAGGGACAATTTGTTGCGGTTCGATTGGATTCTTTATAGCAGCAACGAATGCTGGAATAGCATTGGCTATCCCTTGAGCAACAATGTTTTCGATATCTTGCCGAGTCATATATTGATCTCCTGGATGTTGCTCAGACTGATTAACCTCATTTACTGGTTCATTATCAATGTTTGCCATCTGATAATATATATATATAATTTTTATTAATATCTGATAAATAACAATTATACATAAAAACAATCAAACAATTTTCAACACACGTATAGGCAAAACTATCGATTTCTCGATTATATTATATATATTTGATAGTATGCATCATTACACACCAATATCTTACAGAGTTTTATTCGTAGTTATTTTACAGACTGATTTTACTATTACTTTTACTATTACATAACCACAGTTTTACCATCCTACTATCTCTCGTCACTTGTCGTCCTAAAAACGAAGCTCCCTTTCATCATATTTCCAGGCAATTTGTCCCCCTATTTCCCTGATTCTATTTCCCGCATCCATCAACTCTTCACCAAAATGGCGAAGTTCAGCCATATTTTCATTACTCATTGGTGGATTAGGTAGGGGTTCTGGATCGACTTGTGGAAAAAAAGAATAAGGATCGTTGACAATATTTTGAAATTGCCAATCATTGGTCCACCATTCGTCCATTTCTAAAGGTTGGGAGTGAACTATTGGGTCTGGGATTGCTGGTTCCCAATTCATAGGGAGTTGGTTTTCTACAGGATAGGTAAAAATATTAGTATTGACAGGCTGAATAGTTTCACAGCTTGCCAATAGAAAATCTATCTCATCTTGAAAGGTCCTTCCCTGGTTTTGATTGGAGCTCTCTCCGATTTCTATTTGGGTTGGTCTAGAGCCTTGCCCAACTTCCATTACTATTTCTTTAGTACCTTCCTCCATCTGCATTCCTATCTCCTTAACCTCTTCCTTGTCTTCAGTTTCCATTTCCTGTTGTTTAGAACTTTCTCCGGTTATAATTTCTTTTCCCTTTTTCAAAGGATTGTTTATTTTGGGAAGTTTTGTAGCTGGCTTTTTCCTACGTATACGACTCCCCCAAACGTATTTCCTTCTTTTCTTGGGTTTTGGCTTTTTCAAGGGTGGAGCATTGAATTCTACAGGTTGTTCTATATCAGGAAAGTATCCAGTAAATTCTTTGGAAACTTCGATATTCACCGGGTAAAGATTAAGGTTCTGAAAGGCTTCAGATATCCCACTCATGCTGATGTAGCATATATGCAAAATGCATAAAATACTAAGTTAAAATTCATAAATAACCTTTTAATTTATTACATACTGTGTACAAATTTATTACAAAGATAACTGGAAAACACACTTAGGGTTTGAAATTTTATTTATTGCACAGGGTTTCTAGATTGTAAGGGTAAGGTGCTAAAACTTTAAAATATTTAAAGATTTATATTTTCTGCTACTGTGGCTAGCATATATAAATTTGCCCATTTCTCATCTAGCTTATCTTCCCAAGGTGATTTATCAATTAATTCCTGGGTTTCCCGTTTAATCTTCTTTTCTCGGATTTTCTCTTTACTTTTCTTAATAATCATCTCCCTCTTTCTAGGAGAAAGTGATTCCTCGTATTGTGCCTTTCGCACAAATATTCCTTCTTCAGGAATTTCAGCCTGATTCGAGGATTTGGTTCGGGATGAACTTCCCTTCTCATTGGATGATCTATCTAATTTAAGATAGATGCTTGACAGCTTTTGCTTACCCATACTGTAACTAACAAATAATCAGTTAATAACACACATAATCACATAATAGTAATCAGGAAAAATTAAGTATTTCTAAATACTTAATTAGCTTAACTCAGTGGCTCTGATACCACCTTTTTCTGTCACGGCCCCCGACCCGGTTTGACCCGTTTCAGGAGCCGCGGGACAGAAATCCCGTGGTATTTATTTAATTGAGTTTAACAGCGGAAGTTTATCATCAGGATCGTTTTAAAGCTAAAATTTTTCCCGATTATTTTATTTCACAACTTGGGATAAAACTCCTGTAATTTACAATACTACTATTTTACGGAGAAATCTTTATATTACAAAACATATTTCTTTATTTTATAATGAGCCACTATCTTAAGCTTGAAATGCTCCCCAGCACTTTTCCTGAATTACAACAGATCACCTGAAACATGTTTGAAAAAGGTTTTGTCAGCGGGAAATACTGAGTGAATCATTCTATTTACTAAAATGACACATTTGTTATAATTTACAGTATTAAGAGCGATTACAATGTTTCTGATATCAAACCAACTACCCACGGTATTTGTCACTCGACCGAATCTGTGACTATGGTCATATCCCCCAATTGGCTGCCCCAATGGTGACGATTATCAAGTAATGTATACAAAACCCCACATACCGGCTGTAACTTGGTGATTACATAAACTTAATCACTGTAATTATAACTTTTGAAAATAAACATGATTTTGAAATTAAATTTGATAAAAAGAGAATGACTCACATTGCTGATTTAATACGGACAGAGTCTAGTCTATGAATTAGCCTGGTTAACCTAATTTAGATAACAATGCACACAAAACTGGGTTAGTAATCAATACAGCATTTACGATAACTCACGAGATCAACCATCACAACGAGTGACAAAGTGCTATGCTTAACATCTGTCGAATTAACGACTAATGACAAAGCATCACCCTAATGTGGGCAACACTTAAACACCCGTTGAGTACATTGATCGATCGGAAAATGAATCGTAGCAGCGATCGTGCTAATACCCTGTTTTGCGGCAGAATTTCGAGACCCGGGGGTGTAATTTAGAGTATTCAGTTTGTATCTCAGTGTATAGTGCGAATTCTTTCGATGTTGTAAGTCCAGAATTCAAGTCCCACTGCAACCTATTTATATTTGAAAAATCGTCCCCCTCGCGCCACGCGAGGGGTTCTCCTGTTCCTGTCGTGTGGCGCGACAGGCCCTAGTCTACCCTAGGTTTGCTTCGTGTCCCAGTAGCTTGGCTGAGTTGGTTTCGTGTAATTTCTAATTTTTTACAGCAAACTGTGTGGATTTTACCGAGTAGGGTTTACCCCCCCCCCTGAGTTTTAGGGGCCCTGATCCTGATTCCGATTGTTCTGAAAATTTTAGGGTTTGTGCAGAATCACTTGGGTTTCTCAATTAGGGTTTCCTAATCAGATAATTAAAATACTAAATAGTACTTTTTGATGAGAGTTGTTACAACAGTAGTTGAAACACCAGTTGTTTCAACAACTGTCAGTCAGCCACAATCCACCACTGCCCTCACTTCACTTCAAGCCATCTTTACTTCAATTAATAAATCACCCAAAAGTACTCCTTCACTAGAGAAAAGTTACACCAGAAAAAGAAAAACAACTCAGGCAACTGATGACAAATATGATCCTAATGCTGCAAAATATCCACTGGAACTGGAAGCTATAAAAAATGAGATGAGACAATTCTACACTGTGAATGACCCTTCGAAAAGAAGATTTCCTTCTCTCATAGGCTTCATAGTCCTAGAAAATATGGATGAATATCTCGAGCTCAAAGCAAGGCAGGCTAAGATAAGAGCCAAACTTGAATGCAAAGATCAAGGTGATGAAGCCATTTCTGAAAGAATGGAATTCTTCCTCACCAAAGTCAAACAGATGGAAGACTATGCACGAGATCTGAGCAAAGAAATGTCAAACTTACCACCCGAAGCAGATCTACGAAAAGAAATGAGAAAAGAATATGTTGCATACATCATGAAAGAAAAATTCTATCCAGCTGAAGAAAAACAATTCGAAGAATGGCCAATAGTTGCATTAAAGCATGAGGCAAACAGAATTGAAAGAATTAGAAATGATCCAAGCAAGAAGAGGACAGCTCCAAACTGGAACAAATACAAAAAGCTCATAGCTGAGCTTACATCTGAGTACAAAAGAAAGAAGCAGGAGCTGGTGGATGCAAAGGTGGATACTGCCAATGCCATAGCAAAATGGACTAAGCAGCAAACAGATGAGGCTTATGAAAGGCTTAAGAAAAGGAGGATGACAGTTTCTGACACTCCAAACAAGCCTGACTACAAAAAGCCAAAGCAGCAGATTAAAACTTCTGAATCACTGATCACCTCTATAGATACCTCTGTCACTGTGATTGACCAAGAAAAAAGTAAACAGCTGACTGTTGTAGAAGAAAAGGAAAAGGAAGCTGAGTATTTTGAAGAAGCCATCAAGAAAATGGCTTTAGATAAAGATAGATTAGCAAAGCTTCAAGACCTTGCCAAAAAGGTTTTGAACAAACCATCATCACCAAACACATCAGCAGATATATCAGACATTGAGCTAGATCAACAAAAGAGACAAGAGCAGATTGACAAAGAAGTTGCAGAAGACATAGCTGCAGCAAATGAAGTCATAGACAAGGCTTTCAAACAAATGTCTGAAAATTCTGAGCTAGCAAAAGCTCAGGATACTGCTTTACAAATCTTTACAAGGCCAAAATCTCCCAACTCATCAGTAAATAAACCTCTCCCAAGAAACCCATTGGGTTCAAAAATAATAAAATGGCTCTCTGATCAAAAGACCCATGTATTGACCCTGATCAGATCCAATGGTGAAATGAAGTACATATCAAGGAAACAAGCACTGACCCTTGGTGTTGAAGATCTACAAGATCTCCTTAAACTTTCATTGTGCAGGGATGAGGATGACTCAAGTTCCAAAGATTTTGAAGCAGAATTTAAAAGACAAGCTAGGGAACTTCTGATGAGAGAATAAAGATCCAAAATAACGAAGAGTTTTGGCATTATCTGTTCTAGGGGGAGATTGTTGGAATTGAACCCTACCAGAGGAACAGATAATGAAAGCCAAAACTGGGTCACAACAGTGGATTAACAATAAGCAGTAGTTTACAACAAGCTTTCCCCTTGAAAGTACTTATAACATCTGATACCCTCCATCCACTGTCCACATACAACTGCTGCTGCCCTTTAAACTGCTGATACAACCCTGAAGAAGGAAACACTGCCGGTTAAATTTACTGATGCTAAAAGACTGCCCACTCAAAGACTGATCAACTTTGAGGAAAGCACTGTTGAAAGAAGAAAGCAGTAGTTCAGTGTTTTACTTGTATTGTATAGAATCAGTGGTTAGGATTAGCAGGGTTTGTATAAGAACAGTGTTTACAGGTTGTTAGGTTGTTAGACGTCGCTTTCATGGTGACGTCAGCTGAGATGCCTCAGTGGTTTGGTTTGTCTATTTTCCTCCTTGATTGTGTTTATAAAGTTTGTGTTCATTTCCGCTGCATAAATCATTGAATCATATTCATTCATTGTTCATCTATTACAAAAAAACACAATCAATTTAACAATCAATTTAACAATCAATTCATCTATTACAAAAAACACAATCATGACGACATTTGAGCAGCAGATGTACAAAACAGATGTTAAAGCTCATCCACTGATATACCAACAGTTGTTGATCAAATTAAACTTCAAATCCACTAAAAGACAGAAAGTTGGGTAGTGTCATATAAGAGGAGCTTCAACAGTTCAGGGAAAACAAGTTTGAAAACTTGCACACTTACCAAAGGATGAGAATCTTTTGGGCAAAAAGTGGACCCTCAAAAACATTGTATATGTTGGAGTATAGTTGTCAAGATTTATACTCATCAAACTAAGCACAAACAGCAGATGTTTCCACAACCACTGTTTTGAAGAAGACTATGTTGCTGCTGCATATTGAGAAAATCAAAGTTTGTCGTAACCACTGATTGGTTCAAACATCTGTTGGTTTGTAGCTATCCACTGTTGAAAGTCAACCTCTGTTCCATCATTTTCATTGTTTTCCACTGTTACCAAACTTCAGTGCTTTAAACCACTGACACAGCTATCCACTGATAGTTAAAGTTACCCACTATCCTCATTTTCATTTGTAATCCACTGATATTCATCCATCAGTGGTTTCCTTAACAACTGTCTTCCATTATCCTTTATTTGATCAGAGGTTGGCATATGGTCAGTTCTTATCCGCCAGATCTTTGTAACCGTTGCCACGTCAGCAATCACCTTTTTCCCTATAAAACCTTGATCAAAAACCCCAAACAGGGGTTTTACTGTCGATTCGAATTCACAAAAAAAATGTTCTCAAAGCAGTTTCCATCTTCTTATCTAAAATTCATTCTTCGATTTTCTTCATCAAAATGACGAAATCAAAATCAAAATCATCATCATCTTCCAAAGAGGTCGCTCAAACGGCCGCTGAAACCATTGAAATACCATACAAATCCCCTCACAACTACTTGGGAGCTTTGGTACCATCGTATTGTAAGGAATTTTGTTCTTCCGCAAGATGCGGATCTATCTGCTCAACCAGCTGGTGATGCTGGTAAGTTATTTCTGCATTTCTTTTTTCCTTTTATTTTTTGTGGCTAAACCTTTACTTTGTGCTTTTGTAGGTGAATTGTTGAACTTAGGCATAGGCCCTGAAAAGAAGAAACGCGCAACAACTTCTACTTCTTTGCCCAAAAGGAGTGAGACTGTTAAAGCTCAAACTTTGAAGGCGAAGAATGTTGGAGAGAAGAAAGGTACGCGTCGTTCCTCTGTCCCCAGGTGTGATTATGTGGTGGTTTCTGACTCTTTGGAGGGTCTTACTCCTGCAGTGATTATGCGGGAACCGAATCCTGAACCAAAGGACTCTGCTGATATTCCCCCATCCAACCCTAACGAGCCTATTGACCTGGACTCTAGTCCTGAACACTTGGTGCATCGGAAGGCTGGTAAACGAAAACAAACTGATCCTGACGCGGAGGGTCAACCTCCTAAAAAGGTGCAAAGGAAGAAAATTACCAGAAAGGGAAATCTTGATGCATTTGTTTCGGACTCTGTCCCTGGTAAGTGTTGTTCTTCCTTGTTTTCTTTAAGCGGATGGAATTCTTACAGACTTTTATTTGTCCAGAAGTTCCTGTTTCCCCTGTTCCTATAGAAGTACCATCTGTGGTTAATAAAGAACTTCCCCCTACTCCTCCACGCGCTGCTGTTGCAGACCCGCTAGAGCCTTCAGAGATTGCTAGGGAAGGTGTGGAGAAAACTGTTGAGGCTGAGAAGCCTGATGGTGTTAATACAGAGGCTGAAAAGATTGTTGAACCGGGCGTGGTAGATGATGCTGATAATCCACCGACCCCGGAAACTGTTGTTCAAGATTTGGGAAAAAAGGAAACTGCTGAAAAAATTCAATCTTCTCCCCCTAGATCTTCTGAAGCTATACCTGAGCATACTGAGAAGGTCACAACTGAGGAGACAGGCTCATCTGCTGGTGTTGATAAACAATCTCCAATTCGTCCAGAAGAAACTCTGGGAGAATATTATTACCGGACTTATACGGAAAAAGATGCTTCTGATCCTCATGTCCCTGTTTGGAATGTGAAAAAAGGTGATACCTTCTCGGATTGGCGTGTATGCCAAGATTGGTTGCAGGGGATACTTCCGCCTGGTGAGATTAAATTTCAGGAAAATCAGCCTTATGAACAGACCTATCAATCTTATCTTGCAGAAACTGCTTCTCATGTTTCTACTACTCACCGTATAGTGCGTGAGTGGTATAGCATGCATAAGGAGCGGGCATCTTTTATAGCATCGCAAAAGAAGTTTGCTAAAGATGGAAAACATATGGCTCAGTTGAAGGCTAAATTAGAGACTGAGCGAGCCAAGTTTGAAGCTTAGCGTAAGACTGAGGAATGGTCTGTTGCTGGTTGGAAAAGAAAGGCTGAAGCTGAAACTGCTCTCCTGTCTGAGGAACGAAAAAATTGGAGGAGAATTTGTGAGAAGGACAATGCTGAGAAGGCAAACCTCCGCAATATCATAAATAACCTCAAGGCTGAGGTTGAAAATCTGAAGAATCAAGATGCGGAGGTAGAAAGATTGAAGAAAGAGAAAGCTGATATGGAAGCTATGTTGGTGGAGGCGTGTTCTCATAGGGAACGAACTGAGCAACGGGAGGTACAAGCTTTAGCCACTCTTGCCGTTAGAGATAAAGAATTAGAGGAACTTACTGCTTTGGTTTCTGACCAGGAACAATTGAAGAAGGATCTGGAGCTTGCGCATTCCGAGAATACTGAAACCTCCCGCCGTTTGACTGAGGTTGAATAGAAATTGGAGAATTCAGAAATGGCGCGGGTTTCAGCGGAAAGCGAGCTTCAACCTTTAAAGAATGATATGGCCTGGTTGAAAGATCGCGGGATTGCTTGTGTAAGTTTCTTCCCTCTTTTTTGTTGTGAAATCATATATGCGCTTTTTTTATGCTTATTTTCGCTTGATTTCATAGGTTGCTGAATCTGTGTTAAACTCTGAAGAACTGGATAAAACTGTTGCTAATTTGATGGTTGCTGCACGACGAGATGGGTACGCGCAAGGTTATGCGGAATGTTCCCAACATGTGAATAGCGCGTTGAAGGCTAACTGGGATGATAGCAAGTCTGCTACCTTTGGCGTAAATACTGCCGCCGCGCTTGCTTCCATGAAGACAGAGTTTAATAATTTGCAACTTCCAGTTATGGAGTTGATAAATGTGGCGCTGCAATCGGATGATCACGTGGCGCAACTCAAAGAAATCTTTCCGGACGAGGGTGAAGATTTAGAGTAGGATGAAATTGTATTGAACAATTTTTTATGTGGGATGTAGATCCTTGTTTTGTCAGTGCGCTGTTGCGCAAGGATTCTAAACACTGCTGTGTTTGAAGCTCTTTAGGGCGTATTTGTACGCTAAAAATAGTATGTTTCTATTTGTTTTGTTAAATGACTTTACAATATTTTGCATGAGTACAATTGCTTTTACTTGAGTAAGGCGAATGAAGTTGGTATGAAGCTCATGTGTGAGTTTATGGTCGTTTGTGACGCGATCACTGACCGCGCATGGAGCTTGTTTTATACTACCATAATGTTTTTGCGCTTACTGAAAAGAAATTGCATGCACTTTGTAAACACAAAAATAATAGAAACTTTGTAATTTTATTCATGGATAGAGCTCAGAGGCTTTACAAAGTTTTTCTGATAATTAAATGGAACTTAACTTACTCTCTGATAGTTCCGCCGCATTTGATAGGTCATGTCTTTTCTGCGGAAAACTTATAGAGTCCTTTAAGTTTTGGACCGTTTGCTTGAGCTTTCTTCTCCCCGGGTAATCTGCTTAATCTCCTTGCGCATATTCTGGAGTAAATGCGTAAGTTCTCCATTTTTGAGGGCTTTCTCTATTTCCGTGCGCAGAGATATGCAGTTGTTCGTGGTATGCCCGTTGTCTTTATGATATTCGCAGTATTGCGCCGGGTCCTGACCACGTTTACTCTTCATCGGAATCGGAGGTTTGAATTGATAGTCCTCAGTACTCAGAACCTCCGCCGGGGTCGTTGTTAGGGGAGTCCACTGCCTCTCCCTATTTTCATGCTTGCTCTCTCTTTGTGCAGAGAGTTTGTTAATTGTTGTGTGGGCATCTTCAGAGGAACGACTTCCTGATGACTCGCGCCATGATTTTTTGAACCTTCTTTCACCGGTTGCGCTTAAGTCTGCGGGCCTGTTGTGTGGTGGTGGTAGCCTGTTTGTAGTAAGGTTTTTCTCGGTCTGCGCATAAACCTTGGCCGCCGCCATTATCTTTTCCCAACTTTTGGGAAGGCTCTCTGTTCCAAATAATACCTTAACCATGTCATCACATCTAACCGCGTACTTGAACTGAGCACGGATTAGTTGTTCGTTAACACCTCCAATCTCCAACACTTCTTTATTGTATCTGGTGATAAAATCCTCCAGATTCTCGTCATCGCGGCGCCAGATGTTCATGACGTCGGATGTATCACGCATGGAACGCCTTTGTTGGCTGAAGTGTGTTAAAAACTTTTCACGCAGATCTTTCCACGACTCGATCTGTCCCGTTGGTAGGTTATCAAACCAGATTCGCGCTGGGCTGGTTAATGTTTGTACAAACAAATGACACCATAGCGGAAGAGTCCAACCGCCAACCAACCCTGCGCTGGTGAATACTCTCAGATGATCATCAGGGTCAGTTAACCCATTGAATTTCCCAACGTTAGATGGTAATTTTGCCTTCTCCAATGGAGCCAGAGCTATCTCCAGTATGAACTTCGAGTTTTCCGCCGCTTCTGCAGGGCGATAAACTAAGTCATAGTTATGTTCTGCCTCAGGGTTATAAACCGCTCGAGGTCTGCATTTGTTATAGTTTGGCTGTAGTCGGTTGAACACACTGTTGTTTGCACTCAAACGGTATGTTGGATCGGATTCATCGGTGTGGGTATCCCGTTGGGAACCCAACCTATCATGAACCGATTGTCTTCGACGAGGATGTGATTCTCCGTGATGTTGCCTCTGGTAACTGCCTTACTGAATGTACTCGCGTTGAGACGTGGATCTGGCATGAACTTCTGTATCATCATAAGTTGATTCTACTCGCTGGGAAGCATGAGCTCTAGATCCCGGTCTCCGTGATTGAGTCAGAGGAGCAGTTTGAGCACACAACTGTGTGTACACTGCGTTTAATGCCCCTTGGGACCGGACATACCATGATATCGGAGTTTCTCCTGGTGGTAAAATTGATTGAGCAGGGTTTGCTGGTAACATTCCTGGAGTAACAGGATCATTTGCTCGATTGGATTGAACCTCATTATCGTCCGAGGCCTCTTCTACGATCCCCTCTACTGGTAAATTGTTTCCGACGTTTGGTCGAGGACCAGGTTGCCGGTGAGATGACGAATTTTCTGCCATGTGCAAAAACAAAAAATGGAATGAACTGAATCGAAACGAGGTAGAAACTAGAAAAACTGAGAAAACGGTGGGCGCCAATGAAGAAACACTAACTAAATGGTCGGAACCGAGATAGCTAGGGGGTTTGAATCCGCATAAAAGGGTTAGCTCTCTCTCGATTGATTCAGTCACAGCTGATCTCCTTCTCCGGTGATTCTGCAAAAAAGAGCACCGTTAGTCTCGCCAAGGGGAGAAGAGGGTTCTCTCCTTGACCTGACTCCGGTGTGAGAATAAGTATTGGTAATGGAGAAGAGAAAGTATTTGAGAAGTGGGTGTAATCTGAGTTCATACTTGAACAGTTCTTGTATTTATAACCGGGAGTTTGGGAGGGAAAACCTGTTATTGAAAAGATGACGGAAGATGCTAACGCCGTAGCGGTTATATTTTCTTCCGTTAATTTCTTTGATCCAACGTCAAGTTGTCTCGATCTGATGTGAATGCACACGGATCGTGGTTTGATCTATGGCTAGGGAGTTGCCACGTGGAAAGTGATTAAGTGAAGATTATTCTTCAATTGCATGCCTTCGTTGTGACTTCAGGGATGCCTGTGGTAATGACACATGTCCAGACGATTATAACCGTCTGGGTGGTGCACGATCATATTCTTTCTAGAAGATTACTGCTGTAATCTAGTGTGGCACCTTACTGTGTGGAGGCCACTGAATAAATCCTAAGTCTAAATTATCCAAGTCTGGATATTTAGGCGGAGGTATTGATCTCAGGATTTTAATCCTTTGTTAATGGGAGAAGGCGCAAGGATTTATGTTTTCCTTTGGGCGCGCGACTATAGATTGCTGATTACTTTCTTCCTTTTGTAAGACCAATGCGCGGCCGCGCAAGGTTAAAAGGTTGAAAGACCAGTTTGTGGTGATGTGTTCAAAATGTAACATATAAATTTCATCAAATGAGGCATAAAACTAACCCTTTTTTAGTACTAATGTTGGAAAAAGTGTGCTTTTGTCTTCCTTTTGTATTTTCAGGATTAAATGAGCTCAAATTAACAAAAGAAGCAAAAAGGCAGCTAAATCTAGCATAAATACAAGAAAAGGAACAAATGTTGCATGCCCGACCCCCTTCAACAGCATCTCCCAAAGCAAAAACAAGAAGAAAGCTGAGCATGGGGCTGTGCCCAGCTGAGCACGGGGCGTGCCCAGCTTAGCACGGGCCGTGCCCAGCTCAGCACGGGGTAGTGCTCAGGATGGACAGCTCTGGCACTAAAGACAAACCTGTAGATGCTTCTATTGCCCACCACGGGGCCGTGCCCAGCGGACACGGGGGCGTGGCGAAAGTACATCAGGCGCATTAATTGTAATTGCGAATTACAATTAATGAAGAGAGAGAGTGTCAGACGGACACGGGGGCGTGCCCAGCGGACACGGGGGCGTGTGGAGCTAATAAAGACAAACTGTATTAATGAAGAAAGAAAAAAGGGTGGACACGAGGCCGTGTCCAGGCTTCAGTACAGGCTATAAATAGGAGTGCTTGGCTCAAACTCAAACCATCCCTTGGCACACCACCTCTCTCACACTTCATCCACCACCCACCACCACCATAACACCATCATCCACCACCATCATCCATTGTCCATCGTAGAGTGTGTGAGTCGTCTCGGGATCCAAGATTGATCGTAAGAGTTCTTGACAATCAAGGCCATGTTTGCCTAAGTCTCTTACATCACTTGGTGAAGACAAAGTGTCTAGTATAATACTTTTTATTTCTAATCTTTTGCACTTTTTATTTGGTTTTGTATTAATGACTTTAATAACTAGTTACTTATGTTGAAGGTGATCTTTCCTTATCGTTTGTCCGTGGTGTCTTGGCATTATTTTACTGTCTATATAAAATAAAAGATTTTCACCATTCATATCTCCACGGTCTATATGGAGGTATGTTGGCTACCTGGTCGGGGGTTAAGGGAACGGTTTGGTAAAGGTCTTGCCATTGTTCAGCGTTTAGAGGTCCTGCAATGGACCTAGGTCAAATTTAGTAGGACCTCCTTCAATGCTTCACGGTATTGGATGGCGGGGGTCCAAACTCTTTGATCCCCTCATAAGTTAACTACTATTAATACTATAACCCGGCTATTTAGGACTGTATCCCTGCTGACTCAGACTACTTAGCCGAGGGTAACGTCACCGCCAAAAGCGGGGCCTACCATAATATTGCATTAATAACTTAATTCATTATCTTCCAATAATCCACCCTTTTAGGATTGTATCCTTGCTGACTCAAACTACTGGGGTGAGGGTAACGTCACCTTCAAAAGAGGGGCCTACTACAATAACTAAGATAATCTCTTAATTATGTGCAAAAGTGCGGAAATAATCAAAGGTTATACTAGATACGAGTCGGAACCAAGTGATTCATCTTGTCTATCTGTTTTCATTTTATTTTTATTTTCAGCATTTTAGTTAGTTTTTATTTTTCTTAGTTTAAAACCTTTTTCTAAACTTTTTATTTTGATTAGACGTTGAGGATAAACCGGTACTAAAAGCTCTTGTGTCCTTGGACGACCTCGGTATCTTACCAACGCTATACTACGCTCACGATGGGTGCACTTGCCCATATGTGTGTTTAGTGTTAGTAAAATATCGTGTTTTATAAATTTAAAACTTGGCTAAAAATAAGTGTTAAAAAGGGCTTAAAATATACACCTAATATATACGACACTTCACACACATCAAGTTTTTGGCGCCGCTGTCGGGGACACAAGGATTTTAGGAAAGCTTAAAATCGACGGCCTAATCAGTTTTTCAAAACCTTTTCAAAACGGGCCCACATTTTTCTGCATTTTAGTTTAGTTTTGCATTTACAGTAACCGGTACACGGGGCCGTGTTCGCTGAACACGGGGCCGTGATGCAGATTTTTCATAAACACCCAGTAACAGTAGCTTGAACACGGTCCGTGCTCACTGAACACGCCCCGTGCTCAACGAAATCAGTAAATTTAATTAAAAAGCCCAGATACAGATCCTGAACACGGGGCCGTGTCCACTGAACACGGGGCCGTGTCCAGCCTCTGTTTCCGTTTTTATTTTTGTTTTCTGATCTCGAGACTCAGTTGTGGTCTGCTGAGTGATTCTTATGGATCAATACTCAGGAGGTTACAACTACACCTATGAGGAGGATGATTATAGGGGTAATTATTGCACTAATTGTCGTAACGCACGATCGGTTCAAAATAATCGCTCATATCAACCATCCAATTCATACACCTACTATGAGGAGCCCAGGTACGAGCCATCAACTTCATACACATCCTATGAAGACCAAAGGTATGAACCTCCTCCTTCATACTCATACTTTGAGGAACCAAGATATGAGCCACCACCTTCGTATGCTTATTATGAGGAACCATGGCGTGAATAACCCACCTCATATGAGTATTATGAAGAACAAAATTACGAACCTTATCCATCATATGCTTACAATGAAGAACAATGGTGCGAACCATCTACTTCATATGGGTATTATGAGGAACAAAGGGTCGAACAACCGGATTCAAGCTTAGAAAATCCTGATTCTTTTTCTATAACCGAAGTAACCGATAGGATATTAGAACACATAAGAGTTATCGATCGCTGTATAAGAGAATCTCGCGCAAGGGAAGAGGAGTCCCGCGCAAGAGAAGAATTAAAAAATGAAGAGATAAATGAAATTGTAAAAATGGAAGAACAAATAAGTTAAAAACCGACACATGAGTTAAACAACGAAAAAGGTGAGTCCGACAACGTTAAAATACATGAAGAGTCTAATTTTGAAGAAATTAACCTCTTGTCACCTTCTTTCGAAAATCATTGTTTAGTACCCACTCATGCTAAGTTTTTAAAAGAGTTAAACACTAACACTAAAATTGACGAAACGGTAAGTGTTAAGTTAACTAATGATCAAACCTCGCTAATAAAAGAAGACCCATTTGAAATTAACATTACACCGGTTCCATGTTTCTTTCAAAATTCGTTTATTAGTAATGTCACAATTGATAAAGATCTTTGTGTTAACATAATGCCTAACTACATTTTCGAAAAATTAAGTATTAGTGATTTTTCTCCACTTCAAATACCTATTTTTCTATCCAATCGGAAAGTAATAAAATCAATCGGTATAGTTGAGGATGTATTGGTTCAAACAAATCAAATGGTAATCCCGACCGATTTTGTCATCCTCGATGACGCTCCTCTAGTGTTGGGACGACCATTTGTAAAAACTCACGAAGCTTTGAAAAACCGGAAGTTCAACAATCTACCTCTTCAATTAGGGGCATTTAAAAGAAGTGTCGATCTTGAGCGATCAATGAAATATCCATTCGGCAATGACGACCCCCTAATTGAAGATGAGCCAGAACCACCCGATAAGGTGGGTCTAGCCAAGGACCCTTATAAACGTGGCGCACCACGGAGGCATTCCGCGGAACTATCCGTAGTTTTAGTTTAGATTAACTTTTACGTTTTCTAGTTTAGTTTTTTTTTCAGAAATAAAACACACTCGGGATGGTGAAGGATGATAAGGGAAGCTTGAACCAACACCCCATGCACAAAGACAGAGCTTCCCGACAATTTTTCTTCATTACAGCAAGTTCAGCACGGGGCCGTGCTCACCCCAACACGCCCCGTGCCCAAGGTTCTGTAGAAAATGCCCAGTTCAGGTACCTGGACACGGGGTCGTGCTCACTGGACACGCCCCCGTGCCCAGCCTTCTGTTTACTTTTGGTACTGGCAGTCTGGACACTGGGCCGTGCTCAGCCAACACCACCCCGTGTTCAGCCACCCAGTACCATAAAATCTTGTTTTTAACCCACTTTTACACATTTTAATCAACCGAAAAACTTATTTTTGGGACACATTGAGGACAATGTGTAATTTAAGTGTGGGGGGATGCTAAAACCTTGAATCTTGCAAGTCCTAAATACAAGCCTTACACAAAACTCTATTGGAACCGCTAATCACCCCAATTTTTTTTCAAAAATTTTCAGTTTTTTTTACTTGTCTAGGTTTAACTTGGGAATTTCAAAATTCTAAAAAGGTTATATTT
The DNA here is from genome assembly GCA_030545235.1 of Helianthus tuberosus. Taxonomy (NCBI): domain Eukaryota; kingdom Viridiplantae; phylum Streptophyta; class Magnoliopsida; order Asterales; family Asteraceae; genus Helianthus; species Helianthus tuberosus. The sequence goes on from CM060407.1 coordinate 39,613,736, forward strand.
TTACGAATTTACAACCGATAGCGTCGTGATAAAAAGAACCAACATAAGAAATTATGAAAAGGCATGACAAGCTTAGTTAAAATTTGATTATATATACTTGATCACATAAAAACCCATTCCCACAAAAGTGAGTTTTGAGCCTTTATTGAGCATACAATTACATATCATTAGACTAAATGCTCATTTTTCGTTTCTTGTGTGAATAGCCGCTTGGTTCTTACGAATCTAGAACTTGCCATGAAGATACATTCCCGGTCCTTACCAACTTAAACCTGAGTAAGTAAATGATGGAGGCATTAGGACTAACCCTTTTTATTTCTACACCATTATTTTTTCTCTTTTTTTTTACCACCTACCAAAAATCCCCCTAGTTAGCCCCTTTGAGCCTAAACCATTTCATTTCTTAACCCAAAAACAAACACCCTTTCACCCACCAAAACCCTTTTTATTTTTAACCCTTTGTTTTAGTAACAAGCTCGGTTTTTCGGATGACTTTTCAAAAAAAAAAGAGTTGATGATGAAGCAAAAGAAATAAACAAGCAAGTTCATCAAAAATAACTTTGTTTGAATAATGGCTTCATCAAAATAAAAATTGAAAAAAAAAGAGGTCTTACGAAAACCGATGCTTTTTACGCTTTTCGCCCTTTTCCACTAACCACCAACCCAACCACCTACCTTTAACCCAAGCCTAACCCTTCACCCAAAAGTCCTCTTGATATTTACAAAGGTATATAAGTTAAAAAGGAGGAGGATTGATTGCTTGGCAATCCTATGGTAGGAGTAAGTTCCATGCCGCTCTCGAGTGATCCACAAAAATACATTTTCGGCTGAGTGTTGAGTGATCCCCATGAGGTATGTGAACTTGTATATAAATAAAATTTTAAAGAGGCATGTTATGCCCTAATAAGTAATTTATCTTATGAAAAGTTTTAAATAAATCGTGATGAATAGGATTGTAAATAAATAAAAATAAAACTAAGTAAAGAATCTTGGAAATCCCGACACTCTATGACAAGCCCAAAAACCTTCTCTTCTACCCATTCCATTTGGGAGTGTAAAGCCACATTATAAAGAGTTTTGCTTGAGGACAAGCAAAGATTCAAGTTTGGGGGTATTTGATGTGTTCAAAATGTAACATATAAATTTCATCAAATGAGGCATAAAACTAACCCTTTTTTAGTACTAATGTTGGAAAAAGTGTGCTTTTGTCTTCCTTTTGTATTTTCAGGATTAAATGAGCTCAAATTAACAAAAGAAGCAAAAAGGCAGCTAAATCTAGCATAAATACAAGAAAAGGAACAAACGTTGCATGCCCGACCCCCTTCAACAGCATCTCCCAAAGCAAAAACAAGAAGAAAGCTGAGCATGGGGCTGTGCCCAGCTGAGCACGGGGAGTGCCTAGCTTAGCACGGGCCGTGCCCAGCTCAGCACGGGGCAGTGCTCAGGATGGACAGCTCTGGCACTAAAGACAAACCTGTAGAAGCTTCTATTTCCCACCACGGGGCCGTGCCCAGCGGACACGGGGGCGTGGCGAAAATACAGCAGGCGCATTAATTGTAATTGCGAATTACAATTAATGAAGAGAGAGAGTGTCAGACGGACACGGGGGCGTACCCAGCGGACACGGGGGCGTGTGGAGCTAATAAAGACAAACTGTATTAATGAAGAAAGAGAAAAGGGTGGACACGGGGCCATGTCCAGGCTTCAGTACAGGCTATAAATAGGAGTGCTTGGCTCAAGCTCAAACCATCCCTTGGCACACCACCTCTCTCACACTTCATCCACCACCCACCACCACCATAACACCATCATCCACCACCATCATCCATTGTCCATCGTAGAGTGTGTGAGTCGTCTCGGGATCCAAGATTGATCGTAAGAGTTCTTGACAATCAAGGCCATGTTTGCCTAAGTCTCTTACATCACTTGGTGAAGACAAAGTGTCTAGTATAATACTTTTTATTTCTAATCTTTTGCACTTTTTATTTGGTTTTGTATTAATGACTTTAATAACTAGTTACTTATGTTGAAGGTGATCTTTCCTTATCGTTTGTCCGTGGTGTCTTGGCATTATTTTACTGTCTATATAAAATAAAAGATTTTCACCATTCATATCTCCACGGTCTATATGGAGGTATGTTGGCTACCTGGTCGGGGGGTTAAGGGAACGGTTTGGTAAAGGTCTTGCCATTGTTCAGCGTTTAGAGGTCCTGCAATGGACCTGGGTCAAATTTAGTAGGACCTCCTTCAATGCTTCACGGTATTGGATGGCGGGGGTCCAAACTCTTTGATCCCCTCATAAGTTAACTACTATTAATACTATAACCCGACTATTTAGGACTGTATCCCTGCTGACTCAGACTACTTAGCTGAGGGTAACGTCACCGCCAAAAGCGGGGCCTACCATAATATTGCATTAATAACTTAATTCATTATCTTCCAATAATCCACCCTTTTAGGATTGTATCCTTGCTGACTCAAACTACTGGGGTGAGGGTAACGTCACCTTCAAAAGAGGGGCTTACTACAATAACTAAGATAATCTCTTAATTATGTGCAAAAGTGCGGAAATAATCAAAGGTTATACTAGATACGAGTCGGAACCAAGTGATTCATCTTGTCTATCTGTTTTCATTTTATTTTTATTTTCAGCATTTTAGTTAGTTTTTATTTTTCTTAGTTTAAAACCTTTTTCTAAACTTTTTATTTTGATTAGACGTTGAGGATAAACCGGTACTAAAAGCTCTTGTGTACTTGGACGACCTCGGTATCTTACCAACGCTATACTACGCTCACGATGGGTGCACTTGCCCATATGTGTGTTTAGTGTTAGTAAAATATCGTGTTTTATAAATTTAAAACTTGGCTAAATATAAGTGTTAAAAAGGGCTTAAAATATACACCTAATATATACGACACTTCACACGCATCAGTGGTATGGTCTTAAATACTTATTATGAGGTTTTTGGGACCTTACCCCTTCATCATGTATACCAACAAGGTGAATCTTTTCAAATTAAAAGTTTAACAGCTGCAACTTTCACTAGAATGTCAGCACCTTGCAAAACACAAGCAGAGGTGCCTGAGCAGAATTTAGCAGCTACCACTGCTCCTCAGGTATCTGCTGCTGAGCCCACTGCTCCAGGTGATCATAGTAGCACAACCACTGCAATGAAACCCACACCTGCCATTACCAAAAAGACCAAAAAGAAATCATCCAAAAAGCCACCCAAACCTAGTAAAACGGCAACTCTGGAAGATGAGATCCCAGAGCAATTGCCAGTGACAAAACAAAAGTCACCAATAACCACTGCTGCTACTTCCTCACAGCAGATGGAAGAAAGATCTCCACCATTGCCTCAAACTCCTCCGATATCCTCACAAAAGGATTCGGTTGTAAACACAGGGACCCAAGATTATGAAGTTCTGGATCCAATCGGCTCCATCTTCCTCAGTCCTGATCCGAAGGACATGTCTCTTTCTACACCTATTCCTTCACCCGTCACATTACCACAATCAATGTTACCTTTGTTGCATGCAGTTGCTATAGCTCAGACACAAACCAGTTCCTCTCAATCACCTATCACTGAGAGTATACTCCCACAAGTGACTGGGTCTGATGTTCATACCTCTGCTAGCCCAGCAACAACTGAGGAGGTTACACTGTAGGAATTACCAGTAATTCCTGTCAGTAGTTCAAGTGGAGCAGCAACTACTAATGTTGGACCCACTGGTCTACATTGGGTCAGTTGTTCCATAAATAAGACTCCCTTGAAGGCAATTTCTTCAGAGACAACCAAGGCAACCACTGGTGTGTTTACTTTAACAACTGGTGAGTTGTTCAAGGTGTCCACAAATGAAGAAAGAAGTCCCCAGTACCAAGAAAAAGGGGCATCAGTAGATGACTTTTGTGACATATTCCCTAAGTCTGTTGCTGATACAACCACTGTTGGTGGGAAATCAGATGATCCCACTAAGTTGGGTGATGGTTTAAAATACCAAGAACTGATGGACATAATTGACACACTTGACACATCTGTTGCTGAACTAAAAAATATGATGCAACAGCTGTTGGAAATTCAAAAGGTACCACCCACTGTTGTTCCAGCTCATGCACCTGCACAACCTGCACCTGCTGCAAATGAGTTATGGAACTTATTTCAACCCCTGCTCCAACAACAAAGACAGTTGACTGATCAGCAGCTTGACATAGATGTCCAAAAGCTGAGGAACATGATGGAGTCCAGATTTAAAGACACCCAAGCTGACATCAAGGCCATAACGGGCCATATCTTGAACACCACTGGCAAAGCACCTCCCACTGTTCTCTTCCTTGATAATCCACCCCCAGATAATGCCAAAAAAAGGGAGAAGATCAACCTGTGGAAGAAGAAAGGGATTGAAGATGGTCTCTACATTGAGCCACAAAAAGATTGTATGACTAAAGACACTCCCTTGCCAGATGGGAGCCAAAAGATTGATTTTACCACAAATGCACTTGCTAAAGCAAAAGCAAGTGTAAAAAGGGATAGAGGGGCAAAGGATAAATCAAGGTGGAATGAGGAGAAGAGAGCTTACATGGAGCTGGATGCACAGGGTTGTTCTGAGCCAAAGGATGTTAAAAATCCTGACCCAAAAAGAAAAAAATCCCACTAGAAAAGTGAGGGAACCCAAATCCACACCATCCATACTCACAAAGCATACTCCAAAACCACCATCTAAAAGCCCTCAACATCAATCTTCCACCCAAACAGCTGTTGTATCAACAACTGTTGATACCTTAGTGGTTTCAGCAGTTGTTAAACCAACAACCACCACCTCAATGACAACAACTGCTACTTCAACATACACTACTCAAACACCTGATCTCACTAAATCATCCACCACCACTTCAACCACATCATCAACCATCAAATCATCACCTGCCACAGTGCAGAAGACTTCTACTGACACATCAGTAGTTGTAATGACACCTCAATCTTCCACCCAAACAGCTGTTGTAACTCATGTTGTATCAACAACTGTTGGTACCTCAGTGGTTTCAGCAGTTGTTAAACCAACAACCACCACCTCAATCACAACAACTGCTACTTCAACACACACCACTCAAACACCTGATTTGACTAAATCATCCACCACCACTACAACCACATCACCAACCATCAAATCACCACCTGCCACTATGCAGAAGACTTCTACTGACACATCAGGAGTTTTAATGACAACAGTGGTTGAAACACCTGTTGTTTCAACAACTGTTAGTCAAACACTTCTCACTTCAAACACAACCACTGATCCACCCAAAACATCATCAGTCTCTCCTCAACCAAAAAGGAGAAGGTTAATTTTGATTGATGATGAGCCTTCACCTTCACCAACATCTTCACAACCTCTACCACTTGTCACTTTACCAAACCCTGTACCTCTCTCTTCAATACAGATACAAAAGCCAATCACTGATATTGCTCCTGCAGGTGTTCAATTTCCTCTAGAACTTATTGCTGTCAGAGAAGAGATCAAATCCTTCTACTATGAGGATGATCCTGCAAAAAGGAGTTTACCATGTGTTGAAGGATATCCTAGGCCTAATAATATTGATGAATATTTAAAATTAAAGGCCAAACAAGCAGAGGATATTGCTAAAAAGAGAATCAACAGGGAAGACTGACAAAGAATATCAAAGTTACTACCAATTTTTGCTTACTCAAGTCAATTCCCTGGAACAATTTGCAAAGAATGTTTGTCAAAAATTATTAGAAAGAGCAGATGAATCTCTGAGAAAAGACTATGTTGAGAATATCATGGCTCACAAGAAGTATAAGGGAGAGAAGCATATGTACAAAGATTGGACCATTCCTGAGCTTGAAAGTGAAGCAGCCAGGATCCGAGAGATGCTTAAAAATAAGGTTAAACACACTCCTCCTGACTGGAAAAAAATTCAAAAAGAATGTACCTGACAAGGCTTTAGAGTTAAAGAGAATGAAAGAGGAGCTGATAGCAGCTGACTATGGGTCAAAGAATTCAGTGTCAAAGTGGAGAGAAGATAGGGTCAGGGCCACTTACAAAATGTTGGAGGAACTAAGGAAGAAAGATCCAAATGTTCCATAAAAACCTGACAATCCTAAAACTGAAGGTTCAAAAAGACCACAAAAGTTACAAATCAAGAGATGCACTGATCCAGCAGGTGCTGCTATTTATCAAAGAAAAAGACAAAAGCAGATGGATACTGAAACCTTGAAGGAACTTATGGCTGGTGATGAACTTGTAAAAGAAGGTATCAAGAGAATGTTGATAGAAAGGCTTGAAGTGAATCAATCTGCAGGCACAGATCAAATCTGATGGTGATGTGATTCTCCTTGATCTTCAACTGTGCAGGAATGAGGAAGATACAGATTCTGTTTAGCCAATTCTACTTTTTTACTATATAGTTTTTTTTCTTTTTGAGTTTGAATTATATGTTAAACTCACGAAAAATTATTAGTTGGTTTTCAATGTTGATGACACTGATGGCCAGGTACATTATGTTATCATGACGATAACTGGAATAGGTTGATCAATTCTTCTTTTTTTGCTTTTTGTAAATTTTTATCATTTAGTTATGTTGTATAGAAAAGTAAAATATACTAAAGCTTCTTGCTAATAAAGTAGAGCTAAAACAAAAGTTTCATTGAAAATTAAAATTATAGATTTGATCGGTTTGCGGATATTATTAGACATAGATGATTTATTGAAAATGTGTATTACCAAGATCGGTAGGCAAAGTACCAGTATTGAGATGTACCGAGTTTGTGGTTGGGACTTTTAAATGTATACTTAACTAAAATGCGAATGTGAATTCATCAAATATTTGTTCACATGATAGTTTACATATTTACATAGACAAAAACTTTTATCATTATAGTTATTATAATAATAACACATATTGTCTTTAACATTATTTTATAAAGATATAGATCTAAAGACCAAAATTTAAATGATATATTATAATCTGTTTTTTAGTATTTGATTTCGATCATTACTAAACCTACCCGTGTGGTTACACGGGTCCTACACCTAGTCTTTTCTTAGACTGGAAGGTATGGGGGCCGGCTTAGGCCCGGCGGGGCCCGACGCCGGTCCCCCACACCGCCCCCCCCCCCCGGCCCGTTCCGGCTTGACCAGCAAACCACAGACGTTCTCGCCGGCCCACATTTTCAAATATATAGCCGTTAATAACGGCTAGTTTTTTTTAAAAAAAAAATTACTTTTCCACTTTAAATATATACCACTTTCATCCATTTTTTATACCATTCTCATCCATTTCTTCCCATTCTTCTCCCATTCTCATCCATTTTTATAAAAAAAACACTCCCATTTTTTATACCAATCTTCCACAATGGCATCTAATCCTTGGTGGTCCTCGTCTTCTTCGGACGAAGAGGAGATGTTTTTTCGCAAACGCTGTGGTAAAGGCGGCGGAGATTCTTTTGGAGGAGGAAGAGGAAGATGGCTCGTCTGAAAACGTTATTACCAGACGAATACGGATTAACAGAGACCGCGAAGGTTTGTCATTAATAAATTTTATATATTTATATATTTCCTCGTATTTATATATTTTTCACGACAGGAGCGCACGAGAAATTGGTGAACGGTTATTTTTCGGATGCACCCCTTTACAACGCCGACACTTTCAAACGAAGGTTCCGAATGAGTCGCCGTTTATTCACACGGATTGCTGATGATTTGGCGGGGCTAGACCCGTTTTTCACTCAACGACCCGATGCTCGAAATTATGAAGGGTTCACCACGTTACAAAAGTGTACTGCGGCCATTCGCCAACTGGCGTACGGGACAGTGGCCGACGCTTTGGACGAGTACTTACAGATGTCGGCAAGAACTGCGCGGGAATGTTTGTATCGGTTTTGCCATAATGTGGTGAAACTGTATAGCAAACAATATTTGCGGAAACCAAACGCGTATGATGTTCAACAGTTGTACCAAGCTCATGAAGCAAGGCACGGGTTTCCGGGAATGCCTGGTAGCATTGATTGTATGCATTGGGCGTGACATAACTGCCCGACTGCGTGGCGAGGCCAATACACGCGAGGTGATCACGGCTATCCAACCTTAATACTTGAGGCCGTGGCGTCACAAGATTTGTGGATCTGACATTCTTTCTTTGGGCTCCCTGGTTCACTCAACGACCTCAACGTGCTATACCAATCGACGATCTTTAGCGATGTCGTTAATGGAATCGGTCCGGACACCCGTTTTACAGTTTCAGGGGTTGAGTATAGACGCGGGTATTATCTTGCTGACGGAATATATCCGTCTTGGTCTACAATTGTCAAGACTATTTCATTTCCCGATGACGAAAAAAGGAAAAAATTCGCCAAGCGTCAAGAAGCTGCAAGAAAAGACATCGAACGTTGTTTTGGTGTTTTAAAAAAAAATGGGCCGTCCTTAAACAACCGGCACGTGCGTTCACACCGAAGAGGTTGCGCCTTTGTATGTACGCTTGCATTTTGCTCCATAACATGATTATTGAAGATGAAGGTCGGGCGATTTGTGAGTATGATGAGAATGCATCTTACCGGAATACTGTCCCGGTAGATCCGACGCAACAGGATTTAAACTCGTTCGCGCTAACCAACGACTTCACGCATGTAAACCTTCAACAGGATTTGGTAGAACATATATGGAACAACGTAAACGTCGGGGACGGTGACGGAGACGAAGACGAGTAGGTTTTTATTTTTTAGGAAATGTATTTTTTTTTTCGGAAACGTTTTTTTTTTTTAGGAAATGTAATTTTTTTATGTTATGAAATGACTTTATTTATGTTGTTTTATGTTGTATTTTTTAACTTTTATAAAGTTTTTATTAAGTTAATAAAAAAACAATTAGAAAATTATAATATATTGAGGTGGGGTAGCCCCATCCTCCACCCTCTGAAAAGTGAAGGAGGCCCATCCTCTACGAGCCGGTGATATGGCGCCTACGTGGCGGCCCATCCTCATTGGGGGATGGGCCTCCCATACCTTCTAGTCTTAAAATACAATATCCAACACCACCGTCCAGTCGTCCACCAAAAGCTGATTTTGTCCGTTCGAACATAAAAATCTAAAAATAAACGTTTAAAGGACTAAACCAAAACGTCTTGCATAATACAGGGACTATTATTCAAACACAAAGCACCCTATACTACACATGTCAACGAGAGCTTAAATTCAAATTTTGACCCACTCACTCACTCGCTGACCCCTGCGTACAAACCCTCACTCCAAAATTCAAAATCACACTCTCACTCACACAATTTCACCCCAAAATCACCATCATTCAACGCAAAATCTAGGGTTTGAATAAACACAGGATGAATGCGGTAGGTAGACACGGTCAAAGTCAAAGATCCGGTGCATCTGGAGCTCATCACCAGCGGCAATACTCCGATAACTTTTTGGAAGCCACATCTTCGTCGGCTAACGGCCGGTGGCTACGACCGCCTTCCAACGCTTCTTCTGTTAGTATATTTTTCAGTTTGTTAATGTTTATTTGTTGTTTGAATTGTTTAGTTGTTTCGATTTTCGAATATTGTTTAGATCTGGTTGTTTGTTGTTGTAGGTTAGGGTTATGAATTTGATTTGTGATTGATTTGGATTGTAGGACTTTGGTTATCAAGGTGCTAGAATGTATAATAATAGTAGTAGGAATGTTGTTGGTGCGCAGCGCTCGTTGAGCGGTGGGAGTGATTTGTTTGCTGAGGCGTTGACGCCACCGCGACAGAAGCACGGTGGCGGTGATGACAACAATGGATTTAGTCCTGGCTTGTTAGATCTGCATTCGTTTGATACCGAGCTTATCTCCGAGGTACGTTCGACTTCTTTCCCATTGTTGGATAAGTTGTTGTGTTATTCTGATTTAGATGCATTCGTTTTTTGCCTCAATTTCATGTATTTCTAAGCGAATCAAGAATCCATTAGCATTTGATTGTATCTGTTATTGTTAGGCAATTTTTATAACCATTGTGATGGTTAAACTGTTTTTTTGTTTGTTAATATGCCGACAGGTGCCTGTAACCAGAACTTATGGTGCTCCGATGTATTACAGTGATCGTGGCAGAGGCTTTGATGATGTAGAGACATATTTGGGGAATAACAAACAGGCTAGTAAAGCTCGAGGTTTGCCTGATAACAATCTTTTAAAAAGTTTTGCTCCAGAAAAGGAGAAGACGAGTAATGTTGCCAAGATCAAAGTTGTGGTAAGCTGATCGTAGTCCGACAATCTAGCTCTTTCAATACAACTATAGTTGACGTAATTTGAAGTTATTATCTGAATGATTGTATTTGTTGTTTTTGAAGTGGCTAATGTTTGTTGAATTTCAGGTGCGCAAGAGACCCTTAAACAAAAAGGAGTTGGCGAAGAACGAGGAAGATATTATTACTACAGAGCCCCATTCAAATTGCCTTACAGTTCATGAGACAAAACTCAAGGTTAGCACTAGATAATGTCACACCTGTATGGCACTCTGGATATGCTCATATGCATGTGCATACTTGAAATTTCTATTTTCTTGTTTTAAAAAGTAAAGTAATTTTTGTTTTGTTTTGGATATGCATGAGAGTTAATGCATGGGCTTGACATTTTGAATGCTAAAAGTAGTGCTGTCTCTGTTTGTGTATGGATATGCCATATCCCACATATGCATAAACAAGAAGCATAAAGTATTGAGAAAAAATAAAGAAGAAATGACAAGCAGATGATGCCTACAATAAAACAAATAGAAAAGACAAGTGTGTATGAATAAGAAAAAGAAGAGAGTGATGAAGAGAAATAGAAGATAGATGTCATAATCATAGTTATTTGGACAATGAGACTGTAAATAGTGCTTTCAGATTTTTTTTTACAGTTTACATCTTTGGATCTCTCCAATCATCTATCTAATGTTTGTTTGAATGGATTTAACTGAATTTATCATGTTCCCAAAAGAGTCAACAATAGTCAAAAGTTGCATATAATTGCACATTATCCATCATTCTCATTCATAACATTGGTGGTATTATCATAGTTTCACCAGCTTGATCATCACCATCCCGCAGGTTGATCTCACGGAATACATGGAGAAGCATGGATTTGTTTTTGACGCGGTACTAAATGAAGAGGTTTCTAATGATGAGGTTAGCAGTTGGGTTGACCGTTGACCAGAAATGCTTTTAGTCCATTTATTTTTTAAAGTTTATAAGTTATTGTGTTTAAATAATTACCTAATTATATAACTACAATAATAATCTGTTTTATAGTCTAGTGAATTAAGAGGCTGTATGCCTTAAAATACATTTATATGTTCCCATTTGACCTTTTAGAAATAAAATGTAATTCTGTTGGTTCTTAATGTCTTCATAGGTTTATCATGAAACTGTTGAGCCCATAGTTCCAATAATTTTCCAACGTACCAAAGCTACATGCTTTGCGTACGGACAAACAGGTACACTAGCTTTAAATAACATTTCTTTCAAAATGGTCAGGTTTTAACTTCTAACTATATTCTGTTCAGGAAGTGGAAAGACTTTCACAATGAAACCCTTACCTCTTAAAGCATCTAGGGATATCCTCAGGCTCGTGAATCATACCTATCGTAGCCAAGGTTTTCAGTTGTATTTTAGCTTCTTCGAGATCTACGGTGGGAAACTCTACGATCTCCTCAATGACAGGAAGTAAGTTCCATCACTATGTTAATGTTTGATCCTACTTAAGTCTTAAGCGGATGTTTGGATGTGCATTATCGAATTATGCTAGTTAAAGCGGTAACAGTCAGTTGTCGTGTTTGGATGAATTGATTCTGTTACGCTATCACTCTTTTGAAGCATTACCATTATTTCAATGATATAAGATTTTTTAAACGAGTAAAATGCCATTTTCGTCCCTGAGGTTTGGCCAATTTTGCGACTTTCGTCTAAAGGTTTGTTTTTTCGCATCTGGATCCAAAAGGTTTGAACTCTTGCCATTTTCATCCGGCTCGTTAACTCCATCCATTTTTCTCCGTTAAGTCAAGGGTATTTCAGTCTTTTTGGTTAACTTAAAGGGCAATTTGGTCTTTTTTAGGGGTATTCAGTCTTTTTACATAAAGTGAAAAAGACTGAATTGCCCTTTAAGTTAGCAAAAAAGACGGAAATACTCCTGGCTTAACGGAGAAAAATGGATGAAGTTAACAAGCCGGATGAAAATGGCAAGATTTTAAACCTTATGGATCCAGATGCGAAAAAACATTTGGACGAAAGTCACAAAACTGGCCAAACCTCAGGGATGAAAATGGCATTTTACTCTTTTTAAACCGTCAAGAAAATATCTTATTATAGCTGATGACAAAGCAATCAATTAACTTCTAGTATTTTAACAAAGTGATTTGACTCTTGTACAGGAAATTGTGCATGAGGGAAGACGGTAGTAAACAAGTATGCATTGTCGGTTTACAAGAATACAAAGTCTCAGATGTGGAAACAATAAAAGAGCTAATCGAAAGAGGGAATGCAACAAGAAGTACCGGAACTACTGGTGCCAATGAGGAATCTTCTAGATCTCATGCCATACTTCAACTTGTCGTCAAAAGATCTGTTGACGGAAGCGAAACTAAACCTCCTAGAGTTGTTGGGAAACTCTCGTTCATAGATCTTGCTGGAAGTGAACGCGGTGCAGATACTACGGACAATGATAAGCAAACAAGGTAATATAATTTATTATTTTTTTAATATTTTATCTGTTTGTTAAATTATCGGGCCTTTTTTGATGTGGGATCTGAAATATGTGATCCAGAATGGAAGGTGCTGAGATTAATAAGAGCTTGCTTGCATTGAAGGAATGCATAAGAGCTCTTGATAACGATCAGGGTCATATTCCGTTTAGAGGCAGTAAATTAACTGAAGTTTTGAGGGATTCGTTTGTTGGTAACTCACGAACTGTTATGATTTCTTGCATTTCACCAAATGCTGGATCTTGTGAGCATACGCTTAATACCCTACGATATGCCGACAGGTAACTACCGAAAACTTGCTTTATAAAGGTGGCAAAATGGGTGAGTGGGGTAAGGTCAAACTGGGTTTGGGGGTTGATCATATTACCAAAACACTTCTTGTCCAACTTTTTAAACATCTTATAAATAAGAGTAAAATGCCATTTTCGTCACTGAGGTTTGGCCAATTTTGTGACTTTAGTCCAAAGGTTTGTTTTTTCCGCATCTAGATCCAAAAGGTTTGAAATCTTGCCATTTTCATCCGGCTCGTTAACTCCATCCATTTCTCCATTAAGTCAGAGGTATTTCCGTCTTTTTTGTTAACTTAAAGAGCATTTCAGTCTTTTTCACTTTATGTAAAAAGACTGAATACCCCTGAAAAAGACCGAATTGCCTATTAAGTTAACAAAAAAGACGGAAATACCCCTGACTTAACGGAGAAACATGGATGGAGTTAACGAGCTGGATGAAAACAGCAATATTTCAAACGTTATGGATCCAGATGCGTAAAAACAAACGTTTGGACAAAAGTCGCAAAACTGGCCAAACCTCGGGGAGGAAAATGACATTTTACTCTATGAATAATTATTGTTAAATATTTACACTATTGGTGACTTTCAGTTCATTTCCTTTTAACTAATTATTTTGTTGTACCACTACTAATTTACAGGGTGAAAAGTCTCTCAAAAGGGAACAAAAAAGACACAACTTTTAGTTCCAAGGAACCAACAGCAGTGTCGATGTCTACTACTGCTTTACCCCGAGTTTCGTCATATGAAGATAACATGGTTGATTCATATCTTGAACAAGTCGAAGAAGACGATTATGAATCCGCAGAAGAGTTTTATGAGGCTGAACAACCGTCATGGAAGAATAATAACTCTAAAGTTGAACCTTATAGCTTCTCAAATGCACCGGATAAGAACAGGAGAACCAACGGTCAAACAAAGTCAAAGGAGCCACCTAAAGCTGAATCAAGAAACTGGAACCCTGATGACGAGTTGAATGCCCTTTTACAGGTATCTATTTTACATATATTTAAAATTTTAATTAGTGCATGCACGTAATAACTTGAGGGATCAATCTCAGGAGGAGGAAGATCTTGTCAATGCGCACAGGAAACAAGTTGAGGATACCATGGATATTGTTAGAGTGGTATGCCATAAATCTATTAAGTTAATTAGTAATAAAATTTTACGAAAAATATCAATGTAGTTTATTTTGTTTGGTGATTGTAGGAGATGAACCTATTGGTGGAGGCAGATGAACCAGGGAACCAGCTAGACGACTATGTGGCAAAACTGAACACAATCTTGGCTCAGAAGGCTGCAGCCATTTTACAACTACAGAACCGTCTGGCTCATTTTCAAAGGCGTCTTAGGGACCATGATGTGTTATTGTCATCTGGTCAGTAAATGGTTAGGATTTGTTGGTCAGAATATGGAAGTTAAATCAGTTGGGCTTTATACAGTATTTGGGTTACAAAATATTCACCCTGGTTATGGGTCAAATCTTTTCATTCATTGTTGTTTGATGCTATGTAAACTCATGATAAAAGATGATTCATTTTCGATTTTTTCCCCTGATTTTGTTGTATCTTTGATGATCTACAATTGGGCTGCGTGTGGGCATTTACCAATAAAACAAACACTGGCCAATGATCTCTAGATCAAGTGGTGGAAGACTTGCATTTCTCTTGAGAGATGCAGGTTTAACTCCAACTTGGTGGCAATGATAGAAGACCCAGGAAAACCTGGGTTGAATTTTTGAGCCAAACGGGTTTTACTGGTAATTTTACTGTCATGCTTACGGGTGAGTGGATTACAGGGTTTTTCTCGGAATTGGTGGTGGATTCGGGTTACTCTCGGAGTACTCTGTTTGTCCAGTGGGTGCCCCGAGAGTGCTCAGGATTGATTCTGTTGGCCGTTCAAAAATAAATAAATAAAATAAAACAAACACTGAGTAACAAAATAAATTTCATATTTGAAAAACTATCTATTATTAATCTTTTTATTTCAATTTTGAAAAACTATCTACTATTAATCCTTTTAGATATATGTACCCTGTAAAAATAATATTTTTCGTACAAAGTGTAAAAAGTCTATATAGGCATGATGTCTTAAATTTTAGGCATAATGTTTTATATTCTTTTGGTATGATATTGTATTGAAAAACACCAAACATAACAATTTAAAACACAATTAAATGTATTCTATGCATGAAATCTAAAACATCATGCGAAGAATTAAATCAGTGTTGTAACACCCCGAAAACGGGTTTGGTAATTAACCCATGTTAATACTAAAAGACGGGTAAAGTGCCGCTAGTAGTAAAAAGAGCCCGAGTTAACGGGACTTAAAATACTACGGATTATAACTCCCGGAACCCACCAAGTAACTAGGAGTATTAACCTAGTTAGTTAATGTCTTGACAGAATAGAACTAATGTGGCTAAGATACCCTTTAAATAACTTGTGTAAAGTGAAGGGACTAAACATGGACAATTGAATTAAAGTTTCAATTAAATAAAGTAGTAAACACAAAACACACACATACGTGGTGTGTGTTCTGCGATTTCAACCAGACAAGGAGGAGGTCCCAAGCTTTAACCCTAAAACACAGAAAATCAACAAATTGAAGCTCAAATCAAAACCCAAATCGATGCATGAACGCATATAAATGATCACCTAGTCGTGGGGATCACAAGGTATGTCGAATTTTCAGATTTGGTGATACTTTGAGATTTTGATGAACAATCATAATCGAAATTCTGGAATGAATGTTAAATCTATGAGTGTTATTTTGATTATATCTTGGTTTAGAAGCAAACCCTAGTAGAAATCTTGATGAATTGTTGTCAAACAAGGGATTTGATAATTACCCTATTATGAGCTAAGTGGGTTTTGGTTGAATTGATGTTCTAATGGTGTTTATAAACATCATACTAACTCATAAGAATGAACTACTTGAGCAAATTAGAGAGTTTGTTAAGAGTTCATAAGTAACTAGAAGTGGGTCTAGACATAAGAGTTAAACCATGATTTTGATGATCAAAGTGGGTATATGCTTATATTGACTGAAATTTACATGTTGATTTATCATTACTTGAGGTAGGAATTTGATGACATGTTAGTTAATTTGTCACCTCAAAAGATGATGTTCACTAAGTGGTGATTTTGATGTTAATCTTGGTAAAAATAACTAGTTAGGAACTAGTTAGTAAATATGTAAAATTATGCACATTAGGTGTTTGTTAAAATGCCTAAATGAGAACTAAGTGTTGATAATGTGCCTAATTGAGTCTTGTGAACTTGATAGTGCAATCATATGTGTTAATTGGTGATTTGACTTTTAAATAGTCAAACCGACCATTAATAAGATCGAATGGTAATTGTGATAGAAAATATGTAAGATGGAATAGTCATAATTAATGATGACTAATATAACCGTCTTACGAATTATGATGATAGTTTGACGCTTGACAAGCTAGGTGGAGGCTTGGAAAGGAAACGGGTCAAACGAAGCAAGTATGAAGGAAAAGCGTAATTCGGATGCAAGGTAAGTATAGCTTACACTAGTCTTAAATTGTGGAATGTTTTCTTATCATATAAATTATGAATGAGATATCTAAACAATTGAAATATGATGTTCCGTCGTGTAGTCGAACGGAACAAGAAAATCAAAGATGATAGAAACCATAATAATGGTTAAAAAGAAGTAAATCGATAATTTGGTCATATTATGTCGAAAGCAATACACGGTTTATAATTAAAATGACCGTACGGTGTTAAACGGGAAGAGTCATGTAGAGGAGATGATAATAAATATCATCTCGCAAAGATAAATGGTCAATTCGGCCAAACGGGTCAAAATGTGTAGACAACACCTTTTGACTATATAGACTAATGATTCTTTTGTCGAGTCATATGCTTACAGGAATAGATATCCAATGGATATTCGCATCGTTCTTAATTAGCGAATATAAAGCAAGGTATTAAAATTGGGTCTAATTGTTGATCCGAGCCAGGTACGCATATTTATGATGTATGTAAAAGTGCTAATTTGGTCGAATAATTGGTGATAGCCCTTCATTGTAAAAGAAGGACCAAAATCGACCAAAACGCCCTTGTAGGCTAAATTGAACAAACAACCCTTAGAGGTTGTTTGGAAAGGAGTCTTATGATTAAACAAAAGTTTAGAACGAGTATGGGTAGTGAAAGATGTAATTCTTGGGCTAAAAGACTCCATATGAGTCTTTACCGCAAAATGATATTTCAAGGGAAATAAATCCGGAACACATAGATATCTACTTTAAATCCAACACACATTTAGTAGTGATGGAAGAGTACTAGATAAGAAATATAGGTTACAACGCTAGATTTGAATGAAAACGAAATTGAGCTTAAAAGTGCTTAAAATATCCTTAACGGGTCAAAATAAGCATACTAGTGAAAACGGGTTTAATTTGTGTAATAAACCTATGATTAGAACCTAATATGTTATATCAAAATTATTTGATGAAGTGTATCAAATATAGGAATCAAATAAATACGTTTGTTTGATAAAATGCATAACCGGGACAAAATTTGGTATAAAGGGTAATAAGCCGAAGACTTAGAAGTCTTAAATTTTGTTAAGCCGAATGTCGGATTTTAACTCCAAATGATGGAGAATCAAATTACAAACACGTAGGAAGAAACGGTAGGTCAAACGGATAAACGGTTTGAAAGATACGAAAGATTTCGTGTCAAGTTACGGCAAAAATGAAAAGCTGGAATGCAGGGTCCACCGTAAATTACGGTGCCACCGTAATTTACGGTGGAGCTAATATATTTACGGTAGGTTTCTACTGTTTTACGGTGGAAACTTAAATAACCAGAGGCCACCGTAAATTACGGTTCCACCGTAATTTACGGTGGTGGCCAGATTGAAAACTTGGTTTTTGTTATAAATTGTTTCTCGGACTCGCTTAAATACGTTTTAAGCCCTGTATGACTAAAGCATTTCACGTTTATGAAATGTAGGTACACCTTGGATGCCGGAAGACGATCAAGCTCAACGAAGAACCGAACACGATAAAGACACACGCTTTCGCACTTTGCTACGTTGTAATTTTTAAACAACGAATTCAACCACGTGATGTAGGATAACTCATGATTTGTAAAAGTTTCAACAAACCCGTATTTTTATAGCATGTGTAGTCTTAACTACACATCTAATCGTCAGTAATTACATACAAAATCGTTAATTAGTAACTAGGGTGTTACAAGTGTGTTTTAAATTAAATGTCTAGAATACATATGATGGTGTTATAAATTGTCGTGTTTGATGTTTTTCTATATAATACCATATCAAAATAATATAAAACACTATATCTAAAATTTAAAACACCATGCTTACATAGACTTCTTACACTTTGTACGAAAAATGTCCTTTTTACACTAACCTTACCCTGTGTGTATATATTTCATTTCTGAGATTAGTGGTTTCAGTCTATCTCTGCTTTTGATTCTAGGAAAAGCAATGTACAGAAAAAACTAACTCTAGATATTGATTGTCCTTGAATTTTATTTATTGTCATCGTGAAACATACCACCAGAGATAATTGTCTTCTTTGATCTTGTGTATTACATTGGAGTTGAATAATTGATACTGTGTGAAATAAAAAAAATATATGTATTTATTGAATTTTTCACACTGAATTTTTTAAATTGATTTTTCTTAAGTTATACGTTTTTGTTTATACAATCTAAACATATTATTCAAATTAATAGTAAATTTCTTATTAAAGAATAATTATATAAGAGGATTTTAAATCAAAAAATCGAAATTGTAGATAATTACAAAAATTAGTTTGGAGAACCAACAATACTCATTAAATTAAAATAAGCTGTAAGTAAAAGCTATAAGATTGATAGAAAGAGTATCATGTCACATTAATTAGAATCGTTTTTTTTTTAAGTTAGATAGATTAGATTATATTATTCAATTCACTAATTAAGTGTAAAATGTTAAAAATTCTTGATCTATCGATAATGAACTACATTTTTTTTTATCTATATTTGATATTTGAGTAAAATGTCATTTTAGTCTTTGAGGTTTGGCCACTTTTGCAACTTTCGTCCGGGTGTCATTTTCATCCAAAGACTTTGTAATCTTGTCTTTTTCATCTCTGAGGGTCAATTTTCGAGTTCTCGCGATAAAAGAAAAAACTAGCGAAAATTTGTAAAAAAAAAAAATGGTATGTTTTTTTAGGCTTTTTTAACTAATTTTCGAGTTCTCGCGATAAAAGAAGTTTTTAATTGAACCTTCCCATAGACAAATTATATAAATGTAATTACCTACGTATACATTTACAAGTTAAAAGGAATAGTGCCAGGCAGCTTGCCTGGCATTTTCCTATTGTACTAGCCCATTTTTAATTTAATTTTATTCACAGATTGAAATTACGCTTTCGTCCTTCGTTTAAAATTACGGTTTTGCCCCTAGCTAAAAAATAAAATTATAATTTTGCCCCTAGGTAAAATTACGTTTTCACCCCCAGCTAAAAATAAAATTATAATTTTGCCCTTAACTCAAAATTACGCTTTTGCCCTAGATTCAAAAACTCATTTTTAATTTTGTTTCCAGTTTAAAATTACGGTTTCGCCCTCCGTTTAAAATTACATTTTTGCCCCCAGTTCAAAATAAAATGTTGTTTTTCCCTCTAGCTAAAAATTACGATTCTGCCCTCAGCTCAAAATTACGTTTTTGCCTCCAGTTCAAAATAAAATTATGTTTTCCCCTAGCTCAAAATTATTAGCTGCCTTGTCACTTCCCTATTGGACCAACTCATTTTTTATTTAATTTTATTACCAGTTTAAAATTACGCTTTCGTCCTTCGTTTAAAATTACGTTTTTGCCCCCAGCTAAAAATAAAATTATAATTTTGCCCTAGCTCAAAATACGCTTTTGCCCTCAGTTCAAAAACTTTTTTTTAATTTTATTCCCAGTTTAAAATTACGGTTTCGCCCTCCGTTTAAAATTACGTTTTTGCCCCAGTTAAAAATAAAATGTTGGTTTTTCCTCTAGCTCAAAATTACGTTTTTTCCCACAGTTAAAAATAAAATTATGTTTTCCCCCTAGCTCAAAATTATGATTTTGCTCTCAGTTTAAAATCATGATTTCGCCTCCTGTTCAAAATATAACTCCGATTTTGCCCTCTGTACAGACATACATGTTATGAGAGAGAAATATTTGCTATTTTTATTCCCTCAACCTAATTTTTAGCCGGACCCAAAATTTGGCCCATGTTTGATCTGATCCGCTTTTTACCTTTTAACTAGAGGAGTAAAAAAACTAATTTGGGCCTGGTGACCCACAAAACAAACCCGGTAAAAAACTGGTTTGGCCTAAACTAGTTTGGGTCTAACCTGACCTGGTGGTTTGATACAGATTTTGAAATTTATGGATGGGTGGAGAATTAGTTCCAACCCGAACCGGTTGAATCAAACTAAAGAAACTAGTAAAAACCGGTTTAAACATTAAAACCCATTTTAAAACCCAATCCAAATCGGATTGGATGGGTTGAGGTTTTCAACCCTAAAACCAGTTCTTTAGCCAACCCAATTTGGGCCAAGCCGGGTTTTTATACACATCTACTTTTAACAATAAGTCCAAGACGGCTTCCCCCATTATTATTCATAACAACCCCCCCCCCCCCCCCCCCCCCCCCCCCCCCCCGCTGCCTAATTTAAAATTTTGTAGTACATGCTAGCTTCTAACCTAACCCAGAAAAAAAGGAAAATGAACTTGTATTTATAAACATTTTTTTCTTTGCCTAATTAAAATTTTTGTATTCCGATGCTAGCTTCTAACCTAACCTAGAAAAAAGGGAAAATGAACTTGTATTTATCAACAATAACGATTATTATTATTATTATAACATTAATGATATCACTATTACCATGTTCATTTAATTATATTTAACATTAGGTGTCCAAACTAAAATAACACTAAGGGTATTTATGGTTCAGAAAACCCGATACACAAAACTTCATATTTTGGTTTCTTTTTTCTATGAAAATTGTTTATCATGATTAGAGGTGCACAAACCGGTTAATTTTAATAACCGGATCGGTTAACCGGTTATACCGGTTAATTTGACTTTTTGACTTTAACCGGTTAATGCTTTAACCGGTTATTACTTTAACCGGTTATTTTTTTAACTGGTCCGGTTAATTACTTTAACCGGTTCGGTTATTTAACCGGTTATTTTCGGTTAAAAACCGGTTTTTTTTGCCTTTTTTTTGAATTTTTCGGTTATTTTTTCGGTTAACCAGTCTATCGGTTAAAAAACCGGTTTAAAAAAACCGGTTAATAACCGGTTATTATACTAAAAACTTGTAACCGGTTACTAACCTACGGTTAAATAACCGACTGGACCGGTTATTCCTAAATCGGTTATTAACCGGTTACGGTTTCGGTTAATAACCGGTTACGGTTAATTAACCGGTTATTTTGTGCACCTCTAATCATGATCCTTACTAGATGGGCCTGATTTCAAGTGATTCAACTACAAGCCCACCTTTCAAGTGAACACCATTAATTTCTCTTAAGCTCATTTTAACCTCCTCTTCACACATTCCCTGGTTGTAAAACTCACCCAATTCTATCTCCAACCATCCATCCTTTCTCTCCAAACCAACCCTAGCAACATTGTCTTCAAATTTTGATCTTGAACCTTCTTCAACCTTGTTTTCACCACAAACACGCTCTAACGATCGTTTCACACATGCATTGTGGGACAATGTTACCGTCCCTCGTGAACAAAATTCACCAACTTCAACCAAAACCTCACATGGTACAACATCTAAACCATAGGCACGATGATGAGCGACTTGAAAAATCAGACATGCTCTATACATTGTGTTTGGTGACAAAATGCGGGTGTCGATCTTTCCTTCTATTTCAAGCCAACTTGTCATTCTAAGCTCTACAACTTCTGCAAATCTGTTAAGAGATATGTTCGATACATAATCAATTTTATGTATAGAACTGTGAAATCACATAAAACATGTATCCATCGTTTTTTCTCCCTCACATTATATCTAACCATCACTACGTATAAGTACTTATACATTTTCCATATGATTCTATTTAAAAATTATTCCGTATCGAATGCATCCGTATGCAAATATATAATATAGACCAACCTTGATTCAATAGCCGGTTTCCAACACCAAAAGAGAGGATTGGCTGACCAAGCAATGTAAAGCTTTCTGGCACTTAGCATGTAACACTTTTTACCCGTCGCTTTGTCTATAAAGAATGCCTAATATACAAATGTAGCAAAAATAACAAACCTTCAAACTAAATAACAAAAAATACAAAAAATTAAATCTTAAGATCAACTTATTCTTGATAAATATATCTTTAAATACCTTGAGGCCACGATCAACAAAAAGTGGACTAGAAAGCTTAAAGAAAAGCTCCTTCTTAGATTTATACTTCACCGGAGACACGCTTTCCGATATGATTTCTTCGTGATCAGGTGGTAAGAACCTATCCCACAACACGTCCGACTCTACAGCCGCTCTAAACACCGAAGCCACCACCACGGACCTACAAGCATCGCGCGGTGACCCTCGGGACAATATGTCAGCTATGCAATCTGCCGGCAAACGCTCCATGAGTTCTCACCAAAAAACTAAAGGTAAATAAAACAATGAATATATAATTTCAGTTTTATTGTGTATATTGTACACACGATGACAACATAAGGTGTATATATGAAGACATTAATCCGGTTATGTTTGGTGGGCTGGAGATCCACAGTTATAATTAATAATTAAGTGTGCGCACGTTATAAATTTGATAATGTGTCAAAGCTGATATCGATGGCTACAAAACTGCAATCACGTCGGCACAAGTGGGCTCGGCAAGTTGGGCAAGTAAAAACAATTTCTTTATCAAATTGAGACTATATATGATGTTTGAGAACTACATTCTCTACCATATGTTTGTTATTTAAGCTGATCTACCACATACTTTTAGGGCCCGTGCCAATGATCTCTAGATCAAGTGATGGAGGGCTTGCATTTCTCTTGAGAGATGCAGGTTTGACTTCCACTTGGTGCAGAGTGAGGCACTGGTGGGCAATGATAGGAGACCCAGGGAAACTGGGTTGGATCCTTGAGCCAAACAGGTTTTACCGATAATTTCACTGTCGTGCCTACGGGCGGGTGGGTTACCGGGTTTTTCCCGGAATTGCTGGTGGACTCGGGTTACTCTCGGAGTACTCCGTTTGTCCAGTGGGTGCCCTGGGAGTGCTCGGGATTGAATTTGTTGGCCGTTAAAAAAAAAAACTTTTAGGGCCCGTTGATGTAGACCGAACAAATGAACCAATTTAATTCCATGATATCGACGTTTTCTTATACCTAGGGGCTGGTGAAGGATAATCGAAAGGCAAGTTGGCCAGTTAAAACAAGTCACTTTAATTCCATGATATCGACGTTTTCTTATGATTTTACAAAACGTAAATATCTTCCGGCTCTACGTTGATAATGGATATAAAGACTAGAATCTTACGATAAAGTTCAACAATTACAGGACCGAAATTATCATTATTTTTGTTTTAATAAATATTATTTTGGTTTGTTTAATTCTTTACATTATTTTATTTTATTTTATTATATATAGAGAGAGAGGAAGGTTAACGTACATTACGGCTTAACGTACATCACGTACGACAGGTAATTACGCACGTTCATTTTAAAATCACGCACGTTATAACTCAAAAATCCAAAATCACGCATGTTGAAACACAATAATCACGCATATTAAAAACATTAATCACGCATGTTATAGAACAAATCACGCACGTTGTCGTACGTGAAATACGTTAAGCCGTAATGTACGATATTATATATATATAGGGGACCGCTAAAATGAGAACCACATCGAGTTGTAAAAACCGTGAGAACTACACCATACGGGGCGAGGTGGACCAATTTTTTTTTCATAAACGTAGATGCGTGTATTATAAACACATTTGTAAAAGAAAATTCAAAAAAAAAAATGTCGTGTGTGTAGTTTTGAGCACCACAAGTTTGTGTTTACGGGTACCGTAAATACTACCGGAAAATTTACGGTACCCGTAAACACACACTTGTGGTGCTCAAAAACTTTTTTTTTTGAATTTTTTTTAAAATGTGTTTATAATACACGCATCTACGTTTGTGAAAAAAAATTTTGGTCCACCTCGCCTAGAGGTGTACAAACCGGTTTTTTTTGAGTAACCGAAACCGGTTATTAACCGGACCGGTTTTTCTGGCCCAAAAAAAAAAACCGGTTTTTTGTTAACCGGTTTCAATTAAGGAAATCTCTAACCGGTCCTAACCGGTTGCTAAAAAAAACCGATTTTTTTCTTCCAAGTTAACCGGTTAAAAAAACCGGTTGTTAAAACCGAATAAAAAAAACCGGTAAAAAAACCGGTCACGCAGAAAACATTCACAGAAGCAGTTTTTTTTTGCTGTTTTTTGTGTTTGGCTGCTGTGTTTGCTGTTTTAACAGCTTTTTTTTTTTAATTTTTTTTAAAAATTCATGTTTTAAGTTAAAAACTTAACAATAATGAAAGTATAATAAGTTAAAACATGCATTAGGTCTCGAAACAAACGGTACATAACAATGAAATACGAACGATAAACATGACAAACGAAATGCTTAAACTTAAACTATTAATCCGCAAGAACGTCCACTAATATATATAATTTTTTTTAGTGGAACTACAATACTAAAATATATCTTGAGAAGCCTCGTTTAATCTTCTTCGGCCGAACCCGAACCCGAACTATTGCGTAGGAATTCATCTAATTCGGCTTCTTCGTCGGTCATTGGGGTTGTCAATTCGGCTTCGACCTCGTCCTCGTAAACTTCTTCTTCGTAATCTAATTCTTCCTCGAGTGAACGTTTGTGTTGAACTCTCTTCGCCGCATCCAAGTAATCTTTTAAGCAAATCGACATCTCAACCGCCTTAGGTGTTAGTCGAGTCCTCCTTATCGAAATCACCCTACCACTAATAGAAAAAACACTTTCCGAAGCTACCGTGGAAGCTTGGACCGTTAATAAATCTCGGGCCATTGTGGCTAAGATCGGAAATTGATTTTTGTTACTTTTCCACCAAGCCAACAAATCAAAATTTTTAAACTCTTGTGAACTCATCATTTGTAGAAAGTTCGACCCACCATACCGACCGAGTTCACTACTACTAGTGTTACCACGATGCATTTGACTCGACTCATCATACAATTGGTTATAAACATACAAATCGGTATCTTCCATTTGACTTGAACCTTCACCGAAAGCGGCGTTTCTCATTGACGCGTGAATGTGTGACGAGATTGAACTATATTTTGTTACATAAACATCAAACAATTTTGAAAGTTGATCGTTGAAACGAGATTTTGCGACTTCACCAAAGTTTGGTTCTTGAGTGGTGTTTAAATTCAATTGGTGTGCAATTTTTTCAATCAAAGACCCGGTTCCAAAAATATTAAAACAAGGGTTTAGAGCGGCGGCACAAGTGAAAACCGCCGGTAGTTCTTTAAAATATTTTCTTAATTTTTCCTTCATTGTATCCGCCATGTTACAATATGGTCTACCTCTAACCGACAACTCGTTTACTTTCAAACACATTTTAAACAAATTGTGAAGTACCAATGAACTTGTTGGATAATAAACCCCCGATAAAGTCTTTGTTGATGTTTTGAAAACTTGAAGCACTTGTGTAACAGTTTCAATAGCTTCCCAACCCGATGGGTGGTAAGGCGAACACTTTCCACGACTAGCCAAAAGGTTATGAAATTCTTGTAAACTTTCCTTTTGCAAAATAGCTTTTTCAAACATAATGCAAGTCGAGTTCCACCTATGAGCAACGTCCCAATTGGGTCCTAAGCATATTCGACCCGCTTCCTTACAAGTTTTAATATATTTTGAATGTCTTTGCGTGTTACTAAATATACTTCGTAACATTCTTTTGAAAGCTTCTTTTTGTGTTTCAATAACCCTTAAACCGTCTTGAACGGCCAAATTTATGATGTGTGCAACGCATCGGCTATGGAAAAAAGTACCCTCACAAATCGGCTTGTATTTTAATTTTAAACGCATTACCGCGCTCGTGTTGTTTGAGGCGTTATCAAAAGATATTGAAAAAACTTTATTTTCCAATTTGTATGTTGTAATACATTTGTCGATTACTTTATATATAGCTTCACCGGTGTGAGGGTAATCGAACAATTTAAACAAAATCGTGCGTTTCATCATTTGCCACGTCGCCGGTTCAATCCAATGGGCGGTGACACAAATATACGAATCGGGTGAACCGTGCGGTGCGGACCAAACGTCGCTAGTCAGGTTAACACCGGTTTCTAATTTTTTAAAATAAGAAATTAATTCTAGTTTAGCTTTTTTCCACAATTTTAAACAATCCCTCCTAAGAGTAGCACGACTTACATGGGTGTATCGTGGTTGGAGAGTTCGTTGAACCATCTTTGTATAGCGTTGGTTGTCGAAGTGGTTGAACGGCAAACTTTCTTGGATTACAAACTTCGCCATTTCATCCCTAACCATATTGAAATTGTAGTTGAAAATATTAGCGCCATCACTTGCCATGGAAGCTTGACCACCAACTTGTTGTTGTTTCAATGCCTTGCAAAACGGTTTTTCAATGTGTTGCTTCAACATGGAGTTTGCGGTTTCGGCGTAAAAACCTTGACAATGATGACAACGCGGTTTTTTTTTACCGTTTGCCATCTCGCACAAATCAAAATGTGACCAAACATCGGGGTTGCGTTTCGTAGGAACAACACGAATCACCGTTTCGGTTGTAGACTCGCCAACATTGACCGAATCATGGGCACTAGACGATGCCATAGCGTTTTGAGAGTTATCGAACAAGAATAAGAGACTTTTTTAGAGTTTTTGAAGATTATCAAGTGTTGTGATTGAACCTAAACACCCACCACCCTTTTATACTAATCTGGAAATGAGTTTTGGTAAAAAAAAAAAAAACAAAAAAAACGGCTCTATACAGCCTCTAACGGTCATATGACCGTTTTCATAGCTGGCACAAAAAAAAACCGGTTTAACCGGTTATTTTAACCGGTTTATTTAGAACGTTTTCGGTTAACCGGTTTTTTTAACCGGTTTTTGTATTAATCGATTTATTAACCGGTTTTTTTATAAACCGGTTTTTTTATAAACCGGTTTTAAAACCGAACCGGGTCTGAAAAACTATAACTGATTAATAACCGGTTAAACCGGTTATAACCGAACCGGTTATAAAAAAACCGGTTTTTAGAAAAACCGGTTTCGGTTTTTTTACCGGTTTCGATTGCGTAATCAGTTTTTTTGTACACCTCTAACCTCGCCCCGTACGGTGTAGTTCTCACGGTTCTTACAACTCGAGGTGGTTTTCATTTTAGCGTGATTATATATATATATATATATATATATATATATATAGGGTAAGGTTCATGCGAGAACCACCCTTATTGCGAGAACCGCGAGAACCAAAGTGAACACAAAATAAAATCTAAAAAAATCAAAAAAGCACTCAATTTTTTTTAATATTTTTTTTAAAAAAAAATCTCTATATTTCGTTACCATAAAAAAAAAACTTTTTTTTCTCGAGTAACAGTTATCCATGCACATGTGCATATGTATCCTTACTTCGACAAATTCGGTAATACGTTATCAGGTATAGATAATTGCACTTTAATTTACAATACCATTCGTAATACACTACTTTTTACATTACCAATATTCAAAATACACATGTATATCATTAGGTATAACCATGATATAACGTGTTTTGGTACAAAAAGTTTGTGATTTTGAATGGAGAAGTAGGCCCATATACATGTTTTTTGGTTAGTTATATCTAGTGGTTGATGGTTTGGTTATTGTTGTCAATTTATGATGTAATATGTTGATTGGATGGTATAAATGGTGTTTACATACATGTAATAAAGTGAAAATATTGGTAATGGTATTGTATTATGGATTGTAGGAGGTAATGGTAGTGTATTATGGATGGTATGATAGATGAAAGGGAAAGTGTATTCAAAGTAGTGTACCAAAACACCTTATTTCATGTTGATACATATAGATGCACATGTGCATTTCTAATATTGGTAATGTAAAAAATATTGTATTACACATGGTAGTGTAAATGAAAGTGCAATTGTCTAATAGTTGTAATGAATTACGGAATTTGTCAAAGAAATGACAAAAATGCACATGTGCATGTTTGTGTATTATGGATGGAATGATAGATGAAAGAGAAAGTAGTGTAACAACACACCTTATTTCATGTTGATACATATAGATGCACATGTGCATTTCTAATATTGTTAACGTAAAAAGTAGTGTAAGTGTAAATGAAAGTGCAATTGTCTAATATTTGTAATGAATTACGGAATTTGTCAAAGAAATGATACAAATGCACATGTGCATGGATAACTGTGACTCGAAATTTTTTTTTTTTTGAATTTTTTTTTTAATGTAAACGAAATATAGCGATTTTTACAAAAAAAAAAAATATTAAAAAAATAAAAAAATTTGGGTGTATTCTAGATTTTTTTAGGTATTACTGTTTGTGTTTCCCATTGGTTCTCGCAATAAAGGGTGGTTCCTAACGGATCCTTCTCCTATATATATATAACTATAACAATGAGTAACTTTTAAATGGCAGTTCCAAAAAAACGTACTTCGATATCAAAAAAGCGCATTCGTAAAAATATTTGGAAAAGGAAAGGATATGGGGCGGCGTTAAAAGCTTTGTCATTAGGGAAATTTCTTTCTACCGGGAGTTCAAAAAGTTTTTTTGTACGACAAACAAATAAGTCCTAAAATATCGGAATAATCAGATCAAAAAATCGGCTCATTAATTTGTTAATATCATAGTGAATATAAAATGAATAATCGGCAATACCCATTTTAATCAATATGAACTCAATATGAAATAGACCCTTAATTTGAATTTTATAAAAGAATTCTTTTGTTTTCTGAATTCTAAAAAAAGAAGAAAGAAAAAATACAAATTTTTTTATTGATTTTATTTTTAAATTTTTTATTGATTTTATTTTTAGTATATTTTCACTCAAATTTTGGTGGTGGGGAGTCTTCTTTTCCCCATCGACCTTTACAAGAATGACAAATTCTTATGTTTCTCGGGAAGGCCAGATATAATATTTTTAGTTCAAATTAATGAAGTGTTTAAACTAATTGATTCCGTGTTAAAAATTTTTGGATAACTTTCTGACTTCTTAATTTATTTACTATATGGAATGAGTTTTCTATATATCTTCAATTTTCAGCCCAATCAATATCAATAAAAGAACTTAATTGTTGCAATGTTATGTACAAAAAATGTGTCAATTTGGAATAACCAAAATTGACATATTTTAAATTAATTGATCAAATTGATTTTTTGTTTCAAATTTATAAAATCAGATAAACCAGAAAGAATGACAATAAAAGTAAAAAATGAAACTAATGAACCTTCAAATTGACCTTTGAACTCATTTTTTTTTATCAATTTGAATCTTTACTAAAAAAACTTATTTGATTGAATTAACTTGTTCAATCTCGACGATTGAACATAAATAGGGTATTATGAGTTCGAGCAAGCCGCTATGGTGAAATCGGTAAACACACTGCTCTTAGGAAGCAGTGCTATAGCATCTCGGTTCGAGTCCGAGTGGCGGCATGCCATCTTCTAAAAAAGATCCAATAGATCTTATAATAAAAATAAATTAAATTCCCTATTTCTATTTCTTAATTAATATAGGGGATTTCCTCCCCTTTTTTCATTTTTATGATATTTTCAACTTTAGAGCATATATTAACTCATATTTCTTTTTCTATTGTTTCAATTGTAATCACACTTTATTTGATAACCTTATTGGGCAATATATATATAAAAACTAGTTTAAAACCCCGTGTATTAAACGAGTTAAATAAATGTAATTTTATATACTAAATAATAAAAAGTTATATATTTATGAACCCCATATATTGTTCGGGTTAAATAAATGTAATTTTATATATCAAATAATAAAAAAAAGTTATATCTTTAAAAACCATGTGTATTACATAGATTAAATAAATGTAATTTTGTATACTAAATACTAAAAACGTCGTATCGCTAAAAACCCCGTGTATAATCGGGTTGAATAAATCTACCAAATAAAAAAAAAAATTACATCCTTTAAAACCATGTATATTACACGTGTTGAATAGATCTAAAAAATAGTTATATCATTAAAAACCATGTGTATTACACATATTAAATAAATGTAATTTTGTATATAAAATACTAAAAACATCGTATCTTTAAAAAATGCGTGTATAGCCGGGTTGAAAAATCTACCAAATAATAAAAAATTATATCCTTAAAAAACCCCGTGTATTACACGTGTTGAATAAATCTATTTTTACATAGCAAATGATAAAAAAGTTATATCTTTAAAAATTGCGTGTATTACACGGGTTATATAAATGTAACTTTGTATAGTAAATAATAAAAAAGCGAAGTAGCCACACCTTCAGCAACCGCCTGAAGTTCTTGTTTGATCAACTCCTCTGCTGAACCTGGAAACAAAAGCACAATGAATTAAACTGCTATACCGGACAACAAATAAATGCTCTTCGTAGCCGTCTCACTGCTTTAAAGTGAATATATAATCAAATCGGCATTGGAGAAAACAGTGGTCGAAACCACTATTGGGTAATATTTTATTAAGTTAAAACAGTGTTTTGTAAAGAAAATAATGGTTGAAACCACTGTTGGCTTAAAACTATAGTTTCAAACCACAGTTTTAACCCAACAGTGGTTTCAACCATTGTTTTCTCCACAAAACATTGTTTTAGCCGAACAGTAGTTTCAAACCATTGTTGGGTAATATTTTATTGGGTTTATTGGGTTAAAAAAGTGTTTTGTGGAGAAAACAGTGGTTGAAACCACTGTTGGCTTAAAATTGTAGTTTCAAACCACAGTTTTAACCCAACAGTGGTTTCAACCATTGTTTTCTCCACAAAGCACTCTTTAGTCGAATAGTGGTTTCAAACCATAGTTTTAACCCAACAGTTGTTTCAACCAACTGTTTTCTCCACAAAACACTGTTTTAACCTAATAAACCCAATAAAATATTACCCAACAGTGGTTTCAACACTGTTTTCTCAAAATCGTTTAAAATAACTAACGAAAACAATATATATCATATTTACACTTAACCCAATAGTAAGTCATGCTCCAAAACATATAACAGAAGCAAGAACGCATATGCCAACTCTTTTTAAGGTGGCAAAGTATACGGTTTATGTAGATTGGGTAACGGGTCAAAATAAGTAGTTTTGTGCGAGTCTGGTTGGATAACTGAGCTAAAACCATTTTTTTCTTTTATCTTGATGCACTGAAAATAGTGACTGTGACTTGAGAAAAATAAGAACGAAACAGTAATCACAAATTATTTTTTATTGAAAGGCAGAGAAGAAAAATGTACAAATTCAAACTAAATTCGAACTATTATATAATCACGACAAAATGAATACCTATGAAGTTCTGGATCTTTACCTGATAGAGAAACGGTCCAGATTATGCCATTATGGATCTTTACACATATTTCCAAACCGAACAACCTCTCTGGAGAAAACATCAAGTTACTTCCTAAAAAATGATACCGTAATTATACGATGAATTAAAATACTATACTTTGAACAATAAAGGAAGAAATAAACCTCTTATCAGAAGCTTCAAAATGTAACAACTCCTTTGTATCTGTAGAAACTAAAAGTTGGACACTTTCTAAATGTAAAATCTCCTTTTCAAGGATCTGGATACTTTCTTCAGAGAGGACTGCATCAAATTGGACCATTTAACAATAGTATTACCTAT
Organism: Helianthus tuberosus; assembly: GCA_030545235.1. Taxonomy (NCBI): domain Eukaryota; kingdom Viridiplantae; phylum Streptophyta; class Magnoliopsida; order Asterales; family Asteraceae; genus Helianthus; species Helianthus tuberosus. The sequence goes on from CM060407.1 coordinate 39,645,654, forward strand.
ATCACATGCAAAAACATACAATTCTATATACACACCTTATTTTTGCATACGCGTTATCACCAACGAAAGATAATGTGCTTACAACATCTATTGTAGCGCAATTGCCTTGACTTAAGGCGCAATTGCCTCGCCTCGCTAGGAAATTGGGCCTAGGCGCAAGAAGCGATGGCTTTTAACAACTATGATCGCATCACAGAGAATTACTGAAATTACACCTATAAAAATCGTGAATGGTAGGGATGGTCGAAGTACCTGAATAATTAGCCTTCAATAAGCAACTCGAGGAAAGTTAAAATGTTATTTACAAACACAACAGAGGAAACATGAGTTGAAACAAATCTCTAAAAATAACAAAGGAAATTTCAAAGCCTTAGTTATTCAAAAGTAAACTTAATCTGCTACAAAATTATAAACTGGAGAGAGTGATACATGGACCTTGTCGCGAGCTCACAATCGGAACCAAGCTTGCCATAGATACACTCATTAAGACTAACCCTCATGACATTTAGAGGCTCCTTCACTACGGTCTTCTCTTCAATAGCCATTCGCGATGTATGTGCTTCTTCTTTTGTTCTTATGCCTTTATTGTGAATGGAATGCGATGTTACAGTAACAAATAATCCAAAATTCTAACAAACTGAGTCTAATCATCCTTGTATGCACAGTGTATATCAATATGTATACCTGTAGTAACTATAAGTACGTTTTAGTGTATATTAATATGTATACCTGTAGTAAGATCGATAATAGCATCAAAAGCATCCTTGTATGCACAGAGGGAAAAGTCATTCCATGCTAGTGTTGCAGTTAATATGGATACACCATCAGACTCGACTAATTCTATATATGAAAAAAAAAATAGAACTCAATTCAAAAGATTGAATCTATTGCATTAGGAATTTACTGAAGAACATAATGTTACTTGAGGAATGAACATGTAAAATGAACTATTCTCAACTAAACCATAAGCCATTGGATGTGTTGAATCAAACAACTGATCTCTGTAACGTTTGAAATCACTAAGAGATTTAAGGGATAACTGAAATTTTGAAATACTCAGGACAGTATAGAGATGATCAATACAAACTAACTTTAAGTAGATAACTGCAAGAACCACCCACATCAACACATGTATCCATTGTGATACATAAGGTGGTTATGTAATCGCATAACTGCCTATATTTCTCACGATTCTCTACTTAGTATTGGTTATATATTGCACGCGCCCTTATCCAAGTTATAAGATCTGTGAAGTCATGTGATCGGCAAGTCTCATAACGTCAAAGTCATGTGAAGATGCAGGTTATAAGATCTGTGAAGTCATGTGATGGGCAAGTCTCAACTATTTCAGATATAACCTTCATAAACCAACATTGCAAATCATAACGTCAAAGTCAAACTGAAGAAGCAAAACTTTATTTTTATTTTTAAAAGAAATGATTCTGATATAAGGTTATGTAAACAAAACAACTTTGAAAGATTAACCATTTTAAGATCTGTGAAGTCATGTGATCGGCAAGTCTCAACTATTTCAGATATAACCTGCATAAACCAACATTGCAAATCATAACGTCAAAGTCAAACTGAAGAAGCAAAACTTTATTTTTATTTTTAAAAGAAATGATTCTGATATAAGGTTATGTAAACAAAACAACTTTGAAAGATTAACCATTTTAAGATCTGTGAAGTCATGTGATCGGCAAGTCTCAACTATTTCAGATATAACCAGCATAAACCAACATTTCAAATCATAACGTCAAAGTCTCGACTGAAGAAGCAAAACTTTATTTTTATTTTTAAAAGAAATGATTATGATATAAGGTTATGTAAACAAAACAACTTTGAAAGATTAACCATTTTAAGATCTGTGAAGTCATGTGATCGGCAAGTCTCAACTATTTCAAATATAACCTGCATAAACTAACATTGCAAATCATTACGCCAAAGTCAAACTGAAGAAGCAAAACTTTATTTTTATTTTTAAAAGAAATGATTCTGATATAAGGTTATGTAAACAAAACAGCTTTGGTCTATTCAATAAAAATTTGAGAATTTGTATGATAAACGTACAGTAAAACAAAAATGTTCCATTTGACAAAAAAAAAAAAAAAAAAAACTTACCAAGAGTTGTTTTCTGGAAAAACTTATTATCGAGTTCCATACGGACCTTCTCCAGTTGCTCGTTTGCTGCAATCAAAGACATCCATGCTTGCTGCAGTTAATAGACTAAGAAAAAAAAAGTAAACATCTTTCTTTCAGGCATTTTGTCGAACACCTGATGCTCGACTCCATAACCCCCAAAAAAATCAAACAAAAAAGTAACAAAAACATAAGTTTACAAACTTGTTGAGAAGATAAAGCATCAACAATCGTCTGTGAGTCGATATTCAGAATCAAACCCTCGCTTAGTCTGAATAAACAGTACCTGAGGGTCAAGATTGGCGACGTAGGCGGTGTGTTGACCTAGGAGATTCGTCATCCCCTTTTTCGCAGTTTGCTGATGGAATTCTCAAGCTCTGATTAGATCTAAAAACTAAGAATAATCGAGCCAATTGCTAATTATAGTGAAAACTAACATATAAATTCTACTATAATTATCACATTAAATCAATCATAGATCTAAGAAACAGAGAGAGAGGAGAAATTGAAACCGTGCTCGGAATGGGAATCGGAAAAGGAGAAGCTGTGAAGAAGGAGGAGGACGTGGTAGGTGTGCAGCCGTTGTTGAAGTTAGAGGCGGATAAGAAAGTATACAGGCCTGGTGATCCGGTTATCATCACAGTCGAGATCCGAAATCCTCCTCCTTCAGGTTAATATGTTTTCATGGACTCTTCTGTTCCATCTCTCGTTTCAAATCAACTTCTCTCATCGGGGACTACCAGAACATGTAAGTATAATGGAGTTCAGTAGAGAGAGAGAGAGAGAGTTAGGGTAGGATGATGATTTTGGGGATGAGAGAGAAATGGATTCAATTTTGAAAGTGAAGCCATGATTTAGAATTTTTTATTAGTGAACTCAGTTTATATCAATTTATATATGTATATATTTTGAATTTTGAATCTGGAGCCAAGATTTTGAATATGGGCAGTGGTTTTGATTGTAGAGGTTTGAGTTTACAACTTAGGTTAAATTTTGGAGATGGGCAGTGATTTGATGGTAGACATTTGAATTTTAAATGTTTTTTAAATTAACCTTTATGATGTAATAATGACATAAGAAAAGCCTTGTTGGACATCATCTCTGGCTGACACATCAGCTTTTCTTATGTCATTGGGATTTCTTCTTTTATAGAAAGTATAGATAGATATAAATATAAAGATAAATATAAATATTAAATAATTACTTCGCTATCACTTCTTACTATCTTATTTTATTTATTTATAACTATGTCGACCGTAAAAACATTAGTTTATTTTTGTTAGTCCCGATCTATCTCTAAACTAGGGGTGTTCATGAGCCGATCCGATCCGATCGAGGGTCTGCTCATGCTCGGATTGAATTACAACCAATCCAATCCGACCGGATCGAATTTGCAAAACCAAGCACAAAAGTGATGCTCATGCTCGGATTGAATTTGAATCGAGCGGATCATTTTCGCTCGGTTTTTTCTCAAATCCTAACTAAAATCGAGCGGATCGTTTTCGCTAGATTGAATTATAAGGTTGCGTTCAACAAAAACAAATCCTAACTTAATTAAAACATGTCCAACACCTTACTAACAAAATCAATACATAACTAAAATCATGATTCCAAAAATGTTCTTAACAATATCAAGAAGCACAAAATAAAGTGTGAAATACAAATTGTCATTTAGCTCAAAAGCCATAAACTTCTTTAAGCTTGATCATCTCCATCCACAAAATTCAACTTCAAATCAACATATAACCTATAAACACAAACATTAAACAAAACCATTAAGTTCTACACATTACATGACAACTTTTATGGTTTGTTAATTAAAATCTATAATATATATATATATATATATATATTAATTATTAATAAGAATAATTCGAGTGAAACCGAGCGATCAACGAGCGAGCGGACCTTTGCTCATGCTTGGATTGAATTTGAATCGAACCGATCCGAGCGGTGATGACTGTCGTAAGGGTCATACAAAACCTAATTAAACTAAGTAGATAGCGTAAGTAGGGTATCGTATCCACGAGGAATTTGTGGTTAGTGTTTAGCTAAATTATTTAACCAACTACTACTAATCTAAAATTAGGGTTTTGATTAATTTAAAGAATACTTTAAACTAATTAAAAGAAAAGATATCAGATTTATAGAACGTAACTTCCTCCAAACTTCAGGTCTAGGTTTCACAAAACTCAGTCTACTTAGTTAATTGGCCATCACATAGACATGATGTTGGAAAGTTGGTTAATTTAGTATGGTAATAAAAAATAGGTCTTTGTCATCAGATCTTTTATAATTTGATTAACCCTATTTACTAGCGTGAGTCAACCTACTCTATGTCACACAACAAGTTACTAGGTTTTGTCATCAACCGAACAAGTTGTAAAGCAAGAACTCAAAACACATGCAAATAGTTCAAATAAACCAACACATCAATGTATTCATACAACTTTGTCAAGGTTAAAAACACATCCAAACAAGAGAGTATAAACTGAGAAAAGTAAAAACCTAAGTGAACTGTCCGTCTGAAGGAAGCCGCAGAGAACCTAGCCACTCATGGTTGTCTTTACCACATCAGTTGTTGTCGCAACCCCGACCCCTATCTCTTGGGAACGGGCGGCCGCGAGCTCAGATTCAGTGATATCTGTGGTTTTGTCATTTTGGCAGCAGAATTTACATCAGGACCGTAGTTAAAAAATATTTTATCAGAGTAAAATACCACATTTTTATAATAATAAACACATGGGTAAAACCCAAGTTTTCATTACAAACATGTTTATAGGGATAAACCCTAATTTATTGAATAAAACATCGTTCTTTATTTAGGTAACTTTTATAGCCACATTTTCCAAGCCTTCAGTGCTGTCCAGCTGGCTTCTATTTGGCTTTCACATTTTGTTACCTGAAACGCGTTTAAAAACATTTTGTCAGTGGGAAATACTGGTGAGTGAATCCCAGTTTAATCAAAACAGGTTTTATCATTGTACAATATTGAGGGCGATCTCGCAATTATATTTGTTTCCAATTCTTACTTTAATTACCACCCACGGTACTGTCAACCCGACTTGTGGTCATGTTACTACTCACATTGTAGTAACAAATTTTGTATACAAAACCCCAACATACCGACGATAATTGTAGAATTACAAATACTCAATCACTGTTAAATGTAAAACAATTGAGGTTTTGTAAAAACAGTTTACAAAAAGATTTACAAAAAGGAGATTACTCACATTGCTACTTTAGGTTTTTCCTTTGTGATTTCCTAGTTATAATCTATTAATTTAAACAATGCACACGCGTTAGTACAATAACCCAATTTACATTAGTTATACCCTCCCCGAGACAGAACTCCAACGACTATGTCGGGCAGAACCTCGACAATCGTTACGGAGCACTAGATCAATCGGGCAGCGTATCTAATACGTAACCGGGGGTTAAAATACTTACAACGAGGCAGAGCTTCGCTAATTAGGGGAGTATTATACCCGGGGTACTATAATTGCTATGTAGAATTGAGAGAGAAAGATCGAATTGTGAGCGACTGAAAATGAAAGCTGATGGCCTCTATTTATAGGTCTGGTCATCCACCTTGTCACGCCCCGCGTAAGTCGAAGGCAAAGCCTTCGCGGCCTACGAGGTAGGGTATGTAGGTCCTAGCTTGGCTGACTCAAAGGGGTAGCCTCGACACGCGTTGCGACACGTGGCAGCAAGGGGTGCAGGCGGGTGGCTAGCTGTCACGCCCCGCGATAGAGTCGCTTAGGGCCTTCGCGGCCCGCGAGCGCTACCAGAATTTTAAATTTTATTTTATTTTTGTTAAATTAAAGGTATTTAGGGTCAAATCTTGTATACAGGGTGTATTTTAGGACGTGTAGGGACGTTCCAAATATGTTAAGAGTGTCAGAAATATTTTAGGAGGGTTGTTATATCCTCCCCACCTTAATTTAGAACTCGTCCTCGAGGTCTACTGGAACATGTCTGGATATTTCCTCTGCATCTCTGATTCGAGCTCCCACGTATAATCTGGTCCTCTCTTGGAATCCCATTTTACTTTGACCAGAAATAATCTCTTGTGTTTAAGATTCTTGACCTTCCTGTCTTCAATCTGTAGTGGCTTCTCTACGAACTTAAATTTTTCATTTACCTCTATGTCCTTAAGAGGTACTACTAATGATTCGTCGGCTAAGCACTTTTTGAGATTACATACATGAAATACATTATGTATGCCTGTCATTTCCTCTGGCGGTTGTAGCTGATAAGCTACATGTCCTATTCTTCTAATAATCTCAAAAGGTTCAACATACCTGGGACTTAGCTTTCCCCTCTTGATGAATCTTACCACTCCTTTCCAAGGAGAAACTTTTAATAGAACCTTATCTCCTACTTGAAACTCCAATGGCTTTCGTCTGTTATCAGCATAACTCTTTTGTCGATCGCGTGCTGCTTTTAGTCGTTCCTTGACTTAAATAATCTTGTCTGTTGTTTCCTGCACTATCTCTGGTCCAGATAGTTGCTTTTCTCCGATTTCTGCCCAACAGACTGGAGTTCGGCACTTTCGTCCATAAAGTGCTTCGAAAGGTGCAGCATTGATACTGGTATGATAGCTGTTATTATAAGAAAATTCTATTAATGGTAGATGATCGTCCCAATTTCTTCCGAAATCAATTACACAAGCTCTAAGCATACCTTCCATCGTCTGAATTGTCCTTTCGCTTTGTCCGTCCGTTAAGGATGATAAGCGGTGCTTAGACTTAGCTTGGTTCCCATTGCTTTTTGGAAACTAATCAGAAAATGAGAAGTAAAACGACTATCTCTATCAGACACAATAGATAAAGGAATACCATGTAATGAAACTATTTCATTTACATACAACTTGGCTAACTGTTCCATACCAAATGTTTCCTTCATTGGTAGGAAATGAGCAGACTTGGTTAACCTATCTACAATCACCCAGATTGTATCATTACCTTTTCGTGTCTTTGGTAATTTGGTAACAAAGTCCATTGTTATCAATTCCCACTTCCATACAGGCATTTCTAATGGTTGTAATAAACCTGAAGGTTTCTGATGTGCAGCTTTAACCTGTGAACATGTTAAACATTTGGTAGCATAAGCTGCTATATCCTTTTTCATTCCTATCCACCAGAAATTCTTTCTTAAATCTTGATACATCTTATCACTTCTAGGATGTATCGTATACTTAGACTTATGAGCTTCTTCTAATATTCGGTGGCGTAGGTTTCCTAATTTAGGTATCCACATCCTTTTCTTATGGAATCTCCAAATTCCATCAGTTCCTTGTTCTAATTCCTTAATCATACCTTTTAATTTTTCAGTATTGTCCTTGATTACTGATTCTTGTACAGCTCTAATTTGCTCATTTAAATCTATCTGCAGATTTAATTTAAGAGAACGTACTCTTTTTGGCTTTTCATGATACTTTCGGCTTAAAGCATCAGCTACTACATTAGCTTTTCCTGCATGATACTGGATATTGCAATCATATTCACTAAGAAATTCTATCCAGCGTCTCTGTCTCATGTTTAACTCTTTTTGCCCAAAAATGTACCTTAAACTTTTATGATCAGTGAAGACAACAAATTTATTTCCATATAAATAGAGTCTCCAAATCTTAAGGGCAAAAATTATAGCTCCTAACTCTAAATCATGGGTTGAGTAATTTTCTTCATGGTTCTTAAGTTGTCTAGACGCATAGGCTATAACCTTTTGACGTTGCATCAACACACATCCATAAGCTAACTTAGAAGAGTCACAATAGACTTCAAAGTCTTCAGTTCCTTCTGGTAACATTAGTATGGGTGCGTTGGTTAATCTTTGCTTAAAAATTCTAAAGGCTTCTTCTTGTTTTGGTCCCCATTCAAACTTAACAGACTTACATGTTAACTTGGTTAAAGGAATGGCTATTGTAGAAAAATATTGAATAAACCTTCTATAATAACCGGCTAATCCTAGAAAACTTCTAATTTCCGTTGGTGATTCAGGGACTTTCCATTTAGTAATCGCCTCAATCTTTGTGGAATCCACATGAATCCCTTCATGATTGACTAAATGTCCAAGAAAATGCACTTCTTTTAACCAAAATTCGCATTTCGAAAATTTAGCGTAAAGCTTTTCTTTTCTCAGCAAATTTAAAAGTGTATGCAGATGCGCTGCATGTTCCTCTTTACTCTTAGAGTAAATTAGAATATCATCTATAAAGACAATTATGAATTTATCCAAATATGGCTTACATATTCGGTTCATCATGTCCATAAATGCGGCTGGGGCATTGGTTAAACCAAATGGCATGACAGTAAATTCATAATGACCATACCTTGTTCTGAAGGCGGTCTTAGGAATATCCTCTTCCTGTACCTTTAATTGATGATATCCTGAGCGTAAATCGATTCTTGAGAAAAATTGAGCTCCTTGCAATTGATCAAACAGATTATCGATTCTCAGTAATGGGTACCGATTTTTAATCATGACTTTATTCAACTCTCGGTAATCAATGCACATATGCATTTACCCATCCTTCTTCTTAACAAACAGAATTGGTCCTCCCAACGGTGATGAACTTGGCTGTACGAATCCTTTTTCCAAAAGTGTAGGATCGTTTGCACGACCAAACGAGTCGTTCAGAAGAGATCTCGTCCAATATGAGAGGCGGAAACAAACGTATCGGAGTTATTTAAGCTACAAACACACGAGAATCACTTTAACTATCTCTTGTATTGATTCGATGATGATTACAGACCTGGAGATACTTAGGCAGAGCTTCGCTACCGGAATGACCAAGTTACAAATGAAAACAACAAGTCCACTATTTATACTAAATCTAGTTCGTTTGAACAAGCATCTCCAGTTCGTACGAACTGGTCCAGTTCGTTTGAATTGGCCACTTCGTTTGAACTGGCTTGTTCACCTCTGAATCCTGTTAAACTCGAACTGTGTGACTTGTTTAATCTATTCTATTACATGACTCGATACAAGACGAAGTCGACAGACGTATGCACCAACAGACTCTCCCTCGGATGTTGACGAGTCTTCGGTATGCCTTCAGAACATCTTCAGTCTTGATCAGTCTTCAAGCTCTCTCCAAAATATCTGACAATGTAAGCATCTTAAATCTCTATCTTCTTTTCTTCTCTTTCTTATCAGCAATAACAGCATCTGGCTTTAACCAATCAGAAACCTTGCTTTTCCATCTTCAGACTCCCCCTTTGAATCAACTAGAGATCGTAGTCTGGCTAACCTGCACATTCTCTTCCTCAAAGTAAATTTCACAAATTTAAAATTTAACGAATTTAATCTCATTTGCAGGTATTAAACAATCAATAAATGATTTTTACAATGTTAATCTTTGATAAACCACTTGAAGAAATATCATTTTTCTTTTCAAACAAATTCAAACAAACTTTCCCAAACCTGTTCGTCATGTTTAGCACTCGGAATTTTGAAAATCAGCTTTTCATCATCAGTTGTCTAAAATCTTTTTGAATTTTTCAAAATTTATGCTAAAACACTCCAAATTTTTTTTTTGGATTTTTGAAATAAAAGAAATGCAGTAAAGAAATATTTACATACAATATTTTTGTGAGTTTGTGTTAGAGGATCATATCAGTTTATGAAACAAATCACCAACATCGTTAAGCTTTAAACATTTTAAGTTCTAAATGATTCACTTAGATTGTCAGTATACTGATCTACTTAAATCTTCACACAAAGTTCAACTGTTTCGAGATACGAGATTAATGTTTTAGAGACTTAAACTTAATCGCGTGTCCCACCTCAGAATATACTCCCGTATCCAGATCCCAATATTCAGTCTTACATGTGAGTATACCTAGATGATATCTGTAAGGGGTTAATTGCGAGACCGTGAGAGCTCAGGTCAGAACTTCCGTTCAGCAGAGAGATGACGGTTCGACTTTTGGTGGGTCCACTTTAGAGGATCTTTTTTACAACAACACATGATTTGCATTTTGCAATGTTTTATCATTTTTTATGCTGAGGGCGGCGCTATATTTCAAGCAAGCGTAAAGTATTCTCCGGGGACTAGGCCATTGCTTCCGCATTATCAGAACTCCCGGGATAATACCCCAGATATCACTAAGCATAAAGACCTAGTATCTCAGAAAGAGGGATCCTTCAAACAAGATTTCGGGGGTTACCCATATATCCAAGAGATGTTACCCACGATATAAGCAAGTTTGAATTTAGATTTATATCTCGTCACAATCTACTAAATGTGCAAAAACCTACTGGCATATCATTAGTAAGACCGTTTATCACTATTTAACTTTCCATTTCTTTAGCATGCCGTGATCGTCCACTGATGTACTATCATTTCCTCTTTTCACAACAAAACTCATTTTGAATTTTATCATGTTTTTGACTTTTTCAAATTTTCAAATGTTTTTGGATTTTCTGAAATTTTTACTCCCCCTAAAATGCAAACACATTTTAGGAAATTTGAAAACAAACTATACAAGTAAATTGACAACTGATATCAAATCACTTCAATTCGCTATCCACTTGGCATAAACAATCATAACTCCCCCTCACAACAAACTATTTTCCCATTGATTTCAAAACACTTAAGTTTGTTTTAATCAAATGGTTTTTCCGGAAAATAAGTTGTGTTGATTTTACCAATTGTAAGTTAGGGGTTCATCACTTTGTTCTTCAAAATACCACTTATAAGTATGGTCCAATCAAGTTCAACTTAATGACCTTGATTAACCAATTGAAGATGAAAACCTTCTTCAACCACTTGCAGGTTCACTCACCAACCATACCATTTGTAAATCAAAATATAACAATATAAAGATATCACCTGTAGATTTACCAAACAAACATTTCAAGAATGATGCCGATTCCTGCTCCACTCTTACCAACCTGGGATGTCACGGCCCCCGACCCGGTTTGACCCGTTTCAGGAGCCGCGGGACAGAAAATCCCGTGGTATTTATTTAACAGCGGAAGTTTTCATCAGGATCTTTTAAAAACTGCATTTTCCCGATTATTTTATTTCACAACTCGGGATAAAACCCGGTAATTTACAATCTTGAGATTTCACGGAGAAATCTTTATTTTACAAAACATGTTTCTTTATTTTATACTGAGCCACTTCCTTAAGCTTGTAGTGCTTCTCGGCACTTTTCCTGGATCACAACAGATCACCTGAAACATGTTTGAAAAAGGTTTTGTCAGCGGGAAATACTGAGTGAATCATTCTTTTTAATAAAAATGACTCATTGTTATTAATCACAGCATAAGAGCGATTACGATGGTTTCTATCTTATTGTTATATGGCACCGTGTCACCTCCTGGTGACGATGGTCATAACACTACTGAGTCCTGTCACTCAACTAGTGATGATATATCACTGTTAGGGCTTATTTGCCTAACCTATGTTAGGGCTTATTAGCCTAACCCCATGAGAAATTAGTAACGTGCACAATACCACACTAGCCATTGATTAAGATTACCATGACTTAATCCCTGTAATTATAACATTTGAAAATAAACTTGCTTTTGAAAGTAATTTGACAAAAAGAGAATGACTCACATTGCAGATTTAATTGAGCAGAGCCTAGCCTACTGATTAGCCTTTTAACCTAAATTAATAATAGGCACACAATTCGGTTAGTAACTTAATACAGCATTTATGATAACTCACGAGATTAAACCCTCACATCGAATGACAAAGTGCGATACTTAAACATCCATTGAATTAACAACGAATGACAAAGCATAAACCCTAATGTGGGCAGCACTTAAACATCCATTGGATAGTTTAATCGATCGGACATTGAATCGTATCAGCGATCGAGTTATTACCCTGTATTGCGGCGACGATTTGTGAATCGTGTGTGTTTTGATAGTAAACAGAGCGTATCTCAGTGTATATTTCGAATTTTTACGTCGTTCAAGTGCCAAACTTCGATTGCCAATGTCTGCTATTTATAGTAAAATTTTACCCTTGCTTACGGACCGTAAGCCTCATCCCTTACGGTCCGTAAGGGACACCTAATCACTATAGGGTAGCCACATCCTGGACTAGCCTATCTGAGTTGACAACTTCGTAAAATTCGATTTTGACAGCGAGATTTTAAGATAATCGTAACTAGGGTTTACCCCCCCTGAGTTTTAGGGGCCCTGATCCTGATTCTGAAAATTCTGAAAATTTTAGGGTTTGTGAAGAATCACTTGGGTGTCTCAATTAGGGTTTCCTATTGGATAAAATAATAAAATAAATAGGACTTTTAATGAGAGTTGTTACATTCTCCCCACCTTAATAAAAATCTCGTCCTCAAGATTTACTGGAATAATTGAGGATACTTTCGCTTCATTTCTGATTCCAGTTCCCAAGTGTATTCGGTTCCTCTCTTTGAATCCCATTTTACTTTAACTAGCACTAGTCGTTTGTGCTTGAGAAACTTCACTTTTCTGTCTTCTATCTGAAGAGGTTTCTCAACAAATTTTAACTTTTCGTTTACCTCTGTATCTTGGAGAGGTACTATCAAAGATTCGTCTGATAGACATTTCTTGAGATTGGATACATGAAATACATCATGTACTCCAACTAACTCTTCTGGTAGTTGTAAACGATAAGCAACTGGTCCTATACGTTGAATCACTGGAAATGGTCCTACGTATCTTGGACTTAGCTTTCCTTTTTTACCGAATCTAACAACTCCTTTCCAAGGATAAACTTTCAACAGTACTCTGTCTCCAACTTGGAATTCTAATGGCTTGCATCTATTGTCTGCATAACTCTTCTGGCGATCTCGAGCCGTCTTCAGCCTTTCCTTGATTTGTGTAATTTTGTCAGTCGTCTCTTGCACTATTTCAGGACCTGACAATTGACTTTCTCCTATTTCTGCCCAACAAACTGGAGTTCTGCACTTTCTTCCATACAGTGCTTCAAATGGGGCAGTTTCAATACTTGAATGATAACTATTGTTATAGGAGAATTCAATTAAAGGTAAATGGTCGTCCCAATTTCCACCAAAATCTATTACACATGCTCGGAGCATGTCTTCTAGAGTTTGGATTGTCCTTTCACTTTGTCCGTCTGTTTGAGGATGATATGCAGTGCTTAAATTTAGTCGAGTTCCCATAGCTTCTTGGAAACTTTTCCAGAAATGAGAAGTGAAACGACTATCCCTATCTGATACAATGGAGAGTGGAACTCCATGTAGAGATACGACTTCATCTACATACAACTTTGCCAATCTTTCCATGCTAAAGGTTTCTTTCATAGGCAGAAAGTGAGCAGATTTGGTTAATCGATCCACAATTACCCAAATCGCGTCATTACCTTTTCTGGTTTTGGGTAACTTAGTAACAAAATCCATTGTTATGAGTTCCCATTTCCATACATGCATTTCTAGTTGTTGTAGTAGACCTGAAGGTTTCTGGTGTTCTGCCTTAACTTGTGAACAAGTAAGACACTTAGAAACATATCTAGCTATGTCCTTCTTCATGCCTATCCACCAGAAATTCTTTCTTAAATCTTGGTACATCTTATTGTTTCCTGGGTGCATGGTATATCTAGACTTATGGGCTTCTTCTAAAATCTTATTTCTTAATTCTCCCTGCTTAGGTACCCAAATTCTGCTTTTGTGGAATCTCCAAATTCCATCACCTCCTTGCTCTAATTCTTTTATTCGTCCCTTCATTCCTTCAGCATCATTCTTGATTGCTGTAGCTTGAATATTTTTCAATTGTTCCATTAAATCTAATTGTAGATTTAACCTAAGAGCACGAACTCGTCGTTGTTTTTCATGATACTTACGACTTAAGGCATCTGCAACTACATTTGCCTTTCCTTCATGATATTGAATATCACATTCGTAGTCACTTAGGATTTCCATCCATCTCCTTTGCCTCATATTTAACTCTTTTTGCCCAAATATATATCTTAGACTTTTATGATCTGTATAGATAGTAAAGTTACTTCCGTACAGATAATGTCTCCAAATTTTCAGGGCAAAAATTACGGCTCCTAATTCTAAGTCATGAGTCATATAGTTTTCTTCGTGCTTTTTCAATTGCCTTGAGGCATACGCAATTACCTTCTTGCGTTGCATTAGCACACATCCAAATCCTAGTTTTGAAGCATCACAATATACTTCAAAATCTTCAGTTCCTTCTGGTAAGGCTAAGATTGGGGCATTTGTTAACTTTTGCTTTAAAATCCTAAAAGCTTCTTCTTGCTTAGGTCCCCATTCAAACTTAACAGCTTTACAGGTTAGCTTTGTTAATGGTACATCTATCTTGGAAAAATCCTTAATAAACCGTTTATAATATCCAGCTAAACCTATAAAACTTCTAATTTCCATTGCGGATTGTGGAACCTTCCATTTGGTAGTTGCTTCTATCTTAGCAGGATCTACATGAATACCTTCATGATTCACCATGCGTCCTAAGAATTGCACTTCTTGCAACCAAAATTCACACTTCGAGAATTTGGCGTACAACTTTTCTTTTCTTAACAAAGTTAAGAGTGCATGCAAGTGCTGACAATGTTCGTCTTGACTTTTGGAATAAATAAGTATATCGTCGATGAAGACAATTACAAATTTATCTAAATACGGTTTACAGATCCTATTCATCATGTCCATAAATGCTGCAGGTGCATTTGTTAATCCGAAGGGCATGACTGTAAACTCGTAATGACCATACCTAGTTCTAAAAGCAGCCTTAGGTATGTCTTCTTCTTGTACCTTCAACTGATGATATCCGGAGCGTAAGTCAATCTTAGAAAAATATCTAGCTCCTTGAAGTTGATCGAAAAGATCATCAATCCTAGGTAATGGGTATCGATTCTTAATTGTAACCTTATTCAATTCTCTATAATCAATACACATTCTCATCGAACCATCCTTTTTCTTAACAAACAACACGGGTGCTCCCCACGGGGATGAACTAGGTTGTATGAAACCTTTACTTAGTAATTCATCTAATTGCTTTTTCAATTCTAACATTTCTGTGGGTGCTAACCGATAAGGTACCTTAGCTATCGGTGTAGTTACTGGAATTAGATGAATCCTAAATTCTACCTCCCTATCAGGTGGTAATCCCGGAAGTTCTTCCGGAAATACATCTGGGTATTCTGAGACTACAGGAATCTCCTTAAGTTCTTTACCCTTAGTGCTAATGATTACCGAAATCATATACACTATTCCTTGCTTTCGTTCATAACTAGCAACTTTCATTACTGATATGAACTTCATAGGTTTACGTGGTTTATCTCCTGTAATCGTGATTACTTCTCCATTAGGTGTTTGAATCTCTACGGAATTCTTATCACAAAGGATTCGAGCATGGTTGGCTACTAACCAATCCATTCCTAACACAACATCGAATCCAACTAAATTCATTGGCAATAGGTTTGCATGAAATTTATGACCTGAGAGTTCTATATTTTATTTTTGCAAAACCTTATCTATTTTTACAGAATTCCCATCTGCATTTTCGACTGTAAAAATCTGCCTAAGATTGGTTAAAGGTAAGTTAAGAGCTTGGCAGAATGAAGTATTTATAAAACTTTGGTTTGCACCAAAGTCAAATAATACTTTTGCATAGATGTTGTGAACTAGGAACGTACCAGCTATCACATCTGGAATGAGTTCTGCCTCCTGAGTAGTTAATTGGAAAGCACAAACATTCTTCTTTGTAGCTCCGCCTGCAGTTTTGGCTTTGTTGTCAGCTGGTTTAACTAATTTCGGGCAGTCCGATCTGAAATGTCCAGCTTCTCCACAATTATAACAAACTGTGGATTTCTTCTTTAGGCAATTTTCTTCCTGATGCCCTGGAATTCGGCAGAAATTGCAATATAATTTGCATTGTCCAAAATGCTTCCTTTTGCAGGAATTGCAAAATGGACCAGTGGAAGATTGTCCAGTCCCCCTTCGCTTGACATTATTACGGTTACCCATACGAAATCCTTGGGTAATCTTTTGGACTACTTCCTTTTTCCGATCTTCTTCTCTTGTGCGCACCAGTTCGTCAGTTAGGGTGTTAGCTAATTCCACAACATCGTCAATAGTGCGCGGTCTCGCAGCCTTAACGATGTTACGGATTTCATTAATCAATCCCCAAATATAACGAGAAATGAGTATCGGTTCTGGCGAAGCCAGTGTTGGTACTACTCTAGCATATTCAAAGAATGTCGAAGTATAACCGCGACAATCTACACCAATCATTCTATGGTTTAGAAACTTATTTGCCATTTGATCTCTTTCATATTCGGGACATAATTTTCTTTCTACAAGACTCTTAAATTCTTCCCAATTCATAGCGTATGCCATCATTCTTCTTTTTGCTTGTAACACCGTGTTCCACCATTCTAGCGCCCCTTCTTTAAAAAGATTTGATGCGTACATGACCTGATCGTCTTTGTCACATTTGCTTATTGTAATCACTGCCTCAGTTTTCTCTAACCAACGCAATGTCGCAGTCGCTCCTTCATTGCCTGCAAATTCAGTGGGTTTGCAAGCAAGAAATTCTTTGTAAGTGCAACCAGGTGTTGCAGCTTTCATTTTCTTAGGGAGCAGAGCTTGCCATGGTTCATTATCGTGATTAATATGATCATTACCTCCGTTTACGCTATTACTGAAGTTATCTTCAGAAATACGTTTACTGGGAATGATTTGTTGAGGTTCAGCATGTTTCTGGACAGCAGCGACTATTGTAGGAATAGCATTGGCTATTCCTTGAGCAACGATATTTTCTATATCTTGCCTAGTCATGTATTGATCCTCCGGGTGTTGCTCAGATTGATTACCCTCATTAACTGGTTCGTTATTAACGTTTTCCATCTGATAATATATATAAATTTATTAGTATTGAATAAATAATAATTATACACAAAACAATCATATAAATTTCACAAAGCATATATAGCCAAAACTATCGATTTCTCGATTCCCATTTTATATATTTTATAATATGCGTCATTACACACCTTTATCTTACAAAGTTTTATTTTGTAGTTATTTTACAGACTATATTATTATTGCTATTATACCACCACAATCTCATAACCCACTACCCTTTGTCAGTTGGTATTTCAGTAACTACGTTCCCTCTCATCGTACTTCCAGGAGATCTGTTCTCCTACTTCCCTGATCCTATTTCCTGCATCCATTAACTCCTCGCCAAAGTGGCGGAGTTTAGCTAAATTCTCATTACTCATTGGTGGATTTGGTAAAGGTTCTGAATTAAACTGAGGGAAAAACGTATAGGGATTGTTGAGAAGGTTTTGGAACTGCAAATCGTTAGTCCACCATTCATATATTTCTAAAGGTTGCGAGTGGATTAAAGGGTCTGGAATAGCTGGGTTTAAGTTTATTGGAAGTTGAGTTTCAAGAGGATGAGTAAAAACATTTTCATTAACAGGCTTAATAGTATCATAGCTTGCCAATATAAAATCTAGCTCTTCTTGAGATGGTAACCCCTCAATTTGCCTAGAGCTTTCCCCAACTTCCATTTTCTTAGGCTTGGTTTTCTCGAGAGGTGAATCGTTGAATTCTATAGATTCTTCTATATCTGGTATATACCTATTGAAATCTCTGGAAACCTCTATTTTTACCGGATAGAGATTTAAATTCTGAAGGGCATCAGACAAGTCACTCATGCTGTTTTAACAAAATACACATAATTACTAAGTTTAAAAATTGTAACAAAATTTCATAGAAAACCTTTAAATATTAATTCAGACTGGTAACTACAAAACAACTGAAAATTAAAACACACTAGGGTTTACTGTAAACTTATTTATTTAATGAAATAAGGTTTCTAGACTGTAATTAATAAAGGTGATAAAATTTGGGTCAAATTATTTAAAGATTTGCATTAACTGCTACAGTAGCTAGCATATAAAGATCTGCCCATTTTTCATCTAAGTTGTCCTCCCAAGGTGTTTTACTGGTTAATTCCTGGGTTTCCTGTTTAATCTTCTTTTCTCGGAGTTTCTTTATTTTCTCCTGACTTTTCTTTAAAAATCAAACTTCTTTTATTAGGAGAAAGTGGTTCCTCATATTGTGCCTTTCGCACAAATATTCCTTCTTTAGGAATTACAGAGTGATTTGAGGATTTGGTTTGGGATGAACTTCCCTTTTCGTTGGATGACCTATCTAATTTAAGATAGATATTTGAAAGCTTTTGCTTACCCATACTGTACACAAATATTCAATTAATAAAACACATAATCACAAAATGACAATCAGTAAAATTAAGTATTTTCTAAATACTTAATTGGCTTAAATCAGTGGCTTTGATACCACCTTTTTCTGTCACGGCCCCGACCCGGTTTGACCCGTTTCAGGAGCCGCGGGACAGAAAATCCCGTGCTATTTATTTAACAGCGGAAGTTTTCATCAGGATCTTTTAAAAACTGCAATTTCCCGATTATTTTATTTCACAACTCGGGATAAAACCCGGTAATTTACAATCTTGAGATTTCACGGAGAAATCTTTATTTTACAAAACATGTTTCTTTATTTTATACTGAGCCACTTCCTTAAGCTTGTAGTGCTTCTCGGCACTTTTCCTGGATCACAACAGATCACCTGAAACATGTTTGAAAAAGGTTTTGTCAGCGGGAAATACTGAGTGAATAATTCTTTTTAATAAAAATGACTCATTGTTATTAATTACAGCATAAGAGCGATTACGATGGTTTCTATCTTATTGTTATATGGCACCGTGTCACCTCCTGGTGACGATGGTCATACCACTATTGAGTCCTGTCACTTAACTAGTGATGATATATCACTGTTAGGGCTTATTTTCCTAACCTGTGTTAGGGCTTATTAGCCTAACCCCATGAGAAATTAGTAATGTGCACAATACCCCACTAGCCATTGATTAAGATTACCATGACTTAATCCCTGTAATTATAACATTTGAAAATAAACTTGCTTTTGAAAGTAATTTGATAAAAAGAGAATGACTCACATTGCAGATTTAATTGAGCAGAGCCTAGCCTACTGATTAGCCTTTTAACCTAAATTAATAATAGGCACACAATTCGGTTAGTAACTTAATACAGCATTTACGATAACTCACGAGATTAAACCCTCACATCGAATGACAAAGTGCGATACTTAAACATCCATTGAATTAACAACGAATGACAAAGCATAAACCCTAATGTGGGCAGCACTTAAACATCCATTGGATAGTTTAATCGATCGGGCATTGAATCGTATCAGCGATCGAGTTATTACCCTGTATTGCGGCGACGATTTGTGAATCGTGTGTGTTTTGATAGTAAACAGAGCGTATCTCAGTGTATATTTCGACTTTTTACGTCGTTCAAGTGCCAAACTTCGATTGCCAATGTCTGCTATTTATAGTAAAATTTTACCCTTGCTTACGGACCGTAAGCCTCATCCCTTACGGTCCGTAAGGGACACCTAATCACTATAGGGTAGCCACGTCCTGGACTAGCCTATCTGAGTTGACAACTTCGTAAAATTCGATTTTGACAGCGAGATTTTAAGATAATCGTAACTAGGGTTTACCCCCCCTGAGTTTTAGGGGCCCTGATCCTGATTCTGAAAATTCTGAAAATTTTAGGGTTTGTGCAGAATAACTTGGGTGTCTCAATTAGGTTTCCTATTGGATAAAATAATAAAATAAATAGGACTTTTAATGAGAGTTGTTACATGGGAGCTCCGGCAAGTCAGGAATTTATGGTGAAAATGCTGTCACCCAAGCCTGACCAGCCTTGGGTGATTTTGGTGGCAAACATCTGTCCCACCAACATTTTGACTAGTAAAATTCTTGAGCATCCTTTACTTTCCTGTCAACCATCTTTCCAAAAATATGTTTAACATTTCCATTAAACACCTTTTCAACATCAAATTCTTTCTTATCAGCAAAGAATTAACCTGATATCTCAAATCTACCTTTTGATTTTAGATTATCTTTCGACAATGGCGGAAAGTTTTCCTCGTTCAACTCAGGAACGGAATTATCAACCTTTTTCTCAACACATGACTCCTCTGATTTTATGGAATCAGATTCATTGTCAGAACTTCTTTCAGATTTTACAACCCATTTTTGTTTGTTTAAATCAACTCTTCTTTTGTAAAAATGTTTTGAACTTTCACCTTCTTCGGAAGTTGAATTTTCAAACACTTTCGATTTCTAAGTTGATTGTTTCTTTTCAAATACAAGTTTTTCTTTCAGTTTTGAGTTAGAAGTAACTTCCTGTTTTGTGTTGTTGGACTGTTGGCAATTCCAAGCAATATGTCCAACTTTTTGGCACTTAAAGCAAGTTCTTCTGTCAACTCTTTGAGCAAACTTCTTCACATTCCTCTTTACCTCAGCAAGAAACTCTTGGTTTGACTGTTTCCAGAATGGTTTCTTCTGCTCATCTTCAGAACTTCCTCCTGCAACAAATGTTGTTTTTGGTTTATAATTTTCCTCATTTTTATAATTTTCTGAAGAATTAAAACCAAGACCTTTCTTTTTGAAATTACTGTTATGGTTTGGTTTCTTTTGAGAACCATAACCAGAACCGTAACCCTTTTTCTTGTTCAATCTTTGTTGAACTCTTGAAGTGTACTTTTTAGGTTTTTCATGAAGATTTAAATCTTTTATTTCAGAAACATTAATTTCTGTTAATTTGAAAATCTGTTTGATCATTTCAGTTTTAACACTTCTTATTGGGAATTCCTCATCAGAATATAATTTGTCTGAGTCATTCAAAGTATAAGCCACTTTGATTGGTCCATCATTCAAATTAGATTTTGATAACAAGAATTCTTTATTGTAGACCCTTTTAACCGGTGAACTCGGACTCTTTTCTGACAAACTCGAACTTTCAGACTTAGACTCCGGTTTTGATTCTTCATCCGTATCCAACACCTGATCGACCACTCTTTTTAATAACTCAGACTCATGATCAGTGTCAGACGCTGTGAATGTAACATCAATATTGTCTGGTAATTCATCAATGATTTCAGACTTTAACTTGATGTTAACTGCCTTTTCTAGACGCTCCTCGTTAGGATTCCTGAGAGAATAACTTTCATGGATCGGGGGCGGACATCTGTTATACTTGACACTTTGTTTCTTACCAGTATCAGTATCTTCAGACTTCTTCTCCATGAATGCTTCAAGACCTGCAACAGTAGGATAAACACGATCAATCAATTAATCACAAGTAGTGTAACTCAACAGTAATCGTTTAATCCTTTCACTCTCAATCTTCTCAAGTTCCACTTCTTTCTTTAACTTAGCACAATCTTCGATGTACTCATTGATGACGCTCTACTTTGTCATTAATGTTGCACTCATTTTTTCCATTGCATTTTCGATTTCTGAATTCGTTCTTTTCAGACTATCATCTGTTTTGTTGAGCACATCATACGACTCCTTCACGTACTTCACATCAGACAATAAATCTTCTTTAATCTTCTCTAAATTAACAATTTTTTTATCCTTTTCCTCACAGACTTTACACGATTCTAAACACTTCAAGCATGGTTTTTCAACTTCAACCAATTTTTCAACTATTTTTTCAACCTCGATAACCTTCTTGACTTCAACGAGTTTCTCAACTTCAAGAATTTTGTCTATTTCAACAATTTTCTCAACTTTGACCAGTTTTTCAACTTCAATTATTTTTTCAACCTCAACAATCTTCTCCACCACTTTCTCAGTTGCTGGTTCAACATTTGCTTCTCCAGCTTCTGTCTTTGTCTTTTCATCAACTAGCCTTCTTGCTGCTTCCATCTCTTTCTTCAATCTGACAATCTTCTTCTGATTCAACATCTCCATTTTATCTGCAAAAAACAAATTAAAGCTAGTAGGATCAATTCCTTTTCTAGCTTTGTTGAGATGTTCTTCCTCATCATCAGTATCAATATCACTTCCAAGATCCGGAAAAATCGGGATTCTTTTCTCACTAGCTTCATCTTCCAAAACTCGGGCAACAAGAGCTGAACCAGGTATGTATTTGTCCCAACTAAATCCCTCTGCAACTTTTTCATCATCTTGATGAATAAGTAAAGCTTTCTTCTTTCCTTCTTCAATAACACGAGCAGGTGCAGTTTGCGGTTGTTGAGCAATCTGATGGAAAATTGATTTCTGATAATAATTGTTCTTTTCTTGATTCTCGGTTGCTTCTTGGTTTTTACATTCTCGTTTAAAGTGTCCTTTTCCTTTGCAACGAAAACAAGTAACTTTTGATTTGTCAAAACCCAAAGGAGAAGTAGCCAATCCCCGAAACTCATCTCTGCCAGTAATTTGTTGAAACTTTTCTACTCTCCTACAAGCACTAGCTAAACACCACTTCACATCCATCAACTCAAGTTCTTCTGCATCAATTTGGTCATAATCTTCTTTTGTAAGCATCGGATTTCCAATCTTGCCAGCAATCAAACTTTCATACGATTCTAACATAGCAACAAATGATGCCATGTGTTGCTTGGCTATTTCTGGAGACAAATTATGACCATTTTGAATGTTCAAAGTAACGTTGCATTGAAGATTTGTTGAATTCTGATGTTGAGGACTTGGTGTTGTAAAATTTGGATCAATGCTTGAATATGAAGATGAAAGATCCACCACTTTATGTCACATTACTACTCTTTGTTCCAGATGAGCTGTCAGCACTAAAACCAGTTTGGATCTTTGGACTAGAACTGGGGGTAGCCTCAAACTTGTTCCCTCTGTAATACAAACTAACATCTTGTTTGGCATTTGGATTTGTCATGATAGCAGTTTTCTGAATATCCAATTCATGCTCTTCAATCTTTTGAATAAACTGTGCCAAATTCATACTCTGAGACTTCCTTAAGTGTTTCACAATCATTAAATAAGTTCCCCATTTATGCTGTGGTAGTGCATCAGCAAGTTTATCAACCCATTCCTCATCATCTTTCTTTATATCCAATCTTCCCATTTCTAAAACCAGGTGACAATATCTATCAATAGTCTGCTTCGTTGTTTCATGATCGAAAGCTACAAACATATCAAAAGATTTCTTCAGTAACGCTTTTCTGTTTTTATTCATATCTGCACTTCCTTTGAATTTTTGAATCAAAGCTTCCCAAATTGATCTAGCTGTACCATTATGTTGAAGCAAAACAAAAATATCTTCCTTAATTGCTTGTTGAAGAATACTAATCATCATTTTTTCACTTGTGTATTTCAATTTATCACTCTCAGTAAAATCACTAAAACCCTTTTCAAGCCCACGTTCATTTTTCGGTTTTTCGTAATCTTTCTCCAACGAACACCATGCGTCAAATTTGTAAGCTTGCACCCAGTTCTCGAATCTATTTTTCCATCCTTGAAAATCTTCAATGTACATCAGTTTTGGCGGTTTTTGATGAGTTCCCGTTTCATTCTCACTGTACAATGTTTCAGCAGCTGTAACTGGTGCAATCGGTGTAGCAAACGCATTGTAGAATTCTTCTTCCATGTTTCGGCAAATTTTTTCACAATAACTGACTTTTCAAGCAAGCTGAGTTTGAAACGAACTGATTTGATGCAAACTGGTTCTCCTCGTGAAATATCTGTAATCACCTGGAGATAAAATCAAACAAACTTGTTAATCAGCAAACAACCTAATCAAATTTTGTGCAAACAAGTAACACTTTGTGCGAACTAGAATTGTTCCGAATTGAATGATTTCCGCGTGAAATGAATCAATTACACGCGAAGTGGATGACTGATGCGAACTAATGTTCAAACGAACTGATGAACCTTATCCTTTTTCAAACGAACTGATGAGTTCACTTCGTGTGAACTATAATAAAAAAAAAACTTCAAGCGGGCTGGATAAACTCACTTCGTGTGAGTTGAATAAATTTCAAACGGATTAATCTCTCAAACGAACTGTACTCTTTTAAGCGAACTGAGATCAAACTTCAAACGACCTGAGATTCAAACAAACTAACTAAGATTCACACGAGTTAGGGTTCAAACGAACTGATGTTCTTCAAACGAATTGAACCTTTCAAACGGACTAAAACTTTCAAACGAATTGACCTTTTCACACTAAACAAATCTTCAGACAAAATTATCTCCCACACTAAACGAACCTTCAGATGAACTGATCTCTTACACGAAATGAACCTTCAGATGAACTGGGGTGCAAATTCATACGAACTGGATTCACACGAACTAGAGGTTCAAGTTTACTTCGTGTGAACTGAACTTTCAAACGAGATGACCTTCAAACGAGCTAGTTCAGACGGACTGGTTCAAACGACCTGGTATCAAACAATCAAGTTCACTTCGTATAACCTTTCAAACAAATTAGGTCATTTCGTTTCAATTGAACTTTTCAAACGAACTATGTCACTTAAACGAACTGAATTATCCAAACGAACTAGGTCACTTAAACGAACTGTCGAACAAAATTCATACGAACTGGGATTCTGTTGCGTTTAAACTCCGATTTTTTAAGAAATTGAAACCGAAGGATTGTTCTTCAACCAATTCCGATTGCAATGGAGTGTATATCGTTCAAAATCGTCCACTAAATCGTCGTAGATCTGAGTTCAAAGTTTCTGTTCATACGAAATGGACAAACTACAAACGAACTGGTCGGTTTTTGAACAAATTGTTTACGTTTTAATCTGTTTTAAGATCTGATACTTTCACAGATTATTCAAAACACCATTTCGCACAATATATATCAAAATCAATCCATTTTATCTAGAAAATCTTGTTTAATTTTGAAAAAAATATGACAGAATGGAGTAGAAATCAGAAATATGACGAAACCAAGCTGAAAATCTAAGAGCTCCTCAACCTGGCTCTGATACCACTTGTAGGATCGTTTGCACAACCAAACGAGTCGTTCAGAAGAGATCTCGTCCAATACGAGAGGCGGAAACAAATGTATCGGAGTTATTTCAGCTACAAACACACGAGAATCACTTTAACTATCTCTTGTATTGATTCGATGATGATTACAGACCTGGAGATACTTCGGCAGAGCTTCGCTACCGGAATGACCAAGTTACAAATGAAAACAACAAGTCCACTATTTATACTAAATCCAGTTCGTTTGAACAAGCATCTCCAGTTCGTACGAACTGGTCCAGTTCGTTTGAACTGGCCACTTCGTTTGAACTGGCTTGTTCACCTCTAAATCCTGTTAAACTCGAACTGTGTGACTTGTTTCATCTATTCTATTACACGACTCGATACAAGACGAAGTCGACAGACGTATGCATCAACAAAAAGTTCATCTAGCTGTTCCTTCAGTTCTTGCATTTCTGCTGGCGCCAAACGGTAAGGTGCTTTGGCAATCGGTGCGGTTCCTGGTAACAGATGAATTCTGAATTCAACTTCCCTGTTAGGCGGTAGTCCTGGTAATTCTTCTGGGAACACATCTGAGAATTTAGATACTACGGGAATGTCTTTCAATTCTTTTCCTTTAGTGTTAATGATTATGGAAATCATATACACTAGTGATCCTTTTCTTGCACAACTTGCAGTTTTCATCACAGAGATGAATTTCGTGGATCGAGATGGTTTATTTCCTTTAAATGTGATATTTTCACCCTTTGGTGAACTTATTCGGATTGACTTTTGATCACATAGAATACTGGCTTTATTGGCTATTAACCAATCCATTCTTAATACGATATCAAATCCAGCCAGATTCATTGGGTAAAGATTTGCAATAAAATCTTGGTTTAAAATTTCTATTCTTGCTTCCTGCAAGATTTCAGAAATCTTAATGGTTTCTCCATTTGCTGTCTCTACTAGACATTCTTGTTGAAGTTTAGTTAATGGTTGTTTGAGAATTTTGCAAAATGAAGTATTAATAAAACTTTGGTTCGCACCAGAGTCAAATAATACTTTAGCAAAAACATCATTAACTAAAAACGTACCGACAATCACGTCCGTAATCATCTTCGCTTCTTCGGCTGTCAGAACGAATGCCCTAGCATTCTTAGTAGTCTTGTTGTTCATGGCTAGAGCTAGTTTCGGACAATTTGGCTTGATATGTCCTTATTCTCCACAGTTGAAGCACACTCCATTACTGGTTTTCTTTCTACAATCTTCTTCCTTATGTCCTGGTATTTTACAGAAGTTGCAGTATGTAGAGCATCTTCCTGAATGTTTTTTCTTGCAAGCCTTACAATAAGGTGCAGAAGTAGAACCTACATTCTTCCCACGGTTGGAATTTCCATAGCGGAATTCCTGGGTAAGTTTCT
This sequence comes from Helianthus tuberosus, assembly GCA_030545235.1. NCBI lineage: Eukaryota > Viridiplantae > Streptophyta > Magnoliopsida > Asterales > Asteraceae > Helianthus > Helianthus tuberosus. The sequence continues at coordinate 39,672,005 of CM060407.1, forward strand.
GAGCTAGGTTCTTTCTTTGGTTTTCTTCTTGTGTACGTACCAATTCGTCGGTCAAGGTATTTGCTAGTTCTACAGCTTCTTTTATGGTTGGTGATCTAGCTGCCTTGACTACATGTCTAATCTCAATGATTAATCCCCAGATGTAACTGGAGATTAATACTGGTTCTGGTGATGCTAGGGTTGGCACTATTCTAGCATATTCGAAGAATATAGTAGTGTAACCCTTACAGTCTACTCCAGTCATTCTAAGGTTTAAGAATTTATTGGCTATTTGTTCATTTTCATTAGGAGGACAGAATTTCCTTTCAACCATATTCTTAAACTCAGTCCATTCTATACTGTAGATTCTATCACTTCCCCTAGACTGGAGAATAGTGTTCCACCATTCCAAAGCAGCATTCTTAAACAGATTGGAAACAAACATGATTTTGTCTTCCTCTGCACACTTGCTTATTTTTAAGACTGCCTCAGTCTTTTCTATCCAGCGTAGAGCTGCAATGGCTCCTTCATTGCCTGAGAATTCTATTGGTTTGCAGGACCAGAATTCTTTGTAAGAACAACCATAAGACATGGTTCTTCTTCTTTTTGGAATAGACAATTGAAGTAACGGTCCATTGTTCACGCTCTGACTGGGTTAAGTATGTGATCGCTTACTTCCACTATTACTTTTATTATTATCCCTTCTCTAACATGTTGGATAATAGATGGCATAGCATCTCTAATTCCTTGGGTTACTATGTGTCGAATGGCACTGTTATTTATCCGATTATCATTATTCTGGTTTTCCTGATTTGCTGCGTTGGCCACCTGGATTTACAAACAATTACCACGTATTAATATCTTGGAGCAATATTTAATGCTAATAATCACACAACAACACTTTGATCAAAATCGTCGTGCATTGCGACATTTACTCTATTTTATATATTATGCATCTATTACAAACCACAACTGGAATTTAAAACACGATACTAGTATGCATCAGTAGTTATTAGATTATCTATCTTAGTGGATATATTATTATTTTTTTTTCAAGTCACACACATATATAGATACATATATATATGATATGTGGTAAAATATACATATTTGTCCCGTGTAAATTATATAGTTTTTGTATAGTTTTATTTTTTTTATTTAGTTTTAGTGCTTTATTATATTATTTTGTGTTTTGACAGGTCCTGGTGCAAATGGGGCAAAAACGATTAATATGAAAATAACCAGTCAGTTGGCCAGAGTGGAATGCCAGTGACTGAATTAAAATTCACCGCTATTTTCCGTAATTGGACCGAGCCCACTAATCTCTATATTATATCATTCATTGAAAAGCCTATATATTAATACTATATATATATATATATATATATATATATATATTGAAAAGTGGACGGTAGAAAAAGAATGATAAAAAGGGATTTTTTTTCCATATATTATTTTCGAATAATATTACAGCAAGTAAAGGTGGCATATATATCAAAGATTGGGGGCCATTATTTGAGATATCACGAACATCAATTGGGCCACAAGTCCATATACAACATCAGAAGAGTTTGGCGGCAATTGGAGATTCTTTTCGAACATCAACAGCAGGCGCAAGCAACAGAAGGTGGACGGCTGATTTAGTGGGAGGCTGTGATCGAGAACAAAGAAAGCCAATTGGTTCGAGGGTTCAAGCCACGATCAAGATTCCAGTCCGGGTTTGAAAATAGTTTATATTCAGTTTTAATAACTTTGTGTTTTTTGAACTTGATTGCTATGGATTATTTATTATTTGAGACTTGTTTCTTTTTAGTGACTATGATCCTTGGCTAGTTCTTTCATGCTACCTGGGTTTAGATGAACTTGATGATTGTAATGCGATTTTGACATGATTATGGTTATTTGATGTGATTTACATAACTTTGTCTTGTGATTGATCTTGATATTGCATGTTGGTGTGTTTTGATTGATTATTGGTTGATGAATTCAGCGGTTTAGGCACATAGAAATATCCCCTAGACTTAGAGTTTAATTTGAATCGTTGATCTTAGGGTTTTCGGTTTGAATATTGAGTTGAGAAATTGGCCAATTCGATTAATAATTAAAATCAATATACTAAAACTTGCATCCTCATCATGTGACTCGAAAGACGATTAAGGTGAGCTAGGTTATTAGCTAATCATTGGTGGGTAGATTGGGTGACCGATAGCTCGGGCTCGTTTATTACATCGTGGTTAAGGTTTCCTAGGATTTCAATTTTCAAGGCCTGGTTTGCTTTGCGTTTTGAGAGTTTTGGGGGTAGAGTTACTTTCATTGCTTGATTCTCGTAGGATTTGGTATCGATAGGTCGAGCCGATTTGTTCTAGCACTTCACATTTCGTCTTTATCTTTCGTTTGATACATCTCTAGCGGGGGGTTAATCGAGGGAGTAGGATATTTAACCATTGTCACTGTCATAGTAGCATTGCATGATTCTAGGGATTCGACACCTAGGTAGTCCTTGTCTCATATATATTCGTTCTACACCTAGCTCCCGAGTTCGTGTTTGTGTTGCGTTGCTTGTCTTGTTTGCCACATTTTCTTATTTAATTAGATTATTAGTTTAATTAGTTAACACCTCAAATCCAAAACAATTAAAACCAGTTAAGTGTTAGTTGAGTCAGAGTCTAGTTAGCGTCGCTAGTGTCTCGTGGGTTCGATACTCGGACTTCATTAGGCTTTACTACATACGATAGGTACACTTGCCTGTCAGTGGTCTAGCATTTAGAGAGTCTTAGTTTATAAATTTAAAACTAGGGTGTTTAGATTAGGTTAGATTTTAATAGACCGTATTCAGCACATCAATATATTTGTCGCAACCCCCGACCCCTGCCTCGGGAGGCGGGCTGCCACGGCCAACTCAGAGATGGTGGTATCGGTGTTTATCATTAATTGGCAGCGGAAATTTCATCAGGACCGTAGTTAGGAAATATTTTATCAGAGTAAAACACCACATTTTTATAATAATAAACACATGGGTAAAACCCAAGTTTCTGTTACAACATGTTTATAGGGATAAACCCTATTTTATTGAATAAAACATCTTTCTTTATTAGGTAACTATTATAGCCACATTTTTCCAAGCCTTCAGTGCTCTCCAGCTGGCTTCTATTCTGGCTTTCACATTTTGTTACCTGAAACGCGTTTAAAAACATTTTGTCAGTGGGAAATACTGGTGAGAGAATCCCAGTTTAATCAAGATAGGTTTTATCCTTATACAGTATTGAGGGCAATCAACAATTACATTTGTTTATTTATTCTACCTTAATTACCACCCACGGTACTGTCGACGTGACTTGTGGTCATGTTACTACTCACAGTGTAGTAACAAATTTTGTATACAAAACCCCAACATACCGACGATAATTGTAGAATTACAAATACTCAATCACTGGTAATTATCATGTAAAACAATTGAAGTTTTGTAAAAACAGTTGGCAAAAAGGTTTACAAAAAGGAGATTACTCACATTGCTATCTTAGGCTTTTCCTTTGTGATTTCCTGGTGGTAATCTAATAATTTAAACAATGCACATGCGTTAGTATCATAACCCAATATTTACCTTAGTAATACCCTCCCCGAGACAGAACTCCAACGACTATGTCGGGCAGAGCCTCGACAGCCGTTACGGAGTACTAGATCAATCGGGTAACGTATCTAATACGTAACCGGGGTTATAATACTTACAACGGGGCATAACTTCGTTAATTAAGGGGGGGGGGGGTATAATACCCGATTATAGCTTCTACACTACAGAATTAGAGAGATAATTTCGTTTTTGAACATCATAAACTGAAGGCCGATGCTCCCAATTTATAGGAGCTGATTTTGGTTTTGTCTCGCCCCGCGTAAACTTCATCCAAGGTCTTCGCGGCTCGCGAGGCCAGCTAGGGTAGGCGCTAGCTTGGCTGATTCGAACCATAGACCCAACACATTTACGACACGTGGCGGCTCCGGGCTTCTCCTGGTGGCCTAGCTGTCGCGCCCCGCGTAGCCTGAAGGCTAGGCCTTCGCGGCCCGCGAGCGCAACCAGAATTTTGTTTTTATTTTATTTTTCTAAAATTAAGGTATTAGGGACCCGTTTTCGTATACGGGGTGTATTTTAAAGCGTATAGGGATATTATAAATATATTAGGGGTGTCGGAAATTAATTTTGGAGGGTTGTTATATCCTCCCCACCTTAATTTAGAACTCGTCCTCGAGGTCTATTGGAATAGGTGTGGATATTTCCTTTGCATTTCTGATTCAAGCTCCCATGTGTACTCTGGTCCTCTCTTGGAATCCCATTTTACTTTGACTAGAACTAGTCTCTTGTGCTTGAGATTCTTGACTTTCCTGTCTTCAATCTGCAGAGGCTTTTCTACGAACTTAAGCTTTTCATTTACCTCTATATCCTTAAGAGGTATTACCAGTGATTCATCGCTAAGCACTTTTTGAGATTACATACATGAAACACATCATGTATTCCCGCCATTTCCTTTGGCAGTTGTAGCTGATAAGCTACTGGTCCTATCCTTCTGATAATCTCAAAGGGTCCAACATACCTGGGGCTTAGCTTTCCTCTTTTGATGAATCTTACCACTCCTTTCCAAGGAGAGACTTTTTAACAATACCTTGTCTCCTACCTGAAATTCCAACGGCTTTCGCCTGTTATCAGCATAACTCTTCTGTCGATCGCGTGCTGCTTTCAGTCTTTCCTTGACTTGAATGATTTTGTCTGTGGTTTCTTGCACTATTTCAGGTCCAGATATTTGCTTTTTTCCGATCTCTGCCCAACAGACTGGAGTTCGGCACTTTCGTCCATAAAGTGCTTCGAATGATGCAGCATTGATACTGGTATGATAGCTGTTATTGTAAGAAAATTCTATTAATGGTAAGTGATTGTCACAACTTCCTCCGAAATCAATTACACAAGCTCTAAGCATGTCTTCCATTGTCTGAATTGTCCTTTCACTTTGTCCGTCCGTTTGTGGATGATAAGCGGTGCTTAGATTTAGCTTGGTTCCCATTGCTTTTTGAAAACTTGTCCAAAAACGAGAAGTAAAACGGCTATCTCTATCAGAAACAATTGATAAAGGAATACCATGTAATGAAACTATTTCATTTACATATAATTTGGCTAATTGTTCCATACCGAATGTTTCCTTCATTGGTAGGAAATGAGCAGACTTAGTTAATCTATCTACAATCACCCAGATTGTATCATTACCTTTTCTTGTCTTGGGTAATTTGGTAACAAAGTCCATTGTTATTAATTCCCATTTCCAAACTGGCATTTCCAATTGCTGCAACAAACCTGACGGTTTCTGATGTTCAGCTTTGACCAGTAAACAGGTTAAACACTTGGCAACATAAGCTGCTATACCCTTTTTCATTCCTATCCACCAGAAATTCTTTCTTAAATCTTCATACATATTATCGCTTCCAGGATCTATCGTATACTTAGACTTATGGGCTTCTTCTAATATTCGGTGGCGTAGATTTCCTAATTTAGGTATCCATATTCTTTTCTTATGGAATCTCCAAATTCCATCTGTTCCTTGTTCTAATTCCTTAATCATTCCTTTCAGTTCCTCAGTATCATTCTTGATTACTGATTCTTGTGCTTCTCTAATCTGGTCATTTAAATCTACCTGTAGATTTAATTTAATAGAACGTACTCTTTTTGGCTTTTCATGATACTTTCGACTTAAAGCATCAACAACTACATTAGCCTTTCCTTCATGATATTGGATATTACAATCATAATCACTAAGAAACTCCATCCAACGTGTTTGTCTCATATTCAGCTCTTTTTGCCTAAAAATGTAACTTAAACTCTTATGATCAGTGAAGACAACAAATTTATTTCCATATAAATAATGTCTCCAAATCCTAAGGGCAAAAATTATAGCTCCTAACTCTAAATCATGTGTTGTATAATTTTCTTCATGATTCTTAAGTTGGCTAGAAGCGTATGCTATAACCTTCTCGTGTTGCCTCAACACACATCCATAACCTAACTTGGAAGCGTCACAATAGACTTCAAAGTCTTCAGTTCCTTCTGGTAACGCTAATATGGGTGCATTGGTTAATCTTTACTTCAGAATTTTAAAGGCTTCTTCTTGTTTTGGTCCCCATTCAAACTTAACAGATTTACATGTTAACTTAGTTAAGGGAATGGCTATTCTAGAAAAATCTCGAATAAACTGTCTATAATAACCGGCCAGTCCTAGAAAACTTCTAACCTCTGTTGGTGATTCAGGGACTTTCCAGTTAGTAATTGCCTCAATCTTTGTGGAATCCACATGAATTCCTTAATGATTAACTAAATGTCCAAGAAATTGTACATCCTCTAACCAGAATTCACATTTCGAAAATTTAGCATAAAGCTTTTCTTTTCTCAGTAAATTTAAAAGTGTATGCAGATGTGCTGCATGTTCCTTTTCACTTTTAGAGTAAATGAGAATATCATCTATAAAGACAATTATGAATTTATCCAAATATGGCTTACATATTCGGTTCATCATGTCCATAAATGCCGCTAGGGCATTGGTTAAACCAAATGGCATGATAGTAAATTCATAATGGCCATACCTTGTTCTGAATGCGGTCTTAGGAATGTCCTCTTCTTGTACCTTCAATTGATGATATCCTGAGCGTAAATCGATCTTTGAGAAAAATCGAGCTCCTTGCAATTGATCAAACAGATCATCGATTCTTGGCAATGGGTACCGAGTTTAATCGTGACTTTATTTAATTCACGGTAATCAATGCACATACGCATTGATCCGTCTTTCTTTTTAACGAACAATATTGGTGCTCCCCACGGCGATGAACTTGGCTATATGAATCCTTTCTCCAATAGTTCGTCTAACTGTTTCTTCAGCTCTTGCATTTTTGCTGGTGCCAAAGAGTAGGGTGCTTTGGCAATCGGTGCTGTTACTGGTAGCAGATGAATTCTGAATTCAACTTCTCTGTCTGGCGGTAGTCCTGGTAATTCTTCTGGAAATACATCTGAAAATTGAGATACTACAGGGATATCTTTTAATTCTTTTCCCTTAGTGTTAATGATTATGGAAATCATATACACTATTGATCCATTTCTTGCACAACTTGCAGTTTTCATCTCAGAGATGAATTTTGTGTGTCTAGTTGGCTTATCTCCTTTAATTGTGATCTTTTCACCCTTTGGTGAATTTACTTGTATTGACTTTTGATCACATAGAATACTGGCTTTATTGGCTATTAACCAATCCATTCCTAATACAATATCAAATCCTGCCAGATTCATTGGGTAAAGATTTGCAATAAACTTTTGATTTAAAATTTTTCTTCTTGCTCCCTGCAAGACTTCAGAAATCTTAATGGCTTCTCCATTTGCTTTTTCTACTAGACATTCTTGTTGAAGTTTAGTTAATGGTTGGTTGAGAAGTTTGCAAAATGAAGTATTAATAAAACTTTGGTTCGCACCAGAGTCAAATAATACTTTAGCAAAAACATCATTGACTAAAAACGTACTGGCGATCACGTCCGGGATCATCTTTGCTTCTTCTGCAATCAAAACAAATGCTCTAGCATTTTTAGTAGTCTTGTTGTTCATGGCTAGAGCTAGTTTTGGACAATTCGTCCTGATATGTCTTTTTTCTCCACAGCTGAAGCACACTCCATTACTAGGTTTCTTCCTACAATCTTCCTCCTTGTGTCTTGGTATCTTGCAGTAGTTGCAGTAGGTGGAGCATCTTCCAGAATGCTTCTTCTTACAGGCTTTACAGTAAGGTGTAGAGGTAGAACCTATATTTTTCCCACGGTTGGAATTACCATAGCGAAATTCCTGGGTAAGCCTTTGAGCTAAGTTCATCCTCTGGTTTTCTTCTTGTGTACGTACCAGTTCATCAGTCAACGTGTTTGCTAGTTCTACAGCTTCTTCTATGGTTGGTAGTCTAGCTGCCTTGACTACATGCCTAATTTCACCAATTAATCCCCAGATGTAACGAGAGATTAACACTGGTTCTGGTGATGCTAGGGTTGGCACTATTCTAGCATATTCAAAGAATGTAGTAGTGTAACCCTTGCTGTCTACTCCAGTCATCCTAAGGTTTAAGAATTTATTAGCTATCTGCTCCTTTTCATTAGGAGGATAGAATTTCCTTTCCACCATATTCTTAAACTCAATCCATTCTATACTATAAACCCTGTCATTTCCCCTAGACTGGAGGATAGTGTTCCACCATTCTAGAGCTGCATTCTTAAACAGGTTGGAAGCAAACATTATCTTGTCTTCTTCTGCACACTTGCTTATTTTTAAGACTGCCTCAGTCTTTTCTAACCAGCGTAGAGCTGCAATGGCTCCTTCATTGCCCAAGAATTCCATTGGTTTACAGGACCAGAATTCTTTATAAGAACAACCATAAGACATGGTTCTTCTTCGTTTTGGAATTGACAATTGAAGAAATGGCCCATTGTTCACGCTGTGTTCAGGTTCAGTATGGGTTCGCTTACTTCCACTATTACTTTTATTATTATCCGCATCTCTAACATGTTGGATAATAGATGGCAGAGCATCTCTAATTCCCTGGGTTACTATGTATCGAATAGCACTGTTATTTATCTGGTTTTCATTATTCTGGTGTTCCCGATTTGCATTGTCGGCCATCTGGATTTTAAACGTTTATCAAGTATTAATATTACAAAATAATATCGAATACGAATAATCACATAACAACACATTAATCCAAAATCATCGTCATTGCGACCTTTACTCTATTTTATATTATGCATCTATATTTATTACAAACCATAACAAAAAATGAAAATACAATACTAGTATGCATCAGTAATTTATAAGATTATCTATCCTAGTTTGGAAAAATATTATATATATATTTTTTCCAACGTACACACACATATATATTTATATATTATTACTACTACTACTACTGATAGGGGTTCATCCAGAATTGCATATTACGCTCGTCATATTTCCAGATGAGTCGTTCCCCTATCTGTCTCATCCTCTCACTTCCTTCTAGGATCTCCTCACCAAAGGTTCGGAGTTCCTGTAGGTTCTCAGTATTCATGGGTGGGGCTAGGGCTGGTATCGGGTCAGGAAACTGGGGCATGGGTTCTTCTGAGGGTATGGGTTTTCTAGAATCTCCCTAATATATTGGTCATTATCATAATAGGGTTCTAGAGGGTCAAGGTCTGGGTAGGGTCCTACTAGATCTTGCATGGGCTCCTCTATTGGGATTGGGTAACGTTGCTGGTAATCCCTGTGGTCGTCAAACCAAGGGTCATAGTCTGGTGGATGGGGTGCTGAGATTCTAGGGATTTCAGCTGGGTCTAAGTCAGGTAGTGGGTTTTGGTCAGCTGGGTCAATCTCTACTTCCATGGATTGTGTGGGAAACAGTGGTAATGGCTGGGGTGCAATGAGTTGCTCTAGATTAAGGTCTTCAGCTGTGGTAGCTAATATGTGAAAATTAGCTAATCTCCTATTAAGTATGTCCTGGGTTTGAACATTCATTTCTCTATTGGCCGCTGCTAAGGCCCGCTGTTGTTGCAACTTTTTCATCCTTTTTCTACGTTCATGAGCTCCTTTGCTGAACCATCCACTCTTTTTGGGAGGGAATGGTTCCTCAGATTGTGCTTTAAACACGAAAATCTCTTCTTCAGTATCAGCCGAATACCCCGAGGGGGTAGATTGTGAAGAGGTTTCTTCGTCCCTAGGAGAGTGGGATAACAGACGGTAAGCGTCCGAAGGTCCATGATCACTCATACTGTAAACTAACAAATTGTCAAATAACGCAAAACAATAATATACACGTATGCACATAACTTCATTGATTATTTCCTAACAACATTTATAATTTCAATGTCAGCAGAACACCTCTTTGGCTGAAATCAGTGGCTAAGCTCTGATACCACCTTCTATCGCAACCCCCGACCCCTGCCTCGGGAGGCGGGCGGCCGCGGCCTACTCAGAGATGGTGGTATCGGTGTTTATCATTAATTGGCAGCGGAAATTTCATCAGGACCGTAGTTAGGAAATATTTTATTAGAGTAAAACACCACATTTTTATATTAATAAATACGTGGGTAAAACCCAAGTTTCTGTTACAACATGTTTATAGGGATAAACCCTATTTTATTGAATAAAACATCTTTCTTTATTAGGTAACTTTTATAGCCACATTTTTCCAAGCCTTTAGTGCTCTCCAGCTGGCTTCTATTTTTGCTTTTACATTTTGTTACCTGAAATGCGTTTAAAAACATTTTGTCAGTGGGAAATACTGGTGAGTGAATCCCAGTTTAATCAAGACAGGTTTTATCCTTGTACAGTATTGAGGGCAATCAACAATTACATTTGTTTATTTATTCTACCTTAATTACCACCCACGGTACTGTCGACCCGACTTGTGGTCATGTTACTACTCACAGTGTAGTAACAAATTTTGTATACAAAACCCCAACATACCGACGATAATTGTTGAATTACAAATACTCAATCACTGTTAATTATCATGTAAAACAATTGAAGTTTTGTAAAAACAGTTGGCAAAAAGGTTCACAAAAAGGAGATTACTCACATTGCTATATTAGGGTTTTCCTTTGTGATTTCCTGGTGGTAATCTAACAATTTAAACAATGCACATGCGTTAGTATCATAACCCAATATTTACATTAGTAATACCCTCCCCGAGACAGAACTCCAACAACTACGTCGGGCAGAGCCTCGACAGCCATTTCGGAGCACTAGATCAATCGGGCAGCGTATCTAATACGTAACCAGGGTTATAATACTTACAATGGGGCAGAACTTCGTTAATTAGGGGGGGGGGTATAATACCCGATTATAGCTTCTACACTACAGAATTAGAGAGAGAATTTCATTTTTGAACATCGTAAACTGAAGGCCGATACTCCCAATTTATAGGAGCTGATTTTGGTTTTGTCGCGCCCCGCGTAAACTTCATCCAAGGGCTTCGCGGCCCGCGAGGCCAGCTAGAGTAGGCCCTAGCTTGGCTGACTCGAACCATACACCCAACACGTTTACGACACGTGGCGGCTCCAGGCTCCTCCTGGTGGCCTAGCTGTCGCGCCCCGCGTAGCCTGAAGGCTAGGCCTTCACGGCCCGCGAGCGCAACCAGAATTTTGTTTTTATTTTATTTTTCTAAAATTAAGGTATTAGGGACCCATTTTCGTATACGGGGTGTAGTTTAAAGCGTATAGGGATATTATAAATATATTAGGGGTGTCGGAAATCAATTTAGGAGGGTTGTTATATTATTATTATTATTATTATTATTATTAGTGTTACTACTGATAGGGGTTCATCTAATATTGCATGTTACGCTCGTCGTACTTCCAAACGAGCGTCTCCCCTATTTGTCTTATCTTTTCACTTTCATCTAATAACTCCTCACCAAAGGTGTGAAGTTCTTGCACATTCTCAGTGCTCATGGGTGGTGCGGGTGCTGGTATCGGGTCAGGGTACTGTGGCATTGGTTCCTCATGTGGGTATGGGTTCTCTAGGATTTCCCGAATATATTGATCGTTATCAAAATATGGGTCTAGAGTGTCAAGGTTTGGATAGGGTGCTACTGGGTTTTGTATGGGCTCATCTAGTAGGTAGAGTTGTTGGTAATCCCTATGGTCGTCAAACCATGGGTCATAATCTGGAGGATGGGGTGCTGGGACTCTAGGGATTTCGGCTGGGTCGAAAGCAGGTAATGGGATCTGGTCTCCTGGGTTTTGTTCTATTTCCATGGGTTGTATTGGGAACAACGGTAGTGGCTGTGGTGCTATGAGTTGTTCTAAGTTCGGATCAGCGGCTGTGGTAGCTAGTATGTGGAAATTGGCTAGTCTCCTATTGAGTATATCTTGAGTTTGGGTGTTCATCTCCCTATTCGCAGCTGCTAAAGCTCGCTGTTGCTGTAACTTTCTTATTCTTTTTCTACGCTCGTGAGCTCCCCGATTGAACCATCCTCTCTTTTTGGTAGGGAATGGTTCTTCGGATTGTGCTTTGAATATAAAGATTACTTCCTCTGTATCAGCTGAATACCCCGAGGGGGTAGGCTGGGAAGAAGTTCCTTCATCTATAGGAGAACTGGACAGTTGACGATAAGCGTCCGATGGTCCTTGATCACTCATACTGTAACTAACAAATTGTCAAATAACCAAATAATAATATACATGTATGCACATAATTCCATAGATTATTTCCTAACAGTATTGACAATTTCATTGTTAGCAGAACACTTATGTGGCTGAAATCAGTGGCTTAAGCTCTGATACCACTCTCTGTCGCAACCCCCGGCCCCTATCTCCTGGGAACGGGTGGCCGCGAGCTCAGATTCAGTGGTATCAGTGGATTTGTCATTTTGGCAGCGGAATTTACATCAGGACCGTAGTTAGGAAATATTTTATCAGAGTAAAATACCACATTTTTATAATAATAAACACATGGGTAAAACCCAAGTTTCCATTACAAACATGTTTATAGGGATAAACCATAATTTATTGAATAAAACATCGTTCTTTATTTAGGTAACTTTTATAGCCACATTTTCCAAGCCTTCAGTGCTGTCCAGCTGGCTTCTATTTGGCTTTCACATTTTGTTACATGAAACGCGTTTAAAAACATTTTGTCAGTGGGAAATACTGGTGAGTGAATCCCAGTTTAATCAAAATAGGTTTTATCATTGTACAGTATTGAGGGCGATCTCGCAATTATATTTGTTTCCAATTCTTACTTTAATTACCACCCACGGTACTGTCAACCCGACTTGTGGTCATGTTACTACTCACAGTGTAGTAACAAATTTTGTATACAAAACCCCAACATACCGACGATAATTATAGAATTACAAATACTCAATCACTGTTAAATGTAAAACAATTGAGGTTTTGTAAAAACAGTTTACAAAAAGATTTACAAAAGGGAGATTACTCACATTGCTACTTTAGGTTTTTCCTTTGTCATTTCCTGGTTATAATCTATTAATTTAAACAATGCACACGTGTTAGTACAATAACCCAATTTACATTAGTTATACCCTCCCCGAGACAGAACTCCAACGACTACATCGGGCAGAACCTCGACAGCCATTACGAAGCACTAGATCAATCGGGCAGCGCATCTAATACGTAACCGGGGGTTAAAATACTTACAACGAGGCAGAGCTTCGCTAATTAGGGGGGTATTATGCCCGGGTATTATAATTTCTATGTAGAATTGAGAGAGAAAGATCGAATTGTGAGCGACTGAAAATGAAAGCTGATGGCCTCTATTTATAGGTCTAGTCGTCCACTTTGTCGCGCCCCGCGTAAGCCGATGGCAAAGCCTTCACGGCCCGCGAGGTAGGGTATGTAGGGCCTAGCTTGGCTGACTTAAAGGGGTAGCCTCGACAAGCGTTGTGACACATGGTGGCAGGGGGTGCAAGCGGGTGGCTAGCTGTCGTGCCCCGCGACAGAGTCGCTTAGGGCCTTCGCGACCCGCGAGCGCTACCAGAATTTTAAATTTTATTTTATTTTTGTTAAATTAAAGGTATTTAGGGTAAAATCTCATATACGGGGTGTATTTTTGGACGTGTAGGGACATTCCAAATATGTTAAGAGTGTCGGAAATATTTTAGGAGGGTTGTTATAGTTGTTATCCCGGATTGGTTAAGCATCATGAGAACTAGCTTGAGAGATGTGAAAATAATATTGAAATTAGTTCCTTCCTCTGTCTCTTGACTGTTGTCGCCGAACTCCCCTCCTTTTTATAATTTGTGTTCCTTTATTATCCTCCTAAAAATCCCCCACCGACTTTCTTTTTGTGTTTCAATAAGCCCAATACCAGCCCATAAATCCCTTTTAGATTCCTTCTCGGGGCCTGTTGTTGTTTCTTGAGATTTAAATGTCCACTGCCACAAATATAATTTTGCACAAGTAAATTCAATTCCAAATTAAAGAAGCACTATTCTTGCATTATCCTTTTTTTAACGGCAAAAACACTTTATATATATATATATATATATATATAGTAGAGTTCGCACGGAAAGTGTGTTTTTCATAGAAAGTCTAGGAAGCGATCTGGTCCATCCGATTGGTGTGTTTAAGGGTTGAGATTAAATCAATGGCAATCTTGTAATATTTGAGTTATATAATTAGAGACTTTTAATATAGTGAGGGTATTTTGGTAATTGGAAGTGTTTTAAATAAGTCAACAAACTGCCATATCAATAACCAATCCCTAAATCCATGCAATTTCCCCTCTTTCTCTCTCTCTTTCTCTCTCTCCCTCTCTAAACCCGGCGACGCAAAACAGGACCCCAAGAGCATTCAGATTTCGGTTCCAAGGCTTGTTCATACCCCTTTCCTTCACTAGGTATTCATATCTTGTGTTGTGATTAAAGTTCTTGAAGTGCATATACGTTTTCGGTCTTAATCTGCTTGTAACTTGGCTGCGTTTTTTCTGTTTTAATTAATGATTGTAGAGAGGATTGTACCGCTGTTTCTGAGTCGTTCTTGATAAATGGAAGGATTACCAGCATGGATGGTAAAACACGGCGTCAAGAAATCTGCTTGCAGTTAAAACACAGCGTCAAAGAAATCTGCTTGATGTTAAAACACAATGTCAAGAATCCTCCAGCAATCTGCTTGCTGTTAAAACACAGCGTCAATAAATATGCTTGCTGTTAAAACACAATGTCCAGATTCCTCCAGCAATCTGCTTGCTGTTAAAACACAACGTCAAGAATCTGCTTGCTGTTAAAACACAACGTCAAGAAATCTGCTTGCTGTTAAAACACAGCGTCAAGAATCTGCTTGCTGTTAAAACACACTGGCCTGCTTGCTGTTAAAACACAATGTCAAGAATACAATGTCAAGAAATCTGCTTACTGTTAAAACACACTGTCCTGCTTGTTGTTAAAACACAAAGTTAAGAAATCTTCTTGCTGTTAAAACACAACGTCAAGAATCTGCTTGCTGTTAAAACACACTGGCCTGCTTGCTGTTAAAACACACTGACTTCAACCTCTCTAACTGGTAAAACACATCACCAAGACCCGCTGATAGTTTTCCAGATAAACACATTGACCTCCAGATTTGAATTTGAATTCGAAAACAACAAAAATTCCGAAAATCATGGAATGTTAGTTAATGAAAAATAAATTCCAAAAATAATATTAAAATGTGAAATTAGATAGTTGCCCTTTTAGTTAAAATAACTCAATGCCACATGTCCAATTATCATTGCTTCCTAGACTTTCTAGGAAAAATAGACTTTCCACCCAACTCCTACTATATATATATATAAAGAGCCAGCAAGAAGCTGAGAAACAACAACCAAACGAAAACAAAACGAACAAAGAACAACATTACATGATTCTTACAACATCAAACATATCCCAGTTCTCCCAAGTAGGCTTTTTAAGGTTCGATCGGTTGCAAATCCACAGAAAAGCGTCCTCCTTTATGAACTCGAAAGTCTTGATGATCGGGATGAAGCAGTCTTCAAAAACTTTCGCATTCCTAGCACTCTAAATCCTCCACACAGTGGCATTGACGATAGTTCGGACCAGTTTTTTCCACACCCTCCCACCCGGGGAGTCCTTTATGTAGGCAACCAGCTCCGAAAGAGAGGAGCATTGTAGAGGGAATTTTATCCGAACCCAAGTCAAAACGTTCCACCAGATGCATCTAGCCCATAAGCAATTATAGAAGATGTGATCCAGATTTTCAACTTCAATACCGCAACGGGGACATGATACGTCAGGCATCGGGACACCCCGAAGGCTAAACCTTCTCTGGATGCTATCTTACCGAGGAGAGCTCTCCACAGTAGGAGATTGGATTTAGGAGGGGCCAAACTAATCCAATCGAACCCAGGAACGCTGCTCGAAACGGCCCCCAAGGAACCTTCGATATCCTGCCTAACTTGTTTAACCGAGAAGAGCTCAACCGAATCATTTCGCCATTTCCAGTTCCCATTTTCCATTATCAGGTTATCGATGATGTTGATGCCTATTTTACTTAGTTCCTTATTCATACTTCCTATAACCTTCCAAACCCCAGGAATCGAATTTTTTATGGGAATGATCTGGTCCGCCGAATTGTTATTGTGAATCGAAGCAACAACTTTGGCCCATAGCTGATTCGGGTTAGACTTGAACCTCCACCACCATTTTGTCAACATCGCAAGATTGAAATCCCTGATTCTCCCAACGGCTAACCCCCCGTACTTCTTAGATTTGGACACCAAATCCCATCTAACCCATCTGAGTTTCTTTCTTGTATCCGTTATACCCCAAATGAAATTCCTTTGAATCTTGTCAATCGTATTAATAATACACTTTGGGGCGAAGAACAAGGACAAATAGTAAGACGGGAGACTCCCTAGCACCGTCTTAGCTAATGTCAACCTACCCGCAAACGACAAGTGCCTCGCTTTCCAATTCG
Source organism: Helianthus tuberosus (assembly GCA_030545235.1). Classification (NCBI taxonomy): domain Eukaryota; kingdom Viridiplantae; phylum Streptophyta; class Magnoliopsida; order Asterales; family Asteraceae; genus Helianthus; species Helianthus tuberosus. Next base: position 39,688,448 of record CM060407.1, read on the forward strand.
ATAATTTCCTCTTTAACCTTTCAATTACTGGAGCCCAGAATATTTTTCTCTTCATATTCGCCCCAATAGGAACTCCTAGATACAAAAAAGGCAGCTTCCCAGCTTCACAATTCAGCAATGTAGCCATCCTAGATACCTCTGTCTCGTCCACTCCAATCCCAAACAGCTTGCATTTTCTTTGATTAACTTTCAGCCCTGTAATCAGCCCCAACCACCTTAGCAGCCGCTTCAGAGTCACCACATTTTGATCCGACCACAATCCCATAAAAAGGACGTCATCTGCGTATCATAAATTGGAAATTTTCGGACCACCATCGGGTAATTGGATACCTTGGAACAGACCAATTTCAATCGCCCTTTCCATAAAAAAGATTTATGACTTCCATAGCAATAATAAACAGGAAAGGGGAAAGGGGGTCTCCCTGTCTAAGACCTCTTTTGAACTTAAAAAGATTTATGACTTCCATAGCAATAATAAACAAGAACCGAACCTTTACCGGACTTTAGGAAACCTTTCTTCCAAGAAATCCATTTTTCCGGAAACGACATGTTTTCCATCATTTGAAAAAGGAATTTCCAATTGATCGAATCATAAGCTTTCTCGAAGTCTACTTTGAAAATTAAAATTTTCGATTTATTTTTCTTAGCCCAAGCCACCGTCTCACTAATAATTAGAGGGCTATCCAGGATATTCCATCCACTAACAAACGTCGATTGATTCCGAGAACTTTCACAATGATCTTATACGTCGACCCAACCAGGGAGATCGGCCGGTAATTAGAGAGCTCGTGTGGGTCTCTTTCTTTTGGAATCAGAGCTATAAACGAGGAATTGCACCCATTACTAAATCTGCCATTTTCATAAAATTCGCCCAATACCCCCATAATGAGGTGCTTCAAATCATTCCAAAAAAACTTGAAGAATTTGAACGTAAAACCGTCCGGGCCCGAAGCCTTACCTCCGTTGCAATCTTTGATGGCACTCCACACCTTAGATTCCGAAAACACATCGACGAGGGACGAGGCACTCTGGGGGGATTTCCTCTGCAGACCTTCACCATTAAAACTCGGCCGCCGATTAATGGGTTCCGAAAAGAATTTTTTAAACCAACTTCTAATCTCAGACTTGAGTTCCATCGGGTCCGAGATGAGACTGCCATTGAAATTGAGCCCATTTATTCTACTACTACCCAAATTCACATTAACCATCTGATGAAAGAAGGTGTTATTTTTCGTCCCCAAATTTCAACCAATTGATATGGGCTTTTTGTTGGGCATTTTTAGACTTGATCAACTCCATAATATTAACCTTTACCCTTAAATCTATTCTCTTCTTTTTGTCTGCAGCCGATAACGATCCAGTAGCACCCTTCCTTTCGATTTCGTTAATGGTCTCCGTCATATCCTTAACCTCCTTGTCTTCAGCGGCTTTAGTTTCAGACCTCCATTTTTAATATCCTCTTTAATCAGTTTTAGAACCAACGCCAATTCAACATCCTTTGACCACCTCAACATCGGGATGGCTAGAACATTCTGCACAATATCAACGACCTTTTTTTCTCTAACCCAAGAGTTGAAAAACTTGAATGGAATGGGCCCAAAATCAACTATATTGCACGACAAGGATATTGGACAGTGATCGAAGGCACCTCTACCCAAAACCTCCGCTTTAGCCGAGGGCCAATGATTTAGAAAATCAATATTCACTAAATACCTGTCAAGTTTGCTCATTTTGACATCGACATGGCCTAAAACAAAAGTGAACTTACCACCTATTAACGAGTATTCAAACAGGCCAGCACGGTTGATAAAGCTGTTGAAAACATCCGTCGCTGCTCTGTCAAACATGGTATTAACTCGTTCGGCTTCGTCCCGAACCTCGTTGAAATCACCGAACAGCACCCAACTCCCATTAAATTGATCGATCTGAGCCATAAGGTCATCCCACAGCAGACTTCGGTAGAGAGCATTGTTTGGGGCATGGAGGTTCAAAATATTTATTCTGCCCTCTAGACCTTTGACAACTCCTGAGACCATCACATATCTCTGGTTCTTTAGAATAAAATCTTCCACAAAAACATTTGGATTCCACATCAGTGCCAACCCCCTGATCTTCCCACCGAATCCACCACGCAAGCCTTCATACCCGAATTACCCCAAAACCGCCGAAGATCAATATCCGATAAACCCGACTGATGCGTCTCCTGTAGCCCCACCACATCTGCTTTCAACTTCGACTTTAAATTACGAACCCACTAACTTTTATTAGCCACAATCACCCAACTAACATTTAGTGAAAGGAAATTCATTTGCAACCTTGAGCCTCCATTTCCCCACTGACGATTTCTTCACATGATTTTCAAAAATCATGTGCCAACGTTTTCATTAGATCAAAATATTATATTTCCACTCTCTTATAATTTAACTTTGAAAAGGTTGAAACCATCGAAATTATTTTCTTTTTCTAGAATCATTAACTTCTCATGTTTAATATAACTATCTCATTTAAGAAAAGTTTTTTTTTATGAACCTATATAATGATAAAACCACTTAAACTAATATGCTTTATACTAATATCAATGCATTTATTTTATAATTAATGTAATATAAAGTTTATCTAAAATGCACTGATCAAGCGGCTCATTTACAAACTGAGCGGGAATCGAACGAGCATTTTTTGAGCGATCGTCGAGCGATCCTCAATCGTCGAGCAGTTTGGACAGCCCTACTCCAAACAAAGAGGATTATTAGGTTCATAACTTTTATAGGAAAAACATCTGGAATTTAAGTTTCGCTTTTGGTTATGTCGTTAATGACCTTGGGTCAAGTTTGTTACATACCAAAACGTACAAGGATAAAATTGTCATTTAACTTTATCTAATTCGTTATAAATGTTGGTTTCAGTTAAGGACAAACGAGGCCTCTAGTTTACTCGAACAACCCGAAATCCCGATGTGGAAATGGAAAAGTATCGCTATGGACTTTATTACCAAACTCCCTCGCACGCCCTCTGGTCATGATAGCATTTGGGTTATCGTTGATCGTCTTACGAAATCTGCCCATTTCATTCCGATACGAGAAGACTTTAAGGTTGAACGATTAGCACGAATCTATACCGACGAAGTTATTTGTCGACACGGGACGCCTCGTGACATCATCTCTGACCGCGATGGTCGTTTTAAATCACATCTCTGGGAGACATTCCAATCCGCCCTCGGTACGACTCTCAATCTCAGTACCGCATTTCATCCCCAAACCGACGGTCAGACTGAGCGCACGATCCACACCCTCGAAGACATGCTTCGCTCGTGTGTTATAGATTTTGGTGGTAATTGGGATTCGCATTTACCTTTAGTAGAATTCTCGTACAATAAAAGTTATCACGCTAGTATTCAAATGGCACCCTTTGAGGCATTATACGGTAGAAAATGTCGATCGCCTATTGTATGGCATGAGATCGGAGACGCACAGATCACCGGTCCTGAGTTAATACAAGAAACGACAAACAAGATTCTCCAAATAAGAGACAATCTCTTGAAAGCTCAGAGTCATCAAAAGAGCTACGCCGATAAACGCCACAAGCCCCTAGAGTTCGAAGTTGGAGATCACATCCTCTTAAAGGTTTCACCTTGGAAAGGGGTGATCCGATTCGGCAAGAAAGGGAAACTAGCGCCACGATAAGTGGGTCTCTTTAAGATTCTAGAAAGAATTGGTAAGGTAGCCTATCGACTCGAATTACCGGTTAAACTCAGCAACGTACACCCGGCTTTCCACGTCTCGAACCTCAAGAAGTGCCTAGCTGAAGAAAATCTTCATGCACCTCTTGAAGATCTGCAAATAAACGAGACTCTGCATTTTGTGGAAAAGCTAGTAGAAATCATGGATCGAGAGACTAAGAAGCTTCGACGCAGTCACATTCCCATAGTGAAGGTTCGTTGGGAAGGCAAACGCGACGGCGAGTTCACTTGGGAACTCGAAAGTGATATGAAAGCTAAATATCCGCAACTCTTTGTTACATCTACCACTTAATTTCGGGACGAAATTCCCTAAAGTACGGGAGACTGTAACAACCCGAACTTGGGTTGTTCCTCTTTTTAACGTTATTTCATCCCGTAAACGCTTGTATATAACGCCCACTTCTTTAGATTTTTGACTTAGATAATTATAAACAATTATTTTAGAAAATTCGGGCATGACCCATCCGTAACATGAGCAAATCCCTGTTTTGAAAACTTCATTTCAAGTAAATTAATGGCACATTCAAAAGACTTGACAAAACCATAGCATTACTTTTAAATATCTACCAACATCTAGAAAATCTTTTTAAAAGATCTAACAAGTCAAACTTCAAAAGTCTAGCTACTAAACAAAACTAGTTACAACAAAATTCCTTTTTTGACCATAAACATTGTTACAAAAGTAGCGGAAGCGCATAATAGGCGAGATTCATGTGTGTGCTCGTTCCAAGTCGCCGTACCGATTAAGTTGAGGATTTACCTACATCAACAACAAAATTTATTTCCTCAAATACATTACTACTAATACAATAAATCGAATTAATCCGTTTCATACTTTCACTTCTTTCATACACTTTCTTACCCGATGAAACGGGTCAAAACGTACCATCTCACAATCGAGATAAATCATGCCATTAATTGACCCGTTGAAACGGGCTTTTGTAATGTTACATAAACATCCATTCGGTTCGTTTATAACGAATCGAATACGTGCATTTCATTACTATTACATACATCACTTTTCAACCCGTTTATAACGGATTTAATTTATTTCCTTCCTTTTTGCATCACTATACATTCCTTCAACTCTTTTATGACGAGTCGACTTTAGTATTCATCAATTCCTAATTATTCATACCAATGACCCGTTCACAACGGGTTAAGCTACTTACATCGTGTTCACACTAAACCATTATTGCCTAAGCTTTTATACAAGAAATATTGAACAACCAAATAAGGTTAAGTTCGAAATACACTTACCTCGATCTTGTACGTTTTCCGTTTTCCTAGCACTTGAACTTTCTTCCTTCACGCCTACATTAATATGTTCATTCTATCATTTAGTCCATCCGAACATCATCTCATTATTTACATAGTTTATTATATGGCAACATTATCACAATCTTTTCGAATTTCACATATATGTTCACTTAAGCATTTCATCGAACACTTGGCGGGTTTCGCATTAATAGGACACTAAACACATGTGTTCTAGGACATAATTTAACTAGTTTTTCTAGCAAATCATCAACAATCAATCAAGCCATATGATCCTTTTACTCTATAACGATTTATCTAGTGTTAATACATCACAAACAAGATCAAACATCAATATTTCAAGGTTTTACATAACTACTTCCATTATCTTGATTATCCTACATTTATGAAGATTTCATACAAAATGGTCTTATGATTCAAGATGTTCAAATCATCAAAATCAAACATAAACCTTACTCTATATAGAAAATCCAACTTCCAATAACACCTATCATATCATAATCTCATGATTGGGTTGAAACCCATTTCCTACAATTCATCAAAACACGAAATTGAACTTACCACTTTACTGAGTATGTTTAGATAATCGAAAAATTGAAGGCATGCAACTGATTAGCTTTGAATTCCCTTGTCAATTGAATGAATTTTGCAAGAACAAGGATTTGCCCTTGTTTCCCCCTTTTCTGGTCGAACCCAACACACACCAGAGTGTGTGATTTTTGGGTTTTATTTTTATTAATTCTTTTGATTTAGAAATTTTCACTTTCCCCCCTCCTAGTTTGTTATGTTTATAACTTAAACACTTATCATTAACTTACTAGTATTTATAACATTTCCACTCGAATAGGTTAAATCTTTTATTTATTTAACTTACGTTTAATATACCTTTTTGGGGTGTAACATTGTACTCTGAGATTCGATTTATGCCAAGGGTTACTACATTTAAAACGCATTTTGCATCGCTTATTTATCGCATTTAAACGCTTATTACTTAAACGCTTATCGCAATGCAAACTCGAAACGCGGAATTATTTATATTATTTGTGTGCTTAGATGTTAGATATGTTATATGTGTTGGTTATTCACTTAAAACGCGCAAACGCTCACTCGCTCGACTCGATTTATCTCGCTAAAACACAAAACGACACGATCTCGCTAAAATACTTAAAGCACTCGTACTAACTAACGCAACAAAACGCACCTAACGAGCATCCGACACGCGAAACGAGACTTTATAGCACAAAAAAACACCTTTCATGTGAAGCCAGCAGCTTCGTACGAAGGCACTGACTTCGTACGAAGGCAGCCAGTTCGAACCAAACATCCAGCCCTCTCCTATAAATACCTAGCTCACCTCATTCATTCTAACTTGCTGCCATTCACTCCAAAACGCTGCCGAATTGCTGTCCAACTGTTTTCAAGTAAGATTTATCATTTTTACATGATTACACATCGTTTTCCACTACAATTTTCCACAAGATTCACTTTGATTTCATCCAAACTCTTTTGTTTTCAACTAAACTTCATCTTTTTCACTTAAACTCCATCTTTGCCTCTCAACTTCATCTTTTTCATCAAATCTTCTTATTTTACTACGGATCTACACTTGTACGAGTGATTTGGGTTTAGCCTTGGCTTCCCAAGTTGTAGATCTGAAGATCTCATACTCACCAAGTGTTAGATCTAAGTGAAAACCCTTTAAACTTGATTTTCACACTAAAACGGACCTAAAAGACATGTATTTCATTCACTGGATAGTGGGACGAGGTAGTGTCGAAACCGTCTTGAATAGGACTAAAAAATACATCCGATTCAGGCGAAAACACTGCTCCGAACTCTAAGAACAGCCACGAATGCGAGCTGGACTGTTCTGTGCGAAGCCCTGCTTCGTACAAAGGCATTGCCTTCGTACGAAGGCACTGACTTCGCACATCACAACCCAATTCTCACCCGTGACTCAAACAAAGACCTCTCCAGCTCTAAGTTTAATCAGTAGCTTAAGGTTGGAGGGATGAACACTCGATTTCCCGAAGAAAGACGCAAAGAACACTCGATTTTGGACAATAGAAGCAACACGTGTACGAAGACTCCACCTTCGTACGAAGGCACGCCTTCATACGAAGGGACTGGCTTCGTACGAAGCCTCTGTTTCCAACCCGACACTTCGTTTTCGACCGTTTCAGCACTTTGGAGGACTTACGCTTCTGTTCCCGTACGCAGGCTGATCCGGCGCTTCCTTCAATCCATTTTCAAACCGTGTGTACTTGTTAGACATGCATTGTGAGTATACTCGAACCCTTTTTCGCTTAACACACTTTTGGGTGTTACATACGTTCTCTATCAAAACACACAACACTTAAACTTTTATTAAACGCTAACCTCACTCGCATGTTATACGTGATTAGTTGAATACTTGTTGCTATGTTACACAGTGATGACTTGCCCGACCGCCCTTAGCTACGATAGTACTATGGTTTGGACTCAGCACCTGTTTATTCAGGGGTTGTTAAGGATCACATACTTCACTTCACGTGTTCGCTTCGGTGAACATGTATCACGCATACTCTACTCGCAGTCATGTGGTTAGGTGGTATCATTGTTGATAGTTTACTTGATTCGCCCGTTACGTGTTACATGCTGGTTATGCGTAAGCACTTTTATACTATATCTATGCTAAACTTGTGTACTCACCTTTACATTATTGTATTGACTTTATTTTAACGTATATGACAGGTTGATGATTATCGTATGCTGCAAATGGATAGGAAGTCTAGAAACTCACCAAATAAATCTAAGTTATCGGATTTGATTTGTTTGAGAGATTTTGATGTCTGTTATGACTATTTGTGGATTATTTGTTTGATAGTATGGGATATTAAACATGTTAAAAATATTGTCACGAAATAGTTGTTACGAATTCTCTTGAACAATCTGATTCGCTTAGTGCCGTGCCCCGATGATTCTGCCATCAGTTGGGGTGAGACACATTCAAATATAAACAAACATGTTACCAAATGTTCACAAACATAAATGAATGAATGTGTATTTTGTTCACATTCGTTCATTTAACTAAACAAACGGAATATCTTGTTCGTGTTCTTTAGTTTAACAAATGAACGAACACAAATGAACATCCTGTTCGTGGACTATTCGTTAAACTTTTGATTCGTTTGCAGCCCTAGATGCATTATCTATACTGTTTTGGTAAAAAATCACACAAGGATAATGTAACCAAATCTGATTTTTATGAGGTATGATGCTTGTTTAATTGGACAAATGTATGAACAACAAATATATGATATGAGTGATGAACACAAGGATTTGTACGAGGAAAAAGCCCTTGATCAATGAATGATCTCCGGCATAAAAAACATCGGGTGATGGAAACTACCGATCGCCAACTATATTAAACAAACAAAGTTTACAAATTGGGATGATAACAAGCTTGGTACAAGGATCACTATTGTGCAAATGTGTGTAACCGCCAATAAGTTGCAGAGAGTTCGAGTGTAGTGTTCGTGTGTTGCTAATAATCATAAATCAAGCTTGTATCCCCGTTTAAAAATAGAAACAAACTATACTAACTAACTATCCGCAAATGGTGCAAGCTCCCCACGATCACCATAAAGGTCAAAGAGTCCTTGCATGTGCAGAATCATCAAGCATATTCCCCTAGAATCTCGGTTAGACCAAGTCTCATTCCAATACACCTACAAAATAAGTTAAAACATGATGGAAACAATTATTAGTTTAGGATAATAATGAGGATCCTGGATACTTATCCTTGCAGCATCTCCTGAGGATCTTAATTCAAACGGAACTGAGGATCCGTGATCCAGACTACAATTGAGGATCCGTGATCCATAAGCTATAAAAATCTATCCCTAAGAATTGCCCCCAAACATGATTAGTTAATATCCAATTAGATAGTCATGTTTGAATGAATTTCGGACTAGCCGTTGCTTATGGATATAGCCGTTACAGTGCTGATGTCATCGTCAGTCATCACCTGCAACCATAATCATTATAAATAGGTTAGAGATAAGGATCAAATCCTGCATTTATACTCGAGACCCTCTTCTTTAAATCCACATTCGAAGATCCCAGCAGGTAATTCCTTCTCTCTTCTCTCTAATCTTCCGATTTTCGATCCTCTGTTTTCTAAAGATCCATGGAAAAGTTGAAAACTCGTTCCTCCCCTACCAAAAATCCTGATCACAACAGCCCATTGAAGAGTCAGGGTTTAACCAAAAACCCTTCAATGGAGCTATGCCGATTCACTGATCCTGAAGTTGATCAGTTCTGATCCTGCTTCCCTGATGGCACCATCTTTCGTCCTTTTGATTCTTCAACCAAAAGCGACTCTATTTTAGATGTTTGGATCACTTTCCCTACAGCCCCTTTTCAAAGAGGGTTCACCTATCCCTTCCATGTTCTCACACAGGGATTCTTCACACTTACCGGCCTATGCTATATTCAAGCTATGCCGATGGTGTGGAGGGTCCTGTACACACTAGAGCATATCACAGAGCAGGAAGGCATAGACATAGAGATGTCTGAGTTGAGCCAGTTGTACAATCTTGTGGCCCATGGTTCCTACCATTACCTTTTCAAGTCCAAACCCCATAAGCCTCACCCAATCTTGAAAACCACCAAGAACGACACCAACTGGAGGAATCAATTCTTCTTCGTGAGGAGGGATTCCATTCCAAATGGGAACTAACTTCCCAAAAAGTGGAATACAGATGGTAGGATATAGGATCCTTAGATTAGGAGAACCGGTAAGAATCTTTCTTTTTTGTTAAGGATAACTGATCCTTTATCTTTGTTTATGCAGCCATCAGCCTATCTCACATTCAAGAATCACCTGTCACTCCAGCAAGAATTGAAGCTTTCTGGAAGCTTGATCCTGTAATCAGAACATTTCCACCCAAGTCAAAGGTTCCAGAAGAAATTTCATCCACCTCCTACACCATGTCAAGTAAGTATCCATATTTGTGTATATATAAATGTTTGACAAGATTAGAATATGAATACTTATCTGTATATTATGCTTATAGGTGCTGGCAAGTCTTCCAAATCTGCTTCCAGGTTCAATGTTGCTGACATTCAAGAAATTGCATCTACCCGATCCATCAAGAAGGAGCTGGCTGCAAGCCCAAGCATCCCGGAGCCTAAGAGCATGAGCACTAGGGGCAAGGGTGCCAAGAAGAGGAAGACTGCTGAGCCCACTGAAGGCCTCCCCCTCATGGAACGCCAGCTTCAAGAGTATGTCTCCGAGGTAAGGATATTATATCCTGAAATTTGTACTTATTTTTGAGGATAAAGGATCCTGATAATTAACTTCCTTTGTGCAAAAATTTGCTGAGGTTCGGATCCTCCTTGATCAGCACATAGCCGAGGGTGAGCAGAAATGCCTTGATCTTCAAGCCATTGCAGTTGCTAAAGATAAGAAGATCTCCCAGCTTGAGAAGGAGAACAAGATGCTGTAAAAGGAGCTGATGGTTGTTGAGATGAAGGCCCAAAAGGACAGGATGGAGATCATGGATGGAGCCAAATTCTCTTCTACCATTGCCATGCTGAAGATCAAGCTGCAAATGGCCAAGGAGGCTGAGGATCCTGCCTTTGACAGGTCCGCCTGGGATTTGGAGGCCTGGAAGGAGAGGCTAGCTGAGCTTGATGACGAGGATGAACCTGAGGAGGCGGCAGCTGTTGAAACCGAAGGAAGTGGACTGAAGGATCCTGAGGAGGCAGTTGGTGGCAGTGGAAAAAGTGGTGATGAGAAGGTGGTGGAGGCAACGAAGGTGTAGGCTGCATGAATGGGTGATGATGGATATTTCTAGACGTGGCCGGAGCCCATTTTTTATGGTTTGGTTGTTTTATTTGGTGGTGTTTTTATTCTGAACAATTATGGTCTGTAACTTAAACAATAGTCTTTAGGATTAAGGATCACGGATCCTTAGAACAATAGGGGTAGCAAAGGTGGATGGGTCCTTCTGTTTGTGGAGGATGAAGCCTTTGATGCCCCTCGCCTTTTATTTTCCTGCACTAGTTTAAACCTTTAGTATGGACACCCTTTGCTAACCCAAGTGGATGGGCCACGTTTTACTGGTAGAAACTTGGGTTGGCAATTTTGACAACCTTTTAAAGGGTTAACTTTGATAAATAAATAAAACATTAACTTTTGGCTATCTCTGTGTTGTTTACTTTGTATACATTTATTTGTCAACTGTTATTGCATAGTTTTGGAATTTACAAGTTATTGATAAAAGTATTAAATGGATACCAAAATCAGTTTGTCAAAGAATTCAGGATATGATCGAGGATCACATATCCTCTAATCAAAAAGTTTGAAAAGAGAGATGATTTAGGATCATATATCCTGTTGTAAAAAAATAAGGGTAAAATTGATAAACCAAGAATAAAGTTAAAGTAAACAAGGACCATACCAGAGAATCCAAGTTAGGATCCTATATCCTTCACACTTACTACTGTAATAATTAAAAGACAAAGTCTTGTAGAAAGTTAGGATCCTGGATCCTTTGTTGTTTAGTTTTGGAAACCTACAATAGGATGTAACTTGGGACTAAGCCAATTGTAAAAGAAAGTGTTAGTATCTGGGGACAAGCCCAACAATCTGGGGACAAGCCCATAACTGGGGACAAGCCCAAAACTGGGGACAAGCCCAAAGGATCTTGTGTAAACTGGAGTATGGCCTAGACTGGCGACTATCCAAACTTAGTGACATGAAGATGCCAAAACCTTAGCTAACGTGAAAACGTTAGAAACCTTAGGAACGGATGTATGGTACATCTACCATTATACTTAGGATCCTAAATACAGCCAGTACAATGAAATTGTCAGCCCCTAAAGCGGGTACTGGTCCCATTGCCTTTTAACGGCACTAGGATAATCGTGCGCAACTGGCGAAGGTGTAAGAACCTGATTCATAGAAGGTAGTGGATACCTTAAACTGGGGACAAGCCCAAAACTGGGGATAAACCCAAAGACTTAGGAGATTTCAGTGAATACTTGATCATTTGTCAAAGATGTACCAACTTCTGCAAAACTCAGAACTTAGTGAAGAAGGATAAAGGATCCTGGATCCTTCTCCTTGCAATCAAATAAATTAAAGGATTGAAGAAATAAATAATCAAATCATTACCAGAGTGAGGATCATGTATCCTTTGAGGATCCTGGATCCTTAACCATAATTCTGTCTTAGCTGAGGATCCTTGATCCTTCTTACATGAAGTATTTTTTTAGATGGACAACATTCCAAGCCCTTGGTAATAGATCACTTTCCATGGTTAATAAACGATTTACCCCCTTTCCTGCCTCAGTTTCAATCAGATAGTGGCCTTCCCACTTTGGTGCTAACTTGCCATCAGCAGGATTTTTGGTATTTTGGAATGCTTTCCTCAACACCATGTCACCAACTCGAAACTTCCTGATCCTGACATTCTTGTTATAAGCTCCAGCCATCCTTTGTTGATAGCTAGCTAATCTTATCCTTGATAAATCCCTGAGCTCTTCTATGGTATCCAAATCTTGAACCAAGTTTTTAGCATTTCCTTCAGGATCACGGATGCTAGTTCTTGCAGTAGGGACTGCCATTTCTGTAGGGATCACAGATTCAGCTCCAAATACTAAAGAAAATGGAGTCTGGCTAGTAGCATTCTTGGGAGTTGTTCTATCAGCCCATAATAAATATGGTAGCTCTTCTGCCCATTTTCCTTTCTTGGATCCAAGCTTTTTCTTCAAGTTGTTGATGATGATCTTGTTAGATGATTCTGCTTGACCATTAGCTTGTGGGTGGACTGGTGTTGATGTTATCATCTTAATCCCCCAACTGTCACAAAAGTTAGTAGTTCTACTCCCAATAAATTGGGATCCATCATCACAAACAATTTCAGAAGGTATGCAAAATCTGGTAATAATGTTTCTTTTAATAAAGGATATCACTTCCTTTTCTCTGACTTGTGCAAAGGCTTCAGCTTCTATCCATTTGGAAAAGTAATCAATCATTGCAAGCATAAATACTTTTCCTCCTGGTGCCTTGGGTAGTTTGCCAAGTATATCCATTTCCCATCTCATGAATGGCCAAGAAGAGGATATAGGATGCAGGAGCTCCGCTGGTTGATGAAGGATATTGCTATGTCTTTGACAGGCATCACATTTGTTTGCATAATCCACAACATCCTTCTTCATGGTAGGCCAATAATATCCTGTTCTAAGGATTCTTGAGAACAATGCTCTGCCCCTAGTGTAGTTTCCACAATCTTCTTCATGAAAATCCTTGAGAACTTCTTGGATTTCTGGATCCTCGATGCACCTTAGATATAGACCTGCAAGAGATCGTTTATAGAATATGTTATTTAGTATTGTAAATTGAGATACCTTGACTTTGAAAGTGTCACACCCCGACCACGTGTAACATACAAAACGTGGCGGAAACGTCGGGGAGTGTTGTAACAGAATTAATTGTCTCATAACCATGGCATACAAAGTTTTATTTATTTATTAAACAAGGGTGTTTCATTGTCTTGAACATTAAACAAAAGAGTTCAGAACATAATTAAACATAGTCTATATTCTTTTAAAGTCTCTAAGGCACAGGTCCGCCCTAGTATCATGATCAACATCCTATGGAAAAGCACCTGAAAACACATGTGAAAATAGGTACGTCAGCATAAAAATGCCTGTGAGATACATAGGTTTTGTGAAAATAGGATTCATGACTTTAGTTTAAGAAAATGTTTAATCATGAACCCCGTACTTTGCTTTGTCTTGTAAATCATTTGAAAACAATAAGGTCAGATGATATGTATAAGTAATGTCAGGTTAAATAAATAACCATGTAAAAATGTGTTTGTATAAAATAAGTTGTTTGTAAATCAATGTCTTGTGAAAAGTATGTTATTTGTATAAAATGTTCTATGTCTCAAACTGAAATGATTCAAATAACGTTACGACATATAATACCATACAAACACTTATATATAGGAAGTACCAGCGGCGTATCCACCATGCTTGTATCATATTACACACGCATCGTTACTTAATCACTTAATCAAATCAAACCAACCAATGTAAGAAGTCTATGTTTAAACCAATTGTCAAAATGTATTGAATAATATGTCAAAGTGTACATGTCAAGATGTAAATCATGTAGTATGTAAAACCAATGTCAAAAGTGTTTGTGTCAAATGTAAATCATGTCAAAATGTCTATGTCAAATATCCATGTCAAATGTCTATGTCGAATATCTATGTCAAATGTTTATGTCAAAATGTCATGTATGGCAAGTGAAATGTCTCAACTAAACCATATGCACAAAAACAAAGTATTGAAGTAAAACTTGGTTTAAATCAAAGCTATGTTTTGTGTAAATGCATGCAACTATTTAATATGAACATTTATGCGGTATTGTGAAAATGCATACATCCAAGCCTGGCGACTGTGGTGATAAACCCTTTAAACAAATTAAAGGTCTATCTGTCTTATGTCAACGAATTCGGTCATTCCTTTCTGTCCCCTTACCCTGGGATGTCCGGAACGGGAGTTGTCAATTCCTATGGTACCACTACCTACTAACGAACGGCGTAGCTAATGTTAATGAATGTATTCTCCCATGTAAACAAACCAAATGTCATAACAAAATGTAAGCATGTGAAAACGATGCACTAAGTATGTAATCAAATGAACATACGTAGCGTGAAAAGTCATGTAGAACGATGTACTAAGTAATGCACACAATGGGCACACCTAGCATGAAATGTAATGTAAAACAATGTACTAAGTAATGCACACAATGGGCACACCTAGCATGAAATGTAATGTAAAACAATGTACTAAGTAATGCACACAGTGGGCACACCTAGCATGAAATGTCATGTAAAACAATGTACTAAGTAATGCACACAATGGGCACACCTAGCATAAGATGAAATGAAATCATGTACTATTATGTACTAACGAACATAGCATGTATATGATGTGAAAACAGGAAAGCTTGAAAGTAACAAGTAGGCACATGTGTTCCACCCCAAAACGTTTGGAAAACAGTAAAAGAGGGGTCTATGTACTCACTTGTGATTGCTCAGATGTCTAAAGATAATCACCAAGTAATGCTAGAGATCTCGGAATCAAACGGCACCTAGTATAGGTAACTATGTTAATAAACCGGACCTATCTCGGAAGACTGGGTAGCATTAGGGTTTGTAAACCAAATGAGTGTCGGAACTCACGTGATATGGTTTAACAAAGCCTACATGCTA
This sequence comes from Helianthus tuberosus, assembly GCA_030545235.1. NCBI lineage: Eukaryota > Viridiplantae > Streptophyta > Magnoliopsida > Asterales > Asteraceae > Helianthus > Helianthus tuberosus. The sequence continues at coordinate 39,703,742 of CM060407.1, forward strand.
AATGAAACTTAACCTAAGTCTTATTGACCCATTATGATCCGTTTAGGTAGCTTACGCTACTTTAACGTATCGTGCGCGTGAAACGCGTTTGGACCGCCTAACTAGTCCTATGACAAGTATTATATGCCTAAACATGTTACATAATCAGTTACGTGACAAAAGTTTAGGTTACATATGCTAAATTACCAATTATGTATGAAAAGGGTATTCTGGTAATTTACCTAAGGCATATAAACTACCTATCATACAACTACTTAAACGCCGTGACCATAAGGTATAACCTCGGAAGGTTATTCCCTACACTATGGTCACCTAATGTATTTGGTCGGATCCTAATGATCGACCAAACTGGGTCGGGTTCGAGGTATAAGCGATTTATTAGATCGCTTACCCTACGACCCTAGACAACGTGGTAATCAGTAGGCATAGTCCCAAGGGACTATGACCATCGTGATTACAATCACGTTGCGAAGTTCTAACGAACTTCGCATTGACCATTACTGGTCAACGCTGAAAGTCAAACAAAGTTTGACTTTCTGACTCGAAAAGCAGTAAAAATAAGGAAAAGAACGAAAGAATACTTACGAAGGGTCCCCGAATGCTAATCTAGATCAGTATAGTTCAGGTATGAAACAAGGTTTCAACTTAGAACACAACTAATAAGATTCTAGTGCCTTAAAACAATGAAAGGCATGGGGTATATATAGTTTTCGGGTAACCGTTAGGATCGTTTCTTGAATAACGTGATCGAATCTCGTGCGTACACTTGTTGAAAGGTTATGGAGCCACATATGCTCCTTATCTTAATGACACATCAACTTAAAACATGTGGTTAAGAATCAATTAGTTGCAACTTGTGTTTAAAACATTGAATCTGGTCCAGAACACTCACTCGCGTAGCGCGACGGGTAGAGCCTTAGGTCTCGCGCTACGCTACTGCCTCCCAGTTCCAGAATTGTTTCAAACTTGGCAGAAATGGTCCCTGCACGTGTTTAAGCCCTTTTTCGATGCGTTTGAACCCCGTTAACCTCATTTCAAGGCTCTAAAATGAAGTTAAAGTATAGGGAACTCAAAACATACTCAAAAATATCTCGGATGTCGGTTCGTTTGGTCGTACGAACGCGATGTTCGCTTAATTACGACGAAATGCGCATAAGCGCGAAAAACGATCCAAATGACGCGACGAATGGATTTTTCTTAAGGCGAACACTAAAATATAATGTATTCATGCTTACATAAATTTTTGGATGTCCAGATGTATTCAGAACGTAAGTTATGCGCGAAAATGCAAACTTGTGCACTTTTTGACACTTTTAGTCCCTGAATGTCCCAAAAGTTTATTTTAGCACACCAAACCCCTCAAAGCCTATTTCTAAGCTATGTAAAGGATATTTAAGGTGTGTTTAACTTATGGTCATGTTCCGGAATGTTCGTTACAGTTCAAATTGACATACTTTCGCAGTTTGTCATATTTAGTCCCTGTAAGCGAATTAACTTGTTTTTGCCATACCAAAGCCTTCAAAACTTATTTCTAAGTTATGTAAAGGTTATTTAAGGTATGTTGAGTATATGTTGATGTTCCGGAGTATTTCTCGCATTAAACTGAGTACGTTTACGTACTAGTTTGCGTATAACTCTCCAGAAAGTGATGTAGAGTTTGAAATTACATAAAAGTCAAAACATGAAAAATGTATAACATAACAAAACAGACATTGGGATCAAATAACATTGTTTTATTGATAACAGAACTGTTCATAGTGATTACAAACACAGTTGTTACAGTCTCCCCTACTTGTGGAAATTTCGTCCCGAAATTTATTTAGAGGAAACTCGTGGAAAAAGATGTGGATATTTCGCCTTCATTTGATCTTCACGTTCCCAAGTAAACTCAGGTCCACGTTTAGCTTCCCAGCGAACTTTGACCAAAGGAATGCGCTTGCGTTTAAGCCACTTGACTTCACGTTCCATGATTTCCACTGGTTTCTCAACAAATTTCAGTGTTTTGCCAACACGAATTTCGTCAAGCGGTATGGAGTAGTTCTCATCAGCTGTACACTTCTTGAGATTTGATATGTGAAAAGTTGGATGAACATTTCCCAGTTCAGGAGGTAACTCAAGTCTGTAGGCTACCTTTCCGATTCTTTCGACAATCTTGAATGGTCCAACATATCTAGGTGCAAGTTTTCCTTTCTTTCCAAATCTGATCACACCTTTCCAAGGTGAGACCTTAAGTAATACTCGATCACCGATTTGAAATTCCAAGGCTTTGCGTTTTGGGTCCGCGTAAGTCTTCTGACGGCTTCTAGCTGCCTGAAGGTTATCACGAACTTTCTTGACCTTGTCAGTTGTCTCTAAAATGAGGGCAGGTCCAGTAAGTTGAGCCTCGCCAATCTCATTCCAGCAGACTGGTGAACGACATTTTCGACCATAGAGAGCTTCGAAAGGAGCCATTTTGATGCTAGTGTGATAACTGTTGTTGTAGGAGAATTCAATCAATTTAAGATGTGAATCCCAGCTACCACCAAAATCGATCACACAAGCTCTTAGCATATCCTCCAGAGTCTGGATTGTTCTCTCAGATTGACCATCCGTTTGCGGATGATAAGCTGTGCTCAGATTAAGTTGGGTCCCCATAGCAGATTGCATGGTTCTCCAAAAATGAGAAGTGAAACGAGCATCTCTGTCAGAAATGATGTTCAAAGGAACACCATGTCGAGCCACAATTTCATCTACATAGATTTGAGCAAGTCTGTCAGTAGGAAAATCCTCGCGGATTGGCAAGAAATGCGCTGACTTTGTAAGACGATCTACGACTACCCAGATGGCATCATGACCTTTCTTTGTGCGCGGGAGTTTGGTAACAAGATCCATAGTAATGTTTTCCCATTTCCAAACTGGGATCTCTGGTTGCTCCAATAAACCAGAAGGACGCTGATGTTCAGCCTTAACCTTTAGACAAGTAAGGCATTTGGATACGTATAAGGCAATGTCTTTCTTCATACCAGGCCACCAATAGTGAGTACGAAGGTCCTTATACATTTTATCTGAGCCCGGATGAATGGAATAACGAGACTTATGGGCTTCATCCATAAGCAAGGTACGAAGATCATCCTGGCTTGGGACCCACAAACGGTCCATGAAGTAATATGACCCATTGTCCTTCAGTTCAAGAGCAGGTGTTATGTGATAGGGAAATTCCTTATCCATCAAACCTTGTGAAACACAAGATTTCTGAGCTAGAGAAATGCGTGCTTGAATATCGGATCGAGCTTGAATAACAGACTGAACACGTACACAATGAAGCTTAGTACGTTCCTTGCGACTCAATGCATCGGCCACGACATTCGCCTTACCAGGATGGTAGCGAATTTCGCAGTCATAGTCGTTTAAAAGCTCAACCCAACGTCGTTGTCTCATGTTGAGTTCTTTCTGATTGAAGATATGCTGAAGACTTTTGTGGTCAGTGAAAACCACACATTTTGTACCGTACAAATAGTGTCTCCAGATCTTGAGAGCAAAGACAACTGCACCCAACTCAAGATCATGAGTGGTGTAGTTCTTCTCATGTATCTTCAACTGCCTCGATGCATAGGCTATGACTTTGTTCCTTTGCATAAGAACACAGCCAAGACCCAATTTCGATGCATCACAATACACAACAAAATCATCATCACCCTCAGGCAATGATAGAACAGGCGCATCGCAAAGCTTCTGCTTCAGGTGTTGAAAAGCTTCCTCTTGTTTGTACCCCCAATAAAAGGGCATTTTCTTCTGAGTTAGAGCAGTTAGAGGAACTGCAATCTTCGAGAAGTTTTCTATGAAGCGGCGATAATAACCCGCTAGACCAAGAAAAGAACGAACTTCAGTAGGAGTAGTAGGCGCATCCCAATCCTTAATCGCACTGATCTTGGAGGGATCTACATGAATACCTTGCTCGTTGATAATGTGTCCCAAAAATTGAACTTCTTTAAGCCAAAATTCGCACTTGGAGAATTTGGCGAAAAGTTGCTCTTTCTTCAGGAGTTCCAGGGTAAGACGAAGATGCTGCTCGTGATCAGCTTGCGTCTTAGAGTAAATCAAGATGTCATCAATAAAAACAATGACGAACTGATCCAAATAAGGTTTGCAGACCCTATTCATTAAGTCCATGAAAACAGCAGGAGCATTAGTCAAACCGAATGGCATGACTGTGAACTCGTAATGTCCATAACGAGTACGGAATGCTGTCTTCGGAATGTCTTCTTCTTGCACCCGAAGTTGATGATATCCGGAACGCAGATCAATCTTCGAAAAATAAGAAGCGCCTTGTAACTGATCAAAGAGATCATCGATGCGAGGTAGGGGATATCGATTCTTGATGGTAAGCTTGTTAAGCTCACGATAATCGATACACATTCTAAAGGATCCATCCTTCTTCTTGACAAAAAGAACGGGAGCACCCCAAGGTGAAAAACTGGGACGGATAAAGCCTTTGTCAGAGAGCTCCTGAAGCTGCTTAGACAACTCTTGCATCTCAGACGGTGCAAGACGATATGGAGCTCTGGCAATGGGATTTGCGCCAGGTACGAGATCAATGCGGAACTCGACTTGGCGTGCTGGAGGTAGACCAGGTAAATCTTCAGGGAACACTTCAGAATAATCCCGAACGACAGGAATATCTGAAATAGACTTACCCTTGCCTTTATCTTTTGTAACATGTGCTAAGAAAGCCACATAGTTCTTCCGCAAATACTTCCGAGCTTTAAAACAAGACATGAGTTTGAGACCACCGATAGGCTTCTCACCTTGAACCTGCAGGATCTCGCCTGTCGAAAGCGGCACACGAACAATCTTCTCAGAACAAACTATCTCTGCGTGATGCTTGGATAACCAATCCATTCCCACAATAACGTCGAAGCTTCCAAGTTGCATAGGCGCGAGGTCAATAGGAAAAAGATGGTCGTTAAGATTCAACTGGCAGTTGCGAAGAACAGAATCAAGAATAATGGGTTCACCATTAGCAACTTCTACTGTCAAAGATTTGCCTAGTTTTGTTCTAGACACGCGAAGCATTTGCTCAAAAGATAATGACACGAAACTCTTATCGGCACCAGAATCGAAAAGAACAGATGCAGGCTGATTATTAATAAAGAACGTACCGTTCACCACATTATCGTCAGCCTGTGCCTCTTGGGCATTCATGTTAAAAACTCGGCCTCGAGCCGGAGCCTGATTCTGGTTCTGGTTCGGGTTCGCCAGTCTTGGGCACCGATTCCTATAGTGGGTCAGATCCCCACAATTGTAACAAGCACCCGGTGGGTATTGTGGTCGTGCAGCTTGACCCTGTTGCGGAGCAGGAGGCTGAGCAACTTGTTGAGCCGGGTTCTGAACCGTGGGATTCTGAGCAGACCGACAAACATTGGCAAGATGGCCTGATTTCCCACAGTTAGTACAGAAACGGCATGGAAGTTGCGGCTGGTGGTGACTGTTGCATCTATTGCACAAAGGTGCATTCCCTGTATAGGGTTTCTTTGCTGGAAGCTGTGCAGGTTGGTTGGGAGCTGCCAGATTAGCTTGGGCAGTGATAGCAAAATTTTGGGAAGCCTTACGCTTCCTTGACCTCTTCGAAGAACCAGAGTTCTTTCCATTCAAGTTTTGACCTTTCTTGCTATCTTCCTTGTCAGCCGACTGCTTCTTGCCCTTGTCACCCTTCCTGTGTAGCTTTCCCTTTCTAATCTGCGACTCAGTCAATGTCGCTGATAACTCGATCGCCTGACGGAGTGTGGCAGGTTCACTACCAGTAAGAATGTCTTGTACCGAGTCAGGTAGGCCATCGATGTATCTCTCGATAGCCTTGTCGAGTGGGGTGACCATAGTCGGGCAAAGTAAACTCAATTCTTCAAACCGATCAGTATAAGCCCTGTGCTCACCACTATCTTGCTTCAAAACATCAAACTCCTTCTCCAACGCTCGCTGTTCATGGCGAGGACAGAATTCCCTCATCATAAGGGCTCTAAGTTCAGCCCATGTCTGTGCGAGAGCAACTTCTGCACCTCTGTCTCTCATAACCCCGTTCCACCATGTCAAAGCCCTCTTCTGAAATACGCTCGAAGCAAACTCGACTTTGCGATTATCCGGACACTGCACATGGCGAAAAGTATTCTCTATGCTCTCGAACCACTGAAGAAGCCCAGTCGCTCCCTCAGAACCACTAAACTTGAGTGGTTTAGCCTGATTAAAATCCTTGTATTTGCACGGACCATTGTTGTTGTTGTTGGCTTGTTGCCATTGAGCAAAGAGATTTGGGAATTGAGCAGCCATCTGCTGCGCAATAATTTCTGCCAGTTCGGCAGTAGCTATCTGATTCTCGCGTCGAGGAGGCATTCTAAAAGAGGAAAACATGAAAGGAAACGAGTGAGATGATTGGATGAAGAGAATGAGATGAAACAAAATCAACAAAAGCAAAGATGGTGGTCATTCGTCCGTATCACAAAGCAAACAAACGACTCACATTGACTAATCAAAGTAAATGGGTCAAAAATAATGTATTAGCGAAAACATGCTCGCCTATAAGTGAACACTCACTCCAAGAATTCCCAGGTAAGCACAACTGGTCTCGCGTCTGGTTGAGATGTATACGAAGTGCTTGCCTAGACAGAAAACTCAGAATACAGGCATTCACCCTTCCAGTTTGCACGTGTTCACATTATTTAAAACCCAAAACGTTTGACGAGATTTTTGAAAATTTTGAAGGCACAAGGCCAAAATCCAATACTGAAAAAGGGTTCAAAACCATATAACAGAGGGTTCAAAACCTTACAATTGAGGGTTCAAAACCTTGTAAAAATTTATTCAAAAACAGATGATTGTTTTTCAAAAATCGTTTCGGAAAAATTTTGGTTCCTTGTTTTGTTAATCACCTAAGGATAGGTGATGTACATGTTTTAAGATCTAAACACAAGATAACTTGTGTTAGGTTCCTAGAAAAGTTATAGTCTAGGTCAAAGCATTACTAATAACCTAATTCCCTATAACCATTGGCTCTGATACCAACTCTTCTGTCACACCCCGACCGCGTAAAACAACAAATCGCGGCGGAAACATCGGGGCGTGTTGTAACAGAATTAATTGTCTCATAACCATGGCATACAAAGTTTTATTTATTTATTAAACAAGGGTGTTTCATTGTCTTGAACATTAAACAAAAGAGTTTAGAACATAATTAAACATAGTCTATATTCTTTTAAAGTCTCTAAGGCACAGGTCCGCCCTAGTATCATGATCAACATCCTATGGAAAAGCACCTGAAAACACATGTGAAAATAGGTACGTCAGCATAAAAATGCCTGTGAGATACATAGGTTTTGTGAAAATAGGATTCATGACTTGAGTTTAAGAAAATGTTTAATCATGAACCCCGTACTTTGCTTTGTCTTGTAAATCATTTGAAAACAATAAGGTCAGATGATATGTATAAGTAATGTCAGGTTAAATAAATAACCATGTAAAAATGTGTTTGTATAAAATAAGTTGTTTGTAAATCAATGTCTTGTGAAAAGTATGTTATTTGTATAAAATGTTCTATGTCTCAAACTGAAATGATTCAAATAACGTTACGACATATAATACCATACAAACACTTATATATAGGAAGTACCAGCGGCGTATCCACCATGCTTGTATCATATTACACACGCATCGTTACTTAATCACTTAATCAAATCAAACCAACCAATGTAAGAAGTCTATGTTTAAACCAATTGTCAAAATGTATTGAATAATATGTCAAAGTGTACACGTCAAGATGTAAATCATGTAGTATGTAAAACCAATGTCAAAAGTGTTTGTGTCAAATGTAAATCATGTCAAAATGTCTATGTCAAATATCCATGTCAAATGTCTATGTCGAATATCTATGTCAAATGTTTATGTCAAAATGTCATGTATGGCAAGTGAAATGTCTCAACTAAACCATATGCACAAAAACAAAGTATTGAAGTAAAACTTGGTTTAAATCAAAGCTATGTTTTGTGTAAATGCATGCAACTATTTAATATGAACATTTATGCGGTATTGTGAAAATGCATACATCCAAGCCTGGCGACTGTGGTGATAAACCCTTTAAACAAATTAAAGGTCTATCTGTCTTATGTCAACGAATTCGGTCATTCCTTTCTGTCCCCTTACCCTGGGATGTCCGGAACGGGAGTTGTCAATTCCTATGGTACCACTACCTACTAACGAATGGCGTAGCTAATGTTAATGAATGTATTGTCCCATGTAAACAAACCAAATGTCATAACAAAATGTAAGCATGTGAAAACGATGCACTAAGTATGTAATCAAATGAACATACGTAGCGTGAAAAGTCATGTAGAACGATGTACTAAGTAATGCACACAATGGGCACACCTAGCATGAAATGTAATGTAAAACAATGTACTAAGTAATGCACACAATGGGCACACCTAGCATGAAATGTAATGTAAAACAATGTACTAAGTAATGCACACAATGGGCACACCTAGCATGAAATGTCATGTAAAACAATGTACTAAGTAATGCACACAATGGGCACACCTAGCATAAGATGAAATGAAATCATGTACTATTATGTACTAACGAACATAGCATGTATATGATGTGAAAACAGGAAAGCTTGAAAGTAACAAGTAGGCACATGTGTTCCACCCCAAAACGTTTGGAAAACAGTAAAAGAGGGGTCTATGTACTCACTTGTGATTGCTCAGATGTCTAAAGATAATCACCAAGTAATGCTAGAGATCTCGGAATCAAACGGCACCTAGTATAGGTAACTATGTTAATAAACCGGACCTATCTCGGAAGACTGGGTAGCATTAGGGTTTGTAAACCAAATGAGTGTCGGAACTCACGTGATATGGTTTAACAAAGCCTACATGCTAAATGAAACTTAACCTAAGTCTTATTGACCCATTATGATCCATTTAGGTAGCTTACGCTACTTTAACGTATCGTGCGCGTGAAACGCGTTTGGACCGCCTAACTAGTCCTATGACAAGTATTATATGCCTAAACATGTTACATAATCAGTTACGTGACAAAAGTTTAGGTTACATATGCTAAATTACCAATTATGTATGAAAAGGGTATTCTGGTAATTTACCTAAGGCATATAAACTACCTATCATACAACTACTTAAACGCCGTGACCATAAGGTATAACCTCGGAAGGTTATTCCCTACACTATGGTCACCTAATGTATTTGGTCGGATCCTAATGATCGACCAAACTGGGTCGGGTTCGAGGTATAAGCGATTTATTAGATCGCTTACCCTACGACCCTAGACAACGTGGTAATCAGTAGGCATAGTCCCAAGGGACTATGACCATCGTGATTACAATCACGTTGCGAAGTTCTAACAAACTTCGCATTGACCATTACTGGTCAACGCTGAAAGTCAAACAAATTTTGACTTTCTGACTCGAAAAGCAGTAAAAATAAGGAAAAGAACGAAAGAATACTTACGAAGGGTCCCCGAATGCTAATCTAGATCAGTATAGTTCAGGTATGAAACAAGGTTTCAACTTCGAACACAACTAATAAGATTCTAGTGCCTTAAAACAATGAAAGGCATGGGGTATATATAGTTTTCGGGTAACCGTTAGGATTGTTTCTTGAATAACGTGATCGAATCTCGTGCGTACACTTGTTGAAAGGTTATGGAGCCACATATGCTCCTTATCTTAATGACACATCAACTTAAAACATGTGGTTAAGAATCAATTAGTTGCAACTTGTGTTTAAAACATTGAATCTGGTCCAGAACACTCACTCGCGTAGCGCGACGGGTAGAGCCTTAGGGCTCGCGCTACGCTACTGCCTCCCAGTTCCAGAATTGTTTCAAACTTGGCAGAAATGGTCCCTGCACGTGTTTAAGCCCTTTTTCGATGCGTTTGAACCCCGTTAACCTCATTTCAAGGCTCTAAAATGAAGTTAAAGTATAGGGAACTCAAAACATACTCAAAAATATCTCGGATGTCGGTTCGTTTGGTCGCACGCGATGTTCGCTTAATTACGACGAAATGCGCATAAGCGCGAAAAACGATCCAAATGACGCGACGAATGGATTTTTCTTAAGGAGAACACTAAAATATAATGTAGTCATGCTTACATAAATTTTTGGATGTCCAGATGTATTCAGAACGTAAGTTATGCGCGAAAATGCAAACTTGTGCACTTTTTGACACTTTTAGTCCCTGAATGTCCCAAAAGTTTATTTTAGCACACCAAACCCCTCAAAGCCTATTTCTAAGCTATGTAAAGGATATTTAAGGTGTGTTTAACTTATGGTCATGTTCCGGAATGTTCGTTACAGTTCAAATTGACATACTTTCGCAGTTTGTCATATTTAGTCCCTGTAAGCGAATTAACTTGTTTTTGCCATACCAAAGCCTTCAAAACTTATTTCTAAGTTATGTAAAGGTTATTTAAGGTATGTTGAGTATATGTTGATGTTCCGGAGTATTTCTCGCATTAAACTGAGTACGTTTACGTACTAGTTTGCGTATAACTCTCCAGAAAGTGATGTAGAGTTTGAAATTACATAAAAGTCAAAACATGAAAAATGTATAACATAACAAAACAGACATTGGGATCAAATAACATTGTTTTATTGATAACAGAACTGTTCATAGTGATTACAAACACAGTTGTTACAGAAAGCTCTAGGATTTTCTCCATTAGGGATCTCTCCATGTTGTATATATCTCATGATTGGGAGGATCCAGTATCCTGAACTTGATTGTGCATCATCACTAGGTATGATTGCAGAATCATCTACTATCTCCATGGCTATGTGATCCTCAATAGCAGGAGCTAAGATGTGGATAATTGGTATCCTAACATCTTCTAGAATCATCAATGATGATCCAAGATTGGCTAAAGCATCAGCTTCTGCATTTTCTTCCCTGGGTACCTGTGTTAAACTAAAAGAAGCAAAAGAATCTGCCAATTTCTTGACTATCCCTAGATATTTGATTAGCCTTTCATCTTTAACAGCATAAGAACCATTAAAGTGGTTAGTGATTAACAAAGAATCTATATGTACCTCAAGATACCTGATCCTCATGTGCTTGGAAATTTGCAAACCAGCTATTAAGGCTTCATACTCAGCCTCATTATTAGTAGTTTGAAACTCACAAGCAATTGAGAGGGGTATAATGTCCCCCTGTGGTGATTTTAGTAGTATGCCTAGTCCAGTTCCTTTGATATTTGAAGTCACATCTATGAAGAGTATCCAAGGATCCTTAGTCTCTTTAAGTTGTTGAACTTCCAATTCAGCTTCCCTTTGTAGATCACTACTGAAATCAGCCACAAACTCAGCTAAGACTTGGGATTTAATGGCAGTTCTTGGTTCATATTTGATATCATATGCACTAAACTTGACTGCCCACTTTGCCATCCTTCCTGACATTTCAGGTTTCATGAGAACATTCTTGATAGGAAAGTTAGTCTTAACAATAATAGGATGAGTTTCAAAATAATGGCGTAATTTAGTAGATGCCATGATTAAAGCAAGAATAATTTTTTCTAAATGAGAATACCTGGACTCAGCATCAAGTAGACTTTTACTTACAAAGTATACAGGATGTTGAGTACCTTCATGATCCTTAACAAGGACTGCACTTAGTGCCTTAGAAGAAACTGCCAAGTATAAGGATAATATATCCCCTTTTTCTGGTTTCATTAAAGCTGGAGCTGAGGATAGGTAATCCTTAAGGGCCTTGAGGGCATTTTCATGCTTTTCAGTCCACTCAAATTTTTTGTTCTTTCTCAGGATGTCATAGAATTCTTTGCATTTCTCTGATGACTTTGAGATGAATCTGTTCAAGGCTGCGATCCTTCCTGTCAATCTTTGCACATCCTTAGCATTGGCAGGAGATTTGATGTTCACAATGGCCTTGATTTGTTCTGGACTTGCCTCTATCCCTCTTTTTGTCACCATATAACCTAGGAACTTGCCAGCTTTTACACCAAAGTGGCACTTGGAAGGATTCAATTTCATGTTGTATCTATCAAGGATATTAAATGCTTCCTCCAAATCTCTAAGGTGATCCTTAGCTCTTTTGGACTTAACCACCATGTCATCAATATAGACTTCCATTGTGTGTCCAATTTGTTCTTTAAACATCATATTCACTAGCCTTTGGTATGTAGCACCTGCTGTGACAACCCGAGTTTTCAAGGTCTTTCCTTGACACGTTACTTGTTTCACAATGTGTTTTCATAATGTGCATAGTTTGATGTATGATTGAGGTTGTGTTTGTTAATGAAACATGTGTGATTGTTAATGAAATTTACTTAGGAATAGTTTATAGTTCATGTCCTTGAGGAATTTTCAGGTTTACTTCCACAACTGATTAGGTAGAGTCTCAGATTGACCTCACAACCAGAGGCAGCCTTAATTACTCGTACTCCTTATCGTCTGGCGCCTGGAAAGTTGCAAGAACTGTCCAATCAACTTCAGGAAACTACAGGATGGGAGTTTTTGGACCTAGCTCCTCGTTTTGGGGAAACACGCTCTATTGCGAGGACGAAGGACGAGTCCTTTCATACGTATACAGACTAACACAAGGTGGCTATCATAGACCGTCACCCCCTGTCTCGCGTTGACGATCTGCTTGACCCGTTGCAATAATCAAGATTCTATCCAGGAACTGACTTAAGACCGGACTATCATCTGATGAAAGACCATGGGGAGAATGATTCCTAACACGGTGTTACAGACCCAGCATGGCTACTACGATTTTCTGTGTATGTCATTCAAGTTATTCCACGCACCAGTATTTTTATGGACCACATGAATCATAAGTGTAAACCTCATCTTGTCAAACTGTCAACCGTGTTTATTGATGACACTTGAAATCACTTCCAGGGGAAAGGAAAACCATGAACGACACTTGCATCTTATCTTAGAGCTCCTAGGGGAGGAGCAACTCCATGCGAAGTCTACCTAAGTGTGACTTCAGGATTTGGGAGGTACACTTTCTTGGTCACGTAGTCAACGAAGTGAGGATACATGCAGATCTCGCTAAAGATCCATTTCATTAGATGTTGATCGACACCAAATAGTCCATTGGGGATACAGTAATTTCTTGGTCCAGCTAGATACTATCGTAGATACATCACACGATTTTTGGGGATTTCGCAGCCTTAAGCTCTTTAGCACAGCAGGGTGCTGTGTATTCGTGGGAGACAAACAAGAGAACGTCTTTTCAGCTTTTGAGACCCAACTCTACAATGCACTGAGCATCATTTTTACCCGAGGGTATGGGTAATCTAGTGATATATCATGATGATTTGAATCAGAATCCCAGTTACACGCTGATGCAACACGAGAAGGTTATGGCTTACGTAGTGGATTTACAAGAAAAATTGCATGAGTCATAACCTGCGGTGGAAGCCATGGTCTTTGGGATTAAGATGGAGGCATTACTTGGACAGTACCAATTGCACTACTTAGACCGATCACAAGGGCCTCCCGTGTACCTTTGTTTCTAAAAGAGCTAAACGTGTGATGTCATCGCTGAATGAAACTTTTGAATGATTTCGACTATGAACCTGAACGCGTATGGCTCACCATCGACTCTAGCCTACACGATCAGATGTGCCCTGTCCAAATCGAAACACTGGAAGGAGAGAACTTTCAAGATGGGTTCATGCGGGGCATGGAGGAGCAACTTTTGGCAAGGCGGACGATATTCGCTACTTCAAGGAACGAATGTGGATCCCACTATACGGAAAATGTACGGAACTTGTGTTGAGCAAAGCACACCGGCCTCGATATTCTAGTCGTCTGGGTTTTGATGAGTGATATTAGGATCTATAAATCTTATACGGGTGATCGGGTATGAAGGCCCACCTAGCTATGTAGGTGAATGATGTTTGAATTGTGGGAAAGTCAAGGTGAAGTATCAACAACCAGAAACACCCAAATGGAAATGAGAACAGATTGACATGGATTCTGTCACTAGCCTACTTACAACTCGAAACGGAAACAATATCACCTGAGTGATCGATGATTGTCTCACGTTACCAGCACACTTTCTTGCGATCAAGGAAATTGACGAGTCTTCATAGCCGTGAATGTTCCTCTGAGAGAGGCGGCTTTTAGGCAAGAGGTGCCAACTCCTGTTACCTCTGATTTTGAACTATACCTGATTTATGACAGGCAATACACAACACCCTTGGCTCACGTCTAGACATGAGCATCACCCATCACGTAGGATAAACGATCTGAGTAAACGAACCATCCTGACACTCGAGGACATGCTGTGAACATGTGTGTGACTGGCTTTAGTGAAATTGGAAGGACACTTACCTTGGTTGAGTTTACTGCAACAGTTACCATTCTAGTATTCAGACAACCCTGTTTGAGGCATTGCATGGACAGTAACGCTAATCTCTTTGTTGGATTAAGGTGTGTGACAACCTAATCACAGGTCCAGGACTTGTACTCGAAACTCTTGGGAAGATTGCTTGGATCGGAAATCATTTGGCGGCAACGAGTGACCGTCAGGAAAGTTGATAGGCTTAGGAAACACTGTGAGTTCGCTGTGGGCGATCGTATCATTTTGAAAATCTCACACTGGGAGGGTGTGGGACGCTTGGGAAGCGTGGCAAGCTTAATTTACATTACATTGAGCTATTCAGAATTCTGGAAAGAATCGGTCACGTCGCCTACAAACTCGAGTTACCCAACCAATTGGGTAACGTACATGATGTCATTTATGTCTCGAATCTAAGGCAGTGTTTGTCTGATGCAACGAATGTGATACCCTTATTAGAGTCTGAGGTTAATGACAAGTTGCAGTTGTTGAGGAATCTACTGAAATCATGGACCAGGACGTCAAGATTCGTTAGCATAGTCGAATTCCAATCGTGAGAGTTTGTTGGAACTCAAGACGCGGACCGGAGTTCACGTGGGAGCGCGAGGATCAGATGAAGCTCAAGAACCCTCACGTATTCCCAACTAACCAATCTAAATCTGATGCAACTGGCGAATTTTGGGGCGAAATTTCTTTCAAGTTGGGGATGATGTGGCACCTGCAGAAAATCCGCACTGATTTAACATTACACCATTTTGGACTACTTATCAAATTTCGGGACGAAATTTCTTTCAAGTTGGGGATGATGTGACAACCCGAGTTTTCAAGGTCTTTCCTTGACACGTTACTTGTTTCATAATGTGTTTTCATAATGTGCATAGTTTGATGTATGATTGAGGTTGTGTTTGTTAATGAAACATGTGTGATTGTTAATGAAATTTACTTAGGAATAGTTTATAGTTCATGTCCTCGACAACTCCCCTGCGATGAAACTCTTCTCGATGAAGTATATCTTCGTCACAACTGATGTTCGGTGAAATATAAGTTTCGTCGTCAACCATACTCGACGAAGTATGGGTTTTTCATTGCCAAAAGGGCCTACGGCCCAAGTAAAGGCCAACTGGGCCTGGTTCGTTTAAGATGGACGCATACACACACGGTTATGTATGGAAATCATATGGCTACAAACACAAACATAATCTCAAACCCTAGCTCTCCTCTTCTCCTGTGCATACCCGACGGCAGCCCTTTGAACCCGACGAAACCCTTACTTCAAAGCATTCTTCTCCCCTACTCTAACACATCTCTCATGATCTCCTGGTTAGTGTTCATATTTATTTTGATTGCTGTTAATCACTCTCGGTTGTATGTGTTTTGATATGAATTGAATTGAAGTCTGATTTGATTAAATTGATAAGGGCTCGATGGTTTGGCATGTCATGATGTTCACGAATAGGTAGCATGACCATGAATAATGATTATACCTTGAAACAGAATTGTTCTAATCCGATTTGAATATAAGCATGTGAATTGATTCTTGTAAAAATGATGTTAATCATAAGGTGACGGTTAGGGTTTATATGAGTTTGACATAACTGATCTGATCATGCATGCTACAATATGAAACTAATGTTGTGACTTGATCTAGATGTTAAAACCAAGGATTGCATGATGTAGGAATGAGTATGCTATAACCGTTGCTTGATTTAATTGATAATTAGGGTTGTGGGTTTCAATGATTAGAATTATATGTGTGAATTGGGAACTGTCATGATGATTGTTCATATTAGGGTTTGTTAGATTTTACATAGTAACCGTCGTTTGATCCTTTGATTATGCTGAAAATGCGTAACTGATGATTATGTGGTCAAGGATCTGTTAACTGACCTCGACGAAACATTGATGATGTTTCGTCATAAGTAACCCGACGAAGAACAGGTACTTCGTCAAATCTTGTATCGACGAAAGATGGGTATTTCGTCGGAGCTGTTTATGACGAAAGATAGGGATCTTCGTTATAGGGAAAACAGATTGGGCTTGGGCTTGGGTAGATAGCCCAGTTAACTGTTATGTGTTATACATGGGATGTGATCACATGTGTGAACTGAGTATGTGCTATGTAATGTACTGTGAACTTGTGATAAAGGCAAACTGTGTGAACCTAATGATTGGATTGATTATAAAACCCATGTTATTGGTAACCATAGTTGGGAACATGAACTGCGTATAAACGTGTATGAAATCTGGATGCTTGCTATGTGTTATGTGATAATGGTATTACGTGTGACTTGTTAAATACGTGGATTGGATATGTGTTTAGGAAACTGACTATTCTTGGTAACCACGGTAGGGTATGGTTGACCAACCTGGAACGGGTAATGTAATGTAACATACCGAGCAATCTAAGGTGAGTTCATTCCTCTTGAGCATGCGTCCCGGTGGTTGGGACAGTCATTGGGTATCCCTGAGAGGGATAGGTTTTTGGGTAAATCAATTGGGTATTCCTAAGAGGAATACGTCTTGTGGGTAAAATCTGGAATGTTGGATAATACACTCATCTTATCACCCTTAAGTCCCATCTTGTTTGTTACCTGAGAGGTAGCAGAGTATTAGTTGGTAGCACTATCTAGGTTTGGCACCCTCACCCCGTACCTGAGAGGACGGGTGTGAACTAATGACTTAGTCATGCCCAATGCTTTGATAGGAGCATTGGGGAACGGGCAAAATAAATCTGGAGCCGTCTTGTATTCGGGGTATTATCAACATTGTAATCTATGAACTGAACTAAACATTTGGTAACTAACGTTTTCATAAAACTATGAACTCACCAGCGTTGTCTGATACACTTCTGTGCATGCTCGCAGGTTATAGATTATGTGGATCGCGGAACTTGCTGTGTGGGATGCTGGAGTGGTCATGGGTCGAAATGCATGGAATCGCGAGACAAGTCTAATGGTTTTTGTACATACGGTTTATGTAACAGTTAACAAATAATTTATGCTTCCGCTGAATACGATGAGTTATACTTTACGTAATGTAATACTTTACCTTATTAAAGGAAAGTTTTTATTTAAATCATGTATGAGTTCAATGTGATTGGTGGCTAGATCCTGGTACGTCACATGCCTCGCGGGGGTTCCCGCATGTGGTGTTTTGGGGGTAGCTTTTCTCCTTTTTAAGAAGGATACTAAATCCTGTTCAATGGTATTGAGGATCCTGGATCCTATAAAAACTTTGGATTCAGGATCCTGAGGATCCATCAGAATATCTTTAACATCTTGTTCTCTTGCCTCCAGGACATTTCTTGGAGGATACTTTAATTGCTATGCTCCCCTAGGTCTCGAGGCTGGCTTCATTGATGAGGTGTAACAATTCTTGGCTTCTTGTTGATCACTCTCAATCTTCACCACACCCCATGGAGTAGGGAGTTTGACACACTGATGATAGTAGAGGGGACTGCTTTCATATCATGTATCCATGGCCTGCCAAGGATCACGTTGCAACAAGATAAGCAAATTTTGAATAGAATTTACTCCCTCTATGTAAATAGGAAGTTTGATGTCCCCCAATGTGTTCTTGGTTTCCCCACTGAATCCCACAAGAACTGATGATCTTGGGATGATTTCTGATTCAGGGATGTTCATTCTTTTGAGGACATCAAGTTGGATAATGTTCACTGAGCTTCCCCCATCTATGAGAATCCTGCGAACAAAATGGTTAGAAATAAACATTGTAATAACAAGACCACCATGATGAGGATCCTGAATATCTACACGGTCATCCTTATCAAAGGATATGACTTTTTTCTCTGTAAGGATAGAAGTTCGAATAGGCCTATCCCCATTCTCCAATTTTGTCTCTTTGGCATGCCTCTTAGCCACTGACAAGGAAGTGCCACATATATCTGATCCACCAGAGATAAAGTTAATAATCTAGGCATTAGCTGGAGGAGCAGGAGCCCTTTCCGGAACTTTTTTAGGATCCTGGATCCTTGATTTCTTTCTTCCGAATAGTTCCTTCAAGTATCCTTTGCTTAATAGGTAACCGATCTCTTTTCTGAGTGCTATGCATTCATCAGTAAGATGACCAAAATCTTCATGATACGCACACCATTTGGATTTGTCTTTCGTGGAAGCCGGCTTGTCATTCTTTCTAGGCCACCTAGCTTTCTCTCCTAAATTCTGCATAGCAAGGATCAGTTCATTGTTATCAACAACAAAGCAATATTCAGAAATAGGAGGATAATCCTCATCGTCCTCTTCTTGCTCCACAACATGCACATTTTGATTATCAGAATTGTTGTATGATTTTGATTTATTGTTCCTGAAATAGGATCCTTGCTTTTCCTGCTCTGAGGATCTTGATAGTCTCTCCTGGATCCTTTTATCATCCTCTAACCGGATAAATCTAAGGGCCCTGGTTCTTACTTCATCAAGGTTCTGCAAGGTGTCATCACAAGATCATCATAGAATTGTGAATCCTTAAGCAAACCTGTTAGGGATGGATTTTCCAAACCTAAGGATCACGGATCCGCAAGTGCAGCCAGGATCACGGATCCTCAATTCTGTTTGAATTAAGGATCCTCAGAAGATGTTGCAGGTTTAAGGATCCAGGATCCTCATTGTTATCCTAACACTAACGGTTGTTTCCATTATATTTAAACTTGTTTTGCAGGAATGAACGAGTGAGACTTAGTCTTACCGATATTCCTGGGCAATATGCTCTAATATTCTGCACGTGCATAGCTAGAATGACCGTTTTGGAAGTCGTGGGTAGCTTGCACAATTTGCGGATTGTTTGTTACTTAGTTTATTTCTATTTTTAAAGGGGATAACGAGCTTGATAGTTAGATATTAGCAAACACACATACTCTCAAAAGCTCTCTGCAACTCATTGGCGATTACATACATTTTGCACACTAGTGATCCTTGTAACAAGCTTGTTATCATCCCGATTTGTAATCTTTACTTGTTTAATATAGTTGGTGATTGGTAGTTTCCATCACCCCAGTTTTTTTGTGCCGGAGATCATATCTTGATCAAGGGCTTTTTCCTCGTATAAATCCTTGTGTCACTTGTTCATTTCACTTACAAACTGCTCATACATTTGTTCATTGATTTGAGCATCGTACCTCACAAAATAAGATTTGATTGCATTATCCTAGTCTGATTTTTAACCAAAACAGTTTGGCGCCCACCGTGGGGCAATTGGTGCTTCATTTCTGAGAAATTTTGTTCATTGCGATCATTTCGGTTCATCACCTTCAAACACATGGCTTCTTCAGTGAAGAACACTTCGAGTTCCATGCCGGCTGTCACTTCTTCACAGGGCATCCCACCTTTGCCTCCAGCACCTTTTGGATCCCAGAAGAATGCTGAAAATCCTGCGAAGAAACAAACCTCCGTTTTCCAAAAACCAACTTCTACTACTTCCTCTGGTCCTACTAACAATGATCTCTATTCTTTGATTTTGCAGATGAGGGACTACATGCAACAGCAGGACAAAACTAACGAAGGATCCTTCGAGAGATCGATGACATCAAGAAATTGAAAAGACCAGCAAAGGGTCACTCTCCTTTGATGCCGAGATCACTGAATTTTGACACTCCAATCATAACTACCCAACACTCTGCTCCAGCTGATGTCCAGTTTCAAGGTGGATCATTGGGAATGTGTTTTGGATCATCAGCGATAACGCAAGCTCAAGGATCCTACTTTCAGCCTTTAGGATCATCGTCTCAGTATCAGGGATCCATCTTCAATTCCGGAGGATATGTGGGAGCACAGACGGTTCAAGGATCCTCATCCCAGGGTCAGGGATCCTTTCAGGTTCAAGGATCCTCATCTCAGGTTCAACGATCCTCCCAGGGTCTGGGACCCTTCCAGGTTCAAGGATCCTCCTCTCAGGTTCAGAGATCCTCATTTCAAGTTTACGGATCCATGGAGTATCCTCCAAGACCCCCAGTCACGGCACATCAAGGATCCAACATCTTTCAGGATCAAGGATTCTTGAGGAGTGTACCACCCGAAAGTTCAGATGATCATCTAGAAGACTTCATCCCAATGCAGACCATTGCATCATCTGGTTCCTCAATTATACCAGAATCTCGTCAATATGGATTCACATCCAGAGTCCCAAACTTGAATCCTTCAGGAGGTAACACTTTGAATAATTCTTATAACACTAACTATGGCTTTGTGCAGGATACAGGTATCAATCACGCTATGGCTAGGGAATTACAGAAACTGAAGGATATGATATCCAGCGTTCCAGGAGTGGTTAAGCCCATTCCTGAAATTACAGATGGAAGCCACATGATATCTCGTTTTGCACCACCTATTTGTGATGCTGAGATACCGAAAAGGCTTCAAATACTAACCATGAAGCTATATGATGGTTCAACGGATCCAGAAGAACATGTAGCTCAGTACAGAGAAAGGATGGAGATCAATCCCATCCCGGAGAGGTTAAAAGAAGCATGTTTATGCAAGGGTTTTGGATCCACATTAACTGGATCAGCTCTCAAATGGCTACTAAGTCTTCCCCCTTACTCTATTACTTCATTTGCTAATCTAGTTAATCTGTTTAATAGCCAATTCTCATGTAGTAGAACATTTGAACGTTTAACTAGTGATCTATATAAGGTAACACAAGGTCAAAATGAATCACTTAGAGATTATATCACTAAGTTCAGTAAAGAATCCTTAGATATTCCTAATTTGGATATTGCCACGGCTGTGGAAGCCTTTAAAATGGGTTTACTTAGGGATTCGTTATTCTATGATGATCTTGTCATGACCCCTTGCAGGAACCTTGATGAAGTGAGAACCAGGGCCCTTAGATTCATCCGATTAGAGGATGATAAAAGGATCCAAGAAAGACTGGTAGGATCCTCGAAGCAGGAAAAACAAGGATCCTACTTCAGGAAGAACAAGTTTAAATCTTATAACAAGTCTGACAACCAGAATGTGCATGCAGTAGAACAGGAAGAGGATGATGAGGATTATCCTCCCATTTCTGAATATTGTTTTTCTATTGATAACAATGAACTGATCCTTGCAATGCAGAATTTAGGTGAAAAAGCAAGATGGCCTAGAAAAAGTGATAAGCCAGCTGCAACAAAAGACAAGTCCAAATGGTGTGCATATCATAAGCATTTCGGACATCTCACTGAAGAATGTATTGCACTTAGAAAAGAAATTGGTTATTTGTTAAGCAAGGGGCATTTGAAGGAGCTATTGGGGAGAAAAAAGTCAAGGATCCAGGATCCTGAAAAAGTTCCAGAAAGAGTTCATGCACCTCCTGCCGATGCACAAATTATCAACTTCATATTCGGTGGATCAGACATATGTGGCACTTCCTTTTCAGCAGCCAAAAGGTATGCCAAGGAGACCAAAATGGATAATGGGGACAGACCAATCCGAACCTCTACTGTTACACAGAAAAAAGTTATTACATTTGATGAGGATGATCGAGTGGATATTCAGGATCCTCATCATGATGGTCTTGTTATTACTTTGTTTATATCTAATCATTTTGTTCACAGGATCTTAATAGATGGAGGAAGCTCGGTGAACATCATTCAGCTTGATGTCCTCAAAAAAATGAATATTCCTGAATCAGAAATCATCCCAAGATCCTCAGTTCTTGTGGGGTTCAGTGGAGAAACTAAGAATACATTGGGGGACATTAAGCTTCCCATTTATATAGAGGGACTTAATTCTTTTCAAAAATTTTGTGTTATAGATTGCTTATCCTGTTGCAATGTTATCCTTGGCAGGCCATGGATACATGACATGAAAGCAGTTGCATCTACATATCATCAGTGTGTAAAGCTTCCTAGTCCATGGGGGGTGATAAAGATTGAGAGTGACCAACAAGAAGCAAAGAATTGCTAAACCTCATCAATGAAGCCAGCCTCAAGACCAAGGGAGCAATAGCAATTAAAGCATCCTCCAAGAGATGTCCTGGAGGCAAGAGAACAAGATGTGAAAGAGATCCTTATGGATCTTCATGATCCTGAGTCCAAAGTCTTCATAGGATCTCCTCAGCAACATCGAACAGGATTTGGTATCCTTCCTCAAGAGGAGAAAAACTACCTTTACCTGGAAGCATGAAGACATGACAGGTATCTCTTGAGATATAATTACCACAAGCTTGGCATTGATTGGTCATTCAAACCCATACATCAGAAGAGGAGGAAGTTTGCACCTGAGAGGAATGCCATTATCCAGGAGGAGGTAGATAAGCTGCTCCGAGCAGGTATGATTAGAGAGGTTAAGTATCCAAGATGGTTAGCCAATGTGGTTGTTGTTCAAAAGAAAAACGGAAAGTGGAGGGTATATATCGATTTCACTGATTTAAACAAGGCATGTCCCAAGGATCCTTTCCCATTACCCCACATTGACTCCATGGTGGATGCTACCACGGGTCATGAATTATTGACTTTTATGGAATCTTCATCTGGATTCCAACAAATTCAGATGGAACCATCTGATCAAGAGGACACAGCCTTTATGACCCCAACTGGTATCTATTGTTATATTGCTATGCCATTTGGACTAAGGAATGCAGGTACTACTTATCAAAGGCTAGTCAATATGATGTTTAAGGAACAAATAGGACACACTACAGAAGTCTATATAGATGACATGGTGGTTAAGTCCAAGGGAGCTGAGGATCACCTTAGAGACCTGGAGGAAGCATTTGATATCCTTGACAAATTCAATATGAAATTGAATCCTTCAAAGCGTCAGTTTAGTGTTAAAGTAGGCAAGTTCCTAGGCTACATGGTAACAAAAAGAGGCATAGAAGCAAGTCCAGAGCAAATCAAGGCAATTGTGAATATCAAATCTCCTACCAATGCTAAGGATGTGCAAAGGTTGACAGGGAGGATCGCAGCCTTGAACAGGTTCATATCAAAGTCATCAGAAAAGTGCAAGGAATTCTATGACATTTTGAGAAAGAACAAGAAATTTGAGTGGACTAAAAAGCATGAGAATGCTCTCAAAGCCCTTAAGGATTACCTATCCTCAGCTCCTGCCTTGATGAAACCAGAAAAAGGGGATATATTATCCTTATATTTGGCAGTCTCTTCTAAAGCAGTAAGTGCAGTCCTTGTTAAGGATCACGAAGGTACACAACATCCTGTCTATTATGTAAGTAAGAGTTTACTTGATGCTGAATCCAGGTATTCACATTTAGAGAAACTTATCCTTGCTTTGATTATGGCATCTACTAAACTAAGACATTATTTTGAAACTCATGCCATTATTGTTAAGACTAACTTTCCAATTAAGAATGTTCTCAGGAAACCTGAAATGTCAGGAAGGATGGCTAAATGGGCAGTGAAGCTTAGTGCTTATGATATAAGATATGAACCAAGGACTGCCATTAAATCCCAACCCTTAGCTGACTTTGTGGCAGATTTTAGTAGTGACTTACAAAGAGAAGCTGAGTTAGAAGTTCAGCAACTTGAAGAGACTAAGGATCCTTGGATACTCTTCACTGATGGAGCCTCTAATGTCAAAGGAACAGGACTTGGAATACTACTAAAATCGCCACAGGAGGGACATAATACCCCACTCAATAGCTTGTGAGTTTCAAACTACTAATAATGAGGCTGAATATGAGGCCTTGATAGCTGGTTTGCAAATTGCCAAGCATATGAGGATCAGGTATCTTGAGGTACATGTAGATTCATTGTTAATTACTAATCACTTTAATGGATCTTATGTTGTTAAAGGTGAACGACTAATCAAATACTTAGAGATAGTCAAGGAATTGGCACTCTCTTTTGTTTCCTTTAGTTTGACACAGGTACCTAGGGAAGAGAATGCAGAAGCTGATGCATTGGCCAATCTTGGATCATCATTGAAGATTCCAGAGGATATCAAAATTCCTATCATCCATATTTTGGCTCCTGCTATTGAGGATCACATAGCTATGGAGATAGAAGAGGATTCTGCAGTGGTTCCTTATGATAATGCACAATCTCATTCAGGATCATGGATCCTTGTAATTATGAGATATATACAACATAGAGAGATTCCTACAGGAGAAAACCCCAGAGCTTTCAAAATCAAGGTATCTCAATTTACAATATTAAATAACATGTTATATAAACGATCTCTTGCAGGACCATATCTAAGGTGCATTGAGGATCCTAAAGTCCAAGAAGTCCTAAAGGATTTTCATGAAGGAGATTGTGGAAACCACACTGGGGGCATGGCATTGTTCTCAAGGATCCTTAGGACAGGATACTATTGGCCTACTATGAAGAAGGATGCTGTGGATTATGCCAAGAAATGTGATGCTTGTCAGAGACATAACAATATCCTTCATCAGCCAGCAGAGCTCCTGCATCTATATCCTCTTCTTGGCCATTCATGAGATGGGGAATGGATATAGTTGGTAAACTTACAAAAGCACCAGGAGGAAAAGTGTTCATGCTTACCATGACGGATTACTTCTCCAAGTGGATAGAAGCTGAAGCCTTTGCTCAAGTCAGAGAAAAAGAAGTGATATCCTTTATCAAAAGAAACATTATTACCAAATTTGGTATTCCTTCTGAGATTGTTTGTGATAATGGATCCCAATTTATTGGGAGTAGAACTACTAACTTTTGTGACAGCTGGGGAATTAAGATGATAACATCAACACCAGTCCACCCACAAGCTAATGGTCAAGCAGAATGATCTAACAAGATCATCATCAACAATTTGAAGAAGAAGCTTGGATCCAAGAAAGGAAAACGGGCAGAAGAACTACCTTATGTGCTTTGGGCTGATAGGATAACTCCCAAGAATGCTACTGGCCAAACTCTATTTTCTTTAGTGTTTGGAGCAGAATCGGTGATCCCTACAGAAATGGTGGTTCCTACTGCAAGAACAAGCATCCGTGATCCTGAAGGAAATGCTGAAAACTTGATTCAAGACTTGGATACCATAGAAGAACTCAGGGATTTGGCAAGGATAAGGATGGCTAGTTATCAGCAAAGAATGGCTGGAGCCTACAATAAGAATGTCAGGATCAGAAAGTTTCAAGTTGGTGATATGGTGTTGAGGAAAGCATTCCAAAATACCACAAATCCTGCTGATGGCAAGTTAGCACCAAAGTGGGAAGGCCCCTATCTTATTGAAGCTGAGGCAGGAAAGGGGGCATATCGATTGTTAACAATGGAAGGTGATTTGCTACCAAGAGCTTGGAATGCTGTCCACCTGAAGAGATACTTCATGTAATAAGGATCCAGGATCCTTATCTATTTTCGTATCTGATATCCGTGAAGGATCCTTAGAGGATAGATGATCCTCACTCTGGTAATGATCTAACCTCAATTTATCTAATCCTTTAATTAATTTGTTTACAAGGAGAAGGATCCCGGATCCTTTATCCTTATTTCACTTAGTTCTGAGTTTTGCAAAAGGTTGATGTATCCTTAACAAAGGATCAAGTATTCACAGAAGTCTCCAGTTATTTGGGCTTGTCCCCAGTTATTTGGGCTTGTCCCCAGTTTTTGGGCCTGTCCCCAACTTCGCCAGTAGCGCACGATGATCTTGGTGCAGTTCAAGGCAATGGGACCAGTACCCACTTTAGGGGCTGACAATTTCATTGTACTGGCTGTATCCAGGATCCTACGTATAATGGTAGACGTACCATACATCCGCTCCTAAGGTTTCTAACGTTTTCACGTTAGCTAAGGATTTGGCATTTTCATGTCACTAAGTTTGGATAGTCGCTAGTGAGGGCCATACTCCAGTTTACACAAGATCCTTTGGCTTGTCCCCAGTTTTTTGGGCTTGTCCCCAGTTTTTTGGGCTTGTCCCCAGTTTTTTTGGGCTTGTCCCCAGTTTATTGGGCTTGTCTCCAGATTGTTGGGCTTGTCCCCAGTTGCTAACTCTTCTCTTATATTGGCTTAGTCCCAAGTTATGTTCCATTTCAGGTTTCTGAAGCTAAACAACTAAGGATTCTTGATCCTAACCTTTTACTAAGGTTTGTCTTTTGGTTATCCTGATTGTAAGTATTGAAGGTTTAGGATCCTAACTTAGATTCTCAGGTATGATCCTTATTTGCCTTAATTTTATACTTGGTTTATTTAAGTTATCCTTATTCTTTGACAACAGGATACATGATCCTAAAATTACACCACTTCTTTCAAACTTTCGATTATAGGATATTTGATCCTTGATCATATCCTAAACTTTTTGACATAATCTAATATATTTTCATTCTTAACTTATGAATTCAAAGAAAATGTACTATAAACATTGAAAGATAAATATAAATACAATGGACAACACAAGATAAGCCAAAAGATTAAAGTTTTATTTATTTATCAAACGATTAACCTTTATTAACCCTTAAAAGGTTGTCAAAATTGCCTACCCCAAGCATCTACCAGCAAAACGTGGCCCGTCCGCTGGGGTAGGCAAAGGGTGTCCTTAGTTAACGGTTCATAAAGTGCAGGAATAGAAGGGCGGCAGGATAACAGTGGTTACATTCCCCAAACAGAGGATCCCTCCACCACCTATTATCCTACCTATTGTCTGAAGGATCCATGATCCTTAAACCTAAAGGCTATTGTTTAAGTACAGACCAACATTGTTTGTCATCAAAACATCATCAAACAAAAAAAAAAAACTACCAAACCATAAAAAATGGGCTCCGGCCACGTCTAGAAATTTCCATCATCGCCCATTGTTGCAGCCTACACCTTCGCTACATCACCACCACCTGCTGCATCCTCAGCTTAATCCTTTAACCCGCTGCCACTAGCCTCGATCGCCAGAACCTCTCCAGCCTCCTCTTCATCATCTAGCTCAGCCAGCTTGGCCTTCTGTAACAACTCTCATCAAAAAGTACTATTTATTACTTTAATTGTCCAATAGGAAACCCTAATTGAGAAACCCAAGTAATTCTGAACAAACCCTAAAATTTTCAGAATAATCGGAATCAGGATCAGGGCCCCTAAAACTCAGGGGGGGGGGTAAACCCCACTCGGTAAAATCCACACAGTTTGCTGTCAAAAATTTAAAATTACACGAAACCAACTCAGCTAAGCTACTGTGACACGAAGCTAACCTAGGGTAGAGTAGGGCCTGTCACGCCACGCGACAGGAACAAGAGAACCCCTCGCGTGGCGCGAAGGGGACATTTTTCTTGTATAAATAGTACAGTCTGTTTGATGCAATTCTGCATTGATGCGATGTTCAGTTTCAAATTATACTCCGAGTTATTATAGAAACAGTACAATAAACACACACGAATTCCGAATTTCTGCCACAAAACAGGGTAATAACTCGATCGCTATTACGATTCATTTTCCGACCGATCAATATATCCAATGGATGTTTAAGTGCTGCCCACATTAGGGTTATACTTTGTCGTTCGTCGTTAATTCGATGGATAAAGTATCGCACTTTGTCGTTCGTTGTGAGAATTTGATCTCATGAGTTATCGTAAATGCTGTATTGATTACTAACCCGGTTTTGTGTGCATTATTATTTAAATTAGGTTAACAAGGCTAATCCGTAGAGTAAACTCTATCCGTGTTAAATCTGCAATGTGAGTCATTCTCTTTTTATCAAATTACTTTACAAAAGCATGTTTATATTCAAAGATTATAATTACAGGGATTAAGTCTATGTAATCTGAAATTACTGCCAGTATGTGGGGGGATGTGCACATAGCTACTAATTATTTATCACTTGTGGGTGAACGGACCCAACAAGTGATATGTCCACAGTCACACGTCCGGTCAAGTGACAACTGGATCAGTTAATTTAAAAAGATAGAGACATTGTAATTGCTCTTAATACTGTAAATTATAACAAACGTGTCGTTTTAGTAAAATGAATGATTCACTCAGTATTTCCTGCTGACAAAACCTTTTTCAAACATGTTTCAGGTGATCTGTTGTGATCCAGGAAAAGTGCAGGGAAGCACTATCAGCTTAAGAAAGTGGCTCAGTATAAAATAAAGAAACATGTTTTGAAAATAAAAGATTTCTTCGTGAAATCTCAGTATTGTAAATTATCGGGTTTTATCCCCAAGTTGTAAAATAAAATAATCAGGAAAAATTTTAGCTTTAAAACGATCCTGGTGATAAACTTCCGCTGTTAAACTCAATTAAATAAATACCACGGGTTTTCTGTCCCGCGGTTCCTGAAACGGGTCAAACCGGGTCGGGGGCCGTGACACCTTCCAACCTTCCTGGTCCCAGGCAGTCCTGTCAAAGTTAGGATCCTCTGCTTATTTGGCCATCTGCAGTTTAATCTTGAGCATGGCAATGGTGGCAGAAAGCTTAGCACCCTCCATCACTTCAGCCTTCTCCTGATTAGCTGTGACATGGGCCATGACCAGTTCCTTCTTCATCAGCTTGATATCATTCTCTAGAGAGGCAATTGTTTGATCCTTAGCCAGGAACAACTTTTGGAAGTCCAGCTGCTTTTGCTCAGCCTCTTCAGCATAGTAATCCATAAGCATATGGATCTCAGCAAATTTCTGCAAAAGAATAACACATGTCAGGATCCGTTATCCTCAATATGGGCTGAACAGACTTAAGGATCAGGGATCCTTACCTTAGAGACGTATTCTTCGAACTGGTGCTGGATGAGAGGTAGGCCTTCAAGAGTGTCAGCAGCTTTCCTCTTCTTTCCACCCTTGCCCTTCGTGCCGGCACCCTTAGGAAGTGGGACGCTAGGACTGGCAGCAGCTTGTTTCTTAGCAGACTTGGAGGAAGCATATGCATCAAGATCACTGACACTGAACCGAGTGGCTGATTTTAAGGACTTTCCAGCGCCTACAAATGGCAAGCAACAGATAAGTATCCTTATTCTATATCTATTTAAATACTTAATCATACATAAATGTGAATACTTACTTGACATGGTGACTGAACCAGAGGATACTTCTTGTGAATCCTTTGTTTTGGCCTGGAATGTTCTAACAGCAGGATCAAGGTTCCAAAAGGCAGCACTATTGCTCTTAATACTGTAAATTATAACAAACGTGTCGTTTTCGTAAAATGAATGATTCACTCAGTATTTCCCGCTGACAAAACCTTTTTCAAACATGTTTCAGGTGATCTGTTGTGATCCAGGAAAAGTGCAGGGAAGCACTATCAGCTTAAGAAAGTGGCTCAGTATAAAATAAAGAAATATGTTTTGAAAATAAAAGATTTCTTCGTGAAATCTCAGTATTGTAAATTATCGGGTTTTATCCCCAAGTTGTAAAATAAAATAATCAGGAAAAATTTTAGCTTTAAAACGATCCTGATGATAAACTTCCGCTGTTAAACTCAATTAAATAAATACCATGGGTTTTCTGTCCCGCGGTTCCTGAAACGGGTCAAACCGGGTCGGGGGCCGTGACAGAAATAAGGTGGTATCAGAGCCACTGAGTTAAGCTAATTGAGTATTTAGAAATACTTAATTTTTCCTGATTCCTATTATATGATTATGTGTTTTATTAAATGATTATTTGTTAATTACAGTATGGGTAAGCAAAAGCTGTCAAGCATCTATCTTAAATTAGATAGATCATCCAACGAGAACGGTAGTACATCCCAAACCAAATCTTCAAAACTCCCTATAATTCCTGAAGAAGGAATATTTGTGCGAAAAGCACAATATGAAGAACCACTTTCTCCTAGAAAAAGGAGTATGATTATTAAGAAAAGTAAAGAACAAATCCGGGAAAAGAAGATTAAACGGGAAACCCAGGAATTAATTGATAATTCACCTTGGAAAGATAAGCTAGATGAGAAATGGGCAAATTTGTATATGCTAGCCACAGTAGCAGAAAATGCAAATTTTTAAATATTATTTTAGCATCTTATTTCCTACAATCTAGAAACCATCAACAATAAATAAATTTCCAATAAACCCTAGTATGTTTTCCAGTTATATTTGTAATAAATTAGTATGCAATATGCAATAATATTTAAAAGTTATTTATGAAAATTATTGTAAGATTTTAACTTAGTATTTTATGCCTTTTGCATATATGCTACATCAGCATGAGTGAGATATCTGAAGCCTTTCAGAACCTCAATCTTTACCCGGTGAATCTAGAAGTTTCCAAAGAATTTACTGGATACTTTCCCGATGTAGAACAACCGGTAGAATTCAAGGCTCCACCTTTGAACAAGCCAAAACGAAAGAAAAGAAAGAATTACGTGTGGGGAAGTCGTATACGTAGGAAAAAGCCAGTTACAAAACTTCCTAAAATAGATAATCCTTTAGAAAAAGGAAAAGAAACTATAACCAAGGAAAGTTCTAAACAGCAGGAGATGGAACCTGAAGTCACGAAAGAGTCTAGGCAAATGGAAATGCAGTTTGAGGAATATTCCAAGGATATAGAAATGGAAGTGGGACAAGGTTCTAGACGAATGGAAATTGGAGAGAGCTCCAAACAAAACCAGGGAAGGACTTTTCAGGAAGAAATAGATTTTCTATTGGCAAGCTGTGAGACGATTCAGCCTGTTAATACTAATATTTTTACCAATCCTATTGAAAATCAACTCCCTATGAATTTTGAACCAGCAATCCCAGAACCCATACTTCACTCCCAACCTTTAAAAATGGACGAATGGTGGACAAATGATTGGCAATTTCAAAATATTGTCAACGATCCTTATTCCTTTTTTCCACAAGTCGATCCAGAACCCCTACCTAATCCACCAATGAGTAACGAAAATATGGCTGAACTTCGCCATTTTGGTGAAGAATTGATGGATGCGGGAAATAGAATCAGGGAAATAGGGGGACAAATTTCCTGGAAATATGATGAAAGGGAGCTTCGTTTTTAGGACAACAAGTGACGAGAGATAGTAGGATGGTAAAACTGTGATTGTGTAATAGTAAAAGTAATAGTAAAATCAGTCTGTAAAATAACTACGAATAAAACTCTGTAAGATATTGGTGTGTAATGATGCATACTATCAAATATATAAAATGTAATCGAGAAATCGATAGTTTTGCCAATACGTGTGTTGAAAATTGTTTGATTGTTTTTATGTATAATTGTTATTTATCAGATACTAATAAAAATTATATATATATTATCAGATGGCAAACATTGATAATGAACCAGTAAATGAGGTTAATCAGTCTGAGCAACATCCAGGAGATCAATATATGACTAGGCAAGATATCGAAAACATTGTTGCTCAAGGGATAGCCAATGCTATTCCAGCATTCGTTGCTGCTATAAAGAATCCAATCGAACCGCAATAAATTGTCCCTAGTAAACATATTACTGAAGATAACTTCAGTAATAGTGTAAACGGAGGCAATGATAATATCAATCATAATGCAGAACCACATCAAGCTCCATTACCCAAGAAAATGAAAACTGCAACGCCTGGTTGCACTTTCAAAGAATTCCTTGCTTGTAAACCCACTGAATTTGCAGGCAATGAAGGAGCAACTGCATCACTGCGTTGGTTAGAGAAAACCGAAGCAGTCATTGCAATAAGTAAATGTGCTAAAGATGATCAGGTCATGTACGCATCAAATCTCTTCAAAGAAGGAGCACTTGAATGGTGGAATACTGTGTTACAATCAAAAGGAAGAATAATAGCTTATGCTATGACTTGGGAAGGATTTAAGGGTTTAGTAGAAAGGAAATTCTGTCCCGAGTATGAAAAGGAACAAATGACTAATAAGTTCCTAAATCATAGGATGATGGGTGTAGATTGTCGCGGTTATACTTCGACATTCTTCGAGTATGCTAGAGTGGTACCAACGCTGGCTTCGCCAGAACCGGTACTCATTTCTCGCTACATTTGGGGACTGATTAGTGAAATCCGCAATATTGTTAAAGCTGCGAGACCTCGCACTATTGACGATGCTGTGGAATTAGCTAACACCCTAACTGATGAACTGGTGCGTACAAGAGATGAAGACAGAAAGAAAGACTTGGCTCAGAAAATTACCCAAGGATTTCGTATGGGTAATAATACCAGTTTCAAGAGAAGAGGAACAGGGCAATCTTCAACTTTGCCATTCTGTCAAAATTGCAAAAAGAAACATTTTGGAAAATGCAAAGTATATTGCAATTTTTGCAAAACGGTAGGGCATCGTGAAGAAAATTGCAGGAAGAAATCCATAATTTGTTACAATTGTGGAGAGGCAGGACATTTCAAAACAGAATGTCCTAAAGTGATCAAACCAGCAGACAACAAAACCAAGGCGACAGACGGAACTACTAAGAAGAATGCCAGGGCATTTCAGCTGACCACACAAGAAGCATAACTCATTCCAGATATGATAGCGGGTACGTTCTTAGTTCACAACATTTACGCCAAAGTATTATTTGACTCTGGTGCAAACCAAAGTTTTATAAATACTTCATTCTGCCAAGCTCTTAGTTTACCTTTAACCAATATTAGGCAGATTTTTACAGTTGAAACAGCAGACGGAAATTCAGTTAAAATAGATAAAGTTTTGCAAGAAGGAAACATAGAACTCTTAGGACATAAATTTTCTGCAAAACTATTGCCAATGAATTTAGCTGAATTTGATGTTGTATTAGGAATGGATTGGTTAGTAGCCAACCATGCTCGAATCCTTTGTGATCAGAATTCCATAGAAATTCAATCACCCAACGGAGAAATAATTAGGATCACAGGAGACAAACCACGAAAGCCTATGAAATTCATATCAGTAATGAAAGTTGCTAATTATGAACGAAAACAAGGAATAGTGTATATGATTTCAGTAATCATTAGCACTAAGGGTAAAAATCTTAAGGAAATACCAGTAGTCTCCGAATATCATGATGTATTCCCAGAAGATTTACCGGGATTACCTCCAGATAGGGAAGTAGAATTTAGGATTCATCTAATTCCAGGAACTACACCAATAGACAAGGCACCTTATCGGTTAGCACCCACCGAAATGTTAGAACTGAAAAAGCAATTAGATGAATTACTAAGTAAAGGATTCATACAACCTAGCTCATCCCCTTGGGGAGCGCCAGTGTTGTTTGTGAAGAAAAAGGATGGTTCAATGAGAATGTGTATCGATTATAGAGAATTGAATAAGGTTACAATTAAGAATCGATACCCATTACCTAGGATTGATGATCTTTTTGATCAACTTCAAGGAGCTAGATATTTTTCTAAGATAGATTTACGCTCCGGATATCATCAATTGAAGGTACAAGAAGAAGACATACCTAAAACTGCTTTCAGAACTAGGTATGGTCATTATGAGTTTACAGTCATGCCCTTTGGGTTAACAAATGCACCTGCTGCATTCATGGACATGATGAATAGGATTTGTAAACCATATTTGGATAAATTTATAATTGTTTTCATAGACGATATACTTATTTATTCCAAAAGTCAGACAGAGCATTGTGAACACCTTCATGCACTCTTAACTTTGTTAAGAAAAGAAAAGCTTTATGCCAAATTCTCAAAGTGTGAATTTTGGTTGCAAGAAGTGCAATTCTTAGGACACATGGTGAATCACGAAGGTATTCATGTAGATCCTGCTAAAATAGAGGCAATTACCAATTGGAAGGTTCCACAAACAGCAATGGAAATAAGAAGTTTTATAGGTTTAGCTGGGTATTATAGACGGTTTATTAAGGATTTTTCCAAGATAGCCGTACCATTAACTAAGTTAACCTGTAAAGCGGTTAAGTTTGAATGGGGATCTAAGCAAGAAGAAGCCTTTAGAATATTGAAGCAGAAATTAACAAATGCACCAATCTTAGCCTTACCAGAAGGAACTGAAGATTTTGAAGTATATTGTGATGCTTCAAAACTAGGATATGGATGTGTGCTTATGCAACGCAAAAAGGTGATTGCATATGCTTCAAGGCAATTGAAAAAGCACGAAGAAAACTATACGACTCATGATTTAGAATTAGGAGCCGTAATTTTTGCCCTTAAGATTTGGAGACATTATCTTTACGGAAGTAAATTTACTGTCTACACAGACCACAAAAGTCTAAGATATATATTTGGGCAAAAAGAATTAAACATGAGGCAAAGGAGATAGATGGAAATCCTAAGTGACTACGACTGTGATATTCAGTATCATGAAGGAAAAGCAAATGTAGTTGCAGATGCCTTAAGTCGTAAGTATTATGAGAAACAACGACGGGTTCGTGCTCTCAGATTAAATCTACAAATAGATTTAATAGAACAAATGAAGAATGTTCAAACTACAGCAATCAAGGATGATGCTGAAGGAATGAAATGACGAATCAAGGAATTAGAACAAGGAGCAGATGGAATTTGGAGATTCCACAAAAGTAGAATTTGGGTACCTAAGCAGGGAGACTTAAGACCTAAGATTTTAGAAGAAGCTCATAAATCTAGGTATACTATGCATCCAGGAAACAATAAGATGTACCAAGATTTAAGAAAGAACTTTTGGTGGATAGGAATGAAAAAGGACGTAGCACGATATGTTTCTAAATGTCTTACTTGTTCGCAAGTTAAGGCAGAACATCAGAAACCTTCAGGATTACTACAACAATTAGAAATGCCAATATGGAAATGGGAACTTATAACAATGGATTTTGTTACTAAGTTACCCAAAACCAGAAAAGGTAATGATGCGATTTGGGTAATTGTGGATCGATTAACCAAATCAGCTCACTTTTTACCAATGAAAGAAACCTTTAGCATGGAAAGACTGGCTAAATTGTATGTAGATGAAGTTGTATCCTTACATGGAGTTCCACTCTCCATTGTTTCGGATAGAGATAGTCATTTTACTTCTCATTTCTGGAAAAGTTTCCAGCAAGCTATGGGAACTCGATTAAATCTGAGCACTGCATATCATCCCCAAACAGACGGACAAAGTGAAAGGACAATCTAAACTCTAGAAGACATGCTCTGAGCATGTGTAATAGATTTTGGTGGAAGTTGGGATGATCATTTACCATTAATTGAATTCTCCTATAACAATAGCTATCATTCAAGTATTGAAACTGCCCCATTTGAAGCACTATATGGAAGAAAGTGCAGAACTCCAGTTTGTTGGGCAGAAATAGGAGAAAGTCAATTATCAGGTCCTGAAATAGTGCAAGAGACGACTGATAAGATTACTCAAATCACGGAAAGGCTGAAGACGGCTCGAGATCGCCAGAAAAGTTATGCAGACAATAGATGCAAGCCTTTAGAATTCCAAGTTGGAGATAAAGTACTATTGAAAGTTTCTCCTTGGAAAGGAGTAGTCAGATTCGGAAAGAAAGGAAAGCTAAGTCCAAGGTACGTAGGACCATTTTCAGTGATCCAACGCATAGGGCCAGTTGCTTATCGTTTACAATTACTAGAAGAATTATCTGGAGTACATGATGTATTTCATGTATCCAATCTCAAGAAATGCTTATCAGATGAATCACTGGTAGTACCTCTTCGAGATATAGAGGTAAACGAAAAGCTAAAATTTGTTGAGAAACCTCTTCAAATTGAGGATCGAAAGATCAAGTTTCTTAAACATAAACGATTGGTTTTAGTCAAAGTAAGATGGGATTCAAAGAGAGGAGCTGAATACACTTGGGAGCTGGAATCAGAAATGAAGCGAAAGTATCCTCACTTATTCCAGTAAATCTCGAGGACGAGATTTTTATTAAGGTGGGGAGAATGTAACAACCCTCATCAAAAAGTACTATTTATTACTTTAATTGTCCAATAGGAAACCCTAATTGAGAAACCCAAGTAATTCTGAACAAACCCTAAAATTTTCAGAATAATCGGAATCAGGATCAGGGCCCCTAAAACTCAGGGGGGGGGGGTAAACCCCACTCGGTAAAATCCACACAGTTTGCTGTCAAAAATTTAAAATTACACGAAACCAACTCAGCTAAGCTACTGTGACACGAAGCTAACCTAGGGTAGAGTAGGGCCTGTCGCGCCACGCGACAGGAACAAGAGAACCCCTCGCGTGGCGCGAGGGGGACATTTTTCTTGTATAAATAGTACAGTCTGTTTGATGCAATTCTGTGTTGATGCGATGTTCAGTTTCAAATTATACTCCGAGTTATTATAGAAACAGTACAATAAACACACACGAATTCCGAATTTCTGCCACAAAACAGGGTAATAACTCGATCGCTATTACGATTCATTTTCCGACCGATCAATATATCCAATGGATGTTTAAGTGCTGCCCACATTAGGGTTATACTTTGTCGTTCGTCGTTAATTCGATGGATAAAGTATCGCACTTTGTCGTTCGTTGTGAGAATTTGATCTCGTGAGTTATCGTAAATGCTGTATTGATTACTAACCCGGTTTTGTGTGCATTATTATTTAAATTAGGTTAACAAGGCTAATCCGTAGAGTAAACTCTATCCGTGTTAAATCTGCAATGTGAGTCATTCTCTTTTTATCAAATTACTTTACAAAAACATGTTTATATTCAAAGATTATAATTACAGGGATTAAGTCTATGTAATCTGAAATTACTGCCAGTATGTGGGGGGATGTGCACATAGCTACTAATTATTTATCACTTGTGGGTGAACGGACCCAACAAGTGATATGTCCACAGTCACACGTCCGGTCAAGTGACAACTGGATCAGTTAATTTAAAAAGATAGAGACATTGTAATTGCTCTTAATACTGTAAATTATAACAAACGTGTCGTTTTAGTAAAATGAATGATTCACTCAGTATTTCCCGCTGACAAAACCTTTTTCAAACATGTTTCAGGTGATCTGTTGTGATCCAGGAAAAATGCAGGGAAGCACTATCAGCTTAAGAAAGTGGCTCAGTATAAAATAAAGAAATATGTTTTGAAAATAAAAGATTTCTTCGTGAAATCTCAGTATTGTAAATTATCGGGTTTTATCCCCAAGTTGTAAAATAAAATAATCAGGAAAAATTTTAGCTTTAAAACGATCCTGGTGATAAACTTCCGCTGTTAAACTCAATTAAATAAATACCACGGGTTTTCTGTCCCGCGGTTCCTGAAACGGGTCAAACCGGGTCGGGGGCCGTGACACCTTCCAACCTTCCTGGTCCCAGGCAGTCCTGTCAAAGTTAGGATCCTCTGCTTATTTGGCCATCTGCAGTTTAATCTTGAGCATGGCAATGGTGGCAGAAAGCTTAGCACCCCCCATCACTTCAGCCTTCTCCTGATTAGCTGTGACATGGGCCATGACCAGTTCCTTCTTCATCAGCTTGATATCATTCTCTAGAGAGGCAATTGTTTGATCCTTAGCCAGGAACAACTTTTGGAAGTCCAGCTGCTTTTGCTCAGCCTCTTCAGCATAGTAATCCATAAGCATATGGATCTCAGCAAATTTCTGCAAAAGAATAACACATGTCAGGATCCGTTATCCTCAATATGGGCTGAACAGACTTAAGGATCAGGGATCCTTACCTTAGAGACGTATTCTTCGAACTGGTGCTGGATGAGAGGTAGGCCTTCAAGAGTGTCAGCAGCTTTCCTCTTCTTTCCACCCTTGCCCTTCGTGCCGGCACCCTTAGGAAGTGGGACGCTAGGACTGGCAGCAGCTTGTTTCTTAGCAGACTTGGAGGAAGCATATGCATCAAGATCACTGACACTGAACCGAGTGGCTGATTTTAAGGACTTTCCAGCGCCTACAAATGGCAAGCAACAGATAAGTATCCTTATTCTATATCTATTTAAATACTTAATCATACATAAATGTGAATACTTACTTGACATGGTGACTGAACCAGAGGATACTTCTTGTGAATCCTTTGTTTTGGCCTGGAATGTTCTAACAGCAGGATCAAGGTTCCAAAAGGCAGCTACCCTTTCCTTTGTTGCAGGGGATTCTAGAAGGTGAGAAACTGAGATAGCTGCACAATAAACAGAAAAAAGGATCAGTTATCCTCAAAAGAGACAGAGTCTTCCCATGATCCTTCTATAAGGATCCTATATCCTTCCATGGGTTGTCCACTTCTTGGGAAGGTCTTTCCCGTCCGGGATAGAGTCCCTCCTAACAAAAAATAAATGGTTTTTCCAGTGGGTATCGTTTTTTGTGGTCTTGAGGATTGGTTGAGGATCACCAGGTTTATGTTTAAACAAGAAGCGATATGAACCGTGGCTAACAAGATTATACAACTCTGCCAACTCCGGCATTCCTATTTCTATGCCCTCTTGCTCGATGATGTTCTCTATGGTGTACAGTACTCTCCACATCATCGGCATGGCCTGAATATAGCACATGCCGATGAGTGCAAAGAAGGATTGGGTGAAGGCAGGGAAAGGATAGGAGAATCCTATCAAGAATGGGGTGGCCGGAAAAGTAACCCAGGTGTCGGAGACACAGTTACTCTTCAGGGAAGAGTCAAAGGGTTTGAAGACGGTATCCGCCGGGAAGCAATGGCAAATCCGGTCAATCTCCGGGTCGGTGAAGTGGCAGAGTTCCTTCGAAGGATTTTGGATGATGTCTTGGCTTTTCAAGGGACTATCTTTTCTAGGATACTTGGCAAGAGAAGATCGTAACTTCATTGTGGCTTCGAGGATTTAACGAAACAAAGAATCAAAATAAGCAAATGAAGAGAGAAGGGGAAGAAAGATACCTGATTAGTTTCCGAATGAGGATTTAAAGGGAAGTAACGCACGAATTTAAATGCCTCTCGATCCTTATCTCTAATTTTGAATTTATAATGATGATTTTGCAGGTTGTCATGTCGCTGACATATGATTCGCAACGGCTAGTTCAATTTTAACGGCTATGTTTCTGTTGGCTAGTTCGTTCGAGATAAGATAAAAAAAATATGACTCATTAAGTTATATTTTATTCCTCATATTTTGGGGGCAATTGTTAGGGATGGATTTTCCAAACCTAAGGATCACAGATCCACAAGTGCAGCCTGGATCACGGATCCTCAATTCTGTTTGAATTAAGGATCCTCAGAAGATGTTGTAGGTTTAAGGATCTAGGATCCTCATTGTTATCCTAACACTAACGGTTGTTTCCATTATATTTAAACTTGTTTTTCCGGAATGAACGAGTGGGACTTAGTCTTGCTGATATTCCTGGGGAATATGCTCTAATATTCTGCACGTGCATAGCTAGAATGACCGTTTTGGAAGTCGTGGGTGGCTTGCACAATTTGCGGATTGTTTGTTACTTAGTGTATTTCTATTTTTAAAGGGGATAACGAGCTTGATAGTTAGATATTAGCAAACACACACACTCTCAAAAGCTCTCTGCAACTCATTGGCGATTACATACATTTTGCACACTAGTAATCCTTGTAACAAGCTTGTTATCATCCCGATTTGTAATCTTTACTTGTTTAATATAGTTGGTGATCGGTAGTTTCCATCACCCGAGGTTTTTGTGCCGGAGATCATATCTTGATCAAGAGCTTTTTCCTCGTATAAATCCTTGTGTCACTTGTTCATTTCACTTACAAACTGCTCATACATTTGTTCATTGATTCGAGCATCATACCTCACATAATAAGATTTGGTTGCATTATCCTAGTCTGATTTTTGACCAAAACAAAACCCATTTTAAAAGCTTCCATAGCTGTTGTAATATCTAAGTTGGGAATTTCTAAGGATTCTCTACTGAATTTAGTTTTGTAATCCCTTAGTGATTCATTATTACCTTGAGTTACCCTATATAAGTCACTAGTTAAACGTTCAAATCTCCTACTGCATGAAAATTGGCTATTGAACAAGTTAACTAGATTAGCAAATGAAGTAATAGAGTAAGGAGGAAGACTTAGCAGCCATTTAAGAGCTGATCCTATCAGTGTGGATCCGAAACCCTTGCATATACATGCTTCTTTTAACCTTTCAGGAATGGGGTTGATCTCCATTCTCTCCCTGCATTGAGCTACATGCTCCTCTAGATCAGTTGTGCCATCGTAGAGCTTCATATTTGGTGTTTGAAACCTCTTTGGTATCTCTGCATCACATATAGGTGGTGCAAAGCGAGATATACTATGACTTCCATCTGGAATTTCAGGAATGGGCTTAACCACTCCTGGAATACTGGATATCATATCCTTGAGTTTTTGCAATTCCCTAGCCATAGCTTGGTTGATTCCTGGTTCCTGCACAAAGCCATGGTTAGTATTATAAGACGTGTTTAAGGTGTTACCTCCTGATTGATTTGAGGCTGGGATTCCTGATGTGAATCCAAATTGATGTGATTCTGGTATGATCGAGGGACCAGACGAAGCAATAGCTTGCATGGGGATGAAGTCTCCCAAATGAATCTCTAAGCTTCTGGGTTGTAGACTCCTTAAGGATCCTTGATCCTGAAAGATGTTGGATCCTTGATAACCCGAAGCTGGAGGTCTTGGAGGATATTCCATGGATCCGTGAACCTGAGATGAGGATCATGGATACTGAGAGTAGGATCCTTGAACTGACTGCGTCCCCATGTATCCTCCTAAACTAGAGAAGGATCCTTGATGCTGGAAGGAGGATCCTTGAGGCTGAAGAGAGGATCCTGAAAGTTGGAAGTAGGATCCTTGAGCCTGTGTCATTGCTGATGATCCATAATGCATACTCGATGATCCACCCTGGTACTGGACACCTAATGCTGTGGAATGCTGGGTAGTTGTGGCTGGAGTATCGAAATTCAATGATCTAGGCACCAATGGAGAGTGATCCTCCGCTGATCTCTTCAATTTCTTGATTTCATCGATCTCCCGAAGGATCCTGTCATTATTTTTGTTCTACTGTTGCATGTAATCCTTCATCTGAAAATCAAAGAATAAAGATCATTATTAGTAGGACCAGAAGAAACAGCAGTAGTTGCTTTTGTGAAAACGGGGGTATGTTTCTTCGCAACATTCTCAGCGTTCTTCTGGGATCCAGAAGGAATAGGAGGCAAAGGTGGAATGCTCTATGAAGAGGTGATCGCCGGCATGGAGCTTGAAGTGTTCTTCGCATGAGAAGCCATGTGGTTGGAGGTAATGAACAGAAATGAATAAAATGAACAAGATTTTTCAAGAATGAAGCACCGATAGCCCCACGGTGGGCGCCAAACTGTTTTGGTCAAAAATCACACAAGGATAATGTAACCAAATCTGATTTTTGTGAGGTATGATGCTTGTTTAATTGGACAAACGTATGAACAACAAATATATGATATGAGTGATGAACACAAGGATTTGTACGAGGAAAAAGCCCTTGATCAATGAATGATCTCCGGTATAAAAAACATCGGGTGATGGAAACTACCGATCACCAACTATATTAAACAAACAAAGTTTACAAATTAGGATGATAACAAGCTTGGTACAAGGATCACTATTGTGCAAATGTGTGTAATCGCCAATAAGTTGCAGAGAGTTTGAGTGTAGTGTTAGTGTGTTGCTAATAATCATAAATCAAGTTTGTATCCCCGTTTAAAAATAGAAACTAACTATACTAACTAACTATCCGCAAATGGTGCAAGCTCCCCACGATCACCATAACGGTCAAAGAGTCCTTGCACGTGCAGAATCATCAAGCATATTCCCCTAGAATCTCGGTTAGACCAAGTCTCATTCGAATACACTTGGAAAATAAGTTAAAACATGATGGAAACAATTGTTAGTTTAGGATAATAATGAGGATCATGGACCCTTATCCTTGCAGCATCTCATAAGGATCCTTAATTCAAACTGAACTGAGGATCCGTGATCCAGACTAGAACTGAGGATCCGTGATCCATAAGCTATAAAAAACTATCCCTAACATATACCATCCTGGATCGGATGACGGGTTTCCAACATCAAAAGAGAGTATACGTTTAAGATAAGATCTTGTCGCCCTCTGTTCAACTGCCAAACCAATAATCATTTTATTAAGTATTCAACATGAATCCGCCAAACCAATAATCATTTTGTTAAGTATTCAACATCAAAATTTAAAACACATGCATTTACTTTCTTATTTGAAGGTTAATTACCAAAACACCCTTAATTTGCAATGCAAACAACATTTTTTCTCCTCAAAACTAAACCATAGGAAAACCAACAAACGATGATATCGCCAAATATTTAGGCATAACTGATGTCACCAAATATTTAGGCATAACTTTCTTTTTGAACGAAAGAAGTTATTTTATTAACGGATTTAGGCATAACTAATTACAATTTATAAAACCAAGGAAATACGAACCAATGGAAACCAAACCAAGGAAATACAAACTGATTGAAAACATAGTCTTGTTTATAATTACGGAACATGACTAGGGCGGACCTAGCGTGGGGGAGGGGTACTTGTTTTGGTCAAAAATCAGGCAATGATAATGCAACCAAACTTTCTGTTATGAGGTGTGATGCTTGAATCAATGAACAATACTAAGGATCAATCAGAAATGAAATGAACAAGTGACACAAAGATTTATACGAGGAAAAAGACCTTGATCAATGAATGATCTCCGGTATAAAAAACCTCGGGTGATGGAAACTACCGATCACCAACTCAGATTAAACAAGAAATGTATTACAACTTCGGATGATAACGAGCTAATTACAAGGATCACTATAGTGTAATATGCAAAAAAGTGTGTAATCGCCAAATGAATTGTCCAGAGCTGGTGAGAGCAGTTGCGAGTGTATGTGTTAAGCTAAAAATAGCCAAGTGTTTCTATTTAGCTCGCTATCCCCTTTAAAAAATGGAAAATATCTAAGCTAACAAACTGTCCGCATTTTATGCAAGTCTTCCACGACTTCCATAACGTCCACTTCAGTCATGCACGTGCGGAATAAATATGGAATATGCTCCAGGAATATCGCCAAGACCAAGTCCAAGCTCGTACTCCTGCAAAACAACTTCATATTCAAAGCAGACAATCGTTAGTATAAGGATCCTTATGATGATCCATGATCCTGATCCCACAATAACTTCTGAGGATCACTAATTCAAACAGAATTGAGGATCACTAAGCCCAACAGTAATTGAGGATCACTGATCATTGGAAAATCCTCCCCTAACAATTGCCCCCAAAATATAAGGAGTAATTTGTAAATAAACGAGTTATATTTTCTTGTTCTTATCCGTAACCAACTAACGGATATATAGTCG
Source organism: Helianthus tuberosus (assembly GCA_030545235.1). NCBI lineage: Eukaryota > Viridiplantae > Streptophyta > Magnoliopsida > Asterales > Asteraceae > Helianthus > Helianthus tuberosus. The sequence continues at coordinate 39,747,081 of CM060407.1, forward strand.
TTGTAATCGAACTATCCGTTGCCATCCTGACGTCACTGAAGTGACTACCCTGCAAGATCATCATTATAAATTGAAGTTAGAGATAAGGGTTAGAGAGCATTTAAATTCGTGCGTTTCCTCCTTTAAATCTTCATTCGAAGACTTGATCAGGTATTTCTCTTTCCTTTCTCTCTTCATCTTCTTTCTCTGTTTCTTCTTCTTCACCACCGTCATAATCGAGATGATGCTAAGATCCTCACCGGCTAAGGATCACAAGAAGGACAGCCCCTTGAAAAGCCAAGGGATCATAAAAGATTCTGCAAAAGAACGATGCTGCTTCACTGATCCACAGATAGACAGAATCCGCCATTGTTTTCCGGCAATCACCGATTTCAAACCATTTGATCCCACCGTTCTAAGTGATTTTGTTTCTGAAACCTGGGTAGCTTTTCTGGTCACTCCATTTACAATAGGATACTCATATCCTTTTCCAGATTTCACCCAATCCTTCTTGTCTCTCACCGGCATCTCTGTAACACCTGTGCCTCCACGGCCATCAAACAAATACCGAACCAATGAAATATCATATTTCATACTTGGGATTTGTAAAAATATGTGTATCATTTGCACATATCAATTCTTGTTCAATTTCAAACTCTAAATCGCTTTCTGGAAGGTTATACGCGCACCGATGCGTAAATATAACTAGTTTAATGCAACAAACACTCCGAAATAGTGACATAGGCTTAACATACCTTAAATAACCTTTACATAACTTAGATATAAGTTTTGGAAGGTTTGGTGTGGTGAAATCAAAGTTTAATCGCTTACAGGGACTAAAGTTGACAAACTGCGAAAGTATGCCAATTTGAACTGTAACAGACATTCCGGAACATGACCATAAGTTAAACATACCATAAATATCCTTCACATAGCTTAGAAATAGGCTTTGAGGTGTTGAGTATGCTAAAATAAACTTTTGTGTCATTCAGGGACTAAAAGTGTCAAAAAGTGCACAAGTTTGCATTTTCGCACATAACTTACGTTCTGAATACATCCGGACATCCAAAAATTTATGTAAGCATGACTATATTATGCTTTAGTGTTTGGCTTGTCAAAAATCCATTCGTTGCGTCATTTGGATCGTTTTTCGCGCTTATGCGCATTCCGTCGTAATTAAGCGAACATCGCGTTCGTACGACCAAACGAACCAACACCCGGCATATTTTTGAGCATGTTTCATGTCCACAATGTTTAGGCATCATTTTAGGGCCTTAAAGTTGGCTTTACGGGCCTTGGAAGTGTCGGAAATGGCCTTAAACACGTGCAGGGACTGAAACTGTAATTTCTGAAACTTATTGTTGATCTGTGACTGCTAGGCGGCCCGCCTCAGTTCCTGAGCATCCTTAGGCGGCCCGCGAGGCCCCTTCTGACCAGATTAATCGAATCTAACAGCAGTTTCCAGCTGTTTCGTTCACAACCACACATTCTCTTTCGCTTAGTCAGCTGATAAGGATCACTTTTAGCCACCATGAGTTTCCGACAAGTGTACGCCTTGGATCATGGCACGTTTTCCATCAAACGATCCTAACGGTGGACCATTTACTATAAATACCCATCCATCCCCAACTTCATTTCTCACTAGAATCTTGATTTGAGAGCTCTAAGTTGAAACCATTGTTTCATACCTGAGTTCTTGGATCGAGATTAGCATTCGGGGACCCTGGGTAAGTATTCTTTCGTTCTTTTATTGCTTTTCGAGTCTTTCGAGTCTGAAAGTCAAACTTTGTTTGACTTTCTGCGTTGACCAGTAATGGTCAATGCGAAGTTCGTTTGAACTTCGCAATGTGAGTGTAATTACGTTGGTTATAGTCCCTTGGGACTATGCCTACTGATTACCACGTTGTCTAGGGTCGTAGGGTAAGCGATCTAATAAATCGCTTATACCTCGAACCCGACCCATTTGGTCGATCATTAGGATCCGACCAATTACATTAGGTGACCATAGTAGGTAGGGAATAACCTTCCGAGGTTATACCCTATGGTCGCTTCGTTTAAGTAGTTGTATGATAGGTAGTTTATATGCCTTAGGTAAATTACCAGAATACCCTTTTCATGTATAATTGGTAATTAAGCATATGTAACCTAAACTTTTGTCACATAACTGATTATGTAACATGTTTAGGCATATAACACTTGTCATAGGACTAGTTAGACGGTCTGAACGCGTTTCACGCGCACGACGCGTTAAAGTAGCATAAGTTACCTTAATGGGTCGCGATGGGTCGAAAGCACTTAGGTTAGTCTCAATGTAGTATGTAGGTCTTGTTAAACCATATCATATGAGTTCCAACACTCATTTGGTTTACCAAGCCTCATCCTATCCGATCTCCCGATTTAAGTCCGGTTTATTTATATAGTTTTAGATTGCCGACTGATTCCGTGCTCTCTCTAGCTTTGTTTGGTTGTTGTTCAAGACCTCCAAGCATTCTCAGGCGAGTACATTATTCCCCTATTTTACTGTTTTCAATTGTTTTGGGGTGACTCATATGTGCTAAATGTTTTCAAGGTTTTAACGATGGTATCAAAACGATTTTCGATGTTATAACGATGGTTTCAAAAACGATTAAGACGATTTATACAAAACTAATAACGATTTCAAAAAGTGAACAAACTTGTTGGTTGTATTTACATAACAAATGACATTCATTAGCAATGATCAAGCCGACCAGTATTAGGTTATGGTACCATAGGATCTGACAAATCCCGTTAGTTACTACACCCGTAGTTATGTGTGGGTGTTGTGGGTAGCGACTGAATCTGTAATTGTTAATTTACTCTTTGGTAAGGGTTTATTAATGCGAGTTGTTAATCTATCCTTTGGTAAGGGTTTATTAATGCGAATTGTTAATCTATCCTTTGGTAAGGGTTTATTAATGCGAGTCAAGAAGGTTTGAATGTTATTAGCGAGACGACCATTTAAGTAGTTTCACGACCTAAAACGAATTTAACGATTGGGTAAACGATTGGTTTTCACACGATGTTTTAACGATTGGGTAAACGATTGGCTTCAAAGCGATAAACGATTGGGTTTTGGTTACATATTACATGATTTACATTGGGCATGAACATTACTTTGGTGGTTTGGTTTGATAAAGTGATTAAGTAACAATGCGTGTGGAATATGATACAAGCATGGTGGATACGCCGCTGGTACTTCCTATATATAAGTGTTTGTATGGTATTACATATTGTAGCGTTATTTGAATCATTTCAGTTTGAGACATAGAACATTTTATACAAGTAACATACTTTTCACAAGACATTTATTTACAAACAACTTATCTTATACAAACTCATTTTACATGGTTATTCATTTAATCATGCATTATTCTCTTATTATACATATCACCTGAACTTATTATTTCTCAAATGATTTACAAAGACAAAGCAAATTACAAGGTTCATGACTAAACATTTTCTTAAACAGAAGTCAAGAATCTTATTTTCACAAAACCTATGTACTCGCCAGCATTTCTTTGCTGACCTCGTTTTCACATATGTTTCAGGTATTGTTGAATGATATCGATTGATAAGATGCATGCTCACATAGGACTGGACAAGGCCTTAGTGACTCAATAACAATGATAGATTATGTTTAAATTGTGTATTTAGATTTCCAAACGATGTAATTATTCAATGTTTAAATAAAACGAAACACTTTTGGTATCCATGGTTATGAAACATTAATTCTGTTGCAACACGCCCCGATGTTTCCGCCGCGATTTGTTGTTTTACGCGGTCGGGGTGTGACAATCTCCTACATCCAAGTAATGCCTATGATCTGGAGGGTCTTGTATACCCTTGAAAGAATCATTGAGCAGCAAGGTATTGATCAGGGAATGTCAGAGTTTACAGAGATGTATGACCTCGTTAGCCATGGATCTCATTGGTATCTACTCAAACATAAACCTGGTGAAGAACACCCCATCTTCAAAGCCACTAAGAATGACACCAACTGGAAACGACGATTCTTCTTTGTCAGAAGGGATTCTATCCCTGATGTAAAGGACCTACCTAGAAAATGGACCACCCATGGTAGGATAGAGGATCCTTAGAAGGATCACCAGATGACCTTGTTTCTGCTGAGGATCACTAACATCCTTTTGTTTCTATTTTGCAGCTATTACTGTCGCACACCTCATCACAACACCTGCAACAAAGGAAAGGCTTGCTGCTTTCCGAAGTCTTGATCCTGCAATAAGATCATTTAAAGCAAATACCCAGGATTCTTAAGAAGTATCCTCAGGTTCTGTCACTATGTCGAGTAAGTATCCATGTTTATATGTAATCAAATGCTTAAATTAAAATGAAATAAGGATACTTATCTGTTTTGGATGTGTAGGTGCTGGAAAATCTTCAAGATCTGCCTCCAAATTCATTGTCACTAACCTTGACACTGTACGATCCTCAAAGAAGAAGCTTGCTGCCAGTTCAACTGTCACGATCCCCAAGGCAACCACTTCTAAAGGCAAGGGTGGCAAGAAAAGAAAGGCCTCTGAGGCTGACAATCTAGAAGGCTTGCCTCTGATCCGCCATTAGTTCCTCGAGTACTTTGCTGAGGTAAGGATCACTGACTTAGCTTAATTATCCTGCCCACTTGAGGATCATGTTATCCTAAGCTTTACATTGTCTTTTTGCAGAAATTTGCCGAAATCGAGGACTACGTAGGCAATGTTGAAGAAGTTGAGCTAAAGTGCCTGGATCTCCAAAAGATGATGTTGGCCAAGGATCAGAAGATAGCCTCCCTTGAAAATGATGTCAATCTGGTGAAGAGGGAACTTGTCCTGGCCCACATTACTGCTGATCAAGAGAAAAATGAGATCACCAATGATGCTAAAATCTCAGCTGCCATTGCTATGTACAAGACCAAGTTGCAGATGGCCCAAGAAGCTTTGGATCCTGACTTTGACAAGAGCAGCTGGGATGTAGAGGGCTGGAAGGCTAGATTGGCTGAGCTGGACGACGAAGAGGAGGCTGAAGAGATCCTAGCACTCGAGGCTGGGAGCAGTGGAGTCAAGGATCATGTGGAGGATGTTGGAGCTGGAGGAGATGGTGATGCAGCAAAGGTGTAAGCTGCAGGAATGGGCGATGAAGGACATTTCTAGACGTAGCCGGAGCCCATTTTTTAGAATTTGGTAGTTTTATTTTGGTTATGGTGTTTTAAAACAATCTCGGGTTGTAATAACTTTAGACAATAGTTTCTAGGGTGAAGGATCATGGATCCTTGAACAATAGGCAGGATAATGGGTGGTGGATGGATCCTCTGTTTGGGGGATGAAGCCACTCGTTATCCTTCCGTCTTTTATTTCTTGCACTATAAAGACCCATAAACAATGGACACCCTTTGCCAACCCATGTGGACGGGCCACGTTTTGCTGGTAGAAACGTGGGTTGGCAATTTTGACAACCTTAAAGGGTTTAACGTTTTGTGAATAAAATAACTTTAACTTTTTGGCTATCTCCGGTGTTGCTATCCTTGTTAGTACTTTAATTTTCAATTGTTGTGATATCCATTTTGTCTAAACTTATCAAGTAAAGAAAAAATTTAATAAATATCCCCAAAAAGTTTAGGATATGATCAAGGATCACATATCCTATAGTCGACAAGTTCTGAAAAGTAGTGTAGTTTAAGGATCACAAGTTCAGTTGTCAAAGGATAAGGGTAACTCAGATGAATAATGAATAAAATCAAAATAGTTATGGATCTTACCTGAGAATCCAAGTTAGGATCCTAACCTTTAACACTTATAATCAGGATAACCAAAAGACAAACCTTAGTATAAGGTAAGGATCAAGGATCCTTGGTCGTTTATCTCCAAAAACCTGAAATAGGATACAACTTGGGACTAAGCCAATATAAGATAAGAGTTAGAAACTGGGGACAAGCCCAACAATTCTGGGGACAAGCCCAATATACTGGGGACGAGCCCAAAGGATAACTGGGGACAAGCCCAAAGGATAACTGGGGACAAGCCCAAAGGATAACTGGGGACAAGCCCAAAGGATTAACTGCGGACAAGCCCAAAGGATAACTGGGGACAAGCCCAAAGGATCGTGTGTAAACTGGAGTATGGCCCTCACTGGCGACTATCCAAACTTAGTGACATGAAAATGCCAAAACCTTAGCTAACGTGAAAACGTTAGAAACCTTGGGAACGGATGTATGGTACGTCTACCATTATACGTAGGATCCTGAATATAGCCAGTACAACGAAATTGTCAGCCCCTAAAGCGAGTACTGGTCCCATTGCCATGAACTATACCAGGATCATCGTGCGCTACTGGCGAAACTGGGGACAGGCCCAAATAACTGGGGTCAAGCCCAAATAACTGGGGTCAAGCCCAAATAACTAGATACTTCTGTGGATACTCAATCCTTAGTTAAGGATACCTGAACCTTCAAAACTCAGAATCAAGTGAAAGGAGGATAAAGGATACAGGATCCTTATCCTTATATAGGATAATTAAAAAATGAAATAGTTTAAGATTAGATCATTACCAAAATGAGGATCCTCTGCCCTGTAAGGATCCTTCAAGGATACTTGTCAGGTAAGGATCATGGATCCTGATCACATGAAATATTTCTTCAAATGGACATCATTCCAAGCTCTTGGTAGCAAATCACCTTCCATTGTTAGCAATCGATATGCCCCCTTTCCTGCTTCAGCTTCAATCAAATAGGGGCCTTCCCACTTTGGTGCTAGCTTTCCATCAGCAGGATTGGTGGTATTTTGAAATGTTTTCCTTAATACCATCTCACCAACTTGGAATTTCCTGATCCTGACATTTTTTTTGTAAGCTCCAGCCATCCTTTGTTGATAACTAGCCATTCTTATCCTTGCCAAATCCCTGATTTCTTCTATAGTATCCAAGTCTTGAACCAAGTTTTCAGCATTTTCTTCAGGATCACGAATGCTTGTTTTTGCAGTTGGAACCACCATCTCTGTAGGGATCACTGATTCTGCTCCAAATACCAAAGAGAATGGAGTTTGGCCAGTAGCATTCTTGGGAGTTGTCCTATCAGCCCAAAGCACATAAAGTAGTTCTTCTGCCCATTTTCCTTTCTTGGATCCAAGCTTCTTTTTCAAGTTGTTGATGATGATCTTGTTGGATGATTCTGTCTGACCATTAGCTTGTGGGTGGACTGGTGTTGATGTTATCATCTTAATCCCCTAGCTGTCACAAAAGTTAGTAGTTCTATTCCCAATAAATTGGGATCCATTATCACAAACAATTTCAGAAGGAATACCAAATCTAGTAATAATGTTTCTTTTAATAAAGGATATAACTTCTTTTTCTCTGACTTGAGCAAAGGCTTCAGCCTCTATCCACTTGGAGAAGTAATCAGTCATAGCAAGCATGAATACTTTTCCACCAGGTGCCTTAGGGAGCTTACCAACTATATCCATTCCCCATCTCATAAATGGCCAAGAAGAGGATATAGGATGCAAAAGTTCTGCTGGTTGGTGAAGGATATTACTGTGTCTCTAACAAGGATCACACTTCTTGGCATATTCCACAGCATCCTTCTTCATAGTAGGCCAATAGTATCCTGTCCTCAGGATCCTTGAGAACAATGCTCTGCCCCCAGTGTGGTTTCCACAATCTCCTTCATGGAAATCCTTTAGGACTTCTTGGATTTCAGGATCCTCAATGCATCTTAGATATGGACCTGCAAGAGATCGTTTATACAACATATTATTCAATATTGTAAATTGAGATACCTTGATTTTGAAAGCCCTAGGGTTTTCTCCTGTAGGAATCTCTCCATGTTGTATGTATCTCATGATTGGGAGGATCAATGATCCTGAATGAGATTGAGTATCATCACTAGGGATGATTGCAGAATCCTCTCCTATCTCCATAGCTACATGATCCTCGATAGCAGGGGTCAGGATATGGATAATAGGGATCTTGATATCCTCCGGGATCTTCAAGGATGATCCTAGATTGGCTAATGCATCAGCCTCTGCATTCTCTTCCCTTGGTACCTGTGTCAAACTAAAGGAAACAAAAAAGAGTGCCAATTCTTTGACTATCTCTAAATATTTGATTAGCTTTTCACCTTTAACAGCATAGGATCCATTATAGTGATTAGTGATTAATAATGAGTCTACATGTACCTCAAGATACCTGATCCTCATATACTTAGCAATTTGCAAACCAGCTATCAAGGCTTCATACTCAGCCTCATTGTTGGTAGTTTGAAATTCACAAGCTATGGAGTGGGGTATTATGTCCCCCTGTGGCGATTTTAGTAGTATTCCCAGCCCTGTTCCTTTTACATTAGAGGCTCCATCAGTGAAGAGAATCCAAGGATCCTTAGTTTCTTCAAGCTATTGGACTTCTAACTCAGCTTCCTTTTGCAAATCACTACTAAAATCTGCCACAAAGTCAGCTAAGGCTTGGGATTTTATGGCAGTCCTTGGTTCATATCTTATATCATATCACTAAGCTTCACTGCCCACTTAGCCATCCTTCCTGATATTTCAGGTTTCCTGAGAACATTCTTAATTGGAAAATTAGTCTTAACAATAATGGCATGAGTCTCAAAATAGTGTCTTAATTTAGTAGATGCCATAATTAATGCAAGAATAAGTTTCTCTAAGTGTGAATACCTGGATTCAGCATCAAGTAAACTCTTACTTACATAATAAACAGGATGTTGTGTACCTTGGTGATCCTTAACAAGGACCGCACTTACTGCTTTTGAGGATACTGCTAAGTATAAGGATAATATATCCCCTTTTTCTGGTTTCATCAGGGCCGGGGCTGAGGATAGGTAATCCTTAAGAGCTTTGAGGGCACTTTCATGCTTCTCAGTCCATTCAAATTTCTTGTTCTTCCTAAGGATGTCATAGAATTCCTTGCACTTTTCTGAGGATTTGGATATGAACCTGTTCAAGGCTGTGATCCTGCCTATCAATCTTTGCACATCCTTAGCATTGGCAGGAGATTTGATATTCACAATAGCCTTGATTTGCTCTGGACTTGCTTCAATGCCCCTCTTTGTCACCATATAGCCTAAGAATTTACCTGCCTTAACACCAAAATGACACTTGGAAGGATCTAGTTTCATATTAAATTTATCAAGGATATTGAATGCTTCCTCCAAATCTTTAAGGTGATCCTTAGCTTTCTTGGACTTAACCACCATGTCATCAATATAGACTTCCATAGTGTGTCCAATTTGTTCCTTGAACATCATATTGACTAGCCTTTGATAAGTAGCACCTGCATTCCTTAGTCCAAATGGCATAACAATATAACAATATATACCAGTTGGGGTCATAAAGGATGTATCCTCTTGATCAGATGGTTCCATCTGAATTTGTTGGAATCCAGATGAAGCATCCATAAAAGTCAACAACTCATGACCCGCGGTAGCATCCACCATGGAGTCAATGTGGGGTAATGGGAAAGGATCCTTAGGACATGCCTTGTTTAAATCAGTAAAATCGACACATACCCTCCACTTTCCATTTTTCTTTTGAACAACAACCACATTGGCTAACCATCTTGGATACTTAACCTCTCTTATCATACCTGCCCAAAGTAGTTTATCTACCTCTTCCTGGATAATAGCATTCCATTCAGGTGCAAACTTCCTCCTCTTTTGATGTATAGGCTTGAATGACCTGTCAATGCCAAGCTTATGGGTAATTATATCCTTAGATATACCTGTCATATCCTCATGCTTCTAGGCAAAGGTAGTTTTCCTTCTTTTAAGGAAGGATACTAGATCCTGTTCAATGCTGCTAAGGATCCCTGATCCTATGAAGACTATGGATTCAGGATCATGAGGATCCATGAGGATTTCTTTTACATCCTGCTCTCTTGCCTCCAAGACATCTCTTGAAGGATACTTTAATTGCTATTGCTCCCTTGGTTTTGTGTAACACCTCGAAACTTTACGTCCTATAATGTCTTGACACGTGTCATAACCTTTAAACGTGTGAAAGAATACTTTCGAGGGACTAAAGTTAACAAACAATGAAACTATGTAAATATAAGGGTTCAAAATGTCAACAATGAATAAATATACTCTACAATAACCCTACATGATGTTTATAACCTTAAACGAATGGATCATGGATCATACGAAGCGAATTGTGAAAGAAAGTGAGAGATTACAAACTACAGGGGTTAAATGTGTCAACATGTTAAGATATACCTCTGAGTTACCTTTTAGCAAACCCGAAGCCTTGTAACGATTAATTATGCTCACTAGAATGCACCATAAAAATTTCACCAAGTTTCGTTATCGTATGAGAAAGTTATGATAAAATTCGTGTACGAGGGGTTAGAAGCGTCAACATGGAAATTTATGACTTTTCGGGTAAACACAAAGTGGCCAAGGACTTCACAAAGTGGGTATAAGTCTTAAAGCCCCTAAATGTCAATTTTAAAGGCTCTTAATGCAAGAATGGAAGTGAAAGCGACATTTAGAAGGACCGGGGACTGAAAGTGCAAAAATGAGAAAGCTGATGACTAGCTTACGGACCTCAACACTGAGAATGTTGAGGTGCGCAAGCATGCTTATGGACCTCAACATCCAGAACGTTGAGGTGCGTAAGCTAGTGCCCAGCAACAGAAAACAGACAGCTGCCTGTTCAGGCCCTTAACCGACTCCAAATGACTTGTTTCAATACAAGGGGCTTCCTATACTGGTTTTGAGGCTATAGGGGACACTTGTAAACATCCATGAACAATTATAACCTTGCATGTCATCAATCCAAGGAGTTTTGATCAATATATAAAGCTCCTATGTTTGCAACATTCATACATACAACTCATCTGCATTTCTTGAAGACTTCTGGAACTCAAGAGCCTTTTCTAAGTCTTTCTAATCATCCATTAGACACTTGTAAGTATGCTTGACCCTTCTTAATTAAGTTTTGATTAGTTTATAGCTTAAAAGTCAAACCGTCGTAATTACGGTTTGACTTAACGATTAATCGCTAACGGTCCAGCGATTAGGAAAACTTAAGGTAGTTATAAGTTGGTAATTATGTGGGCTTTAAACCCTTAAAAGGGCACCCACTGATTCCCATCCTAACAAGGTCATTTGTCGAGTCAAAGATGTTTAGAAAAAGTCAACAGAAATGTAATATTCGATTTAACGCATGATTAACAATGTAAAAGGCGTATCACCTATTTTATCATTCATATAACCTGATAATAAGCATAAGAACTTGTCTAAGCTTGTTTGTTTCGACAACTTTCTGTTTTGAACCAATTCGGAACCGAAAGACGCAAAAGTTTGACTTTTGCTTTGACTTCAGTTCTGACCCGGTTTAGATAGGTTTAGACATGCCTTAAAGTTCCATTAGGACCTAGTTACATGTTTGTATAACCCTCTGCGTTTATTCCACTTTAAATCTTTAATTGTCCGACGTTTCCGTTAAGTGCTTAAATATTGACCAAAATGCCCTTATGACCATAAAACGAGAATTTTGGAAATATGAAAGTACAATAATCTTTTTTCCTGATTATTAAACATGTCCCTAAATTTTCACATCAGTTGGAGGTCTAGATTAGGAGATATGCTTAATGACGTAATTAGAACGCTTCTTAATAATAAAACGGCGTCATTAGCATAAAGCCTATCTAAACCCAATTTTTGACACCAAACCTTTTACCACTGATGTAATATAATATTTTGGGATTTTTGAAGATTTTTAATTATTTTTAAACTGATCATAAGCTAGGATTAGTGCCTTGATTCGGTAAATACCGAATATACCCTTTTCGGCCATAAAATGAGTTTTACAAGTCCTTTTGCTACCAATCCAACTGCTATTGATTTTAAATATTAAATGAAGTGTTTTGAACCTGTTGAACTGATCAGAAAACTCAGAATCCTATTTTAACCCGTAAATCGCTTAAAACGACGTTATACGCGTATTAAACGCATAGTAAGGGTTTAAAACCATTTTGTCACATAAGACTTAACACCAACTGTTATACCATGTTAAAATAAACTATTTTTCTGACTTATTCAGACCCGGTTCACAGAAGCTTAATTAATCCCTTTTATAATCTTTAAAATGACCAAAATACCCCTACGGGGCTTAATATGAGATTAAACTCGTTTTGGGCATAATGGAAGGTATCCTACTGATATCACAACATATTTAAGGCATGTTAACTTAGGAAACCTGTTTAGGACTCTTATGGTTACCCGTTACGCTTCGTACGCGTTCGGTTCGGTTTATGTAACTAGTTTACATAAATTAGCCGAAACGGGTCAAACCTTATCGGTTTTATCTCAAAATCCAGAATGTGTATAATATACCCATATTAAGAAAGTCTTCAAACTTTTCGGGTCTAAATCACATTCTATCCGGTCTTCGCTTAATCATGCGTACGAACCGTATCTTTAAAACTAACCGGTCTAAGCTTAAGCTTAACTAAAGACCCGTTAGGATTCTAATAGGTTATTATAAACCTTCGTTCCAGATTAGGAGACCCGGTAAAAGATACTTGCACTCATTGATTTTGATTTATACTTGCTCAGGTAAATGCTTTTAACTTATTTTCCCTATACGGGCTTGGGGTACGGTATATAAAATACCGCTTGGTCGGGTATTGAATCTTTAATTGTATGATGGTTAAAGTATTGAGATGTCTCGTTTAATTTGTTTTGTTTGCTTAAAGCCTTTGGGGGGTTAATGACCGTGTCCCGGATATCCCTGGCATCATTTTACGAAATGGCCACGACCTAAGCACGGGGCGTAGGCGTACGCCCGTCGGTGTTTCATATAATTAACGTGGTGTGTCTATTGATCTTTAACCCGGCTCGATCCGGGCTACTGAACGCATAAGAAACATGTAAATCCTTTACAAGTATTATATTCAAATAATTATCCCAAGTTATAAAATATTATTTGTGACTTGTGCCCTAAATCCATTTTCTTAAACTCTTTTCAAAATGAGTCGGTTGATTGTATTTACCAGTGTAAACTGACGTATTTTTCTCAAAAAGGTTAAGTGCAGGTACTACGCGTAATAGGCTGGCTTTTCTCCTAGCATCCACAATAAGTCTCGCAAGCTTGGATGTCATAGACTGTTGAACATTGTTTCCTTTTATTTTGATCTACCTGTGGATTTATATTCAACTACTTGTGATACTTAATATTACAATATTGTTTGGTTGAAATGAATCTATACTTTGCTTCCGCTGTGCATTTAAATATTGTGTTGTTTGACTATTATGTTGCCAACCACGTCACGATACTCCCCTACCGGGCCCACCGGTAACACGTGGAAATTCGGGGTGTGACATTTTGAGGCTGGCTTCATTGATGATGTATAACAATTCTTAGCCTCTTGTTGATCACTCTCAATTTTCACCACTCCCCATGGACTTGGAAGCTTTACACACTGATGATAGGTGGATGGGACTGCCTTCATATCATGTATCCATGGCCTGCCAAGGATAACATTACAACAAGATAAGCAATCTATAACACAAAATTTCTGATAAGAATGGAGTCCTTCAATATAAATAGGGAGTTTGATGTCCCCCAATGTGTTTTTGGTTTCCCCACTGAATCCCACAAGGACTGAGGATCTTGGGACAATATCAGACTCCGGGATATTCATTTTCTTGAGGACATCAAGCTGAATGATGTTCACAGAGCTTCCTCCATCGATTAGGATCCTGCGAACAAAGTGGTTAGAAATAAACAATGTAATTACAAGACCATCATGATGAGGATCCTGGATGTCAACACGACCATCCTCATCAAAAGTTATGATCTTATCCTTGGTGACGGTGGAGGTCCGGATGGGTCTGTCCTTATTATCCATCTTGGTTTCCTTAGCATGTCTCTTGGCTGCTGAAAAGGAAGTACCACAAATGTCCGATCCACCGGATATGAAGTTTATAACTTGTGCATCTGCTGGAGGAGCAGGAGCCCTTTCCAGGATCCTTTCAGGATCCTGGATCCTTGACTTCTTTCGTCCCAAAAGTTCCTTCAAATGCCCCTTGCTCAACAAGTAATCAATTTCCTTCCTTAGTGCAATACACTCTTCAGTGAGATGCCCGAAATCCTCATGATATGCACACCACTTGGACTTATCCTTTGTAGCGGCTGGTTTATCACTTTTTCTCGGCCATCTAGCTTTCTGATCTCACCTAGATTCTGCATTGCAAGGATTAGTTCATTGTTATCAACAGAAAAACAGTATTCAGAAATAGGAGGATAATCCTCATCATCCTCTTCTTGTTCCACTGCATGCACGTTCTGGTTATCAGACTTGTTGTAGGACTTGGATTTGTTGTTCCTGAAGTAGGATCCTTGTTTCTCCTGTTTTGAGGATCCTGTCAATCTATCCTGGATCCTTTTGTCATCCTCTAAGCGGATAAACCTAAGGGCCCTGGTTCTTACTTCATCAAGATTCCTGCAAGGGGTCATAACAAGATCATCATAGAATAATGAATCCCTAAGCAATCCCATTTTAAAGGCTTCTATAGCCGTAGCAATATCCAAGTTAGGAATATCTAAGGATTCTTTACTAAACTTAGTGATGTAATCTCTAAGTGATTCATTTTGACCTTGTGTTACCCTATATAGATCACTAGTTAATCGTTCAAATTTTCTACTACAAGAGAATTGACTATTAAACAAATTAACTAGATTAGCAAATGAAGTAATAGAGTAAGGGGGAAGACTTAGCAGCCATTTAAGAGCAGATCTTGTAAGTGTGGATCCAAATCCCTTGCATAGGCATGCTTCTTTTAATCTCTCCGGAATTGGATTGATCTCCATCCCCTCCCTGTATTGAGCTACATGCTCCTCTGGATCCGTTGAACCATCATATAGCTTCGTGGATGGTATCTGGAATCTTTTGGGTATCTCAGCATCACATAAGGGTGGTGCAAAGCGAGATATCCTTTGGCTACCATCTGCGATCTCAGGAATGGGCTTGACCACTCCTGGAACACTGGATATCATATCCTTAAGCTTCTGTAATTCCCGAGCCATGGCTTGATTGATACCTGTATCCTGCATAGAGCCATAGTTAGTGTTATAAGAATTATTGAAAGTGTTACCTCCCAAAGGATTCGTGTTTGGAATTCCAGATGTGAATCCATATTGACGGGACTCTGATATGATTGAAGGACCAGAGGAAGCGATGGTCTGCATTGGTATGAAGTCTCCTTGATGAACATCCAAACTTGGAGGCTGCATACTCCTTAAGAATCCTTGATCCTGAAAGATGTTGGATCCTTGATGCTGGGAGGATCCTTGAACCTGAAAGGATCCTTGAGGCTGAGAGGAGGATCCTTGAACCCTGGAGGATCCTTGAACCTGAGAGGAGGATCCTTGAACCATGGAGGATCCTTGGACCTGAGAGGATCCTGGAACCATGGAGGATCCTTGGACCGAGTGCATTCCCAAATATCCTCCTGAGCTGACGAAGGATCCCTGATGCTGGACGGAGGCTCCGGAAGGTTGATGGTACGATCCTAGAGCCTGAGTCATTATTGTTGTTCCATAACGTCTTCCTGGTAATTCACCCAAGTATTGCACGTCCGGAGCTGCTGAGTGCTGGGAAGTTATGACTGGAGTGTCGAAGTTCAGCGACCTTGGCATCAGAGGAGAGTGATCCTCCACTGATCTGTTTCTTGATATCACCAATCTCTTGGAGGATCCGTTCATTGGTTTTGTCCTGCTCTTGCATGCGATCCCTCATCTGCAAAATCAGATTAAAAAGATCATTAGTAGTAGGATTAGTGGAAACATAAGAAGTTGGTGGTTTTTGGAAAATAGGGGTTTGTCTCTTCGCAGCATTTTCAGCATTCTTCTGGGATCCAGAAGGTGGTGGAGGCAAAGGAGGAACGCCTTGTGACGAACTGAATGATGGCATCAAACTTGAAGTGTTCTTCGCTGAGGAAGCCATCTGCTTGGTTGTAACGAACCAAAATGACCACAAAAATGTGAATCTTCTTAGGAATGAAGCACCAATTGCCCCACGGTGGGCGCCAAACTATTTTGGTCAAAAATCAGGCAATGATAATGCAACCAAACTTTCTGTTGTGAGGTGTGATGCTTGAAT
This sequence comes from Helianthus tuberosus, assembly GCA_030545235.1. Lineage (NCBI taxonomy): Eukaryota > Viridiplantae > Streptophyta > Magnoliopsida > Asterales > Asteraceae > Helianthus > Helianthus tuberosus. Next base: position 39,763,191 of record CM060407.1, read on the forward strand.
CAATGAACAATACTAAGGATCACTCAGAAATGAAATGAACAAGTGACACAAAGATTTATACGAGGAAAAAGCCCTTGATCAATGAATGATCTCCGGCATAAAAAAACCTTGGGTGATGGAAACTACCGATCACCAACTCAGATTAAACAAGAAATGTATTACAACTTCGGATGATAACGAGCTAATTACAAGGATCACTATAGTGTAATGTGCAAAAAAGTGTGTAATCGCCAAGTGAATTGTCAAGAGCTGGTGAGAGCAGTTGCGAGTGTATGTGTTAAGCTAAAAATAGCCAAGTGTTTCTATTTAGCTCGCTATCCCCTTTAAAAAATAGAAAATATCTAAGCTAACAAACTGTCCGCATTTTATGCAAGTCTTCCACGACTTCCATAACGTCCACTTCAGTCATGCACGTGCGGAATAAATATGGAATGTGCTCCAGGAATATCGCCAAGACCAAGTCCAAGCTCGTACTCCTGCAAAACAACTTCATATTCAAAGCAGACAATCGTTAGTATATGGATCCTTATGATGATCCATGATCCTGATCCCACAATAACTTCTGAGGATCACTAATTCAAACAGAATTGAGGATCACTAAGCCCAACAGTAATTGAGGATCACTGATCATTGGAAAATCCTCCCCTAACAGTACTACCGTCGTTACCCTTCAACTTTTTTAGCGAATTACATTTTTAGTGCAATTTTTTTCTTCTTCGTTTTGTGTATCGGTTACTCCAAAATAAAAACATTTTAGCCCGCTCTACCCCTCAACTTTATATCTAGATCCACTACTTCCATATTATAATTCATATAAGGAGACAAAAATTATATATTTTTACATAATTTTAAGCTCAACTTGGTTATTGTTTATTTATATATTTATGTATACAATATTATATACATGAATATTATAATACATATATGGAGAACAAAAATATATTTTACATAATTTTAAGACTTTAGATAATTATAACCTAAAAAAAGGTACAATAATTTAAAACATATTGTTGACTTTTAAACCAACTACTCCCCTCACTCCTAAAGAAAACTGAACGATAATAATGTTTTTCGTTCGTTCATATTAAAAAAAATACACCATGAAAACGAACATTTTATTATCTATAATTTGAGTATTGTATTGCTATCGCTAAAAAAATAACATGTTACGTGATTCTTAGTGTTTGTGTTCCTCACTACATCGCGTGGGCACACCTATAGTAATTTATACATATATAGAGAGCATGGTTAACGTACAATGTCTTTATCATGTGATGCGCACGCGATAAAATTAGCCGTAGGATTTGAACGAATCAAATCTAATCAAAAGTGGTGGCACAATCGTAATAAACAAAAAAATTTAAAAGCGGAAAGGTCAGAATTGTCAATTGCAAAACTATAATTCCTGCTAAGTTATCTTAGAGATACCAAATTTTAGCCCTAATTCTCTCGATTCGTTCATCCGACTCTACACACATTCATCTGCACCTCGTCTCAAATCTATTTTAACAAATAAGGCAAACATTTTTTTCCCAGTTTTTATATAAAATGCGGGTTTTTTATTAACATGCGGTTTTTTTTAAACATGCGGATGTATGTTTATAACATGCGACCAATTGTATTTACAACTTGTTGTTTAATATGCATCGTTATCTTTCATTAACTCGAGATACCAAATTTTAGTCCTAATTCTCTCGATTCGTTCATCCAACTCAACACACATTCATTTGCGTCTCGTTTCAATCTATTTTAACAAATAAGTCAAACATTTTTTCCCCAGATTTATATAACATGCGGTTTTTTTTATTAACATGCAGGTTTTTTTATTAACATGCGGTTTTTTTTATTAACATGCGGATGTATGTTTATAACATGCGTCTAACTTTATTTACAACGTGTTGTTTGATAAATCAAAATAGATTGAAACCCTACTTGTAGATCTTTAACCGTAATTGGCATTTTCAAAATTTCTGTAAATTTAAACCTGATATGATTCATAATTACCGAGATAGAGGTGTAACGAACTCGCAATTTGTAAATTGTCTAATTTAGCCCTGGGAGAAAAAAAATTGAGTGACACGCGTCTTCATCTTATTGTCACGTACGTAATGTATGATAAATGGAATTATAATGTACACTTTCTCTCTCTATATATATATATATAGGATAGGGTTTGTTAGGGATAGGATTTCATAGCTTATGGATCACGGATCCTCAAATATAGCTTGGATCACGGATCCTCAGTTCAGTTTGAATTAAGGATCCTCAGGAGATACTACGTTAATAAGGATCCAGGATCCTCATTATTATTCTAAAACTAACAATTGTTTCTGTTTTGGTCAAAAATTGGGCTAAGATAATGTAACCAAATCTTTTGTTGTGAGGAATGATGCTTGAAATAATGAACGAATGAATGAATAATTTGTAAAATGGTATGAACAATTGACACCAGGATTTATACGAGGAAAAAGCCCTTGATCAAGAGTTGATCTCCGGCACAAAAAACCTCGGGTGATGGAAACTACAGATCACCAACTAAGATTAAACAGAAAAATGTTACAACTCGGGATGATAACAAGCTTGTTACAAGGATCACTAGTGTGCAATGTGCAAAAAATGTATGAAATCGCCAAGTAAACTGTCGAGAGCTAATTGAGAGCTGTTGCGAGAGTGTGTGTTTGCTAAATTTGGCTAAGTGTTCTAACTCAAGCTTGTTATCCCCATTTTAAAATTAGAAATAACTAAACTAACTAACTATCCACAAATTGTGCAAGCTCCCCACGATCTCCATAACGTCCACAAGAGCCAAGCACGTGCGGAATATTGAGGGAATATGCTCCAGGGATTTCGGTGAGACTTGGTCCATGCCTTTGCTCCTGCAAAACAAGCTTACGTACAATGAAGACAATCGTTAGTATAAGGATAACAATAAGGATCCTGAATCCTGATCCTGCAACACCTACTGAGGATCCTTAATTCAAACAGAATTGAGGATCCATGATCCTGGCAGTACTTGAGGGTCCGTGATCCTTAAGATTGGAAAATCCTCCCCTAACAGTTCCATCACCTTTTGGCTTGTTTTGCAGGTATGTTTCGAAGAAAACTTATTCCATCCGAGATTCCAGGGGAATATGCTCTTTATTTTCAACATGTGCACGAGCTGATGACTGTTGGTGGTGTTCGTGGGTGAATGGTCGATTTTTTAGATAGTTAGGATATTTTTAGCTAAGTTAAGAGGGGTATTGAGCTATATTTTTAGAAATAACTTGCACTTCGCGATATACACATCATTTCTGTTGCTATCTCTCAAACACACACTAGAAATCCTTGTATCAAGCTCAATACTTCCGAAATTGTAAACTTGTTTATTCAATATACTTGATAGTGATAGTTTTGACTATCCGAGGTTTTTTGTGCCGAAGATCATTCATTGATCAAGGGCTTTTTGCTCGTATAAATCCTTGTGTCCATCACTCATTTCATTCATTCATTGTTCACATATTTGATCATTTAACCAAGCATCATACCTCACAAAATCAGATTTGGTTGCATTATCATTGTGTGATTTTTGACCAAAACAGTTTGGCGCCCACCGTGGGGCCATCGGTGCTTCATTCTTGAAAACTTTTATTCATTTCATTCATTTCAGTTCATTACCTTCAACTACATGGCTTCTCATGCGAAGAACACTTCGAGTTCCGTGCTGGCGATCACCTCTTCACAGGGCATTCCACCTTTGCCTCATGCTCTTTCTGGATCCCAGAAGAATGCTGAGAATGTTGCGACGAAGCCAACCCCCATTTTCGTAAAAGCCACTACTGTTGTTTCTTCTAGTCCTACTAACAACGATCTTTATTCTTTGATTTTGCAGATGAAGGATTACATGCAGCAGCAGGACAGAACTAATGACAGGATCCTTGGAGAAATTGATGAAATCAAGAAATTGAAGAGATCAGTGGAGGATCACTCCCCATTGGTGCCAAGATCACTGAATTTCGAAACTCTACGCACAACTGTTCAGCATTCCACAGCATCAGGTGTCCAGCACCAGGGTGGATCATCAAGTATGCACTATGGATCATCGGCAATGACACAGGCTCAAGGATCCTACTTTCAGCCTTCAGGATCCTCTCTTCAGCCTCAAGGATCCTTCTTCCAGCATCAAGGATCCTTCTCTAGTTCAGGAGGATACATGGGAGCGCAGACAGTTCAGGGATCCTACTCTCAGGTTCAAGGATCCTCATCTCAGGGTCAAGGATCCTCATCTCAGGCGCACGGATCCATGGATTATCCTCCAAGACCCCCAACTTCGGTGTATCAAGGATCCAACATCTTTTAGGATCAAGGATCCTTAAGGAGTATACAACCCAGAAGTTCAGAGATTCATTTGGGAGACTTCATACCTATGCAAACTATTGCATCATCTGGTCCCTCAATCATGTCAGAATCACATCAGTTTGGATTCACATCTGGAATCCCAACCTCAAATCCATCAGGTGGAAACACTTTAAATAATTTTTATAATACTAACCATGGCTTTTGGAGGAACCAGGAATCAACCAAGTTATGGCTAGAGAATTGCAAAAACTCAAGGATATGATATCCAGTGTTCCAGGAGTAGTTAAACCCATTCCTGAAATCTCGGATGGAAGTCATAGGATATCTCGTTTTGCACCACCTATTTGTGATGCAGAGATACCAAAGAGGTTTCAAACACCAAACATGAAGCTCTACGATGGTACAACCGATCCAGAAGAGCATGTAGCTCAATACAGGGAAAGAATGGAGATCAATCCCATCCCTGAAAGGTTAAAAGAAGCATGTCTATGCAAGGGTTTCGGGTCCACACTAACAGGATCAACTCTTAAATGGTTGCTAAGTCTTCCTCCTTACTCTATTATCATTTGCTAATCTAGTTAACTTGTTCAATAGCCAATTTTCATGCATTAGGAGATTTGAACGATTAACTAGTGATCTATATAGGGTAACACAAGGTCAAAATGAATCACTTAGAGATTATATAACTAAGTTCAGTAGAGAGTCCTTAGAGATTCCTAATTTGGATATTGCTACAGCTGTAGAAGCTTTCAAAATGGGTTTACTTAAGGATTCACAATTCTATGATGACCTTGTCATGACCCCTTGCAGGAATCTTGATGAAGTAAGAACCAGGGCCCTTAGATTCATCCGTTTAGAGGATGATAAGAGGATCCAGGAGAGACTATCAGGATCCTCAAAGCAAGAAAAGCAAGAATCCTATTTCAGGAACAACAAATCCAAATCATACAACAAGTTTGATAATCAAAACGTGCATGCAATGGAGCAAGAAGAGGATGATGAAGATTATCCATCCATTTCTGATTATTGTTTTGCTGTTGATAACAATGAACTAATCCTTGCCATGCAGAATCTAAGTGAAAAAGCTAGATGGCCAAGAAAGAATGATAAGCCAGCTTCTACAAAGGATAAATCCAAATGGTGTGCATATCATGAAGATTTTAGTCATCTCACTGATGAATGCATAGCACTCAGGAAAGAGATTGGTTACTTGTTAAGGAAAGGACATTTGAAGGAGCTACTTAGAAGAAAAAAGTCAAAGATCCAGGATCCTGAAAAGATTCCGGAAAGGGCTCCTGCCCCTCCAGCTAATGCCAAGATTATCAACTTCATCTCCGGTGGATCAGATATATGTGGCACTTTCTTCAGCAGCCAAGAGGCATGCTAAGGAGACAAAGATGGAGAATGGGGATAGACCTATTCGAACCTCAATCCTTACACAGGAGAAAGTCATATCCTTTGATGAGGATGACCGTGTGGATATTCAGGATCCTCATCATGATGGTCTTGTTATTACATTGTTTATTTCTAACCATTTTGTTCGCAGGATTCTCATAGATGGAGGAAGCTCAGTGAACATCATTCAACTTGATGTCCTCAAGAAGATGAACATCCCTGAATCAGAAATTATCCCAAGATCATCAGTTCTTGTAGGATTCAGTGGAGAAACCAAGAACACCTTGGGGGACATCAAACTTCCCATTTACATAGAGGGAGTTAATTCTTTTCAAAAATTTTGTGTCATAGATTGTTTATCTTGTTGCAATGTTATCCTTGGCAGGCCATGGATTCATGACATGAAAGCAGTCCCATCTACATATCATCAGTGTGTGAAACTCCCTACTCCATGGGGTGTAGTGAAGATAGAAAGTGACCAACAAGAAGCCAAAAATTGTTACACTTCATCCATGAAGCCAGCCTCAAGACCTAGGGAGCAATAGCAATTAAAGTATCCTCCAAGAGATGTCCTGGAGGCAAGAGAACAAGATGTGAAAGATATCTTGTTGGATCCTCAGGATCCTGAATCCAAAGTTTTTATAGGATCCGGGATCCTCAATAATATCGAACAGGATCTAGTATCCTTCCTAAAGAGGAGAAAAGCTACATTCGCCTGGAAGCATGAGGACATGACAGGTATTTCTAAAGATATTATTACTCATAAACTTGGCATTGTCAGGTCATTCAAACCCATACATCAAAAGATGGGAAAGTTTGCACCTGAAAGGAATGCCATCATCCAGGAGGAAGTAGATAAACTGCTCAGAGCAGGCTAGTTAACATGATGTTTAAAGAAAAAATTGGACACACAATGGAAGTCTATATTGATGACATGGTGGTTAAGTCCAAAAAAGCTGAGGATCACCTTAGAGATTTGGAAAAAGCATTAGATATCCTTGATAAATTCAATATGAAATTAAATCCTTCCAAGTGCCACTTTGGTGTAGAAGCTGGCAAGTTCCTAGGTTATATGGTGACAAAAAGAGGAATAGAGGCAAGTACAGAGAAAATCAAGGCGATTTTAAACATTAAATCTCCTGCCAATGCCAAGGATGTGCAAAGATTGACAGGAAGGATCGCAGCCTTGAACAGGTTCATCTCAAAGTCATCAGAGAAATACAAGGAATTCTGTGACATTCTGAGAAAGAACAAGAAGTTTGAGTGGACTGAAAAGCATTAGAATGCTCTCAAGGCCCATAAGGATTACCTATCCTCAGCTCCAGCATTAATGAAACCAGAAAAAGGGGATATATTATCCTTATATTTGGCAGTTTCTTCTAAGGCAGTAAGTGCAGTCCTTGTTAAGGATCATGAAGGTACTCAACACCCTGTGTATTATGTAAGTAAAAGTTTGCTTGATGCTGAATCCAGGTATTCTCATTTAGAAAAACTTATCCTCTCTTTAATCATGGCATCTACTAAATTACGTATTTGGAAACTCATGCTATTATTATTAAAACTAACTTTCCAATCAAGAATGTTCTCAGGAAACCTGAAATGTCTGGGAGGATGGCAAAGTGGGCAGTCAAGCTTAGTGCTTATGATATCAGATATGAACCAAGAACTGCCATTAAATCTCAGGCCTTGGCTGACTTTGTGGCTAATTTCAGTAGTGATCTACAAAGGGAAGCTGAATTGGAAGTTCAACAGCTTGAAGAGACTAAGGATTCTTGGATACTCTTCACAGATGGAGCCTCTAATGTCAAAGGAACTGGACTAGGCATACTACTAAAATCGCCACAGGGGGATATAATACCCCACTCAATTGCTTGTGAGTTTCAAACTACTAACAATGAGGCTGAATATGAAGCCTTAATAGCTGGTTTGCAAATTGCCAAGCATATGAGGATCAGGTATCTTGAGGTGCGTGTAGATTCATTGTTAATTACTAACCACTTTAATGGTTCTTATACTGTTAAAGGTGAAAGACTGATCAAATATCTAGAGATAGTCAAGAAATTGGCAGACTCTTTTGCTTCTTTTAGTTTGACATAGTTACCCAGGGAAGAAAATGCAGAAGCTGATGCATTAGCCAACCTTGGATCCTCATTGAAGATTCCGGAGGATATTAAAATTCCCATCATCTACATCTTGGCTCCTGCTATTGAGGATCACACAGCTATGGAAATAGTGGAGGATTCTGCAATCATACCTAGTGATGGTGTGCAGTCACATTCAGGATCCTGGATCCTTCCAATCCTAAGATATATACAACATGGAGAGATTCCTACAGGAGAAAATCCCAGAGCTTTCAAAGTCAAGGTATCTCAATTTACACTATTAAATAACATGTTATATAAATGATCTCTCGCAGATCCATATCTAAGGTGCATCGAGGATCCAGAAATCCAAGAAGTTCTGAAGGATTTTCATGAAGGAGATTGTGGAAACCACACTGGGGGCAGAGCACTATTTTCAAGGATCCTTAGAACAGGATATTATTGGCCTACCATGAAGAAGGATGCTGTGGATTATGCAAAGAAATGTGATGCTTGTCAAAGACATAGCAATATCCTCCATCAACCAGCGGAGCTCCTGCATCCTATATCCTCTTCTTGGCCATTCTTGAGATGGGGAATGGATATAGTTGGCAAACTTCCCAAAGCACCAGGAGAAAAAGTGTTTATGCTTGCTATGACTGACTACTTTTCCAAATGGATAGAAGCTGAAGCCTTTGCACAAGTCAGAGAAAAGGAAGTTATATCCTTTATCAAAAGAAACATCATTACTAGATTTGGCATTCCTTCTGAAATTATTTGTGATAATGGATCCCAATTTATTGGGAATATAACTACTAACTTTTGTGACAGTTGGGGGATTAAGATGATAACATCAACACCAGTCCATCCACAAGCTAATGGTCAAGCAGAATCATCTAATAAGATCATCATCAACACTTTGAAGAAGAAGCTTGGATCCAAAAAGGGAAAATGGTCTGAAGAGCTACCTTATGTATTATGGGCTGATAGAACTACTCCCAAGAATGCTACTGGCCAGACTCCATTTTCTTTAGTGTTTGGAGCTGAATCTGTGATCCTTACAGAGATGGTAGTTCCTATTGCAAGAACAAGCATCCGTGATCCTGAAGGAAATGCTGGAAACCTGATTCAAGATTTGGATACTATAGAAGAACTCAGGGATTTAGCAAGAATAAGATTGGCTAGTTATCAACAAAGGATGGCTGGAGCTTATAACAAGAATGTCAGGATCAGAAAGTTTCAAGTTGGTGACATGGTGTTGAGGAAAGCATTCCAAAATACCACAAATCCTGCTGATGGCAAGTTAGCACCAAAGTGGGAAGGCCCCTATCTTATTGAAGCTGAGGCAGGAAAGGGGGCATACCGTTTATTAACAATGGAAGGTGATTTGTTACCAAGAGCTTGGAATGCTTTCCATCTAAAGAGATACTTCATGTAAAAAGGATCCAGGATCCTTGGCCATCTTCATATCTGGTATACATAAAGGATCCATAGAGGATATATGATCCTCATTCTGGTAATGATTTGATTTTAATTTACCTAATCCTCTAATTTATTTGATTATAAGGAGAAGGATCCAGGATCCTTTATCCTTTTTCACTAATTTACGAGTTTTGCAGAAGTTGGTGCACCTATGATGAAGGATCTAGTATCCATTGAAGTCTCCTAAGTCTTTGGGTTTATCCCCAGTTTTTTGGGCTCGTCCCCAGCTAAGGTATCTATTACCTTCTACGAATCAGGTTCTTACACCTTCGCCAGTTGCGCATGATTATCCTAGTATAGTTAAAGGCAATAGGACCAGTACCCACTTTAGGGGCTGACAATTTCATTGTACTGGCTGTATTTAGGATCCTAAGTATAATGGTAGACGTACCATACATCCGTTCCTAAGGTTTCTACTGTTTTCACGTTAGCTAGGGTTCTGGCATTTTTATGTCACTAAGTTTGGATAGTCACCAGTATGGGCCATACTCCAGTTTACACAAGATCCTTTGGACTTGTCCCCAGTTTTTTGGGCTTGTCCCCGGTTTTTTGGGCTTGTCCCCACTTTATTGGGCTTGTCCCCAGATACTAACTCTTTCTTTTACAGATTGGCTTAGTCCCAAGTTGTCTCATATTTCAGGTTTCCAGAGCTGAACAGTTAAGGATCCAGGATCCTAACCTTCTATATAGTTTTATCTTTTGATTGTTTCAGTTGTGAGTGTTAAGGATATAGGATCCTAACTTGGATTCTCTGGTATGATCCTTATTTACTTTAATTTTATTCTTGGTTTATCAATACTACCCTTATTCTTTGACAACAGGATGCGTGATCCTAAAATTGTTTCATTTTGTAAAACTTTTTTATTAAAGGATATTTGATCCTTGATCATATCTTAAACTGATTTATATACTTATAGATTTCCAAACTATGCAATAACAATCGATAAATAAATATACACATAATGAACAACACCAAGATAGCCAAAAGTTAAAAGTTTTATTTATTTATCAAAGTTAACCCTTTAAAGGTTGTCAAAATTGCCTACCCAAACATCTACCAGCAATATGTGGCCCGTCCGCTTGGGTAGGCATAGGGTGTCCATGTTTATAAGGTTCATTGAGTGTAGGAAATCAAAAGGCGAGGGGCATCAAAGGCTTCATCCTCCACAAACAAGAAGGACCCATCCACCTTTACTACCCCCTATTGTCCCAAGGATCCATGATCCTTAAACCTAAAAACTACTATTTAGTTACAGACCATAATTGTTTGTAATAAAAACACCATCACACAAAAAACCATAAAAAATGAGCTCCGGTTGCGTCTAGAAATGTCCATCATCGCCCATTGATGCATCCTACACCTTCGCTGCCTCCACCACCTTGTCACCGTCACCTTTGCCATCACCACCTGCTGCCACCTCAGGATCCTTCAATCCGCTGCCTCCGGCTTCACCAGCTGCTGCCCCCTCGGATTCATCCTCGTCGTACATCTTAGCCAGCCTCTGCTTCCAAGCCTCCTGGTCCCATTCAGATTTGTTGAAGGAAAGATCCTCAGCCTCCTTAGGCATCTGCAGCTTGATCTTCAACATAGAAATAGTAGCAGAAAGCTTAGCCCCATCTATGACTTCTGCATTCTCTTTCTGGGCCGTGATCTGAGCTAGGAGCAGTTCCTTTTGCAGCAGGTTGACCTCTTTTTCAAGGGAAGAGATCTTTTTGTCCTTGGCAAGGAAAATTTGTTGGAAGTCCAGATTTTTTTGCTCGGCTTCTGCCAGATGTTGGTCAAGGAGGATTTGAACCTCAGCAAATTTCTGCACAAAGAAAGTTAGCAATCAGGATCACTTATCCTCAGAAAGGAAAGCTTGGACTTAAGGGTACAGGATCCTTACCTCGGAGACGTATTCATGAAGCTGACGTTCTATGAGAGGGAAGCCTTCAGTGGGCTCAGCAGTCTTCCTCTTTTTGGCACCTTTGCCCCTGGTGCTCATGCCCTTAGGTTCCGGGACGCTGGGGCTTGCAGCCAGCTCTTTCTTGATGGAACGAGAAGATGCATACTCTTGGAGATCACTCACGCTGAACCTGGAAGCAGACTTTGATGATTTTCCGGCGCCTACAAGCATAACAAACAGATAAGTGTTCATATTTTTATCAAACATTTATATATATGTGTGTGGATACTTACTTGACATGGTGTAGGAAGTGGATGAAACCTCTACTGGATCCTTTGATTTCGGTGGATAAGTTCTAATTGCAGGGTCAAGCTTCTAGAAAGCTTTTATCCTTTCTTCTGTGGCAGGTGATACTTAAATATGGGATAAGTTGATAGCTGCATAAACAAAACAGAACATAAGGATCAGTTATCCTCAGCGAAAAAGTAAAATTCCTACCGATATCCTAATTTGAGGATCCTATATCCTACCGTCGATATTCCATTTTTGGGAAGGTGAGTCCCATTTGGAATAGAATCCCTCCTCACGAAGAAGAATTGGTTCCTCCAGTTGGTATCATTTCTGGTGACTTTCAAGATTGGGTGAGGCTGTTCAGGTTTAGATTTTAAGAGATAACGATAGGAACCAGCTAACAAGGTTATACAATTGACTCAATTCAGACATCCCTATATCAATGCCCTCCTGCTCAACTATGTGCTCAAGTGTGTAAAGGACTCTCCACATCATCGGCATGGCTTGTATATAGCACAAACTGGTAAATGTGAAGAATTCCTGTGTAAGAACAGGAAAGGGATAAGTGAACCCTATCAGAAAAGGGGTTGCCGGGAAAGTGATCCATGTATCCGATACACAATCACTCTTGGTAGAAGAATCGAAAGGTCTGAATATTGTGCCATCAGGGAAGCATGGTCGGAACTGATCAACTTCAGGATCAGTAAATGGGCAGAGCTCCATTGAAGGGTTTTTGGTGATACCCTGACTCTTCAATGGGCTATTGTGGTCAGGATTTTTGGTAGGTAAGGAATGAAGGGTCATCTTCACCATGAATATTTGGAGAATAGAGGATCAAAGAAGAGAAGATAAAAAAAATGGAGAAGAGAATACCTGCTTGGATCTTCGGATGAGGATTTAAAGGAGAGAAATCTCGAATTTAAATGCAATTTCCATCCTTATCTCTAATCCTATATATAATGATTGTTGTTGCAGGTGGTGACTGTTGCTGACATCAGCCTGTAACGGCTATATCTCTTACTAACGGCTAGTCCGAAAATCGTTCAAACATGACTACCTAATTGGATATCAACTAGTCATGTTTGGGGGCAATTGTTAGGGATAGGATTTCATAGCTTATGGATCACGGATCCTCAAATATAGCTTGGATCACGGATCCTCAGTTCAATTTGAATTAAGGATCCTCAGGAGATGCTACGTTAATAAGGATCCAGGATCCTCATTATTATTCTAAAACTAACAATTGTTTCCATCACCTTTTGGCTTGTTTTACAGGTATGTTTCGAAGAGAACTTATTCCATCCGATATTCTAGGGAATATGCTCTTTATTTTCAACATGTGCACGAGCTGATGACCGTTGGTGGTGATCGTGGGTGAATGGCCGATTTTTCGGATAGTTAGTTAGGATATTTTTAGCTAAGTTGAGAGGGGTATTGAGCTATATTTTTAGAAATAACTTGCACTTCGCGATATACACATCATTTCTGCTGCTATCTCTCGAACACACACACACTAGAAATCCTTGTATCAAGCTCAATACTTCCGAAGTTGTAAACTTGTTTATTCAATATACTTGATAGTGATAGTTTTCACTATCCGAGGTTTTTTGTGCCGGAGATCATTCATTGATCAAGGGCTTTTTCCTCTTATAAATCCTTGTGTCCATCACTCATTTCATTCATTCATTGTTGACATATTTGATCATTTAACCAAGTATCATACCTCACAAAATCAGATTTGGTTGCATTATCATTGTGAGATTTTTTACCAAAACAGGGTTTATGCGAGAACAACCTTTATCGCGAGAACCACGAAAACCAAGGTGAACACAACCAAAATAAACCCACCCCACCACATCCCAAAAAAAACCTATACCCCCTGCAAAAAAAATAAAAATAAAAAAAACCTAGCCCCCCCCCCCCACCCCCAAAAACCTAAAAAAACCTAAAACCTCCCGCCCAAGCTAAATGCTAAAAACTAAACCCTAAAGCTAAACCCCAAAACTAAATGCTAAAAACATTTATTTAACGGTTAAATTGCGACTTTTTACAAAAATAAAAGTTAAAAATTATAAATAATATGTTTCGATTTTTAATGAGAAATTAAAAAAAAAAAGATTTTTTTTGCGTGTTTTTAAGTTTTTTAAAGTAGTTTTGGTTGTGTTCACATTGATTTTCATTGTTCTCGCAACAAAGGGTGGTTCCTAACGGATCCTTACCCTATACCTATACATACATTAAGAGTAAAAAAGTCTTTTGACTACTCCACACAAAACGCCATCTCATCAAATAAAACGCCAAACATATAGCACACACCATTCTAACTAAAAACGCCATTAGATATAAAACACCAAACTTAATTATAATAAAATCGCGCCTAAAAAAACCGCCAAAAAAATCCTATATATACAACATCTTAGACCTTCAATTAAAAACACACACAAAACCCCCAAACGCCATATTTAATATATACCATTCGTCTTAGAAATGCCAAAAAACCCAAACATCAAATATCTTCTAAACTAAAACGTTTATTTGAAATTCAGTTTGGTTATCTGTAAGGTTTCACTCAATGTAATGGACAAAAATCCTTAAGTGAGGATATTGTCCATTTCATTGAGTAAAATCTTATTGACTTTATCATCAACTTCCTTCCAATTTATAACGCCAAAACATACAACAAAATTATTGAGGTTTGTTGTCAATAAAGTTTAGCTGTATGGGGTGGACAACATTGTCAGTTATCTTTCTTAACCGAGTATTAACAATGTTGTCCATCTCATACAGCAAAACATTATTGATTTTAGCATGATCAAATTTTGAGGTTTAAGAAGCTTTTATTTAGTGGTGTTCTTTTTATCGGTAAAACGCCAAAATTAAAAAATCAAACATCGTTTCATTTGAAAATTCAAGATTGTTGGCTGAAGGGTGTAAACTCAATAACATTGTGCTGCATGAGATGGACAAATCTTCAAGAAAAAGATGTTGATGTCAGACTTTGTGCTTCCAAACGGCGAAAAAAACTACTTCAAAAACAAAAAAAAAAACAAAATGAATCATACGAAAGTCGAACCAGCCAGTTAACATGATTCAAAAAAGAAGAAAGAGACTGGTGACAGTGAAGATTTGAAAGATCAATTGTTTATATATTCTTTTTTATTAATTTTCTTTTTCAGTTGATTGTTGTATAATAAAAACTCCGTATATAATAAAAACGCCTGACACCCAAATGCTTGTTAAAACGCTATCATGCCGTAAAACGCCCCAAAAACTCCTAAACTATAATAAAATTACTTTGGAAAAGTATTATAAAAACCCAAAAAATAAAAAAAAATAAAAACCAAACTTAAAAATATAACTAGAAACAGTAACTACAAAACAGTAAAAGTGAAGAGACAAAAAATTTATTTTATTAGAATCTAAAACGCCAAACTATAAAAACGGGACGTGTTACAGACTTCAGAGATAAAAGCTTATCAAAAACAATAATTACAAACAGTAACTGAAACGGCACTGCCTAACCTATGCCGCCAAAAGAAATCCTATAAAATAATAACTCTCAAAAACTTCCATTTAATCAAACCAAAAAAAACAAACGCCAAAAACTACTAAATACCACTCACTGTAAAACGCCAAAAAATAAAAAAAAAATCAAAGATGGCTAATATGCTTTCTTGGATATTCAGTATTGTTCTTCGTGAAGTTTCACTGAATGGATTGTTAGATGAGTGGAGTAACTCAGAAAGATTTTGCTGCATGAGATGGACAAATCTTCAAGAAAAAGATACTGATGACACTCAAATGTCATTTTGTGTTCTTTGTTCTTGAATAAGACTTGGATGAGGAGAAGAGATCAATGACACTGAAGAGTGGGATGATTATAAAGATGAAGATCAAGATGAAGAAAAAGCGAAAAACCCACCCACACGTCATAGATCTATGTCCCCAAATATCCAGAAAAAGCCACTTCAACAGACGAGCAGGCAAAATAAGCAAACCAATGGGTTTGTTAAGTTTTACATAAAACACCATATATTTGGTGGCAGTTCTTGTACTATTAAAGAAGAGAGAGACTGGTGACAGTGAAGATTGTGAAGAGAGATCCGATTAGGATTTTTAATTTATTTTCTTCGCTTCTATTTTTTTCCCTCTTGTTGTAATATAATTTTACAATTGTAAAACGCTAAGATACCACAAACGCCAAAATGCATATAAAAATATTAGAACAATGGGCAATCTTGTTAAAAATGCCTTCAAAAAACGCCATTCAGATATATTTCCTGGCCCCCCCTGGGGTTCCAATGGCATAAGATTTGAAAAACGCCATAAACGCCAAAATGTTAATACAATGAAACTATTAAACGCCATTAATTATTGAATTTGGTTAACGCCAAAAGTCTTAAACGCCAAAAATAAAACAATATTGTGAAAAGCGGAACTGAAAACGAAGATAAAAGGACAAAAAAGCCCCTCCGCCCTTCTCTATGCCGCGTGACACGTGTTGGGCCAGGATGCGTTCTCACCGTTCTCACACTTTTGAGCGTTTTCTCCTAATCCCGTTTATATATATATATATATATATATATATATAGGGGAAGGTTCAAATGAAAACCACTTTTAACGCAAAAACTCGAAAACTAACTAAAAAAGCCTATAAAACATACCAATTTTTTTTATTAAAAATCGCTAGTTTTATATATAAAAAAACTTTTTTTTAGAAAAAAAAAAAGATTTTTGTAAATAATACATATGTGCAGTACATATAAACATGTGTACTATTACACAAGTGAACTACAATTTTTTTTTTTGAAAAAAAGTTTTTTTTATATACAAAAAATAGCGAAAATTGGTAAAAAAAAATGGTATGTTTTTAGGCTTTTTTAGTTAGTTTTCGAGTTCACGTTAACTAGTGGTTTTCATTTGAACCTCTACGGGTTCGGGCTAACCCAAAACTCGACCTACAACCAAGAAATATGGTAAAACCAAGTGACATGCGGGGACCACATGTGACGTCAGACACACCAAAACAGAAAGACAAAAAAACATCCTAATAGCAACGTCTGGTCAATGACTTTTAGCGGATCACTGGCTCCTTAATTTCCACTAGTGGTTATCACATGGGAAACCAAACTAACAGCTGATAGCGATGTCTGGCCAATGACGTTCCACGACAATGACGTTTCGCGAATGCACACCCTCTTCTACCACCACTAACGGCCAACGTTGAGGGAACCAAAGGGATATCCTAAAAGCGATGCCTCCTCTAGTACATTCCCATCACCCTGGCTATAAAAACCATATTTCTTCCTCATGTGTAATCATTCCATTCTTTCTGCTCTTATTCTCTCTTTTATTTACTAAATAGATACTTATTCTCACGTTAGAGGATGTTTTTGGTTTTGTAGGTTGAATGATTCCTGAGAGCTCACGATAATCAGAAATTTCTCCAACTTGTGGAACCTAATCCAAACGATCTTGGTTTAGTGTTTCTTCACCTATGAAAGATTTTCTCTTGTTTAGGTGCTATGTATAAATAGCATGATACTTATGAAATATTTTCAATTGTTTAGGTGCTATGAATAAATAGTATGATAATAAAATGGGTAATCATTTTTCATTCATGCCTCTTAGTTGTAATTAGAGTTACTGTTTAAACTTTTTAATTTCATATAAAAGTTAAATAATCATAGAGTTATGATACTAAATGTTGAATAACGATACAAATAATTAATTAAACTAGTTTTTTTACCCGTCGCGCATTGCGGCGACGTTCTACGCGTATAGACGACAATCAATCTGACTCACTTCCGAATTAAAGTTACGTTGAAACATAAAGTAATCAAAATTCATACCGTTGAATGAAAATGTATTTTATTTGACCTGACTTGTTTACAAAGAAAATTTACGTCTAAACGGAGACCAACTCAAACCGTACATAAAATAAATACGTGTGTACGAGTCGTACGCGGTGTGATAAAGTATAGACTACAATCGACCAGACTCGTTTCCGAACCAAATTTACGTCGAAACGTATACTCAAATTTATATTCTCGAACGAAAACCTATTATGTTTGGCCAAATATATTTCCAACAAAATTTACGTCAAAACGCACCTAAAAACAATACATCATGAAATTGACTCGACTTGTTTCCACACCAAAATTACATTAAAGTTTAGATATACACCAAAATTGCGTTAAAGCGTAGATGAACTCGAACTTATACCGAGACATACATAAAATAAAATTAAAAACGTTGCAAGAAATTAATTTTAGAGTAAACCCCAAACTTTAGGTTAGGGGATCAAAGTGACATTTGAAAGTTTAAGCACTAGTTTTGATACTATTTCAACGTTGTGGTAAAATGAGTATTATAAATCAAACAAATTACCACTAAGCAGTATGTAAATTACAAAAATGCCACAAACTACTATTCATTTAGGTGTTTGTTAGGGGAGGATTTTCCAATGATCAGTGATCCTCAATTACTGTTGGGCTTAGTGATCCTCAATTCTGTTTGAATTAGTGATCCTCAGAAGTTATTGTGGGATCAGGATCATAGATCATCATAAGGATCCTTATACTAACGATTGTCTGCTTTGAATATGAAGTTGTTTTGCAGGAGTACGAGCTTGGACTTGGTCTTGGCGATATTCCTGGAGCATATTCCATATTCATTCCGCACGTGCATGACTGAAGTGGACGTTATGGAAGTCGTGGAAGACTTGCACAAAATGTGGATAGTTTGTTAGCCTAGATATTTTCCATTTTTAAAAGGGGATAGCGAGCTAAATAGAAACACTTGGCTATTTTTAGCTTAACACACACACTCGCAACTGCTCTCACCAGCTCTTGACAATTCACTTGGCGATTACACACTTTTTTGCACATTACACTATAGTGATCCTTGTAATTAGCTCGCTATCATCCGAAGTTGTAATACATTTCTTGTTTAATCTGAGTTGGTGATCGGTAGTTTCCATCACCCGAGGTTTTTTATGCCGGAGATCATTCATTGATCAAGGGCTTTTTCCTCGTATAAATCTTTGTGTCGCTTGTTCATTTCATTTCTGAGTGATCCTTAGTATTGTTCATTGATTCAAGCATCACACCTCACAACAGAAAGTTTGGTTGCATTATCATTGCTTGATTTTTGACCAAAACAGTTTGGCGCCCACCGTGGGGCAATTGGTGCTTCATTCCTAAGAAGATTCACATTTTTGTGGTCATTTTGGTTCGTTACAACCAAGCAGATGGCTTCCTCAGCGAAGAACACTTCAAGTTTGATGCCATCATTCAGTTCTTCACAAGGCGTTCCTCCTTTGCCTCCACCACCTTCTGGATCCCAGAAGAATGCTGAAAATGCTGCGAAGAGACAAACCCCTATTTTCCAAAAACCACCAACTTCTTCTGTTTCCACTAATCCTACTACTAATGATCTTTTTAATCTGATTTTGCAGATGAGGGATCGCATGCAAGAGCAGGACAAAACCAATGAACGGATCCTCCAAGAGATTGGTGATATCAAGAAACAGAAGAAATCAGTGGAGGATCACTCTCCTCTGATGCCAAGGTCGCTGAACTTCGACACTCCAGTCATAACTTCCCAGCACTCAGCAGCTCCGGACGTGCAATACTTGGGTGAATTACCAGGAAGACGTTATGGAACAACAACAATGACTCAGGCTCTAGGATCGTACCATCAACCTTCCGGAGCCTCCGTCCAGCATCAGGGATCCTTCGTCAGCTCAGGAGGATATTTGGGAATGCACCAGGTCCAAGGATCCTCCATGGTTCCAGGATCCTCTCAGGTCCAAGGATCCTCCATGGTTCCAGGATCCTCCATGGTTCCAGGATCCTCTCAGGTCCATGGATGCTTCATCTGGATTTCAACAAATTCAGATGGAACCATCTGATCAAGAGGATACAGCCTTTATGACCCCAACTGGTATATATTGTTATATTGCTATGCCATTTGGACTAAGGAATGCAGGTGCTACTTATCAAAGGCTAGTCAATATGATGTTCAAGGAACAAATTGGACACACTATGGAAGTCTATATTGATGACATGGAGGTTAAGTCCAAGAAAGCTGAGGATCACCTTAAAGACTTGGAGGAAGCATTCAATATCCTTGATAAATTTAGTATGAAACTAAATCCTTCCAAGTGTCATTTTGGTGTTAAGGCAGGTAAATTCTTAGGCTATATGGTGTCAAAGAGGGGCATTGAAGCAAGTCCAGATCAAATCAAGGCTATTGTGAATATCAAATCTCCTGCCAATGCTAAGGATGTGCAAAGATTGACAGGCAGGATCGCAACCTTGAACAGGTTCATATCCAAATCCTCAGAAAAGTGCAAGGAATTCTATGACATCCTGAGGAAGAACAAGAAATTTGAATGGACTGAGAAGCATGAAAGTGCCCTCAAAGCTCTTAAGGATTACCTATCCTCAGCCCCGGCCCTGATGAAACCAGAAAAAAGGGGATATATTATCCTTATACTTAGCAGTATCCTCAAAAGCAGTAAGTTCGGTCCTTGTTAAGGATCACCAAGGTACACAACATCCTGTTTATTATGTAAGTAAGAGTTTACTTGATGCTGAATCCAGGTATTCACACTTAGAGAAACTTATCCTTGCATTAATTATGGCATCTACTAAATTAAGACATTATTTTGAGACTCATGCCATTATTGTTAAGACTAATTTTCCAATTAAGAATGTTCTCAGGAAACCTGAAATGTCAGGAAGGATGGCTAAGTGGGCAGTGAAGCTTAGTGCATATGATATAAGATATGAACCAAGGACTGCCATAAAATCCCAAGCCTTAGCTGACTTTGTGGCAGATTTTAGTAGTGATTTGCAAAAGGAAGCTGAGTTAGAAGTCCAACAGCTTGAAGAAACTAAGGATCCTTGGATTCTCTTCACTGATGGAGCCTCTAATGTAAAAGGAACAGGGCTGGGAATACTACTAAAATCGCCACAGGGGGACATAATACCCCACTCCATAGCTTGTGAATTTCAAACTACCAACAATGAGGCTGAGTATGAAGCCTTGATAGCTGGTTTGCAAATTGCTAAGCATATGAGGATCAGGTATCTTGAGGTACATGTAGACTCATTATTAATCACTAATCACTTTAACGGATCCTATACTGTTAAAGGTGAAAAGCTAATCAAATATTTAGAGATAGTCAAAGAATTGGCACTCTTTTTTGTTTCCTTTAGTTTGACACAGGTACCAAGGGAAGAGAATGCAGAGGCTGATGCATTAGCCAATCTAGGATCATCCTTGAAGATCCCGGAGGATATCAAGATCCCTATTATCCATATCCTGACCCCTGCTATCGAGGATCATGTAGCTATGGAGATATGAGAGGATTCTGCAATCATCCCTAGTGATGATACTCAATCTCATTCAGGATCATGGATCCTCCCAATCATGAGATACATACAACATGGAGAGATTCCTACATGAGAAAACCCTAGGGCTTTCAAAATCAAGGTATCTCAATTTACAATATTGAATAATATGTTGTATAAACGATCTCTTGCAGGTCTATATCTAAGATGCATTGAGGATCCTGAAATCCAAGAAGTCCTAAAGGATTTCCATGAAGGAGATTGTGGAAACCACACTGGGGGCAGAGCATTGTTCTCAAGGATCCTGAGGATAGGATACTATTGGCCTACTATGAAGAAGGATGCTGTGGAATATGCCAAGAAGTGTGATCCTTGTCAGAGACACAGTAATATCCTTCACCAACCAGCAGAACTTTTGCATCCTATATCCTCTTCTTGGCCATTTATGAGATGGGGAATGGATATAGTTGGTAAGCTCCCTAAGGCACCTGGTGGAAAAGTATTCATGCTTGCTATGACTGATTACTTCTCCAAGTGGATAGAGGCTGAAGCCTTTGCTCAAGTCAGAGAAAAAGAAGTTATATCCTTTATTGAAAGAAACATTATTACTAGATTTGGTATTCCTTCTGAAATTGTTTGTGATAATGGATCCCAATTTATTGGGAATAGAACTACTAACTTTTGTGACAGCTGGGGGATTAAGATGATAACATCAACACCAGTCCACCCACAAGCTAATGGTCAGGCAGAATCATCCAACAAGATTATCATCAACAACTTGAAAAAGAAGCTTGGATCCAAGAAAGGAAAATGGGCAGAAGAACTACCTTATGTGCTTTGGGCTGATAGGACAACTCCCAAGAATGCTACTGGCCAAACTCCGTTCTCTTTGGTATTTGGAGCAGAATCAGTGATCCCTACAGAGATGGTGGTTCTAACTGCAAGAACAAGCATTCGTGATCCTGAAGAAAATGCTGAAAACTTGGTTCAAGACTTGGATACTATAGAAGAAATCAGGGATTTGGCAAGGATAAGGATGGCCAGTTATAAACAAAGGATGGCTGGAGCTTACAACAAAAATGTCAGGATCAGGAAATTCCAAGTTGGTGATATGGTATTAAGGAAAGCATTTCAAAATACCACCAATCCTGCTGATGGAAAGCTAGCACCAAAGTGGGAAGGCCCCTATTTGATTGAAGCTGAAGCAGGAAAGGGGGCATATCGATTGCTAACAATGGAAGGTGATTTGCTACCAAGAGCTTGGAATGCTGTCCATTTGAAGAAATATTTCATGTGATCAGGATCCATGATCCTTACCTGACAAGTATCCTTGAAGGATCCTTACAGGGTAGAGGATCCTCATTTTGGTAATGATCTAATCTCAAACTATTTCATTTTTTAATTATCCTATATAAGGATAAGGATCCTGTATCCTTTATCCTCCTTTCACTTGATTCTGAGTTTTGAAGGTTCAGGTATCCTTAACTAAGGATTGAGTATCCACAGAAGTATCCAGTTATTTGGGCTTGACCCCAGTTATTTGGGCTTGACCCCAGTTATTTGGGCTAGTCCCCAGTTTGGGCCTGTCCCCAGTTTCGCCAGTAGCGCACGATGATCCTGGTATAGTTCATGGCAATGGGACCAGTACTCGTTTTAGGGGCTGACAATTTCATTGTACTGGCTATATTCAGGATCCTACGTATAATGGTAGACGTACCATACATCCGTTCCCAAGGTTTTTAACGTTTTCACGTTAGCTAAGGTTTTGGCATTTTCATGTCACTAAGTTTGGATAGTCGCCAGTGAGGGCCATACTCCAGTTTACACACGATCCTTTGGGCTTGTCCCCAGTTATCCTTTGGGCTTGTCCCCAGTTATCCTTTGGGCTCGTCCCCAGTATATTGGGCTTGTCCCCAGAATTGTTGGGCTTGTCCCCAGTTACTAACTCTTATCTTATATTGGCTTAGTCTCAAGTTGTATCCTATTTCAGGTTTTTGGAGATAAATGACCAAGGATCCTTGATCCTTACCTTATACAAAGGTTTGTCTTTTGGTTATCCTGATTATAAGTGTTAAAGGTTAGAATCCTAACTTGGATTCTCATGTATGATCCTTAACTATTTTGATTTTATTCATTATTCATCTGAGTTACCTTTATCCTTTGACAACTGAACTTGTGATCCTTAAACTACACTACTTTTCAGAACTTGTCGACTATAGGATATGTGATCCTTGATCATATCCTAAACTTTTTGGGGATATTTATTAAATTTTTTCTTTACTTGATAAGTTTAGACAAAATGAATATCACAACAATTGAAAAGTAAAGTACTAACAAGGATAGCAACACGGGAGATAGCCAAAAAGTTAAAGTTATTTTATTCACAAAACGTTAAACCCTTTAAGGTTGTCAAAATTGCCAACCCACGTTTCTACCAGCAAAACGTGGCCCGTCCACATGGGTTGGCAAAGGGTGTCCATTGTTTACGGGTCTTTGTAGTGCAGGAAGTAAAAGACGGAAGAATAACGAGTGGCTTCATCCCCCAAACAGAGGATCCATCCACCACCCATTATCCTGCCTATTGTTCAAGGATCCATGATCCTTCACCCTAGAAACTATTGTCTAAAGTTATTACAACCCAAGATTGTTTTAAAACACCATAACCAAAATAAAACTACCAAATTCTAAAAAATGGGCTCCGGCTACATCTAGAAATGTCCTTCATCGCCCATTCCTGCAGCTTACACCTTTGCTGCATCACCATCTCCTCCAGCTCCAGCATCCTCCACATGATCCTTGACTCCACTACTGCCAGCCTCGAGTGCTAGGACCTCTTCAGCCTCCTCTTCGTCGACCAGCTCAGCCAATCTAGCCTTCCAGCCCTCTACGTCTCAGCTGCTCTTGTCAAAGTCAGGATCCAGAGCTTCTTGGGCCATCTGCAACTTGGTCTTGTACATAGCGATGGCAGCTGAGATTTTAGCATCATTGGTGATCTCATTTTTCTCTTGATCAGCAGTAATGTGAGCCAGGACAAGTTCCCTCTTCACCAGATTGACATCATTTTCAAGGGAGGCTATCTTCTGATCCTTGGCCAACATCATCTTTTGGAGATCCAGGCACTTTAGCTCAACTTCTTCAACATTGCCTACGTAGTCCTCGATTTCGGAAAATTTCTGCAAAAAGACAATGTAAAGCTTAGGATAACATGATCCTCAAGTGGGCAGGATAATTAAGCTAAGTTTGTGATCCTTACCTCAGCAAAGTACTCGAGGAACTGATGGCGGATCAGAGGCAAGCCTTCTAGATTGTCAGCCTCAGAGGTCTTTCTTTTCTTGCCACCCTTGCCTTTAGAAGTGGTTGCCTTGGGGATCGTGACAGTTGGACTGGCAGGAAGCTTCTTCTTTGAGGATCGGACAGTGTCAAGGTCAGTGACACTGAATTTGGAGGCAGATCTTGAAGATTTTCCAGCACCTACACATCCAAAATAGATAAGTATCCTTATTTCATTTTAATTTAAGCATTTGATTACATATAAACATGGATACTTACTCGACATAGTGACAGAACCTGAGGATACTTCTTGAGAATCCTGGGTATTTGCTTTAAATGATCTTATTGCAGGATCAAGTCTCCGGAAAGCAGCAAGCCTTTCCTTTGTTGCAGGTGTTGTGATGAGGTGTGCGACAGTAATAGCTGCAAAATAGAAACAAAAGGATGTTAGTGATCCTCAGCAGAAACAAGGTCATCTGGTGATCCTTCTAAGGATCCTCTATCCTACCATGGGTGGTCCATTTTCTAGGCAGATCCTTTCCATCAGGGATAGAATCCCTTCTGACAAAGAAGAATCGCCGTTTCCAGTTGGTGTCATTCTTAGTGGCTTTGAAGATGGGGTGTTCTTCACCAGGTTTATGTTTGAGTAGATACCGATGAGATCCATGGCTAACGAGGTCATACATCTCTGCAAACTCCGACATTCCCAGATCAATACATTGTTGCTCAATGATTCTTTCAAGGGTATACAAGACCCTCCAGATCATAGGCATTGCTTGGATGTAGGAGATGCCGATGAGAGAGAAGAAGGATTGGGTGAAATCTGGAAAAGGATATGAGTATCCTATTGTAAATGGAGTGACCGGAAAAGCTACCCAGGTTTCAGAAACGAAATCACTTAGAACGATGGGATCAAATGGTTTGAAATCAGTGTTTGCCGGAAAACAATGGCGGATTCTGTCTATCTGTGGATCAGTGAAGCAGCATCGTTCTTTTATAGAATCTTTTATGATCCCTTGGCTTTTCAAGGGGATGTCCTTCTTGTGATCCTTAGCCGGTGAGGATCTTAGCATCATCTCGATTATAACGGTGGTGAAGAAGAAGAAACAGAGAAAGAAGATGAAGAGAGAAAGGAAAGAGAAATACCTGATCAAGTCTTTGAATGAAGATTTAAAGGAGGAAACGCACGAATTTAATTGCTCTCTAACCCTTATCTCTAACTTCAATTTATAATGATGATCTTGCAGGGTAGTCACTTCAGTGACGTCAGGATGGCAACGGGTAGTTTGATTACAACGGCTATATATCCGTTAGTTGGTTACGGATAAGAACAAGAAAATATAACTCGTTTATTTACAAATTACTCCTTATATTTTAGGGGCAATTGTTAGGGGAGGATTTTCCAATGATCAGTGATCCTCAATTATTGTTGGGCTTAGTGATCCTCAATTCTGTTTGAATTAGTGATCCTCAGAAGTTATTGTGGGATCAGGATCATGGATCATCATAAGGATCCTTATACTAATGATTGTCTGCTTTGAATATGAAGTTGTTTTGCAGGAGTACGAGCTTGGACTTGGTCTTGGCGATATTCCTGGAGCATATTCCATATTTATTCCGCACGTGCATGACTGAAGTGGACGTTATGGAAGTCGTGGAAGACTTGCACAAAATGCGGATTGTTTGTTAGCCTAGATATTTTCCATTTTTAAAAGGGGAGCTAAATAGAAACACTTGGCTATTTTTAGCTTAACACACACACTCGCAACTACTCTCACCAGCTCTTGACAATTCACTTGGCGATTACACACTTTTTTGCACATTACACTATAGTGATCCTTGTAATTAGCTCGCTATCATCCGAAGTTGTAATACATTTCTTGTTTAATCTGAGTTGGTGATCGGTAGTTTCCATCACCCGAGGTTTTTTATGCCGGAGATCATTCATTGATCAAGGGCTTTTTCCTCGTATAAATCTTTGTGTCGCTTGTTCATTTCATTTCTGAGTGATCCTTAGTATTGTTCATTGATTCAAGCATCACACCTCACAACAGAAAGTTTGGTTGCATTATCATTGCTTGATTTTTGACCAAAACAGTGTTGTTTGTTTTTTCAGATGCAAAAGGTCTGTAGTCTGCGGACCACGTCTGCACAAGAAGAGGTGGACCAAATGTCTGCGGAGTGTAATAAAAAGAGTGTTTGGTTATCAAAAACCCCACATACATCTGCAAGCTTCTCTTCTCTTCTCCCAACCCCACCCCTTTCTCCTTCAGATCTGTAAACCACACACCACCTCCACCACCCCCATCAAACCTGCTAATCCACTCCATCTCCCACCACTACCACCACCAACACGACGTAGAGAGAAAGAGGGGTCGTTGAGAGAGAGGGAGCGGCTAGAGAGAGAAACAGCGAGAGAGAGAGAAACAACGGCTAGAGAGAGGAGTACGACGACGGTGGTGATGCTCGACGGCGGTGGTGCTGCTCGAAGTTGAGGTCTGAATCGAAGTTCAGATCGAAGTTGCAGGTCTGTTACGAAGTTGCAGGTGTGATAGAACATGGAATCGAAATTGATTTGTGTTGAGATTAGGAGAGAGGGGTGAATAGAGGGTTGAAAAAAGGGATATCCGGTGAAGTTCCGGTGGGAGATTAGGGGTTTCCGGTGAGTGACGAGGTGGTGGAGGAGATGGGGTGGAGTAGAAGGGGTGAAAAAGTGGGAGGAGAAGAAGAGGTCTGCAGAGCCAAAAAGATGTTGAACTATGTCTGTATCAAACAGAGGTCTCGCAGACCTTTTTTAGTGAAAGCTCTTCGAAAAAACAAACTGTCTTCAGACCTAAAGGTTTGCGCATGGTCTGCACGACACAGACATAAGAGGTCAGGAAGTACTTCTAGCAAAAAACAAACAACACCTTACTTCACCTATTAATAGCATACAATAGTTGTAGGTATTTTTAAACAATGCATTATATATTATGGTATGAAGAGCCGATGTTATCTACGTTAAACATCAGTTCACCTTAAATGTTACCAATTGTAAAAGGATTGAGGGTGGTTAAATAAGTAATGCCAGTAGGGGGGCATGGGCGGATCTTATAAGGGCTGTGGCAGGGCCACGGCCCGGGCAAGTTTTTCGGCCGTAGTGCTAATTTTTCGTATTTCGATCGAAATTTTTTATATATACTATGTTTGGCCCGGGCTTGCGCGGGCTTTTTTAGCGCCCGTGTCTTTCGACCCTGGCACGTTCAACGGGCAAGATCCAGCACTGGGGGGAGGGGTGTGGCAATGTAACCAACCAGTCAAATCCTCTCATTCCTTTTTTTAGTTCACTTATATATTATTATAATGGGTAATTGGGTAGTGAGTAGTAAAAACTTATGAAATAATTACATACCAAAGATGAAAAAGTGAGTAAAAACTCATGACTATGTGATAATAATGTGACACTCACTTTATAACGTGATAATAAAAACGAATTAACCATTACAAATAGTCTTGTTTTCTTTTACGCTAACTCAGCTTTTAACTATACCCACTCATCCATTTTTGCCTTATAACAAAACTTGTTATAATTCCTTGTTTTTTCTTTGCCCAACTTCAAAAATAATAATAACTAGGATTAAGCACCCCCCGCGTTGCGGCGGGGGCATAAAATCGTGACTTGTTTATTATGACATCGATAACATTCCTAGAGTCTTGGGCTGAACTGGAATCCGATTATTCATCGTGGCCATTTGTTTATGCTCATTACACTTAACAGTCTCACAATATGCAGCAGCAACTCAACAACTACTGACACTTGCATTTCAAGTTAAATCATCGGTACAAACAACTTAAATCCCAAAGTCTACATAAACCCCCACATTGGAGTCATTTAAATTGTCAAAACAAACCCAAACAACATCTCGCATTCGGTGTGTGGGAATTAAATTCCCCAAAACAACAACCAAGAAGACAAGAACGTCACAGAAACAACAAACAGTCAGCGGTGAAGTTCAAAACCCCCTTAAAAACTATGTTGCAAGAGAGATTTTAGAGAGAACCTGTATGTGGTGAAGAGAGAAATTGTTTATGGTGTGTCAAAAAAAAACCTAAAATACCAATACGTGTCAACACCCAAATATGAGAAGCCGAAGATGGTTTTCAAAAGTCACACATGGTTTAACAAAAAACCACCATAGAGTACAATACAATTAGACATGCATAGTGTACAACATGGTATGCATGGAAAATGGTACAAACCATAAAGAAAAAGATGCAACTAAGTCATTGCATGAAACATCAATAAAGCACAAGTTACAAGTTCCTGATACACAAAGATGTTGCAAATTAGATAGTTATATAATAATAATAATAATAATAATAAAAATAAAAATTACAGGATGCTAGCTTCTACCTCAATATACTTGTATTTATTAACAAAATTAATTATTACTATTATGACACTAATGAGTAATGATATCTCAATTACTTGTTCTTTTATTCATATTTGACATTAGGTTTCCAAACCAAAGAAAACAGAGGGCGTGATTTTTTATTTTTTATTTTTTATCCTAATCAAAGACTAGATTGGCCTGATTTCAAGTGCTTCAACAACAATCCCTCCTTTCAAATGAACACCATTTACTTCTCTTAAGCTCATTTTAACCTCCTCCTCACACATTCCTTGGTTGTAAAAGTCTCCCAATTCTATCTCCAGCCATCCATCCTTTCTCTCACAACCAATCCTAGAAACCCTGTCTACACATTTTGACCTCGACCCATCTTTAACCTTGTTTTCATCACAAACACGCTCTAAGGATTGTTTCGTACATGCATTTTGAGACAATGTTACCGTCCCTCGCGAACATAAATCACCAACTTCAACTGAAACCTCACATGGGACAACATCTAAACCGTAGGCACGATGAGCCACTTGAACAATGAGATATGCTTTATACATCGTATTTGGTGACAAAATTCGGGTGTTGATCTTTCCTTCTACTTCTAGCCAACTCGTCATTCTAAGCTCTACAGTTTCTGCAAATCTGTCATAAAGGTTGGTTTCAATTAGTATACAAACAAAGTAAAGTGTTATTTAGATATAAAAACATGTATACTTCGCTTTAACTTTAATACTTAACACAGTTATATAACCACCGACCACGTTAAAGGTTGGTTTCAATTAGTATACAAACAAAGTAAAGTGTTATTTAGATATAAAAACATGTATACTTCGCTTTAACTTTAATACTTAACACAGTTATATAACCACCGACCACGTAATATATTCTCTCTCTCCCATTATATACTATATATAAAAACTTAAGATGTTAGAGTATTTTATATATAATTAACTATGTATTGAATATGGCTCTATACTATACATATCGATTTTATACACTAACCTCGATTGGATAATAGGTTTCCAACACCAAAAGAGAGGATTGGCTGACCAAGCGATGTAAAGCTCTCTTGCACTTAACATGTAACACTTTTTACCCGTTGCTCTATCTATTGAGAATGCCTATGAACCAAAAATTATAAACCATCAAAATAAATAAAATAAAAAATTGAATGTTGAGACACAATTTATTCTTGGATATGTATATCTCTGTAAATACCTTGAGTCCTCGATCAATAAGAAGTGGACTAGAAAGCTTAAAAAAAAGCTCCTTCTTGGATTTAAACGTCACCGGAGACACACTTTCCGATATAATTTCTTGATGATCAGGTGGCAAGAACCTATCCCACAACACGTCCGACTCGGCAGCCGTCCTAAACACCGAAGCCACTACCGCGGACCGACACGCATCACGCGGCGAGCCACGAGACAGTATGTCAGTTATGCAATCCGCTGGCAAACCCTCCATGCCTGAAAACCAAAGTTGAATGAAACAATGAATATATATGACTTTAGTTTCGTTGTGTATGTAAGAATAATATAATATTATACACGAGATGATGACATTATGTGGAGATATGAAGAAAGATATATATAGCGGTTATATATGTTTGGTGGCATGCTAATCCATAGTTATAATTAGAGTTAATTACTGTTTTCGTCCCTAAGGTTTGTCAAAAATAACGGTTTCAGTCCATTAGTTTAAAAATTGTCATTTCAGTCCATTAGTTTCATTTCCGTAACCATTTCAGTCCACTAACTTAACTCCATCCATTTATTTTGTTAAATTTGAGTTAACTAACTAATTCAGAGACGGTTTGCGTCAGTTTTAGAAACACAGGGACTTAAGTGTAAACTCTAAAACATTAAAACAAAAAAAATAGTAAATTCCAAAAATTCAAAAAAATTCCAAAAAACCAAACAAATTCCAAAAAATTCTAAAAAATAATAAAAATTCTAAAAAATCATAAAAATTCTAAAAAATCCAAAAAATCCGTTTCGGCGCGAACTGTTTCGACCCGAACCGTTTCGAGCTGAACCGTCCGTACCGTTTCGAGCCTTCGACCCGTACCGTTTCGACCCGTACCGTTTCGAAGCCGAACCGTTTCGAGCTGAACCGTTTCGAACCGAACCGTTTCGACCCGTACCGTTTCGAAGCCGAACCGTTTCAAGCCGTACCGTTTCGAACCGAACCGTGCCGTTTCGAACCGAACCCTTTCGAGCTGAACCGTTTCGAACCGAACCGTGCCGTATCGAACCGAACCGTTTTGAGCTGAACCGTTTCGAACCGAACCGTTTCGAGCTGTACCGTTTCGAACCGTACCGTTTCGATGCGAACCGTTTCGAACCGAACCGTTTCGACCCGAACCGGTTCGATACGGCACGGTTCGATACGGCACGGTTCGGTTCGAAACGGTTCAGCTCGAAAGGGTTCGGTTCGAAACGGCACGGTTCGGTTCGAAACGGTACGGCTTGAAACGGTACGGCTTGAAACAGTACGGCTTGAAACGGTACGGCTTCGAAACGGTACGGATCGAAACGGTTCGGTTCGAAACGGTTCAGCTCGAAATGGTTCGGCTTCGAAACGGTACGGGTCGAAACGGTTCGGCTCGAAACGGTACGGGTCGAAACGGTTCGGCTCGAAACGGTACGGGTCGAAACGGTTCGGGTCGAAACGGTTCGGCTCGAAACGGTTCGGCTCGAAACGGTTCGGCTTCGAAACGGTACGGGTCGAAACGGTTCGGTTCGAAACGGTTCAGCTTGAAACGGTTCGGCTTCGAAACGGTACGGGTCGAAACGGTTCAGCTCGAAACGGTACGGGTCGAAACGGTTCGCGTCGAAACGGTTCAGCTCGAAACGGTTCGGGTCGAAACACTTCGCGCCGAAACGGATTTTTTGGATTTTTTAGAATTTTTATGCTTTTTTAGAATTTTTATTATTTTTTAGAATTTTTTGGAATTTGTTTGGTTTTTGGAATTTTTTTGATTTTTTGGAATTTACTATTTTTTTTGTTTTAATGTTTTAGAGTTCACACTTAAGTCCCTGTGTTTCTAAAACTGACGCAAAGCGTCCCTGAATTAGTTAGTTAACTCAAAGTTAACAAAATAAATGGATGGAGTTAAGTTAGTGGACTGAAATGGTTACGAAAATGAAACTAATGGACTGAAATGGCAATTTTTAAACTAATGGACTGAAACCGTTATTTTTGACAAAACTCAGGGACGAAAACAGTAATTAACTCTAATTATAACTATGGAATGGCAATTTTTAAACTAATGGACTGAAACCGTTATTTTTGACAAAACTCAGGGACGAAAACAGTAATTAACTCTTATGATTAAGTGTGCGCATGTACATGCTCAATGTGGTAACTATGCGACCGGTAATGTGTCAAAGTTGACTACTTTTTTATATATTATCAAAGGCTATAAAGTATAAAACACATCGGCACAAGTGGGATTTGTCAAGTTGGTTAAATTTAAAACAAAAACTTAGCGTATTTTGTACGTATAATATGTGGAATATTGGCA
The DNA here is from genome assembly GCA_030545235.1 of Helianthus tuberosus. Lineage (NCBI taxonomy): Eukaryota > Viridiplantae > Streptophyta > Magnoliopsida > Asterales > Asteraceae > Helianthus > Helianthus tuberosus. Next base: position 39,795,207 of record CM060407.1, read on the forward strand.
TTTGATCGAGACTGTGATGTTTTAAATATTATCCGGCTCTACTTTATTTGAGAAAAAGAAGGTTAAGAGCCTAAATGATCAGACTTGCGCAAAATCTTTAAGGACCCATATTTTGATTTTATTTTAAAAATATATTTTTCTCTAGTTCTTTACATTATTGTATCACCATTACATCATGCGTAGTGGTAAGGGTAAATAATATCTCCACCTTTGGGTGTTTTTCGCCATGTGGCAGTCATAGGCATTATTGGACGTTTTTCTAAAATGGTTGTAGTGGGGATGTGGCCATGTGGGTATTATGTTAAAAAGAGGTGTAAAGAATTAAATAAAAAAAAAACTAACCAAAAAAAGTGGATTGGCCAAGAAAAAGAGGGATGCATGTGATTGGCCAACAATTTGCCATTTTGCCGTGATTCAAAACACGCTTCGAGGGTTTTTTGGAAAATAACGCCGAATCACGCCCAAGGAGGTGGGTGCTTGGCGTTTTCGGGAGTGTTTGGGGGCTTTTTTTAAAAGAAAACGCCCACTACGGGTGGTCTTATATATTATATTATACATCGTTTATATCACCATTATGTATTATATTATGCACCGTTTCTTTGTTAGACCAACCGTACTGGGGCGTGTTCCCCCCTGATACCGCCCGAAAACGCCGGAAAACGCCCGGCCCCCCACTACGCTAGGCGTTTTGGGGCGTCTTTTTTGAAAAAAAATGAAGATGGCGTTTTAAAAAAACGCTGAAACTTGCTTTGGGCCAAGAGATGACCGTTTGACAACGGTCATTTGTTATATATTTTTTTTAATTCATAATTTACCCACTATATATATATATCACCATCTTTCTTCCATTTTTTATAAAAAAAACTCACTTTCTCTCCTACAACTTTTATATTTTATACAATCATGCATCCATTCTGACCCCCTTTTGGTGTCCCCGCAAGACCCAGGAACCCGAACACAACCCAACCGCAACACCCGTATAACCTTCAAGACATGGACCCGAGCTTTTTAACGTACGCGGCTTACTTGAGTGGCGCCACTCCGTTCGTGCCTCCCACCTTCAGCTATGGTCAAGCCGGCGGGTCGCAACCGTCACAACAACAAGCCGAATCCGAACCTGATGTCGATGTCGTGCCGGAGACGCAACCCGAACCGGTGCAAGAGAAATCGAAACGCGGCAGAAGGTCGCAAAAGAAGAAGGAAAAGGACGAACCTCAACGTACAAAAACTACCATTAAATGGACGAAGGACGAGGAATTCACGTTGACTCGGGCGTGGCTCGACATTTCGGAGGACGAAGAAACCGGTAACTTTTATATTTTTTTTTACTTATTTTTTACTTATATTTTTACTTATATTTTTACCTTTATTTTTAACATACAACTTATATTTTTACTTTTTTGTTAATTTGTAGCAAACTTTCAAACGGGCCCCGTTTTTTGGGATAGGGTTCGTGCACTCTTTTTTAGCACGTGGGGTCAAGGCGAACATCAGGACAAAGATTCCTTTTCTAGCAAATGGACCGACATCAACAACAAGTTTCACGCGTTCCAAGAAGTTTATCAACGTAACTACGATACTCGCCCGAGCGGTGAAAGTGACGTCGGGGTTTTAACGAGGACTTTGGAGGAGTTCTAGAGGACGAAATGCCCTTTCGTGTACTATAAGTGTTGGGATCTACTACGAAAAAGTCCAAAGTGGGCGCTAATTAATCCAATGACGTCTAGTAGTAGACGTCGAGCTAAAAGGTCAAAAACATCATCCTCCGTTGACCCTTCAACTCCGACATCGGATGCCCGCAATGTCGATTTAAATGAGGTGGTGGACGTTGACGAGGAACTTCAAGAAGAGTTGACCCGACCGCCCGGTAGAAGAAAGGATAAGCGAACCGGGAAAAAAACGGTCGAGTCGTCTTCCGATCTCGAGTTAAAGGAAGATTTCGAGGAGATGAACCGTCGTCTCCAAGACATTCGCGACCTCGGCCACCAACGTTATGAGATTATGAAAGAACGAGTGGCCGAAACCAAAAACTTTAACGAGATGCAAGAGGCGAGGCAAATGGAAAAGGACATTGAGTTTTTGTCCAAATCTATCGACCACCTCCAAGGCGATGCGTTGATCCTTGCGCAAATGCGTCGCCAAAAAATTCAAGAAAAATATGGACTCTAGATCATCTTCTTTTTTTTTACTTTATTTTTTTCGGTTTTTTATTTTCTGTTTTTTTATTTTCTGTTTTTTTTTTCGGTTTTTTTTTTATTTCAAGTAGTTTAATTTTTATTTTAAATTAATGAAGTTTTTTATGTTTTAAATTAAAAAAAATAATTGGGAAATGATTGCATAGGCGTTATTGGAATAATGTCCCACTACACCACTTTATGCTATAATGCCTCATGCTGACTGGGATGACACGTGTCGAATAATGTCCCATGGTGGGGGCATTATTTTGATTTACCAATACACATGATCTTAGTTATTATTATTCATCATTTATTTTTCTACTAGATATAACACATGGCGTAACTGTTAAGTTAGTTTTTCAATTATCTATATCTTAAATAACAAGGTCGGTGCTAGACCAAAATTACAATTCTGCCCTTACTCATAAATTATAATGTTGCCCTTTGTTTCAGATTTTTTCTTCTCTTTTCACAAATATGGTAAAAGAGGAGTACATTGATGATACATTCTACTACAACTGTTTCTCTTTGCACAGGGCCTTCGACCTTGAACCCACTTCCTTCCAAGTCAACCCTGTTACAGGGGAAATCTAAACAGTCATGAAGAACGAAACTGCAAAGCAGAGTCACTGTCAAAACACAACAATAAACCATTATCAGAAAATATTTTTAACACATTTTTATCTATTTCCCAGCTTTGAAGAAATTGAGAAAGATGAACAAGATAAGATACCCACATTAAATTTTTATTCTATTCTGAAGGATTTTTTTTGCATGAATGTGATGATTAGATTTTAAATTAAACTTGAAAGAAAAAAAAATGGAAATCGAATCTGGGCATGGTAGAAATAAAGGAGCAAGTATTTGAAATGTGAGGTTGGTAGTAGATATTATGATTGAAGAGGAAGATGGAAGGTGCTTTTTGTTGGAGAGTGTGAGCGAATATGAGCCGGGATTAAATTACAAATGATGTATGAATTTGGCTTTATTACATTTTACTATTGTAATATATTGATTGATTAAAACAAATACAACATTAACTAGACTATTAAAGAGTTGTTATTAAATTTTAAAAATAGCAATGATATTGTTAGATATTTAAAAGTAGACTATATAAAATATTACACATGATGTATATTATATGTACTTAAAAACCATGGTTGGTGAATCATGGTCTTTAGATTTTTTTTGACCTCAAGTTTATAGACGTTACACATTCATCTTCAAGCTTTTGGTAAGTGATACACTGACTTCTATTTTTTTGGCATTTAACAACTTTGACTCCCCAATTGTTTCTACAACACTTCAATTCCTTTATTTAAATTACTTTTATGGTTTTACACCGCAACGTCCGAGAATTATACATTTTTTATACTTAACCATGTTAATGTCCCTAACGTAAAGTGTTTAATAAAGTCAAAAAATGTGCCATGTCACGCGTGTGCATCACACGTTAATATCATCATCATAACACGTGTAACGAAGTTACAAACGTGATGTTGCCGCTGCAACGCGCGGCATACGTAAAAATCTAGTATTTCCTTAAGAACAAATCACATCAATGGGCACGACTTTACAATTGTACCTTACGCATTTTCAACATGTCTCGCTTTTACACTAATAGAAATTTTACCCGCCGCGCGTTGCGGCGGCGAAAACGTGTGAAAAAACTTAAGTAATTCAATTGCGATTTGTTTTATTATACAACGACAACCAAAAATAAAATACCATAGACTCGAAAATATGTCAACAAAATACCCATGGCTCGGTACAATAGGTTCAGAACTTGTAGTGCCCACCCACGAATAAAAAAGCCCCTTCCTTTTACTCACGATTCGAACGTATTTTTATCCAATCATTGCCCTATTCCTTTTTTTTCTACATCCAGCTTTCACTACTAAAAAACGGTTTAGGAAGCCTTGCACGATTAACACCAAAAGAAGAATTGAAAAATAACATTATCTTGACCAACTTCTTTGAGCGTTTCAGCAAGTTGAGTATCTTGCAGACTAAAATCTATGCTAGCTTGTTGATGGTCATCCATGGTTATGTACCCACTTCCATCTGTCAAAAAAGTTAGTTGAGTTGTTGTAAGAAAAGATAATAAACTTGCTAATTGTAATGAAAATTAAACCTGCTCGTTGCAATGGTGGAGTAGCTGCAAGAGAGATTGGGGGTACCATATTGCTGCGCGTACCCCACGGAAGAGTTCGCGGAATAATACTGGTAGAGATGGCGTAGTTACACACCATATCTCTGACCGGTGGCGTAGCTTCCGTGACCACCTTCCGCCAAGTTCAGATACGGGTAGAAAGTGGCGGTTGAACCTGCAACAGTAATCAATCATACCATCACCAACTGCGCTAGCATTTGCTCCATAAAATGGATACTGTCCATTTGAACGTCCATATACGTTTTGTAACTCTTAGTACAATAAACCAACCAAATTAAACATGTCAATTAACACAATTTTCAATTACTTTTTTTACTTTCCAATTTCCAAGCTCCAAATTCAATAAGATACAAAACAGCCCCTGAACTTCCTCTATTCAGTTTCAATTCCAAAAAACATCAGAAAACTAATATGTATATACAACATAATTTAAAAGACACAATCATTATTTGGAATTTGTATCATTGCACTGCTCCATCAAGCCATCACAAAGCAAAAGCTCTCCTCTTTCTTTCTAACATAAACATACACAATAGCATAAAAGGTTAAAAATCCATCGATTTTCATAGATTGTTTTTATTTAAATTACATTTATAAAAGGTTGGACAATTATAGATCTATGAAGAGAGTTGTCAGAATTAAATGTAATCTAATAAATTAATAGAGTGGAATTTTTTGTGGGTTAATTGGGGTAACACTGATTTAAGAATTGGATTAGTACAAACTTCATTTAAACCATCACAATGTGCACATGCCAAGGGTGTTCCCTCATATCTAAGCATAGTTAGCACTAAGATATTCACCAATTCTCTTCACCTTCACAAAACATACCATAGTTTTTTTAACAAAACAACCCAATATTTTAACTAAACACTTTCCCTTTTAGAAATATACAATCGCTGTGAGTGATTATTGTTTTTTGAGACAGAAAAGAGAGAAGCCCAATACCTTCATTAGAATTTCAAAGCTGATGCACTTCTGAATAGCAGAATAACCGAATTCTGAAGAGCCAAATTGAATAGCGTTGGCCACTATGTGAATACCAAAAACATAGATAAACCACAAACATTCTAAACCTCAGCTGCCATAACGAAATCAGAGATTGGTTGCGTTGACCTTACCTTACATCGTCACTACCACTGGAGGTGGGACCATCCTACCTAAATTGCCATGAATAGCTTCTGTGAATGTCAGGTACGCTTGTCCACCATCTAACGTCACCGATTTGGTCAGTTTTGAGACCTATAGCCACAGTTCTTACCCCCGTGTTTGAATGCACAAATGAACAAAAAAATTCTACATTCCAAGATTGTTAACTGAAAATATCTAAATAGTTAATTCTATAAAAAAAGGAGCACCAATAAATTCTCCCTGGTGCCGCTGTTGTCTGTGTCCATCACTTTTTATAATTGCTTCAACCCACCGATCTCCTCTTCTGATAACCTTTCTGCAATAACATGAATAACAATTTGATCAAGTAATATATGTGCAATTATAGAAAATCTGTTTGATTAAACAAATGGTGCATGAAAGGTAAAGAAAAACAATATTATATTATGTAAATCCATCTTCTCAAGTTTCTTCATGGCTGAGAAGTGCTTAAGGCGCGTTATAACTGCAGAATCTAGAGGATTATGTGGAGCAACTCTATCGTCTACAACCCATGGATGACCTGGTAAAAGTATGATACTTAATCTTACTTAAAATGAACAAAATAATTAACAAAATCTATTGCAACTCACCCAGGACTTGATGGGCAGTAATTCTTTGTTCTGGTCTCCTCTTAAGCATCTTTTTTATCAAATATTTTCCACTTTCTGAAATATGTGGCCATGGTTTAGAATCAAAATCAAGTTTTCACCTCAAAATCAAGTTCTATATTATAACATACGATCAACCAAAAGGTTAGCACTTGATTCACAATTCTCGAACAATTCCAATTCAAATACTTGCACTTATGGTGTAATTTTTATTTTTCTTAATCTTTGAAAAGAACAAACTCAATTCATAACGACATGACAACTACACTACACACAAACTCTAAATTCGCCAAAAACAACTTTGTAGAACACGAAAAAAACAAATATAACAACGCTTTACATATTAACGACCACAAAATCCATATCGTACACAAAGCACAAAGCAATTGTAGACCATTAAGTTAGCAAATCAACACTGACGACAAACCTAATAACAAAAGCAACATAGAAACTTGAAAATAAGAAATACAAATATCATCGGATGTTAACAGATGAAAAAAAACAAATACTCATATAAAGAAATTTATATAAAACCAACAATTTGACAACAAAAATAGCTCTAATGCAGTAAACAAAACAACAAATGCTACAATTGATAAAACAAACTATAAATTGAGAAAACAAAATAAGAACACACTTACCTCTAACAAATTTTACAGTAGAATAAAACCTGCAAAAACCCTATAAACTTAGCCAAAAAAAAAAATAAACAACAAATTACCAATTACTTTTTATATGATTTTCTTCTATAAAAAGGTAAACTCGTTGAAAGTTGAAGCTATTGTAAAAACATAAAACATTATGTTGTGTTCCCGAGTTAACTTATAAACTCAGTCATTATGTACCATCTCTGATTCCCACAACCATCACCACCGTCATCATTGGGCCAGGGTAAGTTCACCATTCACCAACATAAGCCTCGAGTCTACTTATCTACCAAAAAAACGGACACGCAGGTACGTTTAGGCTTGACGGAATTATGTCGAAATCACCAGAATAATTAAAAAACCCAAATTGGTTCTACATACCTTTTAGAGGACCGACCTACTCAAATCTTGAACATACATCCAAAAACTCGATCGCCAGAACCTTGTCGGAATATTTCAACACCAAAATTTAGTGGCATTCATCACACCAAGATTTGATCTAACCAATAAATGGCAACATGCAATAGAACCGAACCTTACCTGAGTTTGGACGGAAGTTTACCAGAAGACATCGGGAAACCCTAGTCTTTGTCTCCGTCTTCACCATGGCCGACCATTTATAAGTTGGAATTTCTAACTTCTCAAAAACAACTTTTTCACACACAAAAACAACTTAAATAAGTTAAATCAAACACTATAAAAATAACTTATTAACTTTTATAAGTTATAAGTTGCTCCAAAATAAGCTAACCCAAACACCCACTTAAGAAAACTGAAAAAGAAAAGCTGCGGTGGGAAAGTGAGAAAGAGCAGGGATTAGGGTTATGTACGATGGTTACCAAATGTGACGCGTGGTTGTTTTCACACTGACAGAGCACCTACACTATAGTTGGGTCACCAGAACCTTGTCGGATCTTCGCCGGAACCCTAGCTTCTTGTCCCTGCCGCTGAAACTCCTTCAAAAACACTGATCTGAGTTAAAAGAGACACATGCAAGAGAAAAGAGGCATACAGGAGACTCACCGGAAAACATGTCGGATGTATGGCCGCTGTCTTCATCTCCCTTGAACACCTTCTTCTTCAATCCCTTCTTCTCCACGTCCTCGTTACAAAGGCTGTTAAACCACTTCGGTATTGCTGCTAAACATTGTCTCTCATCTGCGTTCTCTCTCACTTTAAAACCAGTAATATTTCTCTCTTTAGGTAATATATGTGTGGTTTGATGGATGATCATTGTAAATTAGGGCACGTGTCTATGCGGTGATGACTTCATCACCGTCCAGATCCTCCAATGAAGAGTGTATGGCACTGTTCATTCAGTTTGTTTATTAACATATGTTAATACTTGTAACTAAATTCTATTTAATAAACAATTTTCAATTCAATATTTAAATTTATATTTAAACATATTTTACAAGGTTTTAAATTCCATAAATTTGATAGAGACCTATCATGCTTCCACAATATATATACTTGGTGAAGTCTTGTTTATTAATAATTTATATGATAAAATTAAATTTTCTTTTGACAAATGAATATTACACATTTACATCAATAAATTTAAATTTAAAAATGTAAATTTTATTTTGACAATGGAATTGAGAAGAAGAGGAGTAGAATTACAAAACAACTTATGCTCTAGGTGTGGATTAGCTGAAGAATCGATAGATCATCTTATCACCGAGTGCACGAAATCGATTATTATGTGGAGGAAAGTAATCGATTGGCTGAAACTGCCATCTTCGACGGACACTAGCTCCTGGGAGAAGATCTTAACGTGTGCAGACGGCTTAAAGGGCTCTTCGGAGTGGAAGAAAATAGTAAAACTGATTATGCAAGCGACCATGTGGCATTTATGGAAAGCAAGGAACGAGAAGGAGTTTAGAGGAACAACAAGATCAGAGGACAACGTAATAGACGACATCAAGACTGATACGTTTCTGTGGCTGAAAAGTAGGTCGAGATTAAAAGATTTAGTATGGGAAAGATGGATGGAATTCAAGGTAAGAGATGTGGTAAAATAATAATGTAAGAACTGGGGGATGGGGAATATATAAGATATGTAATCGTTAGTTGTAATCTTTGGGTTTTACAGCATATGCTGGCCCTGTTCTATAATCATAGAATTTTCCCGTTCAAAAAAAAAATCAATAAATTTAAATCTAAACTCTTCCTTTCAATAAGTGCATGTCTCTGTTAAATGAATTAGTGTAAACTGATAAAATTAAATAGGACCCAAATAAAAATCCTTATGTTATGTATACATCAATCATCATTGAGGAAAAACAAAGCAGACAAAATCATTGGGAAGGATGACACCGTTAGTTTTTTTTTTTTTTTAAATAAACTTTCATTAACAAACAGCCGAACCCGAAAACCGAGCCGGACCAACCGACAAACAAGAAAAAAACAAAAAGAACAGAGATTACATAATTACAAATTTACACCAATCACTCCACCCGATGGATCGAAAAGACGACCTATACTTCAGCCAAAAGAACCCCAACGACCTTATTTCGCTGAAAACATCTTCCGCACAAACCCGGGATCCTGAAAAAATCGCTTTATTTTTAGCCATCCAAATGTTCCAGCAAGAAATAATAATAATGCCCTGTAAGATCTTTTTTCCTGCCTGGCCCAACCTACTAAACTTATGAATTTCCAACAAGTCTTTAATAGAGAACGCGTAAATCATCGGGATGTGACACCATCTACTGACCTTTTGCCAAATAAGATCCGCAAGTTGACACGAAATAAAGAGATGATCTACTGACTCTGATTCGCAGCCACAAAGAGAGCATGATCCGACTTGGTTGATAATTCCCCTATGGTATAAAACGTCATACGTCGGAATGCTGGGTGAAGAGTTTGATTAATGAGCACCGTTATTTGGCTTAGTTGCCACGCGCATCTTTGGCTTTTCAAGGACATATAAAGGATAATCTATGTTTTTAAGGGGAGTCGGGGCACCATACGGGTACCCCTCTCGGGTTCGACCAGCACTAGAACACCCTCGTCATCTATGCAGGTTAGGTGGGCTGGCGGGTTGGTTTTGCCACAAAAGTTACCCGCTATCAAATTTTGTTGCTTGATGCATATGTTGACCTTACGGATTGGTTGGTGGGTTTTGATTGGTTGAGATATGTGACTTTAAAAAAAAAGATTTATGGCAAGGGTAAGGCACCACTTTTTAAGTTTTTGACATGGCGAGTTTTGATAGGTTGGGCAATGTAACACCCCAACCCAGAAGGGCTGACGTGTCACAATAACAGTGTTATCATAAACAAAAGTCATAATTCCATTTATTTATTTGATAAGGATACAACCACACGACAACTAAACTTAAGGTTAATATACAAACGGATACATTTGACTTGATTAACTAACATCTTCAGATTATTCCTAGGCTTTATTCTTCTCTCTTTACCCCGCCCGAAGTAACCTGTGAACCTGTATATACAAAAAGTTTACGGAATGAGCCAAATGCTCAGTACGGAATAATAGGCTCAAATAACAAATAATGCTTTATATGAAATGTTATTCGGATGAAACTTTATGTTAAAATGATATGATGCAAGTAACGTAATTTCATAATCATATCATACGGATGTACCCATGAGCCAAACTTAAAATGTGACAATACACAGGTAGCTACTCCTGCATAATTATCACACGAGATGGCGAGTTGGCATACCCGCTATCCACCTCCTTAACTTAAATCCTAGGATCGATCCATACGCCTCCTAGTAGCTTTGTACCTCACTTGTACCTAGGGACGCCGTGAACTGATCTCTCCATCACGGATGGAGCACATGATGTCGATGCCGCAACAACATGCTCGTGGGACACTCCACGAGAAGCGACACTCAGGGTATCAGAGTACAAATGGTCTTATTCACATAACTTATCAAAATATTTTTCATAACAAGACGTAACATATATTGGAACATGCGATAATGAGTACAACTAACATAATACTATCGCATGACATGAAAGCTAAATCCAAAGTTATGATTAGAATAGGAATCCAACGAACTGTCAAATGAATCGATAATCAAAGACGTGAGGAGTTTTAAAAGATATATGAATTTAATGGGTTTATAACAATTTGAATATGAAGCAATAAGGAGTGAGGGTAAGGATCCGTACCTTAATAATTCCAAAGTGATGCTACCTTGTGATAATATTTCAGATTTATACGGGCAGAGTTTAGACTACTGATTAATCTTTTAACCTAATTTAAATAACATGCACACAAACTAGGTTAGTAACTTAATACAGCATTACGATAACTCACGAGATTAAAATCCTCACAACGAATGACAAAGTGCGATACTTAAACATCCATCGGATTCACAATTAATGACAAAGTGAAATCACTTAAACATCCATCGGATTCACAACGAATGACAAAGTGCAAACACTTAAACATCCATCGGAATCACAACTAATGACAAAGTGAAATTACTTAAACATCCATCGGAATCACGACTAATGACAAAGCATAACCCAAATTTGAGCAGCACTTAAACATCCATTGGGTATATTGATCGATCGGACAATGAATCGTAATAGCGATCGAGTTAATACCCTGATTGTGGCATCGATTAGTGATCCGTGTGTGTTGATTGTGGTAAACAGAGCATAACTCGGTGTATTTTGTGAATTTTTACGTCGAACTAAAGCCAGGAATCAAGTCCCAGGCCCCTGTATTTATACCCAAATTTGGCATCTCCCGCGTGTCGCGACAGATGCAGGTGTTTCTGTCGCGTGTCGCCTAGGGTAACATTTTTAGGGTAGGGTAGGTACGTGTCCAACTAGCTCAGGTGAGTCGACGTTGCGTGAATTTTAATTTTTGACAGCGTTTTCTGTAGATAACTATAACTAGGGTTTACCCCCCCTAGTTTTAGGGGCTCTGATCCTGATTCTGAAAATTCTGAAAATTCTAGGGTTTGTACAGAATTACTTGGGTGTCTTAATTAGGGTTTCCTATTGGATAATTTATAAATAATAATAATAGTTTTGGTTGATATACAGAAGGATGGATCATAAGATAAATGTTTAGTTTATTCTAAATTATTATTATTCTTATATTTCTAGAATAATGATTTTAAATATATGGTCATTACAACTATTACCCCCTTAAAAGAAATTTCGTCCTCGAAATTTTTCAAATAAGAATATAACATATCGCATAAGTAACGGAAACGGAACTTTCATAGCAGAGTTACTAACTTATATAACAAGAATCTCCTAAACACACATGTGTATCTGAAATTCATAATTACGTTCATGACCATAATGGTCAATTACCTTACTACCATGTCCTAATGGTTCTTCCACTACGTATTTTAATAACATATTTAATCATGCAGAAAATCAACATAGACCTACAAATAACAAGAGTGACTATTGGTACTGATATCTCCTACATAAACATGCTTAATCATAACTAAGATATATTCACATAAGATAAACAGAAACAAATGAACATATATCAAAGAGCAAGATTTACCGTTACCTCGACTAAAATTCTATTACTAGACTAGATTAGGGTATAGAGAGCGAATTGATTCTTCAGATTCCCATGTTGCTTCGCGTTCAGAGTGATTTTTCCAGAGGACTTTAACAAACGGAATTACTTTCCTACGCATAACCCTTTCTTGTCGATCTAAGATGGCTTCTGGTTCCTCTTCGTAGGACAAATCTTCGTGAATTGTAATTAACGGATAACTAATGACATGGAGTGGATAATAATTATATCCTCTTAACGAGGAGACATGAAAAACGTTATGAACGTGAGAGAGCTGAGGCGGTAAAGCCAGTCGATATGACACTTCTCCAATTCTTTCAAGGATTTCAAACGGACCGATGAAACGGGGACTAAGCTTCCCTTTAATTCCAAATCTACGAACGCCACGCCAAGGTGATACCTTTAAGAATACGTGGTCGCCAATTTTAAATTCGAGTGGTCGTCTATCTTGATCTGCATAGCTCTTTTGTCTGCTCTGAGCTTCTTTCAGTTTTTCTCGTGCCATAGTGACTTTTTCATTTGTAATCTGAACTAGTTCTGGCCCTTCAATAATCTTTTCTCCAACTTCATCCCAGCATATCGGTGCTCGACATTTCCGACCATACAAAAGCTCAAAAGGTGCCATGCAAATACTTGCTTGCCAACTATTGTTGTAAGCGAACTCAACAAGACATAGATATTCATCCCAGTTTCCAGACCATTCAAGTGCACATGCTCGGAGCATGTCTTCCAAGGTCTGAATCGTGCGTTCCGACTGCCCATCTGTTTGTGGATGGAAAGCCGTACTAAACTTCAGTCGTGTACCCCAAGCTGCCTGAAAACCTTTCCAAAATCGTGAGGTGAAACGTGGGTCTCTATCGGAAATAATGGAAGATGGTGTGCCATGGAGTCGAATAATTTCTTGAAGAAATATTTCGGATAACTTATTAACCGAAAATCCTTGCTGAATCGGTAGAAAATGTGCTGACTTCGACAATCTATCGACAACAACCCATACAACATCATTCTTCTTGAAAGTCTTAGGCAAACCGGTAACAAAATCCATTGTGATCTCATCCCACTTCCATATGGGAATATCCAATGGCTGCAACAGACCGCTTGCTTGTTTGTGTTCAATTTTCACTTGTTGGCAAGTGAGGCATTTACTTACGTATCGAGCAACGTCTTCATTCATGCCATTCCACCAGAAGTTCTGTCTTAAGTCTCGATACATCTTGGTAGATCCTGGGTGAATTGAAAATGGTGAGCTGTGAGCTTCGGCTAACAATGACTCACGAAGGGTGGAGTCATCGGGTACACAAAGTCTTTTACCGCACCAAATCACCCCATGATAGTCTATACGAAATTCAGATTGCTTACCCACCTCAAGATTTTGCACAATTGCCCAAAATTCTCCATCTTGCTTCTGTGCATCTTTGATCCGTGATATGAGGTCGGGTTCAATCTGCAATCTAGCTAGATATCCATCAGATTTACTAACCTGAAGCCAAATGTTCATTCTTTCGAGATCCCTCCTAATACGAGGCTGAATTTGTAAGCAAGATATAGTCCCGGAATTCTTTCGGCTCAACGCGTCAGCTACAACATTGGCTTTTCCTGGATGGTATTGAATATTTGCGTCGTAATCTTTTAAAAGTTCTAACCACCTTCTTTGCCTCATATTTAGCTCTTTCTGGGTGAATATGTACTTGAGGCTCTTATGGTCGGTAAAATTGTCACAACTTTCACCATACAGATAGTGTCGCCAAATCTTAAGTGCAAAGACGACTGCGGCTAGTTCTAAATCATGTGTAGGGTAGTTAACTTCATAAGGCTTTAACTGACGGGAGGCATAAGCGATAACCTTCCCATGTTGCATTAGCACACAACCTAATCCTTTCTTTGAGGCATCACTATAGACTTGGTAACCTCCTGATCCAGAAGGGAGAGCGAGTATCGGGGAGGATACGAGTCGTTTCTTCAATTCTTCAAAGCTTTTCTCTTATTCCTCATTCCATGAGTACTTCACCCCTTTCCTTAGGAGTTTTGTGAGTGGTAAAGCAATTACCGAGAATTTTTCAACAAATCTTCGGTAATAGCTAGCAAGACCCAAGAAACTTCGTATTTCGGTAACAGAAGTGGGTCTTGGCCATTTTGTAATAGCTTCAACCTTTGTTGGGTCTACCATAATTCCCTCTGCTGATATGACATGACCTAGAAATGCCACTTGGCTAAGCCAAAAGTCACATTTGGAAAACTTAGCGTACAACTTCTCATGCCGCAAGGTTCCAAGTACCGCATGTAGATGTGCTTCATGCTCTTCACGACTCTTAGAATATACCAGAATGTCATCGATAAAAACAATAACGAATTTATCTAGGAATTTGTGAAATACGCGATTCATCAAATCCATGAAGACTGCGGGTGCGTTAGTTAGCCCAAAGGGCATAACCAAGAATTCGTAATGACCATAACGAGTACGAAAGGCGGTCTTGGGAACATCATCATTTTTGATCTTTAGCTGATGGTACCCGGACCTCAGGTCGATTTTTGAAAAGGACTGAGCCCCCTGAAGTTGATCAAAGAGATCATCAATGCGAGGCAGAGGATACTGATTACGAATAGTAATCTTGTTCAGCTCTCGGTAGTCAATACATAAACGCATACTACCGTCTTTCTTTTTCACAAATAAGACCGAAGCACCCCAAGGTGAAACACTGGGTCTTATGAATCCCAGATCTAACAATTCTTGCAATTGTTCCTTCAACTCCTTCAGTTCCATTGGAGCCATACTGTATGGAGCTTTAGAAATAGGTTCGGCACCAGGGATCAAGTTGATGGTGAATTCTACCTGACGGCCGGGTGGTAATCCCGGGAGTTCATCCGGAAATACATCAGGATATTCACGAACAATGGAGTGGTTATCGATACTCTTAACACTAGCAGAAGTATCCTTAATCGATGCTAGGAATCCAGCACAGCCGTTTGATATGAATTTTCGAGCTTTGAGCCAGAGATAATTTTAAGAGATTTATGAGCTTGAGTTCCCTGATATATAATATCAGGATGATGAAGATCACCGAAAATAACACGGCGGAAATGACAATCTATAGTTACGCGATGTCGAGACAACCAATCTATCCCTAGAATAACATCAAAGTCACACATATGTATTGGAAATAGGTCTGCCTTACACACAATAGATTCAATACTGATCGGACAATCTTTATATACGTAAGTGATTACGGATGAATTTTCCATGGGAGTGGAAATGGTTAAAGTATGATTTAAGAGAGTTGGTCTTATCGGAAGGTACTTAGTAAACGAGTGGGATACTAAAGAATGGGTCGCTCCTGTATCGAATAACACATAGATACTATGTTTACCAAGCTGAAGGGTTCCCGACACAGTACCTGGGGCATTAGCAGCATCAGTAGCAGAAAGTGCGAAAACTCTTCCTCCAACATTGGGTGGTGCAACGTTTGGTCGGTTATTCTTCTTAGTGTCTTTCTTTGTACACTCCTTGATCATGTGTCCAGTTTGGCCACATCTAAAGCATGCTCCTGTACCTCGGTGACATACGCCCTGATGTCGCTTACCACAAGTATTACATAGAGGATATGTAGTCTGATTCGGTTTTACATGTTGATTCAGTGGTTGAGCTCTAATAGGTTCTGCATACAACTGAATCTGGTTTTGAGCAGGCCTCGGGTTTTGCAGTCTAGGTTGCCATAGACGTGCCTGATTTCAGAGTTTTGATTTCCTTGCACTTTGCGGTCTTGATGCTGTGGCGTAGTGGATGATTGGCCGATTTCCTGCTTAAATTGTCCTTCCCTATTTCTCTTCTTATTATCCCCAGTTCGAGATAAAAATTCTTTTCTCTCGAACTCAAAAGTTTTGATTGCATCAGCAACTTCGGTGATATCCTTAAATTTCATGTACATGATCGACTTCCGAATTCGATCATTGACTGCCCATTTGCATTTTTCTGCCTGGGCTTCTGCTGATCCTGCAACGTCTCCTACAATATTAGCTAATCTTGAAAATCTAGTAATGAACTCAGAGGCTGGTTCATCACTCCCCTGTCGAATCACTGCATACTCCCTGATATAAGCTTCTTTATCAGCGGTAGAAAAATACTTGTCGTAAAAGATGGTACAAAAGTCAACCCATGAAAGATTAGCGTCAAAATCATCCCCTCCTTTGACTTGCTTATATCCTTCCCACCAAGTTTGTGCGTCATCTTCAAGTTTATAGGTAGCCAATCTAACTTTGTATTGCTCCGGAACTCCAAGAACTCCAAAAATCTTTTCAACATGAGCTATCCAGTTTCTTGCTTCGACTGGATTAGTAGCTTGACTAAAGGATTTCGGCTTTTGTTTTTGGAATTTAGCGATCCATATGTCTATACTATAGGTAGTATGGTTCGTGGTATTCTCACGAATTTCTTCACCAGAGATTGGATTCGTGTTATTACGTTCTGGATGACGAGTTTGTTGAATAACGGCCTCAGCTGTTTGAGCAACAAGGTTTGGAAGCAACCTGGCAACAGCCTGGTTGATAGCATTAATTACGTTTGGATCAACTGGAGTCTCATTCGAAGAAGTGTTGTTACGTACATGGTTAGTACGAGTACTCCTACGTGGCGGACGACGAGGAGGCATCTATAAGAATAGACATAGGAGTTAAACAAAATAAGAGACCAAGTTGAATCCTATCATAGATATCTACCCATTCCTCACAGGTTTTAATTACTATCTTCAAGTTTTCTACAGGAAAGAGCCTTTGCTCTGATACCATAGCTGTAACACCCCAACCCAGAAGGGCTGACGTGTCACAATAACAGTGGTATCATAAACAAAAGTCATAATTCCATTTATTTATTTGATAAGGATACAACCACACGACAACTAAACTTAAGGTTAATATACAAACGGATACATTTGACTTGATTAACTAACATCTTCAGATTTATTCCTAGGCTTTATTCTTCTCTCTTTACCCCGCCCGAAGTAACCTGTGAACCTGTATATACAAAAAGTTTACGGAATGAGCCAAATGCTCAGTACGGAATAATAGGCTCAAATAACAAATAATGTTTTATATGAAATGTTATTCGGATGAAACTTTATGTTAAAATGATATGATGCAAGTAACGTAATTTCATAATCATATCATACGGATGTACCCATGAGCCAAACTTAAAATGTGACAATACACAGGTAGCTACTCCTGCATAATTATCACACGAGATGGCGAGTTGGCATACCCGCTATCCACCTCCTTAACTTAAATCCTAGGATCGATCCATACGCCTCCTAGTAGCTTTGTACCTCACGTGTACCTAGGGACGCCGTGAACTGATCTCTCCGTCACGGATGGAGCACATGATGTCGATGCCGCAACAACATGCTCGTGGGACACTCCACGAGAAGCGACACTCAGGGTATCAGAGTACAAATGGTCTTATTCACATAACTTATCAAAATATTTTTCATAACAAGACGTAACATATATTGGAACATGCGATAATGAGTACAACTAACATAATACTATCGCATGACATGAAAGCTAAATCCAAAGTTATGATTAGAATAGGAATCCAACGAACTGTCAAATGAATCGATAATCAAAGACGTGAGGAGTTTTAAAAGATATATGAATTTAATGGGTTTATAACAATTTGAATATGAAGCAATAAGGAGTGAGGGTAAGGATCCGTACCTTAATAATTCCAAAGTGATGCTACCTTGTGATAATATTTCAGATTTATACGGGCAGAGTTTAGACTACCGATTAATCTTTTAACCTAATTTAAATAACATGCACACAAACTAGGTTAGTAACTTAATACAACATTACGATAACTCACGAGATTAAAATCCTCACAACGAATGACAAAGTGCGATACTTAAACATCCATCGGATTCACAATTAATGACAAAGTGAAATCACTTAAACATCCATCGGATTCACAACGAATGACAAAGTGCAAACACTTAAACATCCATCGGAATCACAACTAATGACAAAGTAAAATTACTTAAACATCCATCGGAATCACGACTAATGACAAAGCATAACCCAAATTTGAGCAGCACTTAAACATCCATTGGGTATATTGATCGATCGGACAATGAATCGTAATAGCGATCGAGTTAATACCCTGATTGTGGCGTCGATTAGTGATCCGTGTGTGTTGATTGTGGTAAACAGAGCATAACTCGGTGTATTTTGTGAATTTTTACGTCGAACTGAAGCCAGGAATCAAGTCCCAGGCCCCTGTATTTATACCCAAATTTGGCATCTCCCGCGTGTCGCGACAGATGCAGGTGTTTCTGTCGCGTGTCGCCTGGGGTAACATTTTTAGGGTAGGGTAGGTACGTGTCCAACTAGCTCAGGTGAGTCGACGTTGCGTGAATTTTCATTTTTGACAGCGTTTTCTGTAGATAACTATAACTTGGGTTTACCCCCCCTTAGTTTTAGGGGCTCTGATCCTGATTCTGAAAATTCTGAAAATTCTAGGGTTTGTACAGAATTACTTGGGTGTCTTAATTAGGGTTTCCTATTGGATAATTTATAAATAATAATAATAGTTTTGGATGATATACAGAAGGATGGATCATAAGATAAATGTTTAGTTTATTCTAAATTATTATTATTCTTTTATTTCTAGAATAATGATTTTAAATATATGGTCATTACAGGCAAGGTTTCAACTTCCAAATAAGTTGGTTGTCAGTGATTCTGGATCACAGTTGAAAATATCAGTCACAATTACAAGAGGGGAAGAACACAGTAAATATATACAAAAGGATAGTTATTATTTAATTATGCAATGAATAAGTTGGATAATTGATGACACAAGTTTGTGTAATAAAATTTGCTTAAAGAGCAGTTCGTATCACTCAACCATCACTTTCACATATAAGAACTTAGAACTTAAATAATTCAAATTATTACATATAGCCATATTGGTGTATAATAATTCTTGAATAGAACGTTTAATAACTAGTAACATGTTTCCTGTAATACATGTAATACGCTTGTTCATCTTTCTAGCTGCAACGTAATATCTTTTTTTTTTTCCTGAAAAAGATCGAATTGTCCTTTAAGTTAACAAAAAAAAAACCCAAAATACCCCTAACTTAACGGAGAAAATGGATAGAATTAACGAGCTGGAGGAAAATAGCAAGATTTCAAACATTTTGGATCCAGGTGCAGAAAAACAAACATTTGAACAAAAAGTAGCAAAATTGACCAAACCTTAGGGACTAAAATGACATTTTACTCTATAAAATAAGTAGTGATGAAATAATAGAGTTAGGGATTGAATCATAGTGATAATATATGGGATACTGTTATAAATAATGATTAGTTAATTAATCAATAGCCTAAATGTAATTAGTATATTCGTTAAATATATTATTTTAAGTTATTAATCAATAGACTAATTAATATTATTGGTATATTCGTTAAATATATTATTTTAAGTTATTTTTATCATCATTTGCTATTTCTTTCCCCGGCCTCAACCCAATATTTAGCCGGATCCAAAATTTTGGCCCATGTTTGAACTGATCCACCTTTTACCTTTAACAAGAACTCCTATACTGGTACACTTATTATTATTCACAACTAGTAATTTTATCCGCTATATGTTACGGCAACGTCAAAATATACAGTAACTTGAATTTATACTATCGATGAAAACATATATTTTTATTCACAATTCCCCCCTTTTCTTTTTCTTTGCCTAATTTGAAGAGTTGTAGTAGGATGCTAGCTTCTAACCTAACCTAGAAAAAAAAGGAAAATGAACTTGTATTTATCAACAATATTGATTATTATAACATTATTGATATCACCATTACCATGCTAATTAACTTATATTTGACATTAAGTTTTTCCTAAGTGAATTTAAAACATTGAGTGTATGTATGGTTTAGAAAACCCAACCACACAAAAAGTTACAAATTGGTCTTTTTTTTATAATGAATGTTGTTAATCATGATCAATTGATCATGACTAGGTGGGCCTGATTTCAAGTGATTCAACAACAAGCCCTCCTTTCAAATGAACACCATTGATTTCTCTTAAGCTCATTTTAACCTCCTTCTCACACATTCGTTGGAAAACTCACCCAATTTTATCTCCAACCATCCATCCTTTCTCTCCAAACCAACCCTAGCAACATTGTCTTCAAATTTTGATCTTGAACCTTCTTTGACCTTGTTTTCACCACAAACACGCTCTAACGATCGTTTCACACATGCATTGTGAGACAATGTTACCGTCCCTCGCGAACAAAATTCACCAACTTCAACCAAAACCTCACATGGTACAACATCTAAACCATAGGCACGATGATGAGCAACTTTCACAATCAGATATGCTCTATACATTGTGTTTGGTGACAAAATGCGGGTGCCGATCTTTCCTTCTATTTCAAGCCAACTTGTCATTCTAAGCTCTACAACTTCTGCAAATATGTTAAGAGATATGTTCGATACATAACCAATTTTATGTATAGAACTGTGAAACCACAAAACATGTATCCTTCGTTTTCTTCTCCCTCACATTATATCTGACCATCACTACGTATAAGTACTTATACAATTTCTACATGATTCTATTTAAAAACTTATTCCGTATCGAATGCATCCCTATGCAAATATATAATATAGACCGACCTTGATTCGATAACAGGTTTCCAACACCAAAAGAGAGGATTGGCTGACCAAGCAATGTAAAGCTTTGTTGCACTTAGCTTGTAACACTTTTTACCCGTCGCTTTGTCTATAAAGAATGCCTAATATACAAATGTAGCAAAAATAACAAACCTTCAAACTAAATAACAAAAGATACAAAAAATTATATCTTAAAATCAACTTATTCTTGATAAATATATCTTTAAATACCTTGAGGCCATGATCAATAAAAAGTGGACTAGAAAGCTTAAAGAAAAGCTCCTTTTTAGATTTATACTTCAACGGAGACACGCTTTCCGATATGATTTCTTCGTGATCAGGTGGTAAGAACCTATCCCACAACACGTCCGACTTTGCAGCCGCTCTAAACATCGAAGCCACCACCGCAGACCTACAAGCATCGCGCGGTGACCCTTGGGACAATATGTCAATTATGCAATATGCCGGTAAACCCTCCATGCCTGAAAACCAAAAGTCAATAATAAAACAATGAATATATAACTTTAGTTTTATTGTGTATATTGTCCACACGATGACAACATAAGGGGGAGGGGGCAGTCCGTTATGGACTCCCCATAACGAGTGATAGTATCACTAACACCGCCGCCTCTTTGTAACGAGTGATAGGAATAACGAGTGATATATATAACGCGTTGAATAATTATTGAGGGATGTGTATGCCTTGTACATTGTGTATTAATACTTGTACACTGGAATCCCATCACTAGTGATGACCACCCCCACTACATTTCTATCACTAGTGATAGAATATTGGGTGATGACATGATTTGATTGGATAGTGGGAGTGATAGAATTCTATC
The DNA here is from genome assembly GCA_030545235.1 of Helianthus tuberosus. Taxonomy (NCBI): domain Eukaryota; kingdom Viridiplantae; phylum Streptophyta; class Magnoliopsida; order Asterales; family Asteraceae; genus Helianthus; species Helianthus tuberosus. Next base: position 39,817,008 of record CM060407.1, read on the forward strand.
ACTAGTATGAAAGACATATTTATCCGGTTATGTTTGGTGGGCTGGAGATCCACATTTATAATTAATAATTAAGTGTGCGCATGTTATAAATTTGGTAATGTGTCAAAGCTAACTTTTTTAACTTTTCATATCGATGGTTACAAAACTGCAATCACGTCGGCACAAGTGGGTTCGGCAAGTTGGCCAAGTTAAAACAAATTCTTTTGACCATCCGTAGTGGGGTTTTTTGGCGTTTTTTCCAAAAATAAAACGCCCAAACTGATGTGGTTCCAACCGATAATCGATTGGCCTAAAGAAAATAGGGGGAATCCAGATTAGAAAATAGATGGAACTTTTAGATAATTTCTTTTGCATATTCATTTCATAAACGGAAAATCCGATATATAGGGTTACAAGCTAATTCCCCACTACTACTAATTATGGAGATCATGGGGAAGATAAACCCACTTTCTTCCTTAATTTGAGGAACCAACTAAAAACATGTGAAACATAAAAAATAAATATAGAAACACTAATAAATGTAAATTGGAAATAGTCAAAATATGAAAGCATGATCTCTGCCGATATGAACGTGAGTAGAGCACACATCATTCCACCCCCTTAAATCATCCTTGTCCTCAAGGATGAAGTCGAGACATGCTTCTGCGACCCCCCATGGTGGACGCCACTCGGTTCTTCCCATAACATTTGGAGCGGTTGTAACGGAACGCCATAGTGGGTGCCATTCGGGTTTTTCGGTTGCATCCTCATTGGCTTGCTTTTTGCTTACATGACCCCAACAAATGGATGTAGTGATGAAGTTTCTACGTATGTGTTCCACACTCATGGGTGTGGTACCTTGATTACTTGGACACCACCTTTGAATTAAGGTTAAGTGGGATTTTGGTTTGAAGATATCACTGTACGTTTGAATTGGTGGTGGTATGATGAGAGGTTTAGTTTTGGTAGGGACAGAAATGGATGTGGACGGTACAATTGGGGGTGGTCGTTTTGGTGACGACAACTCGGCTGAAAGGGATTGCTTGGGTGGTAGGGAGGCAGGTGGTGGTGTTGTGCCGGAAGCGGGTGACGGAACAAGTGGTGCAGTGACGGAAGGTAACGACGGCGCTAGAGCGAAAACTGATGTTTGGGGGGCTTCCCACGCGGTTCGAATTGATTGGAACTCGTTGCAAAAGGGTTTGCAACTGAGACTCGAGTTTCACAAGGGATTCGTTCATCCATTGATAGAACTCGGTTTCGGATAGAGTTTGAGTAGCCATATGTCCGAGGGGATCACGACGGCTCTGATACCACTGATGTGGTTCCAACCGATAATCGGTTGGCCTAAAGAAAATTGGGGGAATCCTGATTAGAAAATAGATGAAACTTTTAGATAATTTCTTTTACATATTCATTTCATAAACGTAAAATCCCATATATAGGGTTACAAGGCAATTCCCCACTACTACTAATTATGGAGATCACGGGGAAGATAAACCCACTTACTTCCTTAATTTGAGAAACCAACTAAAAACATGTGAAACATAAAAAATAAATATAGAAACACTAATAAATGTAAATTGGAAATAGTCAAAATATGAAAGCATGATCTCTGCCGATATGAACGTGAGTAGAGCACACATCACAAACACGCCTGGTAACCGCCCCCGGAGTCATTTTTTTTTTTAAAATGCTGGAGCGTGCTTTTTTAAACGCCTCCAACTTTTCCTTTGGCCAATAAGACCGTTGCCAACGGTCCAAAATAACGGCTACATTAATTTTTTTTATTTCACTTTTATATATAGGTTCAAGATTTAAGGAAAATGGTGAAAAGTGTGAGAACGGTGAGAACAGTTATGGATCGTCATATCAAAACAATTTATGGACTAGATTGGCGCGGTGGCGTTATTGGAAATAACATCAATTTTATTACTAGAATGTGTTTCATTAAGGGTAAAAAGGGTAAACATCCTTTCATACATAAAACACCATTAAAATATAAAACGCCAAGTAAATACAAAACGCCAATTTTATTACTGCGTAGTTTTTTCGATGTTTTAGTTAAGGTCTTGGCCTACAAAAACGCCATAAAATATAAAACACCATAAAATATAAACGCCAAGCTTGAAAGATGAGACGTGTTACAGACTTAACAGATAAAGTTGAGCAAAACTGGATACTTTATTAATTGCATTTATTGTTATAATAATATCTCGCCTAAACTACGCGCCAAAAACACCCTATAAAGAGAAACGTCTCAGCTCCTTCCATTGATCACACCAAAAAAACAAAACACCATGTTTCCTAAATACCACTCATTGTAAAACGCCAAAAAGTTAAAAAAAATCAACGATGGCAAACATCGTTTCTTGGATATTCAGTATTGTTCTGCATGAAGTTTCGCTGAATGGTTTGTTAGGTGAGTGGAGTAAGATTTTGCTGCATGAGATGGATAATTTTCAAGAAAAATAGACTGATGACACCCATATGTCACTTTGTCTTCTTTGTTCTTGAAGAAAGTTTGGATGAGGAGAAGAGACCAATCACAGTGTAAATGTTATTTTGGACTCCATGATGATAATGAAGATAACGGACAAATAGCATCCACCCACACGGCGTCGATCTATGTCTTCAACATCCACAAAGCCACTTTAACACACGAACAACAAAAAACCACACCAAAACCAAAATGCCATTTATTTATGACAGTTCTTGTAGTTTCAAAAAAGAAACAGACTGATGACAGTGAAGATTTGGAAGATAAATTGCTTATATTTTTTTTTAATTTTCTTTTTCTGTTGTTTGTTATGTAATTTTCAGCTAAGAACAAATGCATTAATTCTAAAAAAAATATAATAAAACGCCACACGGACAAATGCTTGTGAAACGCCATCATGCCATAAAACGCCCAACCTCCCAAACTATAATAAAATTACTTTGGACAAGTATTATTAAAAACTCAAAAAAAAGTATAAAACAATGTGCAAGAGAATAGAACAAAGTGCCATCTTTATCTAAACGCCATTAAAAATACAAAACGCCAAAATCTCAATAAGATGGGACGTCTAACAGCCATAAACAGATGAAGTTGAACAAACAATATCTACAAACAGTAAACTGAAGCGACGAAAACTTTATTACTAACATTTATTATATTAAAAGTCACTCCATGGGGAATTGAATTTATTTATCTTTTCAAAACGCCATAATTACCTATCACTTTATAGGACTGCATCCTACATGGCAGGAAAAATAGTCATTATAAAAGTATAACATGTAAACACAACTTAACACTTCACACATTATCTAAAACGCCACACATTGTCCAAAACGCCATACAACTTAAAAAATGGCTAAGGTTATTGTATGAGGTTTGAGAGGTCGGAGAGACGTTTCATCATACAGTTCTATAATAGGAGAAGGGTGAAGGTCAAGACAATCAAGGCCATACTTAATATGGATGAAGGGGTTTATAGGGATATTCTGGCCCTTGGGGTTCCAATGGTCAACGATTGTGAAAGAACTCGAAAAATAATAAGAAGATTGGAGAGAAAATTTCCAGCAGAAGAAGAAGATGATGATGATGATGATATTGACGATACTCCTCTACCAACAGTTAGCAGTTGGGTGGTGCATGAAGAAGCAGGAACGGTTAAAGTGGTTTATCGACACGGGGTGGAATATTCTTTGACGATGGAGGAAATGTTGAAGACAGAAAGGCTACATCTTCTTGAACAACCTTGTGATTTAGCACCTTCGAACGATTCAAGATCAAATGTTGTAATGATATTTAAGTATATGCTACAGCAAAGAAGAGACGAGATGATGGCGTTATACGCCAATGCAAAATATGATGATGATGATGATGAATCTAAAGAAAGTGATGAATAGAGCGATGGGTACATCTCTGATGTAATCCCATACACAGAAGACTATTAGTTTGTTTTGATTTCGTCTTATTGTAATCTTATGAAATATTAATGAATGGTAATGAATTATTATCAACGCCACTGTCGCAACCCTCGTCCCCTAACAACCCGGGAACGGGCGGCCGAGGCCAGTTTCGGTGGTATCGGTGTTTATCAATTTGGCAGCGGAAATTACATCAGGACCGTAGTTAGGAAATATTTTATCAGAGTAAAATACCACACTTTCATAATATTAAACACGTGGGAAAAATCCCAAGTTTTAATTACACACATTTTCGTAGGGATAAACCCTATTTTATTTAATAAAACATTTCTTTATTTTAGGTAACTTTATAGCCACTTTTCCAAGCCTTCAGTACTGTCCAACTGGCTTCTATTTGGCTTTCATATTTTGTTACCTGAAACGCGTTTAAAACATTTTGTCTGTGGGAAATACTGGTGAGTAAATCTCAGTTTAATCAAGTTAAGTAAAACCATTGTACAGTATTGAGGGCGGTCGCGCAATTACATTTGTTTCCACCTACTTAATTACCACCCACGTTACTGTCAACCCGACTTGTGGTCATGTTACTCCTCGCAATGTAGTAACAAATTTTGTATACAAAACCCCAACATACCGACTTGTGGTCATGTTACTCCTCGCAAGGTAGTAACAAATTTTGTATACAAACCCCAACATACCGACGATAATTGTAGAATACAAATACTCAATCACTGTTTAATGTAATATTAATTAAGTGAGATTTTGTAAAAACAATTTGCAAAAAGGAGATTACTCACATTGTTGTCTTAGGTTTTCTTTAAGGATTTCCTGGTGATTATCTATAAATTACACAAATGCACACGCGTTAGTATAATAACCCAATATTTACATTAGTAATACCCTCCCCGAGACGGCATTCCAACGACTACGTCGGGCAGAACCACGACAGCCGTTACGGAACCCTGGATCAATCGGGCAGCGTATTTAATACGTAACCGGGGTTATGATACATACAACGAGGCAGAACTTCGTTATTTAGGGGGGTATTATGCCCGAAAATTACTTCAACTATAAAGAAATTTGAGAGAAAGAAAAGATTATGAGCGAGTTCGAATGATCAGCCGAAGCCTTCTATTTATAGTGCTGATTTCGGACCTTGTCTGTAAGGCCCTAATACGTATTTGACTAAAAGTCGCAGCGGAAATTCGTGTTATAAAATTTCTTTCATTATAAATACCTTAACTTACTTAAAATTTAACCTTAACATAACTCTTTACATCCCAGCTTTCCATCTGATCATACAATCCGTGGTGAGACTTTCTCGTTGTACCTGCGTTACACTTCGTTCACAAGGCACGCTATTATTATCGTCAATACTCAATTTCAATGAATACATGCGTATATACTTTCATACATACTTACATATATGCATCCGTTCACACATAACTACTTACATACATACGTACCTACATTCATACGTACGTGCCTACATACGTGCATACCTAGATACATACATGCATACATGCCTACATACATACCTATTACATGCCTTCACACAACCCTACATACGTGCATACATTCGTACATACTCACTTGGATATATATATATATATATATACATTATACGAGAGTTTAACCAATTCTCAAAATTTTCACTTAAAACCTTTGAGATTCATTCCTTAATGACATAGTTTTCTTCTTATGTCAACTATTAGGAATCAAGCATTCCATACTATACCGTATTAATTCCATCATGCATTTTGTAGGGCGTTTTCAATTTACTAATTCATACTTATTTGACATAAATTAAAGCATTTTACTTACCTCGATTTCCTTCCATACTTCAGCGATCCGTAAACCCGGATCGATCCGCATCCTTCACGAGTACTAGCCGTACCAGGCTAGATTTTCCTTCATCCGTGTAGTGTGCTTTCGCTCATGCCTTATAACAGGGGCTTTATTCAGGAACAAAATATATAATCATACGTTTACCCCTACTTTCTTAATCAAGCATAATACTTATATGCATTCATTAATCATAGCGACCCGACTATTTCTACTTTTATTCATAAATCATGTTGGACATGTCATTCTTACCTTCAACATATAATTACTCATTGCATCAATCTATTATTAATATTCTTCCTAATTACTTCCATAGCAACATAATGAGTTAGTATATGATCATAAGTATATCGTACACATTCTGTTATAGCATTGCTACCAGAACTAAAGTACTATGTCATACTCATATGTTAAATTCCAATTCATTTCATCCATATCACCTCGATCATTACTTACTGTACACACATTGGTGCGATTACCGAATACATTAAGCCAAAAACCAAAATTTTCATTCCTTTGTTGACCTCTAAAGTCAAACCTTTTATACTCTGTCGTACTTGTGCTACTATCAGTTGTAAAATACAGTCTGACCATATGTCTACCAACTACACATTTCTGGCACATCCCCCTCTAGTCGAGCTATAAGCCCCTACTTAAAAGAAAACATAACCTTTGTACATACCTTGCGCAAATCATACCTTTGACTCGTCATCCATAACTTACGATGGTTATTCCTTTCCAATTGTGACAATGCATGCCCATTCGTTACGCTCATCTATAAGCATAAAGCTTGTCAAAACAAAACATTAATTACAAGGTTTAAATGGCGATTACCGTTTGACCCGCATGAATAATTCATCCCTTTAACCATTCTTGCATGCAATCATATTTGTATACATACATATTCACACACATATAGATATATAAGTTTAAGACATAACTTGGATAATATCCGCTTTTTAAAGAATATTTACTTGCTTAATCTGCAATTACTTACACATTCGAACTTTTATTCTTATCATTTATTCCCTTCTATGCTTTGAATTCGTCGTGCAGTTTCTAGCATATAATTCATTCTTTCATTCCTTTCATATTTCGAATCCGTCTCGCGGATTCTAACATACCATTCATACTTTCGTCCCTTCTATGTTTTGAATCCGTCTCACGGATTCAAACATCACATTCACATCTTTCATTCTTTGAATCCGTCTCGCAGATTCAAACATTTCATTCCTTGAATCCGTCTTGTGGATACAAACATTGCATTCATATCTTGTTGATCCGTACTTTCTTACGGATTCAACATTCTTCATTCTTATCACTCATACTTTTTACTCTTACGTAGTACTCTCGATTTCCCGAGAGTCTTACTACCCATTTCACCCCCACGCCGACCTGCTACCCAGTTATATCGGACATACATGCGATAATTACCATGGTCTCACGAACGTCATATGCTTTTTGCGTACTGGTCAGGTGCGCAATTCACATACTATTTTCGTGCCTTCGTGTAATCACCACCTTATGTCCGAGAAATGGGTTTCAGTTTCGTGCATATCTCCAAAACTTCCCCAAGACCATATCATTGTCTTTCGTTTACTAGTTACCCTCCCAAGGAGATTTCTTCTTTTTTCTTTTAACACCGGTACCATACATATTAACATTGTGTACCTGGGGTCCGTCTGTCCATTCGCATCCTTGCCTGCCTTAGCATCCATCTTAGACTGCATTCACGGATCATCCTCTCCAAAATTTTAAGCTTACCTTGCACATATCAAACCGTTAGCTTCTTCATATGAATACATACATACACGTTTTTATTCCATTTCTACCTTTAGATCTTGATTGAGTCATGGATTGTACAGGTTCCTTATCACAAGAGCACATAGGTTTGAGTTCAAGTACCTACCTTCTCGTACTTGATTCTCTCAAACCAGGGCTCTGATACCAACTTGTAAGGCCCTAATACATACACGTTTTTATTCCATTTCTACCTTTAGATCTTGATTGAGTCATGGATTGTACAGGTTCCTTATCACAAGAGCACATAGGTTTGAGTTCAAGTACCTACCTTCTCGTACTTGATTCTCTCAAACCAGGGCTCTGATACCAACTTGTAAGGCCCTAATACGTATTTGACTAAAAGTCGCAGCGGAAATTCGTGTTATAAAATTTCTTTCATTATAAATACCTTAACTTACTTAAAATTTAACCTTAACATAACTCTTTACATCCCAGCTTTCCATCTGATCATACAATCCGTGGTGAGACTTTCTCGTTGTACCTGCGTTACACTTCGTTCACAAGGCACGCTATTATTATCGTCAATACTCAATTTCAATGAATACATGCGTATATACTTTCATACATACTTACATATATGCATCCATTCACACATAACTACTTACATACATACGTACCTACATTCATACGTACGTGCCTACATACGTGCATACCTAGATACATACATGCATACATGCCTACATACATACCTATTACATGCCTTCACACAACCCTACATACGTGCATACATTCGTACATACTCACTTGGATATATATATACATACACATACTACCTACATACACACCTACATACATACATGCATTCATATCTTCACGCATGCCTAGATACGTGTATACGCTCATATATATCTACTTGCATACATACACACATACATTCATTCATACATACCACTTATATTCATACATACATACATACATACATACATACATACATACATACATACATACATACGTATCTACTTTCCCTAAAACAAGGAATAAACTAATCATTCTTAGCTTATATGCGTTTAAAAACGCGTTTAAACGGGTTCATGGAACAAAACAACCAAAATAAAAAATTTTCGGAATTAGGGGGGCTAGACGCTACGTCTAGGGGCTAGACGCTACACCTAGCCCCTTTTTTGACAGCAAGTTGCTTAATTGCTGCTGCAAAATTCCCAGCCAACCCAAGTTTCACGAAAACGGACATAACTCATTCATTTTTTATCCGTTTTACCCGATTCTTTTTCCTACGCGTCCGTAATTTAATTCTCCATCACATGGAGTGAAAATCCAATATTTGGACTACTGAAATTTATGACTTTTAATCCTTCGGCTTATTACCGTTTTTCCATATTTTGACCCGTTCATGCATTTATCCACATAACTTGTTTGTTTGACCATAACTTCTTATAAACCTAATGATATCAATGACGTCTATCATAAAAGATTAAATTCTCGGATGTCTTGCATTCTCTGAACTCATTTTCACTCAAAAGCTTACTTTGACCCGTTAAGGGTATTTGCGTATTTCAATGCATTTGATTCTCAAAAACATACTTTTCGCTTCCATACTTATCCTAATTATTCACTTGATCATTTAACTTGTTTCTAATCATCTTTTAAAGGTCGTTTGCCCGATATACCCACCAAGGGCACTTTAGTCAACTTTAGCCCCATCATTTACGACGAAGAACTTCAACACATATTTAACCAAATCCCACGATTTAACTATGACTCTAATCACACATACATGGCTCGGGTCAAAGCTATGACCCGTTTAAATACTTCATTAACTAAGTTGCTAATTAATAGCAACGCAAATCCTTTCGTTAACTCGTAATCAAAATTACCAAGATACCCCTTTTCCCCATTTTAACCATCAAACACAGTTCTTACCATAGACCCATGTTTCGACCCGTATCAATACGTATCGGAACATCGTACCTTATACATAAACTTGTCATATTCATAATTTATACATTGAATAGGTATTATATAAGGAGGGTGTAAGCTTAACTTACCTAGCGTCCAAATATGCTTCCCGTGCGCATTAGTCCCGTTTGACCCGCTTCTTTCCCAAGCTTCCATGTCGCTTATTAAGCATCAACTATCATATATCATTCTCAAGATAGTTAGCTTATTCATCAATCATCAAAACCTTTTCATCATACGGATCTTGTATTAAGTTTATCATTTAACCTTAAAACATGCTAATCCATCATTTCTTATCCAATTCTTTAAACATTCACACATACATAAACGATTTCAAACATCAATAATATAAACATATTATCATTTTCATCATATCATCAAAACCCACTTCATAATTATTTTGCTAATCACTAACAAGTGATCTAATCTTAGGTTCTTCATAATTTCTTCATGCTTTTGATGTATGTACTACCTCCTAAGCATAGTGTACAACTAGTTCATGCATATCCTTCTAATCTCATACATAATTCATCAATTTCCTCCTTCTAATCAACATGAATCATGCATGCATAAACATCAAACATACTAGTATCACATTTTGTTTCAATTCCTCTAACAAGAATCCATCATACAAATCAAAATACATCAATATTAAGCAAGAACTGGACATGGGTGATCATTCAAGTCGTCATCATCACCATAATCAATGGGTTTCATATCTAAACATTAAATTAACCTAAACCATGCATAATCCATGCTCTATATGACAATTCTAACACATACTCATACTCAATTTCATACAAATTCGTGATTTACAACATAACCCACTTCGTGCATAATCACCAATCTAACTTTTAAGACATACCTTGCGATCCCCTTGTGAAGGTGATCATTAATCTATGTTTCTTCTTGAATTTGAGCTACAATTAACCCTTCAATTTGGTGATCTTCATGGTTAGGGTTTGTGAGCTTCCATGGAGCTCCTGACTCTTCTCGAACACACCATCGTGTGTGTGTATGTGTGTATTTTTTTTTTATAAATTCAACTTCCATTTATCCCATTTTAGTCCCTCAAGTTTGCCACTCATTATAATTACCACAACTCTCATCCTTTAGTTGTTTCTACCATACTCATAACTAGGTTAAATAACCTAGTCATCTATTTCTTGATGTACCATATCATATCATTTAACGAATATAAATATTCGGGTTTTGGGGTGTTACATTGTCGCGCCCCGTGTAGCCATCCTTCGCGGCACGCGAGGCCAGCTAGGGTAGGCCCTAGCTTGGCTGAGTCGACTAGTAGCCCCCACACGCGTCGTGACATGTGGCAGCTCCGGGTTTCTCCTGGTGGCCTGTCTGTCGCGGCCCGCGTAAGACCAAAGGGTGGTCTTCGCGGCCCGTCAAAGACTATTAAAAATTGTTTTTAATTAATTTTAATAAAAATAAAGGTATTCGGGGCCCGTTTTAGTAGTCGGGGTGTATTTTAGGACATATTGGGATATTTTAAATATACTAGGGGTGTCGAAAATTATTTTGGAGGGTTGTTATAGCCACGAAAGCCAAAAATTTACCGTTATAACATATATGAGATTAATTCACCTGGGAACGCTATAACGCCAAAAAAATTATCTATGTGACACAAAAATAATTAATTCAATGAGATAGATCCAACAAAAAAACAGTAAAACGCCAAGTAGTTATTGAATCTAATTAACGCCAAAATAATCTTAGACGCAAAAAATGAAGCAGCATTGTGACACACGAAATTGGAAAAAAGAAGATTAAAAAGACAAAAAAGCCCCTTTGACCCTAATTATATCCCGCGCCACGTGTTCCATCATGATGCGTTCTCATCGTTCTCACACTTTAGCGCGTTTTCTCCTGATCCCGTTTCTTTATATATATACTTACCTTACACCTCATTTTATACAAACCAAAATAAAAAACTTACACATACAGCCTCAAACTACTAACCATTTCTATAAAAAAAATGGATTCCGCCACTTCCTTGTCGTCCGTCGCAAATTTTTATTAAAAAGAGTTTTTAGCGGATGAGGGTGACGAAGATGATGAGAATGGCGAAAGATGGTCAGTTCGGTATGTTCCAAACGAGGGTGAGGAAGAAGCGAATGACGAGGAAGACGAAGATAACGAGAATGGCGAAAGCGAAGACGAAAATTAAGACGAGTAGTATTATGTGTTTGTGTTTTATTATTTATGTAATTTTTATTTAATTAATAAAATATTATTAGTTTTAATTTGAAAAAAAATAATAATTGGGTAATGATTGGTTAGGGCATTATACCACTACACAAGTTTTAAGATAATGCCCCATAATACCCACATACAGACTGGACCACCACATAACGCAAAACGCTCAAAATTAAAGGCATTATCTTCCCTTCCTACTATACATGCCCTTGTCAAATTGAGACTATATATGATGTTACAAGACGTAAAAGGCTTGTATCACATTACCCGTGGGAAGGACAAAATCTACCCTTTCGAAGGCTCGCTTGGATTCTAATCAAAGCAGTACCGTTACAACTTTGGAGACCAGATATTTTTAATCAAATAGGTAAGTTGGTGGGGAAGGTGATTATTCTGTCAAGAGCATCTGATGATGACGTCGATCTATAGGTTAACAAAATCGGAGTCCTGTCAAACAAAGTGGGTCGTATCTGTCACACCCCAACCGATGGCAGAAACATCGGGGCATGGCACTGAGCGAAACAGATTGTCCAGAAGTTTCCATAACAATTATCATTACCAATCAATTTAAAGTAACATGTCCCATACCATGTCTCAAAAGGTAAACAAATTATTACAGACAAAATCTAGGCAAATAGTTCTATTCCGACAACTCAGATTCAAAAAAGAGCAATTGTTTATCTGCTTCTAGAGACCCTTGATTCAATTACTACAAACAACTATTTGTTGGGCTCTAAAGCTTTATTCTAGCTTCGATTTCCTACCAAGTGTGCATCCTAAACACCAGTCACATACGTTAAAATAAAGTCAATACATATAATGTAAAGGTGAGCATACAAGTTTAATAATAGCATATAAAGTTCGAATTCGTTTACGCATAACCGGCACGTACACATAGTGAAATGAAGCACGTTAGTTATCGACATAGATCCATCGATACCAATGACTGCGGGTTGACTGCCAGATGCAGTTCGTAATACATGATTACCACCGTAATCCATGCAAGTAATTGTCCTTAACAACCCCCGCGAACGGGTGCTGAGTCCAAACTATAGTACTATCGTTGCTAAGGCAGGTAGACAGCATTCCATGTGTAAACATAACAAACAAGCATTCATAAGCCACGTATAACATGCATTAACGGTTAGCGTTCAAATAGTATTGAGTAGTGTGTTTGATGTGATTTGAATAGTTGTAACGTATGTAACACCCAAAAGTGCATAAAGCAAAAAGGGATCGAGTATACTCACAGCGGTTGATGGATTGAAGGGAGCGCTTAGCGAGTAGGGTTAGCCTGAATAGTTTGATAGCATAACGATAAGTGACGCGTAAAACGATGCAAAGTGTGAATGGGTCGAAGAGCAGTTCGGTCGGATGGTAATCCGATCGGACGGCTTGTCTGTGCGGATGGCAATCCGTTCGGATGGTCATCCGGTCGGACGGTAGTCCGGTCGGATGACTATTCGAGTGGATTGTTTCTTCCTATGAGATGAATGTGTTTGTGTATGATGGTTTGACTTTTGAAGTTTTCGTTGTAGCATTTGAAAACATTGAAGTATCTTTACCCTTCAGGTCGGTCGATCGGACGGCTGTTCGCTCGGCCGGCAACCCGATCGGTTAGGTATTTTTAGCAAGTCAAGTTCTCAGCAGGGTGTCACCTGATCGGACGGCTGTTCGATCGGGTGGCACTCCTAGTGCATCGAACATGTTGAAAAATCGATTAAGTGTTGAAGTATAGTATCTCATGATCCGAAGAGTAATCCGATCGGACAGTAGTCCGATCGAACAACAGTTCGTTCAATACTAGTCTTCAAAATAAATTGATTAAGTGTGGGACCATGTGTTAACCGATCGGCTGGCCAGACGATCGGCTGACTGTCCGATCGGCTGGCTGTCCGTTCGGACAGCAGTCCGATCGGTCAGCAACCTGACCTGATCAGCCTATTCGTCTAACACTTGGTTGTTCTGATTGTTTGTCGTTTTATTGAGGTATTTTGTCAACGAGTCGAACCATAGATCCCTCGTCCTTACTTGGTTCCCCTGGTCGGACAGGAATCACCCAAATCCGGCCGGTGAACTGTTCGGAATGGAGTTTAACGTTTAGCCCGAAATCGGTTAACCTCGTGGATAGAATCCGAATCTTGAGCCATGCAACCACCGGAGTGATTTGTAAGTCGGCACAGGCTCCGTTTCTATCGGTTTGAAGGCATTGAGTGAAAAAGAGTTGAAAGAAAGTTGGAAAATCCATCTTTCAATCCTTTTCACCGTGTATATGTTTAGATCTATGAAAGATCTTTGTTTGTTTATGTGGAAATCGGCTAGATCCAAGTTATTCTTGGTGGATTGAGGCCAAAACATGAAGTTCTTCAAGAACCCATGATGACATCATCCTAGAACACTTGAATCTTGATGATTTCATGGTTAAAAGTTAAGATTTGAAAGATAGAAAGGTGTAGGAGTGCGTGTAGATCAAGAAAGTACAAGATTTAGGACGAAATCTTACCGGAATCGAGAGGAATCTGAGAAAAGGATGAGCTAAGCGTGCTGGTCGGACAGAGGTTTCCAAAAGTGGAAATGATAACAATGACAGGGGTATTTATAGGATGCCAAATGAGGAAAGTGCTGGCCGATAGGACGGGCTGCTCGATCGGACAGCCTGTCCAATCGGACAGCAGTCCGATTGGCTGGCTTTTCGATCGGCTGGTAGCCTGATCGATCAGCTGCACGTTTCGAGTGTTCGGTGCGACGATTTTTGATATTTCGATTTCGGTTGCGAGCGGTTCGATACGATAGGGTTTCCTAGTCAAATTACTTTTAATCCCAACCACTCATATCTCGCACTATCCCTTCTCCACTAATTATCATAGTTCGATTGTGATTCGAGTTCGATGTCGATTGAGTTCGATTGCATTTCGAGTTTCGATTGATTTCCACAACATACAAAATTAAACATGCGCAGGTAACACGTAAGGCACACACAAACGTATAACAATATTCCAAATGCGTATTTCGAGTTGAGATTTGATTCGATGTCGATTGGATTAGTTAGCTTTATCGCATTGTTACTTCCTATAATTCACAGTCGTAGGTCGATTGAATGGCGATTAACATACGTCGATTTATTGTAATTATAGACACTTACTCCACATAATCGCTAAAATAAAAGAAATCTATTATTAGTCGGTTGCGCGAAATCGGTTGTTGACTTTGACCTTGACTTTGACTTTGACTTCTCGAAAACACGGGGTGTTACAGTATCAAGTGCAAATTAACGTTATAATGGGGTGGTGAACCATGTTTTATTTGGATATCGGAGACTGAGCCAACTCTGCCTGAATGGAACGAAGACAGCCAGAATGACAGTGTGACATCGGAATGGGAGGTAGGAACTCAAACGGACGTGCATAAGGAAGATGAAACATCAGCATTGGGGAACGAGAATTGTACTGGCGGCGGCTTTAATGAAAAATCAATTCATAACTCACCAACTTTGAAAAGCAGGGCGGCTGGATATGTGGGTTCCAAGGATTGTGGTAACAATATGGGGGCCACATCTTTTCCCAATAATAATAATTCAGGAGATAGTAACAGGGAGATTAATAACAACAGTGGGGACCCATGTGACACACCTCCACCTCCACCCCCACCTGTACCTCAAACTAAGCCCAATAACAAGCCCAATTCCGGTATGGGCCTGAATGATCTTTTTAACAATGAGGAGTTTGTGGATGATACTCCAACTGGGCCTATTGAAGATAATGTTGATCCTATGTCGTCAGATCCATTTAATATTATGGAGGTAATTAATCAGATGGCCCAAAAAAATAAGGAGACCATTGACTTAAACAGCTCACCGAACTCCCCACAGCTATGCGTCAATGATTCTAGATCCTCTCATCAGAAATTAGGTCAGAAAAAAAGAAGCACAATTTTCCTTCAATGAAGATGAAAGACACTCTTTGGATGGGTAGAATCTCAGAAGCATCTAAAAGCAGAAGCAGGGGATCGACAACTTGTGAAGAAGCGGGAAGTGCCACGGTTGAAAATACTTAGGTCAGGCAATAGAAGAAGAAGTGGAGTTGACGATTAAGGTCGGCGAGACACTTGGGTTTAGAGTTTCCGGTTGCGAAGAGAGGATCAAGAGGCAAATCGATGATGCACAGGTGATAAATCTCCACAAATGAATTTCTTATCCGCAAACATAAGGGGCAGAAGATCCTAGCAAGGGGGAGCATGTTAGGAATCTCAAAAGAAGTAACAAATTGGGCTTTATTGCTATTCAAGAAACACAGATGTCGGATTCCTCGAACATTCAGGTCAGTAATTTCTGGGATAACACTCAATTTGATTTTGATTGTATTGAAGCAAGTAGGAGATCTGATGGTCTACTGAGTATATGGGATCCGGGTATTTTTACTAAAAAGGCTTCCGTTAAGAATCGTTATTTCTTAGCCATACTGGGGGAAATGGGCAATGGAGTAGGTAATATTGCAGTGGTTAATGTATACGCTCCACAGGATCAGAATATGAAAAAATAGCTTTGGGAAGATCTACTAGTCTTGATGGGATCCTTTTCGGGTTCATGGATCTTTTTGGGTGATTTCAATTGTGTTAGGGACCCTTTGGAAAGAAAAAACTCCAGATTCAATAAACATGAGGCAGAGGACTTTAATTCCTTTATCAATGGAGCGGGTCTTGCGGAATACTCTATGATGGGGTGTACCTTCACGTACGTGACGGACGACGGACTAAAACTCAGCAAGATAGACCGGGTATTAGTCTGTCATTCGTTCTTAGCTATGTGGCCTGCAGCAAAACTATGGGGACTGACAAGACATAAATCTGATCATCAACCACTGTTATTACTATGCTCCGATGTGAATTTTTGGGAAGCCACCCTTTCGTTTTTTCAACTCTTGGTTAAAAGAGGAGGGTTTACATGAAATTGTGAAAAAAAGCATACGATGGGGTAGCTTGGTTTAACCCTCCAGACAAATTGTTAGCAGTAAAATTAAAGGCCATCAAAGCTTCGTTAAAACCTTGGTGTGACAAGATCAAAGAAAAAAACAGTGGTATGCTAAAAGATCTACAAAAAAGGTGGAGACGTTGGATTTAAAAGCTGAATCAGTTGCGTTAACCGAACAGGAGATTGAAGATAGGAATTCATGGCTAAAAACGATAAATGAGCTGGATGATAAAAGATTGGAAGATCTCAAACAGAGGGCAAAGGTAAAATGGGCAGTTGATGGGGATGAAAATACGGCCTTTTTCCATGGAGTAATTAATGGTCATCGAAAAAATAATAGAATAAATGGGATGAATTTTGGGGATGTTTGGATATCCCAACCGGAGGAACTCAAGGAGAATATTTGCAAGCATTATGAATCGATATTCTTGGAACAAGAGCATGAGAGACCGAGGTTCATCAATAATGGATTCAAGGCACTAAATTTGTCTCAATCCGCCATGTTGGTGAAGAGATTCACAAAGGAGGAAATAAAGGAGGCGGTCTGGAGTTGTGGTGGTGATAAAACACCGGGTCCGACGTTCATGTTCCTAAAAGACTTTTGGGACATATTTGAACAAGATTTCGGGTTTGCACTTGATTACTTCTATGTACATGGAAAACTCAATCGGGGCTGCAACTCGAGTTTCATCTCTCATATTCCTAAAACAAACAACCCGCAGACTATCAACGACTTTCGGCCGATTAATTTGATTGGGTGTATCTCAAAGGTTGTCACTAAAATCCTAACTAATAGGCTCAACAAAGTGATTGGCTCATTAGTTAGCGATGACCAGACGGCTTACATTGAAGGACGGAGCATTCTTGATGGTCCTTTAATCACCAACGAGTTGATTTCATGGGCAAAAAGTAGTAAGAAAAAGATGATGCTTTTTAAGGTCGACTTTGAGAAAGCATTCGACTCTCTAAGCTGGGAGTTTTTGGACTCGGTCTTATCGCAAATGGGCTTTCCGGCTCTGTGGAGGAAATGGGTGACGGGATTGCTAAAGGCGGCTAGAACTTCGATTCTGGTTAACGGGCCACCAAACTTTGAATTTGATTTTCAAAGGGGGGTTCGATAAGGTGATCCGTTATCTCCACTTCTTTTCATTCTGGCTATGGAGGCTCTACATATTGCCACGGATTGTGCGGTGGAGGAGGGTATCTTTAAAGGAATGTCAACACCGGGTGAGTGGCCAACCGTTTCACGCCTACTCTATGCGGATGACGTATTGTTTGTAGGCGAATGGTCGGAATCAAATTTTTACAACCTCGCAAGGCCCCTAAGATGCTTTCACTTATCGTCGGGTCTAAAACTTAACTTTGTTAAAAGCAAAGTGTTTGGTGTGGGGGTGAGAAACGAAGATATCTTGAATATGGCTTCGATACTTGGCTGTGAAATAGGCTCGTTACCATTCACTTATCTAGGCTTACCGGTGGGATCCAACATGGGTTTGGTAAAAAAATTAGAAGCCCGTGATTGATAGATTTGAAAGTAAGCTCTCTTTATGGAAGGCACGTACACTATCATTTGGCGAAAGAACGACACTGGTAAAGGCGGTCTTAGGTAATCTCCCAACTTACTATTTCTCTTTATTTAATGCTCCGTTACATGTCATCAAATATTTAGAAAAAGTAAGGTTTAAGTTTCTTTGGGGAGGTTGCTTAGATAAGAACAAGATGAGTTGGGTTCCTTGATTCAAAGTGGTGGCACCTAAAGAACATGGGGGTCTGGGAATTGGTAGCCTAGCATCAATGAATAAGGCTATGATGGTGAAATGGATTGTGAAATTCAGGAATGAAACATCACATCTTTGGACGAAAGTTATTAAGGCAATACATGGTAGGAAACGAAGCTACCCATCCATTCCATTGAAGAGCTCGATTACAGGTGTGTGGAAAAACATTATGAATTTAGGAAAGGGGCCGAATCTCAATTTGTCAGATGTTCAGAATAGGCTGGAAGTGCAATTGGGAAAGGGTAACAAAACTTTTTTCTGGTTGGATAAATGGGCAGGTAATGTTTCATTACGGGAACGTTTTCCCATCCTTTTTACTTTGGAAAATGAAAAATACTGCATTGTGGAGCAACGTTATTGTCGTATGGAGGGGCAAGTCTCGTGGGTATGGGATGGTGGATCCTTGGTCAATCATTCACAGGAATCAGAGGAGTGGAACGAGTGTGTTAAGCTGCTGGAAGATGTCAAGATAGAGATGAAATCGGATGAATGGTTATGGAGACAAGATGAAACAAGAGAAGTCTTCAAAGTAAACATCTTACGTACAGAGCTGGATAGCATTCAAAACATTCCGGAAACACAGGTTCTAAAATGGCTAAGCTGGATACCGAAAAAAATTAATTGCTTTTTGTGGAGGGCGGTGCTGGATCGGATTCCGATAAGGGAGGCTTTGGCGATAAGGAACATAAATATCCCATCGGTTCTATGTGCCTTATGCGGTTCGACAAATGAATCGGTCGATCATTTATTGATCTCCTGTCAATATGCACAATTAGTATGGACGGCGATCTCTTTATGGGTCAAAATACCTCTCCCGAGATATTTGCTCAGCTTGGTCGAATTATTGGAACATATTGAGTCTTACTGTTCGTTGAAAGAGAAAAAGAAGGCATTATATCTAGTAGTTGCAGCAACATGTTGGACCCTATGGCGGATTCGAAACAACCTAATCTTTAATCAGAAAACAACACACGTATCAAGGGTGGTCGGAGATGTCAAGACACTCTCTTTTTTATGGATGAGAGCAAGGGCTGGAAAAATGGAGCTGGATTGGAAAGAATGGGGCAAATTCAATTGTTTCATGTAGTAGTTTTTGTTTAGTTTACTTCAGTTTTCTTGTTCCCTATTCGTCTTTTTCCTTACTGTATTGTACTATGGCCTGTAGCACATTGCTAAGGCTTTTGTCTTGAATGAATTGCCCTTTTTTTCAAAAAAAAAAAAAGTAAAATATCTTCTGGCTCTACGTTGATAATGATATAAAGGCTACTTAGGCTAATGATACGTTGATAATGATATAAAGCCTACTTAGGCTAGTATCTTATGATAGGTTCAAAAAATAAAGGACCAAAGTGATCATTATTCATTTATTTGCTTAATTCTTTACATTATGTTATTACGTGCGAGGTTTAATAAAGAATATTAAAAAAAATACAAACAGTGTATTTAACATGTTAAATTTTAAGACCCATCCTATGTAAACATAGGTTTAATAAAGAAATTTGCATTTATATTAATAATAATAATAATAATAATGCAAATACATGTTCCTTCGTAATTTCGAGCTTCATAAAAAATTTATAAAAATTTGAAGATTTCAACTTTTTTTTTAACATCAATCCAAAATATATTTAAAATTCTATAATAATTTACATCGAGATAGTTGGTGAAAGGGCAACAAGCTGCGCCGCTACCCCTTTTTGAATAGCAAAACTAAGCCTTTTAAAAACTATGTCCATAGATCTCGAATTTCAACATGTTTTCGTTGTTTAGTTTTGAAAACGACTAAACAAAAATTGATCTTCACTGTGTTCGGTTCTTCATTAAACTTGATCTTTATCCGTAACATCATAGCAATCACCTAAATATCCAATATCATCTCAAACGTTAGTTATATAACGCATATAACGTATTTAGATAGCCTTCACACAAGTTTGGAGTTGAAGATTGCGAAAAAAAAAAGAAAGAACCAGGCGCAATCTTGTGTCAGTTCTGACGCAATACAGATGACATCAGTCAGGGGCGCAACCTTGTGCCTGTGGGCGCAACCTTGCGTGACATCAGACCAGAATTTTTCCATTTTAGTCCTTTTTTACCAAAACCTCTGTAACTTCTTGTATACTTATTCGTTTCGCTTGAAACTTGTTTCTAAATAACCGAAACACAATTTCTCACATTTTAACCCATAATCCATGACCCGGATTCATAAATCTTACGTTCTACGTTATCGGTTCGT
Source organism: Helianthus tuberosus (assembly GCA_030545235.1). NCBI lineage: Eukaryota > Viridiplantae > Streptophyta > Magnoliopsida > Asterales > Asteraceae > Helianthus > Helianthus tuberosus. The sequence continues at coordinate 39,837,652 of CM060407.1, forward strand.
AGTTTATGCGCAAAATTATTTGACCCGTTTCAAGATTTGAGCACTAAGCTCAAATCTCATCCATTCTCTCCATACCTCCTATTTCAACACCGAGACTTCTACTTATTTATGCCACAACTTTACTTGTGGTTGTTTGTTATAGGAAAATCATTATTTTTCCAATTTTATCCTCCGGTTTGATAATTTAAGACAATGACCCATTAGGAGACATTAAGCAAAAAAGGCTTACTCCTCTCATTTTTATACTACCGGAAAGGTCTAACTTATTATAAAACTCATTATTAATCTACCTTTAAGGATCATTTGCCCAATTTGTCATTTGAGGACGTTTTGGTCAATTTTAGTCCTTTTTAACCACAAAGGACATTTAAAAGCTTGTTTTGACCAAGTAGGCACTTTTAACCTATATTATATTTAAAATTTATTGTGTTTCTAAAAAAACATTATATCACCAATTAAGATTATTAGATATACCTCACTTTAGGTAATCCAATGTCCACCCATGACTAGATTAACTCTCATCGGACCCTAAGTCCTCATTGAGAGTTTGACCCATTACACGTACCTAGCGCGAGTTGAAGTATTGACCCGTTAGCGGTACTTTGCAATTCGATATACTAACTCGTGGCAATCCATGCCCACAAATCATGCTTGTCTGTAATCATGAAACTTAACAAACGAAATATTAAATATTATTTTCAAATGGTGATAACATCACCATTTGACCTGTTTCTTGGCTCACCCTTGCACATATCGGTATAACCAAACATTGTTTACTGTAAAAAGGATATTTAATTATAGTTTATTTCGTTTGGCCCACTATGGTCCGCTCCATAAGGTTCCGTTTATAATATTTTTTATATTAATAACCGATGTATGATTATTCATCACTTCACTTGCTCGACCCATTTTGGTTCGCACCATCAAGAACTCATTTTTATTCGTTTGACCAGTTACGTTTCGCACCATAGAATCTCGTTTCAAAAATTTATCATGTTTATAACTGATATATGGTTATTCGCTATTTCGTTCCCTTGACCCGTTATGGTTTACACCATGGGGTCCTATTTCTATGATTCTTTGTTTATTATCAAATTATAATATAACTAATTCTACCCATTTTGACATGTTTCATGGCTTTCACCATGGGGGTCTCATATTAACATTTCTCCTTTATCGCGAACATTAGTTCGTCATAACTTATCCATTAACGTTGTTCGGTTTATAAAATAGCTAAACAAAAGCGGAAGCTTTAACTTCGGTTGTGTTCGGTTCTTCATTATGCTTGATCTTCATCCAAAACATTATTGCTAAAACATTCACAATTTCAGTTACGATTAAAGCCATAGGTCTATATTACACCTTACTTAGGACATGCTAACAAAAATTTCTCAAGAACTCAATCAACCAAGTTCTTCCATATACTCATTATCACTCAAAACGAAAATTTCAACATACCTTGTGTTAGTTATGAATGGATGAATGATAATCTCTAATCATGCACGGATTTAGACCCCTTATTGAACTTTAATTTGATGATTTTGGTTCAAAGAAGGATTTCTCCTTCTTTCTTTCTCTCTGATCGTCCCCTGAACATACACAAGTGTGTGTTTTAGGTTTTAATTTCTTTTGATTAAAATTAGTTTCCTAATTGCCCATTTAAGATCTTCATGTATTGTTTATTATAAAAAGGGACACTTTCAATGTTTTATTATCTATCAACAAGCAACTAACCAAGTAAAATTATAATAGTATTCATGTATGTAGTATTTACCATCAAGGTAAATATTAATGTTAAACATTAGATATTTTTAGAGGCGTTACATTGTGACATCCTCCTCCACCTATATTTGCGACACCCTCGTCGTGATGCTTGAATGCTTTATGGTTTTTCATTAGTTGTATCGCAGATAATGTCTTGCCTCAGTGCCTTGCATCCGAAACCAAGGTTTTTGTGTATACATAGTTTCCTTTGATGATGTAGAGGGTGTTTATAAACGTTACAAGTACGAATTTTACCCGTTGGTAAAGTCCCGGACTAGCCTGTGTATCCAAGTGTTCAAGCCCAATCCCAAGCAAAACAACTTTCGAACATTTGGCCTGTGACATAGCTTCCTCACCTTCAATGTAATGATGTTTGCTAAATAGTTTAACATGACTGAGGTCATTAAAAATATTTTGAAGCCCAACAAGTACAAGAAGGAATTTGAACCATTTGATCAAACTATTTCCACATAGTATTAAGTTTATGATAATATTCAAACACGAATGTGCCATTTGACTCAATGAGTTAATCTTTTGATATAAACCAAATATATCAAGACCCATCTATATTATCATACATTTCTTTTAAGTCTTGCCATACTTTAGAAGCAAAGTTTGAAAAAACCTGACCCATATATAATTCATCTGATACATAACCTACTAAAGGGTATAAAATTAAGAAAACCTAACCAAGTTTTTTTAGGGAAACACTAAATATCCGTCAATTTCTAGTCTGGGCAAGAGTTATTCTGATAAGAATTAGTCATTGGTCAAACCACCAAAAAAATATTCTCACACATGTCTAAAGGATTAGAATCCAGTGCGATGTCGTTTAGCCACTTTCCCATACAGCTTCTACACCACTACACTCACACCACCATCTTTCTCCTTCATGTGATAGAGCGTCTTTCGAAAAGCGAATTTTTCCTTTTTCTTTTCCTTTATTCTCTCCACCACTAACAATCCTTAACCTCCGCCGCTGATGTCGTCATCACCGCCACCGGAAATCTCTCCGCCGTCTCCTCTCCAACCGTCAGTAATCAATGTCACAACTCCGCCGTCATCATTTCCCCTATTTCCACCAACAAATGCAAGTTCTAAACCGGAACCTTTGGCACCGGTTCAAACTCGACCTGGTAATAATAATAATAACTCTGCATTGGTTTCTCTTGGAGTTGGAATCGGCATTGGCGGTGCAGTTGTGCTCGTGTTTGTTGTTGTTTTTGTTGTGTGGTACAAGAGGCAGAAGAGATGACGTCGTGCCGCAGCTGCGGATAATCTGCTAGGGTTTAAAGGTTAGTTTTTTGGTGATGTTGATTAGTTTTTGTTCGTGTATGTTAATGGCTATAGATTTTGATGTTGTTGATTTGACAGTCAATCTGGAAATGCTAGATGAGCAGATTCAACTTTTAATTTATATGATTTCAGACTATCAGAAGAAAAAAGCTACATCAACTATCTATGAATCTCATTTATTTTCATACTAGAACTATTTTTACTTATTTCTTTAGTAGTTTTCGTTTAAGACATATCTATCGTATTTGTTTTCGTTTGGATTGTAATAGTTAGTACTTGTTTTTTCTGCACCAACTTGCTTAAGTTTTGGTCTCATATTGCAATTATGGGATATATTGTTACATTAGTAAACATTTCTTGTTGCTATGCATTTTGTAGACGGCCTTGGCGGTGCACCTCAAAAACTGGCAACATAATGTTCCTCCATCAAAGGAAAATACGAATGGATTGCCTCCAAAGTTCAATAATTCGCCATCTAATTTTCAGTTATTTTCATTTGGTTCTTCAGCCGCTCCTCAACCACATTCAACAAGCAGTGCAGGCTCTGAGAAGCCCAATCCAACTAACATGGCTTATGGAAACAATAAGACCGTATTTACATATGAAGAGTTAGCAAATGCAGCTGATGGTTTCTCACAAGCCAATCTTATCGGTCAAGGTGGCTTTGGGTATGTTCATAAAGGAATCTTTCCAAATGGAGAAGTAGTTGCCATTAAACAATTGAAACTTGGAAGTGGACAAGGGGAATGTGAATTCCAGGCTGAAGTTGCTACCATTAGCCATGTTCATCATAAATATCTCGTTTCATTGGTTGGATACTGCAATTCCGGGCTTCAGAGGATGTTAGTTTATGAGTTTGTTCCGAACAACACTCTGGAGTTCCACCTACGAGGTGGGTAAATTTTTCATATGTCACCCATTATTGAACTTTTCAAAGTTAGGGGCAGGGACATTGCTTATGGTAACATGTAACGTTATGTATATGGTCAAAACATGGCGAGTTAGGTTAACCTGACGCAATTTCCTTAAAAAAAATATATGTTTTTTTACAATAAATATGTACATTAAACAGGTAACCCGCCAACCCGACTGGGTTGACCCGAACCCGTTAGAATAAACCCAAAGCCATGCATTTTGGGTTAGGTTCGTGTCGTGTTTTTGGTCCGTGTCAAAAATTCACACCCATAGTTTTAGGTGAATAGTATTAGGTTTTTGAAAGCAGGACCACTCAAATGAATTGCGATAATGTATGCAATGGCCACCCTAATATTACAAACAACATTTTAGGTCTAAGAGCATTTTGATCCCTTCCGCCAAATTTTGTTATTGTGTCCTTTATATTATAAAAAAGTGGTTGTGAGTGGAGTAGAAAGAAAATGTTATTGTTCATCTGTATATTTGAGGGGACACGGTTCATCCCTTTATAAGATTTTTAATATATTTTAAAAGATATTTTGAGTGGAGGGGAGAGAAAAAGTAATGATAAAGTTATAAGAAAATATTATCTAACTCAGAAGGAGAGAAAAATGTAGTGATTTTTAGTGTAATTATAGGGTAGAAATAATGGAAGAGATGTGAATGCTCTAAGACTCTATTCTGCTTCGTTTACTCCCTTAAAAAGTTTTGTAAATGGACCAAGATATGGTCATTCTTCGATTGTTTAGTCTAAAAAATTCTTGACATGGAGTTAGTCCTTTTAACTTTCGTGCGGCCTTAGATAACAATCTAAGTAAGCTTTTTCGACTTGATGTCATTGGATCTATGTAGCAGAAGTCTTGAAACGGATTGTCAAGTCGCAAATAAAGTGCTTGTAATACTTGAACACACGTATGCAAGTAAAACACTTTGCATTACTAAGGAAAGTTTCATAAATGTGGTAGTTGTTTACAAGTTGCCAGAGATGTTTCAAATAAGATCCAAATTGCCTATTTATACTACTTAGACTTGATCTAGATGGTTTCATATCTAGATGATTCGTATACACAAATCTACATCCTAGTATCAAGTTATGTCCAAGTTAATGTCTAGATATTCATACAAAAGTATCTTGGATATTTAAGGGTTCTTTCTAGAGTGTTCCCAAGTAACTTTCCCATGTCTTGATGTTTCTAGGTCCTTCTGAGTAACTTTTTTGGTCTATAAGTTTGTACCAGATTTCGTAGAATTCCGTCCAAGTCATGATGATTCTAGATTTGCCTGGAGATTTCTAGATGTCGGGAATTGCGATTTGAGTTTAAGTGGGTTGTGACATCCTCCCCCACCTATATTTAGGACGTCCTCGTCGTGATGCTTGAATGCTTTATGATTTTTCATGAGTTGTATTGCAAATAATGTCTTGCCTCAGTGCCTTGCATCTGAATCCAAGGTTGTTGTGTGTACATTCTTTCCTTTGATGATGTAGAGGGTGTTTATAAACGTTACTAGAATGAATTTTACCCTTCGATAAACTCCCAGACTAGCCTGTGTATAAGAATATTGTGCTTGCCCTCTTCTCATTAACAACATGAATATATATAGTACAAACAGAATCTCCTATTGGAAAGGAGATATACTATCATAAAGATTTACAATCAATTCCTAAATTATATAAGTATTCTATTACACCCCCAGTCGAAGCGAAGGGAGGCCAGATGCTGAGACTGGATCTGAAATCATCAAACAAGACACGTGGCAGTCCTTTAGTAAAAATGTCTGCAATCTAATGACGAGATGATACATGCAACACGCGAATGTTACCCTTCTGAACTTGCTCCCATACAAAGTGAATGTCTAGTTCTACATGCTTTGTGCGTTGATGCTGAACAGGATTACCAGACAAATAGATGGCGCTAACGTTGTCACAATAAACCAAAGTAGCACGTGAGAGTGGATGACATAACTCGAGAAGGAGATTCCGAAGCCAACAGACTTCAGCAACAACATTCGCAACACCACGATATTCAGCTTCAGCACTAGAACGGGAGATTGTAGATTGTCGTTTCGACGACTAAGAAATCAGATTGTCCCCAAGATAAACGCAATAACCAGAGGTGGATTGTCAAGTGTCAGGGAAACCGGCCCAGTCAGCATCAGTGTAAGTCTGCAAGGAAGACGTATCAGTCGCACCAAGATGAAGCCCCATATCAACCGTCCCCTGTATATATCGAAGAACCCGTTTTACAGCATTCCAATGAGCAGCTGTGGAAGAATGCATATGCATGCAAATTTGCTGAACCGCGTAAGCAATGTCTGGATGGGTAAAATTTAGATACTGAAGCGCACCCGCAAGGCTGCGGTATGCGGTTGGATCCTCATGAAGAAGACCAGAATCGACACTGAGTTTAGACTGGGTATCCACTGGCATGGCAACGGGCTTACAATTATCCATGCCGGCTCGATGAACGATGTCCTTAGCATAAGCAGACTGAGAGAGAAACATATTGTTACCAGTGCATGTTACCTGAATACCCAAAAAATAAGATAAAGGCCCCAAGACCTTCATAGAAAACTCTCCCTCGAGACACTTCATAAGCCGATTGCGAAGAGCATCTGATGAAGTAGTAAGAATAATATCGTCTACGTAAATGAGCAGGTTGGCCGTGTCACGACCATGACGATAAACAAACAAAGAGTTATTGGATTTACTCTGCTTGAACCCTTGTAAAACCACGAAATCTGTGAAACTCTGGTACCATGCACGAGGCGCCTGTTGAGTCCATATAATGATTTCTTTAGAAGACAAACATGGTCTGGATAGTCCGGATTACTAAAATTCATTGGCTGATACATGTAGACAGTCTCGTGCAAATTACCATGAAGAAACGCATTCGTGACATCCAACTAATTAATAGTCCATGATTGTGCCAAAGCCAAGGATAAAACCAACCGGATGGTAGCCGGTTTGACAACCGGACAAATGTCTCCCCGCAGTCGATACCCGGTTGTTGGCGGTGACCGTCATATACAAGACGGGCTTTATATCGCGCCAAACTCCAATCAGAATTAAATTTATGTTTAAACAACCACATGCTACGTATAATATTCATATTCGGTTTCCGAGGAACTAACTCCCAGGTCTTGTTTTTAAGAAGTGCACTAAACTTGTCGGTCATGGCACGATGCCATTCGGGAATGGTCAAGGCAACCTGTGGATTATGGGGTATGGGTGCAAGAGAGGTTAGGGAGAGGTTAAACAACTGCTTAGGTTTAACGATTTCGCTCATTGAGCGTGTTCGGATGGTGCTAGTGGGTATGTTCGGTGTTGGGTTGGAAGTGGTAGTAGCGGAGTGTGGGTCAGGGGTGTCAGGAGAGGAAGGATGGAGAGGGGAGTGGTGTGGGCCTAGTGAGTGAACGGGTGGGGGCGACTGGGTATGTTGAACAGGCGAGGAAGTAGTGGGGTGAGAGGATGGGCTAGATGATTGGGCCGTTTGGGACAGGGGTGTTGGGATTGGGCTAGGCGATGTGGGTGTGGAGGTAGTGTGGGCTGGTGAGGAGGGGGAGTGGGTCGGGGAAGTTGGAGGTTGGATCTGAGGGAAAAAATTGGGCTGGTTTAAAGGCGGGTCTGTTGGGCCTGGTGGGGGTGATTTGGGCCGAAAGGTGCCTGTGAAAGAGGGATAGAAGTAGGATAAAGAAAATCATAGGATTGAGGGGTTGATGGATATTGTAGTTTGTAAGGGAAGATTGATTCTTCGAAGTATACATGGCGTGACGTAAAAATTTGACGGGTTCGTAGATAGAAACATTTGTAGCCACGATGATTTGGCAGGTAGCCAAGAAAGACACATGGTTGTGACCGGTTAGCAAGTTTGTTTACGGTAGTGGATGGTAGGAGGGGATAGCACAGGCACCCGAAGACACAAAGGTGTTCATATTCGGGCTGACAATTATATAATAAGGACGTGGGTGACAAAAAATCATGATTTTTGCCTGGGAGAATGTTTAGAAGGTACGTGGCGGTTTCAAGAGCATGGTGCCAAAAAGACGGTGGTAGGTTGGCTTGGGCTAGGAGAGTGTGGATCATGTTGTTGATAGTGCGGATTTTGCATTCCGCCTTACCATTTTGTGATGAGGTGTAGGGGCAAGAGAAACGGAAGTGCATACCATGGGCGTTGCAAAATGTCAAAAAATTGTTATCGGCATATTCCTTACCGTTATTGCATTGAAACTATTTAATTTTTCATTCAAATTAGGTTGTGATGTCATTATAGTATTGGACAAAGGTGGCAAACACTTGGGACTTTGTGGTGAGGGGAAACGTCCATAAAAAAATTGTATAGTCATCAAGAAATAGGACATATTATCGATGGCCTCCCATGCTTAGGACAAGGGAGGTCCATAAGTCACTATGCACAATATCAAAAGATAAACGAGTGCAATTAACAGAATCATAAAACGGTAGTTTGACACTTTTGCCAAACACACAAGGTTCACATAATTTATTGTTTTGTTTGCTAAAAGAAATACGAGAAGAAACTTTCAAAGAATGCAATAAATTGTTGCCAGGGTGGCCTAGACGTTGATGCCAGCGATCTTGAGTAACAGCAGCAAGTGCGGAAGTTTGGGAGATGGTGGATAGTGGTTGTGTCAGTGGGTAAAGATCGTCGGTGCTGTTACATCTAAGGATAGGCGCCCGAGTTTTGAGATCCTTCACAAGAAAACCAAAAGGGTCAAACTCGATGGATACAAGGTTATCGGTGGTAAGGCGGCGAACAGAAATTAGATTTTTAATGATGTTGGGGGCAAAAAGAACATTATTTAGTTTTAAGGGTGGAAAGGGTGGCGGTAAAGTTTGGTTGCCTTGTGCCAAAACCGGAATTGCCATGCCATTACCAACAATAATATTTTTGTCAGTGCACTTATTAAAATTAGACGGAGAGTAGATACCTTGTTCATTTGCTGAGTGTGCGGTTGTGCCCGTGTCCATGAACCCGTGATCTGGTTGATTCAACGCCATGGTGTACAATGCCTGCTCAATATACATAGGTGTGTATGTTGCGGAGCTGTTTTGGTCGGGTCGGGGTCCGAGTATCCCCTGGGAGTTCTGGTTAGTGGTGTTTGGTTTGGAGGGATATGGGCAAGGTGGTGAGTTCTGGGCCAATGGAGAAGATGAGCCATTCAGAAGCGAGGCCCATTGATTGGCGGTCCAGTTACTTGGGAACACAATGTATGGGTGAGATTGATTGTTAGGTTGTTGGCCACGGTTATTATAGTTTCGGTTATTGTAGTTTCGGCCACGACCGCGTCCGCTGAGCGGCCATGACCCCGATCAGAAGAAGGGTAGTAATTTGGTGATAGAGATGAACTCGGTGCGGTTGAGGAAACCAAGGCAGCAAGTGCAGTGGCAGAATGTTGAGCCGCGCGGGCGGTTTGACGTTTCTTCCTATCTTTTTCCATGGTAAGACGTGATCGCACCTCATTAAAATCGGGAAGCGGGTCTCGATTCTATAGCACTGTGGAGATGCTATCATATTGTTCCGTGAGACCTGTTAAAATTTTAATCACCAACATATTATCATCAACAGGGGAACCGACTTCCTTGAGTTGATCAGCAAGGTGTTTTTCCTGTTGGCAGTACTCGGTCATAGAGGAGAAACCATCGAGGCTGAGATGCGTGAATTCCTGACCAAGAAACATAGCTCGAGTGGTCTTGTTGTCATTAAACTGATTTTGCAGGGCTGTCCATGCTTCGTACGCCGTTTGTACGGGAGATAGGATGATGTGTAGAAGAGCAGGGGAGATGGTGGCGTAGATCCACTGAAGAACTACTGCGTTAATGCGCTGCCAGAGAGCCTTTTCTGCAGATTCGACGGCTTTCTTTTTGGAATCAGTGGTAGAAGAAGTGGCAGCTGCAGGCCGCAGGCTGAGATGTTCGAGGACTTCAAACACCCTGCACTAAACCTGAAACAGGGTGGACCAGGTCGTGTAGTGGGCGGAGTCATTTTCAACCGTGATGGGGATGTGCGTTTTGATGTTGGAGACCGCGAGAGCTGGGTGAGTTTTAGAATCCATGGGGGAAGGAAGGAGAGGCAGAGGTATATACAGAAGGTGAGCGGAGGTTTAGGGGAGACACCGGCGATGGCGATTTAGAGGGAGGGTAGGATCGTTTGGTATGATACCATATAAGAATATTGTGCTTGCCCTCTTCTCATTAACAACATGAATATATATATAGTACAAACAGAATCTCCTATTGGAAAGGAGATATACTATCATAAAGATTCACAATCAATTCCTAAATTATATAAGTATTCTATTAATGTGTATCCAAGTGTTCAAGCACTAACCCAAGCAAAACAACCTTCGAACATTTGGCCTGTGACACAGCTTCCTCACCTTCAATGTAATGATGTTTGCTAAATAGTTTATTTTGGTTATCTAAAAAACTTAAATCGATGACGAGTGTTACCTACAATCTTAACTTTGCAATTATAGTTGGAATGCCTAAGCTTATTTTCTTATGATGTGTTATTATTAGCATAATGCCCCAAACCATCCTATATAACTTGGTAATTATTATGGTTGGAATCTTATTATACCCTTGAATGAATTGAAACTATATTCAAGCAGGTTACTCACTTGTAAATACTGTCTGAAAAAGGCCACATTGCAAATCTTGCAAAATCCCAAAAAGGAAAATAATGCCTCTTACTTTAGGAATTTAGGAGATAAAATCCGCATGTGGGAGCCTAACACAACACGATCAGTTGAGAAAATGCCTAAGAAAATGCTAGAAAAAATGTTGATATTTGTACAATATTATTACGATAACTTTTAGCATATTGTCAACGATTGTACCAGTTTATCCATGAAAGATAGTGCTTTATTGTTAGGGTATCAACTACTCATATTTTTAGTCTTTGATATAGGTTATAATTCCAAAGGGTTGGTTAAGTATAAGAAGTTATGAATTGAATCAATAATTAGAAAAGAACAATGAATCAGAAGAATATATTTGGAGGAATTAGACTCAAATCATTTCATTAATTCATAAGACTAACAAAGCAAAACAAGTGCTGAAATAGTGGAAGGGAACAATTGAAGGTAGTAAACCACGTTGGGCATGGACATGTGTGACAAGGAAACTTGGTAAACGGACAAAGCATACCCAAAGTGTTCTTTAGCAAGTTTGTAAACGGATATCAGGTTCACATAGCATTAGAACCATTTGGGTGTTTGAATTTAATGTTAAATTCAGAAACGTCTATTGTATCAAAAATCCATTTTTTTCTGTCTTAACCATGTGTTGACTAGCACTATAGTCAACAATCCAATCACTATTTTTAGTAACGGAGGAACTACCTGAAAAACCCAAAACACGTTTGTAACAACCATTAGCACAAAAAATCAGACAAATTACCTCCTAAATTAGCATTTTGTGAGCTTTCATCATTATTTATTACAATTAGGAGACCTAGCGGCCTAGAAACTTGATCAGAGGTTAAAGCGGGGATTGTAAAGGCAGAGGACGGATCATACTTGTTTGACAAAGAGTTGTTCAATGTAGTAGACCTAGTACCTTGATTAATGAAATGACTTCCTTCTGATTTAGAGTTCTGTAGATACCCAACAATCTCATAATATATATCCACAAGGTATTCTAATTTGTTGCAATGTGTACACTTCATATTTGGATTTGGACCCCTATTAAATTTTTTCTTGTTTTCAAAAACTTGACTACTTTTTTTAAAACAACGTTTTGGGTTTGGTTTTTCGAAAAAAAAAATTTGAGTTCTTCTGAGACTCTTCCCTAGATTTGATTGAGAAAGTATATTTGACTTAGGAAATAGAGTCACTAGTTAATAAGTTTTTCCTAACTGGTTGGTACACATCATCAAGATATTCTTCAGAAATGGAAATGAAGGAAGAATCAAGGATGTTCATTTCCCTCGATGGATATTCTTCAGAAACGAAAATGAACGGAATGAGTCATTTTCCTCAATGGATATTCTTCAGAAACGGAAATGAAGGAAGAAACAAGGATATTCATTTCCCACGATGGATATTCTTCAGAAACGAAAATGAACGGAATGAGTCATTTTCCTCAATGGATATTCTTCAGAAATGGAAATGAATTGAGTCAACTCTAGACACATGACAAAACTTGTTGTGGTTTCTGTGCACTGAATTCCATAATTATGTATGCATCCATAATTACGTAATTCCTTGCACAGTCCGCATTGTTTGTTTTGTAATGTGAAGGGGAGAGAATATCAAACCTGTGATGAGTGTGTCAAGACTACCATAGGGTCCTTTTAATTAGATCGACAAATGATTTCCTTAATTAGACCACCAAGGAGTGTTTTCAGCTATATCATCACATGATATTCCTAACCAGATTTTTGGATCAATCTGTTTAACTAGACCACTCAAGGGGTCTAATCATGGAATAGTACTTTATAATCCAAGGGTCTTAACTATTACGTAGAAGCCCATTAAGGATTTAAGATAGTACCTTTGGATATCCTACTATGAATCCCTTATACGAAGATATGGAAGATTCTACGAGGATTTGGATAACAAAAATTTGGATCACACAAAAAACATAAAAGGGAACACATAAGCACATAATCACATAATTGTTTAATTTGACCTTTAATTTGTTATCTTTGGACGCGGATACTTAAAGCACACCAGGAATCCAATCCGTGGATTTCATTTGGCACTTTAATCATTTTCAAGAATCTATCTACGAAGATAGGATGATTTTTCAAAAAATCGATTTTGTTTTCAAAGAAACATAATATGCGAATTAAGGTACACAACAATTTAGGATTTACGGAAATACCCTTAGGTACCCTATTTAAGGATTTATAGTGGCACTTTGGGTATTTGTCCAGAGTTGTAACTTGCGCCTTGTACTTTGTTTCCTTGGAAGAAACGGGTACTTAGGATTTTCGTGGAAAACGCAAGAGATCATAAAATGGAAGAATTTTGGGGGTAGTCTGTTCTTCAAGGAAATACGATTCCCTGATTGTCGGTATTGCAGGGGATATGTTGTTTATACATGCAACCACATAAATACATTGCAATGTAAATAAAAGATTTATTTATAAACAACGATAACAACTGTTTCATGGACCTTGACAACAAAAGAAAATAATACATAAGACGTGATTATTTCTAAACAGTGTTGTCTTCTAGTCGGTCAGATGCTCATCCCTGTGCTGGATTTGCATTAGCAAGCTTTGGGCAATTTCTTCGGAAATGACCCATCTCGCCACGGTTGTAGCAAGAACCTGATGGAGAACGAGCCTGAGCAGGATTGTTGCCAGCTTGATTGGGTGCAACTGCAGCTCGACAAACTCTTGCTGTATGACCTATAAGTCCACAAATTTGGCATTTGCGGCACTTCACACTAGCATGATGATGAAGGTTACATTGGTTGCACAAGGGTGCAGTTCCGTTGTATGGCTTCCTAGCAGGGGGTTGAGCTGGTTGGTTGGGGGCAGCTTGATCATTGTGATCAACCACGGCGAAGTTCTGGGAAGCTTTTCGCTTCTTTGACTTCTTGGAGGATCCAGTCTGTTCATCTTTGGGTTTCGATTCCTCGATTGGTTTCTTATCACCTTTTCGGAAAAGTTTACCTTTCCTGATTTGAGATTCAGTCAAGGTAGCAGATAGCTCAATGGCCTGCCTAACTGTAGTGGGGTTACTACCAGTCACAATGTCTTGTACTGGGTCAGGGAGGCCATCAATGTACTTTTCGATTGCCTTATCCAAAGGCGTAACCATATTCGGGCATAGCAGACTTAACTCCTCATAACGATCCGTGTAGGCTCGATGGTCACCGCTATCTTGCTTAAGATCGTCGAATTCCCTTTCCAAGGCCCTGATCTCGTGACAAGGACATAATTCCTTCATCATCAGAGCTCGAAGCTCTTCCCACTTTGAGCCAGTGCCATATCGGCACCCCTATCTCTCATCACACCATTCCACCATGTCAAAGCTCGTTTCTCAAAGACACTAGATGCGAATTCTACCTTTCGCTCATTTGGGCATTGAACATGCCTGAAGGTGCTCTCTAAACTCTCGAACCATTGCAGAAGTGCAGTCGCTCCTTAAGACCCAGAAAACTTTGATGGCTTAGCCGAGTTGAACGTCTTGAAGTTGCAGGGGGCATTATTGTTGTTGAGAGCTTGGTTACATTGAGCAACGATGTTCGGGATTGCAGCAGTCAATTGCTGCGTAATGACAGCTGCCAGCTCTTCAATAGGTACCTGATTTTCACGTCGTGGAGGCATTCTAAAAAGGGGAAACAAGAGAGAAAACAAATGAAATGGCATTGGGTAAGAATAGGATGTTACAATTACCGACCAAAATCATGGGTGATGGTCATTTGTTTGAACCACGAAGCAAACAAACGACACGCAAAGGCTGAATCAAAGCAAATAGGTCCTCATAATGTATCATGAAGACATGCTCGCCTATAAGTGGACACTCACCCCAAGAGTTCCCAGGTAAGAGTGACTGGTCCGATATTGCGGATTTGTATGAACACTCTAGCCTTAGACAGAAAGCTCAGGGTACAGGCACCCACCCTTCCAGTTTGCATGTGTTCACATTATGTGGCCCTAAACTTTGACGAGAATTTGAAAACTTTGAAGGTTTAAAACCTTATAATAAATCATCCTAGAACAGATGATTAGTTTTCAAAGCAGATTCGAATTTTGTGTTCTTATTGTGGTTGCTGCCTAAAGATAGGCAATGGTATTGTTTTATGACTAAACGCAAGTAAACTCGCGTTAGGGTCCAAGGAAGGTTATAGTCTAGGTAAAAGCATTACTAATAACCTAATTCCCTATAACCATTGGCTCTGATACCAACTTTTCTGTCACACCCTGACCACGTAAAACAACAAAACGTGGCGGAAACATCGGGGAGTGTTGTAACAGAATCATTGTTTCACAACCATGGATGAAACAGTTTTGTTTTATTGAATTAAATGTATTACATTACATTGGAATTAGAAACAAAACATGAACAAATAGACTTCCATTGTTATTAAGTCACTAAGGCCTCGTCCATTCCTATGTGAGCGTACACAAGTATCATCATCAAACATCATCAACTATGGTACCTGAAACACATGTGAGAATACGTCAGCATAAAAATGCCGGCGAGTACATAGGTTTTGTATGAGTGTCGGGTCCATGGCTAGTTTACATGTTGCAACACCTTATTAAAAACCTTGTTTTGAAAAGTATAGCATTGCATCATAACTAACTGTAACACCTCGAAAATTCACGTCCTATAATGTATTGACACGTGTCATAAGCTTGAACGTGTGAAAGAATACTCTAGAGGGACTAAAGTTGACAAACATGAAAAGTATGTGAATATACGAGTTCTAAATGTCAACAATGAATAAATATATGGTACATTAACCTTGCATGATGCTTATACCTTCAAACGAATAAATCATGGATCATACGAAGCCAAAAGTGAGAGATTTCAAACTACAGGGGTTAAATGTGTCAACATGTTTAAGTTATACCTCTGAGTGACCTTTTGACAAACCCGAAGCTTTGTAATGGTAAATTATGCTCACTAGAATGCATGATATAAATTTCATAAAGTTTCGTTATCGTATGAGCAAGTTGTGATCAAATTCGTTTACAAGGGGTTAAAGCGTCTACGTTGAAAGTTAGGACTTTTCGGGTAACAATAAAGTTAACCGAGGACTTAACAAAGTGGGTAAATATCTTGAAGCCCTTATATGTCAAATTAGAGGGTTCAAATTGCAAGAAATAGGTCAGTTGACCTTTCGGAAGGGCCAAGAGGTGAGATGCAACAAATTGAAAATGTTTAATTCTGATCAGAAGGCCTAAGCGGGCCGCGTGACCCTTTAAAGATCCTTACGCGGGCCGCCTGGCTTGCCCAGATACAGAAACTTTTGACAGCATGCCTGTTCAGCATTCTAACCGACCTAAAACCGATTTTTCACATTTCTCTTGACCCCTAAACACCCCCTAAACATCTAGGGACACTTGTTAATCAGTTGTGGTCACTACTAGACTTGCTTGTCAACTTCTTGTGGTGATTAAACCACTATATAAGGCCATTAGTTGCAACAAGTTTCCTCACACTTCATTCTTGCAATCTGATCATTCCTGGAGCTCAAGTCTGCTCTCAAGTGATCACATTTCGTGCATAGGATCTTGGTAAGTTTGCTAAACCTTTCTTAATTAAGTTTTAGCCTAGTTCTAGCTTAAAAGTCAAACCGTCGTAATTAACGGTTGACTTTAAGATTAATCACTAATGGTCCAGTGATTAGTCGAATCAAGAGTAGTTATAAGTTGGTAATTATGTGGGTAATAAACCCTTAAAAGGGTTCCCCCTGATTCCCACTCTAACTAGGTCTAATGTCGGGTCAAACTTGCGATTAAAAAGTCAACAGGATACTTAAATTCTAAATTTTTGCATAACTAGCAATGTAGAACATATACAACCTGTTTGATCATTAATATAACTTGGTAATTAGTGTAAGGACATGTCTAAACATGTTCAACCCGACAATCTCCTGTTTAAACCTGGTTCGGAACCGAAAGTCGCATAGTTTGACTTTTACTTTGACTTTCAGTTCTGACCTGTTTTGGTATGATTTAGATATACCTAAGAGCTTCATTTGGACCAGGTTACATGCTAGTATAACCCTCTGTGATTATACACCATGGTTCATTAGTTAACCGATTAATACGCATGATTCCGTTAATTGCTCATATGTTGACCATTATGCCCTTAAAACTTGATTTTTGAAAATGTAAAAGAGTAGAAACCTTAATTACTGATACATAGACTTGTATGCAAAGTTTGACATCAGTTTGAGGTGTAGAATAAGAGTTATGCTCGTTAGCGTAAAATTAAAGCTTTATGTTAATAAAACGGCGTAATTAGCGTATAGCCTAGTTAAGCCTACTTTTTGATATCAAATCTTTTACCCACTGATGTAATATATTATTTTGGGATTTTAAAGATTTTTAATAAATTTTAGGCTGAGCATAACTTATAGTCGTAGGCTTAATACGGTAATTGTCGGTTTTGCCCTTACGGGCCATAAAATGAGTTTTACATATCCAAACGACTCCAAACCTTTTGCTACTGATCTTAAATGATAAATAAATTATTTTAAGCCTTCTGGAATAGTAAAAATATCAGCTTTATGTATCGAACCCGTAAACGGCTTTTAATCACCTAATTAAGCGTTTTTAACGCATAGTATGTACTAAGATTTTTTTAAACATACCAAGGGTGATACCTACTGATATTTGAGGCAAATTATAATATTTTAACAGTAAGCAAAGGTTGATAAACTCAGACGTCAGTTTTGAGCTTTTCGGCTTATGTGAAATTACCAAAATGCCCCTACGGTGCATAGTTTGGTTATAATTGATAAATTTCACATATATACTTTACCTTACTATTATAACTTAGTAAAATAAGTATTTTTGCTGTTTATATCAGACCTGTAACTCAGGTAAATACTTAAACTCTTTTATAACCTTTTAAATGACCAAACTACCCCTACGGGGCATAGTTTGTGTTTAAATACATTTAGGGCATAATGAAAGACATCTTACTGATGTCACAACATATTTGAGGCATAATTAACTTAGGTAACCTGTATATGGCTCTCACGAATACCCGTTACGCTTATTACGCGTTCGGTACGGTTTATGTAATACTAGTTTACATAAATTAGCCGAAACGGGTCAAACCTTATCGGTTTTATCTCAAAATCCAGAATGTGTATAATATACCCGTATTAAACAAGTCTCTGTACTTGTCGGGTCTAAATCACATTATGTCCGGTCTTCGCTTAATCATGCGTTTGAACCGTATCTTTCGGTAAGACAAACTGGTCTAAGCTTAGGCTTAATTAAAGACCCGTTAGCATTCTAATTGGTTATTTATACCATCATTCCAGACTAGAGCCTTCCGGTAAATTGTACCTACGCTTACTTAAGTGAATACGGCTGAGTTATTAAATTCTTGCTATTAAGACAGGAGCTAGCTCAGGTAAATACTCTTAACTTATTTTCCCTATTACGGGCTTGGGATACGGTAATATAAATACCGCATGGTCAGGTATGGGATTCAAAGACCAATAAGTCGGGAAATCCAAATAACCTGTTTTAACTCGTATTGCTTGACTGAAACATTGGGGATTAATGCGACCGTGTCCTGGATATCCTTGACTCATTAAATGCAATGGCCACGACATAAGCACGGGGTGTAGGCATACACCTGACAGATGCTATATGCTAATTAATTAATTATACCCAATAAGGGATTCCCAATAAGGGAATAGTGGTGTGTCGGTTAATCATGAACCGGCATGGATCCGGGCCCCGTATGTAGAGCAAGTTATGTAAAACTGATAACATGAGATATAGTTTGTCCCAAGGTATAAAAGATTAATTTTGCCTCTGTGCATTTTAATCAAGTATAAAAGATTAATTTTTCCTTGTGCATTTTAATCATTGTGTCAAAATATTTTGTGCCTAGTGCATCTAAATCAATTTTCTTAAACTCTTTTCAAATGAGTCGGTTGGGTGTATTTACCAGTGAAAACTGACGTATTTTCAAAACTCTAAGTGACAGGTACAAGTACGTAATAGGCTGGAAGCTGCTCAGGACGTTAATAAGGAATCTTGCAAATTCTAGGCATCTAAAGTCTGTTGAACAATATTTATGTTTTAAGATCCGCCTGTGGATCCTTTACTTTCCGTTGTAATACTTGAATATTACTTTTTATTCGGATTGTAATATATTCATCTTTTGCTTCCGCTGTGCATTCATATATATTGTGTGGTTTGACTATTATGTTGCCAACCACGTCACGATACTCCCCAACGGGCCCACCGGT
The DNA here is from genome assembly GCA_030545235.1 of Helianthus tuberosus. Taxonomy (NCBI): domain Eukaryota; kingdom Viridiplantae; phylum Streptophyta; class Magnoliopsida; order Asterales; family Asteraceae; genus Helianthus; species Helianthus tuberosus. Next base: position 39,856,556 of record CM060407.1, read on the forward strand.
CAAATGTGTGGAAATCGGGGTGTGACAGGTTGGTATCAGAGCCAACACTGAGTGAATTAAACGCTAGCCTTTTGCGTTTAATCTCAGTTACACAGTTGCACATACTTGAGTCTAGACAAGAACATTGGACAAATTCCAAATTGTTTCATTGTCTTCTAATTACTTCCTTGATTATTTTTCTGATTAGCCTTTGCATGGGCAAGTCATTTTTATTAGAAGTCCCGTTTAGGACAACCATATACTTGTTTAAATTTTTAAAGGAACGATTATGTTTAAATTATCATTCCTATATTATAAGATCTACCAGTATAATAAGATGGCAAAATCTAAAAACGACAAGGCCTAGCCACGTGTCATTTTAATACCGGGCCAAGATGGTAGTTCCATAATTAGATTCAGATCCATATTTAACACCTCAATTTAGGATTGTTCTGTGTTAAATATTAATAAGAATCTTAAGAGTGAAACCTAGCCCTCGGGTCATTTTTAAGGTCGGGCCATGATGGTAAGACCTGTTTAAAAGATTCGAATCCCTGTTAACATCTGTAAATATGTTAACACTCCTGGCAGGCGTGATTCGTTAAAATCACACACGTCATTTTTATATATGGGTTCTTTAAAAAGATCCCTAACCCAACTTAATGATCTCTGAATCATGGGTTTAGATCATCAATTAAGATGATCATACTTTGACCATACATTGGTAAAATAATGCCTACGGGCTATAATGTATTGTCCATTTGAGACATTGACATTTGATCTTTATGATTCCTTGTCTATGGTGGTGAGCTATGCTCAAGCCTATTAGTCTGTATGATCAATGCGATCCTGACTACTATCATCAAATGAAGATGATCATATTATAAACATCCCTTAGAAGGGAAATGCCTATGGGCTATAGTTAATGTCCTCCGAGACTAAAGACAGTGGTAGCCTACAACTCCCTGTCAAGAAAAGGTAATGAACTTTAATTCAAACCTTAATGCCTCGATTCTCTGAAATCATGGCTTATAAATTAAACTTGTCTACGCGACTAGGCCATTTGTGCTATTATTAAAACCTTAATGCCTGGATTCTCTGAAATCATGGCTTGTAAATTTAAAACTGTCCATGTGACTAGGCCTTTGCGCCACTTTAATATCCTTAAATGTTTTATAACTAGGATAAATTATAATAAAAATGCTAAATAAATGTAACTAACAAATTAACCAATATGGTTTATATTACCATGGTTAATAAATCGTTTAAAACGATAAGACTGTATAAACTTCTGTATAAACCTTGTCCTTGTTTAATTTTTATGTAGCAATTAAAGCTACATGGCTGGGTCAGAGGAAGAGAACAGTCATCCTTTGGAAAACCGCGATGATGAGAGGATTAACATAACCAAAGGAGAGCTTCGCTCACTGATTGATACAGCTGTATCTAAAGCTGTAGAGGAGCAATTTAAGGAGTACAGTGAGACACATAGCAAAGCCTCATCTGTACCCCACTCTAAGTCTGCCCCTAAAACTCATTCAGAGCCGCATAACAAGCCGCCCTCTAAGAAAGAGGAATCGAAGAAGAATGACGACCGACATTCATCTAATGAACACAGTGTTCCATCCAAGAGGATAGTGTTCGATAATGAACCGCGTACCAAGTCCTGTACCTACAAATATTTTGTTTCCTGCAAACCCCGGGATTTCACTGGGGAGAAAGGGGCAATTTATTGTATGGTCTGGTTGGATGAAATGGACACAGTTGTCGATATCAGCGGTTGTGCTGAAAGGGATGTAGTAAAGTATGTATCCCAATCGTTCAAGGGAGAGGCACTAGCATGGTGGAAGGCTCTCATTCAAGCTGCTGGGAAGATCCCACTTTACAACATGTCATGGGAACAGTTTGTTGCTCTCATTATGGAGAACTACTGCCCTCAACACGAGGTTGAGAGTATTGAGTCAAATTTCTTATCATTGGTTATGACAAACTTAGATTGTCAAGCTTACCTCACCAGTTTCAATACTCTGTCCAGACTGGTTCCTTACCTAGTAACACCAGAACCCAAGAGAATTGCTCGCTTCATTGGGGGTTTAGCCCCAGAAATCAAAGCCAGTGTTAAGGCTTCAAGACCTACTACATTCAGGTCAGCGGCAGATCTGTCGCTATCTCTCACACTCGATGTGGTTAGAAACAAGGCTGCCAAGGCTTCTGAAGAAGGGAAGCGTAAAAGGAAAGAGGATAACTCCCAGAATCCTAAGAAGAGCAAATCAGAGCTCAACAATAACCAACAGGATTCCAACAAGAAGCCTACATGCAAAACTTGCAACAGAAGGCACTGGGTACAGTGTCGATCAAACCAAAAGATAAAGCACTGTGGCATCTGCAAAAGAACTGGTCACCAGTCCCATGAATGTAGGGACATAAAGAATGCAAACTGTTTCAGCTGTGGCGAAAAGGGGCACATCAGTACTAATTGCCCTGAGGCTGCCAAGGAAGGAGCAACTAATTCTGGGAAGGATAAGAAAGGAAACACCTTAACTACCGATTGAATGACAGAAACAGTACATATCAATAATAGCATCAGGTACGTCCCGTACCATTTAGCATTGATAGTTCCTGCTAAGTATCTTACGTTAATGCAAGGGATAATAAACCTTTAAATAAACCATAAGCCTAGTGAACTCTTGATTACATTCATAAGAATTCAGATATTAAAAATAAGGTATAATTTACCAATAATGACCCTCTCTCCCATCCTCGGAGATAAATCCTTTCATAAGAATCTGGAGTACTCTTCCCCAGAAAGAGTACGACAATATATATTATTTTATTCTATTATTTCCGCATTATTTTATATCGCCTGCGAATGCCAAATTATGTTTTATAAGAGTGCCATATGAGGATTGGTGTATCCTAGTGTGTCCCATAGATTGCTTCCATGCCTGATCAGTATGGAGGTTTAATGCATGGAACCCCTGAGATATCCCAATGGTCATATCGTACTAAAGTCGACTAGTAGTATTCAAAGAAGATATCCAATATAAAATGTCCTTATAAGTATCTCTACTTAGGGCATCCTTGCATTAGTAAAGAGAATGTGTCATTTATCTAACACCAACATCGATAGATGAACCAAAGCCTGAAAATACAGACATCTTTAACACCTCTGTGTGTCATAATTATCTTCTTTATAAGAGTTACCATGTTTACCTCCCGAGAGGCAAGTAGAGTTAAGATTAACATCCCGCTTTGGGTTGAAGTGTCGTAAGAACTCATGTTGATTATGGAATAACCGAAACCCTGATTAAATAAGTTTTAAAATATAGATTCATATAGCCTAACTCGATATTCCGAGGGTTTGATATTGTTGGGTAAGAAAGACGGTTCATCTTACTTATGCATTCGTTACCGCAACCCTAATTAGGCAATGATTTAGAATTTACATCAGCTACTCAGGATCGTCGAATTATTCAACTAGCTATAAGGATTAGCTATTCCTTAAGAATAGTTTTAAGCAATGGTTGGGATAACCATCTCACCTTAAGATAAGCTTTTCCTAAATAGTTGTATATCAGTATCAAGGTGGCTCTTTTGAAGACCTTGTATAGATGAAATGTTAAACGCCTATTGATAGGACAATAGATTGGTAAGTCCAATTATCAGGGTCTGAAAGTTGCATTAGAAGCAACAAATAAGCTCACACAAATACGTAATCATCTGTAAGTTGACAGTATTCGGAAGAAAATAAAGAATTAATGAAAATAGCAAACCTGCTAAATTCTTGTTAAGGGATAAGGTTCAACAATAGATATCACCCAGAAAGGGTGTGCTAAATTTGTTAAATTATCAGGCTAGTTAAGCTCCGAGTATATAGAATCATTCGAAGGAAATCGAATGTATCAAGATCAAATAGCTTACGAGCTAAGACCTAATTAAGGGGTTGGTGGAACGCGCAATGTGACCCACACTAGTGATTTAGCGACGTGTCACCAATAAGTCGAATAGCGCTATCACATAATGATATGCAGAACTATGATAGTATGAGCAACCTGTTTCAATTGAGGATCGACAGGATTAGAAGCTCCAAAAAAGATGCATGTGCCTATTATAAAGGTCAATTGTAGTGCCTTAGAGGCTCAAAGGTAATGGGGAAGATTAAGCCCAATATGAGGCAGACAATACTTCCTTTACTTTAACAAATCTCGAGGTCGAGATTTCTTTTAAGGGGGTGAGGATGTAACACCTCGAAAATTCACGTCCTATAATGTATTGACACGTGTCATAAGCTTGAACGTGTGAAAGAATACTCTAGAGGGACTAAAGTTGACAAACATGAAAAGTATGTGAATATACGAGTTCTAAATGTCAACAGTGAATAAATATATGGTACATTAACCCTGCATGATGCTTATACATTCAAACGAATAAATCATGGATCATACGAAGCCAAAAGTGAGAGATTTCAAACTACAGGGGTTAAATGTGTCAACATGTTTAAGTTATACCTCTGAGTGACCTTTTGACAAACCCGAAGCTTTGTAACGGTAAATTATGCTCACTAGAATGCACGATATAAATTTCATAAAGTTTCGTTATCGTATGAGCAAGTTGTGATCAAATTCGTTTACAAGGGGTTAAAGCGTCTACGTTGAAAGTTAGGACTTTTCGGGTAACAATAAAGTTAACCGAGGACTTAACAAAGTGGGTAAATATCTTGAAGCCCTTATATGTCAAATTAGAGGGTTCAAATTGCAAGAAATAGGTCAGTTGACCTTTCGGAAGGGCCAAGAGGTGAGATGCAACAAATTGAAAATGTTTAATTCTGATCAGAAGGCCCAAGCGGGCCGCGTGACCCTTTAAAGATCCTTACGCGGGCCGCCTGGCTTGCCCAGATACAGAAACTTTTGACAGCATGCCTGTTCAGCGTTCTAACCAACCTAAAACCGATTTTTCACATTTCTCTTGACCCCTAAACACCCCCTAAACATCTAGGGACACTTGTTAATCAGTTGTGGTCACTACTAGACTTGCTTGTCAACTTCTTGTGGTGATTAAACCACTATATAAGGCCATTAGTTGAAACAAGTTTCCTCACACTTCATTCTTGCAATCTGATCATTCCTGGAGCTCAAGTCTGCTCTCAAGTGATCACATTTCGTGCATAGGATCTTGGTAAGTTTGCTAAACCTTTCTTAATTAAGTTTTAGCCTAGTTTTAGCTTAAAAGTCAAACCGTCGTAATTAACGGTTGACTTTAAGATTAATCACTAATGGTCCAGTGATTAGTCGAATCAAGAGTAGTTATAAGTTGGTAATTATGTGGGTAATAAACCCTTAAAAGGGTTCCCCTTCCCACTCTAACTAGGTCTAATGTCGGGTCAAACTTGCGATTAAAAAGTCAACAGGATACTTAAATTCTAAATTTTTGCATAACTAGCAATGTAGAACATATACAACCTGTTTGATCATTAATATAACTTGGTAATTAGTGTAAGGACATGTCTAAACATGTTCAACCCGACAATCTCCTGTTTAAACCCGGTTCGGAACCGAAAGTCGCATAGTTTGACTTTTACTTTGACTTTCAGTTCTGACCCGTTTTGGTATTATTTAGAAATACCTAAGAGCTGCATTTGGACCAGGTTACATGCTAGTATAACCCTCTGTGATTATACACCATGGTTCATTAGTTAACCGATTAATACGCATGATTCCGTTAATTGCTCATATGTTGACCATTATGCCCTTTTCACCTTAAAAGGTGATTTTTGAAAATGTAAAAGAGTAGAAACCATAATTACTGATACATAGACTTGTATGCAAAGTTTGACATCAGTTTGAGGTGTAGAATAAGAGTTATGCTCGTTAGCGTAAAATTAAAGCTTTATGTTAATAAAACGGCGTAATTAGCGTATAGCCTAGTTAAGCCTACTTTTTGATATCAAATCTTTTACCCACTGATGTAATATATTATTTTGGGATTTTAAAGATTTTTAATAAATTTTAGGCTGAGCATAACTTATAGTCGTAGGCTTAATACGGTAATTGTCGGTTTTGCCCTTACGGGCCATAAAATGAGTTTTACATATCCAAACGACTCCAAACCTTTTGCTACCGATCTTAAATGATAAATAAATTATTTTAAGCCTTCTGGAATAGTAAAAATATCAGCTTTATGTATCGAACCCGTAAACGGCTTTTAATCGCCTAATTAAGCATTTTTAACGCATAGTATGTACTAAGATTTTTTAAACATACCAAGGGTGATACCTACTGATATTTGAGGCAAATTATAATATTTTAACAGTAAGCAAAGGTTGATAAACTCAGACGTCAGTTTTGAGCTTTTCGGCTTATGTGAAATTACCAAAATGCCCCTACGGTGCATAGTTTGGTTATAATTGATAAATTTCACATATATACTTTACCTTACTGTTATAACTTAGAAAAATAAGTATTTTTGCTGATTATATCAGACCTGTAACTCAGGTAAATACTTAAACTCTTTTATAACCTTTTAAATGACCAAACTACCCCTACGGGGCATAGTTTGTGTTTAAATACATTTCGGGCATAATGAAAGACATCTTACTGATGTCACAACATATTTGAGGCATAATTAACTTAGGAAACCTGTATATGGCTCTCACGAATACCCGTTACGCTTATTACGCGTTCGGTACGGTTTATGTAACTAGTTTACATAAATTAGCCGAAACGGGTCAAACCTTATCGGTTTTATCTCAAAATCCAGAATGTGTATAATATACCCATATTAAACAAGTCTCTGTACTTGTCGGGTCTAAATCACATTCTATTCGGTCTTCGCTTAATCATGCGTTTGAACCGTATCTTTCGGTAAGACTAACCGGTCTAAGCTTAGGCTTAATTAAAGACCCGTTAGCATTCTAATTGGTTATTTATACCATCATTCCAGACTAGAGCCTTCCGGTAAATTGTACCTACGCTTACTTAAGTGAATACGGCTGAGGTATTAAATTCTTGCTATTAAGACAGGAGCTAGCTCAGGTAAATACTCTTAACTTATTTTCCCTATTACGGGCTTGGGAAACGGTAATATAAATACCGCATGGTCAGGTATGGGATTCAAAGACCAATAAGTCGGGAAATCCAAATAACCTGTTTTAACTCGTATTGCTTGACTGAAACATTGGGGATTAATGCGACCGTGTCCTGGATATCCTTGACTCATTAAATGCAATGGCCACGACATAAGCACGGGGTGTAGGCATACACCTGACAGATGCTATATGCTAATTAATTAATTATACCCAATAAGGGATTCCCAATAAGGGAATAGTGGTGTGTCGGTTAATCATGAACCGGCATGGATCCGGGCCCCGTATGTAGAGCAAGTTATGTAAAACTGATAACATGAGATATAGTTTGTCCCAAGGTATAAAAGATTAATTTTGCCTCTGTGCATTTTAATCAAGTATAAAAGATTAATTTTGCCTTGTGCATTTTAATCATTGTGTCAAAATATTTTGTGCCTAGTGCATCTAAATCAATTTTCTTAAACTCTTTTCAAATGAGTCGGTTGGGTGTATTTACCAGTGAAAACTGACGTATTTTCAAAACTCTAAGTGACAGGTACAAGTACGTAATAGGCTGGAAGCTGCTCAGGACGTTAATAAGGAATCTTGCAAATTCTAGGCATCTAAAGTCTGTTGAACAATATTTATGTTTTAAGATCCGCCTGTGGATCCTTTACCTTCCGTTGTAATACTTGAATATTACTTTTTATTCGGATTGTAATATATTCATCTTTTGCTTCCGCTGTGCATTCATATATATTGTGTTGTTTGACTATTATGTTGCCAACCACGTCACGATACTCCCCAACGGGCCCACCGGTCAAACGTGTGGAAATCGGGGTGTGACACTAACCAATTCAAATCAAGTTGGTTATACTTTATAAAATCTCATAGCCATGATTCTTAACCCAAGACATTTGTTTAAGAAAACCAAAATTTGTAAAACATATCGTAAAAACTCGTTAATAAAACTCGTATGGTTTATATTGTTAGAAAAATCTTGTAATATAACTTTGTTCTGATAACCTTGCCCAAGTGATCTAGATAACGCAACGATATATAACGTGTTAAAAACACTTATATATAGGAAGTACCAGCGGCGTATCCACCATGTTTTTAATACATTACACCCGCCCCGTTACCTAATCACTTCCCAAAACCCAATGGTTCAAACAGTTACAAATGGTTCACATAAATCAAAAGGTTACAAATGGTTCACATAAATCAAAAGGTTACAAATGGTTCAAATAAGTCAATCAGCTTCAAATTGTTCAAAAAGATATAAAACAATGTGTCCATATACTGGATAAGCATATGCAACAAATGAACATACATAGCGTGAAAAACAATGTAAAACAATGTACTAAGTATGCACTGAATGGACATACATAACATGAAATGACGTGTAAAAGGATGTACTAAGTATGCACTAAAAGGACATACATAGCAAAAACATAATGAAATCATGTACTAATAGTGTACTAATGAACATAGCAAGTATATGGTATGAAAACATGGAAAGCACGAAAGTAACAAGTAGGCACATGTGTTTCACCCCAAAACGTTTGAAAAACAGTAAAAGAGGGGACTATGTACTCACTTGAGGGTGCTTAGAAGTCTTGAATAACAACCAAGCAAAGCTAGAGGGATCACGGAATCAAACGGACCTAATATAGATAACTATGTGAATAAACGGACCTAGATCGGAGGATCGGATAAAATGAGGTTTCGTAAACTAAATGAGTGTAGGGACTCATGTAATATGGTTTAACAAAGCCTACATTCTAAAACGAAACCTAACCAAAGTGCTTACGACCCATTACGACTCGTTAAGGTAGCTTATGCCACTTTAACGCGTCGTTCGCGTAAAACGCGTTCGGAACGCCTAACTAGTCCTATGACAAGTATTATATGCCTTAATATGTCTAATAATGTTGCCTAATCAGTTTAGATGTCAAAAATTATGTTACATATGCTTTATATGAATTTTGGCGCAAAAGGGGTATTTTGGTCATTTACCTAAGGCATATAAACTACCTATCATAAAACTACTTAAACGAAGTGACCATAAGGTAGAACCTCGAAAGGTTATTCCCTATATAACTATGGTCAGCTAATGTGTTTGGTCGGATCCTAAGGATCGACCAAATGGGTCGGGTTCGAAAGTATAAGCGGTTGTTTAGACCGCTTACCTTACGACCCCACATAAGCAATAAACCTAAAGTGACGAGCTAAACATGTTTAACGAGGTTTGAAAACAGGTTTGGTATCAAAACAAACGGTTTTGATACCTAAAACTAGTTTGGTTACAAAATACGCAAGAATACGTATTTTGGCCGAAACTACGACTCGTCACTAAGCCTAGATAACGTGGTAATCAGTAGGTATAGTCACAAGAGACTAAAACCATCGTGATTACGCTCACTTTATGAAGTTCAAACGAACTTCATGTTGACCATAAACTGGTCAGTGCAGAAAGTCAAACATAGTTTGACTTTCACGCTAAAACGCGTAAAAGAACGAAATAGGACTTACAACGGGTCCAAGAATGGAAGCTTTGATCCGAATATTCTCAGGTATGAAGTGATAACACATCAACTTAGAGAACAAATTCAGATCAAAGGTGTGAGTTTGAGAGTGAAGTGGGTGGGGGTATTTATAGATTTCATAGAACCGTTAAGATCGTTTCTTGAAACCCGAGCTTTGATCTAGGTCGTACACTTGCACCCATTGTTTTCTAAAACCATGGGAGCCCTTAATATGAGTCCATAGTATCATAAAAACCATTAAATACCAGCCCATAGGTTGCAAAACCATGGATTAAAACCATCAAAATCACAAAAATGGACCAAGTTCAATGTATCTGCCAGAAATTTCAAAAATGGTCCATGCACTTGTAAAACTTGAATTTTTTTGCACTTTTAAGCCCCGTTAACCCCATTTCAAGGCTCTAAAATAAAGTTAAAGTATAGGGAACTTAAAATATGCTCAAAAACATCTCGGATGTCGGTTCGTTTGGTCGTACGGTTGCGTTGTTCGGTTAATTACGACGGAAATCGTAATGAACGCAAAAACGATCCAAATTACGCGACGAATGGAATTTTATCATGCCAATCACTAAAATTAAATATTTTAATGATTACATAAATTTTGGATGTCCGGATGTATTCAGAACGTAAGATATGCGCGAAAATGCAAACTTATGCACTTTTGACGCTTTTAGTCTCTATTGATCAAATAAGTTTATTTTAGCATACCGAACCCTTCAAACCCTATTTCTAAGCTATGTAAAGGATATTTAGGGTATGTTTAACTTATGGTCATGTTTCGGAATGTTCGTTACAGTACGAATCGGCATACTTTCGCAGTTTGTCGAAATTAGTCCATGTAAGCGAATAAACTTGATTTCGCCACACCAAACCCTCCAAAACTTATTTCTAAGTTATGTAAAGGTTATTTAAGGTATGTTAAGCCTATTTCACTATTCCGGAGTGTTCGTTGCATTAAACTGGTTATATTTACGCATCAGTGTGCGTATAACCTTCCAGAAAGCGATTTAAAGCTTGAAATCGAACATGATATGATATGTGCAAATGATACACATATTTTTACAATTCCCAAGTATGAAACACAATATTTCATAAATTTGGTATTTGTTTGATGGTTGCAGAGGCACAGGTGTCACAAAGAAGAAGTAGGAAGTTGTTTATTTTATCTTGTATTGTCTTTTAATCAAGTCCCTGCGAGGACATTTTCCTTATTTTCAGTACCAAGTCCCTGCGTGGACTTATTTTCTATTTATGTAGCCCCTGCGTGGGCAGTGTGTTGTTTCAAGTCCCGTTTAGGGCATCGTTGTACTAGTTTCGTGGTTTAATGAAGTTATTTTCGATTTCTAAATATGTATTTTATTACATCATGCAATATCATTTCAAATTTGATTGTTTTGCCAAAGAAATTATTAGAGGTATAACCTAGCCAAAATATTAAATGGCTATAATGGTACAACCTTTTTAAGAAAATAACTCCCTTTTAACATCTGAAAACATGTTAACATTCCTGATTGTGCGGTACAGAAAACCACATAAGCTTCCAAATGTACTTGGACTTTCCAAGTCACTATCATAGCCTATACGATATATATGAATCATGGCTAATAAACATCAATATGATGTATACACCTAAAACATCCATTTGAGATGTATGCTTATAAGCAAAGGTGTAATAATGACAATGAAAGTTTTAATTTATAGACTTCTTGTCAAAAAGGCGATGAACTTTGTTCGACCCTTAAAGAAATCACTGATCCAAGAGATCAATGATCATAATCGTCCCTATGACAAAGCCTTTTGCGCTATCTAAATGTCCTTCGATACGAGCCTTGTGCTAAATTAAAATGTCTTTCATGACATTGACAGTTGTGATTTATATTCCCCTGTCTAATAAAATATAAAGAATTATATCTCATTGATTATTATTATTTTCTTAAAATGGTCTATATGGTTTAATAATACCATGACCATCTAATCATCAATATAATGATTTAGTGCATAATTTAAATATAACATTATTGTTTAATATAGTACCCAAATCATGGCTGGATCTGATGAAGTAAACAGTCATCCCGTGGGAGACAACCACAATACCAGGATCAATATCACTGTTGCTGAATTGCAAGCAATGATAACCACAGCAGTCACTCAGGCTGTGGATGATAATTTTAAGATTTCGAGTAATGTTCGGTCCAAAACTCATTCAAAGTCCCATTCTCATTCGCATACACAGAAGAAGAGTGAGTCCCAACTCTCGTCTAATCAGAAAAGTGAACCACAGAGGCAAGTTGTCCTCGAACCGACTCCCAGGTACACCAAGGGTTGTACCTATAAATACTTTGTCTCCTGTAAACCGAGGGATTTCACAGGAGAAAAGGGAGCGATAGACTGTATGAAGCGGTTAGATGAAATGGAGACTGTGATAGACATCAGTGGGTGTGCTAAAGAAGATATAGTGAAGTTTGTGTCTCAATCTTTCAAGGGCGATGCCCTTACATGGTGGAAGGCATTAGTGCAAGCCACTGGAAAGGTTCCTTTGTATAACCTTTCTTGGAACAAGTTTGTTGATTTGGTGAAGGACACTTATTGTCCTCAACATGAGGTTGAAAGAATAGAGACTGATTTCCTTACCCTGGTAATAAAGGACCTGGATTGTAGATCCTATGTGACTAGCTTCAACTCGATGTCGAGGCTTGTACCATACTTAGTTACCCCTGAACCCAAACGCATTGCGCGTTTCATCGGTGGTTTGGCCCCTGAAGTGAAAGGGAATGTTAAGGCTTCTAAGTGAGCCACATATAGATCTACTGTGGATCTATCTTTGTCCCTCACTCTTGATGTTGTGAGGAGTAGGGCAAAGAAAGCTACTGATGAAGGGAAAAGGAAGAGAAAGGAAGACAAGTTCCCTCAGTCAAACAAGAAGAATAAAGGGAACTTTAATTTCAAAAAGGGGCAGTCAAGTGATAAGCCCAGATGCAAAACCTGCAATAAGAGGCACTTTGGAAAGTGCAACAAAGACCCACAAGCTAAACCATGTGGGATTTGTAAAAAGAAAGGGCACAAATCTGTAGAGTGCCGGAACATTAAGGATGCAACCTGTTATGGTTGCAATGAAAAGGGGCACATCAAGACCAATTGCCCCAAGAATGTTAAGAAGCCCGAGGAGGCAAAGAAAACCAATGCAAGGGTTTTCCAAATGAATGCTAGGGAAGCGGTGAACGATGAGAACGTCATAACAGGTACCTTCCTCATTAATAATAATTATGCTAGAGTCTTATTTGATTCAGGTGCTGATAAGTCTTTTGTAGACCATAAGTTTTGTAAGTCACTGAATTTGCCTATTAAGACTCTAGACATAAAATATGAGGTAGAACTTGGCGATGGTATCTTAGAAACAGCTTCAACTCTTCTTGATGGATGCTTTATATCCATCAAGAATCATTATATCCCGCTATCCCTCTTGCCAATGAAATTGGTTGGGTTTGATATAGTTTTGGGCATGGATTGGTTGTCGCATAACCAAGCCCAAATTGCCTGTGATAAAAAGCTAGTTATTATCAAAACCTCTTCTGGTGAATCCGTCACTTTTCAAGGAGATACACAATACGGGTTGCCCAACAATGTGTATAATCTCAAGGTATCGCAGTGTTTAAAGAGCGGATGTGTCATCTACATGGCACAAGTGACTGTGAATGATCCGAAGCCTAAGATTGAAGACATCTTAATAATCTCTGAGTATCCTGATGTCTTTCCTGATGAGTTACCTGGACTACCTCCTGAGAGGCAGGTAGAGTTCAGGATAGACATTCTACTAGGAGCTGCACCTATTGCAAGAGCTCCTTATCGTCTAGCACCTACTGAAATGAAAGAGCTCAGCACTCAATTAGATGACTTACTGGAAAGGGGTTTTATACAACCTAGCTCTTCGCCTTGGGGAGCTCCAATATTATTTGTGAAAAAGAAGAATGGATCAATGCGCTTATGCATTGATTATCGTGAGCTAAATAAGGTAACGATCAAGAATCGTTATCCCTTACCAAGGATCGACGACTTATTTGATCAGCTCCAAGGAGCGAGTTTTTTCTCGAAGATTGTCACACCCCGATATTTCCACATATTACCAGTGGGCACGGCGGAGAGTATCGGGACGTAGTTGATATCATCATAGTCAATACACACAATATAATAGCACAGCGAAAGGCTTGGTGAATAAACTATTACAAACCATAATGTCTGAGTGTTCGAGTGAAAGAATATACAGACTGGAATGTAATAAGATCCACAAGCGGATCATAAACAAGTACAAGAAACAAAATAACAGACTTCAGGCATCTATGGATTTGCAAGATCCTCTTATGACTCCTAATAGCTCCAGCCTATTACGAGAGGTACCTGTCAAATCAGTCTTTAAGAAAATACGTCAGTTTACACTGGTAAATACAATTAACTGACTCTTTTGAAAACATTTATGAAAATTAATTTAAATGCACATGGCACAAATCCTTTATAACTTGGGACAATTATTTAAATATAATCTTGTATACAGATTTATATGTTTGTCTTACAATTGGGGCCGGTTGGAAGCCGGTCGCGATTAACCAACTCACCACTTATAGAACCCACAAAGGAGTTATCCCCAACATGTGGGTTTATATTTTAGCATTTGCATCTGTCAAGTGTATGCCTACACCCCGTGCATAGGTCGTGGCCATTTTCAAATGAAATGAGCCGAGGATATCCAGGACACGGTCGAATTAACCCCCAATGTTTATGTTATCAAACAAAACATATTAAAACGGGTTATGTAATTTATTAATCATAATCCGATTAAATGATTTCATACCCGACCAAGTGGTATTATTATAATACCATATCCCAAGCCCGTATAAGGGAAAATAAGTTAAAAGTATTTACCTGATTCTAGCAGTAAAATCCTAAAGCTTTTTGAAGGCACCTTCTACCGGAAGCTATTTAATCTGCATAGAAGGTTTATTAACCTATTAGGATGCTAACGGGTCTTTAATTTAGTCAAGGACTTAGACCGGCTAGCTAGAAGGAAACCTTACAGTTCTAAACGCTAGATTAAGCGAAGACCGGAATAGAATGTGGTTTAGACCCGACAAGCTTGGATACTTGTATAATATGGGTAAACCAAACACATTCTGGAAATTGAGGATTTAATGATAAGGTTTGACCCGTTTCGGCTATTTTATGTAAACTAGTCACATAAGCCGATCCGAACCCGTAAACGCGTAACGGGTAACTAAATAAATTATATACAGGTCTTAATCATTATTATGCTCAAAATATGTTAATACATCAGTAAGATGTTAACATATATGCCCAAAAAGTAATTTAAACCAAAATAAGTCAAACAAGGGTATTTTGGTAATTTTAATGTCCATAAAAGAGTTTAAATGTGAAACTGAGTTTCAGGTCTGATTTAATTAGTAAAAATATGTATTTTTATAAGTTATATCAGTAGGGTATTATATATGTGTGAAATTTATCTTATATGATCCAACTATGCACCGTAGGGGCATTTTGGTAATTTCACATAGGCTTTAAAGGTCAAAATAGACTTCTGAGTTTAAAAACTTTGGTTTACTGTATAATTATATAAATTAGCTTAAAACATCAGTGGGTAATAATTTTTATATGTCAAATATAGTTTTCACTCAAACTATGTGCTAAAAACGCTTAAAAGTCGGTTTTAAGGGATATTTGGGTTAAAACAGAAAATCTGAGTTTTTGATCAGTTTATAAGGTTCAAAATACTTTATTTATCATGTAGAATCAGTAGCAAAAGGTTTGGCATTAAAAAGTTATGTAAAACTCATTTTATGCATAAAAAGGGTAAAACCGACAATTACCGAATTCAAGCTATAATCCTATGTTATGCTCAGCCTAAAAATAAATAAAAATCTTCAAAAATCCCAAAATATTATTTTACATCAGTAGGTAAAAAGTTTGATATCAAAAATCGGGTTTAGATAGGCTTTATGCTAATTACGCCATTTAAATAATAAAAAGCTCCTTAATTACGCTATTGAGCATAACTCCTATCCTAGACCTCAAATTGATGTCAAATTTTCGGGACATGTGTAAATATAAGTAGCAAAGGTGTTAGTCCATTCATATTGCTAAAAATCTCAGTTGTGTGTCAAAAGGGCGTTTATGGCATTTTTAAGCATAATTACGATCAAGTGCATATAATTCAAACCATTAGGAACCATGCAATATAACTCCAAAGGGTTATACTACTAAGTAATGTGGTCTTAATGGAAGCTTAAAACATGGGAGAATTAAGCTTAAATGGGTCAGAACTGAAAGTCAAAGCAAAAGTCAAGCTTTTGCGACTTTCGGCTATAAACTGACCTTAGACTATTAATTGCCGAGATAGGACTGTTAAAACATGATTTAATATTAATTACCAAGTCATTAGAATGTTAAAATATAATTTAGAACCTCTGATTTATTAATTTTAGTCATTTTTAAACATTCTGTCCAGTTTGACTTTTTGTCAAACTACTTTGACCCGACAATTGACCAGTCAAACAAGATAATTAGGAGGTGCCCTTTTTGGGGTTAGTCACCTACCTTAATATGGTCCCATAACCACTTTCAATTTGATCAGTGGCTGGTCCATATGTAATTAAAACGAAAGTCAAACTTAATTTGCGATAAGTTTGACTTTAGAGTAATTAATCTAATTAAAACGACTAAACAAGTAATTAGAGGCTTACTAAAGGTCCTAGCTGTCTTTTCAACACTTGATAATCTTCTCCTTGTCCTTAGCTAGCTCCAGAAGTTGTAGAATGGAAAAATGGTTGCAAGTGAGCATAGGAGCTCAAGAACTAATGTCCTTATATACTACTTTGCATGATCATGGATCAATTACATCTGTTATGGGGCATTATAGGATCACCCCAGGTGTCCTAGTTGATGAAATAAACCAACATATAGCTCCCTAGGTCAATACAATCTAGACTAAGGCAGTGTAACAGCTTAAACTCGCACCTGGCAAGACTTTTCTGATCTGGGCATGCTGAGGCGGGCCGCGTAAGCCATAAAGGAGGCTTACGCGGGCCGCGTGGGCCGGCTGAACTGCTAAAACAAGTTTTAAAGCTGGCAGTTTTAGTCCCTGGTCGTTTTTAACCCTTTTTAACCTCATTGTTGACATGTAGGGCCCTTGTAGTCAGTGTGCTGAAGCTCAAGGATGTATAAACTAACTTCGTTAGGCTACAGTTCGTTAAATATCACTATGAAAGCAAGTTTCATCAAGTTGACACTTATAGCCCAAAGTCTTGAAAACATGCTTAACGACATCGAAACCATGTGAAATTTATACCACTTATTCTTAAAAGTATATTTGAATGTTTCGAAGCCTCGGTTTCGTTAAAAGGTCACTCAGAGGTCAGAATCGACATGCTGACACGTTTAACCCTTTTAATTTAATAATCTTCCGATTATTTTCATAAACGGCTTCTTATATCCAATCAATCACTCGTTTAAGAATATATTCATCATGTATGGTCATTCAGAGGCACAAGTTTGGCATGTTGACACTTTTAGTCCCTGTGGTTTCATAGTTTCACAGTTTGACAACTTTGGTCCTTCAAACTCAATCTTTCACACCTTTAGAGTTTAGGACACGTGTCTTTACATAATTGGACACGTTTTTACGTGGTGTTACATCCTTACCCCCTTAGAAGAAATCTCGACCCCGAGATTTACTGGAATAAGTGAGGGTACTTTTGTCGCATAGTGGACTCAACTTCCCACGTATATTCGGGACCTCTACGGGCGTCCCATTTGACCTTTACTATAGGTACGTGCTTTCTTCGGAGCTTTTTAACCTGACGATCCTCAATCGATATAGGTCTTTCAACAAATCTTAGGCTTTCATCAACCTGTACGTCTTTATGAGACATGGCTAGCGATTCATCGGCTAGGCATTTCTTGAGATTACAAATGTGGAACACATTATGAATTCCACTCAGCTCCTCTGGCAAGTTTAGCTTATAAGCTACACTGCCGACACATTCGATAATCTCGAATGGTCCAATATACCTAGGGCTTAACTTGCCTTTTTTACCAAAACGCATCACACCCATCCAGGGTGATACTTTTAGTAAGACTTTGTCACCAACCTCAAACTTTAGAGGTTTTCGTCTCTTGTCAGCATAACTTTTCTGCCTATCCCTGGCAGCCTTCAGGCGATCACGAATTTGGACAATCTTATCCGTTGTTTCAAGGACTATATCAGGTCCTGATAACTGAGCTTCTCCTACTTCTGCCCAGCAAACAGGCGTTCTGCATTTCCTACCATATAATGCCTCAAAAGGCGCAGCCTGAATGCTTGTATGGTAACTATTGTTATAGGAGAACTCTATCAATGGTAGGTGGTCATCCCAACTACCACCTAAATCAATAACACATGCTCGAAGCATGTCTTCTAAAGTTTGAATTGTACGCTCACTCTGTCCATCAGTCTGAGGATGGTAAGCAGTACTAAAATTCAAACTCGTACCCAGGGATTGTTGGAAACTTTTCCAAAAGTGCGAGGTGTATCTAGTATCCCTATCAGAGATAATAGATACCGGTACGCCATGAAGAGCTACAATCTTATCTACATACAACTGGGCTAATTTATCGGAGCTATGAGTCTCCTTGATGGGCAAGAAATGTGCTGACTTTGTCAGTCTATCAACTATAACCCATATGGTGTTATTTCTGTGCCTTGTTTTAGGTAACTTGGTTATAAAATCCATAGTTACCATTTCCCACTTCCATGTGGGAAGTTCTGGCTGTTGCAACAGGCCCGATGGATTTTGATGTTCAGCTTTAATCTGAGCACAAGTCAAGCACTTAGCTACATGGGTGGCAATAGATTTCTTCAATCCTATCCACCAATAATTAGCTTTCAAATCTTGATACATCTTGTCACCTCCCGGGTGAACTGAGTACTTGGAGTTGTGGGCTTCCTGGAGGATTATATCTCGAAGTCCTCCTTGAATAGGAACCCAAATCCTTCCGTTCATTCTGAGAATTCCATCCTTCCCAGGTGCTAACTGTTTAGCAGTTATACCTAACTTTTCATTTGGAAGGTTAACTTCCAAAACTGTATCCTTCTGTGCAGCTAATAGTCTTTCATTCAGACTATTCTTCAACTCAATGCTCTTGGCATTGATCCTAATTGGTTTAACTCTTTCCTTTCGGCTTAGAGCATCAGCGACCACGTTCGCTTTACCTGGATGGTAGCGAATTTCGCAATCGTAGTCATTTAAGGTTTCTATCCAACGGCGTTGTCTCATATTGAGCTCTTTTTTATTGAACAAATGTTGGAGACTTTTGTGATCAGAAAAGATCACGCATTTAGTTCCATACAAATAATGTCTCCATAACTTTAGTGCGAATACAACGACACCCAACTCCAAATCATGGGTGGTGTAATTCTTCTCATGCACTTTTAATTGTCGTGATGCATAGGCAATCACCTTGCCTCGCTGCATAAGCACACAACCCATACCGGTGTGTGAAGCATCACAGTATACGACAAACTCTTCAATTCCATCAGGTAAGGTTAGCACTGGAGCATTGCTCAATTTCTTCTTAAGAATCTCAAAGGATTCTTGTTGTTTTGGACCCCAATCAAACTTAACATTCTTACGGGTCAAAGAAGTTAATGGTGCAGCTATTCTTGAGAAGTTCTCAATGAATCTTCTATAATATCCAGCTAGACCCAGAAAGCTACGAATTTCGGTTGGAGTCTTGGGTGCTTCCCAATTCATTACGGCTTCAACCTTAGCGGGATCTACTTGGATACCTTGCTCACTGACAACATGTCCAAGGAACTGGACTTCACGAAGCCAGAATTCACATTTGAAGAATTTAGCGTACATTTTCTCTTGTTGCAGTAATCCTAAGATGCATCGAAGGTGCTTCTCATGATCGTCTTGATTACGAGAATAGATAAGTATGTCATCTATGAAGACGATGACAAACTTATCTAAGTATGGTTTGCAGACTCTATTCATGAGGTCCATGAATGCTGCTGTTGCATTAGTGAGCCCAAAAGGCATCACTAAAAACTCGTAATGTCCATATCTTGTTCTGAATGCCGTCTTAGGCACATCTTCAGTCCTAAACTTGAGTTGATGATACCCAGATTTCAAATCAATCTTCAAGAAGAAGCTCGCTCCTTGGAGCTGATCAAATAAGTCGTCGATCCTGGGTAAAGTATAACGATTCTTAATCGTTACTTTGTTTAGCTCACGATAATCAATGCATAGGCGCATTGATCCGTCCTTCTTTTTCACAAATAATATTGGAGCTCCCCAAGGCGAAGAGCTAGGTTGTATAAAACCTTTTTCCAATAAGTCATCTAATTGAGTCCTGAGTTCTTTCATTTCAGTAGGTGCTAGACGATAAGGAGCTCGTGCAATAGGTGTAGCTCTTGGAAGAATGTCTATCCTGAACTCTACTTTCCTCTCAGGAGGTAATCCAGGTAACTCATCAGGAAAGACATCAGGATACTCAGAGATGATTGGGATGTCTTCAATCTTAGGTTTCGGATCATTCACAGTCACTTGTGCCATGTAAATGACACATCCGCTCTTTAAACACTGTGATACTTTGAGAATAGACACATTGTTGGGCAACCCGTATTGTGTATCTCCTTGAATAGTGACAGATTCACCAGAATGGGTTTTGATAATAACTAGCTTTTTATCACAGGCAATTTGGGCTTGGTTATGCGACAACCAATCCATGCCCAAAACTATATAAAACCCAGCCAACTTCATTGGCAAGAAAGATAGCGGGATAGAATGATTCTTGATGGATATAAAGCATCCATCAAGCAAAGTTGAAGCTGTTTCTAAGGTACCATCGGCAAGTTCTACCTCATATTTTATGTCTAGAGTCTTAATAGGCAAATTCAGTGACTTACAAAACTTATGGTCTACAAAAGACTTATCAGCACCTGAATCAAATAAGACTCTAGCATAATTATTATTAATGAGGAAGGTACCTGTTATGACGTTCTCGTCGTTCACCACTTCCCTAGCATTCATTTGGAAAACCCTTGCATTGGTTTTCTTTGCTTCCTCGGGCTTCTTAGCATTCTTGGGGCAATTGGTTTTAATGTGCCCTTTTTCATTGCAACCGTAACAGGTTGCATCCTTAATATTCCGGCACTCTACAGATTTGTGCCCTTTCTTTTTGCAGATCCCACATGGTTTGGCTTGTGGGTCCTGGTTGCACTTCCCAAAGTGCCTCTTATTGCAGGTTTTGCATCTGGGCTTTTCACTTGACTGCCCTTTCTTGGAATTAAAGTTCCATTTTCCTTTCTTGTTCGACTAAGGAGACTTATCTTCCTCTCTCTTCCTCTTCCCATCACCAGTGGTTTTCTTTGCCCTACCCCTCATAACATCCAAAGTGAGGGACAAAGATAGATCCACAGCAGATCTATAAGTGGTTGGCTTATAGGCCTTAACGTTCCCTTTTACTTCAGGAGCCAAACCACTGATGAAACGCGCAATGCGTTTGGGTTCAGGAGTGACTAAATACGGTACCAACCTTGACATTGAATTGAAACTAGTCACATAGGATCTACAATCCAGATCCTTCATCACTAAGGTGAGGAAACCAGTCTCTATCCGTTCGACTTCATGCTGAGGGCAATAGGTTTCCTTAACTAAATCAACAAACTTGTTCCATGATAGATTGTACAAAGGAACCTTCCCGGTGGCTTGCACTAATGCTTTCCACCAAGTGAGGGCATCGCCCTTGAAGGATTGTGATACAAACTTCACTATATCCTCTTTAGCACATCCGCTTATGTCTATCACAGTTTCCATCTTGTCCAACCATTTCATGCAATCGATTGCTCCCTTTTCTCCTGTAAAATCCCTCGGTTTACAGGAGACAAA
Source organism: Helianthus tuberosus (assembly GCA_030545235.1). Classification (NCBI taxonomy): domain Eukaryota; kingdom Viridiplantae; phylum Streptophyta; class Magnoliopsida; order Asterales; family Asteraceae; genus Helianthus; species Helianthus tuberosus. The sequence goes on from CM060407.1 coordinate 39,878,080, forward strand.
GTACTTATAGGTACAACCCTTGGTGTACCTGGGAGTCGGCTCGAGGAAGATTTGCCTCTTCGGCTCACTACCCTGACTAGATGAGTGCTGAGACTCACTTTTCTTATGAGTATGGGTTTGAGAATGGGATCTTGAATGAGTTTGAGACCGAACAATACTTGGCTCTTTAAATTTAGCATCCACAGCCTGAGCGACTGCTGTGGTTATCATTTCTTGCAGTTCGGCACCAGTGATATTAATCCTGGTGTTGTTTCCTTCTGTGGGATGACTGTTTGCTTCATCTGAGCCAACCATTTTCGAATACTATATCAAACAGTAATGATATATTTAAATTATGCAATAAATCATCATATTAATGATTAGATGGTCATGGTATTATTAAACCATTTAGACCATTTTAAGAAAATAGTAATGGTCAAAGAGATATAATTCTTTATATTTTTATTAGACAGGGGAATGTAAATCACACTGTCAATGTCATAAGGACATATTTATATTACACAAAGCTCGTCTCGAAGGACATTTAGATGGCACAAAGCCTTGTCACAAGGACGATTAAAATCATTGATTTCTTTAAGGGTCGAACAAAGTTCATCGCCTTTTTTACAAGAAGTTTATAAATTTAAAACTTTCATTGTCATTATTACACCTTTGCTTATAAGCATACATCTCTAATGGATGTTGTGGTGTATACATCATATTGATGTTTATTAGCCATGATTCATGTTGATCATATAGGCTATAATAGTGACTTGGAAAAGTCCAAGTACATAGGAATATTGTGTGGTTTCTTGTACCGCACAATTTAGGATTGTTAACATGTTTTCAGATGTTAACAGAGAGTTATTATCTTAAAAAGGTTGTACCATCATAGCCATTTACTATTTTGGCTAGGTTGTACCTTTAAGAAATTTGTTGGCAGATCAATAAATTTGAAATGATATTGCATGATGTAATAAAAATACATATTTAAAATCGAAAATAACTTCATTAAACCATGAAACGAGTACAACATTGCCCAAAAAGGGACTTGAGGAAGACAACACAACTGCCCACGCAGGGGCTACTGAAACAGAAAGTAAGTCCACGCAGGGACTTGGTACTTTAAAATAAATAAACGTCCTCGCAGGGACTTATTGAAATACAACATGAACAACAATTTCCTACTTCTTCTTGCCCTTAAGAAGGTTCATAAGTGTTAGTGCAGTGTGTCTATCGCCTCCGTCAATCTTAACCGTAGCAGAAACAGAAGAATTCTAGCATTTTATTGTAATATCTAGTAATAAAGGGCAAGGTGGCAAACTTGTAAATAAGGAGAAATCCTTATAATCCTTAGCCTATAAATAGGGAGTTAGAGTGTTAGAGTTAAGACTTTTGCTCATTTGGTGGTTTAGAGAGATAATCTTAGAGAGAGAAAGTCTAGAGAGAGAAAGTTCTCAACGTGATTTCTGGAGCTTGTACACGTCATACGGATCTATTGAATCACGTCATTAGTACGTTTTTGTGTGTTCGGTCACGATCGTGTACGGATTCCGCACGTTCACGAGTCGGTTCGCAATCGAAACGGATCAAACCGGGACCCACAATTGGTATCAGAGCAGGAGCTCGGTTGCGAGATCAAACATACAATTACGCACTCAATTTCAGCAGATTCAGAGCGAAAAATCATTCAGATTTATCGAATTTCTCATATTTTTCATCCTTTCACGTTTTCTCTGAATTTTGCAAAATTGACAGGGATTTTACGGTTAAAATCGGCTGATTTTTTGATATGATGAGCGAAAACAACTGATCATTAAGCCTATAAATTTTCAAAATCAAATTCTTTACCGTTTGTGAGAAAATTAGATTTTTGTGATGCGAAAATGATAAAAGTTGCTGCTGTTGTTCCTGATGTTAACCGCACGGATTGCCATCCGTGCGTATGACCATCCGCGTTGACTGATTGTTGACCTATACGTGCGGTTGAGTCACACGCACGCACAACTATCCGCTTTGACTATTTGTTGACCTGTACGCACGGATAGCAATACGCGTCACAATATACTATCTGACTTTAGTCAACATTGTTATTTTGTCAGTCAAAGTGGTGAACATAATTGTTTTGCATGTGATATTCTTTACTGCAGATAGTTCTCATAATTGTTGTCACGTGATTGTTTAAGAGTAAAGAGCATGTGATAAGTGTCATGTGATAAGTGCATATCAATACATGAGTTGTGTCACCCGTGCGGATAACATCATCATTTCCCACCCGCACGGACAACAATACGTGTCATAGCAACCCACCCGCACGGATTACTTTCAGCCATACGTGTTGACTTGTTGACTTGCCATACGCACGGACAACTTGTCAGCGCGGATAACATCATCACCCGTGCGGATAACATCTCCGGATCCCCACCCGCGCGGATCACCACCCGTGCGTATCACCACCCGTGCAGATAACATCACCCGGATCCCCATCCGCACGCACAACAATCCGTGTTGATTTTTATTTGACCATACGGGCGAATAACTTGTACGCACGGACAGCAATTCGTGTCATAACAATCTGCGTCATAGCAATTCGTGTCAAAGCACATCACTTGTTCATACAACTTAGTCAACATTTTCAACTTTAGTCAGTCATCAATTATCAACTTTCATTGATAAAATACTATATACATCACGTGAACAACTGATTACATTTTTCAATACATTGCATGTGATACTATGTGAGAAAGTCAAATAAAGTTGAGATATATTCTGAGTTAATTCGGTGAGCATGTGATCATGTGATTATAACTTGAAGAGGTCCAATTGAAATCAATTAATGTCAGTCCATGTGCATATGTTTCGAGTAAAACAATAACAATCTTGATCATTTCAAAGTTGTCGGCCACTTATTTGTTTGTTGAAATTAGACTTTCACGTGAAGGTTATTGTTAGGTTGCAAGTAAGATTGTCGTTCATTGTTGTGGTCAAAGAAGTCAACAGGCTACCCGTTCGGACAACAATTTTGTCTTTTTGTGCCACGTCACATACTTTCACATATTCACTTTGTTTTTAAACTGAGTGTTTGTTTGCTTGCAGGTAATTCAAGGATATAAAATCATGGCAAAATCAGAACCTGTTCCTTTTAAAGATAACAGAACTGAAGAACAGAAGTATGGTTACAGAAAGATGAAAGCTCAAACCAGAATGATCAGAATATCTGGTATCTATCTTGAAGCAAAAAGAGCGAAGAGATGGGATCCAGACAGAGAATGTTATCTCGACCACATGGGAAACATTGCCATTGACCACAAAACCCTCGATCTTGAAACCATAATTCAACAAATTGCTGAAGAAGATGAGTATTGGCAGAAGAAATGGTGGGGAAACGGAGAGGAAAAAGAAAAAGAAAAGGATGAAACTTCAAAATGTGAAGTTGTGTGCTCAAAATGTGACAAATCTGCAGAAGACAATGTTAAACTCTTAAAAGATGTGGAGAGTTTGACATTGGAAATCAAAAAGCAAAAATCTGAGAATGTTAAACTGTTAAATGACTTGAACAGTTTGACATTAGAAAACAAGGTTTTGAAAGAAAAAGAAAAAGGTTTTGAAAATGAAAAATTGGAAATTGAAAAAGATTTTGAGAATAAGCTAAACACTTTAGAACATGAAAAAGTGTTTTGGGCAAAATTAGAAAATAAGGCTTTAAAAGATAGAGAAATAGTTTTTGATAATAGAATAAAAGTTTTGGAAAATGAAAATTCTGTTTTTCAAGATAAAATCAAAAGTTTTGAAAATGAAAAATTAAAGATTGAAAAAGATTTTCAAAGTCAAATAAAGATTCTTGAAGATGGGAGATCTGTTTTTAGCAAGAACAATATTGAAAAGCAAAAGGTAATAAATTCTCATCGTCAGACTATTATTCGACTTGAAAAAGAAGCTGAAGGTGATAGAAAGAAAATCAAAAATTTAGAGAATAAATTGAAAAGTTTTGTGACTTCTGCATCATATGTTTGTCCAAAACCGATCAATTCAGTTCCAATAAGTGACAATGTCACAAATTTTGACAAAGTCAAAATTGAAGATTGTGATGATAAATCTGATGATGAAAAAGAAAAAGAAGAAAAAAGAAAAACATTTTTGAAATTAAATGAAATGTTTAAAAATACTGTTTTACATTCTACTGAGAAAGGTGAATGCTCAACGCAAAAACCTGTAAAGAAGAATGTGGAACAGAAACAAAACGATAAAAAATTGAAAAATTTTCAAAAAGAAAATAAAGGCTCATCAGTTAAGTCATCCAATCATTATGAAAAACCACAAAAATTTAAAAATCAAAACTCACAAAAAGTTGGTAATCAGTGGTGCAGGTTTGACCACAGTGCTCAAATGCCAAATCAAGGATACAAGAGGAGACATGAGTACCACAAGGCAAATCAATGCTATGATCTAAGTGTGTGGTATGAAGACGGTATTTGGTATGAAGGTAGTGAAAGGTATGATAACAGAGTGTGTTACACTTGTGGCTATCAAGGACACATTTTTGTTAACTGCCAAAGTCAGAGAATCGAAACGAGAAGGTGCTATGAATGCCAAATCAGAGGACATATTGCAAGAGATTGCCCAATGAGATCAAAGGGAAGATCGAGGGCTGAATCTCAGAAAATGGCAAAGAAACCAGTCAATGTCAAGCCTAAAGAACAGAAAGTTCAAGAACCGAAAGTTCAAGAACCAAAAGTTCAAGAACAGAAAGTTCAAGAAAAGAAAGTAAAGCTTTCACAAGGGCAAAAAGACAAACTGAGGAAGAAAAGAAAGAAGGCGAGAGAATATCTCGAGAGAATTTTGTCCTTGGATACAACTGGTAAAACAGATAAAAGTTCTGATAAATCGTCTTATCCACCAAAGAATGACAAAACAAGCAAAACGGATTCATCAGATACAAATCTGAGGACGAAAGAGGGAAAGAAGAAGAATAAAGTTTGTGGCAATGAATCTGTTTCTTCGGAAACAAAGGAGCCACATGTCGGCGATGAATCTGGCTCATCAAAGTCAGACAAGCCATATTCAGGCAATGATTCTGACTTGTCAAAGTTAGAAGAGCCACGATCAGGCAATGATTCTGGTTTGTCAAAACCAGAAGAGCCATCTGTTGAGGTAAAAACTGTCAAACCCAAGGCTGGTCAGGCTTGGGTGAATCTGTTTAAATGAAAAACCTGACTTGCCGGAGTTCCCAGGTTGGTAAGTGTGGAACAGGAATCGGCATATTTCTTGAGAAATTCACAGGTTGGTAACTGTGATATTTCGAATCACAAAAGACTAATCAAGGACATTAAGTTGTACTTGATTTATCTTTCCGATAAGTGGATAAAGGTAAACAATGTGATGAAACCCCGAATTTGTGAAAAGACAAACAAAACTAATTTTCCGGAAAAACCATTTTGATTAAAACAAACTTAAGTGTTTTGAAATCTAAATGGGAAAATAGTTTGTTGTCAGGGGGAGTTCTGATTGTTTATGCCAAGTGAATGGCGAATTGAAGCGATTTGATATCAGTTTGTCACGTTTCTTGTATAGTTTGTTTTCAAATTTTCTCAGAAAATCAAAGTTGAAACATATTTTGATTTTAGGGGGAGAAAATTTTTTTTTAAAAAAAAAGAAAATTTGAAAAAGCCAAAAACATTGAAAATTCAAAATGAGTTTTGTTGAGAATAAGAGGAAATGATAGTAAATCAGTGGACTATCACAACATGCTAAAGAAATGAAATGTCAAATGTGATAAACGATCTCACTAAAGATGTGATGATAGGCTCAGCTAGACTAGTAGATTTGTGATAACGATACAAACATAAATGAAAAAGCCTAGTTCTAGTGGAAAACATGGTTGAAAGCATAGTACTTAGTTTTGTCCTTCTTGACTGTGTGCCTGCTCGGTAATCGCTGATTGTCGAAAGACATAAAACCGGTTAAGTCTGTGAACTTTCACAACTTTGCTGAAAAGTCGCTGTGATTGTGCATTTTATTTTGCAAAGATTTAAACTTGTTTGATTTCTTTATTTTGTTTAAGCATTGGACATCCTCTGCGTATACGTGAGTATCGACCTGGATGTTATTGCCTAAACGTTCTGCTTTATTTTCTTTGGTGTTTCGTTTAAGCTTTGGACCTCCTCTGCGTATACGAGAGTATCGACCTGGTGGTTAAAGCTTAAACAACTTCAACTTATTTTTATTTTCTTATTTTGTTTAAACATTGGACTTTCTCTGCGTATACGGAAGTATCGACCTGATTGTTAATGTTTAAACATTCTGCTTTGTTTTTTGCACATATCACAGTTGATGAAAGTTTAAAGGCATTACTTGAGTTAGTGTATTGCATGATGAGGGGATATGCTGAGATCGTGGGGTCCATAAGAATTTAGTGCAAAATTAATATACCTTAACGTATCGGTAAGCATTTCGAAAGTTTATAGTTTGAGTTTAAGAGGACAACTATATCGTCAATCTATGTGAATCGTTTAGAACTTAAAATGATTAAAGCTTAACGGTGCTAGTGATTTGTCTCAAAAACTGATATGATCCTCTTACACAAACTCACAAAAATATTGTTTGTATATATTTCTTTACTGCATTTCTTTAAACTCAAAATCCAAAAAGATTTTAGTGTGTTTTAGCATAAAGTTTTGAAAAATATAAAAAGATTTTCGACAACTGATGTTGGAAAGCTGGTTTTCAAAATTCCAAGTGCTAAACATGATGAACTATACTGGGTTGGGAGTGTTTGTTGAGAAATTTTGAATGTTAAATACAAATGTTTTGAAAGATTGTGTGATTAGTTAATCAAGGTCATTCATTTGAACTTGATGTAACTATATAGATTGATGAATGAATGATTTCTACCAGTAAGTTTTCTTAAATCTAAATGTTTATAAATTTGTGAAACATATGTTATGGGTAGAGGATTTGCAGGTTAACCAGGTTTCAAATCCTGAGCAGATGCAGAATAGAGCCAGGAATTGATCCTGAACTTGTGAACATGTGAAGGCCAGACTACGATCCCGACAGCTGAGTCTAAGGGGGAGTCTGAAGACGAGCTCAAACGCAAGAGGAAGCGTGGATTCAAAGAGCCAGATAACTATCTTGAAGGAGCTTGTATTCGAAAAGCCAGGTGTCGATCCCAAAGCACGGAAGCTTGACGAAAGGGGGAGCCTGAAGAAAGAGTTTACTGAAAGGGGGAGCTAAAGCTCAAGACAGATCCACCGGGGTTCTGTTCAAGAAAGAGGGAGTCTATGTTACAGAAGAGATGATAAAACTTCAAGAAGACTCAGAGAGAGAGAGAGAAACAAGTCGCTACGAGTTTGACTACAGATTGACCGCGGCAATATCCAAGGGGGAGTCTGTTAGTGCAGTGCGTCTATCGCCTCCGTCAATCTTAACCGTAGCAGAAACAGAAGAATTCTAGCATTTTATTGTAATATCTAGTAATAAAGGGCAAGGTGGCAAACTTGTAACTAAGGAGAAATCCTTATAATCCTTAGCCTATAAATAGGGAGTTAGAGTGTTAGAGTTAAGACTTTTGCTCATTTGGTGGTTTAGAGAGATAATCTTAGAGAGATAAAGTCTAGAGAGAGAAAGTTCTCAACGTGATTTCCGGAGCTTGTACACGTCATACGGATCTATTGAATCACGTCATTAGTACGTTTTTGTGTGTTCGGTCACGATCGTGTACGAATTGCGCACGTTCACGAGTCGGTTCGCAATCGAAACGGATCAAACCGGGACCTACAATAAGACCTTTGACAAAACCATTGTGCTTCTTTTTAGTTTCATGAGCTTCATGTTCAACCCAGTCTAGCCTCTGTAAAATCTCTTGAGTTTGTTCCTGATGGTGAGGAGGAGGTTGCTGGTATGGTGGGTATTGGTATCCCTGCACCGAATATCCAGTTGGGTAAACTGGAGGGTAAGAAGAAGGATAAAGTGCATTGTAATGAGCAGCTGCTAGGTATGGGTCATGGTTTCCATAATCAGATGGGTATCTAGACGGACTATACCCAGATGATCCTGGGTATGTCGGGATCGGGTTGTCAAAACCCAACGGTGCCTGCAGTGGTGCATGAGAAACTGGTGGAAGGTTGTCTTCCGACACCGTGTGTGAGGGTCCGCCCAACTGTGGGTCCTCTGGGATAGGAGGGTAAGAACTTGAGCCATGAGGAGATGCAAACTGTGGTCCCCCACGTACAGACATTCTAGCATTTCTCCTTCGCCTTGGCGGCTCGGGAGGCTGTTGAGGTGGTTCCTCAACTGGTAACGGTGGTGGGGTAACAACTTAGAGCTGGGGTTCAACTAAGGGAGGTTGGGCTGGGGAGTTATGGTATGAAGGTGTAAAGAACCAATCATACTGAGCCATCCTCTCTTGAAATGAGTCGGGCCCATGGTACGGTGATCCCTGAAATGGGGAACCGCTTGAGACGCTTATTGGGTGGCCTGGTGTTCCTGTTTGCAATTCTGGGTCCGGGTCATCGTCCATCTCCATTTCCTGAGAAAAGTGATCCTCAGGCCCCAAAGGGTTATAGCCCAAAAAGTTGTTAACATAATCATTCGGATTAAATTGTGCGGGAGAGTAAGTAGAATCTGAATGATGAAAAGGATGAGATTGAAAGGAGTGGTGTGATTGGTTTGAGTGATGAGTTCCCTGCGAAAGAGGGGGATGTTGGGGTTCGATAGGAATGGGCAACCCAAAGTTAGGAGGGTCAGATGGTGAGGATCCCAGCGAGACAGAATGTCTTGCTGGTTCGAAGCTATGGCTCCAATTATCCCTTAAGTCGGAGCCGGAAAGCGAATCGGATGGTGTACGTCTGTGGGAGGGTCCTGCGTTGCCAGACGGTCCTCCACGCATTGGTCCTTTACCTTTTCCTCTTACTCTTGGTGGCATTCTTCCAAGTGGTAACCTGTCAAAACAAGTAACTAAAATAAAACAATAAAAGGAAAGGTTAAGAGTAAAATCCTAGGTCATTTGCCTAGACTCGAGAGTCTAAGGAATGTGCTTATTGTGTCATTGAGATTAAACACAAAAGGTTAGTGTTTAATTCACTCAATGTTGGCTCTGATACCAACCTGTCATACCCCGATATTTCCACATATTACCGGTGGGCCCGGCGGGGAGTATCGTGACGTAGTTGATATCATCAGAGTCAATACACACAATATAATAGCACAACGGAAGGCTTGGTGAATAAACTATTACAAACCATAATGTCTGAGTGTTCGAGTGAAAGAATATACAGACTGGAATGTAATAAGATCCACAGGCGGATCATAAACAAGTACAAGAAACAAAATAACAGACTTCAGGCATCTATGGATTTGCAAGATCCTCTTATGACACCTAATAGCTCCAGCCTATTACGAGAGGTACCTGTCAAATCAGTCTTTAAGAAAATACGTCAGTTTACACTGGTAAATACAATTAACTGACTCTTTTGAAAACATTTATGAAAATTAATTTAAATGCACATGGCACAAATCCTTTATAACTTGGGACAATTATTTAAATATAATCTTGTATACAGATTTATATGTTTGTCTTACAATTGGGGCCGGTTGGAAGCCGGTCGTGATTAACCAACTCACCACTTATAGAACCCACAAAGGAGTTATCCCCAACATGTGGGTTTATATTTTAGCATTTGCATCTGTCAGGTGTATGCCTACACCCCGTGCATAGGTCGTGGCCATTTTCAAATGAAATGAGCCGAGGATATCCAGGACACGGTCGAATTAACCCCCAATGTTTATGTTATCAAACAAAACAGATTAAAACGGGTTATGTAATTTATTAATCAAAATCCGATTAAATGATTTCATACCCGACCAAGTGGTATTATTATAATACCATATCCCAAGCCCGTATAAGGGAAAATAAGTTAAAAGTATTTACCTGATGCTAGCAGTAAAATCCTAAAGCTTTTTGAAGGCACCTTCTACCGGAAGCTATTTAATCTGTATAGAAGGTTTATTAACCTATTAGGATGCTAACGGGTCTTTAATTTAGTCAAGGACTTAGACCGGCTAGCTAGAAGGAAACCTTACGGTTCTAAACGCTAGATTAAGCGAAGACTGGAATAGAATGTGGTTTAGACCCGACAAGCTTGGATACTTGTATAATATGGGTAAACCAAACACATTCTGGAAATTGAGGATTTAATGATAAGGTTTGACCCGTTTCGGCTATTTTATGTAAACTAGTCGCATAAGCCGATCCGAACGTGTGAACGCGTAACGGATAACTAAATAAATTATATACAGGTCTTAATCATTATTATGCTTAAAATATGTTAATACATCAGTAAGATGTTAACATATATGCCCAAAAAGTAATTTAAACCAAAATAAGCCCAATAAGGGTATTTTGGTAATTTTAATGTCCATAAAAGAGTTTAAATGTGAAACTGAGTTTCAGGTCTGATTTAATTAGTAAAAATATGTATTTTTATAAGTTATATCAGTAGGGTATTTTATATGTGTGAAATTTATCTTATATGATCCAACTATGCACCGTAGGGACATTTTGGTAATTTCACATAGGCTTTAAAGGTCAAAATAGACTTCTGAGTTTAAAAAATTTGGTTTACTGTATAATTATATAAATTAGCTTAAAACATCAGTGGGTAATAATTTTTATATGTCAAATATAGTTTTAACTCAAACTATGTGCTAAAAACGCTTAAAAGTCGGTTTTAAGGGACATTTGGGTTAAAACAGAAAATCTGAGTTTTTGATCAGTTTATAAGGTTCAAAATACTTTATTTATCATGTAGAATCAGTAGCAAAAGGTTTGGCATTAAAAAGTTATGTAAAACTCATTTTATGCATAAAAAGGGTAAAACCGACAATTACCGAATTCAAGCTATAATCCTATGTTATGCTCAGCCTAAAAATAAATAAAAATCTTCAAAAAAATCCCAAAATATTATTTTACATCAGTAGGTAAAAAGTTTGATATCAAAAATCGGCTTTAGATAGGCTTTATGCTAATTACGCCATTTAAATAATAAAAAGCTCCTTAATTACGCTATTGAGCATAACTCCTATTCTAGACCTCAATTTGATGTCAAATTTTCGGGACATGTCTAAATATTAGTAGCAAAGGTGTTAGTCCATTCATATTGCTAAAAATCTCAGTTGTGTGTCAAAAGGGCGTTTATGGCATTTTTAAGCATAATTACGATCAAGTGCATAAATTCAAACCACTAGGAACCATGCAATATAACTCCAGCGGGTTATACTACTAAGTAATGTGGTCTTAATGGAAGCTTAAAACATGGGAGAATTAAGCTTAAACGGGTCAGAACTGAAAGTCAAAGCAAAAGTCAAGCTTTTGCGACTTTCGGTTATAAACTGAACTTAGACTATTAATTGTCGAGTTAGGACTGTTAAAACATGATTTAATATTAATTACCAAGTCATTAGAATGTTAAAATATAATTTAGAACCTCTGATTTATTAATTTTAGTCATTTTCAAACATTCTGTCCAGTTTGACTTTTTGTCAAACTACTTTGACCCGACAATTGACCAGTCAAACGAGATAATTAGGAGGTGCCCTTTTTGGGATTAGTCACCTACCTTAATATGGTCCCATAACCACTTTCAATTTGATCAGTGGTTGGTCCATATGTAATTAAAACGAAAGTCAAACTTAATTTGCGATAAGTTTGACTTTAGAGTAATTAATCTAATTAAAACGACTAAACAAGTAATTAGAGGCTTACTAAAGGTCCTAGCTGTCTTTTCTACACTTGATAATCTTCTCCTTGTCCTTAGCTAGCTCCAGAAGTTGTAGAATGGAAAAATGGTTGCAAGTGAGCATAGGAGCTTAAGAACTAATGTCCTTATATACTACTTTGCATGATCATGGATCAATTACATCTTTTATGGGGCATTATAGGATCACCCCATGTGTCCTAGTTGATGAAATAAACCGACATATAGCTCCCTAGGTCGATACAATCTAGACTAAGGCGGTGTAACAGCTTAAACTCGCACCTGGCAAGACTTTTCTGATCTGGGCATGCTGAGGCGGGCCGCGTAAGCCATAGAGGAGGCTTACGCGGGCCGCGTGGGCCGGCTGAACTGGTAAAACAAGTTTTAAAGCTGGCAGTTTTAGTCCCTGGTCGTTTTTAACCCTTTTTAACCTCATTGTTGACATGTAGGGCCCTTGTAGTCAGTGTGCTGAAGCTCAAGGATGTATAAACTAACTTCGTTAGGCTACGGTTCGTTAAATATCACTATGAAAGCAAGTTTTATCAAGTTGACACTTATAGCCCAAAGTCTTGAAAACATGCTTAACGACATCGAAACCATGTGAAATTTATACCACTTATTCTTAAAAGTATATTTGAATGTTTCGAAGCCTCGGTTTCATTAAAATGTCACTCAGAGGTCAGAATCGACATGCTGACACGTTTAACCCTTATAATTTAATAATCTTCCGATTATTTTCATAAACGGCTTCTTATATCCAATCAATCACTGGTTTAAGAATATATTCATCATGTATGGTCATTCAGAGGCACAAGTTTGGCATGTTGACACTTTTAGTCCCTGTGGTTTCATAGTTTCACTGTTTGACAACTTTGGTCCATCAAACTCAATCTTTCACACCTTTAGAGTTTAGGACACGTGTCTTTACATAATTGGACACGTTTTTACGTGGTGTTACAAAGATTGATTTGAGATCTGGGTATCATCAACTCAAAGTTAGGACTGAAGATGTGCCTAAGACGGCATTCAGAACGAGATATGGACATTACGAGTTTTTAGTTATGCCTTTTGGGCTCACTAATGCACCAGCAGCATTCATGGATGTAACAACTCTCATTAAAATTACTATTTCTTATTTTATTTTGTCCAATAGGAAACCCTAATTGAGACCCCCAAATCATATTGCATGACCCCTAAAATTTTCAGAACAATCGGAACTAGGATCAGGGCCCCTAAAACTCAAGTGGGGGTATCCCCTAATTGATATTATCCTTACAGTTTGTTGTAAAACGAGAATTTCTTCGAACGGTCGACTCACCTAAGCTACAAAGACACGAGGCTACCCTATGCTAAAAGTGGCCCGTCGCGCCATGCGCGGGAGCCAGGTGTCCCTGGCGCGCCACGCGACAGGGACCATTTTTCAGCATATAAATCTGGGGTTTGGCACTTGCATTTTGGCATTGGTTCGACGTGAAAATTCGTTTTGTATGTTGAGATATCATCAGTTTACTCCAAAAACACACACAAGCACGAAATTCTGCCGCGATAACAGGGTAATAACTCGATCACTGCTACGATTCAATGTCCGATCGATAAAAACCAATCCGATGGATGTTTAAGTGATGCTCGTATTTGGGCTATACTTTATCATTCGTCGTGAAGGTTTTGATCTCGTGAGTTGTCGTAAAAGTTGTATTAAGTTACTGACCTAGTTTCCGTGTGCATTGTTATTTGAATTAGGTTAACCAGGCTAAAATCAGTAGGCTAAACGCTGCCCGTCTAAACTTGCAATGTGAGTCATTCTCTTTTTATCAAATTGTTTCCAAAACCCTATTTGTTTTCAAAGTTATAGTTACAGGGATTAAGTCTTTGTAATCTTTAATTACTGCCGGTTTGTGGGGTTTTGTATACATTACTTGATACCCGTCACCATTGGACAACGGGTTAGCCAATGGGTGATCTGACCATAGTCACAGACACAGTCGAGTGACAAATACCGATTTGGGGTAATTGATTGATAGAAACAACGTAATCACCCTTAATACTGTATATTATAACAATGTGTCATTTTGTGCAACTTGAGTGACTCGCCAGTATTTCCCTGCTGATAAAACCTTTTTAAAACATGTTTCAGATGATCTGCTATGATCAAGGAAAAAGTGCCATGTAGCACTGCAAGCTTGAAGAAGTGGCTCAATACAATAAAGAAACATGTTTTTTTGTAAAACGGGGGTTTCCCAGTGAAATCACCTTTATTGTAAATTACGGGTGTTATCCCCAAATTATGAAATAAAATAAATTGGGCATTTTCAAGTTTTAAAAAGATCCTGTTAAAAATTTCGCTGCCAACATATTAATTACCACGGGTTTCTGTCCCGCGGCTCCTGGAATGAGTAAAACCGGGCCGGGGGCCGTGACAGAAAAAGGTGGTATCAGAGCCACTGATTTAAGCCAATTAAGTATTTAGAAATACTTAAATTTTCTGATTGTCATTCTGTGATTATGTGAAAATCCAATTTACAAAATTTTAACTTAGAATTTTGTGTGTTTCTTCATATATGCTAACAGCATGAATGAGTTGTCTGAAGCTCTTCAGAATATCACTATCCATTCTGCTGACATGGAAGTTTCCGAGGGCTTTTCTGATTATTGGGCCGACACTGATGAACCTATGGAATTCCAAGCCCAACCCCAGGAGAAACCCAAACCGAAAAGAGAAGAAGGAAAGGAGATCGGGGAAAGTTCAGAGCAAGCCCAGGAAATGCTATCTTGGGAGGAGCTGGATCATAAACTGGCACTTAGTGACCTCATCGGACCTGCCGATGAAAACCTCTTCAATTACCCAGCAGAAGCACAACTTCCAGTTAATCTGGAACCTGCTATCCCAGATCCGATTATCCATCCCCGACCTCTACCAGGAGAGCTGGAAGAATGGTGGACCACTGACTGGCAATTTCAGAATCTCTTGAATAACCCTAACACCTTTTTCCCCCAGTTTAACCCCGAGCCTGCACCAAACCCACCAATGAGCAATGAGAACTTGGCTGAACTCCGCCATTTTGGCGAGGAGCTGGTGGACGCAGGAAATCGAATCCGGGAGGTGGGAGAACAGATCTCCTGGAAGTACGATGAGAGGGAACGTCGCTTCTAAGATGCCAGCTGACGGTGATGGTGTGACTGTGTGGTTGTGATTATATAATAATAAAATAATAATAATAAATATATAATTATGTAAAATAACTTAAAATAAAACTTTTGTAAGATAACCGGTGTGTACGGACGCATACTAATATATAAAAAGATGAAGTCGCAAAGTCGACAATTTTGGCTATACGTGTTGACGTCATTATGTGCGATTGTTTATTTTGTTTGGTTATTAATTATTTTGGTACTAATAACTTATATATATTAATTACCAGATGGAACACGCTGGTAATGAACCAGTTAACGAGGGTAACCAATCCGAGTAAAACAATGAGGACCATTTTCTGAATAGACAAGATATAGAGAATGTCGTTGCTCAAGGAATAGCCAATGCTATTCCAGCAATTCTTGCTGCTGCCCGAAATCCAGTTGAACCTCAACCAATTATTCCTAGCAAACGTACTCATGAAGACAACTTCAGTAATAGCGTAAATGGAGGCGGAAACATTAATAATAATGATAATGATGGGATGCAAGCCCCATTCCTTAAAAGAATGAAAGCTGCAACGCCTTGTTGCACTTACAAGGAATTTCTTGCCTGTAAACCTGTTGAATTTGCAGGCAATGAAGGGGCGACTGTTGCACTGCATTGGTTGGAGAAAACCGGGGCAGTAATTAAAATAAGTAAATGTGCCAAGGAGGATAAAGTCATGTATGATTCTCATCTTTTCAAGGAAGAAGCATTAGAATGGTGGAATACGGTATTACAAGCTAAGGGAAGTGGCATGGCCTATGCCATGAGTTAGGAAGAATTTAAGCGTTTAGTGGAAAGCAAATTATGCCCTGAATATGAAAAAGAACAAATGGCGAATAAATTCCTGAGCCACCGAATGGTGGATATTGACTGCCGAGGGTATACTTCGAAGTTTTTCGAATATGCTCGAATTGTGCCTACTCTGGCTTCGCCAGAACTGGTACTTATTTCTCGCTACATTTGGGGTTTAATTAGCGAGATCCGTGATATTATCAAAGCTGCGAGACCCCGCACGATCGATGATGCGGTGGAATTAGCCAACACCTTGACTGACGGACTGGTGCGTACGCGAGAAGAAAATAGGAAGAAGGAATTGACTCAGAAAATTACCCAAGAATTTCGTGTGGGTAATAATAGCAATTTCAAGAAAAGAGGAACTGGGCAATCTTCCACACCGCCATTCTGCAGGAAATGTAATGAAACCTGCAACTTCTGCAAAGCTATAGGACATCGTGAAGAAGATTGCAGAAGGAAAACAAAAATCTGCTACAACTGTGGAGAAGCTGGGCATTTTAGACCAGAATGCCCTAAATTGGTCAAACCAGCAGATAACAAGGCCAAACCTGCTAAAGGGACTAACAAGAAGAACGCAAGAGCCTTCCAATTGACCACGCAGGAAGCCGAACTGATTCCCGATGTAATAGCTGGTACGTTTCTGGTACATAACGTTTATGCGAAAGTATTATTCGACTCTGGTGCAAACCAAAGTTTTATTAATACTTCATTCTGCCAAGCTCTTAAGCTACCCTTAACCAAACTTGGCAAATTTATACAGTAGAAACGGCAGACGGGGATTCTGTTAACATAGATAAGGTTTTGCAAGAAGGAAAGATAGAACTCCTAGGCCATAAATTTTCTGCAAACCTGTTACCTATGAATTTAGCTGGATTCGATAGTGTATTAGGAATGGATTGGTTAGTAGCCAACCATGCTCGAATCCTTTGTGATAAGAATTCCATAGAAATTCGTGCACCCACAGGAGAAGTAACTGTGATTACTTGGGATAAGCAGCGTAAACCAATGAAGTTCATTTCAGTAATGAAAGTATCTAGTTATGAACGAAAGCAAGGAATAGTGTATATGATTTCGGTAATCATTAGCACTAAGGGTAAGGAACTTAAAGAAGTTCCAGTAGTATCAGAATACTCGGATATATTCCCAGAAGAATTACCAGGATTACCACCAGAGAGGGAGGTAGAATTTAGAATTCATTTGATTCCTGGAACTACACCCGTAGCAAAGGCACCTTATCGGTTAGCACCCACCGAAATGTTAGAACTGAAAAAGCAGTTAAATGAATTATTAAGCAAAGGATT
This sequence comes from Helianthus tuberosus, assembly GCA_030545235.1. Lineage (NCBI taxonomy): Eukaryota > Viridiplantae > Streptophyta > Magnoliopsida > Asterales > Asteraceae > Helianthus > Helianthus tuberosus. The sequence continues at coordinate 39,895,086 of CM060407.1, forward strand.
TATACAACCTAGTTCATCCCCGTGGGGAGCTCCAGTGTTGTTTGTGAAAAAGAAGGACGGTTCCATGCGAATGTGTATCGATTATAGAGAATTGAATAAGGTTACAATCAAGAATCGATACCCTTTGCCTAGGATTGATGATCTTTTCGATCAACTTCAAGGAGCTAGATATTTTTCTAAGATAGATTTACGCTCCGGATATCATCAGTTGAAGGTACAAGAAGAAGACATACCTAAAACCGCTTTCAGAACTAGGTATGGTCACTACGAGTTTACAGTCATGCCCTTTGGACTAACAAATGCTCCTGCAGCATTTATGGACATGATGAATAGGATCTGTAAACCATATTTGGATAAATTCGTAATTGTCTTCATCGACGATATACTTATTTATTCCAAAAGTCAGGACGAGCATTGTCAGCACCTGCATGCACTCTTAACTTTGTTAAGAAAGGAGATGCTTCACGCCAAATTCTCGAAGTGTGAATTTTGGCTACAGGAGGTGAAATTTTTAGGACACAAGGTGAATCACGAAGGTATTCATGTAGATCCCTCCAAAATAGAAACGATCACCAAATGGAAGGTCCCACAATCAGCTACAGAAGTTAGAAGTTTTCTAGGCTTAGCTGGATACTATAGACGGTTCATTAAGGATTTCTCTAAGATAGTTGTGCCATTAACTAAGCTAACCTGTAAAACAGTTAAGCTTGAATGGGGACCTAAGCAAGAAGAGGCTTTTAGGGTTTTAAAACAAAGGTTAACAAACACCCCAATCCTTGCCTTACTAGAAGGGACAAAAGATTTTGAAGTTTACTGTGATGCTTCTATGATAGGATTAGGATGTGTGCTAATGTAACGCAAAAAGGTAATTGCGTATGCCTCAAGGCAATTGAAAAAGCACGAGGAAAACTATACGACACATGACTTAGAATTTGGAGCAATAACTTTTGCCCTTAAGATTTGGAGGCACTATCTGTATGGAAGTAAGTTTACTGTTTATACAGATCATAAAAGCTTAAAGTACATATTTGGGCAAAAAGAATTGAATATGAGGCAAAGAAGATGGATGGAAATTCTAAGTGACTACGACTGTGATATTCAATATCACGAAGGAAAAGCAAACGTAGTTGCAGATGCCTTAAGTCGTAAGTATCACGAAAAGCAAAAGCGAGTTTGTGCTCTTAGATTAAGTTTACAATTAGACTTAATGGAACAACTAAAAAATATTCAAGCCACAGCAATCAAGGATGATGCTGAAGGAATGAAAGGAAGAATAAAGGAATTAGAGCAAGGAGCGGATGGAATTTGGAGATTCCACAAAAGAAGGATTTGGGTACCTAAGCAAGGAGATTTAAGAAATAAGATTTTAGAGGAAGCCCATAAATCTAGGTATACCATGCACCCGGGAAATAATAAGATGTACCAAGATTTAAGAAATAATTTATGGTGGATAGGAATGAAAAAGGACATAACTAGATATGTATCTAAGTGTCTAACTGTTTCACAAGTTAAGGCAGAACACCAGAAACCTTCAGGGTTACTGCAACAATTAGAAATGCCTGTTTGGAAATGAGAACTAATAACCATGGATTTTGTTACTAAGTTACCCAAAACCAGAAAAGGTAACGACGCAATTTGGGTAATTGTGGATCGATTAACCAAATCAGCTCATTTCCTACCCATGAAAGAAACCTTTAGCATGGAAAGGTTAGCAAAGTTGTACGTAGACGAGGTAGTATCCTTACATGGAGTCCCACCCTCTATTGTATCAGATAGAGATAGTCGCTTCACTTCCCATTTCTGGACTAGCTTCCAAGAAGCCATGGGGACGCGATTAAATTTAAGTACTGCATACCATCCTCAAACAGACGGACAAAGTGAAAAGACGATCCAAACCCTGGAAGACATGCTCAGGGCATGCGTAATAAACTTTGGTGGAAACTGGGATAACCATCTACCCTTAATTGAATTCTCCTATAATAATAGTTATCATGCAAGCATTGAAGCTGCCCCATTCGAAGCACTGTATGGACGAAAGCGCAGAACTCCAGTTTGTTGGGCAGAAATAGGAGAAAGCCAATTATCAGGTCCCGAGATTGTACAAGAAACCACTGACAAGATCACTCAAATCAAGGAAAGACTGAAAACGGCTCGTGATCGTCAAAAGAGTTATGCAGACAATAGACGCAAGCCGCTAGAATTTCAAGTTGGAGACAAGGTACTCTTAAAAGTTTCTCCTTGGAAATGAATAGTCCGATTCAGAAAGAAAGGAAAGCTAAGTCCAAGGTACGTAGGACCATTCCCAGTAATCCAGCGAATAGGACCAGTCGCTTATCGCCTACAACTACCGGAAGAGCTAGCTGGGGTACATGATGTGTTTCATGTATCCAATCTCAAGAAATGTCTATCTGATGAATCCCTGGTAGTACCTCTTCAAGATGTAGAGGTAAATGAAAAAGTTAAAATTTATTGAGAAGCCACTGCAGATAGAAGACAGAAAGGTCAAATTTCTCAAACACAAAAGACTAGTACTGCTCAAAGTCAAGTGGGATTCAAAGAGAGGACCTGAGTACACTTGGGAGCTAGAATCAGAGATGAAGCGAAAATATCCCTACTTGTTCCAGTAAATCTCAAGGACGAGATTTTTATAAGGTGGGGAGGATGTAACAACTCTCATTAAAATTACTATTTCTTATTTTATTTTGTCCAATAGGAAACCCAAATTGAGACCCCCAAATAATATTGCATGACCCCTAAAATTTTCAGAACAATCGGAACTAGGATCAGGGCCACTAAAACTCAAGGGGGGGTATCCCCTAATTGATATTATCCTTACAGTTTGTTGTAAAACGTGAATTTCTTCGAACGGTCGACTCACCTAAGCTACAAAGACACGAGGCTACCCTATGCTAAAAGTGGCCCGTCGCGCCACGCGCGGGTGCCAGGTGTCCCTGGCGCGCCACGCGACAGGTACCATTTTTCAGCATATAAATCTGGGGTTTGGCACTTGCATTTTGGCATTGGTTCGACGTGAAAATTCATTTTGTACGTTGAGATATCATTAGTTTACTCCAATAACACACACAAGCACGAAATTATGCCGCGATAACAGGGTAATAACTCGATCACTGCTACGATTCAATGTCCGATCGATAAAAACCAATCCGATGGATGTTTAAGTGCTGCCCGTATTTGGGCTATACTTTGTCATTCGTCGTGAAGGTTTTGATCTCGTGAGTTGTCGTAAAAGTTGTATTAAGTTACTGACCTAGTTTTTGTGTGCATTGTTATTTGAATTAGGTTAACCAGGCTAAAATCAGTAGGCTAAACGCTGCCCGTCTAAACTTGCAATGTGAGTCATTCTCTTTTTATCAAATTGTTTCCAAAACCCTATTTGTTTTCAAAGTTATAGTTACAGGGATTAAGTCTTTGTAATCTTCAATTACTGCCGGTATGTGGGGTTTTGTATACATTACTTGATACCCGTCACCATTGGACAACGGGTTAGCCAATGGGTGATCTGACCATAGTCACAGACACAGTCGAGTGACAAATACCGATTTGGGGTAATTGATTGATAGAAACAACGTAATCACCCTTAATACTGTATATTATAACAATGTGTCATTTTGTGCAACTTGAGTGACTCGCCAGTATTTCCCTGCTGATAAAACCTTTTTAAAACATGTTTCAGGTGATCTGCTGTGATCAAGGAAAAAGTGCCATGTAGCACTGCAAGCTTGAAGAAGTGGCTCAATACAATAAAGAAACATGTTTTTGTAAAACGGGGGTTTCCCAGTGAAATCACCTTTATTGTAAATTACGGGTGTTATCCCCAAATTATGAAATAAAATAAATTGGGCATTTTCAAGTTTTAAAAAGATCCTGTTAAAAAAATCCGCTGCCAACATATTAATTACCACGGGTTTCTGTCCCGCGGCTCCTGGAACGGGTAAAACCGGGCCGGGGGCCGTGACAATGGACCTCATGAATAGAGTCTGCAAACCATACTTAGATAAGTTTGTCATCGTCTTCATAGATGACATACTTATCTACTCTCGTAATCAAGATGATCATGAGAAGCACCTTCGATGCATCTTAGGATTACTTCAACTAGAGAAACTGTACGCTAAGTTTTCTAAATGTGAATTCTGGCTTAGTGAAGTCCAATTCCTTGGACATGTTGTCAGTGAGCGAGGTATCCAAGTAGATCCCGCTAAGGTAGAAGCCGTAATGAATTGGGAAGCACCCAAGACTCCAACCAAAATTCGTAGCTTTCTGGGTTTGGCAGGTTATTATAGAAGATTCATTGAGAACTTTTCAAGGATAGCCGCACCATTGACTTCTTTGACCCGTAAGAATGTAAAATTTGATTGGGGTCCAAAACAACAAGAATCCTTTGAGATTCTTAAGCAAAAGTTGAGTAATGCTCCAGTACTAACACTACCTGATGGAATCGAAGAGTTTGTTGTATATTGTGATGCGTCACACACCGGTATGGGTTGTGTACTTATGCAAAAAGGCAAGGTAATTGCCTATGCATCACGACAACTAAAAGTGCATGAGAAGAATTACACCACCCACGATTTGGAATTGGGTGCCGTTGTATTCGCACTAAAGTTATGGAGACATTATTTGTATGGAACTAAATGTGTGATCTATTCGGATCACAAGAGTCTCCAACATTTATTCAATCAAAAAGAGCTCAATATGAGACAGCGTCGCTGGATGGAAACCTTAAATGACTATGTTTGTGAAATTCGCTACCATCCTGGTAAAGCAAATGTGGTCGCAGATGCTCTAAGCCGAAAGGAAAGAGTCAAACCTATCAGGATTAATGCTAAGAGCATTGAATTGAAGAATAGCCTGAATGAAAGGCTGTTAGCTGCACAGAAAGATATTGTTTTGGAAGCTAACCTTCCAGACGAAAAGTTAGGTGTAACTGCAGAACAGTTAACACCTGGCAAGGATGGAATTCTCAGACTCAATGGAAGAATCTGGGTTCCTATTCATGGAGGACTTCGAGATGTAATCCTCCAGGAAGCTCACAACTCTAAATATTCAGTTCACCCTGGAGATGACAAGATGTATCAAGATTTGAAAGCTAATTATTGGTGGATAGGGTTGAAGAAATCTATTGCCACCCATGTAGCTAAGTGCTTGACATGTGCTCAGATTAAAGCAGAGCATCAAAAACCATCGGGTCTGCTTCAGCAGCCAGAACTTCCCACATGGAAGTGGGAAATGGTAACTATGGACTTTATAACTAAGTTACCTAAAACAAGGCATGGAAATGATACCATATGGGTCATAGTTGATAGACTGACTAAGTCAGCCCACTTCCTACCCATTAAAGAGACTCATAGCTCTGATAAGATAGCTCAGTTGTACGTGGATAAGATTGTATCCCTTCACGGAGTGCCGGTGTCTATTATATCGGATAGAGATACTAGATACACCTCTCACTTTTGGAAAATTTTCCAACAATCTTTGGGCACTCGTTTGAATTTTAGTACTGCATACCATCCTCAGACAGATGGACAAAGTGAGCGTACAATTCAAACTTTGGAAGACATGCTTCATGCATGTGTTATTGATTTAGGTGGTAGTTGGGATGACCACTTACCCTTGATCGAGTTCTCCTATAAAAACAACTACCATACGAGCATTCAGGCTGCACCTTTTGAAGCATTATATGGTAGGAAATGTAGAACGCCTGTCTGTTGCGCGGAAGTAGGAGAAGCTCAGCTATCAGGACCTGATATAGTCCTTGAAACGACGGACAAGATTGTCCAGATTCGTGACCTCCTGAAAGCTGCCAGGGATAGGCAGAAAAGTTATGCTGACAAGAGGCGAAAACCTCTAAAGTTTGAGGTTGGTGAAAAAGTCTTACTGAAAGTATCACCCTGGAAAGGTGTGATGCATTTTGGTAAGAAAGGTAAGCTAATCCCTAGATATATCAGACCATTCGAGATTATCGAATGTGTCGGCAGTGTAGCTTATAAGCTAAACTTGCCAGAGGAGCTCAGCGGAATTCATAATGTGTTTCACATCTGCAATCTTAAGAAATGCTTAGCTGATGAATCACTAGCTATGTCTCATAAAGATGTACAAATTGATGAAAGCCTAAGATTTGTTGAAAGACCTATATCGATCGAGGATCGTCAGGTTAAAAAGCTCTGAAGGAAGCATGTGCCTATAGTAAAGGTCAAATGGGATGCCCGTAGAGGTCCCGAATATACGTGGGAAGTTGAGTCCACTATGCGACAGAAGTACCCTCACTTATTTCAGTAAATATCGGGGTCGAGATTTCTTTTAAGGAGGTGAGGATGTAACACCACGTAAAAACGTGTCCAATTATGTATAGACACGTGTCCTAAACCCAAGACATGTGAAAGATTGAGTTTGAAGGACTAAAGTTGACAAACAGTGAAAATATGAAACCACAAGGACTAAAAGTGTCAACATGCCAAACTTGTGCCTCTGAATGACCATACGTGATGAATATATTCTTAAATGAGTGATGGATTGGATATAAGAAGCTGTTTGTGAAAATAATCGGAATATTTTAAACTACAGGGGTTAAATGTGTCAACATGTTAATTCTTACCTCTGAGTGACCTTTTAACGAACCCGAGGCTTCGAAATATTCAAATATACTCTCAAGAATAAATGTTATAAATTTCACGAGGTTTCGAGATCGTTATACGTTGATTATGCAAGTTCCCAAGAAATTAGGGTTTAAAGTGTCAACGAGGCGAAACTTATGTTTTCGGTGATCAATTAACAAAACCGGGCCTAACGGAGTTTAGATATACTCCCTTGATCATCTACAATCTAACTACAAGGGCCAATTACGTTTAAAACGAAAGATATTGAGCTCACATAAGTGCAGGACTGAACATGTAAACATTGAAACTTGTTTGGCTGGTATCCAAGATGGTCGCGCCACGCGACCATGAAGGTTTGTGGCCGTCACCAGCGCGACAATGCTGTTTCGACAGACCTGTGTTGCCAGGTGCAGGTTGATTCCTTTCCTTGAGCTCCAAACAAAAATTTTCGAAACCAAGAGCTAGTTCATGGTTTTTAAAAACCACCAAGACACTTGTAGTGACCTGATTTCAATCCCTAACACCTGTGATGATCCTGGAGTATGCTCTTCAAGTATAAATAGGTCTCTATGTTGATCAAATCAAGTGCTCATTTCACTCAAACATTACTCTCAACTCTCTAGCTTGAGTTCTGGACCTTTCTGGAGTTAGCAAGCATTAGGAGAAGATTATCAAGTGTAGAAAAGATAGCAAAGACCATTAGTAAGAGTCTTAATACCTGCTTAGTCATTTTAATTAGCTTAATTACCGAAAAGTCAAACATATCATAATTTAGATTTGACTTTCGGTTTAATCACAAATGGTCCAGCCACTGACCAAAACGAAAGTGGTTATGGAACCATATTAAGGTAGGTGATTAACCCTAAAAAGGGCACCTCCTAATTATTTCGTTTGACTAGTTAATTGTCGGGTCAAACTAGTTTGACAAAAAGTCAAACTGGACAAAAGTTTAAAAATGAATTAAATTAATAAAACAGAGGTTCTAAATTATATTCTAACATTCTAATGACTTGGTAATTAATATTAGAACATGTTTTATCAATCCTAACCTGGCAATTATCAGTCTAAGGTCAGTTTATAACCGAAAGTCGCAAAAGCTTGACTTTTGCTTTGACTTTCAGTTCTGACCCGTTCAAATTTAATTCTCCCATGTTTTAAGCTTCCATTAGGACCACATTACTCAGTGGTATAACCCTCTGGAGTTATAGTGCATGGTTCTTAGTGGTTTGAATTATATGCTCCTGATCGTTAATATGCTTATAAATGCCATAAATGCCCTTTTGACATAAAAATGAGATTTTTAGAAATGTGAGAGGACAAAAACCTTTGTTACTGATTTATAAACTTGTCCTAAAAATTTGACATCAGTTTGAGGTCTAGATTAGGAGTTATGCTCAATAGCGTAATTAGAAAGCTTTTTATTAATTAAACGGCGTAATGAGCATAAAGCCTATCTAAACCCAAATTTTGACACCAAACTTTTTACCCACTGATATAATATAATATTTTGAGATTTTTGAAGATTTTTATTTATTTTTAAACTGATCATATCATAGGGTTCTAGCTTTAATTCGGAAATTGTCGGTTATACCCTTTTCTTGAATAAAATGAGTTTTACATCACATATTGATACCAAATATTTTGCTACTGATTTTATATGATAAATAAAATATTTTAAGCTTTTTGGAATGATAAAAATATCAGCTTTTCTTATATAACCCGAAAATCGCTTAAAAGCGACTTTTACGCGTTTCTAACGCATAGTATGAGCTAAAATTATTCTAAACATATAAGACTTAATACCTACTGATGTTTTTAGTAAATTTCTACATTTTAACAGTAAGCAAAAGTTTTAAACTCAGATTTCCAAAATTGACCTTTAAAGCTTATGTGAAATTACAAAAATGCTCCTTCGGTGCATAAATTGGTTATAAAGGATAAATTTCACATATAGGCAATACCCTACTGATATAACTTATTAAATTAAATATTTTTACTGATTTCAAAAGACCAGAACTTCAGTTTATTGTAAAATCTCTTTTATAAGTATTAAAATTACCAAAATGCCCTTTCGGGACTTAAATTGGTTAAATTACTTTTTGGGCATATATGTTAACATCCTACTGATGTATTAACATATTTTAAGCATAATAACAATTAATACCTATATATAATTCATTTGGTTACCCGTTATGCGTTTACGCGTTCGGATCGGTTTATCTGACTAGTTTACGTATAATAGCCGAAACGGGTTTAACCTTATCATTAAATCCTCAAATTACAGAATGTGATTAGTTTACCCATATTATACAAGTATCCAAGCTTGTCGGGTCTAAAACACATTCTATTCCGGTCTCCACTTAATCTAGCGTTTAGAACCGTAAAGTTTCTTTCTAGCTAGCCGGTCTAAGTCCTTGACTTAACTAAAGGCCCGTTAGCACCCCTAATAGGTTATTAAACCTTCTACACAGATTAAGTAGCATCCAGTAGAAGGTATCATCATACAGATTTAGGATTTACGGCTGAGTTACTTTCACCTTTGAGCTCAGGTAAATACTTTTAACTTATTTTCCCTTATACGGGCTTGGGATATGGTATTATAATAATACCACTTGGTCGAGTATGAAATCATTTAATCGGATTGTGATTAATAAATTTGCATAACTCGTTTTAATCTGTCTTGTTTGATAACATAAACATTGGGGGTTAATTCGACCGTGTCCTGGATATCCTCGGCTCATTTCGTTTGAAAATGGCCACGGCCTATGCACGGGGTGCAGGCATACACCTGGCAGACGCAAATGCTAAAATATAAACCCACATGTTGGGGATAACTCCTTTGTGGGTTCTATAAGTGGTGAGTCGGTTAATCATGACCGGCTTCCAACCAGCTCCAATTGTAAGACAAACATGTAAATATGTATACAAGATTATTTTTAAATAATTGTCCCAAGTTATAAATGATTTGTGATATGTGCACTTAAATAAATTTTCATAAATGTTTTCAAAAGAGTCAGTTAATTGTATTTACCAGTGTAAACTGACGTATTTTCTTAAAGACTGATTGACAGGTACCTCTCGTTATAGGCTGGAGCTATTAGGTGTCATAAGAGGATCTTGCAAATCCATAGATACCTGAAGTCTTTATTTTGTTTCTTTGTATTTATTTATGATCTGCCTGTGGATCTTATTACATTCCAGTCTGTATATTCTTTCACTCGGACACTCAGACATTATGGTTTGTAATAGTTTATTCACCAAGTCTTCCGCTGTGCTATTATATTGTGTGTATTGACTATTATGATATCAACTACGTCACGATACTCCCCGCCGGGCCCACCGGTAATATGTGGAAATATCGGGGTGTGACAAGCCACTTTCCCATACAGCTTCTACACCATTACACTCACACCACCATATTTCTCCTTCATGTGATAGAGCGTCTTTCGAAAAGAGATTTTTTCCTATTTCTTTTCCTTTATTCTCTCCACCACTAACAATCCTTAACCCCCGCCGCCGATGTCGTCATCACCGCCACTGGAAATCTCTCTGCCGTCTCCTTTCCAACCGTCAGTAATCAACGTCACAACTCCGCTGTCATCTTTTCTCCTATTTCAACCAACAAATGCAAGTTCTGAACCGGATCCTTCGGCACCGATTCAAACTCAATTTGGTAATAATAATAACTCTGCATTGGTTTCTCTTAGAGTTGGAATCGGCATTGGCGGTGCAGTTGTTCTCGTGTTTGTTGCTGTTTTCGTTGTGTGGTACAAGAGACGACGTCGTGCCGCAGCTGCGGATGATCCGCTAGGGTTCAAAGGTTAGTTTATTTTTTTTTTATTTTGATTGGTTTCTGTTTGTGTAACTTAATGGCTATAGATTTTGATGTTGTTGATTTGACAGTCAATCTGGAAATGCTAGATGAGTAGATTCAACTTTTAGTATCATTGATGTGTGGTGGGATGAGGTGTAGTATAATGAGGTGATGCAGTTTGATTTTGGGTTGGGGTTACTGAATCTTAATTTATATGATTTCAGACTATCGTCAATTGGTTAAAAGAAGAAAAAATCTAGCATCAACTATCTATGAATCTCATTTATTATCATACGGGAACTGTTTTTACTTATTTCATTAGTAGTTTCCGTTTAAGACATATCTATCATATTTGTTTTCGTTTGGATTGTAATAGTTAGTACTTATTTTTCTGCACCAACTTGCTTAAGTTTTGGTCTTATATTGCAATTATGTGATATATTGTTACATTAGTAAACATTTCTTGTTGCTATGCATTTTGTAGATGGCCTTGGCGATGCACCTCAAAACTCGCAACATAATGTTCCTCCATTAAAGGAAAACACGAACGGATTGCCTCCAAAGTTCACTAATTCACCATCAAATTTTCAGTTATCTTCATTTGGTTCTTCAGCCGCTCCTCAACCACATTCAACAAGCAGTGCAGTGCAGGCTCTGTGAGGCCCAATACAACTAACATGGCTTATGGAAACAATAAGACCGTATTTACATATGAAGAGTTAGCAAATGCAGCTGATGGTTTCTCACAAGCTAATCTTCTTGGTCAAGGTGGTTTTGGGTATGTTCATAAAGGAATCCTTCCAAATGGAGAAGTAGTTGCCATTAAACAATTGAAAATTGGAAGTGTACAAGGGGAACGTGAATTTCAGGATGAAGTTGCTACCATTAGCCGTGTTCATCATAAACATCTCATTTCATTGATTGGATACTGCACTTTCGGGCTTCAGAGGATGTTAGTTTGTGAGTTTATTCCGAACAACACTCTGGAGTTCCACCTACATGGTGGGTGAATTTTGATTTAGAAATTAAGCAACATATCATATGTAATATGTTTGGCAAACTTAGACCTAATTTACACTTTTGCCACTTGGGTATCACTTTTGCTTTGTTTATGCCAATTTTTTTGTAGGAATTTTCACAAAAAAAAAAGAAAAAGAAAAAAAGAAGATTGCAAAATAACAAAATGTTATTTACTTTACAAAAAAAAAGCTATGACTCTTACTTTACAAACATTTTATTAACATATAACATGTGGACATTTCATAAAGGGTATTCATGTGTCCATTATACCTAAATAATTCCTAGATGTAAAATGGTAATATAAATGTTCTACATTTGAACCTTGCCCAACTTTACACCATGATAAACAAATCATTTCATATGAAATTGTGATATGGCAGGAAAGGGAAATGATATCTTAACTGGGATATGAGGATGAAAATTACTATTGGATCAGCAAAAGGATTGGCATATTTACATGAAGACTGTGAGTCGTTAGCTAGGAACTGTTTTTATTTTCTTTATAACTATTTCAAACTGTCAAGTTATTAGTTCATATAACTATTGGAACTAATTCGCATTGCAGGTCAACCGAAGATCATTTATCGGGACATCAAGTCTGCAAATATACTTCTTGATAACAGTTTTGAGCCAAAGGTAAAAGTTGCATGCATTACATATTGTTGAAGTCTTAAATCGGATTAAAAACTTAATATTACTTATCAGTTAACTTTTTGCATCGAATATCATCTTATGTCAGAGTTAATGTTTTTATTTAGGTTGCAGATTTTGGACTTGCTCGATTTACTTCTGAAACAGATACTCATGTTTCTACTCCTGTGATGGGAACTTTTGGGTAAGATTTTCTCTTACTTTTTTTTCATTCTAAAATCACATCATTCACATTAATAATATAATGCGTGACTAAAAGTGTTTTAAAATATTATAAATGACCTTTAGCCACACATTTATTCAAATATGTGGCAGGCTGGTTTTAGAAAAAGTGTGGTCGTAGGCCATTTTTCACTTGGTGCAATTTTTGTAATTGTGTTCTTTATATTATAAAAAGTGGTTGTGAGTGGAGCAGAAAGAAAATGTTACTGTTCATCTGTATATTTGAGGGGACACTGTTCATCCCTTTATAACATTTCTAATATATTTTAAAAGTGGTTGTGAGTGGAGGGTAGAGAAAAAACAATGATAAAGTTATAAAAAAATATTATTTAACTAAAAAGGGGAGAAAAATGTAGTGATTTTTAGTGTAATTATAGGGTAGAAATGATGGAAGGGATGTGAATGCTCTAAGACTCTATTTTGCTTCATTTACCCCCTTAAAAAGTTTTGTAAATGGACCAAGATATGGTCGTTCTTAGATTGTTTAGTCTAAAAAACTCTTGACACGGAGTTAGTCCTTTTAACTTTCGTGCGACCTTAGATAACAATCTAAGTAAGCTTTTTCGACTTGATCTCATTGGATCTATGTAGCAGAAGTCTTGAAACGGATTGTCAGATCACAAATAAAGTGCTTGTAATACTTGAACACACGTATGCAAGTAAAACACTTTGCATTACTAAAGAAAGTTTCATAAAGGTGGCAGTTGTTTACAAGTTTCCAAAGATGTTTCAAATGAGATCCAAATTGCCTATTTATAGTACTTAGACTTGATCTAGATGGTTTCATATCTAGATGATTCATATACACAAATCTACATGCTAGTATCAAGTTATGTCCGAGTTAATGTCTAGATATTTATACAAAAGTATCTTGGATATTTAAGGGTTCTTTCTAGAGTGTTCCCAAGTAACTTTCCTAGTCAACATTTCTGAATATCTCTAAGGAAAAGTCTAGTGTCATTGATGAAATGTCTTGATGTTTATAGGTCCTTCTGAGTAATGTTTTTGGTCTATAACTTTGTACCAGGTTTTGGAGAATTCCGTCCAAGTCTTGATGATTCTAGATTTGCCTGGAGAGTTCTAGATGTCGAGAATTGCGATTTGAGTTTAAGTGGGCTGTGACATCCTCCCCCACCTATATTTGCGATGTCCTCGTCGTGATGCTTGAATGCTTTATGATTTTTCATGAGTTGTGTCGCAGATAATGTCTTGCCTCAGTGCCTTGCATCCGAATCCAAGGTTGTTGTGTGAACATGGTTTCCTTTGATGATGTAGAGGGTGTTTATAAACTTTACTAGAACGAATTTTACCCTTCGATAAACTCCCGGACTAGCCTGTGTATCCAAGTGTTCAAGCACAAACCCAAGCAAAACAACCTTCGAACATTTGGCTTGTGACACAGCTTCCTCACCTTCAATGTAATGATGTTTGCTAAATACTTTATTTTGGTTATCTAAAAAACTTAAATCGATGACGAGTGTTACCTACAATCTTAACTTTGCAATTATAGTTGGAATGCCTAAGCTTATTTTCTTATGATGTGTTATTATTAGCATAATGCCCCAAACCATCCTATATAACTTGGTAATTATTATGGTTGGAATCTTATTATGCCCTTGAATGAATTGAAACTATATTCAAGTAGGTTACTCACTTGTAAATATTGTCTGAAAAAGGCCACATTGCAAATCTTGCAAAATCCCAAAAAGGAAAATAATGCCTCTTACTTTAGGAATTTAGGAGATAAGATCCACATGTGGGATCCTAACACAACACGATCAGTTGAGAAAATGCCTAAGAAAATGCTAGAAAAAATGTTGATATTTGTACAATATTATTACGACAGCTTTTAGCATATTGTCAACGATTGTACCGGTTTATCCATGAAAGATAGTGCTTTATTGTTAGGGTATCAACTACTCATATTTTTAGTCTTATTTGATATAGGTTATAATTCCAAAGGTTGGTTAAGTATAAGAAGTTATGAATTGAATCAATAATTAGAAAAGAACAATGAATCAGAAGAATATATTTGGCGGAATTAGACTCAAATCATTTCATTAATTCATAAGACTAACAAAGGAAAACAAGTGCTGAAATAGTGGAAGGGAACAATTGCAGGTAGTAAACCACGTTGGGTATGGACATGTGTGACGAGGCAACTTTGTAAATGGACAAAGCATACCCAAAGTGTATTATCTTTAGCAAGTTTGTAAACGGATATCAGGTTCGCATAGTATTAGAACCATTTGCTTTGCTATTTGTGGGATTTACTAGGTACGATTGATTGATTGATTGATTAATTGATAGTATTAGAACCATTTGGGTGTTTGAATTTAATGTTAAATTCAGAAACGTCTATTGTATCAAAAATCCTTTTTTCTGTCTTAACCATGTGTTGACTAGCACTACAGTCAACAATCCAATCATTATTGTTAGTAACAGAGGAACTACCTGAAAAACCAAAAACACGTTTGTAACAACCCTTAGCACAAAAAAAATCAAACAAATTACCTCCTAAATTAGCATTTTGTGAGCTTTCATCATTATTTATTACAATTAGGAGACCTAGCAGCATAGAAACTTAATCAGAGGTTAAAGCGGGGATTGTAGAGGCAGAGGACGGATCATACTTGTTTAACAAAGAGTTGTTTAATGTACCTTGATTAATGAAATGACTTCCTTTTGATTTAGGTGTTGTTTGTTTTTTCAGAGGTAAAACGTCTGCAGTCTGCGGACCACATCTGCAGACATCTGCAGCTGAAGAGGTGGACCAAACCTCTGCAGTCTGCAAGAAGAAGACTGTTTGTTTTTTAACTTAACAAAGCAAAGATCTGCTGAAAATTCCAAACAATTCTCACAGTTTAACATGATCAATTTCCGAACAATTATCACAGTTTAACAAACTTATGAACCTAAATTATAGGGCTGATGATCAATCTAGATTATAGAACACAACAGAAAATTCACTTGACAATTATATAATTCATGACCCTAAATTTATCAAAAAGCTTAGAAAAATCAAACCATTTCATCATAAATAAAATAACAGCCACTAATCTTCACTAGATTTTCATAACCACATTCATCCATCTTTAAAATATCCCAAACACATTAATCAGCAGAGCCTCCAAATCAAAAATCCCCAAAAAGATAAAACCTTTTTCAATTTTCACTACCCAGAAGCCAATTTGAGCAACTAATCACCATCCCATTCCTAAAAGATTAAAAATTTAAAATCTTTAACACCCATCAGTCAACTAAACTACACAATTCAAAACAGTAATAAAAAAAATCCATCAACCAAAAAAAAACCCAGAAACAATACAAGCAAAATGACAATCAAAACCTTCAAGAACACAAACAATCCAACAATGAAACAAAAAAATAATAAGACAAACAAAATGCAAACCTGTGTACTGAAACTGTCGAGAGTCGATTGAGAGTGGAGAAGAAGCCTGTGGGGGTCGACGGTGGCAGAGAAGAAGGATGTGGGGTCGACGGTGGCAGAGAAGCGACGGTGGCGGAGAAGAAGGATGTGGGGGTCGGCGATCGATGGAGGTGAGGGCTTCGATGGAGATGAGTTTTCGACGGCGATGGAGGTGGAGATCGATGGAGGTGTCGGCTGGATGGAGGTGTCGGCTGAATGGAGGTGAGGGTTCAACGGAGGTGGAGATCGATATGTGTCGGCTAGATACCAGGGTTATGAGGGTTATGAGACTTGTCTTGAAAGAGCAGAGAGGAAGAAGAGGGTAGAAGACCCTTGAAGACACTAGTCCACATCTGTTTGAGGAAGAGGTCTTGAAGACCTTTTTTAATGAAATCACTTCAACAAAACAAACGCACTGCAGACTCAAACGTCTGCGCGTGGTCTGCGTAGGGCAGACATAAGAGGTTCTGAAGTGTTTTTGACAAAAAACAAACACCACCTTAGAGTTCTGTAGATAACCAACAATCTCATAACATATAACCAATGTGTGCTAATTTGTTGTAATGTGTACACTTCATATTAGGATTTGGAACCCTATTAAATTTTTTCTTGTTTTCAAAAACTTGACTACTTTTTTTAAAACATTTTGGGTTTGGTTTTTTGAAAAAAATGTTTGAATTCTTGTGAGACCTTTCCCTAGATATGATTGAGAAAGTAGATTTGACTTAGGAAAAAGAGTCACTAGTTAATAAATTTGTCCTAACTGGTTGATACACATCATCAAGACCCGTAAGAAACTGCATTAATTTTAACATATAACTGAGGTCACTAAAATCTTTTGAAGCCCAACAAGTAAAAGAAGGAAGTTGAACCATTTGATCAAAACTATTTTCACATAGTATTAAGTTTAGGGTGAACGGAGTGGGCGGTAAACTCACGCGGTAAACGTGTTTACCGAGCGGTAACATCGCCGCCAATGGTGTGTACCGCTCGGCTGCATTGCTTGATCGGTGAAGGTTTTGCCGATGAGGGAAGGGGGAGAGAGAAAGGTGTGTGGTGGGGTCCATTACTTCTCAACCAATCACACATTTTTCATTTTTTTAAATAGTTTACCTAAACCCCATTAGGTAAACCACCGCCAACGTTTTTGATCATTAGGTAAACAATTTAGGTGAATTGACGTGACACTATCTGATTGGATGAATGTGGAGTTTACCTATTTCAAATAGGTAACCACTCCCTTCAACCTTATGATAATATTGAGACACCAATATGCCATTTTGACTTAATGAGTTAATTTATTAATGTAAACCAAATAGGACAAGACCCATCTATGTTATCATTCGTTTCTTTTAAGTCTTGCCTTACTTTAGAAGCAAAGTTTGAAAAAACTTGACTCATATAATCAGTGGTGAAGCTTAATCCGAATAACAAGGGGGTCGAAAACGTATATACCAAAAAAAAATTATATAATCGGGGGGTCGAAAACGTATATACCCAAAAATTTCTATACGAAAGCTACATATATAACACTACTGAACGAAAAGTTTGGGGGGCCAGGCGCCCTCTCGGCCACCTTCTAAGCTACGCCCATGCATATAATTCAATTGATACATAAGCTACTAAAGGGTTAATCTTGATAAGTTAGACTATGGGGTATGGGGCGTGGGTTGGGTACAAACGCCCAAGTCACCACCCCGGGTGGGCTTGGGTTTCGGCGTGGCCCCTTGGGCGGGGGGTTTCAGCCCGGGCGTTGGGCGGGCCTAGTGATCTTCCGTGTCCGGCTCTCATTAGCTGAGTTGGCTAGGCTATAGGTGGCTAGGATTTAAATTTAAAAAACAACCGTTCGGCCAAAAAAATAGGCTTTTTTTTTTAATTGTGTGTATTTTTATAATAATTGAAAAAAAAAATTATAACACATGGCCAACCCACGCGGGCTAGCCGCGCCCGGCCATACCGACCCAACATGCAATTGACTAGCGGTGCTCCTCGAAGTCCATGTGTCAACCCATGCCCTAAACCCCCGCCCCATGATACCCCACGGCGGTACAAGAAATCCCACTAAAGTGTATAACATTAAGTGCATGTTTGGGATTCCTTTTAAAAAGGACTTTTGGAGGCTTTTTGACTTATTAACTTCTAAAAAGTTAGAAGAAATACCAAACATTTTTTTGGAAAAGTCCTTTTATGCCTTTGGAAAAGTCCTTTTATGCCTTAAAAGCCTTAAAAGAAAGGTGAAGTTGAGAAGTTAGAAATTCTAACTTCTCACTTTTGAGAAGGACTTTTGATAAGTTAGAGGTTAAAATCCCAAACACCCCATTAAGAAAGCTTAACCAACTTTTTAATGAAACACTAAATATCCGTCAATTCCTAGTCTGTGCAAGAGTCATGAGTCATTGGTCAAACCACAAAAAAAAAATATTCTCACACATGTCTAAAGGACTAGAATCCAGTGCGATGTCGTTTAGCCACTTTCCCATACACACATTCAGCTTCTACCCCACGACACTCACACCTCCATCTTTCTCCTTCATGTGATAGAATAGAGCGTCTTTCGAAAAGCGAGTTTTCCCTTTTTCTTTTCCTTTATTCTCTCCACCACTCCGCCGCCGATGTCGTTATCACTGCCACCGGAAATCTCTCCGCCGTCTCCTCTCCAACCGTCAGTAATCAACGTCACAACTCCGCCGTCATCTTTTCCCCTATTTCCACCAACAAATGCAAGTTCTGAACCGGATCCTTCGGCACCGGTTCAAACTCGATCTGGTAATAATAATAACAACTCTGCATTGGTTTCTCTTGGAGTTGGAATCGGCATTGGCGGTGCGGTTGTGCTCGTGTTTGTTGCTGTTTTCGTTGTGTGGTACAAGAGGCGGAAGAGACGACGTCGTGCCGCAGCTGCGGATGATCCGCTAGGGTTTAAAGGTTAGTTTTTTTTTTTTGTTGTTGATTTTGATTAGTTTCTGTTCGTGTATGTTAATGGCTATTGATTTTGATGTTGTTGATTTGACAGTCAATCTGGAAATGCTAAATGAGTAGATTCAACTTTTAGTATCATTGTTGTGTGGTGTGATGAAGTGTAGTATAATGAAGGGATGCGGTTTGATTTTGGGTTGGGGTAACTGAATCTTTAATTTATATGATTTCAGACTATCGTCAATTGGTTAAAAGAAGAAAAAAGCTAGCATCAACTATCTATGAATCTCATTTATTATCATACTGGAACTATTTTTACTTATTTCTTTAGTAGTTTTCGTTTAAGACATATATATCGTATTTGTTTTCGTTTGGATTGTAATAGTTAGTACTTATTTTATTTTCTCTGCCCCAACTTGCTTAAGTTTTGGTCTCACATTGTAATTATGTGATATATTGTTACATTAGTAAACATTTCTTGTTGCTATGCATTTTGTAGATGGCCTTGGCGGTGCACCTCAAAATTGGCAACATAATGTTCCTCCATCAAAGGAAAATACGAACGGATTGCCTTCAAAGTTCAATAATTCACCATCTAATTTTCAATTATCTTCATTTGGTTCTTCAGCCCCTCCTCAACCACATTCAACAAGCAGTGCAGGCTCTGAGAAGCCCAATCCAACTAACATGGCTTATGGAAACAATAAGACTGTATTTACATATGAAGAGTTAGCAAATGCAGCTGATGGTTTCTCACAAGCCAATCTTCTTGGTCAAGGTGGTTTTGGGTATGTTCATAAAGGAATCCTTCCAAATGGAGAAGTAGTTGCCATTAAACAATTGAAAATTGGAAGTGGACAAGGGGAACGTGAATTTCAGGCTGAAGTTGCTACCATTAGCCGTGTTCATCATAAACATCTCGTTTCATTGGTTGGATACTGCACTTCCGGGCTTCAGAGGATGTTAGTTTATGAGTTTGTTCCGAACAACACTCTGGAGTTCCACCTACATGGTGGGTAAATTTTGATTTAGAAAAACTTAGACCTGATTCACAGTTTTGCCACTTGGGTATCACTTTTGCTTTGTTTATGCCAATTTTTGGTATGTATTTTCACCAAAAAAAAAAGAACAAGAAAAAAAGAAGATTGCAAAATAACAAAATGTTATTTACTTTACAAAAAAAAGCTATGATTCTTACTTTACAAACATTTTATTAACATATAACATGTGGACATTTCATAAAGGGTATTCATGTGTCCATTATACCTAAATTATTTCTAGATGTAAAATGGTAATATTAATGTTCTACATTTAAACCTTGCCCTACTTTACACCATGATAAACAAATCATTTCATATGAAATTGTGATATGGCAGGAAAGGGAAATGATATCTTAAACTGGGATATGAGGATGAAAATTGCTCTCGGATCAGCAAAAGGATTGGCATATTTACATGAAGACTGTGAGTCGTTAGTTAGGAACTGTTTTTGTTTTCTTTATAAGTATTTCAAACTGTCAAGTTATTAGTTCATATAACTATTGGTACTAATTCGCATTGCAGGTCAACCGAAGATCATTCATCGGGACATCAAGTCTGCAAATATACTTCTTGATAACAGTTTTGAGCCAAAGGTAAAAATTGCATGCATCACATATTGTTGAAGTCTTAAATCGGATTAAAACTTAATATTACTTATCAGTTAACTTTTTGCATCGAATATCATCTTATGTCAAAGTTAAATTCTTTTATTTAGGTTGCAGATTTTGGACTTGCTCGATTTACTTCTGAAACAGATACTCACGTTTCTACTCGTGTGATGGGAACTTTTGGGTAAGATTTTCTCTTACTTTTTTTTTCATTCTAAAATCACATCATTCACATATCAACTTGCATAGTCCATCTTTGTTGTTTTATTAGTCATTATAAATAAATAGTCATACGAATATCTATTCAATGTAAATGAATACTCGCTTTCACAGCTATTTAGCTCCAGAGTATGCTCTTACTGGGAAGTTGACTGAAAAGTCAGATGTCTTTTCCTTTGGTGTCATGCTTCTTGAATTGATTACCGGACGCCGACCCATTGATAAAGCTCAATTTTTGGATGATAATATTGTTGACTGGGTGAGTTTTTTTTATTTGGTAATTTTCTGGAAGTTGGTGTTGTTTAAAATATAAACATCATTATTTTCTATGCACAACCAAAGTGATCCTAAGTAGCATTGGAACGGGTATGGGA
This sequence comes from Helianthus tuberosus, assembly GCA_030545235.1. Classification (NCBI taxonomy): domain Eukaryota; kingdom Viridiplantae; phylum Streptophyta; class Magnoliopsida; order Asterales; family Asteraceae; genus Helianthus; species Helianthus tuberosus. Next base: position 39,915,991 of record CM060407.1, read on the forward strand.
TCGGGGTACGGGGACGATACGGGAATGAGGAACGGCAAAACTCAAAATTCCAAGATACGGTACGGCAATAAAAAATATAAAAAAATAAAAATACATTAAACAAATTCCAAAATTACATCTTCCAAAGGTAATTAATTATCAATAATCAAATCATTTTCAAATTCCGGTTCATCTAGTGAGAGATCGGCAATCGATAGAGAGTTAGAGATGATGAGACTTGAGAGTTTAGAGATTAGAGAAGCCGAATATGATAGGTCTATTTATTTAATGGCCGGTTGTGGAATTCGAAAGGGTAAAAACCCTAAAAATAAATGGAAACGGGTTGGATACTTCTACCAGATACGTCCCCTACATTGGAAACGTTTAGGAAACGTCCTTGATGAGTACCCATGGTGTTTCCGTCCCCGACAACTACCCCGAGACGGGTACGGCCACATAAATGGAGTTCCCGTGCTACATAGAAGTGATCATATATTTTAATAACAAGTGTTTCATTGTAACTCTTTGTGTTACTGAAAATTACTGATTGACACACACCTCATATTTAGGCAAGGCCATTGCTGAGTCAAGCGTTGGAAGATGGCAACTTTAGCACATTGGCTGATGCTAGATTGCAGAATAATTATGACTGTACTGAAATGTCTAGGGTAATTACTTGTGCTGCTGTTTGTGTGCGCCACTTAGCAAGACGCAGACCATCAATGAGCCAGGTACTTTTGCTAACCGTTCATATGTCACCAATCTGATGAACCTTGAAAGGTAGAGGTGGCAAAATGATAGGTTAGGTGGGTTTGGTCTGGGTTAAAACAGGAAATAGTATATACGGGTTCAAATGGGTCGAGTTGGGTAACCCGATGTGATTTGCTACAAAAGTTGTGTATTTTAATAAATAATTAGTGTGTCAAAAATAGTTATAAACTTTGTATTTCATTTATTAAATCAATTTTTCAATATAATGATTTTGGTGTTTTTGTGCATTGAAAATATACTTTAGGGAATTCTGGTTTGTTTAATGCTTTTCATTTTAAGCTTAAATAAGTAGAGGTTACATGAATCGTCCATTGGGTGTAGATATCTCGAGCCTTAGAAGGAAACCTGCCACTAGAGGAACTGGATGAGGGTATCAAACCTGGGCACAACAAATTAAATGGTTCTAATGAAAGCTCGGATTTTGACACAGCCCAATACAGAGAACAGCTAAAAAAGTTCCAAAAAATGGCTTTTGAAAGCCAAAATAACTCTAGCGTGTGGAGCGCACCCACAAGCAATCTTGGACAACAACCATCTGGATCTAGCAGTGAGGGCTTAAGAACAACACGCGATCTGGGGTCGAGTGTCGGAACTCATCAAATACCAATCGATTGATAAGATTGTATAAACACTGAATCCAGTTTGTAGGATTCTTGATTTTCAAATTTAGTAGGAAGATTTATTTGGAATATTGTGTTAATTGTTTACATAGAGGTAGTTTATCCATTGTACAGAGGACTAAAGTGCAGTTTATGGTTTGGTTGGTTTTGTTGAACTAGGAGGTTGGGACCAAAAGGTTTATGTTTGTTATAGTGGCATGTTTTTAGTTGTGTATTTTTATGGTTTGAGATATTTATTCCAGCTTTTGTTCTTTGCTTTCTGTTTATTTAACATATTTTTAAATGATATGTGTATCTTTTTATTTCAAGTTACAATTACATGTTTCCATGGTTACTGACTTATTGCTGGAAGACTAGTAAACCATGAAAGATATTGTTTACCAGAGAACTCTTACAACCTGAGGATGCTTGGGGCGTTACTTGGGTAAGTGATGCAAGTGCCGGATCTATAAAATCTTTTCATGGGACGGAAATTTTTAGGGGTCGTTTGTCTATCGCTATATAATAATTCTTTTCGGTTCAGGTCGGGTCGGGTCATGTTATATAAAAAAAGATAATCAAACTACTTTTTATAAAATCAACTACGTCAAAACACCACTTCTCTACGGGTTTTCATTTTTTTAACTTTATGATAATTTATGAGCATTCAATGCTCTAATTCGCATTAACTACTTGATTACTCATACAAACAATGTTTTAAATCTAAACTTCATAGCTTGTATAATTTTTCAAATCCTAGTCCCTATTCATTAATCACTTACCTAAAGTCGAAATTCTGGCCAAAATTCGACCGACGAAGGGATTCTGGCCAAAATTCGCCTGTGACAAAGGATGATTGTTGGGTATGAGCACTATTTGGTCGTTACTCGTTGTTCTTCTTCTTTGTCTTTGGATTTTTTATTAAGGTTTAAATCTTTAAAGTCATGGACTAAGGCCTAACTACTAAGGGTAAAGGTATAGGGTTTGAGCTTATGGTCTGGGCTAATAAGGTTGAAACCAATTTGGACCTAAATAACAATGGTTTTAACACTTGAATATTGATAATTCTATAAGTTATATTAATAATTATATAGTCGGTCTCATATGTTTAAGGAGGGCGATTGAATTTTTGTATTGGGGCGCTCGGGATTTTCGTGTATCGGTAACACTAAAAAACGTTAAGGGGGCGACTGCGCTGCACCAATACAAGTAAGTTCGCCACTAATCTCGGCTACGCCGCCTTGTGGGTAGCCTGAGCGGGTATAGAAAGCCGCAGCGGATATGCGGGAAGCTTGGTGTTTATGTTGTTGGGCCTGATATCTTGTAATAGAAGCGTAACACATGTTAACAGTTTATTTTGGTTGAGTTTATTTTGGTTGGGCCTGATATCTTGTAATAGAAGCGTAACACGTGTTAACGAAATGAGGAAATTGTATATTAAACTTTATTAAATTCCCTGGGTTCTTTTTCAAAGTTTTTTTTGAACGGAGTTTGAAACTACTACCAATACCGGAGTGAGCCTTCTTGAGACGGGATGTCAACCGTTTATACTGATTTTGACGCTCCAGGCAAAAAAAAAAAAAACATGAGTTAGGTTTGAACTTGAAACCATAAGATCCCAAACTCTTACCATCTCCTATGTCATTGGACCAGAAGGCCAATTACGTTTTCAAAGTTCAATTATTACCTTTTTTTTGCCATGAAATCTTTTAGTTGACATTCAGTGATGTAATGCAGTTAAAATTTGCATTTTATCTTTCTTTTAAGTTTAGTTTTAAATAACATGTACCTTAAAATGGTTATGAAATAGTAAAAAAATATTGAAATTTAATTTTTTTTTTTGGCCAGTGGAATAAAATTTAATTTTTTTTGGCCAGTGGAATAAAATTTAATCTAAAAGATTAAAAGAAAAATAAAAAGAGTTATGGTAATTAGAGTTGTGTCCTAGTAATTTGTGTAGTTTAAGGTGGTTTTAGTAAAAAATGAGGTAGATGTTCTTCATTGGTTGAAGTGGAAGTTCGGTTGTGCCCAGTGTTGTAAAAGTCGGCCTACTCGGTCCTCGGGCCACCTCCGAGGCGAGTTTACCCTAGTCGGACTTGACTAGTCGGCATCGGTCAAAATCGGCCTACTCGGCCTTGTACTCAGACTACTTGGACTTATACTTGGCTTTGTACTTGAACTACTCGGCCTTGTACTTAGTGAGGTTTGAATTTCAAACATGTTTTATTTTAAATTGTACTCATTTAGACATGAATTATGCATATTTTTACACATATAATATACAATAATTAATTTTCTTTATATTTACTATGTCCATATACTTCTCAAGTACTCAGATTACTCCCAACTTCCCATTCAGCTGACTAGAAACTGCCTAGCGAGTTTTGCAACATTGGCTGCCCCTAACTAGTTCCTTGAGCTTACAAGGTAAAACACAAGGTGTTTGGAGGTTTGAAGGTTCCTATTATAGAAAAGTCTATCCTTCTGTTTAATATATTTATTTATATGTTAATTCTAAAGATTTTCTTGGACAAATCTAAACTTCCCAATGATGCTTCTATGTCTTTCTTGGTTTAGATTTTCTAGGAAACTTATAGGCTTTTCATATCATCTTGATCATTCAAGATTAACCTAGAAACTTATGGAATCCTGACATAGCGACATAAAATTTAGACGTGTCATATCGAGCTTGCATGATCATTCAATAATCATTTTAATAATCTCAACTATTCGTCGTTTGCCGTCAACCGTCCCAACTTCAAAACTAATCACTGGCAATCCCAACTGTTAACGTATTGCTCTCCAATGGACCCCTGACTAACAGAACCCTAACGTCGTTAGTCTATGGTCGCCGGAAAAACGTTTTTGGCCAGAAAAAGGTTCCTAAAGGTCCGATCTAAGGTTACAAAGAGGTTTGGGACGAAAATGTTGAGTTTTCCATCCAAAAAGTTGAGTTTTCTGGCCATAAAAAAGTTTTCCGGCAAAAAAACAGTTTTCCGGCGACCTCAGTAATCGAGGATTTTACTAGACTAAGGTTCCTAAAGGTCTGTAATAAGGTACAAAGAGGCATGTGACGAAAAAGTTGAGTTTTCCGGCCAAAAACATTTTTTTCCAGTGACCGTAGACTAAGAGCGTTAGGGTTCTGTTAGTCAGGGTCCATTGTAGGCCAATATGTTAATAGTTGGGACTGTCCGTGGTTATTTTTTAAGTTGGGACTGTTGGCGGCCAACAACGAATAGTTGGGATTATTAAAATCCAATATTCCTTTTCATTTACATTTTTAACTATAAGTATATAACTACTTATTGTGTGATTATACGCATAATAATCATTATAAATTTGCGAGCCTAAGGCTGAAGGGTGTGGGGGCATGGGTTGGGTCATCAATCGCCACGTAGGACCATTAATTGATTGCTACACCATCCCCTTGCCTCATCCACTATGGTTAGCATGGAGTAAACCATGGCAACCATGGACCTCTTTCCTTTTTCAATATTCCATTTTCCTTTTCACAAAAATAAATTAAAATAAGAGAATAATGGTTTGGGTGATGACCACACTCTTAGAGTAGTGGTTTTGGATAATAGATTAGAAGTGAGAGTGACATGACGTTGATGTGGAGGGTCATGGTGACCACGAGGATCATGACCACACCCTATAGCCTAACAAGCTCGACGTAAACTGGGGTCAGATTTTTTTAAGCAACGCTCCACGCTAGATTTGAGCTCGGCTTGAACTTTTAACGAGCGGATTTCAAATAATACACTAGCGACTCATTGATCTTTAATCTTTTTTATTGAATATTTTCTTATAGTTCACTAATCAGATATAAAGTTTCATGATCATGTTAAGTTATTAACCACGTCACCTTTGTTTTATGAACAAAAATAAATACTAGATTTAAGAAAACAGAATGTTCATAATCTCATTCTCTCTTTCTCTCTGCTAATATTGCTGTTTGTTGAGATTGATCACTGATTACTATGGCTTCTCGACGACGAATGCTACTCAAGGTCATCATCCTTGGAGACAGCGGGTACACATTTCTCTCAATCTGAGCTTTTCTTTGTTCATTTCAAAGATCCGGATCATGTTTATCGTAGAAAATAAACCTTGATGTATGAATGCGTGATTGAACGATGAATTTATCGCATTGAATTGAATTCGGGTTTTCTTTCTGATATAGATTTGTTTGATAATATTTTGTAGGGTTGGGAAGACATCTCTGATGAACCAGTAAATTCTAAATACCGATTTATTTGTTTGTTTTTTTTTTTTTTTTTTTTTTTTTTTTTTTGCTAATGTCATGTTTTCTGGATATGTGATTTCATTGAATTCGATTACTCGATTAGGTATGTGAATCGTAAGTTTAGCAATCAGTACAAGGCCACCATTGGAGCCGATTTCTTGACAAAAGAAGTTCAGTTTCAAGATCGGTTGTTCACAATGCAGGTGACATGAAGATATTCATATAGATTATTTTTGTTACTCTTTTTGTATAATATTTTTGTTTTTAAATTTTGTAAGATATGGGACACTGCTGGACAAGAGAGGTTTCAGAGCCTTGGTGTAGCGTTTTATAGGGGTGCCGACTGTTGTGTTCTTGTATATGATGTAAATGTCATGAAATCGTTCGAGAGTTTGGGCAACTGGCGTGAAGAATTTCTGATTCAGGTGATTGTTGATTTTAGCCATCTTGTTATTATTATTGTTGTTATTATTTCCGATATTATTCTTGTCGTATGTAAAAACAAATTTATGTGATGATGTCTTCAGGCGAGTCCATCCGATCCGGAGAACTTTCCGTTTGTCGTGCTCGGTAACAAGGTTGATGTCGATGGCGGCAATGGTCGAGTGGTAGGTTACTTGGTTAGCCTTTCTTATCTGTTGGAAAATGAACATAAGTTATGTGTTTATATTCATATATTAGTTGATATGTGATGTTTTAGACGAATCCTATATCGGTGTTCTGTTAAGCCTATACAGAGATGTTGGGTTTATAATAGATGCCCCACATCAAACGCATTTTGGCGCATTGATTGTGGATAAGAGAAGTCCATAGTGAAGTGCGCTCGAGTGGGGTAGTCCAATGATGGATGACTTCCTGCATGCGCAGAGCTTTATTGGCCCCCCGACCCCCATGATTTTTCGCCCATAGTGTAAAATTTCTGGAAAAAAATTATAGTGTAAAATATTGGATTTTTAAAAGTCCTGCCCTCACTGAATTTTCGTTCAAGCTCCGCCACTTACTTCTTGGAATGTCTCCACTTGGATAACCGAAAACAAATGCGTGAGCTCCTAGTGGGCAAAGCGGAAAACATTAGTTGTACGAGAGGCGTATGTTACATGATAAGTTTATATGACACTACATCTTATGATTCTAGGTTTCCAAAAAGAAAGCAAAGGCATGGTGTGCCTCAAAGGGAAACATACCATACTATGAGACTTCTGCAAAAGAAGGAACTAATGTTGAGGCTGCTTTTCAATGTATAGCCACAAATGCTCTTAAGAACGAACCCGAGGAAGAAACGTAAGTTTTCTTCAACGCATTTCATCATTGCTAGTGCTTACATGTTTTGCGTATGGCCTGTAAGGGGAGAACTAGAGGAGGTTTGTTGACCCGTATGCGATGGTAACTATGGTTGTAGGTACTTTCCTGAGACGATTGATGTCACCGGGGAAGGTCGCCAACACAGGTCTAGTGGATGTGAATGTTGAACCAGTGGAGCTTGTAGGTAATGATAATAATGTTGTGTCTGGAATAATTCTTTCGGCAAATTTGTATAGATACACTGTTGTTCCTATAATAAACCTTTGAAACAAATTGAATCATTCAGCCTAAGCAAAAGGGTTGATTAAGCTGGTTTAGTACTTATACAATGTTATGAATATATTTATTATTATTATGGTTATCAACACCTAAAATAGACTAGGCTTGTTCCACAAGTTTTCTATATTATATATACCATCTTGTACATCTTCTTTAGACATCCCAATCAATAAGATCAATCTCTTTCTCCCTATTGTTCTCTTATATTCTTTGCTATTAGGCTAGTTTTACAACACGTTATCAGCACGAGTTGCTATTGAAGATTCATAAGGTATGTCTCAACATCATCCAATTTGGGTTGTTTTATGTATATGTACTTCATCATTTTCTCATACGTTCATCGTTTTCAATTGAAATCTATACTCTGTGATAATTAATAATAAGCAATATACAATACCTGTAACAATTTTCTATGAGAGTTTGGAACTACAATAAATTTAATATGTTAAAAATATCAATTCAAATACATTATAATCTGCTGCCCAACTCTTTATGAATCAATATGTTTTGTAATTTTTATGTTTATCATTATTTTGATATTATTGATAGATTAATACGATTTTGAGTTAAATAAGATTGCGATACCAAATACGTTATAATATGCTGCCCAACTCTTATTAGTGCACAATGGTCGTTTTTTATATTATTAGTATTTTGAGTTAATATTTATTACATATCAAACAGTTATAAAATTATGCTCTCTTTTATATTTATTTTTAGTATCATATTAGGTAAATATAAAAGCAGTTATATAAAAGTACTTTGCTTTTACAAAATTTTAATTTAACCATATTTTTGTACCTTTAAGCTTTAACTGCCTGATGATAATAAATTATTGAGTGAATTGTATGGATGCTCCATGTGATTGCCTTATTTTTCACCTTTAATTCTCATCCTTTAAAATTATATATATGTTTCTTATGGTGTAGCACCCAAGAATACTAAATTTAGTTAAATAATGATAACAATTAATACTAATAAAAAAGGACAGATTATCATAAATCATAAGAGCTATAGTACTTTTGTTTTGAGTATTTTGGGGATTGCTATGAAGTTAGGTTTAAGAGTTAAGGACGAGCATAGTTGTTCATTTATACATATACTTAACAACTTATTATTAATATTTACAACTACATGTTCGCAACTAATCCACCAATGGTTTATTTCTTATACCTTTACTTTTGTATATTTTTTAGTTGATATCAAACACGCATATCATACATCATGACTCTTTGTATAAGTATAAGATGTTATATATGTTTATATATTTATATAAAATATTTGTGTGACAAAAGATATTTTTTCTAAATACCGCTCGATATCCTTTTATATGTGGAATTTGATCGAAATTTTTATTATTATAAAGAAAGACTTATTTGAAAGTAATAAATAATCATATTTTGGGAAGTTGATAAAGATATTTGTTTATGTTTAAGCATAGAGTAACAAATATTTGTATATAAGGTATACTTGTGACTGGTTACGTACATTATGGTATGTTAACACATAAACTATATATATAGATCTAAAAATATATTTTTTTTATAAGTGTTGAAAACATCTCACTTCCTAAAGATTTACTATAACTTGTTTTATATGGTGGCATGTTATAACGTTATCTTTTCATGTATTAATTGTATTTAGTATGCTATATATTTGTATAGATAGTATTCAATAGAATAATTAAATCCAAAGTTGTGGTTGGTTATCACTCTCAAGAAAGAGAATACATATGATTAGATATGACACTCAAACTGCCATACTCCCTAAATCTTATTATCAGTTTATAGAATGTTATATGATTTTAGACCAGGAAATCATATATGGCTCAGTCATGTAAATATATATATCTCGGTTTGACTTTATGGTATATCATCTATTGTGTATGCTATCATTTATTTATATGCATGGTAGTATTGAAAAGATCAAAATCATAAAGTTATCTTTCACTGCAACTATCGTAAGAGTATATATATGTTTTGATATGACATCCAAAGTGTCATACTCTCGAAATTTCATCATCAAATTACAAAAGATGGTAAGATGTTAGAGCGATAAATCTTATATGACTCGGGTGTTTAACTACTTCTCAATTGGTGTTAAGCAAAGGGAAGATTATTTCTAAGAAAAAATACATAATATTTTTTCCATTAATCACAGCTGAGATATGCTCCTAAAGTAGCAATATCATTTTGTGAGTATGAAAAGTATGAGATGATTTCATATGCATGTGACTGAGTGAATAATAGAAAGCTATGAAGCTTGTTTTGATTCTACCCCATTCCATGAAGCGAATGTGACTATACATTTATCAGTGTAAAGATGATGATCATGTACATATTTAGAATAATGATCATGATGATGATGATGATGATAATGAGATCAACCACCTTAAGTGGAAATACTAAGGGAGTGATTATATGAGAATGAAGTGTGGAAATGATAAAAGTGATATTACATGATAGTTTGAAATGATTATCTCGTATATTCTATCTTGTAAGCATAAGTGTGTATAAAGCATAAATGATCACAGGCCACTAGGTTATGGATCATGATTATTAACATAATCGGTTGAACTTTAAAATTATAATACATTTTCTCGTATCTAAAGTTTTGTATTACATACGAGTAAGTAATACATATACGATCATAAACCAGAAGTTTATGGATCATAATTATTTAATTAGTTGGCATGACCGGTTAGACCACACCGAGTCGATGATGTTGTGAAACTTAACGAAGAATCAAAAGATTCTTGCTAATAATTAAACTTGTCATCTTTGCTCTCATGGGAAATTAATGATTCACCAACCAAAGTAGGGTAAGAATCCCTAAATATTATGGAAGTGATTAAAGGATATGCATATCCCAACTTGATGCCATTTAGTGTTTTAAATCGATGCATCGTCTAAATGGTTATCAAATCCACAACCTGAAGTTTGTGTGATTGTGGCTTAGCTAATGTGATAGCAAGCATATTAATCCAGATTGGTATATTTATTTTGGTAATAAAGGTGAATTCAATTCCCAAGTTATTAATGATATTGTAATAAATGTTAAACTTCATATAGCTTATGTTTATACAAGAATTGTTTCGTTGAGACGATCACTAAATGTTCACAATTGATTACAAAGCCAATGATCATAAGAGCAAGAGTTCATATTTGTATTTGGGTACATGTGATTTTACATGTACAACATTAATTCACATCAAGCCAATATGTCATCATACTTCCCCCATTATAGTTGGTTTTTGGTCAGGAACCAAATACGTCCTTTCTAAGATTTTGGTTGTGCGGTATATATAATATTGATCCACCATTAGCACAATGCTGGGACCTCTAAAAGGGTTGAGAATATATGTTGGGTAAAAAAAAATAATAATTATCTATGATTAAATACTTAAAGCCATTGAGGAGAGATTTGCTTACAGCTCATTGGTTTTCACTGTAGTGATTGAATGTTCCCAACATTAGGGGGAGATAACAAGCAGTTGGAAAGTAAAAATTGGAATGAATTATCATGTCATCTTGATCCTCATAGTATAAACGATGAACCAGAAGTTCAAAGGATAATTCATTTACCAATATTAAAGAACAAATTACCAGACAAGTTCACTGACCTAAATAGAGTGACTAAGTAAGTCACATAATCAACTGCTTATGCTCCAGTCATATTTGTGTCCCAAGTGGACAACCACATATTTTGTAATGAGTCTATTGCATGCCTAAAGCATGGTAGACTAGTTGATTCCAATAATAAAATTCCTCGAAAACTGGAGCAAGTAATTAAGATGGTCAAGTCGAGGTTATAGTAATAAGATCTCTTGAAGAGACAGTAGACATGATGGTTCAAGAAGAACCTCAGGTACCTGAAAATAAAGAGATCTCGATAAGCTGTATCATGTCTAAGATATGTATGGAATCGAAACAAAATCGACGTCGTTATACTTTTGTATATAATATAGCGCTTGAAATGATGAAATGATGAGGATCAAGATTTAAGATCTGCCTATGAATGAAAATACATAAATGATTGGCCAAAATGGAAAGACGCAAAGTATGGCAGATTCAAATTCTCTAATGAAATGGAAAGTTTTCGGACCAACAGTCCATACAACTGAATTTGTAAAGTATGTTGGATATCAATGGGGCTTTTATGCGAATCATGTGAAAATCAAATTAAATGAGATAAGGAAAATATGGTGCACAAGGATTTTCGCAAAAACCCATGATTGATTATAATGAGACACATTCTCTAGTGGTGGATGTAATGATTTTCCAATATTTTATTAGTCTGGTAATATAAAGAGGGAATTGATATGCCTCTTATGAATGTTATGTATCACTTGATATTGAAAGTGTACATGAAAGTCCTGAAGGATTAAATTATGTAAGCCATGTAAAGTAAGTTCTCGAGAACAATGTGATTATTTATACATATTCGAATTTGAACAGGTTATGATTACTTTACATGTTGGATATAATTGGAACTCCTGATGAGTTTCTAAAGCAACTGAGTGCTTAAAAGGTTAATTGAAACATCTTAACGATGTAATACTTGTGCATCAAGAAACATACATAGAAAACTTGTACCCAGTGATTGTGATATCTCAATAAATAGTGTACACGCATGGTACATTATGGATTTCAGAGATAAAAGCAAGTGTTCATGACATTTTTGCATATGATATAGATATCTATGTGTTAAATGGGTAAATTTTATGTAGCAAAACTTCTAAAGAGTAAAAGCATGTGCATATTTGGATAAGATGGAACAAATTCCCTCATGGATTGATAATGCTAGAAGCATTGATGTCAAAACCTCAAGAACATACTATATGAAGTTGACAAAATATGTATGGACTAAAATACTCGAGTCGAGTGTTGTACAACTCGAGATATTTGCATAAAGAGGGATATAAGTTTGATTAAATTAGCCATGTTTTATCAACATTCTACTTTTAAAAGTTCACTATAATCGCAGTTTACAGTGATGATGTTTAGGCATCATCGAGAGAAAATGTCGAGCTTTTAGAGGGAGAATTTTTTTTTAATGACCTTGGCACGATCTAATTATTACTCAAACAACAATTCGAGTATATATGTAATTATATTTTATCAATCCCTCAAGTACATCTAGAAGATGATGTTGGTATATTTTAGTATGGACATAGTTGAACCTTAAAGTATGTTAAAGGTTGTTAAGTCAGTTGTTATAAGAAATGCCTATTATCATCTCCTACCAAAGTAGAGATTCTCATTCTAGAAGTACCATCATTAAATGCATGTATGCGCTAAAATGTTTTGCTAGTTATGTATGGTTAAAATATCTTTCACTTGAGCTTATTGTCATAATATAACCTTTGTCAAGCGAAGAGACATTGGAATGAGTTCAAAGAAATATTTCAGGTATAAACGATATTTGATTATATTTTACTAACCCATCAAAACAAGTTTGGTTAGTCTTGTAGATGCAGGAATGTAACAAAACACAGTCGTGGACATATGATATTTTTTGAAAGGAGGCACCTAAAGTCTCGTTAGAAGATTATACAACATTGCTCAACATAAAGGATTGCACATTAAGGGATCGAGCGACAAATCATTGGCTACAAGAGCTTTGTTCGACTTTCAAGGAAGATGGATACACGTCACTTAAAGGATACATGTTAAAATGAGGGGGAGACTTATTCAAGTTGCACTCTTTTTCCCTTGACTAAGTTTTGTCCCATTGGGTTTTCTTAGTAAGGTTTTTAATGAGGCAACATACCTGATCCAGAAGTATCAGGGGGAGATAATACGCATTACACGCTGCACTCTTTTTCCCTTAGCTATGGTTTTGTCCCACCGGGTTTTCCTAGCAAGGTTTTTAACGAGGCAGCATCAAGCATATTATGTTGATAACCAAGGGGGAGTGTTATGAATATATTTATTATTATTATGGTTATCAACACCTAAAATAGACTAGGCTTGTTCCACAAGTTTTCTATATTATATATACCATCTTGTACATCTTCTTTAGACATCCCAATCAATAAGATCAATCTCTTTCTCCCTATTGTTCTCTTATATTCTTTGCTATTAGGCTAGTTTTACAACAATTTACGTATTTTTTTTAATTCTTTATTTTTTTATAGACCACTACAAACGACCTAAATTCAAAGACACAAACCCAAACTAAAGAATACCTGATAAACCCGAACCCAAAACTTCTATGGGTCTGTTATCGGGTCACTTTCCCAGTCAAAAAACCGAACAACCGGCCTGAAAAATGCGAAACACGAACATTTATTGTTCTTTTTTTGTGTGTTTTGATTTGGATTTAAAAACATTAAGTTTTGCAGACTTTTGAACAATATAATTACATTGTCAAATAATGTTGAACTTTGATGATATTATTTCAGTAGCAATACGAATATTGATGATATAACCCCAAAACTGAACAATCCAACCAGAACCATCCCGAACTTCCAATGGGTCGGTTATCGGGTCACTTTTTCCCAACTAAAACCCAAACAACCCGCGGCCCAGAAAACCAAATACCCGAAGAACACCCTAAGGCAAGTGTTTTCCCACCTTCCTTCAGCAAGCAAATACACAGCATCATAAACCTAAAATAGTAACACATGATAATATGATGCACTCATCACAATTTTGTGCAAATCAAAGATGACATTTAGCAAAATTCATCCAGAATACAGGTACATGTTTCAATTGCATCCACTAAAAACCAATAATCTTGCTAATTGAACACACCCTCGAGTACGTGGACCTAAACCTTCACTTTCAAATAATTTTAAACCAAGATAACGGATCCAACAAAATAGATCAGGTGACTAATGTCACCCGAAAACCCACCAAAACCTATCTTCATGATTATACAAATGAAACGCGTACCCAGTCCTCCATAAAACACACAATCGACACAAAACCAATCACTAGGCCTTATGCTGCAGCCTCAGGCTTCTCTGTTTCCATTGCTGCTGGCTCATCAGAATCCTCATCGTTTTCCGCACTTGAGTTCGGGCTTGGGGAACTCTCGGCTTGAGTAGGCTGCTCACCTTCCTGAGTTGGTGCAGGTGAAGACGGTTTCTCGGGAGTAGATGGCTTTGGCGGTGCTGGCTTCGGTTTCGACATTATTGGCCTACAGACCCTATACATATAAACATAGAATTTATTTTAGATATTATATCCCGCTACAAAAAATCATCAATAATACAAGATAAGTGGACCCAAATGACTGGTTATACGCGTAAGCCATTTGCAAAATATATATATATATATATATATAGGGTTAGGATAAAATGAAAACTCCTATGAATTGGTGAGAACTTGGCCAAAACGAAGGCTTTTCAAAAAAAAATTACTACCAAAAATCCTAAAAATCAACTTTTCGAAGAAAAAAAATTGTTGATTTACACCACCATAAAAAAACTCTTGCAATGTGTGAAAATGCTGATATCAGCAGCTTTTTTGCAGTGCCATAAAAAGGCAGAAAACACCACTCGGAATTTATTGTTTTCACAGCCGTGTTTGTAATATTTTCATCTATTGTGCAAAAAATGGTAGCAAAACTCGCATGGAAATCAGAGTTCTCTAAGTTCTCACTACTCGAGGGGGTTTTCTTTTGATCCGAAGCCTCTCTCTCTCTCTCTCTCCTCTCTCTCTCTCTCTATGTCTATATATTAAAATAGGATTAGGTTGCGAACTGAGCAAACTGATCCTAGTCATACACGTGTGTAGGATCTGATGATGAAATCCTAGCCATACACGTGTGTAAATCAATGGCCAGGATTTGTTTCTCAGTTCGCAAATACACTAGGGTTCACTCTAGAACCCCAATCAAAATATCATTAAATATTGTTCCATTCCTTTGGAAAACTACATATAACATCCTCACGAGTGTTACCACTATAAACTTTAAGTTGAGAATATACCTATCAATTGTTTCTGCTTTCTTTCTAATATCTGATGACAGAAGAACAGGTTCAGCGTGCTTGGGAAGCGTGTCTTGAAGTTGCTGCGACTCTCGCAACCAAGTTTCGGCTTCTGAGCACTCATTCAAGACCTGAAAAGGAGGGTGAGCAGCCGAGTGAGAATAGAGAAAAATGACTAACGCACATACGATAAAAAATGGGATTTTAATATTTTATAATCATTACCTTCTGCTTCTCACTTAAATCAATGTGTTCATACTTCTGATCACCAGATGCCGCAGCCTGCCTGTACCCGTTAATAACACTGACCAGTTGGTCAACAAAAGATCCTCTTTCAGAGTGCTCCTTGTACCGTTGTTCAATGGGATCACCTTGCTGCAATTGTTTTAACAGTGTCAAATGTATATAACTTATATACGTAAAAGATTAAGTGTTAAAGACAAACCTTTTTGAGCTCATCAAGTTTGGCAATGTATACACCTTTAGTTTCATCTTCACCATCTTCATACAACCAATCTTCAGTTTCTTGAAGTTTAGCCATAAATGCTTCTCTCTCTGGTTCCGTAACAAACTCGTGCAATTTATCATGCAACTTGAAAAAACAATGGAGGTTGTGTAAGTCGGTATTTCCAAGTGTATACTTTAAATAATATTGTGAAGCTAATAACTTACCTTGTTCCTCATATCATAGACATAGGCTTCCACAGCATTCTTTTTGTCCTTTGTTTCTTCCATAACTCGGTCCTGCAACGCCATTTCAAACTCCTTTTCTATTGCTTTCTCCACATCAGCAGCTAACATTGCCCCGTAGATCAACTCAGAAACTGGTATGTTGACTTTTTTGACCTTTTTCTTTGGAACCTCCACCTACACAACAAAACAAATTAGAAAAAATAGAAGCTATAGTAATAATATAGCATATATGTTGCTACTGACCTTGGTATCAGCCTCCATCTGAACAGGGTTGTCTCCTGCCTCTTGAGCACCATTCTCAGTCACAGGAGCATCCTGCATACTTACATCAGTTTCATTGGTAGACGCCACGTCAGCGAGAGCCTTATCAACATCCATCTTTGATGGTTCTTTCGACACTGGAACTTCAACTTCCTCTTCTTCAATAAGCTAAAATAAAAAAAAATGAAAAGAAAAATAAATCAGAAACGTCTTACTACATATTAGACACCAAAGGCCAACAAAACCAAAAATTTGATTGTTACATTAAAAGTTAGAAACCCACCTGCGCAGATTCCACAGAGACAACTCCATGCAGATTCAAACGGGCTTTTACTTTGACCTTTGCACGGTCACCTTGTGTTGCTTGAAATGGACCAATCTGTACAAATCACCATGCGCATAAAAACTTAAACAATGAATAATTATTATAAAAACTTCCTGAAACTTGAGTCTTTGAACAGCTTATACCGTGTAAGTACTGATTTTTGGCGGTGCCTGCAATTCACTGACATCTGCATACTGCATGTCAACTGAAAATGTGCCAGTCCTGTAGAAAGTCAAAGCTTTCACACTGGGAATTTGATTTCCCTTAGGAAATACAGTACTGCTTTGTTGATTCTCCGTGTTTCCGTTCTGGGATTCTTGTGCAGATCCTTTCCATGTTAAAGCAACTGAGAACGGAAAGCTTTCTTGGACCTTTAAAACAAAATACAATCCATATTAGGTCCTTTATATATACACATAGAACTGATATACATAGAAAGAAAGAAAAAAGGATTATACCTGAAACTCTCTAACTTTAAAGGTGGGACTAAGAATGGCGCATTCCAAAGCACAGCCCTTGGAGACACACTCGCTTGCATTCATGGTACGCCTCGGCTCTTTCCCGAAGAATTCTGTCAAAATCTTGATTACAGCTGGAACCCTAGAACCCGAACCAACAACCTCCACAGCATATATATTATCAACTGTGAGTTGAGCCTCCGAAAGAGCCTTCTCCAGAGGTTTCTTTACACGTTCTAATATTGAAGTGCTAATTTGTTCAAACTCATCTCGTTTTATAAAACCTCTAACATCTTTGTCATCCAACAAGCATTCTATGTTCATCGGTGCCTCTGGATTTGCACTAAGTACCTTCTTCAGCTTTTCACATGCAGCACGAAGCCTAAGGCAAGCCCTTGCGTTCGTAAACACGTCAATTTTGTACTCTGTTTTGAATTTTTCAGCAAAGTGTTGGAACAAAACCTCATCGAAATCCCTCCCACCGAGACAGCGATCAAACGAATGAGCCAATATCTTCAATTGGCCTTTCTTAAAGCCTGCTATGCAGACCTGCATGCTAGCATGCCCAATGTCAACAAAGGCTACATTTAGCTGCTCATTCTCAGGCAAGTCGGTCTTGTATATTCCATACGCTAAAGCGGTTGCAGTTGTCTCATGCATCAACCGTAAAGGATGCAACCCAGCTATTTTAGCCGCATCCATAACAGCCCTTCTTTGAAGATCAGTGAAATAAATAGGAATCCCAATGCAACAATCCACAACTGCTGCATTTAAATTCTTTTCAGCTATCGTCTTCATGTTTGAAAAAACCATACCCATAACCTGAGTCGGAGTAAATGTCTTCGTTTCCCCGAGATACTGAGCATGAATCAACGGGAACCCATCAGGTCCCTCAGTAACAGCAAACGGCAACGCCTTAAGATCCTGTTGCAACTCAGGATCAGAAAAAAGCCGCCCTATCAACCGCTTAATCTGAGAAATAGTATTCTTCGGGTTCATCATGCTCGACGCAGCACCGGCTGTTCCAAGAAACCGCTGTTTCTCACCGAAACACACAATAGCAGGCGTCTCACGCTTCGACTCGTCATTAAGCACAACGTCAATCCCCCTTTGTCTCGCAACCGCCACAACACAACTTTCGTTCCCGAGATCAAACCCGACCACACTCATCCTTTGTTAAGAACTGCAACTTGTTACTTTCCTCAATCTGAATTTCACACAAAATAAAACATTTAAAAAACAATAATAATGATTTTTTTTTTTAAAAAAACTTTCCAGATTCTACAAACTAACATGACGTCATCAAACACTCAAAGCATAGATCACATTGCTCTAATATTGGCATAAACCCTAACTAACAAATAAACAACAATGACAGTATTCAACAACTTAGAAATTAAAACTAGATCTTCGTTATAACACAACATGTTAAATCAGTACGGATATGAACTAAAATATTGCTTACTAAATCAAATAAAACGCAAGAAATTAAACAGTAAAGATAGTAAGAATGAATTTAAGAAGATAATATGAATGAATATGGATCTGAAGAGTTGAAGAACAGAGATCGTACAGTTTGAGAATGAGAAGACGAACTTGTGGAATGGAATTGTTGAGAGTAAAGCCCTAATAAAGAGGATGGGGGCGAGAGGAGGGGTTTGTGGGGAACTTTTGAGAATATTAAGAAGTGGTTCGTTCAAATGAGGTTCTAGAAAGATCTTTTGCATTTGGGCCTACTTGGACTTGGGTAGATGTCTCATGTTTTTTTAATTATATATAGCCCAAGTATTTAAAATAGCTTTATCATCTCCATTTAGATATTACCTTTGTGTATACAAATGTATTTTTTTAAGAAGGTTAGAAATACCATTTAGATATTAACTTTGCGGGGTTATAATCAAATACAAATGCTCCTAAAAAAAGAAGGGTACAATGGCTTCTAAAAAATAAACCAACTACACACACAAAAAAAAAAAAACTAAAATCCACCACCACCTAAACCCTATCACCCACCCATTTTTTTTTTTTTGTTACGGGGGTTGTGGGTTTAGGTTTTTGGGGTGAGATGGGTGTTTAGGTAGGTTTTTTTTTAGGTTTTTAGGGGGTAGGGGGTGGGGTGGGGGTTAGTTTTTTTTTTTTTTTTGGGGGGGGGGGGGGGGGTTGGTGAGGTATAGTTTTTTTTTTTTTTTGCGGGGTGGGGGTTTAGGTTTTTGGATGGTGGTGGGGTGGGGTGGGTGTTTAGGTTTTGGGTGGTGATGTAGTGGGTTTAGGTTTAGGTTCTTGGACACTTGTCACTCAATAAAGCATTCTTACACTTCTTACAATTGGGAGACTTTGTAGAATAACTTAACCCTACCTTTGTGTATACAATTATATTTTTCTAAAAAGGTTAGAAACTGTGTATACAATTATAGTTTTCTAAGAAGGTTAGAAACTCGAGTGTTACAGTGGTTAAATAAAGAAGATATTAGATTATTAGTAACGAAGATTTAGGAATTACAAAATAATGTTTGAGATAAGATAGAATTGACATTTTTTAATTAAGAAATAAGAGCACTATAGAGCACTATATTCATCCGGCATGGCGTCATACAAGTGAGGATCCTATAGGGAATATGTGTTAGACGGGGGGACGGGAAGATGTGGTGACATGAAGATTAAGCTTAGCGATTGGTTTGGTAATGCCTTTTTGGGCTCAAGTGAGCATAGGGTAAGTATAGATGGATGTCATGACTGGGGTGACGATAATGGGTATATAGGAAGGGTTTGTATCCTCAAGTGGTGAGCTAGATGGTTGAGGTGAGGGAGGGTTGGTCGATGAGGTATTTAATGACAGCACCCCCGTAACAGATGGATTGGGAATGTGAGACTCGAGAAACTAACATGAGATAGGTGAAGGGTTAATGGAATAATCTAGGAAGTTTATATCAGGGGTGATTATGTGGGAGAAAACTAAGCAAATGGAAACAGAGATTCATAAAAAAAACATGATGAGTGACGATAAAGACATCGTTAGCTATGGCGATGGGATGGATAACCAAGAAAGACACATGGATAAAATTTAGGGGTTAGTTTGTGTGGAGAAAGCATATATGGTAGCAGAGACAACCAAAGATGCGAAGTTGAGAGTAAGAGGTGGTTTGTTGAATAACTTGGTAAAAAGTATGTTATTATTCATGGAGGGGTGGAAGAATGTTTAGAAGTTGTGTGATCACATACACTATTTAGGAGGAAGATGAGCTTGGAAATGAAGAGTTCAAATTGCATTGTTAAGTGTGTGAATCCTACGTTCAAACTTACTATTTTAATATTTTATTTTATTTTATTGAGACTTGCCATATTGTAATCAACATTATCTATTATCTATATATTAAAAGACCAACTTAATGAATAGTAACTGCACCATTCAATACTTGCCACGTGGCAATCATTTTTTTCATTTATCCACCTTCTATCAGAAGGTACAGTCATTTTCGGTATCAGTACATGAAAATAAAAACCAGTACCAGCCTGGTACAGAAAACACCAAAAGTCGGTACAAAATTACATAAAAAATGATAATCACAGACCAGTTAAAGACAAAGTTATATGACGTAGCTCATATCAAATTAAAGATGATCCTTTTTTATATAACCTAACCATATCGTTTTATATAAATACATTTGAGAATTATCTATATATTAAAAGACCAACTTAATGAATAGTACCTGCACCATTCAATACTTGCCACGTGGCAATCATTTTTTTTCATTTATCCACCTTCTATCAGAAGGTACAGTCCTTTTCGGTATCAGTACATGAAAATAAAAACCGGTACCAGCCTGGTACAGAAAACACCAAAAGTCGGTACAAAATTACATAAAAAATGATAATCATAGACCAGTTAAAGACAGAGTTATATGACGTAGCTCATATCAAATTAAAGATGATCCTTTTTTATTTGACCTAACCATATCGTTTTATATAAATACATTTGAGAATTGAGATTAAAACTAAGGGTGCTAAATGTGACAACTGGCACTTTTCCATGTATTCCGTACAATAATAAATTGTAAATTGTACTTTGATGACTGTGCATGATTGAATTAACAAGACGAATGATTTTCTGATTACTGTCATATACATACAGATGCATTTCATGTTGCAAGATTGTTTATCATTATTACATGTAACACAGTGTGGTTCAATTAGTGCACAGAACAAAGTTAGCACAGTTATCAGACAAACTAGAAGTACTGAAGGGAGTTCAGTACTCAGACAGACATGATGTTAAGACACAGATCGAGCCCCAAAACCAAGAAGTACACTAGAATAGTATGTAGTAAACTAGGGATCATAAAACTGCCTTCCGAGTGATGATTTAAGTGCTAGAAAGTGCCCGAAACACACTAAAACTGCATAATTCTGCAGAAAACAGCAAAATTCAGCATTTAAACATCAAAATATAATGCAGAAATGTGGTTAAATGGTCCAGAATACTTTGATAAGTGTCGGGAATCAAAACTGTCATAAAAGACATCATATTGCACACTAAACTGCGCAATTTAGCACCTTAACGAACCGGTAACCAACCAAACAACCGGACAATACCCGAAACACCAAAATTTCACTAGGAGCATTGTTTTAAGATTAAAACTAGGGGTGCTAAATGTGACAACTGGCACTTTTCCATGTATTCCGTACAATAATAAACAGTAAATTGTACTTTGATGACTGTGCATGATTGAATTAACAAGACGAATGATTTTCTGATTACTGTCATATACATACAAATGCATTTCATGTTGCAAGATTGTTTATCATTATTACATGCAACACAGTGTGGTTAGTGCACAGAACAAAGTTAGAACAGTTATCAGACAAACTAGAAGTACTGACGGGAGTTCAGTACTCAGACATACATGATGTTAAGACACAGAATGAGCCCCAAAACCAAGAACTACACTAGAATAGTATGTAGGAAAGTAGGGATCATAAAACTGCCTTCCGAGTGATGATTTAAGTGCTAGAAAGTGCCCGAAACACACTAAAACTGTAGAACACTTCTAAGTTATTTTGGGAGTTTCAGCTTGTATACAAAGGTTCTGATTCTCTCCAGAATCTCAAAGGGGCCAATGTACCATGGGTTCAACTTCCCACGTTTACCAAACTGTACCACGCCTTTCCAAGGCGAGACTTTCAATAAAACCATATCTCCAATCTCAAATTCTAACGGTTTTCATCGCTTGTCGGCGTAACTTTTCTGTCTATCACGAGCTATCTTGATACGATTACGTATCTGAGCAATCTTGTCTGTAGTTTCCTTAACCAATTCTGGACCAATAAGCTGTTTATCTCCGGTCTCCGCCCAACACAACGGGGGCCGACACTTACGACTATATAAAGCTTCAAACGGGGCGGCCAGAATGCCGGTGTGATAACTATTGTTGTAGGAAAACTCCACTAAAGGCAAGTGAGCATCCCACTTCCACCAGAGCCATTACACAAGCACGTAACATGTTTTCCAAAGTCTGAATCAACTGTGATCCAAATGCTTGTTGAAATGTTTGCCAAATTCTTGACACAAAACGACCATCTCAGTCGGATATAATAGAAACAGGCACTCCATGACGTGCCAGAATCTCCTTAAGGCATATTTCTGCTAACTTCTTCGTGCTATCGCTCTCGCTAATCGGTAGGTAATGCGCGGACTTCGTGAGTCGATCAATAATTACCCAAATCATATCATGGCCTCCTTGGGTTTTTGGTAGCTTGGTTAATGAAATCCATCGATATATGTTCCCACTTCCATACGGGAATCTCGGGTTGCTGTAGCTACCCTGATGGTTTCTGGTACTCCGCCTTAACCTTGGCACAAGTAAGACAGTTACCCACATATGTAGCGTTGTCATCTTTCATGTTAGGCTACCAATACCAATCCTTCAAGTCTTGGTACATCTTGTCGGATCCAGGATGTATCGAGTACCTTGACTTATGAGCTTCATCCAAAATAAGCGCACGTATATCGCCGCGAAACGGAACCCAAACTCATTCCATGAAGTATAATATCCCATCTTCTCTTGACAATAACTGCGTTTCCATTCCGCGCAATGATTCGGCTCGTAGGTTATCCGGTTAGAGAGCTTCTTGCTGAGCTTCACGAATCCGTGTAGCGAGATTCGTCTGTAATAGCCTGCTAATCCCAAAAATTGTCGTATCTCAGTTGGCGTCTTTGGGGCTTCCCAGTTCTTGATTGCTTCAACCTTAGCAGGGTCGACGTGAATTCAATTCTCATTTACTGCATGAGTTAGGAATTGCACCTTGCGAAACTAAAATTCGCATTTCGACAGCTTAGCGTACAACTGTTCTTTCTTCAAGTGTTCTAAGATAGCTCGCAGATGTTACTCATGTTCTTCCTTAGTCTTCGAGTAAATAAGGATATCATCAATAAACACAATCACGAACTTATCCAGATATGGCTTACACACCCGATTCATGAGGTCCATGAATACTGCCGGTGCGTTCGTTAAGCCAAACGGCATGACAAGGAACTCGTAATGTCCATAGCGAGTCCTAAAGGCCGTTTTATGGACACTTTCTTCTTGTATTCGCAGTTGATGATATCCCGATCTCAATTCGATCTTCGAGTATTAGCTAGAGCATTGTAATTGGTCAAACAAGTTATTAATCCTCGGCAAGGAATACCGATTCTTGATGGTTAGCTTATTCAACTCTCTGTAGTCGATACACATATGAAGACTGTCGTCCTTCTTATTGACAAACAACACTGGAGCTCCCCAGGGTGAGAAGCTCGGCCTGATAAATTCTCTTGTCTAGCAGCTCTTTCAGTTGAGTCGATAGTTCTTGCATCTCGGACGGAGCTAATCGATAAGGTGTCTTCGCCACTGGTGCCGCTCCTGGCACTAGGTCTGTCCGAAACTCCATTTGTTGCTGTGGAGGTAACCCAAGCAAGTCTTTGGGAAAGACTTCTGGAAATTCCTTCACAACAGGGATGTCTTCTGGCTTTGGCTCCTTGGTCTCCTTATCGACAATATGAGCAAGGAAGGCTATGCACCCCTTTCGGAGGCATTTCTGCGCCTTTATGACCAATGTGGGATGTCGCAATCCACCGCCTTATGGGGCTCAGCGTCCTCGCATCAACTGCATGAAGGTTGTGCACTATAAGTGTCTCATCGTTTGCAAGAGGGATGCGAATGATTTTTCTCATGACAAACAACTTCAGCTCTATTCTTGGATAACTAATCTATGCCGACTACAACATCATGACTTCCCAAATCAACAGCTAGAAGATCAATAGAAAATTCCTGCTCTCCAAGTTCCAAAGTACAACCCTCAATCACCTCATTTGCTTTAACTTTCCATTTGCCAATTCTATAGAATATGGGACGTCCAGCTTACTTGAAACTAGGCCAAGTGTATTCTTAAATTCTATCAAACAGAGTGGGTGCAGAGTGTTGGTTAATAGGGAATGTACCTAGAACCACATCTGGATCCTGGCGTGCTTCACGAGCTCCGATCGTGAAGTATCTTCCTCGCTTAGTTCTTCTTAGGGCAATCTTTTCAAAAGTGCCCCACGTCACCACAGTTGAAGCAACCTGGAATTCTACCATTATCGTTTCCGCCTTGGTTGTAGTTATCATCTCCTCATCAGTTAAGATGTCTTTCCCAACAGGCATCCTTGCTGTTTGGGTTTAGCAGGTTACTATAAACGTTTCATGATACTTTCGGCTTAAAGCATCTGCCACTACATTTGTTTTTCCTTCATGATACTAGATATCACAATCATAGTCACTAAGCATTTCCATCCAGCGTCTTTGTCTCATATTCAACTCATTTTGCTTGAAAATATACTTTAAACTCTTATTGGAGTTTGATGGCCTTCAAGATCAATCCATCTGTTCCTAGAGGTAATCCTGATGTTTACAAGTGTCCCTAGGGTAGTAAAACCAGTTGCACAGACCCTAGTATCGTAAAACTAGCATGCAATGGCGGTGGACAGGCTGCAACATGCAGCTGTCCATTTTTTTCTGTCGCTGGCACTCTTACGCGGCCCGCGTAAGAATTGGAGATGGCCTACGCGGCCCGCGACAATGGCTTGATCCGGTAAAAAGTTTCCAAACTTTGCATTTTCAGTCCCTGGTCCATTTTAAGTTTAAATAACTTTCTTTTATTGCACTTATGACCCCCATAGTTAACTTTTAAGAGTCTTGGGTCACAAATTAACTCCGTTAAGCTCCCGGTTAGTTGCTAGATCACCCGAAAAGTTCCTTAAGTGCGTAGAAATTCCATGAAATCATTATTCTTTATATATGGAAGCATAATGAAGTATTACAAAGCTTTGGGATCGTTAAAAGTTCACTCAGAGGTAACATTTAACATGTTGACACATTTAACCCCTATGCTTTGTAAATTTTATACTTTTAAGCACAAACGGCTTCTTATGTCCGACAATTTATTCATTCATGAATACGAACATCTTATGAGGTCATTTAGAGGCACGAGTTTGGCATGTTGACACATTTGATCCTTCTATACACATACTTTCTTCGTTTGTCAACTTTAATCCCTTGAAAGCAATTCGTTACACGTTTAAAGTTCATGACACGTGTCTTTATTACATTGGGCATAATTTTGCGAGGTGTTACATACACTTTACTAGTTCTATTTAACCTTCTAAAACATGGTTATTTTCCTTTGAAATCAAATCATGTGAAATCTTGTAGTAAACTTTAATTTCTTGAAAATATTATTTTTGAAATCCTTTTCTTTCAAGACTTACATCTTGTAGGATTCATCATCCTACACAAAAACAAACTCATCTTCAAGTTCATAGTTTACATAAAGGATGATCAACATGATTTTCTCAAGATCCATCCTTATACTTGCTAGATCATGTGTTTAATCATCATCTAGCAAGCTTCATATGATGATCTATACAATAGACACAAGAAATCAACAAACAAGTCTACTACGTATACATAAACAACTTTGATTTTCATGTTTTTAAGCTTTATGTTCATGTTCATCTTTATGTTTTCTTGAGATTCTTTAAATTACCATGTTACATTATACATTAACCACTAAAATTTAGAGTAAAAACAAGATCAAGAGGCTTACTACTAGCACTATGGCTAGGGAAGAATCAAGAATGAATATGATGAGAAATATAGTGGATATTAGCTCCTAGATAAGGTCCTTCAACTTCCTTTGCTTCCCACCTTCCTAGTTATGCTTGTTACACCTTATGATCACCTTAGAATGTATGAGATTGGATTGAAAATGGAAGTTGTGTGAGATGGAGGATGGGCCGTAGGTATGGAAAAGAAGAAGGAGAAGTTGTGGTGAATGGTGAGTGTTAGAATGTTTGTGGATTTTTATAAAGATTTCCAACACTTATTTACATGTGGGTTATTATGTTCAGACATTTGCCTCTGAATGGTTAAGAGAAAAGGGGGACATGAACTCACTAGTTTGCGTCCTGCTGTCTCGTATACTCAAGGGTCCTTCTACGAGTCGTACAACTACCTACACACGTGCCATGTTTTATTAGACGTTTAGGTCGTATAACGACTCCTAGTCTTAGTTTTTTATTAAGACTTGTTTTTTGGGATTTAGTATTTTTTGAGTTATACGGTTGATATGTATTATATATATATATATATAATTCCAAATTATATAGTTATTGGTTAAAATAAGATTATTTTAACTTAAAATATTTTATCCACTTATTTTGGGATATTGTTAAAAAATAATATATTTTTAACTTGGTTTATCATGTATTTCTCACATATGCATTTTCCAGGTATAGGTGTACTTGTATTTGCGTATTTTGCAAAGTATTGGTATTCTATTCCGGTATGTATTTATACGTATATGATACGTATTTTCTTTTATTTATTAAGTATTTTATACTTAATTTGTGTATTACTTTCCGGAATATTATTTTTATACAACTAAAAATCAATAACTTTATATTCTTAAAATATTCATATTTTAAGAGAAGTTTTATCGAAAAACATCTATAAATTTTACTTGGCAAAATAAGTATACTTCTATATATTTCTCAAAATAATATATTTTTAAGATTAAACTTAGAAAAATATTTATATTTTGAGTTTTCACCAAAATCATATATTTTTGAATTGTTCAAGAAAATATTTATTTTCTCCACTAAAAAATAATATATTTTCTATTTTGACAAAATATGATATATTTTGTAATAGTTATAAAAATTCATATTTTACTGTTTCTTCGGTTTCAAAAATACCGTTTGTCACATTCGTTAAGTTACGAATTTATTTCCGGAATATATATATATATATATATAGGGAAAAGATATATTGAAAACCACTTTTATTGAGAACACTCAGGAAACTCAAAGCTCCCGACATTTTTTTTTTGAAAAAAAATAACACATGTAATATACATGTTTTTAAGACTTTTGGGCCAAAAAAACAAAAAAGCGCCGAAGGGATTTAAAAAAAAAAAATAAACAAATTTCAGCATTTTTTGTGTAACATGTGTTACACAGCTAAGTTGCTGAAATTTGTTTTTTTTTTTTTAAAAAAAAACCCTTCGGCGCTTTTTTGTTTTTTTTTGCCCAAATGTCTTAAAAACGTGTATATTACATGTGTTATTTTTTTCAAAAAAATGTCGGGAGCTTAGAGTTTCCCGGGTTTTCTCAATAAAAGTGGTTTTCTCCATATACTTACACTATATATATAGTCCAAAGTCCTTTGTCCGATATTCGGGTATAAATTATATATTTGCTTTCTTGTGATTTTGGTAATATTTTCTATTACAAGTTTTGGTATTTTTGGTGTATTATTTTCAAGGTTCCTAATTTAATATGACTAATACGAACAATATACAAGTAGCACATAATTCTTGTGACATCTAAATATATATTTTCCTAAATATATACTTAGTCATTTTTATTATCAAAAATCAACCTCCAATATTTGTAATAAAAATTATGGCAACTTTTATACTTAAAACCAAGATCAAAAATTATTTGTAAACACTTGTTTAAAAATATTTTTCTAAGTGTTTAATTTCTACAAAAATTTTGTCATACTTTCCCCTTAAAAATGGAGGTTTCCATGCTTAATAGCATATCATTTTCTTTTAAAAATTCATATCAATCATCAACAATTCACGTATAACTTACCATGAGCCAAAAATATGCATTTTTACATTATGACATGAACTTGAAGTTAGTAAAAATTTGTAGTAATTTAACATGTTGTTTAACATGTTGTAATAACACTAAATCCATGGTTCTTATTTTATAAAACTCATTCTTGTGAATTTTCATTCTTTACAACTTGTGTGATGATTTTTCAAAATCAATCTTCTTGCATTTTTCATGTTACATACACTTTACTAGTTCTATTTAACCTTCTAAAACATGGTTATTTTCCTTTGAAATCAAATCATGTGAAATCTTGTAGTAAACTTTAATTTCTTGAAAATATTATTTTTGAAATCCTTTTCTTTCAAGACTTACATCTTGTAGGATTCATCATCCTACACAAAAACAAACTCATCTTCAAGTACATAGTTTACATAAACGATGATCAACATGATTTTCTCAAGATCCATCCTTATACTTGCTAGATCATGTGTTTAATCATCATCTAGCAAGCTTCATATGATGATCTATACAATAAACACAAGAAATCAACAAACAAGTCTACTACATACACATAAACAACTTTGATTTTCATGTTTTTAAGCTTTATGTTCTTGTTCATCTTTATGTTTTCTTGAGATTCTTTAAATTACCATGTTCTAAATCTACACAACAAATCCAATTAAATAATTAAAAGAAGTCAACAAGTTGGGCCCATGTTTGGACCGTCCACTACATGGGGGGGGGGGGGGGGTCTTAGTTGGGTTCTAATTCTAGTTAAGTGTTTTAGTTAGATTTAAAGTGTAATAGTTAGTGTTTTAAGTGTTTTGGGGTTTTAAGTAGTAACATGATGTTGTGTTCATAACTAGCTTCAATACATTAAAACAATGCTCCTAGTGAAATTTTGGTGTTTCGGGTAGTGTCCGGTTGTTCGGTTGGTTACCGGTTCGTTAAGGTGCTAAATTGTGGAGTTTAGTGTGCAATATGATGTCTTTTATGACAGTTTTGATTCCCGACACTTATCAAAGTATTCTGGACCATTAAACCACATTTCTGCATTATATTTTGATGTTTAAATGCTGAATTTTGCTGTTTTCTGCAGAATTATGCAGTTTTAGTGTGTTTTGGGCACTTTCTGGCACTTAAATCATCACTCGGAATGCAGTTTTATGATCCCTACTTTCCTACATACTATTCTAGTGTAGTTCTTGGTTCCGGGGCTCATTCTGTGTCTTAACATCATGTCTGTCTGAGTACTGAACTCCCATCAGTACTTCTAGTTTGTCTGATAACTGTGCTAACTTTGTTCTGTGCACTAACCACACTGTGTTGCATGTAATAAATATAAACAATCTTGCAACATGAAATGCATTTGTATGTATATGACAATAATCAGAAAATCATTCGTCTTGTTAATTCAATCATGCACAGTCATCAAAGTACAATTTACTGTTTATTATTGTACGGAATACATGGAAAAGTGCCAGTTGTCACATTCTCCCCCTGTTAAAAGAATTTCGTCCCAAAATTCAAGTTGTGTTATCGGTTGCAGGAGAGTTGTGAAACAAATGTGGATACTTAGACTTAATTTGGTCTTCACGCTCCCAAGTAAACTCTGGGCCATGACGTGAATTCCAACGGACTTTGACAAGTTTAATACGACTTCTCCGTGTTTTTTGGACCTTCCAGTCCGTAACCTCAACAGGTTCTTCAAGAAATTGGAGTTTGTCGTTGACGTGAATCTCGTCGGAGGGAATGACGACTGTTTCTTGAGTCGGACTCTTCTTGAGATTAGACACGTGAAACGTGTCGTGAACACTTCTAAGTTATTTTGGGAGTTTCAGCTTGTATACAAAGGTTCTGATTCTCTCCAGAATCTCAAAGGGGCCAATGTACCATGGGTTCAACTTCCCACGTTTACCAAACTGTACCACGCCTTTCCAATGCTAGACTTTCAATAAAACCATATCTCCAACCTCAAATTCTAACGGTTTTCGTCGCTTGTCGGCGTAACTTTTCTGTCTATCGCGAGCTGTCTTGATACGATTACGTATCTGAGCAATCTTGTCTGTAGTTTCCTTAACCAATTCTGGACCAATAAGCTGTTTATCTCCGGTCTCCGCCCAACACAACGGGGGCCGACACTTACGACTATATAAAGCTTCAAACGGGGCGGCCAGAATGCCGGTGTGATAACTATTGTTGTAGGAAAACTCCACTAAAGGCAAGTGAGCATCCCACTTCCACCAGAGCCTATCACACAAGCCCGTAACATGTTTTCCAAAGTCTGAACCATTCAGACTCTGTATAATACTTAACCATTCAGACATCTTCTCACAAAACAAACGGTCTAAACTATTAAGTGCTGAACTAGTAAGAGGACTGAACCATTAAGAGACTCATTAAAAGGTAAACAAACAGCCCCTAATGCATGTAACTACTATTTTTTTTTTTTTTTTTGCCAAAATGTATATTAGAAGTTAAATATACGTATACCGTTGCAAAATCTCTACCCTATATTAATTAATTAAGTAAAAATTATTTTGTAACGTTTGGTTGTGAGGTGCACCTACTCTTAATAACTTTTTGCTCTTCATTTTGATGCAACTCCTTATGTTGATAGAAAGAGAGGAACTGAAGCGCCACTGTCGGCGATCCTATGATATGAACGTCCACCGTTAACGTCATGTTTCTCTAGCGTCGGTGGTGGGCTCTACTATCTCTCTTTAATACTGGTATGATTGTGTGTCTCATCTATGGTGGCAGTGGACCTACAATGGTCTCATTTTATAGAGAGAGATAGTGAGGGGGTGTTGCCCTGCTGTTGTCGGTGACTCTCCAACCATCATCACTATTGTGTTTTGTGTTGTTTTCGGCCAAGTGCGGCGCCTTCTGTCTCTCTTTATCGCTTTGAACCTTTTGTGAAGCGCTTGGATGATGATGTGCGTGGTGCATCGTAGATGTTCTTGTGGTGTAAACCCTAACTATTTTTTTGGTTTTATTAGTTTGTTTCTCTTGTTGTCTTGATGATGATATGAGCGTAGCCTCACCTGAGAGCTATTGTTGAGTCGATGATGTTGGTGAAGTTTGGGTCGTTACCACAGTTTTGCAACCGATTTGGTGTGGCCAAATTTTAACATAATTTCTGGTAGTGTATGGTTTGGTGAGCAAAGCCAAATTACACAAAAAGTACTTAATCTACCATGCGTTTGCTTGCTACCTTGCCTCTCTGACACGTACCCGACTTTGTTCGATCTCACAAAAATCTCCTTTAAGCTTTCATAGATTTTGTTTTCTTTCGAATAAATTCTCTATGGTTCGCGCTCAGACAATTAGATTTGAGTAGTCCGTAGTTCAAAAACGATAAGAGCGGCAATCCCGTTAAAGCAATTTCCCAATATAATCATACTTTTCAAATATAATCTTAAAAAGGTTCCATGTGTGAACATATATCAGACGTAACACGTAACGACATTTGGGCAAATAACCCACATGTCAACATACTAACAACAAAAAAACTCGGTCTAATATATGTTAAAGCATGGCGTCTATACAATTGCTTTTAACTATTTATATATTATGTTATTTCTACATTAATTCCTTGTTTCCTTAATGGCTTACAATTAATGCTTTACAACTTTTAATTTACGCCACCTATTCTTAGTAAATAAATTTAAAATGTTGGTTTAATTTTCATGAAGAATTAATGACAGAGAGAGATTAATCAAGGGCATGTGGCATTCCGAAATTTATTTATGATATTTTCCACCTGATTAATTAGTAAATCAATAGCTTGTTCCAAATATATATATCTTGTTCCAACTATATATAGATACTAAGTTAGAACCCTGTGTATTACACAGGTTGAATAAATGTAACTTTATATATTAAATAATAAAAAATTATATCTTTATGAACCCCGTGTATTGTACGGGTTAAATAAATGTAATTTTATATATCAAATAATAAAAAAATTAAATGTTTAAAAAACATGTGTATTACATAGATTAAATAAATGAAAGAGTTAATTGCCAAAATCGTCCCTGAGGTTTGGGCACGTTTGTCATTTTCGTCCAAAATGACACTTTTGTACCAAATTGTTCCCAACGTTTGTAACTTTTCGCCATTTTCATCTAAATCACTAACTTAGTTTATTTTTTCTGTTAAGTTGAGGATATTTGGATGAAACTGGCATATATAAAACCACAGGGACGATTTTGGCAATTTACTCAAACCCTTTTTAATTTCTTTTTTTTTAATTATTTTTTGTTACATATATAATAAAAAAGAATATACATGGAGTTTTTAGAAAAAAAAAATTAATAGTTTTGTCACGTAATTTTTATAAATTTTCATCCAAATCACTAACTCAGTTTATTTTTTCTCTTAAGGTGAATGATGTTTTAAATTTTATAAATTAAGACAGAAATTAATTTACAACTTCTTTATATAAATTAGTTTTATAAAGAGAAAACGTCATTGGTGTGCAACACATAACAATCGATTACAAATTTATCAGTTGTAGAGATAGAAAAAAATTGTTAAACGTTATATATTTTTTAAATGTGTTCAACACCTAGGAAATATGTTGGTAGAAATAAAATATTTATTTAATTAAGATTATGAGGGTAACTAACTAATACTTATTCTGAGTGGCTTGAGTAAAGAAATTTTTGGTTCATAGCATTGGAACAATTCATAGCATTATGATTACAATTTGGTGGGTAATTTTAAGGTTTGGTAACGATACGTTGTTTGATAGAGGGGGAGGCGGGGGGGGGGGGGGGCATTGGCTTCTGTTTTTCCTTAGGAGTGAATTTAAAAGAGTAGAAGATGAATTACAAACTTGGTACATATGATAAGATTTTTTTATTTGACCTTTTTCAATAAGGTCACCAGCATTTTAGTTTTATAAAATTTAGAGGTTTAAGTAGATTTTATTTTTATAAAACTGATATATATAAAAAATTAGAAATTAATTTCTGTCTTAGTTTATAAACATCATTCGCCTTAATAGAAAAATTAACTTAGTTAGTGGTTGGATGAAAATTTATAAAAATTACGTGACAAAGCTATTATTTTTTTATATAAAAATTGCATGTATATTCTTTTTTATTATATATGTAACAAAATTAATTAAATAAAATAAATTTAAAAGAGTTTGAGTAAATTGCCAAAAATCATCCTTGTGGTTTTATATTTGTCAGTTTCATCCAAATATCCTCAACTTAACAGAAAAAATAAACTAAGTTAGTGATTTGGATGAAAATGGTAAAAAGTTACAAACGTTGGGGGCAATTTGGTACAAAAGTGTCATTTTGGATGAAAATGGCAAACATGCCCAAACCTCAGGGACGATTTTGGCAATTAACTCTAAATGAAATTTTGTATACTAAATACTAAAAACGTCGTATCTTTAAAAAACCCGCGTATAATCGGGTTGAATAAATCTACCAAATAATAAAAAATTACATCCTTTAAACCCCGTATATTACACATGTTGAATAGATCTAAAAAAGAGTTATATCTTTAAAAACCATGTGTATTACACCGATTACATAATAAAAAGTTATATCTTTATGAACCCCGTATGTGTATTGTAGGGTTAAATAGATGTAACTTTATATATCAAATAATAAAAAAATTATATCTTTAAAACCCATGTGTATTACACAGATTAAATAAATGTAATTTTGTATACTAAATATTAAAAATGACGTATCTTTAAAAAAACCCGTGTATAATCGGGTTGAATAAATCTACCAAATAATAAAAAATTACGTCCTTAAAAACCTCGTATATTACACATGTTGAATATATCTAAAAAAGAGTTATATCTTTAAAAACCATGTGTATTACACAGATTAAATAAATGTAATTTTGTATGTTAAATACTAAAAACTTCGTATATTTAAAAAACTCATGTATAGTCGGGTTGAAAAATCTACCAAATAATAAAAAAAATTATATCATTAAAAAACTCTGTGTATTACACGTGTTGAATAAATCTAATTTTACATAGCAAATGATAAAAAGTTATATCTTTAGAAACTTCGTGTATTACACGGGTTATATAGATGTAACTTTGAATAGTAAATAATAAAAAAAATATATTTTTAAAAACCCCGCGTTTTACACGAGTTAAATAAATATAATTTTGTATACCAAATAATAAAAAAAAATATTTTAATAAATTAGGATAACATTTAATATTAATTTATTATTTATTAATGTCACAGGACATTTTCTCTTTTAATCTCACTCTTAGAGTCCCGTTAATTTAGATTTTATTTTTTTTTAATTTGAGTTTTAAATCTTTCTCGTCAAATATAAAACCACTATGTTTTGTAATTCTAATATTTTCAAAACAATTTAAAAAATACATATAGTTGCCACTTACCATAGATCATTGATTATAATATAAATAAATATGGTCAAATTCAAAGAAAACAAATGTCGTAAAGAAGTATTTATTATTTATTTATTTAGTTAATATAAGATAAGTATAGATTTGAGAATACATTCAATGAATGACACGTGCCCAAAAGTTGGTTTCTTTTATTATAGTAGATAGATAGTGGGAATGTCATCGCGTTGCGGCAGGTGATATGACTAATTATCAAATTCAATTCTGATGTCTATTACGAATCACAACCCAATCCGGGTTTCTAACATTTTCTCCGTAGAATTTATAACGTCACAGACATGCAAAGAAAGTATTGGATTGGACAGTTTCTTTAAAACAAACAAATGTAAATCATTTAAACATTCTATTTCAATTAGATTCATAATCCAATAAAAAGAATAAGTATCTTCCCATATTTTATCCGTCAATGATTAACTGCAATCAAAATAGGAAACAATACCGTCGGTAGCTCGGTAAAATGCCTGGTATGGTCATCGATGTTCCGCCAACCGACCATCTCTCCGTCATCACTATTCTCTCTCTGTTACCGTTACCGTCGTCGTCATCCCCGATATCGGTATCAGGTGAATGACGACGTCTTAGGGCATGTTTGGCTAAGCTTTTCAAAACAACTTATTGGCTTATTGACTTATCAAAAAGCCAATAAGTTGTTTTTGTGTTTAGCTAAGCCAAAAGTTCTTTTAGAAATGGTTTTTGCAAAGAAGAAAAAGGAGGTTTCAAGAAGTCATAATATTGTGACTTCTTGGCCAGCTTTTAACTTTTCAAACTACAAATTACCAATATACATCTTCTTTACCCTCTTATATCTAAAAGAATGTCCATTTTAGTCATTTTACATCAATAAGCTAATCCAAACACTTTTTTTAAAAACTTGTTTTCAAAAAGTCATTTTCTCAAAAGTCCTTTTTTCAAAGTCCTTTTTAACTATATAATAAGCTTAGCCAAACATGCCCTTAGAATAAAGATGGCGAGGGTCCGTCTAAAACAATTGGCAAATGACACTCAAAATCCAAAAAACGTGCCAACAATCAACGAAGCTCATAAAAACTCCAAGAAGGTAAGCATAATCTTATAATCCACATCTTGAGGCATCACTTGCTGGAGTGCATGAAGAGTCAGCCATGTGACTTTTTGACCTTAAACCTGTGCCTAAACATGGCTTAATTGGTAAAACATGCCAGGTAAAAAATGTTGTCGAGCCTAGTCAAATTTGACATATGAAACTCAGGCTCGTGCTTGTTTGGGGTGGTGGTCCATTGGCAACGGCAAAGCTTTTAAACACCTTGTGAATGGGAGGCCTTGGGTTCATGTCCCACAGAGAGTAGAAGTAAAGAAACTTGCCCTTCAAATAAAAAACGAGCTTCAATGTAAGTTGGAGCTCAAACGGCTTTTAGCAAGTCAACCTTGAGTATCTCAAAAAAAAAAAAAATAAATAAATAAAAATAACCTTGATGCATTTACTCCGCTATACTTATTACCATCCAT
Organism: Helianthus tuberosus; assembly: GCA_030545235.1. Lineage (NCBI taxonomy): Eukaryota > Viridiplantae > Streptophyta > Magnoliopsida > Asterales > Asteraceae > Helianthus > Helianthus tuberosus. The sequence goes on from CM060407.1 coordinate 39,951,892, forward strand.
TATAATTCTCTTCTCCCCATTCAGGTATAAATTCAACTATTTCTTAATTCTTTAAAAATTTCTTTGTTTAATTTGTTAATTCAGGTAGTTCAAACAATCACTTTCAGGTAGGGTTTTGGTGTCACTTTGTGTGATATATAGATCCAAAGATCGAACCCATAGGATTCATCTCACGAACTTGAAAAATCTCTTTTATGTTTCAGGAGATATGTCGATGAACAACGAAGAGAATGTAACTCCTGTACCCAAGATCAATATAGTTTTACGTCGAAACACTTCTGATCCACCATCCACACAAAGTGTTAACACTTCTGTGCCTAAGAGAACTTCATTTAAGATTAGGGAATTCTGCAAGCGTTGCTTCATTTGTAAAAAGCGCCCCGGAGAAAAGATCGAGATCTATGAATACAAGTAATTATATGTCTCATAAAATGTTACTGATTTTTAAAACACTGAAACTAATCGATCTGTTGTTGGCAGTCATATGTTCTACTGCAGTGACTGTCTAAAGGACAAAATGTACAAAGAAGCTAAAGAAAATTACTTTGAGGTGAAGAATAAAAAGAGAGGCTGCAAGGATTATACACCAAAGAAGTTCATCACTAGAAAAGTTGATGAATGATTATGCTTTTTAGGATTTTCTTTAGCTTGTTATAAATGATGATGAAATAATGTTTGGACTAATATTTCAATGAATAAATTTATTATCATTATCATTATCATTATTATTATTTAATTGAGTCAAAACTATTATTATTATTATTACAATTATTATTATTATTATTATTATTATTATTATTATTATTATTATTATTTAATTGACTCAAAACTATCATTGTTAATTAGATATCAACATTTGGTACAAGTTTATTTTTCTAAAGTCAAATTTCTTTAATCGTTGGTTGTTTGTGAGATTTAAACTCAAAATAACTGAACCTAGGCTTTGTCTTTCACCCCATTGTACCAAGAGTTTACTTAATTAAAGATGGCCGACACTGATTTGTTGAATCATAGTATAAACTTCAACACTTTGACTACTATATGTATGATAGATTATAAAGCTTTGGGAGCGAGAAAAAAATGAGGTTATTATACAAAGTTTTTTATAATTACATTCAAGTAACGCGATTTGTATTAAATGGTCATATGTATATACATATATATATATATACACACACATAAAAAAAGTTGAGTATCAATTTATTAGGTTGTTGTATAAGAATTAACTTGTGTTGATTCTGTCACAGAGTTTACAATAGTGAAATGTGGTGTAGAAGGACACATAACTTTCTTTTAAGAAAAATTGTAGAAGGATACATAACTTTCTTTTAAGAAAAACTACGGAGAGTGATCAAATTTGGTTTGGGTAAAAGCACCTAATATTTTATTTCATCGATCAATGGTGAACAAATCTCTATCAAATGCCAACTTAAACTAATACACATTTCATGTATGATGCGTTTCATGTGAATGGGTATATTTTTGGTTTATTCACTTTATTAACTTTCAAACTTTGACTACTAAAGTTAAGAATATTGCGTTTTTAACCACAATACATTAATATTACATATATGTCAAAACTATATGTTGTTAATTCAAAAATAATTGTATTTGTATAAAATCTAAAAATTTAATGCAGGATATGTTAGTCGTGTGTGTATATGTTGTTTCGAAATAAGTATGGGTTTACAAGAAGAATGCAAATAAGCGATGCATTGTGAACGATGATCTAACTTTAAACCAAAATGTTAGAGTTCACTTATGTGGCGACCCAATCAGTTTTTATTATAAATGAATGATACTCAAAACTCTTGAATCTTATCTTACATATGTTAATGCAAATATCATTAGCATGAAATATAGAGAGTAATGATTAAGTTACACACTAAATAAATGTTGAGGAAACTTATAACACAATAAAGAATAATTGCCAAATGTTTCGGAAACAATTTGATATTGACTCTTGCTTTTTAGCTGGAATTTGAAATTTGCTAGGGCTCACTTTTTTTTCGGCATAGCAAGTTTAAAATTGCCAACTACGTACGTCATAAATCGTACACCAAATTACTCTTCAATTAATAAGTCATATCATCCATGAACTCGATTTTTTTTTTGGAAGGTGACTTTCTATGTACTGGACCTATTGGTCACCGGGTTCATGTCGAAGACAATCCCCCGTCAGCCCCGCACTCTCGGACGCGATGTTCGATCGGACCCCGGCCGCCGCGCAAGCTGACTTCCGCCCGGAAACCATACTGCCCCCACACGAGAGACTCGCTGGGGTAACAGCTGGGTAAAACCGGGTTGCCCTCAAGACCGCACCATGCCTCGGTAGGATACGATCTATCATTGGGACGTCCCACCCCCCGTATGCAACACCCGGGGAAGTTCATACACCAAATTACTCTTCAATTAATGCGTTATTTTGGGTAAAAAAAAAAAGCTAAATAAAGAAACATCGTTTATAACATTTCTTCAAATCACCATGTCAACTGATGAACAATGTTGTCTGGATTTATAGCTTAGTGGTATCTTGGGGGGTGAGATAAGGCTTTGGGACCAGTAGGTCCTGGGTTCGATTCTCACAAGGGAGGTTTTTCCTACATTTATTGGGTTTCTTACTGAATTGGTGTATAGGCATTATGCCTAGTGGAGATGGATTTGATCGGGTGGTTCCGCTGGTGGCATGATGATACTCCAGTGGTCCGTCAGTGATCCATATTTGCCGTTAAAAAAAACTAATGAACAATGTTGTGATCCTTTGTTAAATTTCCTAAAAAAAACAAAGCGACAAATGGTGAGATTTTAAATAAAATGGAGAGAGAAATGAAGTAATGACATGAAAACCATCTACATCTTGTCCCTTTTTCTTGTTTAATTCCGGCACCACCATCATTTCCAACTAACCTTAACTGCCACAACCCCCCCCCCCCCCCCACGTTTTTTCAACGATCGGGCTTCAAGTTCATATATCTCGATCTCTAACAAAAAACCAGTTGTCTTACTAAGGAGCTTTTTACTTGTCGTCTACTTGATGAATCATCAACAAGCCTTTTGATTCAATGTTCCCCCAAACCTTTCTCAACAAACCAAAACATATTCAACATATATTTTGAATTAATCTGCCACTGTGATTGAACAAATTAACGATCAATAGAGCAACAGAGATTAATCTAAGATCGTTTGAGGTTGGTGAAAGCTTGAAGAAGGAGATTAATAGACTATGTGTTTGATTTAGGGTTTCATATAATTTTCGATAAACCTATTTGCATGTAGATGAAAATTTGCCAAAACTAGAGAGGGGGGATAGGAAGTTTTAAGCTAGAGAGAGAGAGAGAGGGAGAGAGAAAAGAGTTTTATATTTAAAAAAAACTTGTAGATGCTACTAAAATCTTGTACATTAGGTAAAAGGACTAAAGTGCCCTTTGACTTAACATAAATCCTGGATGGGTTTAAAGAAATGGATAAAAACAGTAAGTTTGTATAACTATAGGGACCAAATGCAAGAAAAAAATATTTTGGATTAGGCAGCAAAAGTGATCAAACTAAATAGAGGAAAATGACAGTATCCTTTGTTATTTATCTCAGCATTGGAAACAATATTCAAACAACATAAGATGGGCATAATAGGTAGAGGATTATGTACATTAATCCAGAAGTGTGAGAAGTGTATTATAACACTATATAACACCATATAAACATCGTATAACAATATGTAATACCATATAACACCATGTAACACTATATAACAAATATAACACTATAGTTTGTCTGATAGCATGTCTATGATATATGTATAGTGTTATATATTGTTATATAATGTTATATAGTGTTACATAGTGTTATATGATGTTACATATTGTTATACGGTGTTTATATGGTGTTATATACTATTATATATAGTGTTATAATACACTTCTCACACTTCTGAATTAATGTACACTATCCCTACCCGGGCATAATGTTACTTAAATGATTTCATCCTCATTTACTTGTTAATATCGAAGAATACAAAATAGATAGCTTAGTATTTTTATGTTCTTTTTTGACATGTATGATTCAAGCTTCACATGATGTTCAAGCCGAAACTTGGTTTAATCCATCGTTAGTGGTAGTATAAGCAAAAGAAAGCCCAACCAAAACAACACAGTGACCTAAATGTAAGATTCGTTTTTTGTAATATAAGGTTTAGTTTTATTACATGGCCTTTATTATCATTTGTCTAATTAATGATCATTAACTAATACCCCTATGTGTTTAACTAGTAATTATCCACGTAGTTACCTTTACTACCTAATTAGGGTTTCCCCTATAGAGATTGTTTCCAACTCTGTGGTTTCTTAATTATCAAGTACACATTTTTAATATTCTTGTTTTCTATTAGTTGATAATTAATTGATCAACATGATGTTAATTAATTAATTCTTTTCCGTTTCCATAAACTAGAATTAAATACGTTTCAAGCTTTTAATCGCACCTAAGAACAAGTACTAGAAGATCTAATGTAAGCAACTCGTCTACAAACACTTATTTGTTGTTTTCTTGTATTCCGAATGAAACCAAAACCTAAAAATCCAAGCTTTAATTTCTAAGAATATTTCAAAGAATGAATTCCAGGTTGTGGGTCGTAATCATGGTGTTAGAACCCGAAAACGTAATCACAATCACATTTTAGAAGCAATCTGTGAAGAACAAATGGCTGATGTAACACAACCGTTTTTGTAATAATCATAACATGGTCAGAACTTAATCGGTTTAATCAACTCTTGAGTCTAAAACTAAGTTTAGGGAGTCTATTTTTTATACCCAAGTGGTTTCGCAAATTTTCATTAAGATTTGAGAATTTAAATATAATAAACAAAAAGAAGGTCAAATCTAACTTCGGGACATAAACTTTGGGTTGTTTTCCTGAAGTTATAACTCGATCAATATTGATCCACACAACTTCTGAAAATTTATTTCACGAGTCTATAGTTTTACACAACCGGAATCACATGATTTAGTTAAAGACTCGTATTTTACCAATTTTTGACATTAAATGACCCAGAAAAATAGTTTTTCATACTTTTTGTTTTTAAAAAATTCTATGGGTTAATATTTAAAAAACATACACTATAAAATCAGGCATTTTTTTATTTTTCCAACGAGTATACTATTATACACTTTTAGAAAAAAATAAACTAAGTTATTTTATGGTGTTTTTTAACTAGATATTTATGGTGTTTTTCTCTAGCTATGTTTTTATGGCATTTTTCGTTTAAAAATAAACAAAAAATAAGCTCGTATCCAGATTACTTCAAAGGTGAGAACAAACTCTTAAACTCTCTTCCTAAGTTTGAATTCTTCCTAGTGGTGCTCGTCTATATTTACAGAATTTGCACTTAGTAGTACTTGAACCTCGGACCTCCCCAGTAGGAAACCACATAGTGAAAAACTTGCTGACCAACTGGGCTATACGATATTGAAAAAAATAGGTTTTTACACAACGGTTTATATATATATATAACTACCTTACAAACCCATGAATTACACGGGTTAAATATAAAAAATTAGATTGACTATTATTAATTTATAGTCGTTATAAACCCGTATATTATAGGGTTGAATATCGAAAAAATGTAAATCATAAACTTTTATATAATCCTTATCACACGGCTACAAATCTAAGCTCTAATAAAGCATTCCAATAAATGTCGCATGACATTTATATTCATAATTCATGAAATTTATCGCACGAGTTAAGGAAATATAAACTATAAGCTTATAAAAATGTGTAACATCGTTAATAAATGTAATAATATTATAATCTTATCACACAGTTGCATATGTGTATTGTTGATGGGTGTATCAGTTGTTTCTGTCACACCCCGAGACTTCCACATATTACCGGTGGGCCCGGCGGGGAGTATCGTGACGTAGTTGATATCATCATAGTCAAACATACACAGTTAAATGCACAGCGGAAGTCTTGGTAGAAAATAACATTACAAACCGAAAAGTAAAGTACAGAGTAAAACATTATACAAACGGTTGTACGATAGGATCCACAGGCGGATCTAAAATATAAAATCAAATTGTTGTTCAACAGACTTTAAGCATTAAGAACTTGCAAGATTGTTTAACTAACGCCCAGAGCTCCCAGCCAATTACGTACAGTACCTGTCACTTAGTCTTTTTGGAAAATACGTCAGTTTACACTGGTAAATACAATTAACCGACTCTTTTGAAAATGTTTATGAAAATTGGTTTTAAGGGCTCAAGGCACGAAATTTCTTTTATAACTTCGGACAATTATATCAAAAATAATCTTGTATCAGATTTACATGTTTGTCCAACATTTAGGGCCGGTATAAATAAACCGAACAAGATTAAACAACACACCACAAATATAAACTTACGATGGATCACCCCAACAAGTGAGTATATCTTTTACCTACGCAACTGACAGGTGTATGCCTACACCCCGTGCTTAAGTCGTGGCCATTTATAATTCTTAAATGAGCCAAGGATATCCAGGAGACGGTCGTTAACCCCCAATGTTATTTGTTATCAAGCAATACTGATTAAAGCGGGATTATGCAATTTAACCATATCCGATCAAAATGTTTTTACACCCAACCAAGCGGTAATATTTTACCGTATCCCAAGCCCGTATAAGGGAAAATAAGTTAAAAGTATTTACCTGAGCTTAAAGTGCAAATTATTGTATACTCAGTCGTACAATCTATTCAAACTAGTGCAAGTATCTTTACTAGGGTTCCTAATCTGGAACGAAGGTTATATTAACCTATTCGATTCCTAACGGGTCTTATTTAAGTTACAAACTTAGACCGGTTAGTTTTGAGAAAGGTTTACGGTACGAAACGCGAGATTAAGCGATGACCGGATTAGAATGTGATTTAGACCCAACAAGTATGAAGACTTGTTTAAGATGGTTAAACTAAATACATTCTGGATTTTGAGTTTAAAATGATAAGGTTTGACCCGTTTTGGTTAATTTATGCAAACTAGTTACATAAACCGTACCGAACGCGTATATGCATAACGGGTAGCCGGATGAGTCATGTACAAGTTCCATAAGTTATTATGCTTTAAATATGCTATGATATCAGTAGGATATCAACAATTATGCCCAAAAAGATTTTAAAACCATTTTAAGTCCCGTAAGGGTATTTTGGTCATTTTAAAATTTATAATAGAGATTTAAACATAAACTGATGTTTTGGTCTAAAACATTTTGTAAAAACATTTATTTTATGATGTTAAATCAGTAAGATATCATACATATGTGTCGTTTACCATTTATGGCCAAACTATGCACCATAGGGGCATTTTGGTTAATTTCACATATGTTTTTAGGGACAAATTTGGAAGTCTGAGTTCATGACTTGTACTTACTGTAAAAATATTAAAATTTATTTATAAACTCAGTAGGTAACAAGTCTTATGTGTTAAATATGATTTTAAACCATACTATGCACCTAATTAGTGTAAAAATCAACAATTGACGATATATGCGATGTTTATGGGATTCCGAGATTTTTATCAGCCTTGAATGTTTAAAATATTTTATTTTTCATATAACATCATTATCAAAAAGGGCATTATCGTCATTTATCGAATTATACAAGAACTCAATGATATGGTCAGTTTATAATCTGACCCAATATTCCAAAATTCCTAAAAATAATATCATAACAGTAGGTAATGAGTTTGGTGTCAAAATTTGGGTTTAAATATGTTTTATGCGCAAAAGCGTAATTTAATTAATAAAAAGTTTAAGTTTTACGATATCGTGCATAACTTTAGTTTGAGACCAGAAAATGACGTCAAAATAATTTGACATGCTTATATATCAGTAACAAAGCTATTTGTATACTCATATATCCAAAAATCTCGTTTTTACATTATAAGGGCATAATAGTCAAATTTAAGCAAGTAACGGAAACATGCAAATGAACTCTGATTACTAAGGGACCAGGTAGTATAACCTCAGAGGGTTATACTAACATATAATATGGTCAAAAAGGAACTTAAGGCATAAAGATACTAAGCTAATTCGGGTCAAAACTGAAAGTCAAAGCAAAAGTCAACTTTTGCGACTTTCGGTTGCGAACCGAGCCTAAACTCAGAATTGTCGGGTTGAACATGTCTAAACATGTTCTTATAATATTACCAAGTTATTAAAGTGATAAAACGTATTTTATAGCTTCTACATTATCAGTTATGAATTTTATTTAAAAACTGACCCGTTTGACTTTTATTTTAATTATTTTGACCCGACAATTAACTAAGCAAACGTGATAATTAGGAGGTGCCCTTTTGAGGGATTAACACCTACATAATTACCAACATATAGTCACATTCGCTTAGAACCATGGCTGGACCGTTAATGATTAAACAAAAAGTCAAAGCATAAATACGATATCTTTGACTTTCGGTCCTTATACTAATAAAAACTTAACTACAGAAGCTAAGAACACTTACAAGGGTCCTTAGCACGAAGATTTAACTTAAGAGAGCTTCCTTCAAGACCAGGATGCTCCAGAGAAGAAGTTGAGAGTGAAAAATTGAGAGTGCAAGTTCAAAGTGATCAAACAAGGCCCTATTTATAGAGATTTGAAGGCTCTTGAGATCATTCCAGCTGTTGAGGGGAGTTACCAGATATTTACAAGTGTTATGGTGGCAGTAAAAACCATCAAATAGCACCTGGTATCGATCAGAAGCCATGCAATGGCGGTTTGAAAGCTGCAACATGCAGCTGTCCAGCTTTTGGACGTTGGTGACACTTTCGCGGCCCGCGTAGGTGTTAAAGGAGTGCCTACACGCCCCACGACACTCCTTGGTTCCGGTCACAATTGTTTGGAACTTGGCAGAATTAGTCCCTGACCTTTATTTACTCCAAATAACTTCTATTTATTGCACTTTTGACCAGCAAAGTTAACTTTTAAGTATCTTGGGTCATATACAAACACCGTTAGGCTCCCGGTTAGCTACGAGATCACCCGAAAGGTACTAGTTTTCTCTTGTTGTCGCATTTAATACCTATTTCTTGAAATCTTGCACAATTATTAAATAATGATATCGAAACCATATATTTTTATCACTTGGCATTCTCGGAAATATAATTGAACATTACGAAGCTCCGGGTTCATTAAAAGGTCACTCAGAGGTAAGAATTAACATGTTGACACATTTAGCCCTTCCGTCTTATGAGTTTCACTTGCTTTTCAAAAATGGCTTCTCACGTCCAATATTTCAACCGTTTAATGATACGAACACCGTATATGGTTATTTAAAAATTTAGTTTTCACATGTTGGCACTTTTTGTCCTTACACATATATATATTTCCTTGTTTGTCAACATCAGTCCCTCAAAGTCAACTTATTATATGATTAGGGTTTATGACACGTGTCTTTACTTCATTGGTCTTGATTTTGCGAGGTGTTACAGTTTCATAAATTATACAATTATTTAAATTTTTCGTGTGATAAATTCAATCGCATTTTGTTTTTAAGATTTTGTAACGCCTTTGTTTGTTATAATAATTATTTTATAATATTACGAAGTTTAACTAATTTTTTTGGGTAAAACTTAATTGATATATATATAATTATATATAATTAAAGTTAGATAAAGATATATATATATATATATGTATATATATAATATAGAAATTACAATCGAGAGGATTTATAATAAATAATAATATTAATAATAATAATAAGGATAAAGATAAAATAAATATTTTTAAATAAAATATAAGTAAAACTATAAGATTAAAAAAGAAAATGTTCTATGGCATTAAATGCCACATGACATTTACATTGATAATTCATGAATTTTATCACATTGGTTACTGAGGAAATAAACTTTAATCTTACAAAAATGTGTAACACCGTTAATAAATGTAATAATTATAATTTTATCAGTTATCACATGATTGAATATATGTATTGTTGATAGGTACATCAACTGTTTCATAAATTATAATATTATTTAAATTTTCCTTGTGATAATTTCTATCGTGTTTTGCTTATAAGATTTGTGCGAACGTGGTATATTATAAACTAAAATTATAATATTATTTGTATTATTATATAACGCCTTTGTTATAATAATTATTTTATAATATTAGGAAGCTTGACTCATTTTTTAGGTATATATATAGGATAAGGATCCGTTAGAAACCACCCTTTATTGCGAGAACCGCGAAAACCAATGTGAACACAACCAAAAATACCTAAAAAATTAAAAACACACAAAAATATTTTTTATAAAAAAACGCTACATTTCGTCACTAAAAAAACTGAACAACAGTGCATCGATATTGTTGTTTTTTTTAGTGACCAAATTTTTTATAAAAAATTGAACAAAAAGTACGTTGCACATGTGCATCGGTGATGTCGTTTAATTTTTTTTAGTGACGAATTTTTTTTTGCGATTTTTAATAAAAATATAAAAAAAAATCTAGCATTTAGTTGTGGGGTTTAACTTTATGGTTTAGTTTTTAGCATTTAACTTGGTTGGGGTGGGTGGGGGTTAGGTTTTTTTTAAGTTTTTGGTGGGTGGGAGGTGGGGGGGGGGTTAGGTTTTTGGTGGGTGGGGGGGTAGTTTTTTTAAGTTTTTGGGTGGGGGTTGTTCGTTTTTTTTAGGTTTTTGGGGGTGGGGTGTTAGGTTTTTTTTTTTTGCGGTCTTTTTGATGAGGTATAGTTTTTTAGCGCGTGGGGGGTGGGGGTGTTTAGGTTTTGGGTGGTGGTGGGTGGGTTTATTTTGTTGTGTTCATATTGGTTCTCGTGGTTCTCGCAATAAGATTAGTTCTCAAATAAACCCTGCCATATATATATATATATAGAAACGGGATCAGGAGAAAACGCTCAAAAGTATGAGAACGGTGAGAACGCTTCCTGGCCTAACACGTGTCACGCCGCTTAGAAAACGGCAGAGGGGCTTTTTTGTCCTTTTATCTTCTGCTTTTCCAGTTCCGCTTTTCCCAATATTGTTGGTTTTTAAGATTTTTGACGTTAACCAAATTCAATTTTTAATGGCGTTTAATGGTTTCATCTTATTAACATTTTGGCGTTTATGGCGTTTATTGCGTTTATTCAAATCGTTTGTCATTGTAACCCAGGGGTCAGGAAATCTATTTGAATGTCGTTTTTCAAGGCGTTTTAAACCAGTTGGCCCATTGTTCTATTATTTCTTATAAACATTTTGGCATTTGGGTTATCTTGGCGTTTTACAATTGTTGGATTATATTTCAGCCACAGTAGAAAAAAAATACAAGCGAAGAAAATAAATTAAAAATCCTAATCTGATATCTCTTCACAATATTCACTGTCATCAGTCTCTTTGTTCTTTAATGGTTCAAGAACTGACACCAAAATATGGCGTTTTATGTAAAACTTAACAAACCCATCGGTTTGATTTTTTTGCCTGCTCGTCTGTTGAAGTTGCTTTTTTTGTGGATGTTTGTGGACATAGATCTATGACGTGTGGGCGGGTTTTTCGCTTTTTCTTCATGTTGATCTTCATCTTTATCATCATCCCACTCTTCAGTGTCATTGATCTCTTCTCCTCATCCAAGACTTCTTCAAGAACAAAAAAAATACAAAATGCCATATGACTGGCATTAGTATCTTTTTCTTGAATTTTTATCCAAATCATGCAGCAAAATCTTTCTGAGTTACTCGCCTCCGCTAACAATTCATTCAGTGAAATTTGACGAATATCAATACTGAATATCCAAGAAAGCATATTAGCCATCTCTGATTTTTTTTTGGCGTTTTACAGTGAGTGGTATTTAGTAGTATTGATGTTTGTTTATTATTATTTTTTTTGTTTGATCAAATGGAAGTTGCTGAGATGTATCATTTTATAGGATCTCTTTTTGGCGCCTAAGTTAGGCGGTGTGTTATTATAATAAAGTATTCGTCTTTTCAATTACTGTTTGTAATTATTGTTTTTGGCAGACTTTATCTCTGAAGTCTGTAACATGTCCCATCTTTCAAGTTTGGCGTTTTAGATTCTAATATATTAAATTTTCCCTATCTTCAGTTTTTCTGGTTTGAAGTTACTGTTTCTAGTTTCATTTTAAAGTTTTTTTTTTATTTTTTATTTTTTTAGGTTTTTTATAATACTTTTTCAAACTAATTTTATTATAGTTTTGGAGTTTTGGTGGGCGTTTAACGGGATGATATCGTTTAAACAAGCATTTTGGCTGTTTTGGCGTTTTTATTATATATGGCGTTTTTATATACAACAATCAACTGAAAAGGAAAATAAAAAAAGAATACATAAAAAATAGATTTTATGATTCTTGTCCAAAGTAATTTTATGATCGTTTGATAAATGCCAAAGGTGCAAGACATTTGCCTTTTTGGCTTTTTTATTAAATATGCCGTTGTTAATCAAATAACAATCAACTGAAAAAAAAAATAAACAAAAAAATATTGATCTTCAAATCTTCACTGTCACCAGTCTCTTTCTTCTTTTGAAGCATCTTCACTAGCTGTTTCGACTTTCGTATGAAATCATCCACTTTTTCTATAATTGTCCATCTCATGCATCGAAATGTTATTGAGTTTACACCCTTTCAGCCAAAATCAATAAAGTGTTGTTGTATGGTGTTGGATAACATTGTTAATCCTCAGTTAAGAAAATATAACTGTCAATGTTGTCCACACCATACAGCTACACTTTATTGACATCAATATATTTGATTTTTGGGTTTTCTGGCGTTTATCAGTCGATTGGTATATATTAAATATGGCGTTTGGGGTTTTTGTTTGTGTTTTTAATTGAAAGTCTGAGTTGTTGTATATATAGGATTTTTTTAGCGGTTTTTAGGCGGGATTTTACTATAATTTAAGTTTGACGTTTTATATCTAATGACGTTTTAGCAGAATGCTGTGTGTTTTTTGTATTGGCGTTTTATTTTCATGAGATGGTGTTTTGTTTGGAGTAGTCAAAAGACGCTTTTACCCTTATTGAAGCGCGTCCACGTAATAAAATTGATGTTATTTACGAAAATGCCGCCAATCTAGTCCATAGATTTTTTTAATCGGACGATTGATAAGCGTTCTCACCGTTCTCACATTTTCTACCGTTTTCTCTAAATCCCGACCCTATATATATATATATATGTATGTATATATATATATACACACACAGAGGCTAATTATAATGGAAAACCCCACCCAGTTCAGAAAACCTAAGAAACCCACATGTGTGGTTAGGATGTAACCACGTCACATGTCACAAAGATGAAGAGAAGGGTATATGCGTCATTTTACATATGGGCCAGAAAGTGTAATAGTCTGCATGTCCGCCATCACCTCCCCTTTTGTATTTGACTAAGTATGGATGGCTGATGGAAATGTTAGTTCTTTTATTTGTCTTTTATATACATTACAAATATGCCCTCTCTCTCTCTCTTTATATACGTTTCCATCTAAACAAAAAAACATCACAAACATGCTCTCTCTCTCTCTCTCTCTTTATATCTCTATCATTCTCATACAATTCCATATTTAAAAGATCCTCCAGATCCAAAAGTGATCCAATTTTTTGTGAGTGGGAAAGATGCTCAGACCCAAAAAAGATGCTCTGAATCCAAAATATGCTCCAGAAAGATGCTACCAGATCCAAAAGATGCTCCAAATCAGATTGAAGATGTTCGACGTTGAAGATGTTGTTTCAGATGACAGTTCGATGTTGAAGATGATCCAAAAGATGTTCGATATTGAACATGATGTTCCAGATCCTCCAGATCCTCCAGATCCATAAGTATGTTTGTTTTCAGCTTTTTTTTGCAGGTTTGCAATTTTTTGTGTTTTGTAAATCTTCATTTTTTGTGTTTTGTAGATCTGCAACTTTTTTTTTTATTTTTGTTCAAGAAGATGAATGTTTTTAAGTTCTTGTTTTCTGGATATGTTGTTTTTTATTACTGATTTTATCAACTTTTTCTGTAAAATTTGTTTCAGATCTGAACAAATCAAAACAATTTGATTTAAGTTCTTATGTATTGGATTAAAATCAAATTACTTTCTTGTTTATTGTTATGATGATTGAATCTAAAAAATATGTTGTTGTTTGGATTCTTGTTAATGAAGTTATATTTTTTATATACATTTTGTAACATTGCTAGTTACATTACTTGTGTTGAATTATTATTAATGGAGTTATTTTTTGATGTAACAATTCTCGTAACAATTCTCTGTGACATTTTAATGTAACACTTCTAATATAACACAACTTAACTGGGTCTTATCAATGTAACAACTCTCTGTAACATTTTTATTATCTGTAACATTTTATTCTTTGTAACATTTCCTATGTATTTTTATTCTCTGTAACATTTTCCTATGTAACATTTTTATTCTCTAGTAAATGTTTGTAGAGAAATGTAACCCAGCGTATTTGTGTCTTAGCAATGTAACGATTCTTAAAAAGTAGAAATAGATAATAAATGTAACATCTTTTTTCATAGTGCATACAAAAATATATAACATTTTTATTCTCTGTAACATTTTTTCTATGTATTTTTATTCTCTGTAACATTTTCCTATGTAAGATTTTTATTCTCTAGTAAAATGGTTAGTAGAGAAATGTAACCCAACGTATTTGCGTCTTAGCAATGTAACAATTATTAAAAAGCAGAAATAGATAATAAATGTAACATTTTTTCACATTGCACATAAAAAATATATAACATTTTTATTCTCTGTAACATTTCCTATGTATTTTTAATCTCTGTAACATTTTCCTATGTAACATTTTTATTCTCTAGTATGATGATAACTTTTGACAAAAGAAGAGAGAGGAGAGAGAACATATAACATTTTTTTACCGAATAGAGAGAATGTTGTGTGTTAGGAGAAAGAATTTTGTTACATTTCTGAAATTACCCTTTTGTACTTCTTTACATTATTTTATTAAAAAGTAAAACTAAATGAATGGTTGTCATAGATGAAAGGTGATCAATGGTGGAGATGAGGTTGGAGAATTCGTTAGTCGCTAGTTGACCAGTGAGGTGAGGACTAGCGACTACTTGGGATGACTCAGAATTAATCGAGATTAATTGGATCGGTTTTTTATATGTAATTTTCACTTTTATGTATACATATACACATTTTTATAGGTAAATATTTTAAGTAGCTAAGTTTTAACTCATACTCAACTAATTTTTTTAAGTATACACGATTAATTGTTGGAATTTACATGGTTTGGTTGAAAAATGGCCGAAATTTAAAGGTTTTGGCCGAAATATACAGGTTTTTTGCCGGAATCTGGCCGGAATCACCAATTTTTTGCTGGCCGACGAGGTCCGACTAGGCCCGACTAGCGATTAATGGACTGATTAATGAAAAATTACTTAGTTACTGGCCGACTAGCGATTAATCGCCGACTAGTCGCGATTTTTACAACACTGGTATTTATTAGAGTCCTTTATTAGAATTGTGAAGACTTCAAATGAGAATATTTTTTTTGTGAGAATAAAAAAGAAGTTTCAACCAATAAAAATGTTTCATTTTACTTCATTTAATATTTGCATTTAATTTTAATATAAGGGTACATTTGTAAACTTATATAGATAATTAATTTCTAGTATTCCTCTTTAATAGCTAACTACATTAAATTTGTAACTTATTTTCAAAAAAATAAAAAAATAATAATTTAGAATGTAAGACAAATTACTATGTGTGTAGGATAAATTACGAGTTGTGTAGGATAAATTTAAGAGTAAATTACAAGTTTTGTCCTTTATGTTTGTACCAAATTGCAGGCGGTGTCCTTTACCTTTAAATTTGACGAGTTTTGTCCTTAACTTTTCAAAATCCTGCATGTTACGTCCTTTAGCCCTAACCTAGTTAAATTTTTTTGTTAGATCTGGTTACCCAAGGGCAATTTGGTGTTTTTTACCTATAAATTCAAAATTATTTTAATAAAAAAACAAAAATAAATTTAGAAAACCAATATTATATTATATATACACACACTCTATCTATCTCACACCTCTCTCTCTCTACCCCTCTTTCACTCCTCTCTCTCTCTAGATTTCGGCCACCACCGCCCTCATAGCCACCACAACCCCAACCCCAACCGCCACCTTACTATTTGGTTCTGCGTTGACACCGCCAGAAGTGACCTCTGATGCTGCAAATTTGAAGATAAATTGTCATCCAGTTGTTGATTTTGTTGATTATTACTGAAATATTGAGGTGGTTAAATGTGGAATTAATGGTGGAAATTAGGGTTTGTGTTAGGGTTTCTGGTTGTTTGGTTAGGGAGGTAGAGAGAGATGTTGAGCGAGAGAGGTAGACATTACAATAAAATAATCTGTGAGATCAAAAGTGAAAAAAAAATATGATTTCCTTACAGAATTCGTTGTGGGTCACTGCAAAAGTATGTATTTTTTCCAAATTTTTTTAACCACCGAATCATTTGGATTTATTCCAGGTTAGTGATTTTCAGTTTCTCATTCAATCTTCACTCAATCATATCATATGATATCACCCTTTCTTCTTAAAACCTCTGCAACTGCTTAAAACCTCGGCAACTGTGTGTGTGAAACAGTGTCATGACGGTATAGGGTATCGGTTCATTTAAATCCCACATTACCAAAATGCTACTTTGTTTGATAGGTTTTTGATGAAAAGAAAAATGGTGTAATTGAATTTGAAGAATTTGTCCATTCTTTTTTAAAGGGATTTCCAACGGAATTTGTTGAGTTTTGGAGGACGAGGTTGCCGGAATCGGTGAGATCGGTGGTTGTGACGGTGGTGGTGGTGAGGAGGATGGTGGAGAGGAGGAGGTGGAGGTGGTGGTGGTGGTGGTGGTGGATGGTGGTGAATAAATTTGGTACAAAATAGTCCCTGAATAATTTTTTTTACAAAATAGATCCTGGAAAGGTGCAATGATAAAAATGCCCTCATGTGCAAGGCACATGACCATACTTAACCAAAAAATCTAACTGGGTTTTGCCTAAAGGACATAACGTGCAGGATTTTGAAACGTTAAGGACAAAACTCGTCAAATTTAAAGGTAAAGGACGCCGCCTGCAATTTGATACAAACATAAAGGACAAAACTTGTAATTTATATGTGTAGGAAAAATATCAAAATGTGTAGGATAACTTTTTATATGTGTAGGCAAAAAAATTAGTGTAGAGAATGATAGTCTTTGTGAGTAATTAATTATTTAAAGATAGTAATAAATGAGATGAAAGAAAACTATTTAATATTATACAATTGTACCATTTGTTCTTTTTCTTCTCAATTAAATCTATACAATATAATAAAAGAAACCATTTTGGGGACACATGTCGCCTTATGAGGTGGTCTCAAATTAAAATTTGTAGAAGAGATTTTGATAATAAGGATTATGATAAGAATAAGGATAACTGATAACCATATATTAGTTAATAAATGAGTAAATTGCCATTTTCGTCCCTAAGGTTTGGGCACGTTTGCCATTTTCGTCCAAAATGACACTTTTCTACCATTTTGCCCCCCCCCCCCCCGTTTGGCCATTTTTGCCATTTTCATCCAAATTCTTAACCTAGTTACATTATGTCGTCTGATAGAGTTGTTTTTGAAATTCTCAATTATAAGGGAGGGGGTAAGTTGTAAAACAAAACTAAAAAAAAAAAAACAATTTACACATGAATATCATCATCTCTGAACATCATCATCATCAACTTCAAACCCAAATCAAGAACAAATCAATCTTCACATGAACATCATCATCTATCACAAAATATTCAAAATAATAATTCAATATAAGAATCCTATGAACATCATCATCTGCAAATTCCGAGACACCAAATTCAAGATCTCTACCAAACTATTTAATTCCTTTCAAAACACTATGAGCAAACTACATCATCATCATCTTCATAATCTGCAAATCCATTTCAACCATCATAATCTTCATAATCTTCGACTATTGTTTGTAGATCTGATGCAATTTCAAGATCTTCAAGAAAGGGTTTAGAGAGAGATAAGAGAGAGAGAGAGACGCTGTCGCCGTCGTCCTTCTCCGCCATCACCAAAAAACGTCACGGTTCCATCGCCGTCGTCAGCTGCATCTTCTCCGTTTCGTTCCACCATCACGACCATATTCTTATGAAGCAGATCGAAACTTGAGATGAAGATGAACCGGAATCGAACCTGAATCTGGTAAAAATAGACATATTAGAAACTGAATCTGAGATGGAACTGGTTGTGGGTTCCGACGAAGATGGTTGTGGATTCCGATAAAGATGACTGATGACGATGGTTGTGGTTTCCGAGAGAAAGAAAGATGAAGCCGGTTGTGGAGGTGGAGGTGGTGTTGTGGTGTGGATTGGTGGCGGAGGTAGAGGTGGTAGGGAATGGTGGTGTCGGTGATGGTGGATGGGAGCTTCTTGCAGATGATGATGTTATGTTCTGATTTTGAGTTTTCAGTTACATTATAAATTAAAAAAAAATCTACCTTTTATTCAAAAACATTATAAATTAAAAAAAAAATCCTTATTAAACTGAACTTTCTAACCAAGTTAGGAATTTGGATGAAAATGGCAAAAATGGCCAAACGTGGGGGGCAAAATGGTAGAAAAGTGTCATTTTGGACGAAAATGGCAAACGTGCCCAAACCTTAGGGACGAAAATGGCAATTTACTCTTAATAAAATTAAAAAGAGTAAATTGCCAAAATCGTCACTAAGGTTTGGTTATATTTGTCATTTTTATCCAAAACAACGTTTTTTGTATCATATAGTCCTTCACTTTTGGGATTTTTTGTCATTTTCATTTAAACGTCTGACTTTTTTTTTTTTTTTGCCAAAATCGTCCCTGAGATTTGGAATTTTTTATCATTTTCATCCAAATGTTTGATAGAAAAAATAAAGCAAATTAGATGTTTGGATGAAAAAGACAAAAAATCCTAAAAGTGAAGGACTATATTGTACAAAAAAAATTGTTTTGGATGAAAATGAAAAACATGCTCAAACCTCAGGGACGATTTTGGCAATTACTCAATTAAAAAATATATATTATCGTTTTTATTATTTATAAGAGTAAACTGCCAAAACGGTCCCTAAGGTTTGGTTACTTTTACCAAAACTCAAACTTTTTGAATCTGGTCCCTGTGGTTTTAATTTTGTTGCCATTTTCATCCAAAATCAAAATATGGTCAGATTTTTTAGTTAACATCCAGTTTTTTTGTCTTTTCCCCCTCTTTTAATGAATGGCAAAATGATCAGATTTTTTAAATTTGTTATAATAAAACATTAAAAGACCATTTTGCCTTTCATTAAAATAGAGGAAAATGACAAAAAAGTTGGATGTTAACCGAAAAATCTGATCAGATTCTGATTTTGGATGAAAATGGCAACAAAATTTGAAAGCACAGGGACCCAAATTCAAAAGTTTGAATTTTGGACTAAAGTGGCAAAAGTGACCAAACCTCAGGGACCATTTTGATAGTTTACTCTATTTACAAAGACAAAGATAGTTTTAATTGTTTATATAAAAGTTTATAATCTTCCAATAATCACAAGTATTTCAAAAGGAACAAAAAATATATTTGTTAATTTCTCTTGCTACTACTATACTAATTAATCAAACAAGTACCGGTTGACACAAAGCTTACTCAACTTAAAAAGTAAGGAAATAATATATTACTTTAATATTAAAAAAAATTACTGTTCAAAACGTTGGAAATTTAATATAAGGATAATATGAAAGTAAAACTATAAGATCACACATAAAAATTTAAAAAATTAACATTTTTTTAAAATTTCATAACTATTTAATATAAAATTTCATTGATCTAACCATGCATAATACTTAAGTTTCTAAGCTATTAATAAATAAATAAAAAACAAAGTAAAATGTTAACTTGTGTAATACACAAGTTTCTAACCTAATAATAAATAAATAAATAAAAAACAAAGTAAAGTGTTATAATACATCAAAGTTCATTTTTTTCAAAAACATATTTTGACGATGTTAACCGATTATATTATATTATATTTAATTAACCCGTGTGATACACGTGTTTATTCAACCTATGTAATACACGTTTTTAAGAATGTAACTTTTTTATTACCTAATATATAAAGTTATATTTATTCAACTCGTGTAATACACGGGGTTATAACCTAGTTCTCTTCTCAAATGAAACTTCCCCTATTAGAATTTAGATTCAAAATAAAGGGCATAAGTACTATGATTTTCATGCTTTGTTAAACTTTGTGTCCAATATATTTTTGTTGATGATTTTATAACATAGTTTCAAATATAATAGTGAGAGGCGGTATAGAAGAGTAGGTAATATTTTTTTTTTAAATACAAACACACGACATGTTGATATTTGTACTTTATCAGAATGTTGGTTAAAGCATAAAATTCTTATGATAATAAATGATTTCAAAATTGTCACGTGTTACTATCGAAACTAATCTTCCATATTAATCTTATACACTAATTTTTTGTTTACATATTAATTTTTAATTTCTATAACACATATTAATCTTATATACTAACTTTAAATTAAATATTAATTTTTTATTTCTATAATATAAAATATATATGTTTAATCTTCTATCTATACATATAATAAAAGAAACCATATTAGGGACACATGACGTTCTATAAGTAAGTCTTACTTATTATTTCTAAATATTTATTATGGAAAATCAATTATTGATAATATTAAATTTAAAATTTGTAGAAGAGATTTTAATGATAAAGACAAAGATAACTGATAATAATATATTAATTATTATAATCATATATTAATTATTAAAATCTAAAAAAATATATTAGCGTTTTAAATATTTATAAAGATAAAGATTTTATTTAATTGGTAGTTTTAATTGTTTTTATATTTTGATGATAAGGATAACTGATAATCACATGTGGTATATAAAATTAGATTTATTCAATTCGTATAATACATAGAGTTTATAAAGATATAACAAGATATAACTTTTGATTGATTGATTGATATATAAAATTACGTGTGCTCAACCCATACAATACACGAGTTTCTTAAAAATATAACTTTTTCATTATTTAATATATAAAATTAAATTTACTCAACCCGTACAATACACGGGGTTTTTAAAGATATAACTTTTTTATTATTTAATATACAAAATTACATTTATTCAACCCATGTAATAGACGAGGTTTTAAAAGATATATTGTTTTATTATTTGATATATAAAATTACATTTATTCAACCCGTGTATTATACGGGGTTCTAACCTAGTTTATTTTAATAAACTGTTTCTTTGAAATGATTTATTTAATACATGTAGAACATATATATTTTTTATACATGGTATATTTAGAATCATATTTCTAATAAAGGATTCTATTATCCTGTTTTACACTTCAATAAAATAATAATATTAAATCATAATATCCAGCTTATCTCTTGTATATTTAATGTTTTTTTACTAAAATATTTCTTTTCTTTTTTTCTGCTGATTATCCGATATCAGGTAATACGTAAGTTTCTAACCTAATAATAAATAAAAAAACAAAGTAAAATGTTATAAACCATGTAATACACAACTCTCTAACTTAATAAAAAAATAAAGTGAGTTGTTACAATAAGTAAATAGTACCTCAAAGTTCCTTTTCTTAGAAAACACATCTTGATGACTAAATGTTTTACCAGATTACATTATTCGTGTAAGAAATGTGTTTATTCAAATCGTGCAATACACGAGTTTTTAAAAGATGTAACTATTTTATTGCTTAGTATATCTATATATATATAAACATGATAAATAAGGGCTTAGGTATCATGTTATGAGGGCTTGGGAAATGAGGTGGCATCACCATAGGGCTTCTTGAAATTGGTTTTGGCTCCAAAATTCGGGTCATAAAAATTTGTGTATATGGGTTAATGCGGGATCCATTTCCTTTAATTTTGACCCGACTTCCATTTGTACGATATCTGTGTTTCTTTTCCAAAACCCTAGAGAGCCTCCATCTCCATTCTCCATCTCCATTCCAAGCAACTGATCTTCTCTTCAAAATGTTTTCGTTTTATGAATGGTGAGAAGACATAAATTAATTGAAACCCTAGAGCATCTTCTCCTTCACATTTCCTACCGATCAAGATCAATTGGTTGAATATTTATCAATCTTACAATACTAATCTCATCAATGTAAGTTTTCGTTTTTATCATCATTATCTCTATTACTTCCTTTCTACATAACCAGATCATCAGCGTTTTTGAAAGAGCTGATCACACTCTCTTCTTTTTTTAAACCCTAGGTATCAAAACTTTGCAATCAAGAGATCAACAAGAGATTCACGGTTTGTGTATTCTTCCAACTTAGAGTTCTATCAGATTTCATATATGTATTCTTTGATTTCGCAAGCTATTAATGTTCATCTTTCGTGTGTTTTCACAATAAGTTTTTTTTTTCTAATCTTAACAGAAGAGAAAGATCAATCCAGGTTAGTTAGTATACGCTTTCAATCCCTACATTTTTTGGGGGTTTTGGTTCTTCGCTAATTCATCATCCTTAAATCCGAATATATCGGTTCTGCGGCGGCTAGGGTTCCGCTCCGAACCCGACGACCTGTTTTCTTTTCTGCGGTGTGGTCTTTCATGGTTCTTCGTTTTTTTTTTTTCTATTTTGTACTTCGATTTTGTGGTTTACTTATCTGATTTTGATCTTAATGTTGGATCTGATCTAGAACAGGTGAAAGTTAACTAGAAACAAACCATAATCATTTGCAGATTGGCGAATGATGTTTTACTTATTCGGTTATTTTGACTGTAACACAGGGTGGGAGGTTATCTAGAATTGTATTATTAACCTATATGTTAATAATACAATGGAAATGAATAATGAAGTTAATGGCGGAGGTTAGATGGGCCAGACGTGTTGATTTGCTTTTGTTTTGTGCCATGGAGAGACAAGTGGTATAGGGTTTTATTTTGTTATTTATAAGCCCGCCATGTGTTGGTACTTACTGACTATATTCAATCCCACGCAGTTGCATCATAATCTCCCCGATTATTGAGAGACGAGGGTGGGTTACAAAGTGAGATGATAGGGTGAACAGAGGAAAATGAAAGTGAAGAAGCAACCAACAACAAAAAAAGAGAGGCAAACCTATATGTTAATAATACAATGGAAATGAATAGTGAAGTTAATGGCGGAGGTTAGATGGGCCAGACGTGTTGATTTGCTTTTGTTTTGTGCCATGGAGAGACAAGTGGTATAGGGTTTTATTTTGTTATTTATAAGCCCGCCATGTGTTGGTACTTACTGACTATATTCAATCCCACGCAGTTGCATCATAATCTCCCCGATTATTGAGAGACGAGGGTGGGTTACAAAGTGAGATGATAGGGTGAACAGAGGAAAATGAAAGTGAAGAAGCAACCAGCAACAAAAAAAGAGAGGCAAACAAGACCAACAGTAAGCAGCAGCGAAGAGGCAATCAACCCATCCCCACTGGTCACTGCTCCCAGCCGTCGCCACTACTGGTCTACCTGGCTGCAGTCCAGCTACTGCAGTTGCAACCAGCCGGACTCTCACTGACCACTACACCAGGTTAGATGTGATTATGTGAAACTGATGTTAAATGAAACTTAATTTTTATTAGACTTTATCAAACGGGTGACTTTTGATGTTGAATGAAACTTGAAGTACAGTGATTAAAACTTGAAATTTAATAGTTGAATTGGTAATTTAAACTTGATTGAATTTTGGGGATTAAAATTTGGAACAATCTTCTTCCTGGATCTGGACTCGCTTCAAGGTAGAAGCTTATGACGGTGGTGGATTGTCCAATCGTCCATTCATGGTGTTATGTCAATGAGAGACGACGAATGGTCTTATTAGTAATATTCCCAAAGTTTTTAAGTTAACATATGTTATAAATTGTCTTATTTGCAGCACCTCAACTTCCAATGCTAATTTAAAATTTTCAAATATAAGAGAAGGGGATCGGCAAGTGTAGCGGAAACCATGATGCTGAGAACTAACCCAACTACATGCATCCACCATTCACTCAGGTTAATCTGTTTTTACATATTGCCTTACTCTTTCACAATCAATAACCTGCCATTTTTTGTTTTTGTTTTTATATTTTATAGGATCCACCAATTATGGATCAGCAACTAAATTGTTAATGGGTCATCTCTGTTTTTCAGTTTGGGTTAAGTTCGCTTGGAGTAACATCTTACACAATGGATTTAGGCGTGAGATCAATTTGACCACAAAGAGTCAAACTGTAGGAGATCAATTTGACCACACAGAGTCAAACCCAGCAACCTGGCTCTATACCTGCTCGTGATTTTGTCAATGTACATATTGAAGCTGGTCAAATGCCTAAGCTGATACAACCATAAGTCGTGTGGTACGAGTTACCAAAGCAAGCTATTTTTTTCTGGATTCATCATTGAGGTAACACATCGAACTGTCTTTTTGCTAATTATATTTAAAATATCTACAATATTCTTATATACACTGTTCAATCTTGGATTAGCATTTGTTGGGTGATTTGTATCGTAAATTTGAAAACCTTGATATGAGAATGTAATAAATGTAATACGATTAGTGTTAGCTAATTTTAAGTCTTTAAATTTTGTGACAGGCGGGGGGATTATATCACTAGAGAACTTATTGGATTTTATCAAGAATTTCCAAGTACTCTTTTTCTTTCTCTCTTGGGATTCAATTATATATGAATAAATTTATTTTTTTCTGAGTGGGTTGTGGCCGGGTTGAGTAATACGTCAAACGGGTCAATTTGAAGAGAAAAAGATAGTACGAGTTTTGATGGTTGGGTTGACTTCGTTTCCCTTTTAGCTGAAGCTTTTAACTCCATCACTAGGGATTTTTGCATAAGTAAACAGGTTGAAATTGTGAAGATATAAGGTGTTTACAAATAATGTTATTATGGGAACACTTAATATTGTCATGTGACGGTTGCAAATGTCTGGCCCCTGCTAATCTGATTTCTTTTTGTTAAGAACATTATGCCAGCTCATGGTTTTTTTTTCATCACTAACTTTTTCGATAATTTTATATAAGTTCATATGACACTTAATACTAATAGTTTTTGTGCTATTCATGGGTTAATCTTGGCTCCTTGTAGCATCTCAAGGCATATAACTTTACATAATAACAACTTTATATGGAAAAGTACGTTTTAATTGCTTATATTATTATAAGGATTTTTTGTTATATTGAAATAAATAATTTTTTAAGTCTACTTTTATATTGTTGCACCTGGGATGCTTATGGTGTCTTGCCTAGGCTCACTTGTAGTGTCAGGTATTTTTTTAAATCCTTATTTATTTGTTGTTAATTGTTTTATTGATTAATGGAACTGAACATATTAGGTGATATTGATTGGTCTTTGTGTTTTGAAAAATATTGTCAACTTGCTGATATCATCATTCAAATGTGTGTTCTATAATTCTAATCATCAATCGTTCATAGGTTAGAAGGTTTAATATGCATAATGAACACTTAATAGCGTTTACTTTTGTTGGATGTGATATTTTTTAGATAAATTTGGAAAGAGCACCAGATGATTAGCTAAAGTTTAGACTTTCAAACTTTCCAGCATCCAAATGACCCGTTGTGTGATTTTCGTTTTGCACTTCTTTATGTTGGGATTGTTTTAGTACTAGGAGCTTGCAAGATGGGTGGATTGGGCGCATTATGTAAGGGCGAGTTTAGTACGTGTCAAACGGGCCATTTGGTACACATTTTGCAGCTCTTCGTAGTCATAGCCACCTCATCCTTCATATTGCATATGTAAATGATGATGATGATTTGGTTTTTAATGCTTAATATATAGCATATGTAGTGCCGATTTAGTTTAGGAGCTCCATTATGTTTCCTTAAATCCTCCCCCCTAACCAGATTCAAACACAAGAAATGACTAAAGAGAAAGACCTTAAGCTCCTAAAGATCCAAGTGAACCATCTCTTTCCCTGCATTTTATATTTATATTCTCTCTCTCTCTCTCTCTCTATATATATATATATATATATATATATATACCAAAAGTTGTCGTGTCTGATGAGCAAATGAAACATAATGACGTTTTTCTTGCTACATTGTCACTTTCTTTGTTTAATTTATGTCTGCATCTTGGTTCCATTCCTTCTATTTTTGTTTGATGTTGTTTATACTTTTTCTGTCCACTTTAGTTTTGTATTCTCATAGTGAATTTGCAGTGTGATGGTTGCAAACACAAAGTGAAGATAATTCTGCAAAAAAAATGATGGTGCTCTCTCTCTCTCTCTTTCTCTCTCTTCACATGGTGTTTCTTTTAATTATATTTGACTTTTAGAGTCAAATATAACTTTTTTGTCTCAAGTTTTGTAGTTCTAGCAAAAAGTTGGTATACATGTTGATATACTTTGGAGAACCGGAGGCATGGTTGATCAATTTTAGTTATACTTTTTCTTCTAATCCGTATAGATAAAAACATGACAAGTATTCATAATGGGTAAAAATCTTTCTGACCATCCTAACATTTGAAAATGCAGTTCTAATCTGCATTAAGAAACCGTTTAAGATTTGTAACTTGGTATTCGTTCACCTAATTTAACAAGTTTGGGCGGCATAAGTCATATTTTGGATTCACACATATATAAAAAGCTAAACAAATAGTGAACACTTTTTGTATGATTTTAATTAAGTTGTTAATCATAAATAATAGTTTTAATCTAAGTAACTTTCTTGAGCTCGAGCACTTTATTTGTGTAAAAATCGTCAATTTTAACCCGAATGGACTAATACAAGTTAACCATGATGTACGAATCAGAGTTTATTGTTGTTACTTTTGTGGTAGTAGCATCTAGGTTAGGTTGTGTATGTGCAGAAAACAAGTGAAAATAGAACAATATGTTAAGATCATTATATATAGAGTGTCCTTTATCTTTATACCAATTTTCAGGTACTGTCCTTTATGTTCAAAATTGACGAGTTTTGTCCTTTATGTTTTCATATCATACACGTTTTGTCCTTTAGGCCTAACCCAGTTAGTTTTTTCAGTTAAATTTGGTCATGTGCTTTGCTCATGAGAGCATTTTTGTCAATTCAAAGGTTGCAGAAGCTTTGAGCTGTAAATATGCCGTTGAACTTACATTTGAAAGCTTAAATTATATGGATATGGATAACGCGATCAACTGGAGCTTGGGATATATTTTCTGTTTGGCTAAAAGAAAGCTTAAGAGAAGGTCGATTTTGTGGGTTAGTCATGTGGCTTTTTGGCATTTTTTATGTACATATTATTTAAATAGTTTACAACATCTTTTGGTCTCTTAATATACAGATGAAATGCCTTACATTTTAAAAGACGACAAATATGAGACAAAGTACAAGACTGACTTAAAAGCTACAGTACCTAGGCAATACTACTTAGGCAAGCTTAGTATCGACACCAAAGTTTATTATATAGTATGGACACTAAAGTTTATATTATATACTTACACTTATAATTTGGTTCTTTTTTTTTTTTTTGTAGAGGGAACTCAATTTACTAAGGGAAAGGTTTTGGTAACTCGAAGGATATGCATTTTCAAAGGGACTCGACTATCTTTAAATTGTGTATCCACTGTATCACTAATTTATGTAACATGAGACTTTGTATTTTATTTTATTTGTACACTTGATATTTATCTTAATAGTTTTCTCCAACCCGGGTAGCACCCGGGTGATAACCTAGTAAAACTATATTTATTCAACCTATATATATAATATTTATCTCTATCCCTATCTCTTGTTTATTCTATTTTTGGTTTTCTTGCCCCTCTTTTATATTTAATTATGGATACGTATTTATTGATTATTAATAGTTATTATATCATTAACCAAATAATTTTGATTGTGAGTTTCGAAATAATTTTTTTTCTATTTAAAAGGTTTTATTTAAGTCTCAAAATATCACTAACTACAAAATTATATTCGTTAAATTTAATTTAATAGAATATACAGCTGTCACATTTTTTATTTAATACTAGGTTAGAACCCCGTGTATTACACTGGTTGAATAGATGTAATTTTATATATTAAATAATAAAAAAGTTATATCTTTATTAACCTCGTATATTGTACGGGTTAAATAAATGTAATTTTATATATCACATAATAAAAATAGTTATATATCTTTAAAAACAATGTGTATTACACAGATTAAATAAATGTAATTTTGTATACTAAATACTAAAAACGTCGTATCTTTAAAAAACTCGTGTATAATCGGGTTGAATAAATCTACCAAATAATAAAAATATAAAACCATGTGTATTACACAGATTAAATAAGTGTAATTTTGTATACTAAATACTAAAAACGCCGTATCTTTAAAAACCTCGTGTATAATCGGGTTGAATAAATCTACCAAATAATAAAAATAGTACATCCTTAAAAACCCCGTATGTTACGCGTGTTGAATAGATCTAAAAAAGAGTTATATTTTTAAAAACCATGTCTATTACACATATTAAATAAATGTAATTTTGTATATTAAATACTAAAAACATCGTATCTTTAAAAAACCTGTGTATAGTCCGGTTGAAAAATCTAACAAATAATAAAAAAATTTGTATTCTTAAAACCCCGTGTATTACACGTGTTGAATAAATCTAATTTTACATAGCAAATGATAAAAAGTTATATCTTTAAAAACTTCGTGTTATATAAATGTAACTTTGTATAAATGTCACTTTGTATAGTAAATAATAAAAAAATTATATTGTTAAAAACCCCGCGTTTTACACGAGTTGAATAAATATAATTTTGTATACCAATTAATAAAAAACGTTATATTTTTAATAAATTAGGATAACATTTAATATTAATTTATTATTTATATATTTAATATAAGATAAGTAGAAAAAGGAGATATTTGTTTTAAAAATATATTAAATTAACAATTTAGATTTGAGGATAATATTTTATTAAAGTATAATAAGATTTAATATTAATTTATTATTTATTTATTTAGTTGATATAAGATAAGTATAGATTTGAGGATACCTTCTAAGAATGACATGTGTCCAAAACTTGGTTTCTTTTATTATAGTAGATAAATGTATAATAAACAAGTTTTTAAAGACATAACTTTTTATTACTAAGTGTATAAAATTACATTTATAAAATCTTGTAATACACGAAATTCTAACCTACTATTATATGCAATATATTATGCCATCAATACAGAAATATCATTTAACCATCAATTTAAAACTAAAACGTATTTCATGTATAATGTGTGAATGGTTGTATTTTTATTTATTCAATTTAATAACTTCAATACTTTTGACTACTAGTACTAACATTAAAAGTATTGCATTTACTTCTTAGCAATTAAAAACACAGAACATTAATTATATATATATATATATATATATATATAATAAATATCAACTTTCTTGTCCATTAAAGTTTATACATTGTGCTTTATTAATTTGTTTTTTTATTTATTTTAGCCTTTATACTTTTCATCTTTTACAAATTTGTTAGTTGTTATAAAGAGTTTCTTCTTACCTTGACACTTTTACATGTTCAACTTTGGTCCCTATATTTCTCGTCTTTAACAAATTTTTTGTTAACATTTCTAAATTTTGTAAGTTAACACGCTGCAACACTAAACTAATTCCTCTTTAAATCGGTTCTTATTTTATTTATCAGATGCCACATGTGACAAGAATGATTGAGGTGAACAATATTCACTAGGGTTGTAAACGAACCAAACGAACACGAACAAGGGCTTGTTCGTGATCATTAGCTAAGAAAGTAATGTGTTCGTGAATGGTTCATAACACTTACCGAACAAGATATCATGTCCGTGTTAGTTCATTAAGGAAATGAACGTGTTCACAAACGTTTCACGAGCACAAACACACAAAAATTAAATCGATGAAGGCTAAAGGTGGATGATGGAGGGAGAAATGGTGGAACTTGAAGCCCTAATAGTGGAAACAAGGTGGAATGAAGTTTCCTATTCTATTTGTTAGGGTAATAAAAATAAGTAAGAATTAAAAGAATATGAAAAGTTTAGATAAACTAAATAAATGTACATAAATCTTTAATGAACAATGTTGGATCATGTGGACCCCGTCAAAAGAACAGATGATAGAAAGCCAAAAGAATCTGCAATCATCTGATCATTAATAACAGTGCTTTGAAGAACATACTCCTCCCAATGGCAAAGGCATCAACATCTGCTACAACCAAAGGTCTGCTGGAACTAAAGTCTGTTGATTCAAAGGTCTGCCAAATGTGAACCACTGATGAAGACAAAGTCTGTTGATGGCAAAGGACTAATCACCCTCTGTTTGAAGTAGAGAAAATCCGATGAAGAAAGGTCTGCCGAGGCTCAACAGAGGATAAGGCTCATCAGATAATGAATCAACAGATGTTGTATATCAGAGTTTTCAATATAACAGTGTTTTAGTATTAGCAGATGTTAGAGTTTTAGTATTTGCATTGAACTCCAATTTCTGGAAATCTTGCTCAGAATAATCAGTAGGCTTCTTAGGAACATTGACATTTGGTTGTTCAGTAGTTGGTACAGAAGGGACATATGGACCAAAAACCACAGATCTCCAGCAACCAGTGTTCTACTAGGATAAGTGGTGACACAACCTTCGTTGCCAGATTTTGAATTCATGGAAAACGAGCATTAGAGGCTTTTATGTTGATCCGGTATTGTGAGGATCTTGAGTGATTGAAGTCTCTATGAATTCTATTGAGAATTACTCAGAAAACAGGGTATGAGAACAATTTATTGTTCCGATTGGTCTAATTCTTCTCAAGTCCTTTTTTTCACTCAATCAGTTATCAATATGAGTCGGTTTGTCTTCCGAATCAACGATTAAGTCAATTCAGTGTAACCTTGCTCTGATACCAATTGTTGGATCTGAGAGTTAGTGAATTGTGTGTGTTTTTGATAAAACAATTTGTAATTAACAAGTAATCAAACAAACAGAAATAATAAACACATCATCATAGACACTGCTGGATTTGGGAATGATTGTTAATGATTTATATATTATTCATATGTCAAATTAAAATCAATGGTACAGTAGTACTCCCCCTTACTAGGTGAATTCTCTCTCTAGGTTGTTATGTTTTTCAGCTCTTGGAGTTACATTTTCACATTGGTTCTCGCGGTTCTCGCAATAAAGGTGGTTCTCGCATGAACCTTACCCTATATATATATATGTATGTATGTATATTCCTTAACGTACGAGCGTACGTTGTGAAATTACGCACGTTGTAAAACTCAAAACCCTAATCACGGATGTTGAAAACCATAATCACGTATGTTGAAAAGACATAATCAAGCATGTTGAAAATCATAACATGCTTCATTACATAATTATAACATGCTTCATTACCTAAGTATAACATGCGTGATTAGGGTTTTGAATTTTACGTGCGTAATGTCACAGCGTACGCTCGTACGTTAAGCAATATTGTATTTTACACTTTCACTATATATATATATAGTGTAAGATTCAATGTGGAACACCACAAAAGTAGGGAAACCGAGGAACCATGCATTTAACATGTTAAATATATCATAAAAATTAATTTAAAATGCTAAAAGTATTTTTCTTCAAAAACTTTTTCAAAACTTTTGCATATGAAGATGTATAGAAGCCATTATATTTATAAAAAAAATATTTTTGTAAAAAAATTACCTTTATTTAAGTATTTGAAGCATTTTTTTAGTTTTTGAATGTTTAATTAAAAAAAGTTTCTACATGTATTTACATGCAAAAGCTCCGAGAAAATGTTTGAAAATTTTAATTTTTAACATGTTAATTTGATTTTTTTTATATATTTAATATGTTAAATGGATGGTTCCCAGTTCTCCACTATTTTATGTTCCCCATTGAACCCAACCCTATATAAACTAACATTTATGACGAGAATCACGAGAACTAGTGTGAAGACAACCAAAACTACCTAAAAAGCTTAAAAACACACAAATCTTTTATTTTTCTGTTAAAATTGCAACTTTTTGTTATTAATTTTTTTGAATTTTTTATTAATAAAAAGTCACGATTTAAATTTAAATTTTTTAAAACCAAAAAAGCTATATTTTTAGCATTTAGGTTTTTGGACGTGAGGTGGGGGTTGTGGGGTATAGTTTTTTGTTTTTGTTGGACGGTAAATAAAGGAATAAAATGGATGATGGGGTATAAAGGGAATTGAAGCCATTGTTGACTTTCTAATAGCACATGAATATTACGTCATATTTTTTAAACGTTTACAAGTAAATTGCTAAAATTGTTCACGAGGTTTGACCATGTTTACTGATTTCATCCAAAAACAACTTTTTTGTACCATAATGTGCTTTACTTTTAGGGTTTTTTTTTTTGTCATTTTCATCCAAACATCTAATTTGCTTCATTTTTTCTATCTAACATTTGGATGAAATGGCAAAAAAAAAAAAAATCGAATCTAATGGACGATTTTGGCAAATAAGTTAGACGTTTGGACGAAAATGGCAAAAAAAATCCCAAAAGTGAAGGCTAATATGGTACAAAAAATTTGTTTTGGATGAAACTGGCAAATATAGCCAAACGTCAGAGACGATTTTAGCAATTTACTTTTATTATTTTTTAAAATAAAAATTACATCAAAATAACAAATGTTTTTTTTATCTTTAATATAGTCTTACTATATAACAAATTTAAAAAGTTACGTTTTAAGTTGGTGAATCTCTACATGGTGTTATTGTTTGTGTCCATGGTGTTTTAGTATCTTCATGTTGTTTTTAAGCATGTACATAGTGTTATTAGTTTGTACACCGTTTTGTTAGTATGTACATAGTGTTATTGGTTTGTATATGATTTTTTTATTCTGTACATGATATTATTATGGTATTATTAGTCTGTACATGATGTTTTTATGTTTTGTACATGGTGTTTTAGGTTTTTTAGTTTATGTATATGATTTTTTTTATTCGGTAAATGGTATTATTAGTCTGTACACACTCACTCACTCACTCTCTCTCGCGCCCCAGCACCACCTTAGTTAGGGATGGCAACATGTCGGGTTTGGGATGGGTTTAGGTAATCCCAACCCCAAACCCAGCTAGATAAGCTTGTCATAATCCTATCATAAAACCCATCGGGGTTATATCGGGTAAATACCCGTCAAGTATCGGGTATACTGCAGGTTTTGGGTAATCCCGGTAATCTTAAAATATTACCCATTGGATATCTATCGGGTAGCTACTAATCAATTATATTTAGCATTATAACTATATAAACACATCAAATAACTATAATGTATATAAAATATCATACCTAAATGTATACAAAGAATACTCAGCTGCATAGATGACAGATGTGTACAAAATGCAACATATAAATTACATCAATTGAGCCATAAAACCAACCCTTTTTAGTGCTAATGTTGGAAAAAACGCGTTTCTTTCTTCCTTTTGAATTTACAGGACCAAATGAGCTTAAAAGAACAAAAGGAACAAATAAGCTGCCAAAAACCAACTTAATTACAAGAAGAAGGAATAACGTGACATGCCTGACCACTCGGCAACATCTCCCAAGACAAAAACAAGAGAACAAAAACTGACCACGGGGCCGTGCCCAACCAAGCATGGGGCGTGGTAAGCCCTGACAAGTCTTGTCAATCAAAGGTCATGTTTGGCTAGTATCTTACATCACTTGGTGAAGACAAGTCTTTAATGTATTACTTTTGATTTTTAATCTTTAGGCACTTTTTAATTGGGTTTGTATTAATGACTTTAATAACTAGTTTCTTATGTTGAAAGTGAACTTTCCTAACCATTTCTTCATGATGTCATTGATTTGCTCATTCGTGTCTTTACGTTCCATATAAAGCACGTTAACTGCCTGGAAGGGGGTTAGGGGGGTGGTTTGGTAAAGTTCTTGTCTCGTTTAGTGTATAGACCATGCGAGGACTTGGTTCAAGCTTACTAGGACGTCCTTCAATGCCCCAAAGGTATTGGATGGCGGGGGTGCGAATAGCTTGAACCCCTCATATGTAAACTACTATTAAAACATTAAACCGGCTTCTTGGGATTGTATCCTTGCTGACTCAAACCACTTAGCCGAGGGTAACGTCGCCTTCAAAAGAGGGGCCTACCACTTTTCGCATTAATAACTTACTTAAGTATCTTTCAAATATTCCGACCCTTTGGGATTATATCCCTGCTAACTCAAACCACTGAGTTGAGGGTAATGTCGCATTCAAAGAGGAGCCTACTACTATAACTAAGATAATCTCTTAAAAAGTCCGAAAGTGCGAAAATCATCAAAGGGTACATTAAAGATGAGTTAGATCCAAGTGATTCTATCTTATCTATTTGTTTTTCAATTTATTTATCTTTTAATTTTTAGTTTTATTTTCAATTTATTTATCTTTTAATTTTTAGTTTTATTTTCATATTTAAAAAACTCTTTTCAAAAATTTAGATCGATTAGACATTGACGATAAACCGGTATTAAAAGCTCTTGTGTCTTTGGACGACCTCGGTATCTTACCAACACTATACTACGCTCGCGATGGGTGCACTTGCCCAAGTGTGTGTTTAGTGTTTGTATAATATTGTGTTTTATAAATTTAAAACTTGACTAATGCGTAAAACGGGCTTAAAATATTAATAAAACCATATCACGCTATACGCACCCCAATGACAAAAATAGTGTATGCACATTTTTAGCGATTGTTAGCACAAGATAAAAAATTGACAATCTAGATGTTCCATAATAGTTACACCAAAAGATTACAAAAAGAAGGTGTATGTCATTCGGTGAATTTTATGTTACCTTAATCAAAAATAGATATATCATATACACACACACAAACGTACATACATACTTAATCAGGCATAGAATGAGATAAACGGGTACACTTATCGGGTAAGAGAGCATATCACCATATCCCAAACCCGCGAAAAAAATAAAAACTAATCCTAAACCCGTCCCAAATATGTCATGTTTCGAGTTTACCCATTGGGTTCATGTTCGATTACCATCCCTAACCTTAGTGTTGATAAAATATCTAGTGCAACTGTAAAACATATCGATACAATATAAATGTTTATATTATATGCTTATAGTTTGATGTTATGCAATGAGTTGATGTCCTGTACAAACAGTGTTAACTGTAAGAACCGTAAGAACAGATCTGAGCCATTGATAGTTTAAATCAAGGGTTGGTATTGATTACAAATAAAACCCTTATAATTAATAATTAATACTATCAAGTTAGGGGTATTTTAGTCATTTAGCCATTTCCCATTAAATACTAATTCCACCAAGTTTTTTAAACTAAAATAACTTTTATACACTTCATTATTTTTGAAAAAAAATTATACCATAAAATAAAGTATTTTTTAATCTTTAATATGAGTACCATATTGATATATACTTTTTTATTTATAAAATTGACTTTTAAAAAGTTAAAAAAATGAGTTTTATAATTGTGCTAATTATGTAGTTGGAATGTGCTAATATGAAAAA
Source organism: Helianthus tuberosus (assembly GCA_030545235.1). Classification (NCBI taxonomy): domain Eukaryota; kingdom Viridiplantae; phylum Streptophyta; class Magnoliopsida; order Asterales; family Asteraceae; genus Helianthus; species Helianthus tuberosus. The sequence goes on from CM060407.1 coordinate 39,987,407, forward strand.
AATGTATTGTGTTGATTTTAAATCTATACGTAAGTTCTTATTTGGTTGTGTAATTCTTATGTGTTGCTATTTTTCCTTTTGTGTTGTTATTGGGAGCCTATCTGGAATAAACTTTTTTTCTACTAGTTATGTAATAGTATGTGTTATTTACAAAATTAAAACAAAAACATGAAATTGTGCTAGTATGTAACTATATGTGTTGTTTATAAAAGGAAAATTGGTATTTAATAAACCAACCTTTAACCAGTTGGTAAATAATAATCCAACCTACAGAGTTTGTATATAATAATCATACCTATCAACATGTTGGTACTCAATGAACTTCTGTTAATTTTTTTTAACTGAAGTTAGTTTTTAAGTTTTATTTATTACACAAATAGTCCCTGTAGTTATAAAAAATCATAAAAATCCTAAAAAATAAAAAAAAATCTAAAAAATCATAAAAATTCTAAAAAAACAAAAAAAATCTTAAAAAATCAAAAAAATTATAAAAAATCAAAAAAAATTCTAAAAAATCATAAAAATTCTAAAAAATCATAAAAATTCTAAAAGAACCAACAAAACCATAATCACATTCCTAATAGCACAGTTATCTCATAATCTTACCAAACCAACAAATAACTACACTAAAACTACTCTAACTATATCTTAATCATAACAGGGCATATCAACAAAAACATTCTAGCGTAACAGTAATCAAACTATCATATTAATACAAATCAGACAAAATCAAACCACATAACATCAAATAGTGACGGATCTTACACCAGGGGACATCTAGGGCTCCAAAATCCGAATTGAGGTCGTCCAAACCGAAGAACCGACTGCAAGAGAGCCGACCGAACGAAGAAATCGACGAAACGCAGAGCAGATCACGAGATTAAACAAAATAGGAGGTAATTAGGAGGATTATTATAGCGGTTGTGGTGATAGGGCAAACAACTACCTCTCCTTCAACTGAGAATCGATCCTTAATCAACGGAGATGAAGATGAATACTAAAAATCGGCTGTACGGGAATCGATCTGTAGTTATTATGAAGATATGTACCTCTGCTTCAATTGAATGGATCTGGTGGATGTTAACCCTAAATAGCGATGTTCGAGTGGAGGGGCTGATGTATGTCCGAGGCGGAGGACGTTAACTAGGGTGATGGAAATGATTTGGGGAGGGAATTTGATTTGGTGAGAATCGATGAGGGGTTAGGGTCTTTGGAGATACTGGGTTCAAAGTATGTGTACTGATGAAGGATAGTTCTGTATGAATAATGAACTAGAAGTATATTTGTTTATTTATTGATTATCAATATATTATAAATAAAACTTTTAGAATTTTTTTGATTTTTTTGAATTTTTATGATTTTTTTTTATTTTTTAAATTTTTTTTGATTTTTTAGAATTTTTTTGATTTTTTTGATTTTTTATAATTTTTTTGATTTTTTAATTTTTTTTTGTTTTTTTAGATTTTTTAGAATTTTTTTGATTTTTTTATAACTACAGGGACTGTTTGTGTAATAAATAAAACTTAAAACTAGTAACTTATAATTACAGGGACTGTTTGTGTAAAAAATAAAACTTAAAAACTAACTTCAGTTAAAAAAAATTAACAGAAGTTCATTGAGTACCAACATGTTGATAGGTAGGATTATTATATACCAATTCTGTAGGTTGGATTATTATTTACCAACTGGTTAAAGGTTGGTTTATTAAATACCAATTTTCCTTTATAAAATAAAAAAAATGAAAATGTGCTAGTTATGTAATAGTATCTGTTGTTTAAAAATTAATAAAAAAACATGAAATTGTGCTGATTAATGTGTTGATTACAGTGTTATGCTAATTACGGGATGTGTTAACGGTGGTGGTGTGGGATGTTACCGCGGATGTGCTGATGGTGGTGTTACCATGCTGATTAAGGTGCTGATGTTGACGCTGTGCTGACTACGGTGTTGACGATGATGCTGATTACGGTGATGCTGATGATGCTGATTACAGTGCTGATGATGATGATGATTACGGTGCTGATTCGATGATAAAGAATAAATTAGGAGATTAAGATTTGAATTAATCTGACATGAATTTAGGGATAATTTAATTATTGTTTTTAATTAGATATAAATAAAAGGGTAAAAAAAGTTCAAAATACCCTTAAATCAACTTTTTAATTGAGGACACATGTCATTAAACTGTTGGTTTTCTTATAGTTTGTACAAAGATACATTTTGTATATGATCCTATACCGTTATGTAATTACAATCTCTAGACGACATACAAATGCTTCACGGCTTTTAATTCGTTCCAGCTAATTTTACTATGGAAGTTTAAAGAGAAAATTGGTTTAATTTATGGGAGAATTAATTAAAGAAACAGATTAATTACGCCCATTTTAAATTGAAATCTTTTATATCTCCCTAATGAGTAATTAATTCATAACTTTTCCGAGCTATATATATCACATACCACCATCCTTCCATCTCAACAATCTAAATCTCTCTCGCCAATCGAGTACAACACTCAGTAGCATCTGCAGGTACAAATTTAACAATGTTTATTTTTGTTGATTAAATTACATTCATCTTGTTTAGTTTGTTTTAGGCAGTTCAAACCAGGAAATATGTCAGTCGTTCATTCAACCAACAAAAAGAATGTTACCAAGATCCAACCAGTTTCACCGGTAAACACTTGTGACCGACCATCCACGCAACATGTCAACACTATGAATCATAAAACTTCTGCTTCGTCTGTCCCAATGGTCGTTATTGAATCCTTCAAACATTGTTTTGCTTGCAAAAAGTTTATCGGAAACATGGTCGACATCTATATATACATGTAAACGATCCACTTTGTCCCATAAATAGTTGTTTCAAGATTTTTCAGACATTCAAAACTTATGTATTTGTTATTGGTAGGGATATGGCCTTCTGCAGCAACAAATGTAGAAGCAAGGAAATGGATAAAGTCCCAGAAAAAATGCCCAAGAAACATGTGACGGTGAACATGAGAAAGAGAAGTCGTAAGGACAAGGCACCAAAAAGAGCTGCCATTGCATAACTTGATGCATGATTCTTCTATTCTCAACGGTGGAAGAAAAAGATTTTCGTGTCAAGATGATATTATTGTAATTTTGCGATTTAGGGTTTCATTCTCTTACAACAAATTAAATATGACAAAATAATTAGATTATATACATACCGTCTATTACATCAACAATTCATTTATTATTTTCAGTGTTTTCACAATATAACCACCTTTTATATATATATATATATATATATATATATATATATTATTCATACCAATTTTCCAAATGAATGAAACTTATAAAATCTGAATAAATTCTATAAAATTAACATTTTGTTTATGAGCTTAAAAACCCATAGATATTAATAAAATAGTTGTTTATAAATAAATAACTTTACTGTATCATCATCCATCTAATTTACTTTGGTATGAAAAATAAAATTCGAAACCAGGATGGAGAAAACTTGTGCAAATCATATTAAACAATCAGTTTTGAGTTCATTACACAAATATTCCTTGTGGCTTACTAAAAATAACTCTTTTAGGTACTAAGATTTTCGAGTAATAGTTTCAGGTTTATAGGTTTCAATTTTGTAATACCTTTGGGTATTAACATCAACTTTCATTAATTTTTTTGTTAAGTTGAAGGGCATCTCAATCATTTATATTCAAAGAACTAACTACCTAAATTTCAGAGTCATTTAACTTTAAAGAACTAACTACGTAACTTTCCGATATTGAGGGACTGTTTGTGTATTTCGATCAAAATATTACAAAGATGAAAAAAAACCACACACACACCACCTATCCAATCCTCAACTGGCACATACCCTGTAACACCCTTACTATTAAATCACAATTTTCGTATAAATTACGAAAATTAAATATGTAACTATATGCACATATTGTTGATTAATACAGGTAAGTTAAAACTTTTACAATTTGAAAATAATACAATTTATTATGTACGGATTCGTCGTTTAAAATGATGACGAAAAAACGTGCGGAAGCTTTAATCTCGTGTGTTCGGTTCTTCATCGAGCTTGATCTTTATCCAAATGCATAATTCGATCACCTAAATTCAAAACCAACATAAAAGTTAGTTTTGATAAGTTAAATACATGTTAAAACTAGTTTCATGAGTCAAAACAACAAAATTCAAACAATTTTCGGAATTTAGGGGCGTCGTCGTACGCTACAGGGCATCGCGCGATGCCACGCCTCTTTTTTGACAGAATGTTGCTTGTTTGCTGCTGCAGTTGCCCAGCTATAGTTTTAATCGAAAAAACGAACTTCAAAGTGTCATAACTTTTTATCTACTTATCTGTTTTAAGCGATTCTTTTTCCTACGCGTTCATAATTTAATTCTCCATCTCATGGAGTAAAGACCCGACATCTGAATTCTCAAAATTTTAGATTTCAAGCTCTCGGCTTGAAATTCAATTATGACACTTTTTGACCAGTTCATGATTTTATCAAACAAACTTGTTTGCCACCTTTAAAATATCATGGACATCACGTTATATCTGTTTACTATTATTCAAGGTTCAAATTACGGGTTTCTTATGCAAGTCTTAACCCGTTTTACACATCTACTCATTTTGACCCGTTAGGGGTATTTCACACTTTCAAGCTTAATTCACGCTTCTTTTTAGTTTACATCCTATCTCCATTTTATACTTATCCCAATGATTCAATTTATCAAAAAGCTTATTTCTAAACAACTCTTAAAGGTCGTTTGCTCGATTTACCCATCAAGGGCGTTTTGGTCAATTTTAGTTCCTCTTTTTTACGACGAAGAACTTCCACTAATTTTTTGACCAAAATACCATTTCTACTACAAATCTAATTATGCATACCTGGCTCGGGTCATAGCATTGACCCTTCTATAATACCTTTCACTACTAACTACCGATTAATAGCGTCGCGAAGCTTATATTACTTTCTTGTAATCACCAAAACTCAGCAAGCGATCGTCAGTTGTTATTGTCAAATGGCGTTAACACACCATTTGACCTGTTATGACTTTTACCAAAATAGTGTCTTTTCAAATCTTTTAGTTTATCCGTCAACTCTTGTCCGGATTATTATTTAACCAATTTTACCCGTTACGGCTCACCCCATAACTCATTGTTCAAAATTCCTTATTTATTTTTCATCGCCCGACTAATTTACCGTTTTTACCCTTTTTACTATAATTTATGGTTTCTTACCATTCGCACTTGTTCCGGCTTGCATTATATCATGCCGGAACATCGTATTTCGATTACTTAACATAATTCCTATTTAATACTCGCAAGTAAGTGTATTGTAATTTAAAAGGGAGTGTAAGCTTAACTTACCTTTCATCCGATTTCGCTCTTTCTTCGCGTATTCAAGCCGTTTGACCCGCTTCTTTTCCCAAGCCGCAACCTAGCTCGTTAAGCGTCAAACTATCGTCATCATTTACTAGGTGGTTAGATTAGTCATTAACAATCATGACTATTCCACCATATGGATTTTCTACATCGAAACTACTATTCGACTTCATCATTGGTTAGTTTAACTTATCAAATGTCAACCACTTTTGATCACATGATTTACACAATTAAGTCTAATTCAACAGGTTGTTTAGAACCCTTATCACTTCACATTTCACATAATTTGTCATATTATTCAAATGCGCGTTTTATTCGAAATTTCAACATTTAGCTTTCTCTTAGGCATTATATCAAACACCTAGTGAGCATTCTTTTATAAAATTTAACAATCAAACTTTATGGCTACCTATCTTGCCAATTTCAACATCTTTTACTAGATAATCATCAAATTCATGGTTCAATGTCAAGATTAACTTCATAGAGTTCAAATAACACTAGTTAGACAATCATGATTCTAGTGTTCATCATGTTTCTACAAAACCCATTAAACACCCATAATGGATGATCATGAACTTCATAATTTAAACACTAATTCAACAAGTTATTGACTAGGGTTTACTCCTAGACATGTTTTCATTACTAATTTCATCTAAGCATCAATCAATCAAGCTCAGATTTCGATTTCTAACATTCATCAAATTTCAAGATATAATCAAAAGACAAAATTTAACATACCTTGTGATCCTTTCACTTAGGTGATCACTAATATGAACTTGGATTTTGATTTGGGACTGATTTGGCCTTTCAATTTGATCAATTTGAGCAATTTAAGGTTTGAAGATGAGAGCTCCTGGCTCCTCTGGAAGTTTCGACCAGAACACACACTTAGTGTATGTGTTTTGGTGTAGAGTTTTATTTAATTAAAACAAGTTTCCAGTGTTTCATGTTTGGCCCCTCAGCTTTCCTCAAGTTCTCAAGTTTTATAAAGGTTTAACTAACTCATGTTTTCATTGTTGTTTTAACCATACTTAACTAACTAGATTGATATTCCCAGTTACTTAGTGGTTTCGGGAAAGTCATAACCCGTTTTATTTTTAAGTCCCGTTAACTCAGGCCTTCTATATACTTTGTGTTTCCCAAAGTATTTATCCTCCTTTTAATTAACATCAAGTTTATTATTTAAATCCTAATATTTACCGGATTAATTTTTTACCACTAACGGTATTTTACCCGTCTTTACTAGTAACGTGGTTTGATTACCAAACCCGTTTTTGGGGTGTTACAAGTCTACCCCCCCCCTTAAAGAGGTTTCGTCCCCGAAACCTTCTTTATTTAGCTCGTTGGTTAAACCAAACGAACTTAGCTTCGTTTTCAAGGTTTTCCTTCTTTTCCGTCTATAGTTATCATTTGTATTGACGTGTGCGTCTTTCATGTGTATGGCCTCATGGGCCGTAACTTTTATCATGTATTTCTTTACAGCCCATTACCCGAGTTCTTTTATCTTAATGTTTTTAGCACCCATAACCCCTTGCATTGGTTTATTAATATTTTGCGCTTTTATCTATTCGGCTCACGCTTACTTATATTAGCAAGCGTCATTATTTATTTAACTCGAATGTCAAACTTCATTCTTTACTTGACCCGTTCAACTTTAAAATAGTTGAGCGTAATTTATCAAAATTTATGTTTGCAAAATTTCATTGTCTCTTAGTTATAATTCATAATCCGAGTCTTTCGACCTTCTGTTTCGCGTTCCTCTCTCTTGGTTTACGCATACTTTCCAAATCCTACCCATTCATCGGGTATCTTTAACGAAACCATTTTCAAGTAACCATTCTTATATGGTTTTAGACGTCATTTTAATTTATTTGGTCGTCTTAGCGAGATCCATCGCTTTTGTTCAGTCAAGTCCTTTATTCTTTATTTAATTCGTTTGACTTGTCCATGTGAATTTCATCACTTATGACAGTCAAACTTTTATCCCTATGCCTTAGCATTCTCATTAGTTGGTTTGTATTTTCATTTACCTCGATCTTTGTCCCTTCTCTCGGGCTTGTCATTCTAACGTAATACGCTTCCGTCATCCGACTTGCGTTTACGTTTACTATCAACCATCTTATTTGTCTGATTCATTTGGGTACCATTTAAGTTAGTCGCATTCACCCCATCCTTACTACATCGGACGTAAATGTGTCCGCTACAAGAAGTTCATGGTATCATATGCCACTACTTACTTGGCCAGAGTAAGCGATCAGCACATGATACACATGACCTTTTTATAGTTTTCACATCACACCCTATGTAAGTAACGCCTCTATTTATTTCATATCTCTAATTTCATTTAGTAAAACTTTATTTAATTGCAAAACAACAATCATTAGTTTTACTAGTTTTACATTTGAACATATAAAAATGTTTTTCTTTTCTATCGAACTATTATATAATCACATTCGTTAATGTGATCGCTACTTTTCTCAATAGCATTATATTGAGAGTTTTCCACTTGGATAATTACCCCCCGTCCAAGTTTCCATATGAACTAATCCTATTATTTCTTTGTTATTCATCATCGTGAATAACACATGTTTCTATTAAACTTCTCTTAGAAACATCATCCTGAATAGATATCCTATTCAGGTTTTATCAGATATATGCAACCGTTATCCCCTACGTGTTTGTTGCATATTACTACTTATGCGATTAAATTTAAAAGCGTGCACATGATAATGCTTGCCCTAACGGGCTTCTCTTGCCATTAACTTTGTTCGCGATCATCATGCGATTTAGGTCCTCAATGAGTATGCTCAGCTTGTCATACCTCGGACCGTTCCACCGTCATATCCACAATTTGTTCAACTCTCATCATCTTCAGATGCGAGTGTCCTTCAACTAAACATTTACAAAAGTTAGTAATTTCGACATTAATAGACGTTCGCATTGTAATACAAGGCTTTTTACTGTACGTGTCAACGCACGTAATTTTGTTAACTGTAGCAATCATTTTAATTGGGGTAACGTGTATTACGCGATAACCCTATGTGTTGTTTACAACACTTTAACATGCTAAACCATTAAGTGTACTTACCGGATTTGCGATCGAGCCTCGAACCGAACACACTGACTCTTTAACCATGAGCTCTGATTACCAACTTGTAACACCCTTACTATTAAATAACGATTTTTGTATAAATTACAAAAATTAAATATGTAACTATATGCACATATTGTTGATTAATACGGGTAAATTAAAACTTTTACGATTTGAAAATAATACAATTTAATATGTACGGATTCGTCGTTTAAAATGATGACGAAACCGTGCGGAAGCTTTAATCTCGTGTGTTCGGTTCTTCATCGAGCTTGATCTTTATCCAAATGCATAATTCGATCACCTAAATTCAAAACCAACATAAAAGTTAGTTTTGATAAGTTAAATACATGTTAAAACTAGTTTCATGAGTCAAAACAACAAAATTCAAACAATTTTCGGAATTTAGGGGTGTCGCCGTACGCTACGGGGCGTCGCGCGATGCCACGCCCCATTTTTGACAGAATGTTGCTTGTTTGCTGCTGCAGTTGCCCAGCTATAGTTTTAATCGAAAAATGAACTTCAAAGTGTCATAACTTTTTATCTACTTATCTGTTTTAAGCGATTCTTTTTCCTACGCGTTCATAATTTAATTCTCCATATCATGGAGTAAAGACCCGACATCTGAATTCTCAAAATTTTAGATTTCAAGCTCTCGGCTTGAAATTCAATTATGACACTTTTGACCCGTTCATGATTTTATCAAACAAACTTGTTTGCCACCTTTAAAATATCATGGACATCACGTTATATCCGTTTACTATTATTCAAGGTTCAAATTACTGGTTTCTTATGCAAGTCTTAATCCGTTTTACATATCTACTCATTTTGACCTGTTAAGAAGCTTAATTCACGCTTCTTTTTAGTTTACATCATATCTCCATTATATACTTATCCCAAGGATTCAGTTTATCAAAAATGCTTATTTCTAAACAACTCTTAAAGGTCGTTCGCTCGATTTACCCATCAAGGGCGTTTTGGTCAATTTTAGTTCCTCTTTTTACGACGAAGAACTTCCACTAATTTTTTGACCAAAATACCATTTCTACTACAAATCTGACGGGGTAAGGTCCAAAAAACCTCAATATCAAGTACTTGGGACCATACCACAACCTCGTCCTTTAACCCTCTTTAGACCTTGTGCGGTCGCGTACTGGTCCTACAAAGAGTTTAGAAGAAAGACAGCAAGTAACACCCGCGCGCCAAAAGGAAATTAATGAATCCTTGCGCCTTCCTCCATAACAAACAAAGGATGAGAATCCTAGTTTGACACTTCCATAATAACCAGACTTGGATATTATTTATTGCACTGATACCACACGATAAGGAGTCACACCTGATTATGGCAATAACCTTCTAGAAGACTCAATCGTGCACCACCAGACGGTTATAACCGTCTGGGACACGTGTCGTCATCCCAGGTCACCCTGAAAGCACGATGATGGCAAGGAATTGGAGTGAAACCTCCACACCGTTAATCTAAACAGTGATCCGTTTGCTCCCACATCAGATCAAGAAGATTAACGGAAAAAGAAATAACCGCTTACGGAGTTAGCATCTTCCGTCAACATTTCAATAACAGGTTCTCCCGCCCAAACTCCTGCCTATATATATGAGAGTAATTCAGGTATAAACTTAAAGTTACACACACTTCATCAATACATCTTCTTCTTCATAAACACATACTTATTCTCACGCCGGAGTTGGGTCAAGGAGAGAACCTCCCTTCTCCCCTTGACGAGGCTAACGGTGTTCTGTTTTGCAGTATTCACCGGAGAAGAAGACTTGTCCCTTCTAATCAAACGAGAGAGAACCACTCTTTTATGCAGAACCTAACCCCCTGGATAATTTGATTCCGGTCTTTTATCCAGTGTTTCTTCATTGGCGCCCACCAATTTCTCTGTTTCACCTGTTTTTTCTCGTTTCGATTCATATTTTCTTCACTCTCTGCTTCATATGAAAAAGAGAATTCACCACTTCACCCATCAAGTCCTCAATCTGAATTCCAGGGTTCTGTAACCCGAGATGACCAGATTGACGGAATCATGGGAATTAAAAGAAGCAACGATAGTCATTCAGAAGAAAATGACCCATTAGGAGTCCGTAATCATTCCGATCCACCCCCAGAAAGAACTCCGGAATACTGGTATAACAGATTCCAGATCATCATGAACCAGATCTTCACACAAAGCATCAAATCCGAGTCACCAAATGTCAGATCTGATACCTCGGCAGAAAGAGGAAGTACAATTGACACTACGGTATTGGACCCATAGACACCTAGTGTCATGGCCCCCGTCCCGGTGAGACCCGGTCCAGGAGCCGCAGACAGAAACCCGTGGTATTTATTATTTGAGTTGACAGCAGAAGTTTAACAGGATCGTTTAAAACTTGAAAATGCCCAATTATTTTATTTCATAATTTGGGACAAACCCCGTAATTTACAATAGAGGAATTTCACGAGGAAATTCCCTGTTTTACAAAACATGTTTATTTATTTAACTGACCCACCACTTCAAGCTTTATTAGTGCTCTGTAGCACTTTTCCTTGATTCACAGTAGGTCACCTGAAACATGTTTAAAAATATTTTATCAGCGGGGAAATACTAGCGAGTCACTCAATTTTGATAAAACGACACATAGCTATGAATTACAGCATAAGAGCGATTACAATGGCTACTATCTTTTTTTTATCTGGCGTCGTGTCACACCCTGGTGACGATGGTCATACCACTATTGGGTCCTTTCACCCAAGTAGTGATGATTATCACTGTTAGGTTGATGAACCTAACCATGAGAGATTAGTAATGTGCACAATACCCCACTAGCCAGAGATTCAAGATAACCACGACCTAATTCCTGTAATTATAACTTTTGAAAATAATTGGAGTATTGTAAAACATTGTTGATAAAAAGAGAATGACTCACATTGCAAGTTTAGATGGGGCAGAGTTTAGCCTACTGATAAGCCTGATAACCTAATTTAAACAACAATGCACACGAAACTAGGTCAGTAACTTAATACAACATTTACGATAAGCTCACGAAATCAAAACCCTCACGACGAATGACAAAGTATATCCCTGATTTGGGCAACACTTAAACATCCATCAGATCGGTCTCAATCAATCGGACATTGTATCGTAGCAGTGATCGAGTTAATACCCTGTATTCGTAGCAGCGTTTCACTACTTGGAAATTCGAATTTGAGCAGTTTCTTTCGTTTTTTATTGAGATTTTTGAGCACAGAAGCAAGTCCCATGCACCAGCTACTTATAGCAACTTTTCGAGTTTTACGCGGCCCGCGTAAGCCTTAACAGGCTTTTACGCGGTCCGCGAGAGCCACCTAGTCTATAACTAGGGCTTCCGTGTCACACCTAGGTGCGCCACGTTTGCGACACGTGGCCTGGGAAGCTTATCCGGTCAAATTTAAGTTGACGCGGCCCGCGTAGGTTTCTCTTATGGTTTACGCGGCCCGCGTGAAACCCAATTTTCTTAATTTCTTGGTTTTTCATGCACATTAGGGTTTCAGGGGTACGAGTTTTCACTTACGGGTTGATTTGGGACATTTTTGCAGGTCCTTACGTCCTCCCCACCTTATTTAAAATCTCGTCCTCGAGATTTGCTGAAATAAGTGAGGATACTTTCGCTTCATCTTCGATTCCAGCTCCCAGGTGTATTCGGGTCCTCTTTTGGAATCCCACTTGACTTTGACAAGCACCAATCTCTTGTGTTTAAGGAATTTAATCTTTCTGTCTTCTATCTGAAGTGGTTTCTCAACAAACTTTAGCTTTTCATTTACCAGGGATACGTCAGATAAACATTTCTTGAGGTCGGATACATGAAATACGTCATGTACCCCGGCTAACTCTTCTGGTAGTTGTAAGCGATAGGCAACCGGTCCTATTCGCTGGATTACTAGGAATGGTCCTACGTACCTTGGACTTAGCTTTCCTTTCTTTCCGAATCGGACTACTCCTTTCCAAGGAGAAATTTTCAAGAGAACCTTGTCTCCAACTTGAAATTCCAACGGCTTGCGTCTATTGTCTGCATAACTCTTCTGACGATCTCGAGCTGTCTTTAGTCTTTCCTTGATTTGAGTTATGTTGTCGGTGGTTTCTTGTACGGTTTCAGGACCTGATAATTGACTTTCTCCTATTTCTGACCAACAAACTGGAGTTCTGCACTTCTGTCCATACAGTGCTTTGAACGGGGCAGCTTCGATACTTGAATGATAACTATTGTTATAGGATAATTCAATTAAGGGTAGATGGTCATCCCAGTTTCCACCAAAATCTATAACAGATGCCCTAAGCATGTCCTCCAGGGTTTGGATAGTTCTTTCACTCTGTCCATTTGTTTGGGGATGGTAAGCTGTACTTAAATTTAACCGCGTCCCCATGGCTTCTTGGAAACTTGTCCAGAAATGTGAAGTGAAGCGACTATCTCTATCCGATACAATGGAGAGTGGGACTCCATGTAAGGATACGACTTCATCTACATATAACATTGCCAACCTTTCCATGCTAAAGGTTTCTTTCATGGGTAGAAAATGAGCTGATTTGGTTAATCGATCCACAATTACCCAAATCGCGTCATTACCTTTTCTAGTTTTGGGCAACTTAGTAACAAAGTCCATGGTTATGAGTTCCCATTTCCAAACAGGCATTTCTAATTGTTGAAGTAATCCTGAAGGTTTCTGATGTTCTGCTTTAACTTGCGAACAAGTTAGACACTTAGATACATATCTAGCTATGTCCTTTTTCATTCCTATCCACCAGAAGTTATTTCTTAAATCTTGGTACATCTTATTATTATCAGGATGCATGGTATACCTAGATTTATGGGCTTCTTCTAAAATCTTATTTCTTAATTCCCCTTGCTTAGGTACCCAAATCTTTTTCTTATGGAATCTCCAAATTCCATCAATCCCTTGCTCTAAATCTTTTATTCTTCCTTTCATTCCTTCAGCATCATCCTTGATTGTTGTTTCTTGAATGTTTTTTAGTTGTTCCATTAAATCTAACTGTAGATTTAATCTAAGAGCACGAACTCGCTTTTGCTTTTCATGATACTTACGACTTAGGGCATCTGCTACTACATTTGCCTTTCCTTCGTGATATTGAATATCACAGTCGTAATTACTTAGAATTTTCATCCATCTTCTTTGCCTCATGTTCAATTCTTTTTGCTCAAATATATATCTTAAGCTTTTATGATCTATATAAACGGTAAACTTACTTCCATACAGATAATGCCTCCAAATCTTAAGGGCAAAAATTATGGCTCCTAACTCTAAGTCGTGAGTTGTATAATTCTCTTCATGCTTCTTCAATTGTCTTGATGCATACGCAATTACCTTCTTGCGTTGCATTAGCACACATCCTAATCCTAGCTTAGAAGCGTCACAGTAGACTTCAAAATCTTCTGTTCCTTCTGGTAAGGCAAGAATTGGGGCGTTTGTTAATTTTTGCTTTAAAATCTTAAAAGCCTCTTCTTGCCTAGGTCCCCATTCAAACTTAACCGATTTACATGTTAGCTTAGTTAATTGTACAACTATCTTAGAAAAATCTTTAATAAACCGTCTATAGTATCCGGCTAATCCTAGAAAACTTCTAACTTCTATAGCTGATTGCGGGACCTTCCATTTGGTGATCGCTTCTATTTTGGAGGGATCTACGTGAATACCTTCGTGATTCACCATGTGTCCTAAAAATTGTACCTCTTGTAGCCAAAATTCACACTTTGAGAATTTGGCATAAAGCTTTTCTTTTCTTAACAAAGTTAAGAGTGCATGCAAATGCTCACAATGCTCATCCTGACTTTTGGAGTAAATAAGTATATCGTCGATGACGACAAATACGAATTTGTCCAGATACGGTTTACAGATCCTATTCATCATGTCCATGAATGCTGCAGGAGCATTTGTTAGTCCAAAGGGCATGACTGTAAACTCGTAATGACCATACCTAGTTCTGAAAGCAGTTTTAGGTATGTCTTCTTCTTGTACTTTCAATTGATGATATCCGGAGCGTAAATCTATCTTAGAAAAATATCTAGCTTCTTGAAGTTGATCGAAAAGATCATCAATCCTAGGCAATGGGTATCGATTCTTAATTGTAAACTTATTCAATTCCCTGTAATCGATACACATTCGCATTGAACCATCTTTCTTCTTTACGAACAACACTGGTGCTCCCCACGGGGATGAACTAGGTTGTATGAATCCTTTGCTTAGTAATTCATCTAACTGCTTTTTCAATTCTAGCATTTCAGTGGGTGCTAACCGATAAGGTGCCTTAGCTATTGGTGTAGTTCCAGGAATTAGATGAATTCTAAATTCTACTTCCCTATCGGGTGGTAATCCAGGTAGTTCTTCCAGAAATATATCCGGGTATTCTGATACTACTAGAATTTCCTTAAGTTCTTTACCTTTAGTGTTAATGATTACCGAAATCATATACACTATTTCTTGTTTTCTTGAATAACTGGCCACTTTCATTACTGAAATGAATTTCAGTGGCTTACCTGGCTTATCTCCTGTAATCACCACTATTTCTCCTGTGGGTGTATGAATTTCTATGGAATTATTATCACAGAGAATTCGAGCATGGTTGGCTACTAACCAATCCATTCTTAACACAACGTCGAATCCGGCTAAATTCATAGGTAACAGGTTTGCAGAAAATTTATGGCCTAAGAGTTCTATCCTTCCTTCTCGCAAAACCTTATCTATTTTAACAGAATTCCCATCTACCGTTTCGACAGTAAAGATTTGTCTAAGGTTGGTTAAGGGTAGTTTAAGAGCGTGGCAAAATGAAGTATTTATAAAACTTTGGTTTGCACCAGAGTTAAATAATACTTTTGCATAAACATCATGAACTAGGAACGTACCAGCTATCACGTCTGGGATGAGTCCTGCTTCTTGAGTAGTCAGCTAAAAGGCTCTTACGTTCTTTTTATTAGTTCCTTCAGCTGGTTTGGCCTTGTTGTCTGCTGGTTTGACCAGTTTAGGGCATTATGGTCTAAAATGTCCAGCTTCTCCACAGTTGAAGCAGATTGTTGATTTCTTTCTTCTGCAATCTTCTTCTTGATGCCCCGGAATTTTGCAGAAATTGCAATACCCTTTGCATTTTCCAAAATGCCTTCTTTTACAGGTACTGCAGAATGGAGCAGTGGAAGATTGCCCGGTTCCCTTTTTCTTGAAATTACTACTATTACCCACACGGAATCCTTGGGTAATCTTTTGGGCCACTTCCTTTTTTCCGATTTTCTTCTCTTATGCGTACCAGTCCGTCGGTCAAGGTGTTGGCTAATTCCACAGCATCGTCAATAGTGCAGGGTCTCGCAGCTTTGACAATGTCACGAATTTCGCCAATCAAACCCCAGATGTAGCGAGAGATAAGTACCGGTTTTGGTGAAGCCAAGGTTGGTACAACTCTTGCATACTCGAAGAATGTCGAAGTATACCCTCGACAATCAACGTCTACCATCCGGTGATTGAGGAACTTATTTGTCATTTGTTCCTTCTCGTATTCGGGACAGAATTTTCTTTCCACCAAACTTTTAAATTCTTCCCAGTTCATGGCATAAGCCACATCGCTTCCCTTGGCTTGTAGTACTGTGTTCCACCATTCTAGTGCCCCTTCTTTAAAAAGATGCGACACGTACATGACCTTATCTTCCTCGGCACATTTACTTATCTTAATTACTGCTTCGGTTTTCTCTAACCAACGCAGTGCTGCAGTTGCCCCTTCATTGCCTGCAAATTCGATTGGTTTACAGGCAAGGAATTCCTTATAAGTGCAACCAGGTGTTGCAACTTTCATTTTCTTAAGGAATGGGGCTTGCATCCCATCATTGTCGTTATTATTATTGTTACCGCCTCCATTTACATTATTACTGAAGTTATCATCACGAGTACGTTTGCTGTGAGTAGACGGTGGAGGTTCAACTGGATTTCGGGCAGCAGCAAGGATTGCTGGAATAGCATTGGCTATTCCTTGAGCAACAATATTTTCTATATCTTGTCTGTTAAGAAATTGGTCTTCATTGTTTTGCTCGGATTAGTTAACCTCGTTAACAGGTTCATTACCAGCGTGTTCCATCTGGTAATTAATATATATATGTAATTTATTGGGACAAGATAGAATAAACAATAATCAAGCATACTAAAGCAATCGCACATAATCATGTCAACACATATAGCCAAAATTGTCGACTTTGCGACTTCCATATTTTATATATTTTAATATGCATCCGTACATTACCTGATATGTTACAAAAGTTTTATTTTTAGTTATTTTAAATGATTATATTTTTATTACTATATTATTATTAAACACACATTCCCACAACACCATACGATCCTTATCAGCTGGCACTTCAGAAACGACGTTCCCTCTCCCCGTATTTCCATGATATCCTCTCCCCCACTTCCCGGATTCTATTTCCTGCGTCCACCAGTTCCTCGCCATAGTGGCGGAGTTCAGCCAGGTTTTCTGTGCTCATAGGTGGATGTAGTGGAGGCTCAGGGTCAAATTGGGGGAAAAAGGTGTTAGGGTTATTCAAGAGATTCTGAAACTGCCAGTCAGTGGTCCATCATTCTTCCAGCTCTCCTGGTAGAGGTCGGGGTGGATAATAGGATCTGGGATAGCAGGTTCCAGATTAACTGGAAGTTGTGCTTCAGCTGGGTAATAGAAGAGGTTTTCCTCGGCAGGTCCGATGAGGTCGCTATTTGCCAGTTGACGGTCCAGTTCCTCCCACGGTGGCATTTCCTGGGCTTGTCCTGAACTTTCCCCGATCTCTTTTCCTTTTCCTTTATCTTTGGGATTCTCAGTCTTTATAACTTTCTGTGTCGCTGGTTTCTTCCTACGCATACGCCTCCAGCCTACGAGCCTTCTTCCCTTTTTCAGCTTCGGTTTCTCCTGAGGTTGGGCTTGGAATACTATTGGCTTTTCAGTATCAGCCTGGTAGCCAGTGAAAGTGCTGGTAATATCCATATCGGTGCTATGGATAGTAAAGTTTCGGAGTGCCTCCGACAGTTCATTCATGCTGTTAACACACATGAATATACACACAAACTTAAGTTAAAAGTAAATTTTCATAAAATCACAGAATGGCAATCAGAAAATTAAGTATTTCCAAATACTTAACTAGCTTAAATCAGTGGCTCTGATACCACCTTTTTTCTGTCACGACCCCCGTCCCGGTGAGACCCTGTCCAGGAGCCGCGGACAGAAATCCGTGGTATTTATTATTTGAGTTGACAGCGGAAGCTTAACAGGATCATTTAAAACTTGAAAATGCCCAATTATTTTATTTCAAAATTTGGGACAAACCCCGTAATTTACAATAGAGGAATTTCACGAGGAAATTCCCTGTTTTACAAAACATGTTTATTTATTTAACTGAGCCACCACTTCAAGCTTTATTAGTGCTTCGTAGCACTTTTCCTTGATTCACAGTAGGTCACCTGAAACATGTTTTAAAAATATTTTATCAGCGGGGAAATACTGGCGAGTCACTCAATTTTGATAAAACAACACATAGCTATGAATTACAGCATAAGAGCGATTACAATGGCTACTATCTTATTTTTATCTGGCGCCATGTCACACCCTGGTGACGATGGTCATACCACTATTGGGTCCTTTCACCCAAGTAGTGCTGATTATCACTGTTAGGTTGATGAACCTAACCGTGAGAGATTAGTAATGTGCACAATATCACACTAGCCAGTGATTCAAGATAACCACGACTTAATCCCTGTAATTATGACTTTTGAAAATAATTGGAGTATTGTAAAACATTGTTGATAAAAAGAGAATGACTCACATTGCAAGTTTAGATGGGCAGAGTTAAGCCTACTGATAAGCCTGGTAACCTAATTTAAACAACAATGCACACGAAACTAGGTCAGTAACTTAATAGAACATTTACGATAAGCTCACGAAATCAAAACCCTCACGACGAATGACAAAGTATAGCCCTGATTTGGGCAGCACTTAAACATCCATCGGATCAGTCTCAATCAATCGGACATTGTATCGTAGCAATGATCGAGTTAATACCCTGTATTCGTAGTAGCGTTTCACTACTTGGAAATTCGAATTTGAGCAGTTTCTTTCGTTTTTTATTGAGATTTTCGACCACAGAAGCAAGTCCCATGCACCAGCTACTTATAGCAACTTTTCGAGTTTTACGCGGCCTGCGTAAGCCTTAACAGGCTTTTACGCGACCCGCGAGAGCCACCTAGTCTATAACTAGGGCTTCCGTGTCACACCTAGGTGCGCCACGTGTGCGACACGTGGCCTGGGAAGCTTATCCGATCAAATATAAGTTGACGCTGCCCGCGTAGATTTCTCTTATGGTTTATGCGGCCCGCGTGAAACCCAATTTTCTTAATTTCTTGGTTTTTCATGCACATTAGGGTTTCAGGGGTCCGGGTTTTCACTTACGGGTTAATTTGGGACATTTTTGCAGATCCTTACACATAGTCAGTGGTACATCCAATCCGGTAGTTATGACGGAATAACTAAAAAATCAGGAGATACCAACTGTCAGAAGGCCGAACAAAAGCAGATACATATGGTACAAGGAGGTCCCTCCCGAAGGACAAACAAACGTAGCCATAACCAACATTGGAGAGAGCAACAAGTCATATTTCATGTCGTCCCTGGAGGTCCTCAGGAGGAGCGACCAGTAATCATTATCGGCATCTTCGGCCACTATAGAACGGATTATATGTTCATAGATCCAGGAAGCTCAATGGATATAATATATGAACAGTGTTTCAAACAACTTGATCCAGAAGACAAAGCCCGTTTAGAGCCGGTTGATTTTCCTCTCACCGGTTTCTGCAACGAAGCAGTGTTCCCCTTAGGACAAATTACATTTCCTGTAACTCTATCAGATGGCGAGCATTCACGCACAGTCACAGTAAATTTCATGGTCATGCCAGCAACATCGCGCCACGATGTCTTGCTAGGAAGAAGATCACAAAGAGAATTCAGTATGATCACGTCTATTCCACATGCTTCTTGCGGGTTTCCAACGGAAACCGGAGTAGCAATTCTGTACTCAAGTAAAGAAGTTATGTACGTAGACGATGAGCCACCAGCAAAAGTGGCCAAACCATCAGCACCAAATGAGCCAGAAAAATGGGTCCTCAACGAAGAGTATCCAGAGCAGACCATCCTACTAGGGCAGGCCATTTCACCGGCAATACGAGTACAATTAAAGGAATTACTTTCCAATAATAATGACATGTTCGCCTGGTGCCTGGCGGACATGACTTGGGTTCCACGAGATATAGCGCAACACTGTTTGAACGTCCGACCCTCAGCAGAACCTGTCACGCAGGGAAGGCGCAGTCTCAGCGCTGAAAAGCGGAAGCCATGAATGAACAATTAACAGAGTTACTCAACGCCTGAATCTTGCGCGAAGTTCAGTACCATACCTGGGTCGCCAACCCAGTAATGGTCCAAAAACACAATGGCGGATGGCGAATGTGCGTCGACTTTAAAGACCTAAACAGAGCCTGCCCAAAAGATTGCTATGCGCTTCCTGAGATAGACAAAAAAGTTGACTCTCTAGCATCTTTTCGCTGGAAGTGCTTTCTTGACTGTTATAAAGGCTACCATCAGGTCCAAATGAAAGAGGAGGACGAGGACAAGACTGCCTTTCGCACAGACAAGGACATCTTCGGCTATACAAAAATGCCCTTTGGTCTCCGTAACGCAGGAGCTACTTACCAGCGCTTAATGGATACAGTCTTCGGGGAAAACATTGGTAAAACAGTCGAGGTGTATATGGATGACCTCGTCATCATGAGCCACGAAGAGGAAACAATGCTCGCAAATACCCAGCGCACGTTCGATTCATTGCGCAGCGTAAACTTAAAACTCAACCCAACAAAGTGTTCCTTCGGGATGGAAGAAGGAAAATTTCTGGGTTTTATAGTAACAAGAGATGGTTTTAAAGTAAACCCGGAGAAAGTACAAGCCATCCAGCTGATGCCGTCACCTGCAACAATAAAAGAAATGTAAAGACTCGCAGGACGATTAGCAGCCTTGAACAGATTCTTGGCAAATCATGCTGTAAAGTCTTATTCGTTCATTAGCACACTGCGCAACTGCGCCAAGAAAACCCACTTCCAGTGGACACCAGAAGCGGAAGCAGCCTTCAAGCAAATGAAGGAATGTTTAATTCAATTGCCAACACTGACAGCACCGCGATAAAAAGAACCACTGATCTTGTATTTATCCGCTGCAGAAGTAGCGGTTGGCGCATTATTGATGGTGGAACGAGAGAACATTCAGACTCTAATTTATTATATAAGCAAGATGCTCATTGGCCCGGAGACGCGCTACTCGATGATAGAGAAACTGGTCCTCGCTCTGGTACATGCATCACGGCGCTTACGCCGGTATTTCTCTGGTCATGTCATTACAGTTCTCACCAATTATCACTTAGGGAAAATTCTATCCAAACCCGATGTTGCGGGGAGATTAGCTAAATGGGCTATTGAGCTGGGAGGATACAATATCCTATATAGACCGCGACCAGCAATCAAAGGGCAAGTTTTAGCAGACTTCGCCACAGAAGTTCCCATAGACAAAGTCCAAGAATGTGAAGCAATCCAAAACCCTATTCCCGTTTTCCATGATAGGGTCTGGACTCTGCACACAGACGGAGCTTCTAATGATGATGGAGCAGGCACAGGCCTCCGATTGGTCAGCCCAGATGATCACGAACTTACATATGCGATACGCCTGGATTCCGGAGCACGAACAACGAAGCAGAATATGAAGCGTTTCTGGCAGGCCTTCGTTTAGCGCTTAAAATGGGAGCGAAAAACCTCGAAGCTAATGTTGATTCCAAACTGGTGGCTGAGCAAGTTAATGGGCACTACGATGCGAAAGGGGAAGCTATGGCGCTATATCTGGAACAAGCACGGATGTTAATCAGCCAATTCCAAACGTTCAAAATAAATCATATAAACAGAAGCGAAAACAAGCACGCGGATGCATTAAGCAAATTGGCTGCCACCAGCTTCAGGCACCTAGCAAAAGAGGTGCGCATCGAGGTATTGTTCAATCCTTCTGTCCCTCTCAAACAAGTAAATATCATAGAGATCGGCAACCCATCCTGGATGTCCCCGATCATCATGTACCTGCAACATGGAAAACTTCTAGAAGGAAAGGCAGAAGCTAGGAAAATCCAGAATAAGGCAATAAACTATGAGATGGCGGATGGAATTCTATACCAAAAGTCATTCATGGGACCACTCCTGCGCCGTGTTGACAAAACAGACGCACAATACTGAGTCAGGGAAATACATGAAGGCTTATGTGGGATACACGCCGGTCCGCCATGGTAGTAGCAAAAATCATGAGCGCAGGCTACTATTGGCCGGGGATGCATGTGGACGCGGTAGAATTACTACGAAAATGCGCAGCTTGTCAACGTCACGCACCGAAAACCCTTCTCCCAAAAAATCCACTCGTACCGGTTACATCCGCCTGGCCCTTCCAGCAATGGGGCATCGACCTTGTTGGCCCATTCCCTGACACGCCTGGCGCGGTGAAATTCATTATCGTAGCAGTAGACTATTTCACAAAGTGGGTCGAAACCAAGGCGCTAGCTTCAACCACAACAATGGTAATCCGCAAATTTATATGGGAACATATTATTTGCAGATTCGGATTACCAATGCGCATCATTTCCGACTACGGCACCAACTTCGCCTCAGAAGACCTCCA
This sequence comes from Helianthus tuberosus, assembly GCA_030545235.1. NCBI lineage: Eukaryota > Viridiplantae > Streptophyta > Magnoliopsida > Asterales > Asteraceae > Helianthus > Helianthus tuberosus. Next base: position 40,009,640 of record CM060407.1, read on the forward strand.
GAAGTGGTTCAAGGAAATGAAGATTGAACACAACTTTGCCTCTGTGGCGCATCCACAAGCAAACGGGCAAGTTGAAAGTGTCAACAAACAAATAGTTGATGGCATAAAAGCAAGGCTCGGGACGGCGCGCAGAGGATGGGTCGATGAGCTCCCTAGCATACTATGGGCTCATCGTACCATGCCAAAAACTAGTACGGGAGAAACCCCGTTCAGCCTTGTATACGGATCAGAGGCGGTAAACCCAGTCGAAATTGGCCTTCCATCACCACGCATGCTTGCCATGGAAAAGCAAAACAATGAGAAAGAGCGAAGAATGGATTTAGACCTTCTCGAAGAAAGGCGCGAGAACGCCGCCATCACAGAAGCAAGATACAAATCCAAACTGGAAAAGTACTACAACGCGCGCGTACGCGTATGTACTTTCGTTCCAGGAGACTTCGTCTTGCGCGACAACGAGGCTTCCAATGCGGAAAAACCGGGCAAGCTAGCGCCAAAGTGGGAAGGGCCATACATTATCAACGAAGTTCTTGGAAAAGGGGCGTATACCCTAAAAAGAATTGACGGGACTTCCGTTCCCCACACCTGGAACGCGCTGCAGTTGCGCAGGTGTTATATATAGCCAAGTTATAACACATTTATACAGGCAATGTATCTCTCTATTTTACTTTGTATTATTGGCTTTACGCCTCATTAATGCAACGGTTATCTTTACACGTTATTGTTTGTTACAAATGGCATATAATTCTTTTGGTTTACGCGAAAACAACATGGTGAACATTGTTCGCCTCATGAACAGTCTAAAAAAGCACAACCTCACGCGCATTTTAGACATACGTTCACACATGAGCACAATACCATTCTCATTCGCCCTACCTAAACAAAGAAATTAAGCATATGCAACATATTGTAATTCAAACGCAACTTATAAACCATCAAAACAGATATGCACAGCAGTGCATCAAAAATAAAATATCATTAGTGCAACAAAGCACTCTAAACAAACCATTTACAAAGAACACAGTAGTGTTTCTTCAAAAAAAAGTACTAGTTACAAAATAAAACAAACTAAGAAAGCTGATCTAGCACCCCATACGGAGTATGGAGAACCTCACCATACTCAGACAAGGGACGGGGATCAACAATCCAAGGGTTGACATCCTCCTCACCATCTTCAGCAACACCAGCCGAAACTTCAGCCGGAATGACAACACGGCGACGTCGCTGGTAAACAATTGACGAACTCCCTCTCCGATAAACCGGAAAGGACCGGGTCACAAGGTGTGCTGACAGCCGAGTAACTCCATCATTGTTGTCATCTGCAAGACGAAGACGGGTCCGGTTCTCCAAAGCTTCCCGACGGATTGCATCATTAACACCTTCATCTCAAACAATAAGATCAGTCAACGGATTGGAGAGCAGCAGCAAAGCGTCAGCTGCTTCCAGAACCTTCAATACTTCAGAAAGTCTTCTCCACCTAATCGGTCGCCTATTCTCCATTTTTTCCAAAATTAGGAAAAGAATATCACACCCAAAGTGAATTTATAGACCAAAAAAGAGAAGCGGTAACATCGAGATAAGAATTGTGATGATTGAATGTCAAATCAACTGCCTTCTCAACGGTGCTGCAACTACAAGTATCACATCTCATTTAAAACCTTCTGACAGGGTCCACACGCATTCCCAGAAGCTACAGTTACACCAGAAGACGAAGGGTCAACACAAGCTATAAGAAATGACGTAAGCTATCGTCAGCTCATAATTACACAAACTCTTCGCCCAAGATTACAACAGTTCAGAATAAACAAAGGTATAAATATCTTTTATCACAAACTGTACATCTTACCCAAAGTCAAAGATTTCCAAACGTCAGCATAATAACCAAAGTGTATCTTCTCATAGAAGATTCTCCACTTTCGCGCCCAAAAACCCTCTCTCAAATTCCAGTGCTCCACTTATTTGCATAAGAGAAACACTGGACTGGGGGGACTTGAAGGGGTAAGGTCCCAAAAACCTCATATCAAGTACTTGGGACCATACAACAACCTCATCCTTTAACCCTCTTTAGACCTTGTGCGGCCGCGCACTGGTCCTACAAAGAGTTTAGAAGAAAGACAACAAGTAACACCCGCGCGCCAAAAGGAAATTAATGAATCCTTGCGCCTTCCTCCATAACAAACAAAGGATGAGAATCCTAGTTTGACACTTCCATAATACCCAGACTTGGATATTATTTACTGCACTGATACCACACGATAAGGAGTCACACCTTCTAGAAGAATCAATCGTGCACTACCAGACGGTTATAACCGTCTGGGACACGTGTCATCATCCCTGGTCACCCTGAAAGCACGATGATGGCATGGAATTGGAGTGAAACCTCCCCTATACTCTTTCCACGTGGCAATTCCCTAGCCGTTGATCTAAACAATGATCCGTGTGCTCCCACATCAGATCAAGAAGATTAACGGAAGATGTCACACCCCCAAAAATTCACAGGCGGAGTATTACCGCATGGAGGCGTGACTGACCAGGATCAAGCCACCAATCATATTGAACAACATAATTAAGTAATTAAAACCAACCACAATATAATTGGTGTCCAAAAGAAAGTAACCAACTTTAAGTTAACAGCGGAAGCATAAAATGTAAAACCCCAAACATAAGTAATAAGTTCATAAAGTTTAAATGTTTAACATGGGACTCAACAGTCCATGTCCCACAACGATCACTCCTCCCTGTGCAAGCTCCATAAGCACCTAACGACCTGCAAGGCATGTAACAACGACTCAACAACAAAGTTGAGCGAGTTCACAGTTGGTTGTTTAGTTTAACAAGTTTGTTTTGAAAACCATAAGTTGTTTCGTATACCACGAGTTAACCAGTATCCATGTTTCCCAAACCATATCCATAAATCAGTGGGGGCTTCCCCATGTGAACCACTAGACCGTTACCATATCGACAACTGACGAAAGTAAGTTGTGCCCTACGTCAATGTCTATCATCATTGACTAAGTGCCAAGGAGAATACGCATGATTAATATTGGCATCCTACCCATGGAGGATGGCGGTACATATCCTACCCAAGGAGGATATGTAGGTTCCGTTTTTAATTCTTTAACCCCATTCCCAACCACCGGGAATCCCATGCCTTAGAAAGTGTGTGAACTCACCTTGGTTTGCTCGGCAGATAAACAAAAGGGTCATTTGAGCTATCTGTGGTCAACCACGTCCTAACATGGTTACCATACAAGTCAGGTTCGTATTCAGGTAATGCACGTAAGGTTTTCTACACGTATACTAACAAGTATTGATCATGGCATGCACGTATAATCATGGTCGTTAAGAGTACATATATTATATGTTCAACAGTAACGTATTAAGCCCAAGTGTGTGGCCCAATTACTTGGGCTCGTAACAGTATGCAAATCCAAACAGAATATATGATCATGTGGTCTCGAGTCGAGACTAGGGATCTCGAGTCGAGACAGTGCGGTCTCGGGTTATAGCCTTAGCGTTCTCGAGTCGCAACTAAGGGGTCTTGGGTCATATATTCATCACTCGAGAACAGGTGGTCTCGAGTCAGGTCTCGAGTCGCAACAAGACCCGCAACTGTGGTCTCGTGTCTTGTTTGTGTGATGGCAAGGTGTGGTCTCGAATCGAGACAGTGGGGTCTCGACTCGCAACCCTTGTCGAGATCAGAAGATGCAACAAACTTCCTTGATTGCAGCTCCTTAATTCCGTAACAATTGCTAACATATTTGGCAGTTTCAAATCGGATCAAATCAACAATCATTCAACAATCATGCACCCTAATTATTCTCCAGGTATGGTAAACAATTAAACATTCAATCGGATCATTAGATTAATGGATTCGAGTACTATTATGCAATCCTAGTTCATCATTCTAATTCCAAGTAATGGTTTACAACATTCAACCATTTAATTCACACCACAGTTTCATCAAAGCTCACTATTGAATCCCTATGCAATTCTAACCCTCACATAACCGAATAACAATCCTTCATAAACATCACTCATAGAGAACAATCATGTAAATCATCAACCATCATCCTAACCCTAGATCATCGGTCAAACCCTCCAATCGATCGCAACAGTTCATTATCATAATATTATTCATCCAGCCTTTACTAACACCAAACATTAGATATCATGCAAGAACACATAGTAAAAACACACATCATGCATCGATACTTAAGTAATCAACCGAAACTAAAACAAATCACTAACCGAGGGTTTGAGTGCACACAAGTGATGGAACGAGGGAGAGATGGTGTAGCGATCCAAGAAAGCTTTGAGGGAATAGGGTTGTTGTCGTCGAGTGAAGGGGAGGAGAAGAGAGCTTTAGGGTTTGTGTGTGTGTTAAGTGTTTGCAAATTATGAGGATCAAAACCCCATAATGGGTTATGCATACGCATAGGGAGTGGGCTGAACCCCTTCTTTGGGCTGCCCTCTTGGTCTCGAGTTCCATAAGAGTGGGCTGAGAAAGAGGTGTGACAAGGCACCAAGTGTACGGCCCTAAAGGCTTGTGCGATTAGAAGTCGTTGTGTGACCAAGTTTATTATACATACATACTCACAACACATTCATGTAACACATAGCATAACAAAACATACTATTCCATTGAAATCAACATGTCAACTAGTCACATAATGTTCATACAAGTTACATCAAAACACAAAGAAAGGTTCTGGAATACGGGTTGTCACAGAAGAAGAAATAAACGCTTACGGAGTCAGCATCTTCCGTCAACATTTCAATAACAGGTTCTCCCGCCCAAACTCCCGGCTATAAATATGAGAGTAATTCAGGTATAAACTTAAAGTTACACACACTTCATCAATACATCTTCTTCTTCATAAACACATACTTATTCTCACGCCAGAGTCGGGTCAAGGAGAGAACCTCCCTTCTCCCCTTGACGAGGCTAACGGTGTTCTGTTTTGCAGTATTCACCGAAGAAGAAGACTTGTCCCTTTGAATCAAACGAGAGAGAACCACCATTTTATGCAGAACCTAACCCCCTGGATAATTTGATTCCGGTCCTTTATCCAGTGTTTCTTCAAAATCTAATTATGCGTACCTGGCTCGGGTCATAGCATTGACCCTTCTATAATACCTTTCACTACTAACTACCAATTAATAGCGTCGCGAAGCTTATATTACTTTCCTGTAATCACCAAAACTCAGCAAACGATCGTCAGTTGTTATTGTCAAATGGCGTTAACACACCATTTGACCCGTTATGACTTTTACCAAAATAGTGTCTTTTCAAATCTTTTAGTTTATCCGTCAACTCGTGTCCGGATTATTATTTAACCAATTTTACCCGTTACGGCTCACGCCATAACTCATTGTTCAAAATTCCTTATTTACTTGTCATCACCCAACTAATTTACTGTTTTTACCCTTTTTACTATAATTTATGGTTTCTTACCATTCGCACTTGTTCCGGCTTGCATTATATCGTGCCGGAACATCGTATTTCGATTACTTAACATAATTCCTATTTAATACTCGCAAGTACGTGTATTGTAATTTAAAAGGGAGTGTAAGCTTAACTTACCTTTCATCCGATTTCGTTCTTTCTCCGAGTATTCAAGTCGTTTGACCAACTTCTTTTCCCAAGCCGCAACCTAGCTCGTTAAGCGTCAAACTATCGTCAACATTTACAAGGAGGTTAGATTAGTCATTAACAATCACGCCTATTCCACCATACGGATTTTCTAAGTTGAAACTACTATTCGACTTCATCATTGGTTAGTTTAACTTATCAAATGTCAACCACTTTTGATCACATGATTTACACAATTAAGTCTAATTCAACATGATGTTTAGAACCCTTATCACTTCACATTTCACATAATTTGTCATATTATTCAAATGCGTGTTTTATTCAAAATTTCAACATTTAGCTTTCTCTTAGGCATTATATCAAACACCTAGTGAGCATTCTTTTATAAAATTTAACAATCAAACTTTATGGCTACCTATCTTGCCAATTTCAACATATTTTACTAGATAATCATCAAATTCATGGTTCAATGTCAAGATTAACTTCATAGAGTTCAAATAACACTAGTTAGACAATCATGATTCTAGTGTTCATCATGTTTCTACAAAACCCATTAAACACCCATAATGGATGATCATGAACTTCATAATTTAAACACTAATTCAACAAGTTATTGACTAGGGTTTACTCCTAGACATGTTTTCATTACTAATTTCATCTAAGCATCAATCAATCAAGCTCAGATTTCGATTTCTAACATTCATCAAAATTTCAAGATGTAATCAAAAGACAAAATTTAACATACCTTGTGATCCTTTCACTTAGGTGATCACTAATATGAACTTGGATTTTGATTTGGGACTGATTTGGCCTTTCAATTTGATCAATTTGAGCAATTTAGGGTTTGAAGATGAGAGCTCCTGGCTCCTCTGGAAGTTTCGACCAGAACACACACTTAGTGTGTGTGTTTTGGTGTAGAGTTTTATTTAATTAAAACAAGTTTCCAGTTTTTCATGTTTGGCCCCTCAGCTTTCCTCAAGTTCTCAAGTTTTATAAAGGTTTAACTAACTCATGTTTTCATTATTGTTTAACCATACTTAACTAACTAGATTGATATTCCCAGTTACTTAGTGGTTTCGGGAAAGTCATAACCCGTTTTATTTTTAAGTCCCGTTAACTCGGGCCTTCTATATACTTTGTGTTTCCCAAAGTATTTATGCTCCTTTTAGTTAACATTAAGTTTATTTATTTAAATCCTAATATTTACCGGATTAATTTTTTACCACTAACGGTATTTTACCCGTCTTTACTAGTAACGTGGTTTGATTACCAAACACCCGTTTTTGGGGTGTTACAAGTCTACCCCTCTTAAAGAGGTTTCGTCCCAGAAACCTTCTTTATGTAGCTCGTTGGTTAAACCAAACGAACTTAGCTTCGTTCTCAAGGTTTTCCTTCTTTTCCGTCTATAGTTATCATTTGTATTGATGTGTGCGTCTTTCATGTGTATGGCCCCGTCCTTACTACATCGGACGTAAATGTGTCCGCTACAAGAAGTTCTTGGTATCATATGCCACTACTTACTTGGCCAGAGTAAGCGATCAACACATGATACACATGACCTTTTTATAGTTTTCACAGCACACCCTATTTAAGTAACGCCTCTATTTATTTCATATCTCTAATTTCATTTAGTAAAACTTTATTTAATTGCAAAACAACAATCATTAGTTTTACTAGTTTTCAGCGTTGTAAAAGTCGCTAGGCGGTCCCTAGTCGGCCGACTGGGGAGTTGGGAGTAATCGGAGTACTCGGAGAGCACTCGGGGAGTACGCGGACATGGTAACTATAAATAAAATTAATTGTTATATATTATATATATGTTAAAATAAGCATAATTCATGTCTACTGAGTATAATTTAAAATGAAACATGTTTAAAGTTCAAATATTCTGAATACAAGTCCGACTAGTCTGAGTACAAGGTCGAGTAGTCCGAGTACAAGGCCGAGTAGGCCGATGTTGACCAATTTTGACTAATTAAAAGTCAACAAACCACGTTGACCGCCTAGACCGACTAGGCCGACTCTTTTCGACTACGTCCGACTAGGCCGACTAAGCGCCGAGTTTGACCGAGGCCGACTAATTGAGTCCGCCTAGGAGGAAGTCGCCTCGGAGGGGTTCCGAGGACCGAGTACTCGCCGAGTACTCGGCCTTGGAATCCGACTTTTACAACACTGCTAGTTTTACATTTGAACATATAAAAACGTTTTTCTTTTCTATCGAACTATTATATAATCACATTCGTTAATGTGATCGCTACTTTTCTCAATAGCATTATATTGAGAGTTTTCCACTTGGATAATTACCCCCCGTCCAAGTTTCTAATCCTAGTATTTCTTTGTTATTCATCATCGTGAATAACACATGTTTCTATTAAACTTCTCTTAGAAACATCATCCTGAATAGATATCCTATCAGGTTTTATCAGATATATGCAACCGTTATCCCCAACGTGTTTGTTGCATATTACTACTTATACGATTAAATTTAAAAGCGTGCACCTGGTAATGCTTGCCCTAACGGGCTTCTCTTGCTGTTAACTTTGTTCGCGATCATCACGCGATTTAGGTCCTCAATGAGTATGCTCAGCTTGTCATACCTCGGACCGTTCCACCGTCATATCCACAATTCGTTCAACTCTCGTCATCTTCAGATGCGAGTGTCCTTCAACTAAACATTTACAAAAGTAAGTAATTTCGACTTTAATAGACGTCCGTATTGTAATACAAGGCTTTTTACTGTACGTGTCAACGCACGTAATTTCGTTAACTGTATCAATCATTTTAATTGGGGTAGCGTGTATTACGCGATAACCCTATGTGTTGTTTACAACACTTTAACATGCTAAACCATTACGTGTACTTACCGGATTTGCGATCGAGCCTCGAACCGAACACACTTACTCTTTAACCATGAGCTCTGATTACCAACTTGTAACACTCTTACTATTAAATAACGATTTTCGTATAAATTACGAAAATTAAATATGTAACTATATGCACATATTGTTGATTAATACGGGTAAATTAAAACTTTTACGATTTGAAAATAATACAATTTAATATGTACAGATTCGTCGTTTAAAATGACGACGAAACAACGTACGGAAGCTTTAATCTCGTGTATTCGGTTCTTCATCGAGCTTGATCTTTATCCAAATACATAATTCGATCACCTAAATTCAAAACCAACATAAAAGTTAGTTTTGATAAGTTAAATACATGATAAAACTAGTTTCATGAGTCAAAACAACAAAATTCAAACAATTTTTGGAATTTAGGGGCGTCGCCGTACGCTACGGGGCGTCGCGCGATGCCACGCCCCATTTTTGACAGAATGTTGCTTGTTTGCTGCTGCAGTTGCCCAGCTATAGTTTTAATCGAAAAATGAACTTCAAAGTGTCATAACTTTTTATCTACTTATCCATTTTACGCGATTCTTTTTCCTACGCGTTCGTAATTTAATTCTCCATCTCATGGAGTAAAGACCCGACATCCGAATTCTCAAAATTTTAGATTTCAAGCTCTTGGCTTAAAATTCAATTATGACACTTTTTGACCAGTTCATGATTTTATCAAACAAACTTGTTTGCCACCTTTAAAATATCATGGACATCACGTTATACCCGTTTACTATTATTCAAGGTTCAAATTACGGGTTTCTTATGCAAGTCTTAATCCGTTTTACATATCTACTCATTTTGACCCGTTAAGGGTATTGAACACTTTCAAGCTTAATTCACGCTTCTTTTTAGTTTACATCATATCTCCATTATATACTTATCCCAAGGATTCAATTTATCAAAATGCTTATTTCTAAACAACTCTTAAAGGTCGTTTTTTCTCGATTTACCCATCAAGGGCGTTTTGGTCAATTTTAGTTCCTCTTTTTACGACGAAGAACTTCCACTAATTTTTTGACCAAAATACCATTTCTACTACATATCTAATTATGCGTACCTGGCTCGGGTCATAGCATTGACCCTTCTATAATACCTTTCACTACTAACTACCAATTAATAGCGTCGCGAAGCTTATATTACTTTCCTGTAATCACCAAAACTCAGCAAGCGATCGTCAGTTCTTATTGTCAAATTGTGTTAACACACCATTTGACCCGTTATGACTTTTACCAAAATATTGTTTTTTCAAATCTTTTAGTTTATCCGTCAACTCGTGTCCGGATTATTATTTAACCAATTTTACCCGTTTCGGCTCACCCCATAACTCATTGTTCAAAATTCCTTTTTTATTTGTCATCGCCAGACTAATTTACCGTTTTTACCCTTTTTACTATAATTTATGGTTTCTTACCATTCGCACTTGTTCCGGCTTCCATTATATCGTGCCAGAACATCGTATTTCGATTACTTAACATAATTCCTATTTAATACTCGCAAGTAAGTGTATTGTAATTTAAAAGGGAGTGTAAGCTTAACTTACCTTTCATCCGATTTCGCTCTTTCTCCGCGTATTCAAGCCGTTTGACCCGCTTCTTTTCCCAAGCCGCAACCTAGCTCGTTAAGCGTCAAACTATCGTCATCATTTACAAGGTGGTTAGATTAGTCATTAACAATCACGACTATTCCACCATACGGATTTTCTACGTCGAAACTACTATTCGACTTCATCGTTGGTTAGTTTAAATTATCAAATGTCAACCACTTTTGATCACATGATTTACACAATTAAGTCTAATTCAACATGATGTTTAGAACCCTTATCACTTCACATTTCACATAATTTGTCATATTATTCAAATGCGCGTTTTATTCGAAATTTCAACATTTAGCTTTCTCTTAGGCATTATATCAAACACCTAGTGAGCATTCTTTTATAAAATTTAACAATCAAACTTTAAGGCTACCTATCTTGCCAATTTCAACATCTTTTACTAGATAATCATCAAATTCATGGTTTAATGTCAAGATTAACTTCATAGAGTTCAAATAACGCTAGTTAGACAATCATGATTCTAGTGTTCATCATGTTTCTACAAAACCCATTAAACACCCATAATGGATGATCATGAACTTCATAATTTAAACACTAATTCAACAAGTTATTGACTAGGGTTTACTCCTAGACATGTTTTCATTACTAATTTCATCTAAGCATCAATCAATCAAGCTCAGATTTTGATTTCTAACATTCATCAAAATTTCAAGATGTAATCAAAAGACAAAATTTAACATACCTTGTGATCCTTTCACTTAGGTGATCACTAATATGAACTTGGATTTTGATTTGGGACTGATTTGGCATTTCAATTTGAGCAATTTAGGGTTTGAAGATGAGAGCTCCTGGCTCCTCTGGAAGTTTCGACCAGAACACACACTTAGTGTGTGTGTTTTGGTGTAGAGTTTTATTTAATTAAAACAAGTTTCCAGTTTTTCATGTTTGGCCCCTCAGCTTTCCTCAAGTTCTCAAGTTTTATAAAGGTTTAACTAACTCATGTTTTCATTGTTGTTTTAACCATACTTAACTAACTAGATTGATATTCCTAGTTACTTAGGTGCTGTTTGTTTTTTCTTCGGGAAAAGGTCTGCAGTCTGCGGACCACATCTGCAGTCATCTGCAGGAGAAGAGTTGGACCAAATGTCTGCAGTCTGCAAGGAGAAGAGGGTTTGTTTTTTTTATACAAAAGATCTTCAACACACACATACACACACTTTACACACACAACTTGTCTGATCTCTCTCTCCCTCCCTCTACCACCACAACCACCGTCCACCTCCACCACTATAACCAACCACCACCACTTCAGCCACCACCCAACCAAAACCCTAATTTCACCACAACCAAGCACCACCACTTCAGCCACCACCCAACCGAAACCCTAATTTCGATTTGGGGGTTTATGAAGAGAGATAGAGAGAGATCGAGGGAGGAGAGAGATCCAGAGAGAGATCCAGAGAGAGAGAGAGTACGAGGATGATGATGACCGATGATGATGATAACAGATGATGACGGCGGTGGTTGTGGTTATGATTTCAGAGGTGGAGGTAGGATTAGGGTTGGGTGCGGCTGAGATTGGAGATCGAGCAGGAGGGGGTGCGACTGTGGTGTTTGTCGACGAGGAGGAGGAGCCGGTGGGGGAGGTGGTGGCGCCGGAGGTGAAGGTGGTGGCGCCGGAGGTGAAGGTGGTGGGGGAGGTGGTTCAGGTGTGGCTGGTAGGAGATGTGTTTTGAGAAGGAGATACCTCTTGAGAAGAGGTTTGAAGACCACAGGCCAAGTCTGCAGGACGCAGAGGTGGGGAAGAGGTTTGAAGACCTAACCTCTTCTAAAAAACAAACAAGCTGCAGACCCTTATGTCTGCGCGTGGTCTGCGCGGCGCAGACATAAGAGGTTCTGAAGTACTTCTAGCAAAAAACAAACACCACCTTAGTGGTTTCGGGAAAGTCATTATCAATCGGTATAGAGAAAAATAGGGGCTTGTATTAGATTGTTGAGAGAAATTGCAATTAGGGTTTACAAGAAAGGTGTTTATATACGACACCATGTTACACACTAGCCCCTATACTATAAACTATTGTCTTCTTTCTGACACTCCCCCTCAAGTTGAGTAGTGGGATCACCAATACTTAACTTGCTCAAGCAGCTACTAAACGCGTTTCCGTTGACGGCTTTTGTAAGGATATCTGCGAGTTGATCTTTAGACGACACATATGGGAGCTCTATGATTTTTTCCTCCAGCTTCTCCTTGATGAAATGGCGATCTACCTCTACATGTTTTGTTCGATCATGTTGAACAGGGTTTTCTGAGATCTGTATTGCAGCCGTATTGTCACACATAATTCTGCTTGGTTCCCTTTGGGAGAAGCTGATGTCTTCTAGTAGCTTCCTGATCCAAAGAACTTCGGTTAACCCTCGAGCTACACCTCTAAATTCTGCTTCTGCACTCGACAGAGCAACCACCTTTTGCTTCTTACTTCTCCAGGTAACCAGGTTTCCACCAACCAAGGAGAAATATCCTGATGTTGACCTTCGGTTTCCTTTATCTCCTGCCCAGTCTGCATCAGTTTAGAGCTCAACATTTAAATGTCCATTTGCTTTGAACAACACTCCATGGCCTACGGTCCCCTTGAGATACCTTAAAATTCTCAGAGCTGCTTCCATGTGGGCAACTTGTGGTTGATGCATGAACTGACTTACAACTCCAACAGCATAGGCTATATCAGGACGAGTGTGAGAGAGATAAATTAACTTGCCCACGAGCCGCTGATACCTTTCTTTATCTGCAAGCTTTCCATTAAGTTCCATGTGAAGGTTGTGATTCACCACCATTGGAGTATCCGCCGGTTTACAGTCAATCAGCCCGGTTTCTGCCAAGAGATCGAGGACATACTTCTTTTGGCAGATGAAGATTCCCCGTTTAGATCTAAGAACTTCTATCCCGAGGAAATACTTGAGATTCCCAAGGTTTTTCATTTCAAATTTTGAGAACATATTCTTTTTCAGTCGGGTTATTTGTTCTACATCATTTCCAGTGATAATCATGTCGTCTACATATATGATCAAGCACGTTACAAGACCATTTCTTTTCTTGAGAAACAGGGTATGATTAGCATTACTTTGGTGATACCCATATTCTTTCATGGCCAAAGTGAACTTTCCAAACCATGCCCGAGGAGACAGTTTCAGCCCGTATAAAGACTTTTTCAACCGACAGACTTCCCCTTCTTTAAAACCCACTCCAAAACCTAGAGGTGCTTCCATGTAGACTTCTTCCGTTAGGTCTCCATGGAGAAATGCGTTTGTAACATCGAACTGGTGTAGAGGCCATTTCTTATTTGCTGCCACAGAAAAGAGGACTCTGATGGTGTCCATTTTTGCAACCGGAGAAAATGTCTCAGAGTAATCGATCCCATACGTCTGAGTGTAACCCTTGGCTACAAGACGAGCTTTGTATCTTCCAATGGAACCATCTGGTTTATATTTGATTGAATACACCCACCGGCATCCAACTGTTTTCTTTCCTTTAGGAAGGCTGCACTTCTCCCATGTGTTGGTTTTCATAAGAGCATGCATCTCCGTTTCCATTGCCTTTTTCCAGTTCTTCTGACTTTGGGCTTCCTTTACGGAACTAGGTATTTGTTCAGAGTATAGAGAGGTAACAAATGCTTTCGCACTGTTAGATAAGTTCCCGGCAGCCGTATTAGCTACAGGATACCTTGAAGTTCTGGTTTCCCTTTCTGGGGAGTAACCTTTCGGAGGAACCCCTCTATTGGCTCTCGGAGGTAAAACGTATGTTCCCGATGTTGTTCCAAAGCCTCCATCATGTTGTTCATTAGATTCAACTTCCCCTTGGGCTGCGTTCTTTTGCTCAACCATCTCTACATGTTCCATTACTTCGGGACTTTCATGACTGTTAGGTTCAGTCACATTTTCAAGATTTTGAGAGTCAAGATTTTGAGAGTCACTTACCTCGGACACCAGTCTGGATGATTCTTGGGTGAGACTTTCGACAGGCTCAGTATGTGTGGATGTATGAGATGACTCGTCTTCGCTTGCAGATGGAATCCACTTCAACCAGCTCAGTGAGTCCTCATGCTCTATCTCCCCCTGACCACTGAGATGAGACTGATAGTAATATTCTGTTTCAAGAAAGTCGCAGTGGACAGTGGTAATTACACGATGTTGTAATGGATTATAGCATCTGCATCCTTTCTGATTCACCCCATAACCAACAAAGACACATTTCTCGGCGCATGGGTCAAGTTTGGATCGTTCAGTTTTGGGTATATGGGGAAAGGCTGTACACCCAAAGACTCGAGGTGGTAAGGTAAGAGGTGGAGGTAGTTTAGTGAATGTGGATAAGGTATCTAGGGGAGTTTTTAGATTAAGGGCTTTGGTTGGTAAACGGTTAAAGAGATACACAGCTGTGTTTATAGCTTCGGGCCAAAAGGACTTAGGAACTTTGGATTCAAGCATAAGGGCTCTGGCCATTTCTACCAGAATGCCATTTTTCCGCTCAACTACACCATTCTGTTCTGGGTGTTTTGGGCAAGTGGTTTGGTGGATCATTCCTTTCTCTTCAATAAATTGTTTCATTGAGTTATTGACATACTCCCCTCCATTATCAGATCATAAAATCTGAATGTTGGTTTTGAATTGAGCTTGGACCATGGTGTAAAACAGTCTGAATTTGTCAAAGACTTCAGATTTGTGTTTTAAAAAATACACCCATGTCATACGGGTACAATCATCAACAAATAGTAGGAAAACCTGAAATTTTGACCTCCATTAGTCTCAGCTAGGCCCCAAACATCTAAATGTATTAGGGAAAAAGGTTCACTGACCCTAGTGTTACTTGGCTTGAATGGTTTCTTATGGCTTTTGGCTAAGGCACATGTTTCACAGTCTAATGTACTGTTGGACGGGAAGAGTTCAGGAAGTAAAAGGTGCAGATATCCTACGGAAGGATGCCCTAATCGCCTATGCCAAAGCCATGCTTCTCTACTATTTGTTCCGTGAGCAAGCATCACAGTCCCTGACTGAGTCACCTCATCCACATAGTATAAGCCATGTCGTTCAGTACCACGCCCAATTATCTTTCCAGTTCTGATGTCCTGTAAGATACAAAAATGAGGATGCATTAGAACAGTGCAATTGAGTTCCTTTGTAACATGACTTATTGATAACAACTTGTGGGTTAACGAAGGAACATATAAACAATTTGACAGTCTCAGATTGGGAGATATTTCAACAGTTCCTCCTCCCTTTACTACGGCATTTTCGCCATTTGCAGTTTTGATGTGGGTTCTGTTTGGTTTCTTTGTAGAGACCAAGTCTGATTGCTCATACGTCATCGTATCAGTGGCTCCATAATCAAAGATCCAAGAGTTGATTTGATCACTACTTTGCTGCGTTGTTAAATGGGCTTCCCCATTTATTGAAGGATAATCTTTCAAAAACTCATAGACTTGGTGATGAGCCATTTTCCCTCCTGTTATTTTATTTTATTTTTATTTTGAAAACAAAATCTTGTATTTGCTCTGCCCAAATTAATTAGACATAGGCCCACTTGTAAGTTGTAAATCCAATCTAATATTTAGTCTGCACGTGACAAAAGTTGACAAACCCTAAAGTTGTTAAAAAATTCAGCCTCTATTTTGTCTCTATCTATTATAAAACAACATCAGTAGAAACCTTTTCCACCATTAAATATGCTGTCAAGGTTAAATCCGCTAGACTAACAACGCCGGGAAAGACGTATCTTACAGGCGTGTTTATCAATTACGCCGGCGACTTGAACTCGCGTTCAAGATTTAGGTCACCCAGATCCTCAATAACTTTGCCCCGTAGAACACAGGAAGTTTGCAGAGGAAGAGTGCCGGTGGCTTTATTAAATACGCAGGGTAATAGGGTTTTTTTTGTTTTAAGGGGGGGGGGGGTTACGCGGCTGAGAAACGGAACTGGTCTGAATTGATAGTGATTGATTGAAGCTGATCGGAATTGAAAATGGAACTGATCAGGATTGAATCTGCAGCTAATTGTGGTGTTCGATTGAAAAACGGCTGCGGCTGAACAAATATGGTGTTGTTCGATTAGTGATTGCTGGGATAGGTTGCCGCCAAGAATGTTTCAGATCCAGAACTGTTCTTGACCAAATCTTGAATTGCTTGAAGTATTGTTGTTGATTGGCTGTGGTTACAAGAATGTTTCAGAACTGTTCTTGGACTGATCGACTTTTGGAGTTTGTTTTTTTTATTTTCAGGTTTGGGATTGAATTGGATAGAAAAGATTGTTTCAAGAATCAAGAGACCTGCTCTGATACCATATCAATCGGTATAGAGAAAAATAGGGGCTTGTATTAGATTGTTGAGAGAAATTGCAATTAGGGTTTACAAGAAAGGTGTTTATATACGACACCATGTTACACACTAGCCCCTATACTATAAACTATTGTCTTCTTTCTGACAGTCATAACCTGTTTTATTTTTAAGTCCCGTTAACTCGGGCCTTCTATATACTTTGTGTTTCCCAAAGTATTTATCCTCCTTTTAGTTAACATCAAGTTTATTTATTTAAATCCTAATATTTACCGGATTAATTTTTTACCACTAACGGTATTTTACCCGTCTTTACTAGTAACTTAGTTTGATTACCAAACCCGTTTTTGGGGTGTTACAAGTCTACCCCCCTTAAAGAGGTTTCGTCCCCGAAACCTTCTTTATGTAGCTCGTTGGTTAAACCAAATGAACTTAGCTTCGTTTTCAAGGTTTTCCTTCTTTTCCGTCTATAGTTATCATTTGTATTGACGTGTGCGTCTTTCATGTGTATGGCCGTAACTTTTATCATGTATTTCTTTACAGCCTATTACCCGGGTTCTTTTATCTTAATGTTTTTAGCACCCATAACCCCTTGCATTGGTTTATTAATATTTTGCGCTTTTATCTATTCGGCTCACGCTTACTTATATTAGCAAGCGTCATTCTTTATTTAACTCGAATGTCAAACTTCATTCTTTACTTGACCCGTTCAACTTTAAAATAGTTGAGCGTAATTTATCAAAATTTATGTTGGCAAAATTTCATTGTCTCTTAGTTATAATTCACAATCCGAGTCTTTTGACCTTCTGTTTCGCGTTCTCGTCTCTTGGTTTACGCATACTTTCCAAATCCTACCCATTCATCGGGTATCTTTAACGAAACCATTTTCAAGTAACCATTCTTATATGGTTTTAGACGTCATTTTAATTTATTTAGTCGTCTTAGCGAGATCCATCGCTTTTGTTCAGTCAAGTCATTTATTCTTTATTTAATTCGTTTGACTTGTCCATGTGAATTTCATCACTTCTGACAGTCAAACTTTTATCCCTATGCCTTAGCATTCTCATTAGTTAGTTTGTATTTTCATTTACCTCGATCTTTGTCCCTTCTCTTGGGCTCGTCACTCTAACGTAATACGCTTCCGTCATCCGACTTGCGTTTACGTTTACTATCAACCATCTTATTTGTTTGATTCATTTGGGTACCATTTAAGTTAGTCGCATTCACCCCGTCCTTACTACATCGGACGTAAATGTGTCCGCTACAAGAAGTTCATGGTATCATATACCACTACTTACTTGGCCAGAGTAAGCGATCAGCACATGATACACATGACCTTTTTATAGTTTTCACATCACACCCTATGTAAGTAACGCCTCTATTTATTTCATATCTCTAATTTCATTTAGTAAAACTTTATTTAATTGCAGAACAACAATCATTAGTTTTACTAGTTTTACATTTGAACATATAAAAATGTTTTTCTTTTCTATCGAACTATTATATAATCACATTCGTCAATGTGATCGCTACTTTTCTCAATAGCATTATATTGAGAGTTTTCCACTTGGATAATTACCCCCCATCCAAGTTTCCATATGAACTAATCCTATTATTTCTTTGTTATTCATCATCGTGAATAACACATGTTTCTATTAAACTTCTCTTAGAAACATCATCCTGAATAGATATCCTATCAGGTTTTATCAGATATATGCAACCGTTATCCCCAACGTGTTTGTTGCATATTACTACTTATACGATTAAATTTAAAAGCGTGCACCTGGTAATGCTTGCCCTAACGGGCTTCTCTTGCTGTTAACTTTGTTCGCGATCATCACGCGATTTAGGTCCTCAATGAGTATGCTCAGCTTGTCATACCTCGGACCGTTCCACCGTCATATCCACAATTCGTTCAACTCTCGTCATCTTCAGATGCGAGTGTCCTTCAACTAAACATTTACAAAAGTTAGTAATTTTGACATTAATAGACGTCCGTATTGTAATACAAGGCTTTTTACTGTACGTGTCAACGCACGTAATTTCGTTAACTGTATCAATCATTTTAATTGGGGTAGCGTGTATTACACGATAACCCTATGTGTTGTTTAAAACACTTTAACATGCTAAACCATTAAGTGTACTTACCGGATTTGCGATCAAGCCTCGAACCGAACACACTTACTCTTTAACCATGAGCTTTGATTACCAACTTGTAACACCCTTACTATTAAATAACGATTTTCGTATAAATTACGAAAATTAAATACGTAACTATATGCACATATTGTTGATTAATACGGGTAAATTAAAACTTTTACGATTTGAAAATAATACAATTTAATATGTACGGATTCGTCGTTTAAAATGACGACGAAACAACGTGCGGAAGCTTTAATCTCGTGTGTTCGGTTCTTCATCGAGCTTGATCTTTATCCAAATGCATAATTCGATCACCTAAATTCAAAACCAACATAAAAGTTAGTTTTGATAAGTTAAATACATGTTAAAACTAGTTTCATGAGTCAAAACAACAAAATTCAAACAATTTTCGAAATTTAGGGCCGTCGCCGTACGCTACAGGGCGTCGCGCGACGCCACGCCCCATTTTCGACAGAATGTTGCTTGTTTGTTGCTGCAGTTGCCCAGCTATAGTTTTAATCGAAAAATGAACTTCAAAGTGTCATAACTTTTTATCTACTTATCCGTTTTACGCGATTCTTTTTCTTACGTATTCGTAATTTAATTCTCCATCTCATGGAGTAAAGACCCGACATCTGAATTCTTAAAATTTTAGATTTCAAGCTCTCGGCTTGAAATTCAATTATGACACTTTTTGACCCGTTCATAATTTTATCAAACAAACTTGTTTGCCACCTTTAAAATATCATGGACATCACGTTATATCCGTTTACTATTATTCAAGGTTCAAATTACGGGTTTCTTATGCAAGTCTTAATCCATTTTACATATCTACTCATTTTGACCCGTTAAGGGTATTGAACACTTTCAAGCTTAATTCACGCTTCTTTTTAGTTTACATCATATCTCCATTATATACTTATCCCAAGGATTCAATTTATCAAAATGCTTATTTCTAAACAACTCTTAAAGGTCGTTTGCTCGATTAACCCATCAAAGGTGTTTTGGTCAATTTTAGTTCCTCTTTTTACGACGAAGAACTTCCACTAATTTTTTGACCAAAATACCATTTCTACTACAAATCTAATTATGCGTACCTGGCTCGGGTCATAGCATTGACCCTTATATAATACCTTTCACTACTAACTACCAATTAATAGCTTATATTACTTTCCTGTAATCACCAAAACTCAGCAAACGATCGTCAGTTGTTATTGTCAAATGGCGTTAACACACCATTTGACCCGTTATGACTTTTACCAAAATAGTGTCTTTTCAAATCTTTTAGTTTATCCGTCAACTCGTGTCCGGATTATTATTTAACCAATTTTACCCGTTACGGCTCACCCCATAACTCATTGTTCAAAATTCCTTTTTTATTTGTCATCGCCCGACAAATTTACCGTTTTTACCCTTTTTACTATAATTAATGGTTTCTTACCATTCGCACTTGTTCCGGCTTCCATTATATCGTGCCGGAACATCGTATTTCGATTACTTAACATAATTCCTATTTAATAATCGCAAGTAAGTGTATTGTAATTTAAAAGGGAGTGTAAGCTTAACTTACCTTTCATCCGATTTCGCTCTTTCTCCGCGTATTCAAGCCGTTTGACCCGCTTCTTTTCCCAAGCCGCAACCTAGCTCGTTAAGCGTCAAACTATCGTCATCATTTACAAGGTGGTTAGATTAGTCATTAACAATCACGACTATTCCACCATACGGATTTTCTACGTCGAAACTACTATTCGACTTCATCATTGGTTAGTTTAAATTATCAAATGTCAACCACTTTTGATCACATGATTTACACAATTAAGTCTAATTCAACATGATGTTTAGAACCCTTATCACTTCACATTTCACATAATTTGTCATATTATTCAAATGCGCGTTTTATTCGAAATTTCAACATTTAGCTTTCTCTTAGGCATTATATCAAACACCTAGTGAGCATTCTTTTATAAAATTTAACAATCAAACTTTATGGCTACCTATCTTGCCAATTTCAACATCTTTTACTAGATAATCATCAAATTCATGGTTTAATGTCAAGATTAACTTCATAGAGTTCAAATAACGCTAGTTGGACAATCATGATTCTAGTGTTCATCATGTTTCTACAAACCCATTAAACACCCATAATGGATGATCATGATAATTTAAACATTAATTCAACAAGTTATTGACTAGGGTTTACTCCTAGACATGTTTTCATTACTAATTTCATCTAAGCATCAATCAATCAAGCTCAGATTTCGATTTCTAACATTCATCAAAATTTCAAGATGTAATCAAAAGACAAAATTTAACATACATTGTGATCCTTTCACTTAGGTGATCACTAAAATGAACTTCGATTTTGATTTGGGACTGATTTGGCCTTTCAATTTGAGCAACTTAGGGTTTGAAGATGAGAGCTCCTGGCTCCTCTGGAAGTTTCGACCAGAACACACACTTAGTGTGTGTGTTTTGGTGTAGAGTTTTATTTAATTAAAACAAGTTTCCAGTTTTTCATGTTTGGCCCCTCGGCTTTCCTCAAGTTCTCAAGTTTTATAAAGGTTTAACTAACTCATGTTTTCATTGTTGTTTTAACCATACGTAACTAACTAGATTGATATTCCCAGTTACTTAGTGGTTTCGGGAAAGTCATAACCCGTTTTATTTTTAAGTCACGTTAACTCGGGCCTTCTATATACTTTGTGTTTCCCAAAGTATTTATCCTCCTTTTAATTAACATCAAGTTTATTTATTTAAATCCTAATATTTACCGGATTAATTTTTTACCCCTAACGGTATTTTACCCGTCTTTACTAGTAACGTGGTTTGATTACCAAACCCGTTTTTGGGGTGTTACATACCCCATCCTCTCTCCCCTCTTAACCGTCATCGCTAGAAACAAAATAACTCTGGCTGACCACTCTTGCTAAAAATGAAGCCTACCTGTATTGGCCAACCACCCCCTCATATATGATTGCGTTCGTCTCCATCATCTCAAGCAAATTTCGGTGACCAAGGCCATTTCTCTCGCTCTCGATCATGCTACTAGAACTAGATCTTAGCATGTAAAATTGTTGCTGCACTTTGTGTGGATGTCGCTAGTGACACTCGAGACCGTTCAAGTCACGACCGAAGTCGACGGCGTTCCTCCGTTGGTTCGACTCGGCGTACGAGATGCAAGTGACGATGATGACATCATCATCATGATGATGATGTCATGCTAGTGTAAATTACATATACAATTACACGAGACATATGGTTATGAATTGTACCCTCACACGAAACATATGGTTATGAATTGTATATGCTCACACAAACCATGGGACACGAAACATAAATGTTTCTTATATTAGCCAATATATGTTTCGTGTGTAAGCACATGTACCACGAAATATCCTTCGTACCTGTTTCGTGTAATATGTTTTAGTTTTAGTTTCGTGTGTTCCCCTGCTGTATCGCCTATAAATACAGCAGGTTAGGATTCATTCTGAAAGAGTGAATTTTGAGAGAGTTTTGGAACTTATTCTAGTTATTATGTACTCATACTCTTTCTAAATCAATTGAGAATCTTTTGAGTGATTTGGTTGTTCTTGATTGATTGTGCTCTTGCTTGGTTGTGTGTAAATCAGGGATTCCGCACCTGTGTTTATGCATTTGATAACTTGAAATCACCTTGTTCTTGGATCCTTTCAGGGACCTACAAGTGGTATCAGAGCATAGGATTGATTTCTTGTTAAAAACCAAGTACTTTGTTGTGAATTTTGGTGAGTTTTTTAGTGTTTATTGAAGATTTCTTGACAAAAACACAAAACCCACTTTTGAATGATATAAAAACGGACTAAAATCAACCTTAATGATGTTTTTTGATGAATTTTTAGTTGATATCTTGATAAAATCAATGGAGATAATGAAAACCCAGCTTGTTTTTGAGTTTTAAACTTGTTATTTTCAAACTCCATTTTTTCCGGCGAATTTTCTTGCCGGAGAAGACACTGGAATTTGTTGTCGGAAAAGTACTTTCACCTGAATATTCCATGTGTGAACTGGTAGATTTGTTTAACGGAATTGTACGAATTATCTGCTGATATTTTTGTCTTATCTGGCGTCACTACACGAAATAACATAAGGTGCACACAAATTCTTATTTCTCATCCCAAAGATAGTGAATCTTGAACATTTCTCCTCCCAAAGATAATGAATCTTGAACACTAATCAGAACATTTGTTGACAACATTCAAAGATCTCTTCAGAGCCTTGGAACCACTGTTAAAGAAGAAGAAGAAGAAAACACTGATCATTGGCCAAATCCCTATTGAAGCAAAGCATTAATGAAGAATCAAACATCTGTTTTGGCCAAACAGATGTTTGAAACAAGGCGACGGAGGTTTGAAGAACAGAGGTTTATTCAGTGTAACCATATTTAGCTTAGAACAGAGTTTTGATTGTAATAGATCAAATGTTAGATTCTCACGGATGTTTGCTAACATCTATGAAATCTTTTATATTAGGAATGTTAGATGTCAATATCAGGGTAACGTCAACTGATAAATCTCATGTGTTAGAGATCTATTCTATCACAAACATTCCTTTTATATGAACAATAAAGTGTGTGATCAAGCTGAGGGAGAGTTTGTATAATCATTTCTATATTATTGTAATCTTTGGAGTATTAATAGAAAGCAGTTTTGATATAACTTTCCATTCTTGTATGCTCATATAATTCCTCATTTATCATTTATTTCTTGAACTTCATTCATTATTGTTCACCTAAAACATACAAGTTATACTCAGATCCTAACCAGAAAATTATAACTTGATCTTCCTCTTCTAATACAACTTCAATATTTTTTAGATCAAGGACCAGTTTGTCGAATTTGTCCGTATGATCTTCCAGAGATTTTCCAGAACTCATTTGGAATGTATATAAACGTTTCTTCAGATACAACCTATTAGCGAAAAACTTAGGTTGTGTTTGTTTTTCTAAAACAAGATCAACGCATGCTCTTTTGTCTGCGCCACGCAGACCACGAGCAAACATTGCCATCTACAGACTATTTGTTTTTCTGAAGACGTTTCATTAAAAAAAGTTTGTGCGAGCTCTTCTTGGTGCAGACTTGGCTCAGCCACTTTTAAGATCTTCTAAGGTTTGCAGAGGGTTAAACACCACCACCGTCCACCACTCACCACCGTCCACGTCCACCACCATCGTCCGTACACCACCACCAGTTTATCTTAGAAGTATACATACGTTAAAAAACAAACAACATTCTTCTTGCAGACTACATAGGTTTGGTCCACCTCTTCTTCTACATATGTCTGGAGATGTGGTCCGCAGACCGCAGGCATTTTACCTCTTACCATCTAATTTTCCAAATCAGACTGTAGCACACATCTTTACCCCGTAGAGACCGAAATCATTCTTACCATCAAATTTTCCAATTCAGACTTCGTAGAAACCATCTTGATCTTCTCCAACCTATTAAAACCCTAATCGATCTAAAATTTATTTGAATTAAGCCCTAACGAGGCTCTTATACCAATTGTTATTAATTGAACACCAGAGAAACACAATTGGTACAAATACAATCACTACTAAACTTTATTGATCAATAACTATGAATTACATACTTGAATTAAGAAAAATTGAACATGAAACTGAAAAGAAGTAAACCTAACAAACTGATCATTCAACTATATATCCTCATCCACCTATTAATGGTCATTAACAAACTGTCAATAAAATTGACACAATCAGTCCTCTATGGTTTGAAACCTTTTCTAAAACTCAGCAAACGTTTATATATGACGTTGACTTTATTACTAACAGTAACAATCAAAATTTGTAAGTGTTGTTATATTGTTTGCCATAATTGCTACTAAGTACATATCTATGAATTTGATTATTACAATTTTCAGTTATCGTGTATTTTTTGAATTTTAGGTGTTACACTTCATTGCTATAGGATTCAAAATATCCCTTATTTCACTGGATGCTAACATAGGCAACTCATAAGCATGATACATTGTACTCAACACTATACAAAATCTCAAAACAGTTCCGGTGAAGCAGCATGCTCAAGCACCCACTGCTGAGAAAAGAACTACCATGAAAAGATATAAGAGACAAAAGTCTCTTGAAAATGAAGAAATGGGCCATATGCTGTCCAAAAGGGTTCTTCCATCCTCACAAAGTCACAATATGACCATGTTTCACACCAAATGGTAGCCACATCTTTAGTTTCTCCCTTGGTTGAGGTTGAGACTCTTGAACAAGGATCAACTCCCATGCATGATCTCCTTGTTACCTGAGTCCCAACCCATACAAATGAACCATAAATTATTGTGAACCAAGGCAATTTTGAAAGGACCTCATCTCCGGTCCATGGGCCACCTTCTTTACCTACCTAAACCTAATCATTAGAGGTGGTTAGACAGTTGAATGAGGCTAGAAGCATGAACACTAATCCTACTTTACATTTGGCAGAGACAAGAAGCCAAGAACTATTGAGATGCCAACAACTATGTCTAAAGAGTTCTTCAGGCGTTAAGACCCAACCAGGGCCACTAGTAATGAAGGTCACATGCTTGAGCTTGGTAACCTTCAATTCAATCACATAGAAATGATGAGACTTCTGGTCCCACACGGCCACCAATTATCACATATATAACTATCACATGCATGAGTTTTGTTAATCCTATTAACTTGGGTGAAGAGCGAACCAATTTGGACTTGGCGACAACCTCACATGCATAATGCACTCAAATTAGAGAAGGATCCCCTCACCAACTGTAACATCCCACATTGGTTGTGAAGGGTAACAAAAGCTTCCTTATAAGGGGCTTGATACCTTCACCATCATGACGCGTTTTAAATCCGTGAGGCGATGGTGGTTCGTCCCGGCCATAGCGGACAATATCATGGTGTGGTTACGCTGGGCTGTTACAGATGGTATCAGAGCTATGGACCAAACTGGTGTGCCAGCGAGGACGCTGGGCCCCGTAAGGAGGGTGGATTGTAACATCCCACATTGGTTGTGAATGGGAACGAAGGCTTCCTTATAAGGGGCTTGATACCTTCACCATCATGACACGTTTTAAATCAGTGAGGCAATGGTGGTTCGTCCTGCCCATAGCGGACAATATCATGGTGCGGTTACGCTGGGCTGTTACACCAACTATAGGCTCTCATTTTTTAGATAATATAAATATTTTACCTCGGTAAGTATTATGTATATTCATTTAGTTTGTGTTGGTGAAAGTTCCGGATGGGGCGGGTTTAGATGGAAGTTTGGTTAGGATAGAACTAATTCGGTAGAAATCTTGTTAGATTAGTCATAATTCGAATGATTCCATTCATACCGAAAGAGTTTACATCATTTACAAGCTGGAGAAAAAATTTCTCCAGCATTTCCCCTCTGGGATCTCCAAAACTTAACAAACTATGAACACACGACACTATATATACATATGAGGTTTAGGACGGATGAGCACTTCTGTGTGAATGAGCTTGTCCATGCGGATGAGTTACATTCGCACGAATGAGTTACATCCGTACTATGTGTTACATCCGTACGAACCTCTCTCGTCCTCTCCAACGTCATGTGTTCGTATCTTATCTATACGATATTCAACACATGCTCTATCTAGCCTATTCGCACAGTGGCGGACACACAAAATATGCACTAACAATTTCCCCCTTGTACGTCACTGTCGAATATTGATCTTCAAATATGAGAGCCGTGTTTGAAATTTTCTGCAAATTCCATCAAGCATTTTATAATACGATAATTCCTCCTTGATTGATGATTCGGGCTTGCATTATCTCCAATACGCTCCTCCTGAAATGAATCCTCAGGTATTTGTTTGCACGGTTCCCGACCTCATCTGATTTGCTTAACTGCAATCTTCACGAATAATCACTAACTCAAAACTAATCAATGCAGCATCTCCGTTTCAACGTTAATCACATCCGTCTTCGGTTTTTGATCTGCCACTTTTGTACAATATCTTAATCTTCAAAAACCCAAATCGGCAACTGATGGAAACTTCGAATCCCCACACCGATAAACTTCAAGTCTATGAATACCCACGAAATCTGAAATCTCGTTTTTTGTAGTCACTTTTAACCACTCCTGTATGATTGATCAGTGTAAACGGTAATCTCCACAATCAACAAATCTTCATCGGTTCAGATCCTTTGGTAACACATTCAGATCTAAGAATCAATCTTCTACGATCAAACTCACATTCTACCTCTTTAGTCACGATAACAGATGTATAGTCTTCTCCGTTAGTCTCGGCAGCAACTTAATCTACAAACATCCTCATTCCCCGGCGGTTAGTCTAGAAAACAACTCATCTGCTCGAAGATTAACAAAGTTGTGTTATCTTTCAAGTATCACAAAGTTGTGATATCTTTTAAGTACCGACAATACTAATGCATCTCCTGACGCTAATCCTGCTAACCGGCCCTGATTTGTAAGTATGTACCAATTCCAATATAGGCCTATTATCAAATATTATTTTATGGTTTATAATATAGCCCACTTTACATTAGGTTTATTGGGCCCAGTACTAATATGATTTTAATAAAAAATAATAAAAACGACGGCAATTGATGTTGAATCGTCGTTAATTATCAAAAATTTCTTGGTCTCCTAGAATCTGAAAGGACGAACAAAAAACTCATCAGACGAATAACATCATCAATTTATCATTCATAAGAACTTCGATGGCCTGGGCTAGGCGATTCAGACGCTACTGGCCTGCTGCGAACAAGAACAACATCAGAAGTTGCTGGCCTGTTGCGAACAAGAACAGCATCACACGCTGATTCTGAAATTCCGATTTCCAAAGATAACATCAGAAGATTCAGAACTCAAGAGGTTCGTTCGTTTATGTTATTGACTTATTGTGTAATTGTGTTAAACTGTTAGTCCGTTTATTATTGTTCAGCTTTAATTGTGTCTGTTGAGTATAAGATTAAGATTATTGATTGTTGTTGAGTATGGAAATATTGATTAATCTCGAAATTATGATTGTGAAACATCGATTATTCTTGTTAATTGAACATTGATTATTCTTGTTAGGCGTTAATGGCACCTAAACAAACATCCGGATGGCAAAAACGACAAAAAAGAAAACGAGCGGTATGTACGAATACTATGATTGGTTAGCTATTAACTTATTAGTTATTACGGTACTTAACTCATTAGAATACTATGATTTTGTCATTATCATAATTGCATTGTTTATCAAATACTATAATTTTTGTCATTTTCGTAATCGTATTGTTTATCATTAAAGCATATGGGTACATTTTTCAAGCTCGAACAGGGTACGTGAATTCTCAGAGACGTCACTGGCTCTATTGCATATTAAATATATTGTAAAAATGCATTGATTTTGTATAAGATTTATTGCTCTGACCTTCTTTTATATATTTTTTTTTTATATTTTGTAGGTTTCAAGATGAAGATGAAAAGTATTAAATTTGATTTCAAGATGACAAAGTATTAAATTTGATATGTTTGTAGTAAAAAGTCTCAAAGTTAAACTATGTTGAATCTAATTAGATTATTTAGCTTAATATAATTGAGGCTTAACTAAAAAAGTATATTAATTAAAAGAAAACAAACATAATGTCTTTACAAATTACAATGAAGAATTATTTGGAGTGAGTTAAATTTGAGTCTCACTACAAAGGTAAATTTGAAACCGGTACAATTCCTAGGTTTCTAACTGGTTTATATTCCTCTCCTTTGAAACTTGATAAACCCAAGCCTAAACCCGGTTAAAAACCAGTTCAAAACCGGAATCAGTTTGAAACTAAAACCATTGTTGACCTTTTGTTGACCAGCCCAAACCAGTTCAGGACTTTAGAATTTGAACATGATTTGTGCGCTTTAGTATCGATGTTTGGGCACGGCTACAAAGGGCTCGCAACTCTTTGGCTAATGCATGGGTGCGAATGAGAGAACGAAAGGCTAGTATAAGATTTGTTTAATTTAACTGTTCTGTCAATTAATAGTATAATTGTTATCTATATATCTATATATCTATATATAATTATATAAAGCAAATCTGATGGACGGAAATGTAATTTTACATGACGTACACATTTTTGAAGGAGAATTATATTGGAATTTTGAGGGTAAAATAGGCAGCACACAATAATTTAAGACGCTTGTTGGGGCATGATGGTAATTTATGCATTTCCTTCGGTTTAATGACTCGTAGGTTAGGGGTGAGCATAAATAGGGTCGGACCGAAAATAACCGAGAACCGACCCTGAAAAAAAAAACCGAAACCGAACCGGGATATATCATATAGGGTAGTTAGTCGGTTCCCATTATTCATAGAAGTCGGGTATCGGGTCGGTTCCGGGCCACAAAAGGGAAAACCCGAGTACAACATAATTGGACCGATTTAAACCAAATCGACTGGGCTTTGGCCTGTTATTCTATTGGACTGACTTTTCACTTTTATACTAAATTCAATACAATACCTAATTTACGTACACACAGATCATCATCAGTCATCATACGAATTCTTCACTCTCTTGCAATCTGCATTCATCTTTTGTTTTGTTCTTCGTTCTTCAATTGACGGTTGCTCCACGCTTGTTGACAAGGTACATGATGTTATACTAAAACAATAGACATGGATATTGAAACATAAACACTACATCAATCATGAAATAATTTCAGTTTCGAATCAATTATTACATACCTAGTTAAACAAATAATTCAAGGCCATTCATGGATTGAAAAACAAACCTGGAAATTGGAGGTGTGTATCATCCCAAACCTGCTGCAAAATATAACACAAGAATGAAGTGAAGCTGTGAACATGAATGCTCCGTTTCTTCTGATTCATTGATTGTAACTGTAGAATTATGTGATGATTCAGGTTAAATGATTAAAGTTGTCGAATGTTTTCTTAAGTATACAAACGGTTTGTAACAAACCTGGAAGTGAAGATGTGCTCGGGTCGGTGTTTACCTACTGGACCGACATAACCGAGATCTCTAATACCCGGAACCGACCCGGTCTTATAGGGTAGTGTTTCGGTTCCATGTATTATGCTTTTCCGGTTCTCGGGTCGGGTCGGGTCGGGTTCTTATAGGGTCGGGTCGGGTATCAACTTTTGCTCACCCCTACGGTAGGTGTTGTTTCTTCCTCCCATCAATGGAATGGAGCCCTAGGTAAGACGGACAGTTGGTGACTCCTCTCCTTCTCTTCCGGTGCACACGCTTCCATATCCCAAGATAAGCAAGTCTATTCTCATAATAAACTCCTTAAATCTCTAAATTTGGATTTCCCTGTTCCCAAATCATCACCAACAATCATCCCAAAAATCACGATCAAGTTGTTGGTCCACTATTTCAGTTGGTGTCAAGGAAGGAGATACTGTTTTGTTGCTAGAATACGGAGGCAAAGAAGTAAAACTCGGTTAAAAAGAGTACGTATTTTGTTTATTTGTTTAATTTTGTATGTGGATGTGGATAAAGGTTGCATTGCATCACAAGTCCATGGGTATTTGCACATAAGAAGGTTTTTAGTATCAATTATCCTTATATTAACAACCCAACCAAATGAGTAGTGTTTTACTGTTTTGATTAATCTCGGGCTGATTGGTTTAGGGGGCGGCCAGTGGATTGTGTCAACTGAGGCATGATACCACGTGTCCCGCTGTTGGTTTCATCTTTATCAACATGTAGCATATAAAGGAGGAGAATAACCAAATCAACCAAGCCGTCATCGGGAGATTGCAGGTAGAACTGAATCAATGAACTTTAAACTACGGCTGTGTTCCAGAGATCCACTTAACAGGGGGAGGGGAGGGGAGGGGAGGGAAAATGGGTTTTTTTTTGCCTGAAAATAGTCTTTCCAATTTGGAAAGACATGGAGGGAGGGGAGGGATGAGGAGGGATTTTTAACTCGGGAACACACCGTACAAGTATGTACCGATTTGGTTTCTAATTCTTGATTCTAAACAATTGTTAGAGATTTAGTTTCACTTCTTGATTCTAAACAATTGTTGGCCGTAGAATGATGGATATGGGTTAGGATTCTTGCCGATATTAATTAGGTATGTTTCTAATTCTGATTGATTTTAAGGACTAAAAACATCACTTCAGATTGGGGATTTGAGGCCTAGGGTTTCAAATGATTTCAATTAAACTGTTTGCTTTCCTATCGTAAATTTATTTTGCCTCCATTGAGTTAATCTTTTGCAGTGAGTCAATTGCTGATTTTTGCATTTTAAAATTATTTTTTATAATACGATTGCTTATAATCTATCTGTATGGCCAAATTTTCTATCATTATGAATAATTTGGTTGCTGATATATTAGCGTGCCGCAATGCGCGTGGGCTTTAATATGTGTTCTTTTTATTTCAGATATATGATGGAAGTGCCGAATTTTCTGACAAGCCTGAGATTCATATCTTTTAATACGGGTCAACTTTATGTCATAAATATGTAATCTTAGTGCTGGCAGATACTTCTTCCAGAGATACCGGTGGATTCAGACATGCTAATAGAAGTGCTGAGTTATCTTATTCTTTCCAAACACATCGAGCATGACAGCCATCGATGTACTGTTGCAGAAACCTTTGTTTGTCTATTGAGAAGCTCATCAAACGTGATATTCTAAACACTTTTAATATTAAATACTTATTTATGTTCATATACGATAGTTTAAAAGATGATTCATATAAGTTAGTGACACTTTCAATTACTTTTTCAAAAGTATCCCACCGCTTCTTATGATTTCAACGTCTTAAATTAGTGGCAAATAAAGATAAACTTTTAGTAATAAACTGTTTTAAACATGATAAATTAAGATTTTTTTAGGACTAAGAGGGTGGAATTTCGTACCATTTGAACTGTATCCAAGACAAATAACAAATTTTATCTTCGCCTTTTAAGTTTAGGATCATCAATGAAGGACTAACACATACATATTTTGTTCTTTTTTTTCCTTTCATCTTGCTGCACTAGATAAAATATCTGCAAATCAATGAATTAGGACATTTTTATATTCATAGTGGTCATTGATATCATATTAACCTTGCTGTAAGTTAACTATATTGATGTAACTTAACTGTATTGATCAGAGGAACATAATTAACATTCTACGCACTTGTAGACGTTGGGTACTAGACTGCATTATGTTTTTAATAGTTGCTGCTTTAAACTGAAATTTTACTAAACAAAGCATTTATCTGCAACAGAGGAAAGGCTAAGCATTAAGCAAGAAAAGTAGAACCAAAAACCTGCATCAGTCAGGATAGAGGCCGTTTAAAACAACAGTCTCTCAGTGCACATTTTTGGGCCAACGAAATGCAGCCGTTAAAAACTTACCCGCTGCTTTTATATGCATATATACAACTTATATACTTTTTTTTTCATTTTGAATTATATTTCTGTCCCATACTGTCGACTCCGCCGCAACGCGCGGGTTCCCGACTAGTCTCTACAAAACCTTGAATATAGTGATTTACGGGATTGCAATGTTTTATCATTTATATTTATGGTTGAATAGTTCTTTCTCTATGATTATTATGGGGTGTTAAGTTTGTGTTGTAAATGCATTCGTTCATTGTGACCCTTTCGATTTGTGCTAGACATGAACATGATTTTTTTTTTTTTTTGAACGGCCAACGAATCCTCCAAATGGCCTAGTGGCGAAATTCACCCCATCGAGATACACTCGCCTCCAAACCGGGGAAAACCCTCACCTGGGCAGAAGCCCGTGAACACTCGCTCGAATGCACAACAGTGCGGTGAGGTAAAACCCGCTCAGTTCAAGGATCGAACTAGCGATCTCCGCCTACTCGCCTAGTCTCCCATCATCACCAGGTGCTCCAGAAAATAATAGGAAAAGCAGGAATTGAACTTGGGTCCCTTAGAACACCAAGTCTCTCCCATACCATGTGTTTGGCATACCTGTGTTCAAAAGCTTGCTAACTATGATTACTCATGTATCTTTACTTTATAACTTTATAAGACTATATCAATAATAATCACACAGTTTATAATGTATATAAAAAGATTTTTAAAAAATAGCCACCTACCATAATAACATAAAAATCATCTTTATACACGTCCTTGATCCATCATTCAACCTAAACTTGTATATTGCACAACAAAAGAGTAATTGTTATTGCATCAAAATACATTACCTCAAACAACATTCTATGCCGTTTGCGCCAAATATGATAATCTGTAAACCTGCGAATCATTCCAAACTAGGAGCTTCTTCGGTAGGATTGGACTCGAAAACATCAGGACTCGACGCCTCGGGTTCTTCTAACAAGTCCCTCGATTGAACCGACTCCTTGTATGCTGGAGTTTCTTTAAAATCAGTTGCACCCTCATTATAGGTTGCCACAGCAATTCCACTAGAAATTAACTGCAATTTCAACACAGTTTATACAAAACTTTGTAAATCGATCTTACATTGATTCATAAAACACCTTCGATTTGAAACTATTAAACCTTTTCCTACTTTCCTCAAATCTTTTTCCATCCTTAAATTAGGGATGAGAATTTTCGTACCGAATACCGGCGCCGTACCGTACCATACTGCTATCGAGCGGACATACACAGTAGTATTCGGTTTTGAATTTAGCTCAATTTCGGTACCGGTACTATGGGATACGGAACCAGTTCGGAACTTTTAACGATACTGTACCATACCAGATACCTTTATCATTGCATTTTCTCTCTCCTATGCTCACAACCACTTTCTTTATATATCAAAAAAATTACAAGGGTAAACAGTGTTTTTTAGTATTTGCAGATGAACTGTAACATTTTCTCTCTCCTATACTCACAACCAGGGTCGGCTCAACCATTTTGGTGGCCTAAAGCGAAACTCGAGGCCTTTTTCCAAAAAAAAATACCATTTGAGAAAAACCTTCGTTTACCCGGGCTTGGGACCGGCAAAATGAACTAAAAATAAACTAAAAGGTTTATTGTTGGTGAAGTTAATTTTATTTTATTTTTTTGTATTTTTGTATATTTTTTGGATGTGTAAAGATAAGTTCAGCCCCGCCGAAATATCATACATATTTTTTTAAAGTTGAAGGCCCTATTTATTTGGAGGCCTAAAGCCCAAGCCTCAAAATACTTGGGATTGGGCCGGCTCTACTCACAACCCCTCATAAGCACCATCTATAATATGGAGGAGCCTCTCACAGAATTTGGTGGACAGAATGTGAATGCTCGAACATATACGGCACGGTATTCGGTTTTGAATTTAGCTCAAATTTGGTGTCGGTACTATGTGGTACTGAACCGGCTCGGAACTTTTAACGGTACCGTACCATAACACAGCATATAAGGTCCGGCATGCGATTCGATTTTGAATTTAGCTCAAATTCAGTATCGGTACCGTACCATAACACAGCATATAAGGTCCGGCATGCGATTCGATTTTGAATTTAGCTCAAATTCAGTATCGGTACTATACATTCGGTACTGGTGGTTCAGAACTTTTAATGGTACCATACAATACCATTACCAATACCGACCACGCATATACGGTACGAAATTCAGTTTTGGTTTTAGTTAAACTAGTTATTTTCCACCCGCGCGTTGCGGCGGGGACCCAATGACTGCAAAACGCGTGTCAACAATAGCAAGCAGATACCGAATATCAAAACATAAATAAAATGGCGTGGTAAGTATAGGACCCACACGTCCTACACGTTGGAAATTCGAATGTTTTCAATTCAGTTATTACGGTGCTATCACGTTATAATATGGAGGAGCTCAGTTATTACGGTGCTATCATGTTAAAATATGGATGAGCTCGGTACCGGTAACGGCACCGAAAGTACCGATCCGGAAAATCATCGAAATTAGGTACCGGCATCGAAAATGCTCGGTACAATACGGTATGGTATTTGAAGGTAAAAATCAATAAATACAGGTATGGTGCTAGACCGGTGTCGAACCGAAAGTAACGATTCTGAAAACGCCAAAAGGTGGGTACCAAATTGGTATCGAGAATGATTTGGTATAGTAAATTTGGTACCGATACGATACCAGTTTGATTACAGGATTTGATACGATTTGCTTATCAATAATCTAAATATCCAAGTTAATTTTACATGCTACAATTCATTCATTACAGAAAAAGACAAAAAAGAAAGCAAAATAAGTTGTTGTGTATATAAAATCTCATTCAAACAAAATACAGTTACTTACTGTGTGTATGAAAAGTAATATATATACGGTGCAATTACTTGCGTTGCTACAGGATTTGATGAGCTCGGTACCAACCGTACCGAAAATATCGTTACCGAAATCTCCAAACGTGGGTACCGGTACCGAATATACCTAGTATGGTACGGTTCGGTACCGATCGGTACTGGTACGGCACCGGTATTTGAAGGTAAAAACCGGTGAATACCTGTGCAGAACCGGTACCGAAAATACACCGGTTTGGTAAATTTAAGACCGGTACCTATACCCGATACCATTTGCTCATCTCTTAATGATGTTACAATTCTAATCTATTCTAATTCTAATTTTAATTTTAAATTATATATAGATCTACTATTCATTCACTTTTCATTTTATTATATATAGATTTCAGTATAGCTTAGATATAATTTGCTACCACTAAAACAACATTGAAGCACACCAGGTGTTTGTGTAAATGTCTCAATGAACAAACCAACCAAAAAACATTAAACCAATTACCGCAAATACGATGCCAAAAGCCCACAAATACTCGACAAAGAATCCAAAACCATCCCACTGAGGCCCTTCCCAAAAATCCGGTTCAAGTCCAGGAAGATCCGGCAACACATACCCATCAAAATTCTGCACCTCCGGGGTCGAATCAACGGTCCCGATTGCACCGTCACTTGATGATTCATCTTCTTCGGATGAGGGTGACCCCCTTTTGTTCTTGCTGTCGAATTTGCCGGTTCTAGAGGAGAGTTTTTTGGCAGCTGAAACGATGTGGAGGTTTGTGCGTACGGATGAAGGGGGTAGGAGGGATGGACGGTGGAGAGGGAAGCGGGGTGCATGGTGTTATGGTGGAGGTGTCGCAGACAATCCGGAGAGACATTGCAGGTTTTGGTGGGAGGGAGAGAATCTGTTGTGGGATTGGGTGCGAGGATAAGAGAGGGGAATGGGTGATATCTGAACCCGGATTTGACCCGGTATATGATTCAAGTGATATGTTATCTTATTAAAGCTAATCCATTCGATTTTGTGTTGTCTTGTTGTCTACTTACAAAGCTCAAATTTTGAATTCTCATAAATAACTAAAATTTTAAATGTCTTTTAGGGGGTGTTTGGGATTCCTTTTAGGGGTGTTTAGGATTCGTTTCGAATTCGAAAAATTCGAAATTCGTTTAAATTCGATTTGATTATCAAGAATTCGTTTCGATTATAAGAATTCGAATTCGATTCAATTCGAGTCAAGTAAATCGAATACGAATCGAATACGAATTTATAATTTCAAATTCGATTCGATTCGATTCGAAATTCGAATAAAAATTATACATTTTTATTTATTATTTTTAGAGTAAAT
Source organism: Helianthus tuberosus (assembly GCA_030545235.1). Taxonomy (NCBI): domain Eukaryota; kingdom Viridiplantae; phylum Streptophyta; class Magnoliopsida; order Asterales; family Asteraceae; genus Helianthus; species Helianthus tuberosus. Next base: position 40,045,710 of record CM060407.1, read on the forward strand.
TGCCATTTTAGTCCCTGAGTTTTGTCCAAATTTGCCATTTTGATCCAAATAGTTTTATTTTCCCCCTTAGGTCCCTGACTTTTACATTTTGTTGCCATTTTGATCACTTTGCCTAACTCCATCCAAAAACCCAGTTTGTAACAGGGGTATTTTGGGGATTTCCTTAAAAAATGTTTTCAGTTGCCATTTTGATCCAATTCCAAAATATCAAAAAAATTCCAAAAAAATCAAAAAAAATCAAAAAAAATCAAAAAAAATTCAAAAAAATCTAAAAAATTCTAAAAGATCATAAAAATTCTAAAAAATTCAAAAAAATATAAAAAATTGTAAAAATCATAAAAATTCTAAAAAATCAAAAAAATTCTAAAAAATCCAAAAATCATTAAATGTTTCGGCACGAACCGTTTCGACCCGTACCGTTTCGAACCGAACCGTTTCGACCCGTACTGTATCGAACCGAACCGTTTCGACGCGAACCGTTTCGAACCCGTACCGTATCGAACCGTACCGTTTCGACGCGAACCGTTTCGAACCGTACCGTTTCGACCCGTACCGTATCGAACCGAACCGTTTCGACGCGAACCGTTTCGAGCCGAACCGTTTCGACCCGTACCGTTTCGAACCCGAACCGTTTCGAGCCGAACCGTTTCGACGCGAAGCGTTTCGACCCGTACCGTTTCGACCCGTACCGTTTCGAACCGAACCGTTTCGACCCGTACCGTATCGAACCGAACCGTTTCGACGCGAACCGTTTCGAACCCGAACCGTTTCAACACGAACCGTTTCGAGCCGAACCGTTTCGACGCGAAGCGTTTCGACCCGTACAGTTTCGAACCGTACCGTTTCGACGCGAACCGTTTCGAACCGAACCGTTTCGACGCGAACCGTTTCGAACCCGAACCGTTTCGAACCGTACCGTTTCGAACCCGAACCGTTTTGAGCCGAACCGTTTCGAACCGTACCGTTTCGACGCGAACCGTTTCGAACCGAACCGTTTCGACGCGAACCGTATCGAACCGAACCGTTTCGACGCGAACCGTTTCGAACCCGAACCGTTTCGAACCGTACCGTTTCGAACCCGAACCGTTTCGACCCGTACCGTTTCGAACCCGAACCGTTTCGACCCGAACCGTTTCGAACCCGAACCGTTTCGAGCCGTACCGTTTCGACGCGAACCGTTTCGAACCGAACCGTTTCGACCCGTACCGTATCGAACCGAACCGTTTCGACGCGAACCGTTTCGAACCCGAACCGTTTCGAACCCGAACCGTTTCGAACCGTACCGTTTCGAACCCGAACCGTTTCGAGCCGAACCGTTTCGAACCGTACCGTTTCGACGCGAACCCTTTCGAACCGAACCGTTTCGACGCGAACCGTTTCGAACCGAACCGTTTCGACCCGTACCGTATCGAACCGAACCGTTTCGACCCGTACCGTATCGAACCGAACCGTTTCGACGCGAACCGTTTAGAATTATTTGGATTTTTTAGAATTTTTATGGTTTTTTAGAATTTTTTTTTATTTTTTTATTTTTTTGAATTTTTTAGATTTTTTATGATTTTTTAGAATTTTTATGATTTTTTAGAATTTTTTAGATTTTTTAGATTTTTTTTGAATTTTTTAGAATTTTTTAGAATTTTTTGGAATTTTTTTGATTTTTTGGAATTGGATCAAAATGGCAACTGAAAAGGTTTAAATTGAAAAGAGTAACTGGGTTTTTGGATGGAGTTAGGCAAAGTGATCAAAATGGCAACAAATGTAAAAGTCAGGGACCCAGGGGGAAAATAAAACTATTTGGATCAAAATGGCAAATTTGGACAAAACTCAGGGACTAAAATGGCAATTTACTCTTATTTTTATATATAATACATGTATAACTTTTAAGCTATACAATAAATTATTTTTAAAAATTTTTCAAGTATTAAAATTACCTATTACCAAACCCACTACATGACCCATAAGTAAAACCTAAGTTCTTTCAATAGATTTCTAACAACCTAAGTTCTTTCAATAGATTTCTAACCATAAAAATATTAACTTGTAATGTGGAGTGATTATTCCCGACTTCTCGTTTTGAATTTTAAACTTGTGGTACTTTATTTGAAACCTTTTAATGTGATATCGTGCTTTATGGCTGTTTTAAAATTTATGTTTCATTTTGATAGTTTTTTACATGTTTTAAAGAATTTGAATTAAATCGAATTTATTAGAATTCGAAACTTTAATCGAATACGAATCGAATACGAATTGGGTTTTTTATTCGAATACGAATTCGAATCGAATTCGATAGGTTTTAATCGAATTCGAATCGAATACGAATTCAAGGAAAAATAAAAATTATTCGAACAATTCGATTCGAATAATTCGAAAATTCGATATTCGATTCGATGAACACCCCTAATTCCTTTTAAAAGTGACTTTTGAAGCTAAGAAGACTTTTGAGAAGGAAACGAATCTCAAACACCATCTGAGAAGTACTTTTGAAGTAAAAGGAATCCCAAACACCATGAAAAAAAGGACTTTTAGAGCAGATTATGTTTTCAAAAAGGAGATTTTGAGAAGTCAGGATTTCTTAGGTGATGTGTGTTTTTTAAGAGGTAAAATGTATGCACTCTGCGTACCACATCTGCAGACATCTGTTGAAGAAGAGGTAGACCAAATGTCTGCAGTCTGCAAGAAGAAGACTGTTTGTTTTTTAACATATGTAGACTTCTAAAATAAACTGATGGAGGTGTAAAGACGGTGGTGGATGGTGGACGGTGAAGGTGGTGGACGGTGATGGTGGTGGTGGATGGTGGACGGTAGTGGTGGTGGGTGGTGGATGGTGGTGGTGATGAACGGCGGTGGGTGGTGGTGGTAGGTGGTGACGGTGGTGGTGACGGTGGTGGTGATGGTAGGTGGACGGTGGTGGTGGGTAGTGGGTGGTGGACGGTGGTGGTAGACGGTGGTGGCCGGTGGTGGTGGGTGGTGGCCGGTGGTGGTGGTGGTGGACGGTGGTGGTGGTAGATGGTGGTGGTGGGTGGTAGGTGGTGGTGGTGGTCGTGATGGTGGTGGTGGTGGTGGGTGGTGACAGTGGTGGTGGTGGTGGAGTTGATGGTAGGTGGACGGTGGTGGTGGGTGGTGGGTGGTGGGTGGTGGACGGTGGTGGTAGTGGTGGACGGTGGTGGCCGGTGGGTAGTGGCCGGTGGGTAGTGGCCGGTGGTGGTGTTTAACCCTCTGCAGACCTTAAAAGATCTTAGAAGTGGTTGGACCAAGTCTGCACCAAGAAGACCTCACGCAGACCTTTTTTAATGAAACGTCTTCGGAAAAACAAACAGTCTGCGTGTGGCAATGTCTGCGCGTGGTCTGCGCCGCGCAGACAAAAGAGCTTGCGCAGACGTTTTATCAAAAAACAAACAGCACCTTACTTATTGAATTTGAGAAGGACTTTTGAGAAGGAGAAGTTGAAAAGGAATCCCAAACACCCCCTTAGTATTCTAAATAACATTTTATTTAAATAAGAGACTGGTTAACATACAAAGTGTAACACCCGTTCTTATAATTTAAGGTTTAATGAATCTTTTACGAAAACAATCATGTAATTACGATTACATATACATCGGAAATACGGGTTTACTAAAAGTTTTACAAATCATAAGTTATTCTACATAACGTGATCGAATTCGTTGTTTAAAATTTACAACGTGGCAAAGTGCGGAAGCGTGTATCTTTATCGTGTTCGGTTCTTCGCTGAGCTTGATCGTCTTCCGGCATCCAAAAGTACCTATATTTCATAAACATGAAATACTTTAGTCATACGGGGTTTAAAACGTGTCTAAACGAATCCGGGAATTTAAACTAAATAAAATATATTTTGTTACTGGGTCCACCGTAACTTACGGTGACACCGTAAGTTACGGTAACCCCTGAAAGTCTATCCTTCCACCGTAACTCAGTATGTAACCATCGTAATCATATCAGCTCCACCGTAACTTACGGTGGAACCGTAAGTCCACCGTAAGTTACGGTGGTCCCTGCATTCCATCTTTCTATTTTGCCGTTTAACGACACGAAAACTTTCGTATCTTTCAAACCGCTTGTCCGTTTGACCTACCGTTTCTTCCTACGTGATTGTAATTTGATTCTCCACCTTATGGAGTTAAAATCCAACCTCCGGTTTTACAAAATTTTAGACTCTTAAGTCTTCGGCTATTTCCCTTTTTACCAAATTTTGACCCGTTCTATTTTTATTAAACAAACGAGTTTGTTTGACCTTTATTTCCCATAAACCTATCAAGTTCAAAAATGTTTAACATAATAGGTTTCAAATTACAGATTTATATACCTTCTTAAACTCATTTTCACCCATATGCTCATTTTGACCCGTTAAGGGTATTTATGCATATTTTAAGCACTAATCTCTTTCATTCGTTTAAAAAAAAAACATATGCCCACATTTCTTATCAAATGACCTCCCACCACAACTATATTTGTGGTGGATTCAATGTGGTGATTTATATATTCCAAATTACACACTTCAAATCATTATTTTACGGCAAAGACTCTTTATAGAGACTTTTGACCAATATTTTACGTCTTTTGCTTTTCATACTTATTCAAAGTATTTATTTCATCCTATCGCTTATTTCCAAACAACCTTTATGGTTCGTTTGCTCAATTTAACTTACAAGGGCGTTTTAGTCAATTTTAGTCCTTCATTTACGACGAATGACTTTTAGTTACTTGTTTAATCCAAACTCCGATCTTTTAACTATGATTTTATTTGAAAGGGCACTAGGCCTTTCAAATATAATGACCATCGTCCGTAACATTTGGTTTACCTATTAAGGTAACCAAAAACTTATTTTTGACTTCGTTTAACTCTCATTAGCCTTAAATTTAAATGAGAGTTATCTTATTATGCGTACCTGGCTCGGATCATTACATTGACCCATTTAAGTACCCTGCCTCAATATCTTCTAAGTAATAGCGATGTAAATATCCACTAGATATTTATTTCGGAAATCAAACAACTCATCAAACCATTAGTCGATATTGTCAAAAAGTGATATTTTCACCTTTTGACCCGTTGGTCTAAATGACCGATAATATTGGCGAGATAAAGCTTATTGCCATCTCGTCTACACGACTCGTTCCGATTTACACCGCACGGTCGTTTTAACTATAATTCACCTCTTAACGCTTTTTGGCCTATTAAGGCTTACGAAATATGTATCTTTCAAAACCAATAATTATTGTCAACAAGTGTCCAAATTTCAATTTTACCCTTATTGGTTATCTTGTTCCGTACGACTACACGCCGGAAACACCATATCTCAACTTTCCATTTGTCTTGTTCGAAATCAAAACAACAAAAGGACATTCTAAACTATATGACTAGTGTAAGCTATACTTACTTCGCATCCGAACTACGCTTTTCCTTTCCTTCTTGATTTGTTTGATCCGCTCCCTCATCAAGCTTCCACCTAGCTTGTTACGCGTCAAACTATCATCATTCGTTTCCAAGGTGGTTAGTTTAATCATAATTTAATACGATTATTCCACCTTACAAATTTCATATCAAATATTACCATTTATCGGATTATAGGTCAGTTTGACTTTTTAAAAGTCAAATGCCCATTAGTATACTAATTGCATATTCGAGTTCATCAACTAGTTTTAGCATTCTTTAATTACCCGGTAGGCGTTATCTTTAGACCACCGTTTTAACCAAAGTTCTAACCACGTTCATCATATTTAGAACTCTTTTTAATCACATTTTGTATAATAGCCAAAACATCACAATTAACTGTTTTAACTACAAAAATTCTAGTTTCGAGCCTTCTTTGAGGCATTTCATCAAACACTTTAAGGGCAGAATTTTACATGTTTATTTATCAAGTCTCTAGCTTATCTCTTAGCCCTAATTTCACATAAATCAACCATCTTACAAAGTTGTTAACTTCTATAATTTCTGAAATCACTTCAAATTGTCAAATTATACTAGATCAACACTCTATTTCCTAGTGTTCATCAAATTTCACATAAACCATTTATCACCTACAATGGTGTTCATAGGTTTCACTACAATTTCACATGATTTCAACTTGTATTTGTCTAGGGTTTGTCCCTAGACACTATAGTTGTTCCTAGATCATCATAAGACATACATGCAACTATAATTTCAGATTTTCCCAATTACATGAGAATTTCAAGTTGAGAGTTTTTATGAAATTTTACATACCTTGTGATCCTCTTGTGATGAGGATCAGTAATCTATGCTTGATTTTCGATTTTGACTTGGTTTGAGCCCTCAATTTGTGAGTTTTGTGATGAACTAGGTTTTGATAAAGCTTGGGGTCGCACCCCCTGTTCTCTGGTCGATCTCCAGGAGACTCCAATATGGAGTGTTTATGTTTTAATTAAAACATTTTCTAGTTTGCCCATTTTTAGTCCCTCATATTTAGATGTTTTATAAAGAGGGTTAAAATCTTGTTTTCTATTCATTCACTTGATCACACATAATTAACTAGGTTAATTATTCCTAGTTAACTTAGTTAGTTCTGGGGTTATAACCTGTTTCATTCTAAGTCCCGTAAACTCGGGCCTCTCATAACTTTATTTCCTTAAAAACATTTATTCACGTTTTATTGAATATTAGGTTTATTTATTTTAAATCCTAATATTTACCGGGTTACCGTTACTGCTAATGGTATTTTACCCGTGTATTAATAATAACGGGGTTTGATTACCAAACCCAATTTCGGGGTGTTACACAAAGCATTATCAACATACAAAGCGTACAAAAGATTGTGGGTTACCGATTAAATCAGATCAACAGTTAATCCAAACGTAGTGGCAAAAGTGTAAATATTAGCAAAAATAAAACGTGTGTTTTACTAAAAAGGGCATTACTGTCATTTCTCAATTGCAAACTAATCCTCTCCCAAATTGAATTCAATATACAACACCATAATTTTACTGGTCTCTCTTAAAACCTTTGAAAAATGCACCTTATATATGGCTAAAACACATAATTCGGGTATTTTTCATTCCGAAACACTGAGTTTTAAAGTCTAAAGTAAAATTTTAATCGATTATTATTTAACAAGGGTTGACTAAAAGAGCATATGAAGGAACGACGAAGCAAACTCAACTATGAAAGACTATCAAGGAAAATTAACGCAAGTAATTTTAATTCCTTATCTGGTTTCTTTGTTTATCGCGTAATTTCTTTGTAACTTGATTAATTTTATAATGATTTATGACCTCATTTAAATTTGTGAACTTGCGTAATTGATGTTTGATCATCTTTCAACTAGCGTAATTGTTCATGCTATCATAAAGTTTGTTGATATTTGATCTTGCGTAATTGTTGTTTGAGCGTCTTTCAACTAGTGTAACTGTTACCGTTGTCATGAAGTTTGTTTGTTTTTTTAACTTGCGTAATTGTAGTTTGTGTTACACACCAACTGATGGCGAAAACATCGAGCCGAGACGTAATAAATTGCTCAAAGACAACATAACACTAAATTTGGACAATAAATTAAAGTTCAAAATTTTATTTCATTTCACTAAATAAAGCATTACATTGTTCATGAAAATGGAAAGTACGACAATCGGAATATCAAAACTACCAATACTAAAATGCATAAATTAAAACTAGGTGAGTATCTAATCCACCCTTAGTCTTTGCTCGCGAAATCATAATCAAATATTTCCTGAATATGTATAGAATATTAGTCAACACAAATTATGTCAGTGAGCATACTAGTTTGTCTATATAGCATAAGTATGAATAAAATCTCAGATCCACATGTTGATTGTATACTAAGTCATATAATCATACTAGCATGCAAGACTAAATATCAACCCAATTCCACTAGCGTAACCTTATCACCAAAGTGAATAAGACCGTAAAGATTGAATACTTAACAATGACCCAACAAACGGGGCAGTGTGCTAATCCTATAGTGATATACATGTTAAGGGAGGCTTTTTAAAGTTAATGATAGGTAGCATGCATAAGATTTGTCCTATTATGTATAAACAAGTAGCATAACACATAAGCATGTTTAAGAATTGAGTGTTTGCATAAGATTGATTGTATGTGTGATTGTAATTTTGATATGGATACATGTTGCAACCAAAATAGTGTTTAAAACGTAAAATGAGTCAAGTATGAACTCACGGTTTGCGAAGATTTCCACAAAACGCGAGTGGACGGTTTTGAAGGATGGAGTCACCAAAGTTTACCCTAAAATGGTAAACAAAGGTGTAAGAGTATGAGGATTTTAGGATTGGAATATAAATGGAAAACTTATAAGTATGAAAATACATAAAACATATCTTGCCTAGATACTTATTTGTACACTATTTTTAGTTTGCGTTTTTCATGGGTGTTACACCCATTAGAAGTCCAAAATAAGGAGTCTAAAGCTAAGATAATTTTCACCTTAACACATAACATTCAACCATAGTTTCGGTTGATATTATGGTCTGGTTTTTGGATGTTTTATATATGTGTATTATTAGGTATATTATAGTCATGTATTTGTCATGTATTAGAGGTAAGGTAATCCACTAGCCTCAAGATTTTCACCATTGCACAAAATCACCACATGTCACACCCTGATATTTCCACATTTGACCGGTGGGCCCGGTGGGGGGGTAACGTGACGTGGTTGGTAACATTACAGTCAAACAACACAATATTAAATGCACAGCGGAAGCAAAAGAAAGATATATTTCAACCGAATATAATTGTAATATCAAGTATCACAAACAGTTGAAAATAATCCACAGTTGGATAAAAAATAAATAGGAAACATTGTTCAACAGTTTTTTACGTCCGAGCTTGCGAAACTTATTGTGGACGCTAGGAGAAGCCAACCTAGTTCGCTTAGTACCTGCACTTAACCTTTTTGGGAAAATACGTCAGTTTACATTGGTAAATACATTCAACCGACTCATTTTGAAAAGTTTAATAAAATTGATTTGAATGCACGTGGCACAAACTTTTTATAACTTGGGATAATTATTTAAACATATAAACTTGTAAAAGAATTACATGTTCCTTATGCGTTCAGTAGCCCGGTTCGTGCCGGGTTAAAGATCAATAGACACACCACATTATTTATTCATGCACTGACGAGTGTACGCCTACACCCCGCGCTTAGGTCGTGGCCATTTCGTAAAATGATGCCAAGGATATCCGGGACATGGTTATTAACCCCCCCAAAGGTGTTAAGCAAACAAAACATATTTAAACGGGCCATCTCGATAATACTTAACCACCAATCGATTAAGGTCGAATGCCCGACCAAGCGGTATTTTATATACCGTACCCCAAGCCCGTATAAGGGAAAATAAGTTAAAAGTATTTACCTTTGCAAGTATAATTCACAATTAGCAAATGCGGGTAGCTTTTACCGGTTCTCCTATTCTGGAACAAAGGTTTATAATAACCTATTAGAATCCTAACGGTCTTTAGTTAAGCTTAAGCTTCGACCGATTAGTTTTAAGGAATGATACGGTTCGAACGCGTGATTAAGCGAAGACCGGGATAGAATGTGATTTAGACCCGACAAGTTTGAAGACTTGTCTTATATGAGTAATCTAAACACATTCTGGATTTTGAGGTAAAAATGATAAGGTTTGACCCGTTTCGGCTAGTTTATGCAAACTAGTTACATAAATCGAACCGAACGTGCAAGAGGCGTAACGGGTAACCATAAGAGCCATATACAGGTTTCCTAAGTTAATATGCCCCAAATATGTTGTGACATCAGTAAGATATCTTTTATTATGCCCGAAACGAATTTAAACACAAACTAAGCCCCGTAGGGTATTTTGGTCATTTACAAGGTTATAAAAGAGTTTAAGTATTAACCTGAGTTACAGGTCTGATATAATCAGCAAAAAAATACTCAATTTAATAAGTTATAACAGTAGGTATTGCATATATGTGAACTTATCAATTATAACCAAACTATGCATCGTAGGGGCATTTTGGTAATTTCACATAAGCTGAAAAGCTCAAAACTGAAGTCTGAGTTAAACAACTTTTGCTTACTGTTAAAATATTATAATTTACCTAAAATATCAGTAGGTATCAACCCTTGTATGTTTAAAATAGTTTTAGTACATACTATGCGTTAAAAACGCTTAAAAAGGCGATTAGAAGCCATTTCCGGGTTCTATATAGAAAGCTGATATTTTTATTATTCCAGAAGGTTTAAAATAATGTATTTAACATATAAAATCAGTAGCAAAAGGTTTGGGGTCAAAAAGATATGTAAAACTCATTTTATAGCCCAAAAGGGCAAAAACCGACAATTACCGAAACAAGCTTTTGACTCTAAGTTATGCTCAGCTGAAAATTAATTAAAAATCTTTAAAAAATCCCAAAATAATATATTACATCAGTGGGTAACAAGTTTGGTATCAAAAGTGGGTTTAAATAGGCTATATGCTAATTATGCCGTAAAATCGCTAAAAAGCTTTCTAATTACGCTAATGAGCATAACTCTCAATCTACACCTCAAACTGAGGTCAAATTTTGGGTACAAGTTTATATATCAGTAACTAAGGTTTCTACTCTTTTACATTTTTAAAAATCACGTTTTATGGTGAAAAGGGCATAATGGTCAACATATGAGCAATTAACGGAATCATGCATATTAATTGGATAACTAATGAACCAAGGTGTATAATCACATAGGGTTATACTAGCATGTAACCTGGTCCTAAGGAAGCTCTAAGGCATTTCCAATTTATACTAATTCAGGTCAGAACTGAAGTCAAAGCAAAAGTCAAAGTTTTGCGACTTTCGGTTCCGAACCGGGTCTAAACAGAAAATTGTCGGATCAAACAAGCTTAGACCTGTTATTATACTTATTACCAAGTTATATGAGTGATAAAATAGGTTACACGCCTTCTGCATTGTTAATTATGCGTTAATTCGAAGATTAGCATTATGTTGACTTTTTCTAATCAACTTTGACCCGACAAATGGTCTAGATAGAGTGGGAATTAGAGGGTGCCCTTTTAAGGGTTTAATGCCCACATAATTACCAACTTATAACTACCTTCAATTCGACTAATCACTGGACCATTAATGATTAATCGCTAAGTCAAACGGTAATTACGACGGTTTGACTTTTAAGCTATAAATTAAGCAAAACTTAATCAAGGAAGGTCAAGGGTACTTATAAGAGTCTGATGCACGACCAGGGATGATTAAAGAAGGTTCTTGAGCTCCAAAGATGATCAGAATGCAGGTGGAATGAATGCAAGGAATGTTGCAACATTTGAGGCCTTTTATAGTAAACTTTATGGCTTGTGATCATGACAAATCACTCTACCATTGGTCCCTGATCATCAACAGGTGTTCCTAGTGTCTAAAAGTTAGTAGGGGGCGCGCATGAATGAGGAAAATATCAATCAAAGTCGGTTACTAGTTCAAAACAGCCAACTGTCGAATTTTTAGTCGTTGGGCAACCCTTACGGACCGTAAGGGGGTGGCTTACGGTCCGTAAGCCTTTTGCAGAGGGCAAAAATCCTTTGATCTTTCGAGCTTTAAAAGGGCAACCAGTGTATTTCGAATTTTAGCCTCAATTATCAGTATGGGGCCTCTTATTATGGGTCTTGAACAGTTATGTACCCTACCATTATGAAATGCTTTCATGGATTTTAAAGGAAAACCATAAACGAAGGTTTGTCGTGCAATTTTTTTCGTAGGATTCCACTCTTGCAAATAAGAGTCAATTATTGCTAGTGTTTACCGGATTTGAGTATATCAGATGTTTCTAATATAAATTAGGGTCTTGGGATTTATAACGAGGTCGTTCAGAGGTACGAATTTACATGACGACACTTTTAAATCCTGCCATACATCTTTAATTAGATCCGGGTTTATAACACTTTTTGTCTTACATGACACGTGTCGTTGTTTCATTGAACACGAATTTTCGAGGTGTTACACCACATGGATGATTCGAATGGTCGTGAATACAAGTATGAAGAACATAACTAAACTATCTATTTACTAAGTAACCAAATGAGGTATCACCTATGCGAGTACTTCCAACATTGCGAGATTGGAGGTTTGGTGTAGGTTTACTCACTTTATGACTTAGAGATTACTTAGTGACTTACAAGAACTTAAAATAAGGCATATGAACCTTAAAATTTTTGGAACAAAACCTTAACACAAGCCATTAAACATAGAAGTTTGTTGGTGACTTGGTTTGGCGCGAAAATGTTCAAAAAACAAAGTAAACATGAACATGTTTATAAAGTTTAACAAAAAATCCTCATGTGGACCTCGAAAATGGTAGTATACCAACTTTGTTTACCTTGGTAAACATGTGGTAATACTCCTAGATGTTATCTAAGGAAGGAGATGAAGAAAAATGTAAGAAAGAAGACCAAAACTCACTATTTTGGTTCTTGAACTTTCTACCCAAAGTGGAAAATTGAAAGATTAGAGAGTGATTTAGAAGTAGTGAAAGTGTTTAGACCATCTGTAATGGGACGATATATACCGCCGGAAATGATGATGGCTCCCCATAGCGCCTGGCTACACCGTTACGGCCGACGCTATGGGATTTTTTGCCACCCCGCTGTATATCACGGCTTTACCATTCCTTCCCCACTCACACACACATATATACATACATACATATATATAAAGCCCCATACATATATAACCCACCACACACTCAAGTTATATAAAGCCCCATAACCCCCTTTCTTACACAACTGCAACTTGTCACATAACCCCCCACTATGGGGCTCTACCACTACACGTGGCCTTAGAAGGTGTTATGGATTGGTATTTATAAGTGAGATAAGTAGTTGGGTTTTAAATGAATTGGTTGGGAGTCAAGATGATGGAAATTTCATTTCGGGTCCTTGTGGTTGTTTTGTTGGTGCTCAAAACATATAGTTAAACATTTTTTTTGGGTGTTTTAAGTGTATGCAAACATGTCTAATATTAAATCACGTATGAATAATATTTCAAATAAAATATGATCTCGATATATGACTCGGTTTTAAATTAAAAGGCGTATTCGCGAAACGTTTACGCAAGTATGATTAAACAAGGATGATATAAAATATAATTTCCATTATGATCAATTCTTGAATTATAAAGGATTGAAGATGGAATACGAATTAAAAACAAAATGGAAAATGTTTGAAAAATTCGAAACGTTACAGTTTGTTCATCCTTCAACTAGCGTAATTGCCAAATGTGTTTTTTTTTTAACTTGTGTACTTATCGTTTGATCATGTTTGTAACTAGTGCAAGTTGCAAAGATGATCAAACGATAATATACAAGTTAAATAAAATCACATTTTATCAAAAGTATATAGTGTTTTGTTTTAATTGGTTGACTCGATATAATTTTTTTATATGTTGTGCGCCGCATCGCTGGCGGGCAAAACTAGTTAGAAAACAATATACCAATTCTAATAATCCTAAAATTAAAAAATATATTTTATATCGAATTACCAATTCTAATAATCCTAAAAAAATATATATATATTTTATATAGAATAATAAGATTGTGAATCAGAAGCTGGATGAATCATTAGTCTAGGGTTCGTTCATATACAAAGGCAAGCGTCCGCAGTCCGCACCGCCAAAACCTACCCTACACTCCTTCCGCTTTTCAAGGTATCCTTTATATCCATTTACATCTTGTAAGTTATCAACTTTTGATGATTTCATTGATCGATGCTATTGAACTTCGTTACGATTCTTATTATTCATTCAATCATCGTAGTGTTTATAATAATTATCCATCTCGTTGTTACCGATTTTGATGTTAAGTTCTGTAAGATTTGCACAAATTTGACTATTCTTGTTGTCTAGGGTTTAGATTTGTTTGATACTTTCTGGAAATAGTATAAAAATTGAGGCAAATTAGGTTAAACTGTTTATGTATCTTCTCAGAAATAATATGATTTTTTAGCGTGCTTCAGTGTTTGATTAGATTTAGAAGGCATGAATGAGTTTCTGAAGCTCTTGTTGAGATGATTTTATGTTGGGTGGGTAACTCAAGTCTCAAACATTGCTTGTATGACTAATAATAATCAGGTTTATGTAACAAATAGTTGAGCTATAGAGTCTTATGTTACCGTTTTTTACTGGTTTTTCGATCTGTTTTGAGCTTGGTTTTAAAAAGCGAGAGGCGCACAAAAGCGACGAGGTCTAAAACCGAGGCGCGAAGCACAAAGGCGGCGGGCTTTTCGTACCCGAGGCGCAAGCTAATTATATATATTTTTTATATATCCTATAGGTTCTGTAGCTTTCCCTACCCAAAAATATAGCTATAAATAATGTTTTTTTACGATTTTAGCTGCATGTACAAGCCGAAAAACCCAAGGTACAACACTTAGATGCATATAAACGCCTCGGTACGAGAGGCGCACACCTCAGGCCAAAAAAGCCCAGAAAAATCACAAAAAGCGCGCTTTTTTGGCTCTTCTTGTAATTACTCTAGACGCTGAGCAAAAAAGCCCCAGGGTGTATGCCTTGTTGCGCCTGAGGCGTGCTTTTTAAAACCAAGGTTTTGAGATACGAAAGAAATTTTCTTTATGTTGTATTTTTTTATGGCGGCTGGTTGTGTTTTTCTTGATTTTAAGAAGAGGAAGCTTTACAACAAAATAAGCTTTATGTGGTATACTAGTATGTACAACTAAAGTCGCATCTCTCTCATCTTTTTTACATATCAGTATTTTAATTATGTAAACCATTAATAATCTCTACATCCTTTCAATCATGAATAGATACCAGTCTCTTGATGTCCTGTAGACCATATATATAAATTTTTTTTGACCCACATGTACATGAAGTACCGCCCTAAGGCCCTACGGCGTTTTTCTTATTGCCTCGATTTTCAAAAATAAGGTATTTTCTAGTTTATCTGAATGGCTTTTTATCCTGTACTCCACTTCCACTTATGGCTTCGGTGTATTAGCTGAGATTTGCCACTACTAAGTTATATCGATAAGCTGTGAAGAAGTTGTTTGGGTTATATAATTTGACCTGCAAATAAACCTCAATCTATCGGCAGTTTGGTACTCTCTCTTGTATCATTTAAGATGTTCAGTACTTTAGCATTTAAATCACAAGGAGTGGCAATTTATATAACTAATTATGTAGAAAATTTAAGATTTATTGATTGAGACTTGATAAGCTGTGAAGAAGTTGTTTATTCTATTAGAAATGTTTATCTTTCTGTGTCATGCAAAATCAGTTTCTTTCGTTTCAGGTTCTTGATCAGCATTCTTGGATTCAAATTTCCATCACTTTTCTGTCATGGGCGACGCAGAGAACACACTGCCACCGTCCAAAAAACGGGCTGCAGGAAGGGAACTAAGCAGAGACAACCCTGGTCTAGACGACGAAGAAGATGTTAACGAACAAGAAGCAGGTACATTCAAGAAAGCTAGTGAAGAGGTTTTAGCCAATAGAAGAATTGTAAAAGTCCGTCGAAACCGAACATCTTCCACCCCAGCCGCACCTCCATCCAACCCTTTTGCGTCAATTCAGTTAGTACCTCCCACAAACGCTACTTCCACTCCAGCTGCACCGTCATCGAACCCCTTCGCATCAATTCAGTTAGTACCTCCTACAAATACCACTTCTACCCCTGTGGCAGTTACAAATGAGTCTCAAGATAATGATAAAAAGGAAACTGTAAAGGAAGAAGATGGTGGTAGTCAAGAAGTTGAAAGCAAAGTTAACGAGGCAGAAAACAATGAAGTTGACAGCGAGGCGAAGAAAGTTGAATCAGCTGACGCTGGGTCAGCAAAAGAAGAGGCTGAAAGTGAAGCCAAAAAAACCGAAAGCAGCGATGTTAAGAATGATGAAGAAAAGAACACTGAAAAAGCTTCAACAGGTAATGATGCTGATAATGATGAAGAAAAGAACACTGAAAAAGCTGCAACGGTTAACTCATTCCAACAGCTTTCAAGCAGCCAAAATGCTTTCACTGGAATTGTCGGGACCGGATTTTCGAGTTCAAGTTTCTCATTCGGGCCGATCACAAAAGGTGACCAGCCCAGTTTTCCGTCTTTTAGTTTTGGTACCAATGGGAACTCGTCGCTGTTCGGGCCCGTTTCTGATACCACCGAAGGAAGCAACGTACCTGCTATTAAAAAAGTTGAAGTAGAGACGGGCGAAGAGAATGAAAAGGCGGTTTTCACCGCAGATTCTGTGTTATTCGAGTTTATTGATGGCGGGTGGAAAGAGCGCGGTAAAGGAGAGTTAAAAGTCAACGTTTCAACAAGCGGAAGTGAAAAGGGTAGACTTGTGATGCGAGCTAAAGGCAATTACAGATTGATATTAAACGCTAGTCTTTTCCCCGACATGAAACTGACAAATATGGAGAAAAAGGGGATTACGTTTGCTTGTTTGAATAGCGCCAATGAAGGAAAAGACGGTCTCTCAACTTTTGCTTTGAAGTTTAAAGATCCTGCTATCGTTGAAGAGTTTCGTGCAGTTGTTACACAACACAAAGGTGTTAACACAAATGAGAATGCTGCTGTTCCATCTTTGAAGACTCCGGAAAATTCTCCTAAAGCGTCAGATGAATAGGGATAAATCGGGCAATCGATTGTATGCAAGAGGTAGTCACCGTCTCTACCTTTGAAGGCATATAGAACGTCAAATAGATGAAATGGATCTTTCTGGTGAACGGGTCATCTCTCATTATGTAGCCGAGTTTGTCTTTTTCTTTATCTATTATTTCTTTCTTAACGTAAACCTTATATCTTATTGAGTCTGTTGTCATTGGGCTTTTTGTGGAGAATAGTATTGTTTTGGGTCAAATTTGCAGACAAAGCTCAAAATATGGAGTTGATTAAATGATAATCATGTTTGTGATGGATAATCATTTCGGGTTGATGATTTGTTTGCCTGGGCTCTTCAGGGATTGCTATATCTTTAGAGGCGGCAATAGCGTTGTTAATCATTCTTGCGCTTTTTATTAAAAAAAATAATATTTTCTGCAAATTATTGGCGTGTTAAATATTATTACAAAAAAGGTTATTATTTTAATAATATAGTTTTTTTTTTTCTAATATAATAGTTTAGGAGGTTTTATGCATTAGAATTTATAAATACATGCTGTATTTCGACCAGCGAGACATTTCTTTTAAATCTGATCTTTATTTTACATATTTGATCGCTAAATCAACCATCCATTACGACCCATCCTTCCAAAGATGGTTGGATATCTGCATCTGCTGGGACGCTAATCACCGTTCATGCAAACTGGAGCGTTTTCTGTTCTTAAATCTTTCCAGCACGGTTGCCTTATGTGCTGCAGGTAAAAACATGCTTGTACATGCTGTTGTACTAGTAAATGTCAGTTATTAAGAGTCATGTGGTATGTGGTATGTGGATGTTAGATTATATGAGAGTATTGTCATTACTTGTTTCTAATGGTATCACCGAGTATTTACAACTGGGGCTGAACTGAAACAACGCAAGCTCAAACACGATTCAAAGTCAGTCCTATGTTTTGGTAGGGGTGTGCACCAGTTCAACACTAGATTGGACCTAATCAGTGATGGGAAATGGAAGTAGTCGCGTTTGGTGTCGGTTTTGGGTCCGCCTGTTTATGATGCAAGCTGTGTTTGTTATCTTGTACGTACTTCGTTATTTCTTAATAAAACAAGGTTTTGGCAAAAAAAAAAAAAAAAAAAAATTTCAAATAACAGGCTCACACACTACCATAATAACAACACCACACTTCAATTCTTAGGCATTCTTAAGATATTTTAATTTGAAAATGAAAAAAAATAGTTGAAGTTCTATACTTGAAAGGCTTATGCATCAATAAAGGATAGATTTCTGAGTTCCTAAATTACCTAAAAAATAATAAATGTGTTGAAAGGGCACCTCTAGTTCTAATAGATATTTCCAAGCTTCAATTCTAATAACGAGGATTTATGGATGTGGAACTTTGGCAATCAGGAAGGATTCTCGGTGAAGGCAGTCAAATTGGCTCTAATTGAGGATAGAGGAGTTAGTCAACCCCTTAACTTTGATTGGTGTAATTGGGTTCCGCTCAAATACAATATTATGGCATGGAGAGGTAATCTGGATAGATTAGCGACGAAAGTTAACTTAAGAAGAAGGAATGTGAATATTACTTCGGTTATGTGCCCTTTTTGCGAAAATTTGAGGAAACGGTGGAGCACCTATTTACTGCTTGCTCGGCGGTGGAGAGGGTTTGGTCGGCTTTTAGTGCTTGGTGTAAATTGCCTCAGATATATGCTTTTTACTTCAAAGACATTATGGAGATACACAATTTCACACAACTAGGTAAGAAAGCAAAGAGTATCATACAAGGTTTGGTGATTATTTCGTGTTGGTGTATCTGGAAAGGAAGAAATGAATTGGTCTTCAAGCAGATTAGACGAAGCCCACAAGATATTTTAGGGGAGGTAAAATCGAGGGGTTTCGGGTGGGTTAGAAATAGATCTTCTTATAATTATATTAGTTTGGGTGGATTGGTGTAAATACCCGATGTATATGTTGTAATTGTCTGCCCTTTGCCCGTTTGGGTCGGGGGTGTTGTTTGTTGTTTGGCATTTTGCCCGTTTGGGTCGGAGGTGTGTCGTTAATGAAGTTTAATTTTCAAAAAAAAAAAAAAAATGATATTTCGAAGCTATTTGTGCTCTTATAATCAAACTTTGTGGATGTAAATATGCAGAGCCGCAGTTGCTTGTGCACCACGTGATATCAGTTTGTTAAAAGCTTGAATCAAATTGAACTTAAACTATTTCTAGCCTGACTTTGAGTTTAAATTGAAGTTCAATTAAGAAACGAGTGTGAACTTCATATACCGAGCATGACTTAGCTCGTAAGCCTAAACTAGCCTGTATACACAAAGAAGTGGGATAACAGGGAACCACTAATTTTACATGTAAAAAAATCATTTGTACTATTAATATATAACTATGATAATATGACTTAATGATATATATAATTATACTAGTAATAAGTAAATAGGGTAAATTACACTTTTCGTCCTTTATGTTTGTATCGGATTGCAATAGATACCCTTTAACTTTAATAATTACAGTCACAGTCCTTTATTTGTATAACCCGTTACACTGTACGTCCTTTGCACCTAATTTGGTTAAAATTTTCAGTTAAATATAGCATGTATCTTGCATATGAGGATAGGTTAGTAATTTTACCAATATTAATTAAATAAATAAACAAAACAAAATAAATAAACCTAATCTTTCTCTCGGTTTCATATATCTCTCTCTCCGCTCAATGTCTCTCCAACCAACCATCCCCACCATTGCTGTGAGAGCCACCACCACGTTTCCGATAAGGTTTCGACCAAGATTCCGATTCCGGCAAGGTTCACCATCGTTCTCGTTTCCCTCTCTCTCTCTCTCTCATACTTGCATTCCCTCTGTCTCTATTTGTTATTATTTCGTAAATTTAAGTTCGTATTGACATGAAATCTGTTATTGATTTGAAACTCTTGCAAGTTTCTTTGGTCTGCACGAGGAATTATATTCATGGCAAATTTTTGGATATTGATTTCAAATTCTTAAAAGTTTGTTTGGTCTGCACGTGGGGGAACAATATTCATAGCAAATTGGGTAAATTTCACTTTTTCACTTTCAATTTCTGATTTGAATCATTTGATTTTGAAATTTGTTGATTATTAACTCGAAATTTGTGGTTTCTGTATGATAATTGATGATTTTGGTGCAATTTTTGGTCAGGATTCTGATAATCTCAGAGAAGCCCTAAAATACTTTTCATAGTTGTCTGAGCTTTGGACTTCATGATTATCGCCTCATAAATACTACGAGCTCTGTAACTTTCGATGTTTTTTTGTTTGCTGAATTTTGTATGATTTTATATGGTCATGTGATAAGGATTGGGGATTTAGGTGTTGACTAGTATGAACGGTGGCCGGAGTGATGGTGGTGACGAGATTTGAGGTGGTGGCGGGATGGGGTGGTGGTGGCAAGATGTGGTGGTTAGGGTGGTTAGGAAATTGGGGAAGATGAAGGGTATATGGAATTTTTTTGGTTTTATTTATTAAACATTTAAATAAAAACATGAATTGACCATAATACCCTTAAGTGAATAAAGTTAACTGAAAATTTTAACCAAGTTAGGTGCAAAGGACGTACAGTGTAACGGGTTTTACAAATAAAGGACTGTGGCTGTAATTATTGAAGTTAAAGGGTACCTATTGCAATCTGATACAAACATAAAGAACGAAAAGTGTAATTTACCCAAGTAAATATGCTTAAAAGAGCCGACCGTAAGCAAAGCTTAAGTTTTAAAAATAACCCACGATTTAACTCGAGACAAGCTTGAACTGGTACTTGGCTAGGGCCGTCCCTTGAGATTTTGAATGCCATGTACGAATAACAAAACTAGGCCCTCAAAGCGAGATAATAATTCAACGCATTTTCCAAGTTCTATTGTTATAAACCCTTCTTTATTTGGGTTTCAGACCAATTATAATTAGGTGTAAACGTTTATAGTTGGCAAAGTTAAATATCTTTTTATATGTTATTTTGTATGTTCATATGTTTTTAAAGTCTTACAAAAATAAAACAACCCAACTCTTTTGAATGTTTATATGTTTTTGAAGTCTTACAAAAATAAAATAACCCAACTCTTTTGACTTGTTATTCAATCCACTAAGAGTAAAATAGGTGGATAAAGATGGGTCATGTAAAAACAAAAAATTAGGCCTACAAATATATATATATGAATAAAAGATTTAAAAAACGAGAAGGAGAGGAGAAGGGAGGAAAAAAACGGTGCCACCAAGACTTGCACTCACGACATCACCTATGATATGGTATGGCATAGAGAGGTTTTTACCAGCTCTTCTATCACTACTTTTATGGTTAAATTTTGAATATGATACTTAAATAATAATAAAGAAGTATATATATATATGTAGGGTAAAGATCAAATAGTAAGTTTATTTTAGCTAGGAAGTGTAGGAAGCAATAGGATTAGGACATGTGGCAACACTTAAAATAAAGAAAAACGGTATTTTAGTCAATCCAACCCTTTCTTCTTCCTTTTCAAAACCCAGTAACTTCAAAACCCACCATTTTCAAAACCCACCATCTTCAACCATTTCTTCACTTTCTATCTCAATAATCACTACATTATAGTGCGATTTTCATCACCAATCAACGATTCAAACACCCGATCAGCGTGTTCTTCAGCTTTTTTTTGAAGAAAACCCAGTTTAATTTCATTAAAAAATCTCGTTTTTTCCGGTGATTTTGGAGATAATCACTCGATTCTTTCGATTCGAGCGTTGATAAGTGTTTCTATCATTCAAATTTCGTCAATTGATGAAGAAATCGGCTTCGATCCATGTAAGAAATTCTTTAATTTCATTTTCACGATCTAGGTTTTTGATTTAGTCATTGCGTTTTACGATCTTGGCGGGGGTCCGGGGGCGGCAGCCCCTGGTAGCGGGGTCCCAGGGGCGGGGCTGCTGGGAAAAACACATTTTTAGGTGTTTTCAGTCCATTGCGTTTTACAGATAACACTTTCTTTTGTTTTTTTAGGCCATTGCGTTTTAAAAATGAGACATTTTTAAGTGTTTTCTGGTCATTACGTTTTATAAATAAGACATTTCTTTGTGTTTTTGGTGCATTGCGTTTTAGGTAAAACACATTTTTATGTGTTTTCAGTCCATTGCGTTTTACAGAGAACAATTTCTTTTATTTTTAAGTCAATTGCGTTTTAGAATGAGTCATTTTTAAGTGTTTTCTGGCTATTGCGTTTTACAAATAAGACATTTCTTTGTGTTTTTGGTGCATTGCGTTTTAGAAAAATGTCATTTTTTAGGTTTTTTTTTTTCATTGCGTTTTACGTAACTGGGGGTTTTTCTATTGCGTTTTACGCAACTGGGTTTTAATTTTTTTTAAAATATAGCAATAGTATACTCGTTTTAAAGATAAAAAAACGCTCGTTTTTTTGGTGCAATTTTTATAAAAAAATAATGTCGTATGAAAAAGTTATTAACGTTTAAAAATTGGGGGGAATTGGAGGAGAGAGAAACTATTGTGCTGGATTGACTAGAATGCCCCTAACAAACCCACGCACCTCTTTTTTTTTGCTTCAATTTCATTAATTTAATCTTAGCCATTGATTAACTAAATGGATGGTCAAGATCACTTCCTAGCCTTCCTAGCCAAATAAACTTCATATTGTATCTCCACCCTATATATGTAAAACAAGAAAAAAAAATATTTGGGCCCTCCATAAATATGGACCCTATACGGTCGCACCACTTGCACCCGGCAAAACCGGCTTTCTACTTGGCCCAACACAATTGAGTCAGATCGGCTCCACTTTTTTTGAACGGCAACAACTTTATATATTTATATATATAAGACCAGCAAGAAACCGAATAACAAAACAAAGCGAAAAAAGAAAGAGACTGCACGACAAAAAGGGACTTGTAACGTATATCAAACTAGTGTAATGACCCGCGCTACGCGGCGGGAACTCGATCGGTATCGGTTGAGAAAATCCAAGACGAAAATGCTGTTATATACTAAAAATGTTGATACGTTTTTTACATCGATCAAAAACTATAAAGACAAATATACTTAAGCGTTTCGGTAGCACCAGCAGTGAAGAAATAAACAATTTGGAAATCTCATGAACAGTAGTTATAATATTATTGTAATTACAATTTATGAAAATCATTAATATACTATTCCTAATAGCTTTCATAAATTGTTACTTCCTCCGTCCCACTAAATGTGTCTTATTTTGAATTTTCAAAGTCTTTATTTATAAACTTTGACTTTAATTGTATATTTTTTGTGTTATATAAAACGTGATGAAAATTAACCCGATAAAAACACTTGTAAAACACACTCAAATCATATAACTTTCATCAAGTATTATCTAACACAAACAAAATTAGTTAAGGTCAAAGTTTATAAACAAAGACTTTGAAAATTCAAAGTAGGACACTTTTAGTGAGACGGATGTAGTATATTATAAAATATATAATTAGGTTGTTAGTTGAGTTTGTGGTTAAAAAAAATACAAATCCGTGTGTTAAGTGGACTTGCCACATGCTGTCATTTTGTGTCATTCACAAGCAGTAGTCAGGCAAGTTCACGGGTCAAGTAACGACAACATACACACACTAAATTCATTGAAAGTTTATATTGGTGTTTCTTGTTTTTCACAATTTATAGTTTAATCAAAAGGAACTGAGTACGAATATTTTTATTAAAAAAGTCGAATAATGTCAGAAAAAATAACGCCATAAGAGTGCAAATAGCAAGAAAACAAGATCAAACTAATCATATTAAATAGGATAATCCAGTGGCGGATCTAGGATTCCGACCAAGCGGGAGCGTTTTATAAATAAGCGGTAACGAAATCGAAAAAACGTCAAATTTTTCCAAAATTTACACTAAAAATGTCAGAAATTTTCCGACCAAGCGGTAGCGGAGGCTACCCCTTGATACACTATACATCCGCCCCTGGGTTAATCTAACCAAGTTTCATTTCAGTTGAGTCTTTAAATTCAAAACAATACAACAATAACGACTTTTACAATGATTTGGATGTGTTTTCATGAACGATCAACACGAATAAGAACAAAACAATGCAATTATGAAACATGAAATCGACGACTAAAATGAGTGGTGTGTCGAGTTAAGGTGATATAGACGAGTAGCTCGTAGTGCACTTGTTTGAGCATGACCCAACACAGCTCTCTACACTCTTTCCATCTGTAGACAAGTCACAACAAACCAAGTATTCATAAACTTAGGGCATTTGAACATTTTCAAACTTTCATATGTATGTATGCATGTGTGGGTGTTTGGTAAATTGTGTTTGTGGATTAACAGGGGAGCCCGACATGAACCAAAAATTTGATATGAACCCAGACCCGACTAGAAAATCTTATCACACACATGAACATGTTTAGAACTTGTGTTGTTCGTGTCAGAGTCGTTCCAACGTTTTTGGAGGCCCTATGCGAACTGCAAAGTTAGGGCCCTATTGAATTGGTATAAAGGAATTGAGATTTAGATTTGAAACATTGAATAACCATATCGATGATTTTTCCTAATCTTAGCCCTAATTTCGCTCAATCCGCAATCAGTTTCACATTGGTTACTCAAAAGACACCGCAAGTAACGAGGGTTGATGTGTTGTGTGAGTGGACAATGCAGACTCCTAGTGTAAATCCTAAATCTTGGGCCTAGAAACGTTGTTTAAATGGCAAAAAAACAAGTCTAATATATGAAAGGAAATAAAATTGGAGGCCCTTGTTTTTTGGTGGCCCTAGGCCTTAGCCTAGATTGATAAGCCTTACGGGCCGGCCCTGGTTCGTGTCGTCAGAGACCTGTTAAACCCGCTGACACGAGTTTTCGTGGGTTTTGCATATTAATGTGTGTGTACTAGTTACGTCTAAACTATAAAACTTGATTCTTTTTTCCCTTTTATCTTCTATATTTTGGTATCAAATACCTAATAAGTTTAATTTATGACATAAAACATGTTTTCTTTTAAATCAGAAAAACACGCGTGCCAACCTACAAAGTTGGCAGGTCGACCAACGACTTAGGTTAGCCCTATGACACGATTTGCCAACCCTATGAACATGACATGAGTTTTCGTGGATTTTTGAATATTAATGTGTGTGTACTAGTTACGTCTAAACTATAAACTTGATTCTTATTTCCCTTTTATCTTCAATATTTTGGTATAATATACCCAATAAGTTTAATTCATGACATAAAACATGTTTTCTTTGAAATCAGAAAAACAAACGTGCCAACAACTTGCAAAGTTGGCACTTCAACCAACGACTTAGGTTAGTGTCGTTTCAAAAATTTACACAATATATGTATGCATCTGTGTATATGTGCATACCAGGATTGTGGGCTTTGCTGATGTTAGAGCAAAGGGAAGTGGCACAACCAAGCTTGCAGTAGCCAAGGTTCTGGGTATGTGGATCAAGAGCCATGGTTGTGGGAAGAGATGGAAAGATGCATTCTTTGAGGCATTGGGTGGTGCAAGTGCATAGACTTTTGTTGGGTTCAATCATGCAGAAAATGAAGCATTTAGCATAGCAATCCCTAAATGAATTCACATCACCCCTACACCCACTTACCATCACACACATCACCACCACAAGCTTCAAAATCCCCTTCATCTCCATTCCTGTTTTCTTTTCAAACACAAAGGTATGGGTTTTGGTTTTCTTGAACTCACATGTTGTATTTATATATGTATATGGGTATATGTGTGTATCCCTTTATTCTAAAGAATATTTTTATTTGATGTATTTTTTAATAAAATAATTGGAGTAAAAAATAAAAACATTAAAGTCTTATATGTAATAATCATTTCATAATTTATCTAACGGGCCATCTTACTAGTTCAGTACTACTAGAATGTTTAAAATCCAGGATGATTTCATAAATACATTAAAATAATAATAAAAATATATATAACTTATCAAAAATAAAAGAGGGAAGTACTCTATCTATTGATTATATGAAGTCTAAAATAAATAAAACTAGGATTAAGCACCCCCGCGTTGCGGCAGGGGCGAATACCAATGTCACGCTACTGCCAACGACCATCAACAATAAAGTTGCGGCGTGTTAATGTGAAGAAATTAAACCGAAACGTAAAACATATAAAAGAATAACTAAGTCGATCTAGGACTCACGCGTTACGATGAACCTGTCAAACGGAAAAAAATAGACAACGTAAAAATGTTTAACCACAGACGCACGTTGCGCCGTGTTAACTCACAAAATTTAGAACGGAACGTAAAGCGAAAATTTTGCAAAAAATGAAAAGTATAGAGGACCAAAGTTGAAAGTAAAAAAGTTGTGAGGTTAAATTGTAAAAGATGATGTAGAATAGTTTAATGCATACAAATGTTACAAATTATATCTATACTAGGAGCCACATGTCGGAAAATGCCCAAATGAGGAGCTTGAAGTTCAAGCTCCACTACACATGGTCTTATGCTTGCTACAGACTCACACATTATCATGGGGCACCCTACGCAATAATCACTTGTACTTTCTTGTGGTTCAAAGTTGTAAACCCACATTGGGTACAATAATACATCTACAAAGCTTGATGTACAAGCTTTAATGCATCAAAATATCTACAAAGCTAGATGTACAAGATTTAATGCAACAAAATGTTGCAAATTATATAGTATACAATATAATATGCAGCCTAACGTATTTACTGAATCAATAAATAAGACTTTAAAAATAATAAAAATATTTTTAATTTTGTCCAACAGGTTCGCCCGTTCAACCTATCTGGCACATGACAGACCAGTTAAATAAATATGGTTCAAGAGTACTCAACCGACCAAATTGTACCGCTCATGAGAATATTGGCAATGATATTAACCTTGAAATTTTAAATGAAGTTAAGAAAAACGATTTTATGTTTTTTATCAATCATGGTAAGTATAAAATACATTACGTTTGTCGAATAAAAAGATATTATTTTTATCTAAAGAGTAAATTACGTTTTTGGCCCCTGTGGTTATGTCAGTTTTACTATATTAGCCCAAAATAAGAATTTTTAACGTATCTGCCCCCATGGTCAGTATATCTAACCATTTTGGCCCCTAATTCTAACCAAACCCCAACTATGGTTAACTTCTAGGTCACATGTGTTGCACATGATGGGTATTATGGTAATTTTCCCTCCCCCTTTAATTTACTCTATCACTTGTATGTAAAAAAAACCCTAACCTTACTTTTCATTTCAGCTGCACCCCCCACTAGAACTCAGTCCCCCCTCCCTCTTCATTTCTTCAACTCCGATCATCGGAGATCGTGACTCCGGTCGGTGGCTGGTAACCGTCGGTACTCCGGCTACACCAGTACACCCACCACAGGCTGCTGGTTATCCTCCAACACCACCCCTAAATCGCCTCCTTCTCTCGTTACACACCCCCCTCTTCTCCGGTCGGTCGACACCCACACCCCCTTCCTCTCCAGTGAGCCACGCTCCACACGCACCATGTAAACCCCCAAAACCCAGCCAACTCCCTTGTTCCTGTCTCCGGCGACTGGTGACGGCGGCACCGCCGTGGGAGGAGCTGACGACGGTATGACAAGATGACTGATGATGATGATTACAGTTAAAGGTATTCAATGAGGATGATGTTGCTGTTATTGACGGTAATCAACGACGGCAGTGGAGTCCGGCAGCCGTGACATCGGGTAAATTGTTCAACACTCTCTTCTCTCTTTCAAAAGTTTCGCTTGAACCGTTTTCTCTGGCCGATGTGGGTGTTTTCAGGTGAAGACGAGGTTGTTGCTGTTAACGATGATGATTTAAGTGATTATTTATTAATCTGTTTTTTTTATATTCTTGTTCTGGGTTATGCACCTTGGGATATTAGATTTTATTTTGTAAGATTTGTATTTTGTTATGTGGATTTTCATCTTCAGGTTTGTATTTTGTTATGTTTTTTTTTTTTTTTTGACAATTTTGTGTTAGGAATTTAGGGGGTGTTTGGATGTTCTTTATGTGGGGATGATGATGATCTGGGTTAGATTTTGTGTTTGAAGTTTATGTGGGGATGATGATGATGGTTGAAGATGAAGATCTGGGGATGATGATGATGACTGAAGATGAAGATCTGGGGATGATGATGTTTGGTTGAAGATCTGGGATTTTTTTTACAAAGTCATTAAAAGGGGAGGGGAAATTACAATTTTACCCCTCATGTGCAACACATGTGACCTAGAAGTTAACCAGAGTTAGGGTTTGGTTAGAATTAGGGGCCAAAATGGTTAGATATAGGGACCATGGGGGCAGATACGTTAAAAATTCTTATTTTGGGCTAATATAGTAAAACTGACATAACCACAGGGGCCAAAAACGTAATTTACTCTTATCTAAATAACAAAAGGTCACGGGTGAACTAAGCGACGATAAGTTTATCAGATTTTTAGTTTGCTATTAAACATAATCGTTTGTTTCAACTTTCAATTGTCTAAATTTGTTCATATTTTGTCTTATTTTGAGACTTCTTCTTGTTAAGTTTAATTAAAAAGTATAAAATCCTTTGCATTTGATAAATTGGTCACGCTGAAAGGTCACGACATTGTTGCCGGTCCACGCTCACAAAATAACCTGTGCCTGGCGTTGTGCTTGAGGCTTGAGGATTTCCAATGACGTGGGGGCAAATGTGTGGGTGAGGTAGAGGCTCTTGATTGGTGAGTGTAGTTTAGGTTTGTTTTGATTGGTTGATATTTATTTTTTTTATTCTCTTCCACGCCACTTTCCCACCCCGTGCTTTTTTTCTCCATGCTGACGTTGTTGCCACATGTCGCTCCACGCCCTTCCTTCAAGCCCTTCCACACCGTGTAGTCTTAGGTTGTACTAATTTATAAAAAAAAAAAAACTAAAAGCATGCATGACCAAATAGAAAAGGCAAATTGGATTTAAATAATCCCAACTTTCTCAATTTGGCTGACAATAATCTCAACTCAGTTATTTGCCGATAATAATCCGAACTGGTCCGCTTTTAGCCGATAATAGTCCGTCATTAAAAATAGCTTAACGGGGTTAAGTTTTTTTTCGAATTACAAACCGATGCTTTAAGGATTTTGAACAGAACGAGAATACGAGTCGATTTATGTAAAACTTACCTCGAATCTCAATTCAGTTTTTTTTTTTTTTTCAAAAGCAATTGTTGGAAAAAAAATCCCTTAATTAAAGTCACATGTCATGTTTTATTACAATTTATTGAAAGTATAAATGTCAACGTAACTTGTTTATTTATTGAAAGTATAAATGTCAACGAAACTTACTTTTTTTTAATAGCAAAGTGAAACCTTCATTAATACGAAAACAAAACAAAACCAAACATAGTTCCCAGCCAGGAGCTGGATATTTACAGCAAAACAAAAACTTCAAAAAAGGGAAACATACAAGAAAAAGGCAAAGCCAGTCCCTTATTGCAAAATTACATTGAAATCCCACCATTCCTGCCTCGATATTGAGCGAAATTTTGATCTCTGTTTCAGTCCTTGAAGAGTGTTCTCCTTTATGTCTTCCACAACCGTCTGAATCACACCTTGTTTTCCTTTGAAAATCCGATCATTTATTGTCTTCCACAGCGTCCACAACGTTTGTATAACTACCGCGTGTATCACTTTCCTAACATTCGGCTTCTAGGCATCTCGGAAATCTCCAACAGCAGTTTCGATATGCTCCTCCCCGTGTTGACCATCGGTATTTTTAACCATGAAGTAATCTCCTCCCAAACTCTTTTCGCGAAATTGCACCCAATGAGTATGTGGACTGCAGTTTCCTCCGCCGCCCCACAAGTTTTACACGTTACATCAGGAAGGTTCATACCTCTACCCCTTAACGCGGCTGCCGAAGGTATTTTTTTCATCGATCGTTCTCCACATGAAAGCTATACTTTTGCTCGTAGCCCAATTGTTCCAGTTAAAAGTGCTCGGTGTGGCATTCAGATCCAGGTTCTGACCTAAAGACAATTTTATATTTTTTAAGCAGAATTCTTGGTGTTTGAAGCTTTTCCAGAACCACACGTCACCACTTTTGAGATATAGGTTGTTGCTGCAATCGATCTCTTAAGCTGTCCATTTCTTGTTTTTCATCATTATTTGATGGTGCCCTTATCCAAGGCCATTCCAAGCATCTCCCCCCGTTTAGTACCTTGTAACTTTCTTGCACCGTCGCCTTTTTCTTTGCCGATAATTGAAACAAACTCGGATATTGTTCTTTGATCTTTCAATGCCTGATTTCCAACCCAAGTATCGATCCAAAACAAAGTTTTATCTCCCTTTCCCACATTGCTCCGTAAACGTGTTTTGATGTTAATGTTGCTTTTCAAAAACTCCTTTGCTATGTCACCAATACTTTTCCACACACCAGGTAGTGATTTTTTAATCGGAATAGGGTCCAATTTTCTTTGGTTCGTATGTAATGAACTTATTACCTTTGCCCATAAGCACTCCGGCTCCATTTTGATTCTCCACCACCATTTTAACAATAGTGCCAAATTCATGTCTCTAATATTCCCAATGCCAAGGCCACCAAAATCCGTTGTCGCCACCACCTTTTCCCATTTAACCCATCTTATTTTATTATTTATGTTGCATCCACCCCATAAAAATTTCCTTCGAATTCCTTCCAAAGTTTTTATGACACCAATCGGACATTTATAAAGTGAGAGAAAATAGTTTGGTAAACTACCAAGCACAGATTTTATGAGAACTACTCTACCTGCAAAAGATAGGGTCTTCGCCTTCCAGTTTGAAAGTCTCTTGTTGAACATGTCTATAACTTCCTTCCGATTCACGATTCTATTCATGTTTGCACGGACATTTAAACCAAGGTATACAAATGGGAATTTTCCAGCTTTGCAATTAAACTTTGACGCCATGTTTTTTACTTCATCTTCATTCATTCCAACCCCATATAGCTGACTCTTACGTGGATTAACTTTTAATCCTAATATTAGACTGAAAATGCGAAGGATTCTATTTAGGTTCTTTGCATTATTCTCCCCACATTCACCAACGAAGATAGAATCGTCTGCATATAACATATGAGTAAGATATGGGCCCTCCCTAGGTAGTTTAATGCCATAAAAAAATGTTGTTTTGTTTTGCCCGTTCCATCATCACGTGTAATGCCTCCATAGTTGTGATAAAAAGAAAGGGTGATAGTGGGTCACCTTGCCTTAAGCCTATCTTATATTCGAATTCTCCTGTTGGTGAACCGTTTACTAAAATTGACCCCCTGCCTGCAAATAATATGCCCATTATCCAGTTTCTCCATTTTGATGGAAAACCCATATGTGTAAGAATGGAGATTAAGAATTTCCAGTTAAGCGTGTCGTACGCTTTTTCTATATCGGCTTTAAACACAAACAGATTCTTACCTGTTCTTTTCGCCCAACCTACCACTTCATTTATTATTAGAGGCCCATCGATAATGTTCTGGTCTGTCATGAAGGCCGATTGCACATTCGACACCACACTCTTGATGACACCCTTCATTCTATTTGCTAGGACTTTGGAGATGATTTTGTTCACCACACCAACTAGAGATATTGGTCTAAAATCAGAGAGAGTGATTGGGTCCACTACCTTCGGTATAAGCGCGATAAACGATGCACTACATGTATGGTGGATCGAACCATGTACATGAAACTGATTCATAACCTCCATTATTGACCCTTTTAACTCTTCCCAATACGATTTTATCAATTTAAACGTAATTCCATCCGGGCCCGGGGATTTGTTGATTCCGCAATCCCACACCGCATTTCGAACTTCTTCAACTGAAAATGGTTTGATTAAACCTTCTGCCTGAATTACACTTAACTTATTGAACCCACCTGGTCCGATTCTAGGTCTCGAGGCTATCGGTTCCTTAAACTTTGCTTGAAAAAAGTTTACTTGGTAGAACATTTGCCTCTCCTTAGTGTGCAGTTTTGGATTAGATGGAAGGTGTATATATAAGAGTTTGGGGGATTTTGCTTAAGGGATTCTTGGATGTTAATGTTATCCTCCTGGTCTAGGTGTCTCCGGTGTTGTTGAAAAATGTTATTCAAATTAACTAGACTTGTTGTACCTCTAACTTTGCATCACTATCTTGTCCTAGTCTTATCAACCAACATGATATGATCGACAAGGATAAGATTTAAAAGAAATCATAATACATGGTTATCTTGCTAACATCTTTTGAGAAGTTGATGATCCCCGCTCGTCCAACTGTCCAAGTCTAGTTTTTTAATATTTAACTAGATCATATTAAAGTGAAAATACAATGTTTAGAAGTCCTAATAATGAAAATTAATCCTCTCTGTCTAAAGTATAGTGGTTCCTTATTAGACCATGCGTAGTCGTTTGTTGAATAATGCCCTCACCCTTGGGCGTTTTCTGTCATATGGCAGTCCAGTCAACATGGGGGCATTATTAGGTGTTTTTGCAAAAGTGGCGTAATGGGAATAATGCCCAATAACGCCCCATCCAATCATTACACAATTATTTATGTTTTTAAATTAAAAACTTAAAATACTTCATTAAATTAAAAAAAAATTACAATAATAGAAATAAAAATAAAATAAAAAACGGAAATAAAAAAAAGATAAAGTTAAAAAAAAGATGACGATCTAAAGTCTGTATTTTTCCCGGAGTTTTTGGCGGTGCATTTGCGCAACGATCAACGCGTCGCCTTGGAGGTGGTCGATTGGTTTGGACAAAAACTCTATGTCCTTTTCCGTTTGCCACGCCGTTTGCATCTCGTTAAACTTTTTGTTTTCGGCTACTCGTTCTTTCATAGTATCCCAACGTTTGTGGCCTAGGTCTCGAATGTCTTGGAGACGACGGTTCATCTCCTCGAAATCTTCCTTCAACTTGAGATCGGAAGACGACTCCACCGGTTTTTTCTCGGTTCGCTTATCTTTTCTTCTACTGGACTGTCGGGCCAACTCTTCAACTTCCTCGTCAACGTCCACAACAACATTTAGATTGATGTTGCGGGCATCGGAAGTTGGTGTTTCAGGGTCAACGGAGGATGACGTTTTCGACCGTTTAGCTTTACGTCTACTACTCGACGTCATGGTCAGTACGCCAGCCCACTTTGGACTTTTTCTTAGTAGGTCCCAACATTTATAGTACGGGAAAACGCCTTTCATCTTCTCGTACTATTCCATAGCCTTCGTTAAAACCCCGACGTCATCTTCTCCGCTCGGCCGATTATCGTAGTTACGTTGATAAACTTCTTGGAAGGCGTGGCACTTGTTGTTGATGTCGGTCCATTTGCTAGTAATGGAATCCTTGTCACGATGTTCACCATTTCCCCACGTGCTATAAAAAAGTGCACAAATCCTATTCCAAAATTCGGGACCGGTTTGAAAGTTTGCTACAAATAGAAAAAAAAAAGTTGTACGTTAAAAATAAAATAAAATCGACGTGTAGGAAAAAAAAAGTAAAAAAAAATAAAACTTACCAACATCGGGGTCCTCCGAAACATCGACCCACAACCGAACCAACGTGTATTCCTCGTCCTTCGTCCAAATAACGTAAGTATGTTTACGACGAGGTTGGTTCGGTTCCTTCTTTTTATGCGACCTTTTGCCGCGTTTCAATGTCTCTCGCTCCGGTTCGGGTTGCGTCTCTGGCACGATATCCACCTCGGGTTCGGGTTGTTGTTGGGATGGTTGAGAGCCGCCGGGTTGGGCAAAGCCGAAAGTGGGTGGTATGAAAGGAGTAGAGCCACTCAAGTAAGCCGCGTACGATAACATGTTCGGGTCCATGTCTTGAAGGCTAAAGCTTTGTTGCGGTTGGGTGGTGTTCGGGTTCCCGGGTCTTGACGGAACACCAAATGGGGGTCGGAATGGGTTCATGGTTTTATAAAATGTAAAAGAAGTATAGAGAAACTTTGATTGAGAGTGAGTTTTTTATAAAAATGTGGATGTAAAGTGGGGTTTTTATACTATTAAATGGGAATAAAAAAACATTAAATAATGTTACCGTTTGAACGGTAAACTCGATCCCCTAGGCACAATTTTGGCATGTTTCAAACAACGCCAACCACCCTTTTTCGCGAAAAACGCTCAATCACGCCGAGGGGGAGGCTCCAGCTCTGGGGCAAACGCGTGATCATGAAGTACATTCATGGGTTACCTCCTGCCATGCGTGACTCCATTGAAGCAGCTCAGCTAGACAACATCCAGAAGTTTACTATCTTGCGGCAAGTCTGAACAACAACCGTGTCCGTGACAAACAGTTTGGAAACTCTACTCCCTCGAAACCAGCTAACCAGATTACCCAGCAACCCAGTGGCAGCAAGAACAAGAAACGAAAGTCTCAAAACTCTGGCTGCAATGCAATTGTCCCTGCTGCAAATTCAAACCCTGCTTGCAATGCCATTGTGCCTGCTGCTACTCCAAACCCTCCTGCTCCCAAAAACACCAAGAAGTCGTACACTGGGGTTCATCCCAAGTGTGCCACGTGCGAGCATGCTACAAGTGTGGGGACACCACTCATATCCATCCCCAATGTCCCCAGCTGAATCAGGAGCAACTGCAAGCCGCTCGAGGACGAGCGTTCAACATCAACGCGAATCAGGCACGTAACGACAATGACGTCGTTAATGGTACGTTTCTCGTTAATGAACTATACACTTCTATACTATTTGATACTGGTGCCGACAGAAGCTTTGTGTCCGTGGAATTTGAATCTTTGTTAAACTATGCACGCTCTAAACTACCTAAGTCGTTCTCTGTCGAGATTGCCGATGGTAAGTCTATTCTAGTTGATTCTGTTCTTCATGATTGTTCCCTGACACTTAACGATCACGTTTTCACTATTGACCTCATACCCATGCAATTGGGAAGTTTCGATATCATAATAGGCATGGACTGGTTGCGTAAGAACCATGCTGAAATCGCTTGTCACGAGAAGTATGTTCGCTTGCCTCTCCCGTCTGGTGAAACTTTGCACGTCTATGGAGATCGACCTTCTAGAGGACTGAAGTTGGTGTCATGCACTCAAGTGAATAAATTGTCACACCCCGATTTCCACGTGTCAATAGTGGGCCCGGTAGGGGAGTATCGTGACGTAGTTGGTAACATCATGGTCAAACAACACAATATATAAATGCACAGCGGAAGAAAAAGATAAATATATTACATTCCGAATATAAAGTAATATCAAAGTATTACAACGGAAAGTAAAGGATCCACAGGCGGATCAATAAAAGAAAAGAAAACTGTTCAACAGACTTCAGGCATCTAGAACTTGCAAGATTCCTTATTAACGCCCTGAGCTTCCAGCAAATTTCGTTCAGTACCTGTCACTTAACCTTTTTGGAAAATACGTCAGTTTACACTGGTAAATACAATTAACTGACTCAATTTGGAAAAAGAGTTTGAAAAGTGATTCGAGTGCAAACGGCACAAAATATCTTGACACATTGATTAAAATGCATAGAGGCAAAATTAATCTTTTATAACTTAGGACAATTTTATTAATAAAAATCTTGTATCCGATTTACATGGTTGTCCAACATTTAGGGCCGGTGATTATACAATACAAGCCAGACAAGATTAATCGACACACCACAAATATAATCTCACAAGAAGACACCCTTACGAGTGAGTATACGTTATACATATGCAACAGGAGGTGTTTTGTCTACACCTTGTGCTTACGTCGTGGCCATTCACTTTTTAAAATGAGCCAAGGATATCCAGGACACGGTCATTAACCCCCAATGTTATTTGTTATCAATCAATACAGATTAAAACGGGATTATGCAATTTAATCATCTCCGATTAAAAGGTTTCTACACCCGACCAAGCGGTATTTTTATAATACCGTATCCCAAGCCCGTATAAGGGAAAATAAGTTAAAAGTATTTACCTGAGCTAGCAATGCAATTTATACTCAGCCGTATATTCTAATCAGCAAGCACAAGTACTTCTACTGGCTCTCAATCTGGAACGAAGGTTTTATTAACCTATTAGATTCCTAACGGGTCTTATTTAAGTCGTAACTTAGACCGGTTAGTTTTAAGGAAGGTTTACGGTTCAAACGCATGATTAAGCGAAGACCGGAATAGAATGTGATTTAGACCCGACAAGTTTGAAGACTTGTATAATATGGGTAAACTAAACACATTCTGGATTTTGAGATAAAAAGGATAAGGTTTGACCCGTTTCGGCTAATTTATGCAAACTAGTTACATAAACCGAACCGAACACGCCAGAGGCGTAACGGGTAACCATATGGGTCCTAAACAGGTTTCCTAAGTTAATTATGCCTCAAATATGTTGTGACATCAGTAAGATGTCTCTCATTATGCCCGAAACGTTTTTAAACACAAACTAGGCCCCGTAGGGGTAGTTTGGTCATTTAAAAGGTTATAAAAGAGTTTAAGTATTTACCTGAGTTACAGGTCTGATATAATCAGAAAAAATACTTATTTTGATAAGTTATAACACTAGGATAAAGTATATATGTGAAATTCATCAATTATAACCAAACTATGCACCGAATGGGCATTTTGGTAATTTCACATAAGCCGTAAAGCTCAAAACTGAAGTCTGAGTTAAACAACTTTTGATTACTGTTAAAACATTATAAATTACCTAAAATATCAGTAGGTATCAACCCGTGTATGTCTAAAATAGTTCTAGTACATACTATGCGTTAAAAACGCTTAGAAAGGCGATTAGGAGCCGTTTCTGGGTTACGTACATAAAGCTGATATTTTTATTATTCCAGAAGGCTTAAATTAATTTATTTATTATTTAAGATCAGTAGCAAAAGGTTTGGAGTCGTTTAGATATGTAAAACTCATTTTTAGCCCGTAAGGGCAAAACCGACAATTACCGGATTAAGCCTACGACTATAAGTTATGCTCAGCCTAAAATTAAATAAAAATCTTCAAAAATCCCAAAATAATATATTACATCAGTGGGTAATAAGTTTGATATCAAAAAGTATGTTTAAATACGCTATATGCTAATTACGCCATTTTATTAACATAAAGCTTTCAATTTGCGCTAATGAGCATAACTCTCAATCTATACTTCAAACTGATGTTAAACTTTGCATACATGTTTATATATCAGTAATTAAAGTTTCTACACTTTTACATTTCCAAAAATCATGTTTTAAGGTAATAAGGGCATAATGGTCAACATATGAGCAATTAACGGAAACGCGTAAACGAATGGGTCAATCAATGAACCAACCACAGAGGGTTATGCTAACATGTAGCCTGGTCCTAAGGAAGCTCTAAGGCATTTCCAAATCATACTAAAGCGGGTCAGAACTGAAGTCAAAGCAAAAGTCAAAGCTTTGCGACTTTCGGTTCCGAACCGGGTCTAATCAGAAAGTTGTCGAATCAAACAAGCTTAGACCAGTTTATATACTTATTACCAAGTTATATTAATGACGAAACAGGTTGCACGCCTTCTAGATTGCTAATTACGCGTTTTATGCTTCTGTTGACTTTTTCGGATTAACTTTGACCCGACAAACGATCTTGTTAGAGTGTAATTCAGAGGGTGTCCTTTTAAGGGTTTAATGCCCACATAAATACCAACTTATAACTACTCTTGATTCGACTAATCACTGGACCATTTGTGATTAATCTTAAAGTCAACCGTTAATTACGACGGTTTGACTTTTAAGCTAAAACTAGGCTAAAACTTAATCGAGGAAGGTCAAGGGTACTTACAAGGGTCCTATGCACGTGTAGGGATGTCTTGGATCTGCTCCTAAGCTCCAGAAATGCTCCACAAATGCAGATGAAGGTGGATGATCAAATGTTGCAACTAATGGTCTTATTTATAGTGTTTAGATCACCATAACTTGTTGACATCTAAGTCTATCAATGACCACAACTCTTCAACAAGTGTCCCTAAGTGTTTAGGGGGCTCTGGGAAGGGTTTAAGGGCAACACATGGCGTTTAGAAGGCTGAACAGGTGAAAAAAACGAGTTTCTGCATCTGGGGGGCTGAGGCGGCCCGCTTGAGGTGCTAAAGCGGGCCGCATGGGCCTTCTGATCAGCTTTTTCATTTTTTTTTTTTGTTTCCACATCTTGTCCCTTGGCTCTTCGGAAGGTCAACTAGCATTATTACTTGCAATTTGACCCCTTATTATTTACCTACAAGGGCTTTAGAACTTGTACCCACTTTTCTAAGTCCTTGGCCACTCGGTTATTACCCGAAAAGTCATAACTTTCAACGTTAACGCTTTTAACCCCTCGCATACGAATTTGATCATAACTTTCTCATACGATAACGAAACTTTATGAAATTTTAATCGTGCATTCTAGTGAGCATAATTAACCATTACAAGGCTTCGGGTTTGTCAAAAGGTCATTCAGAGGTATAACTTAAACATGTTGACACATTTAACCCCTGTAGTTTGTAATCTCTCACTTTTAGCTTCGTATGATCCATGATTTATCCGTCTAAGGGTATAAACATCATGTAGGGTTATTGTAAAGTATATTTATCCATTGTTGACATTTTGAACCCTTATTTTCACATACTTTCTATGTTTGTCAACTTTAGTCCCTCTAAAGTACACTTTCTCACGTTCAAGCTTATGACACGTGTCAATACCTTATAGGACGTGAATTTTCGAGGTGTTACATAAATGCTTACGTAAACAGTACTTTGCCTTCTTGGCCCACATAATGGATCAAAAGGGCAAGGGAAATAGTGTAAGTGATGTTCCAATAGTGTATGATTTCCCTGATGTCTTTCCTGAGGATCTTCTTGGTCTTCTCCTCCCCGATCTGTTGATTTTCGTATTCATCTCATGCCTAGCTCGACTCCTGTCGCCAAGGCTCCTTACCGACTTGCACCCTCTGAGATGCAAGAATTATCTAGTCAACTGTAAGAATTACTCGATAAAGGTTTTATACGTCCAAGTACCTCACCGTGGGGTGCTCCTGTGCTATTCGTCAAGAAGAAAGATGGTTCATTTCGCATGTGCATCGACTACCGTGAACTTAACAAACTAACCATTAAGAACCATTATCCTCTCCCTCGTATCGATGATCTATTCGACCAACTACAAGGCGCAAGCTGTTTCTCTAAAATCGACCTTCGATCTGGTTATCATCAGCTCCGTGTTCTCGAAGAAGACATTCCCAAAACTGCATTTCGCACCCGTTATGGACACTACGAGTTCGTGGTCATGCCTTTTGGCTTAACTAACGCACCCGCTGTGTTCATGGACCTTATGAATCATGTTTGTAAACCTTACTTGGATCGTTTTGTGATAGTCTTTATTGATGATATTCTTATTTATTCGAAGAACCAAGCTGATCATGCACGACAATTACGCCTCATGTTAGAACTTTTACGTGGTGAATGCTTATACGTAAAGTTTTCTAAGTGCGAATTTTGGATTAATGAAGTACAATTTCTCGGGCACGTTGTTAGCAAGCAAGGAATTCATGTCGACCTTTCTAAAATTGAAGCAGTAAAGAATTCGAGTACGCCTAAATCTGCATTTGAGATTCGTTCCTTTTTAGGATTGGCGGGTTATTATCGTCGATTCATCTCGGACTTTTCAAAGATCGCCGTTCCTCTCACCTCGTTGACTCAGAGAGAGAAACCTTTTGCTTAGGGTCCTGAGCAAGAGGAACCCTTTCAAACTCTTAAGAACTTGCTCTGTAACGCTCCTGTACTTGCTCTCCCTAACGGGAATGATGATTTTGTGGTATATTGCGATGCCTCAAACCGTGGCCTCGGCTGTGTGCTCATGCAATAGGACAAGGTCATCGCTTATGCCTCCTGACAACTCAAAATACATGAGAAAAACTATACCACCCATGATTTATAGCTTGGCGCAGTTTTTTTTGCGTTAAAGATTTGGCGACATTACCTATATGTAGGGGTGTTCAAAACCGGATATCCAAACTTCGGATATCCGAAATTTTCGGATACCAGATTTCATTATCCGAATCCATATCCGAAATTTGGGATACGGATTCGGATAGTGAATCGGATATCCGAAAATCCAACTTTTTATTTAATTTTTATTTTTTCATATTCGGAAACAGATATTTTGGATAGTATCGGATATCCGAATATAAGTTTTTTGGATATTCGGATATCCGAAAAAAATGAAAATTAAATTTTCGGATATTTCGGATATCCGAAATATCCGAAAATTTTGAAAATCACTATCCGAATCCGAAAAATTCGGATATCCGATTTTTCGGATTCGGATATCAGATATTTCATATCGGATTTTCGGATACGGATAGTTTTGAACACCCCTACCTATATGGTACCAAGTGTGTGGTTTTCACTGACCATAAGAGCCTGCAGCACATCTTTAACCAAAAGGAACTAAATATGCGTCAGCGACGATGGGTAGAGTTGCTTAACGACTATGACTACGAGATTCGCTACCATCCTGGCAAAGAAAATGCTGTGGATGATGCTCTTACTTGTAAGACTCATGTTAGTAGCATCCATTGTTTCCAGATCACTAGTGATCTTCATGCTTGTATCCGTGAAGCACAATACTCGTCAGCCAATGAAGGTAGTCTAATCGTTGAAATACGAGGCGCTACAATCGATCAGCTTGTGACAAAGTCTGATGGACTTCAATACTATCTCAATCACATCTGGGTACCAGATCGCGACAACCTCCGTGAGCAAATTATGAATGAAGCCCACAAATCCCGATACTCTATTCATCCCGGTGCTGATAAGATGTACCATGACTTGCGTGCATCCTATTGGTGGTCTGGTAAGAAGAAGGAAATCGCCGCCTATGTCTCAAAGTGTCTTACTTGCTCAAAGGTCAAAGCTGAACATCAACGTCCCTCAGGTCTTCTTGAACAACCCAAAATCCATGTTTGGAAATGGGATAGCGTTGCTATGGACTTTATAACTAAACTCCCTCGTACCACTATCGGTCATGATAGTATATGGGTAATCATCGACCGTTTGACCAAATCAGCCCACTTTCTTCCTATTCGTGAAGATTTCAAAGTGGAGAAACTTGCTCGAATCTACACGGATGAAATCATATGTCGACATGGTATACCCATTAACATTATCTCTGACCACGATGGACGTTTCATTTCACGTCTTTGGCAAACTTTTAAGTCCGCTATGGGTTATCACTTGAATCTTAGTACAGCCTTTCATCCTCAAATGGATGGACAGACTGAACACACAATTCAAACCCTAGAGGATATGCCCCGTTCTTGTGTCATCGACTTTGGTGGTAATTGGGATGTACATTTACCATTGATCGAGTTCTCGTACAACAACAGCTACCATTCAAGTATTCAGATGGCTCCTTTCGAAGCTTTATACGGTCGTAAGTGCCGATCTCTTCTCAGTTGGCATGAGATTGGTGACAAGCAACTTACTGGCCCTGAGATCATTCAAGAGACGACGGATAAGATTCTTCAAATCCGCGATAACTTGATCAAGGCTAGGAGCAGACAAAAGAGCTATGCTGACAAAAGGTGTAAGCCTTTGGAGTTCAATGTTGGAGACCACGTTCTACTCAAAGTATCCCCCCTGGAAAGGAGTGATACGTTTTGGTAAAAAGGGAAAGCTTGCCCCTTGCTATGTGGGTCCCTTCGGTGGCTTACCGACTCGATTTGCCTCAAGAGCTTAGCAACGTACATCCGACGTTCCATGTCTCTAACCTCAGGAAGTGCTTAGCTGATGAGGAACTTCAGGTTCCCATCGAAGACTTGCAAATAAATGAAACTCTTCATTTTGTGGAAAAACCGGTCGAAATCATGGACCGAGGTACCAAGCGGCTAAGGCGCAACAAAATTTCCATAGTTAAGTTTCGATGGGAAGGAAAGCGTGGCGCCGAATTCACTTGGGAACTCGAGAGTGAAATTAAAACCAAGTATCCACAGCTCTTCGCTCAGTCTTCCTCTCATATTTCGGGGACAAAATCTCCTAAAGCAGGGGAGACTGTAACGCCCTACATTTTGATGCTAACCTATCGATAGCAAGTCTTCCCATCCTTCCTAGCTAGTGATGCTTTACACTCGAGACGATCGATCATAGTGAGAAATGATGTTATTTGAATCTATAATTCGTTAAACTATGTGAGACTTTTACTATGTGATGCTTTTGAGATACTTTATATATGAA
This sequence comes from Helianthus tuberosus, assembly GCA_030545235.1. Lineage (NCBI taxonomy): Eukaryota > Viridiplantae > Streptophyta > Magnoliopsida > Asterales > Asteraceae > Helianthus > Helianthus tuberosus. The sequence continues at coordinate 40,087,415 of CM060407.1, forward strand.
CGATGTGAATCTTGACTCTGGTAATGCTTTATATGTATGGACGTTGTGAATCTTAACTCTTGTGATGACTCTAGAAACTTGGCACTTGATACTCTTTGATACTTACTGAACGAGAAACTAGCTTAAATGCAAAATTGAAACACGGAAACTTCTTGTGATACCTATGCTACATACAATGGTTACTCACAATAATACGTAACGCACCACCTAACCTAGCTCGTGAAATGAACCAAAGTTGGAAAACTAGCAAATGGGAATCGGCTGTCCGAATGGACATCCGATCGGATGACCATCCGCTCAGATGACCATCCGACCGGATGGCCATTCGACCGGAAAGCCATCCGACCCCTTACACCTCTCCACCGACTAGCCATGTCACTATCACTTATAAATAGGGCACTTAACCCTTCATTCTCACCTTTGACTCTGCCATTCGACACTCAAGATTCAAGGCCATTCCGTAAGTATTTCTCCTCAAATCTTGTACAACATTCATCTTTAATCACTTCTACACCATTTTCTTCATCAAAATCACACGAACCTTCAACATTTTCTCAAAAACCAACTGATTTGGACCTCTTGAAGGTGGTTTCCACTCAATAGCTTATGCAAACTGCGGTGGAGCACCATTTAACCAAGATTGGCTCCAGATCTAGCAGATTTTCACAACTTTTATACAAAATCTAAAGGATTATCACACTTTTACACCAGATCTGATGGAATTTATGTTGTTTCCGGCTCGGATCTGATAAACTTCACGTTTAATAACTGATTTCCGAACTCTTGTTCAAAGTTTATACAAAACCTTGGTGATATCGAATTCAATCAGGCCCTCAAATCGTTCCTTAGTCGAGAGTCGGTTTGGGAAACTGATTTCCACCGGAAAACGGACCGATTAACGGGTCAAACATGAAGTGTCACTGAAAACACCTCGTCTTTCCGATGGGTGATACCCATCCGGTCGCACAAGCTGGTCCAGTACATTTCTGTTGCTTGACACGTCATCACGCCGTCTCCGTTAACTCAAAACTTAGAAGATTTCACAAAACTTCACCCACTGACCATCCGTCCAGATGATCTGATTTGTATCACTTTTTTTGTTTGTTTTATAGGACACTATGATCAGAAACTTAAAAAAGTTCACAAGCACCTACGCACTGTTCGAATGGCCATCCGTTCGCATGGTCATCCGCTCGGATGACCATCCGATCAGATGGAGCCCATCCATTCGAATGGTCATCCGCTCAGATAAGTATGTTCGACACTTTAACTTGTTTTCGCACCATTCGACACTCTGTTCCCGACCGGGTCAGCACTTAGAGGACTTATGCTCTATTCCCCGCACGCAGGCTGTCACACCCCAACCGATGGCGGAAACATCGGGGCTCGGCAATGAGCGAAACAAATTGTCCAGGAGAAATCCATAACAACTAAATTACTAGATATCTAATATTATGTCCCATACCATAACATAACATACCAAAGTAAACAGTTATTACAGACATAAATATCTGAAAGACAAATAAGGGCTGTTCCGACAACTCAGATTTTATAATGTTCGTTTCTAGACTCTCCTAAGCTCAATTCCATGAAAGCAAGCAAAGCATCCTAAGCATTCAAACACCTGTCACATACGTTAAAATAGAGGTCAATACACATAGTGTAAAGGTGAGCATACTAGTTTAATAGCATAATAGTAGCGAAAGCGAGTTTACGCATAACCAGCATGTAACATATATAATGTAAAGCAAGTAGGTTATCGACAATGAAATATGCACAGACGTGACTGCGAGTGTAGAATGCGCAACACATATCACCACTATGACATGTGAGAAAAGCCCTTAACAACCCCTGTCCACGCAAGTGCTGAGTCCAAACTATAGTACTATCGTTGCTAAGGTGTCAGGCAACAATCACTGTGTAAACATAACATACAAGCATTCATCGAGTAACACGTAGAACATGCAATAACGGTTAGCGTATAAAAGTGTTTGCGTTGTGTGATCGATGTGATTTGATATAAGTAACGTATGTAACACCCAAAAGTGCTTAAAGCAAAAAGGGATCGAGTATACTCACAAATAGCGTTTAATAAATAAACACTCTCTTGGATTGAAGGGAGCGGCTGAGAGATTAGCCTGAACAGTTAACAATAGCATAAGCGAATGAACGGCGCGTTAACCGGTGAAGAGTGGACCAAGTGACGAATGGTCATCTGGTCGGATGGCCATTCGGTCAGATTGACATTCGTTTGGGATGGATGTGTTTGCGTATGATGGCTTTGAAGTTTTCGTTGTAGCATTTTCAAAACAGAGAAGTATCTCTACCTTTCAGGTCGTTCGATCGGAGAGCGATCCGTTCAGTGAGACACTTCAGAGAACAAGTTCACAGCAGGATTTCCATTCGATCGGATGGTCTTCCGATTGGATGGCAATCCGTTAGAAACTAATGATCTTTGAAAATTTGATAAAAAGTGTAAGTGTTGATGACCATGTGCAATCCGATCGGATTGTCGTTCGATCGGATGGCAATCCGATCGGATGGAAATCCGATCGGACGGCAATCCGTCCAACAATCTGATCATTTTGAAGACTCGAATATCTCGTTAAGTTGAAAAGTTTGTGGTTTGATCAAGACGGTATGACAACGTGTCTAAACAACAGGAACCCTATTAAGTCCAGGTTATCCGATCGGCGGGAATCACCCCATCTGACCAGTTAACTGTTCTTAACAGTAGTTCATGTTCAAACCGAAATCGGTTGTCTCTTTGATAGGAATCAGATCTCAGACGAAACTTTACTAGAAAATGAGTGGTAGGCCTAAATGCGCTCTGATTCTATCGGTTTTGAGTGCATTGAGTGTAAAAGAGTTGAAAGAAAGTTGTGAAACCATCTTTCAATTCCTTTAATCAAGAAAATGTTCAGATCCATGCGAAAATAGTGTTTAATCATGTAGATCTGAGTTGTTCTTGGTGGAATGAGGCCAAACCTTGAAGTTCACAAAACCCCCATGATGACATCATCCTAGAACACCTCAAATCCGTTGATTTCACGGTTAAAAGTGAAGATTCAAAGGTGAAAATGATGAAGAAGTGCGTGTAGATGATAGATGTACAAGATTTGAGTTGAAAACTTACAAGAATCGCGAGAAAATCGAAGGAAAAGAGGGTTGGAAGCGCTGGTCGAACGAGAGAGCTGTCACATCACTGTTGGTGATGTGACAGGGGGTATTTATAGGTTGCCAAAAGAGGAAAGATGCACACAAGTTTCGGATCGGATGGCGAACCGATCGAATGGTCATTCGATCGAAGTGATCCGACGAGTTGGTTTTCGTGTTTTCATTTTGTGCGTTGAGCGTTGCGATGCGTTTCGAGTAAGCGATGCGATAATATTACCCATTAGTTACACAAATAACCTAACTACTAAATACCATAAATATAAACCTTGAATCTCGAGCTTGCGATGAGATTGCGTTGCGATAGAGTTGCGATTGCGTTTGCGATTAATCACCTCAACATAAACATAACATGCATAAGTAACACATAATAGCACACACACGTAAAACAATATCCATAACCTATAATTCGATTTGCGATAAGTCGATTAACGATTAAACTGTGATTAAACAGCGATTAAGTAGCGATTTATTAATATGTACTCCACATAATACAACTAAAGCAAATTAAAAATAGAGTATCGATTACAAGTCAAAAAGTACATTCTTCAGTTAAGCAAGGAGTGACAGTTCGCAATTAGCAATCTTTTCTTCCTTTGACTTTGACTTGTACTTTGACTTCAAAAAGTTGGGTTGTTACACAGGCTGATCCAACGCTCCCTTCGATCCAATTAGGCATTGTTTGGTTCTAAGCACCTACTGTGAGTATACTCGATCCCTTTTTGTTTTAAACACCTTTGGGATGCAACATGTATTCTATATCAAAACACTTGACACTTGAAACTTATTTGAAACATACTCTATCCCTATTAAACATGAAAACATGATACTTGTGAAACTTGAGACTTTTATGCTATGTGAACGTTTGATTCTTATGTGTAGCTCGCCTTAACAATTGTAGCGCTACCTTGAGACTTGGGAGTTTTGTTAAGTTTTGATTCTTGATTCTTTTACCTCCTTCGATGCGTCGAAGTAGGAAAGGCATGTTAACGCGTTGGAGACTTGGGTTATCATATGAACCGCGTAAACTAGCATGTGAAACTTGTGATATGTTATTCATGTTGGATATAAGTTTTATACATTAAATATTATGCTATGTATTCAAAACTTGTATACTCGCCAACGTTTTGTTGATAGTATTTTAATACATGTTGCAGGTTGATAAGTTTGGATGCTGAAGAAATCAAGCTAGGGTGACTCTAGATACACACCTTAAATAAACAATGCTTTGATAAATGTTTGAATTGTTTAAGTTGTTTGATACAATGTTGATCGTATTGGTTGTAAGACAATTTAGCAATTAATGATGAAACTTGATTCATCTATATTGACACGAGTAGTGTTATGGAATCTCTTGAGCAATCTGAATCACTTAGTGCCGCGCCCCGATGTTTCCGCCCTCGATTGGGGTGTGACAAAAGCCACCTTCATCAATTATCTAATCAGCATTTATAAGTCTTCAAAATGATGCCAGCAACTAACAAACACAAGTTGAAAGCTTCAATATGAAGTCAAACCCCAACAAAGCACCACTTTAAATACCCACGCATAAAACAAAAAAGCAAAGCCAAGGCTACAAACACGTATGCATAAGAAAATAATAAAGCATGAGGCACAAGGCAACATAGCCTAGCTATGATGCAAATTGATAATATATAAATATTTTGAAAAGCAAGAATGTTTAGAATCGAGGTGGCTAGCAAACATACAAAATAGTTTAAGACAAACCATTTCTACGAAGTCATAATATATAAATGACATTGCATGCACAAACAACCATAACCCTCAACAAAACATCGAAACAATGGAGCTCAGAGGCTTAGGATGACAGCTACACAGAATACCAAGCCAAATTCTAAGCACCATCACAACTATGGGTCTCTGACGACCGATAAGTCATTTCATTGAGCCAAACAGTCAGCAATTCAGCAATGTTGCTAGAAACAAAACTTTTTTAATCAATTAAGCAACTCAAGTTGTACATCATCCAACAACAACAAAATATGACGAGATCATAGTATGCAAATAACATTGCATACCCAAACAACCATAACCAACATAAAATGTAACAACCCGACCTTTTGGATCGTTACCTGTCGCTGTTATTTCTCTCGTAAACGCTTGTACTCTTGGGATTTGATTAACGCTATGGGTTAAACTACATATTTAACTGGTGTGTGCAAAGAGTGATATGTTTTTATTGATATTTTAAGCCCATTTTACACATTACTCAAGTTTTAAATTTATAAAACACGATATTCTACTAACACTAAACACACACTTGGGCAAGTGCACCCATCGTGAGCGCAGTATAGATTTGGTAAGATACCGAGGTCGTCCAAGGACACAAGAGCTTTTAGTACCGGTTTATCCTCAACGTCTAATCAATCTAAATTTTTTGAGAAAAGATTTAAAACGTGAAAATAAAAAAAAACTAAAAATGCAGAAATAAAATAAAATAAAAACAGATAGACAATATGAATCACTTGGATCCGACTCGCCTTTAATTTATCCTTTGATGATTTTTGCACTTTCGGACTTTTTAAGAGATTATCTTAGTTATAGTAGTAGGCCCCTCTTTTGAAGGTGACGTTACCCTCAACCCAGTGGTTTGAGTCAGCAAGGATACAATCTCAAAGGGTCGGAATATTGAAAGATAATTAATTAAGTTATTAATGCAAAAAGTGGTAGGCCCCTCTTTTGAAGGTGACGTTACCCTCGGCTAAGTGGTTTGAGTCAGCAGGGATACAATCCCAAGTAGCCAGTTTAATGTATTAATAGTAGTTTACATATGAGGGGATCAAACTATTCGCACCCCTGCCATCCAATACCAGTAGTTATTGAAGGATGTCCTAGTAAGCTTGAACCAGGTCCTGGCAGGATCTATACACTGAACAAGGCAAGAACCTTAATAAACCATTCCCTTAACCCCCGACCAGTTAGCCAACATGCCTCTATATAGATCGTAAAGACATGAAATCTTTTACTTTATATAGACAGTAAAGTAACGCCAAGACACCACGGACAAATGATAAAGAAAATTCACTTTCAACATAAGAAACTAGTTATTAAAGTCATTAATACAAAACCAAATAAAAAGTGCCGAAAGATTAAAAATCAAAAGTAATACATAAAAGACTTGTCTTCACCAAGTGATGTAAGGGGCTTAACCAAACATGGCCTTTGATTGGCAAGAACCCTTACGATCAATCTTGGATCCCGAGACTACTACACACTCTAAAGATGGATGATGGATGATGGTGGTGGATGTGGGTGTTGTAGTGGTGGTGGAGTGGTGGCAAAGTGGGAGAGTAGTGTAACACCTCGAAAATTCACGTCCTTTAATGTATTGACACGTGTCATATGTTTGAACGTGTGAAAGAATGTTATAGAAGGATTAAAGTTGACAATCATGGAAAGTATGTGAATATACGAGTTCTAAATGTCAACAGTGAATAAATATATTGTACATTAACCCTACATGATGATTATACCTTCAAACGAATAAATCATGGATCATACGAGGCTAAATATGAAAGAAAGTGAGAGATTACAAACCACAGGGGTTAAATGTGTCAACATGTTTAAAGTATACCTCTGAGTGACCTTTTAGCAAACCCGAAGCTTTGTAACGATTAATTATGCTCATTAGAATGCACGATAAAAATTTCATAAAGTTTCGTTAACGTATGAGAAAGTTATGATCAAATTCGTATACGAGGGGTTAAAGCGTCAACGTTGAAAGTTATGACTTTTCGGGTGAACATGAAGTGACCAAGAACTTAACAAAGTGGGTATAAGACTTGAAGCCCTTATAAGTCAAGTTGAGGGGCTCAAAATGCAAGAAACAAAGTTTGGTTGACCTTTCGAAGAGCCAAGAGCCAAGGACGCAAACTGAAAAAGTTTTAAAACCTGAAGTTAGGCTCCAGGCGGGCCGCGTAAGGTCTTGGCAATCCTTACGCGGGCCGCGTCAGGCCCCCAGATGCAGAAAATCGTTTATTTTGGCTGTTCAGCCTTGGGACCGACTTAAGATGATATTTTCTCATCCATGGGCGACCCCTAAACATTCCTAGGCACTTAGGGACACTTGTGGGTGATCCATGATCAGTTGTAGCCTTAGTTGTCAACAATCTAATGAGATTAAAACACTATATAAAGGCCTCATGTTGCAACCATTGATCACACCTCACTTTTGCATTTCTGGAGCTTCCTGGAGCTTAAGAGCATACCCAAGTCCTTCCTAATAGTGCATTAGGCTTTGGTAAGTATGCTTAACCTTTCTTAGTTGAGTTTTTGCTTAGTTTTAGCTTAAAAGTCAAACCGTCGTAATTAACGGTTGACTTCACGATTAATCACTAATGGTCCAGTGATTAGTCGAATTGAAAGTGGTTATAAGTTGGTAATTATGTGGGCATTAAACCCTTAAAAGGGCTCCCTCTGATTCCCACTCTAACTAGATCAAATGTCGGGTCAAAGTTGATTAGAAAAAAGTCAACAGAACCTTAATTTGCGAATTAATACATAATTAGCAATGTAGAACCCATACAACCTGTTTGATCATTAATATAACTTGGTAATTAGTGTAAGAACATGTCTAAACATGTTCAACCCGACAATTTTCTGTTTAGACCCGGTTCGGAACCGAAAGTCGCAAAGCTTTGACTTTTGCTTTGACTTCAGTTCTGACCCGTTTAGGCATGTTTTAGAAATTCCTTAGAGCTCTAATTGGACCAGGTTACATGCTAGTATAACCCTCTGGGATTATACACCTTGGGTCATTAGTTAACCAATTAATATGCATGATTCCGTTAATTGCTCATATGTTGACCATTATGCCCTTTTCACCTTAAAACGTGATTTTTGAAAATGTAAAAGAGTAGAAACCTTAGTTACTGATATATAAACTTGCACCCAAAATTTGACATCAGTTCGATGTGTAGATTGAAAGTTATGCTCATTAGCGTAATTAAAAGCTTCTTTAGCGATTAAGCGGCATAATTAGCGTATAGCCTATTTAAGCCTACTTTTTGATATCAAACTTATTACCCACTGATATAATATATTATTTTGGGATTTTTGAAGATTTTTAATTAATTTTAGGCTGAGCATAACTTATAGTCATAGGCTTAATCCGGTAATTGTCGGTTTTGCCCTTACGAGCTATAAAATGAGTTTTACATATCTAATGGACTCCAAACCTTTTGCTACTGATTTTAAATGATAAATAAATTATTTTAAGCCTTCTGGAATAATAAAAATATCAGCTTTATGTATAGAACCCGGAAATGGCTTCTAATCGCCTTTTTAAGCGTTTTTAACGCATAGTATGTATTAGAACTATTCTAAACATACAAGGGTTGATGCCTACTGATATTTTGGGTAAACTATAATATTTTAACTGTAAGCAAAAGTTGTTAAACTCAGACTTCAGTTTTGAGCTTTTCGGCTTATGTGAAATTACCAAAATGCCCCTACGGTGCATAGTTTGGTTATAATTGATAAATTTCACATATATACTTTACCCTACTGTTATAACTTAGTAAAATAAGTATTTTTGCTGATTATAGCAGACCTGTAACTCAGGTTAATACTTAAACTCTTTTATAACCTTGTAAATGACCAAACTACCCCTACGGGGCATAGTTTGTGTTCAAACTCGTTTCGGGCATAATAGAAGACATCTTACTGATGTCACAACATATTTGAAGCATATTAACTTAGGAAACCTGTATATGGCTCTTACGGATACCCGTTACGCTTATTACGCGTTCGGTTCGGCTTATGTAACTAGTTTACATAAATTAGCCGAAACGGGTCAAACCTTATCGGTTTTTTCTCAAAATCCAGAATGTGTTTAGATTACCCATATAAGACAAGTCTCCGAACATGTCGGGTCTAAATCACATTCTATCCGGTCTTCGCTTAATCGTGCGTATGAACCGTATCTTTGAAACTAACCGGTCTAAGCTTAAGCTTAATTAAAGACCCGTTAGGATTCTAATAGGTTATTATAAACCTTCGTTCCAGAATAGGAGGAACAGTAAAAGCTACTTGCATTTGCTTATTGTGATTATTACTTTGCTCAGGTAAATACTTTTAACTTATTTTCCCTATACGGGCTTGGGTTACGGTATATAAAATACCGCTTGGTCGGGCATCAAATCTTCCATCGTTTGGTGGTTAATTGAATAATTTGATCGGCCCGTTTAAACAGTTTTGTTTACTTAAAAGCCTTTGGGGGGTTAATGACCATGTCCCGGATATCCTTGGCATCATTTTACGAAATGGCCACGACTTAAGCGCGGGGTGTAGGCGTACACCCGTCAGTGCACAAAAGAATAATGTGGTGTGTCTATTAATCTTTAACCCGGACACGATCCGGGCTACTGAACGCATAAGGAACATGTAATTCGTTCACAAGATTATATATTTAAATAATTATCCAAAGTATAAAAGATTAATTTTGCCTCTGTGCATTTTAATCAAATTATAAAAGATATTTTGTGTCGTTTGCACTCGAAACAATTTTATTAAACTTTTTAAAATGAGTCAGTTGATTGTATAACTGACGTATTTTCCCAAAAAAGATTAAATGCAGGTACTAAGCGTAATTGGCTGGGATTTCTCCTTAGCATCAATAGAAGTCTCGCAAGCTTAAGATGCCTAAAGTCTGTTGAACTACTATTTATTTTCGATCCGTCTGTGGATAAACAATCGACTGTTGTGATACACGATATTACAATATTATATTCGGTTGAATTATATCTTTCATTTGCTTCCACTGTGCATATTAAATATTGTGTTGTTTGACTATTATGTTGCCAACCACGTCACGATACTCCCCACCGGGCCCACCGGTGACACGTGGAAACCGGGGTGTGACAAGTAGTGGTTTGCCAAGGGATGCCTTTGAAGTGAGCCAAGCACCCCTATTTATAGCCTTCACATAGCCCTGGTCACGGCCCCATGTCCAGTGGGCACGCCCCCGTGGCCAGCCATTTCTCTTCCTTCATTAAATGCATGTGTCAGCAGAGGGTTCCCCACGGCCCGTGTTCAGCGGGCACGGCCTCGTGGGCAGAAGCGTGTCTGTACTATTAAGATTTTGCAAGATTCTGCGTATCTTAGCGTTGACCCGCCCCGTGCTGAGCTGGGCACGCCCCCGTGGTGGGCGTAGAAGCTTCCACAGCTTTGTCTTTTCTGCAGGCACCTGACCACGTCCCCGTGTCCAGTGGGCACGGCCCCGTGGTCAGTCTTCTTTCTTTATTTTTGCCTTGGGGATGCTGCCGATAGGTCGGGCATGTCACGTTTATTCTTTTTCTTTGTATTTATGTTGTTTTAGGTTGTATATTTGTTCCTTTTGCTCGTTTAAGCTCATTTGGTCCTGTAAATTGAAAAGGAAGACAAAAACACACTTTTTCCAACATTAGTACAAAAAATGGTTAGTTTTATGCCTCATTTGATGTAATTTATATGTTACATTTTGCACACATCATTAACGCATTTTAAACTCATATTACAACACTCTCAATAACGATTGTCACATTTAAATGCTTACTATAACGCTTACTACTTAAAACGCATTTTTTCGCATTTCACATCGCTTATTTAGACTAAACGCTATCGCAATGCATACTCAACGCAGACTTAATTATATTATGTGTGTTATTTGTTTGATTACTTGTTTGAATGTTATGTGGTTATCAACGCAACGCTTATACGCTTAAACGCTCACTCGTAACTCGATTAAACGCAATGCAACACTTAGCAAACGAACCAAAGTTGGAAAATTAACTCGCGCAAACTCGGCCGTTCGGATGGCCTTCCGTCCGAATGGACATCCACCTGGATGACCATCCGTCTGGATGACCATCCGAACACTGCCACTCACTCACCGCCTTAAATCTCGCCTTTCCCCTATAAATACTAGTCGTACGCCCTCATTCTAACATTTTGACACTCTCATCCGCTCTCAAGTTCTCTGTCGCGATTCAAGGCCATTTTGTAAGCATTTTCTCCTGAATCTTCGTTAATCTTTATCTCTAATCACTTCTACTCCATCTTCTTCATCAAAATCACACACACACACTAACTTTTCTCAAAATCATCTGATTTGGACCTCTTTAAGGTGGATTTCACTCGTTTTGCTTAGGCAAACTGTTGTGGAGCACCATTCAATCGAGATTGGTTCAAGATCTAAAGGATTTCACACTTTTCAACTGAGTTATGAAGGATTTCAACACTTTTACAACTTATTTTGAACTTTTCTTCAACTTTTACACAATATTAATGGGATGTGGACTCAACCAGACTCTCGACTCATTCCTTAGTCAAGAGCCGGCTTGGAAACGGATTTCCACTGGAGAGATGGACCGATTAACAGGTCAAACATGAATCTCCATCAAGGACAGTGCGTTTGTCCGAATGGGCTGGGCCCATCCGGCCGAATGAACTGGTTTTTATATTTTCCGTTGTTTGACACGTCGTCACGTCGTCTTCGTTAACTTCAAACTCTTACTTAGAAAATTTTACAAAACTCCAACCGCATATCATCCGCCCGAACGGCCATCCATCCGGATGACCTGACCCTTATAATCTCCGTTGTTTAAACACTTTTAACTGAACTACAAATTTTAACGATTCACAAACAAGCACAGCCTATTCGAATGGCCATCTGTCCGAATGGCCATCCGCCCGGATGACCATCCATCCGGATGACCATCCGCCCGGCTGGAACCCGTCCGTTCGGATAGACTGTTGAACACTTATCTCGCCCGACATTCTGTTTACAACCGTTCAGCCCTGAGGAAGACTTATGCTTCTGTTTCCGTGCACAGGCTAACCCGACACGCTCCCTTCAATCCAATCCAGACTGTGTTTACTCGTTAAACACACACTGTGAGTATACTCGAACCCATTTTCGTTAACGCACTTTTGGGTGTTACATGTGTTCTATATCAAAACACAACACACAACGCAAACATTTTATAAATGCTAACTGCTCCCGCATGCTATACGTGATTTGTTGAATGCTTGTTACTATGCTTATACAGTGTTACACTAGACCGCCTCTAGCAACGATAGTACTATAGTTTGGACTCAACACCTGTGTGACAGGGGTTGCTAGGGATCACATTACTTTACTTCACGTGTTCGCTTCAGTGAACATGTGTCGCGCATACTCTACAACGCAGTCTCGTGGTTAGGTTGTAATCATTGTTGATAGTTACATGCTTCGCCCGTTACGTGTTACATGCTGGTTATGCGTAAACGCTTTTCATACAGTTATTATGCAAACTTGTGTACTCACCTTTACTTTATGTATTGACTTTTATTTTAACGTATGTGATAGGTTGATTGGACATATTGCTGCAATCAAGTAGGAAGTCTAGAAACCCACTAAATGAAATCTGAGTCGTTGGAATGGAACTTGTTTTTTAGACTGAATATTTGTAATGACTGTTATGCTTTATTTGTTTAATAGTATGTATTGAACCTTAAAAATATCATCACTAATAGTTGTTATGGATTCTCATGAACAATCTGTTTCGCTCAGTGCCACTCCCCGATGATTCCGCCTTCGGTTGGGGTTTGACATAAAAAAGCTATAAAACAAATCTCATAAGTTATAATCGGTTGCTATCAAAATTACCAAGCAAAGTCCAAAGCAAAATCATAGCTATTGGTCTCCAATGAGCCTTAAGTCATCATTCTCGAACCAATAAACAACCATAACAAAACCTACCAAAAGACATAAAACCATAAAGATCTTGGATGAACATTACAACAAAGACTTAAACAAGCGAAAACGTTAAACCAAACAAACTCGGTAACAAAAATTATGAAAAGGTCTTGTTCAAACATCCAAAACCAAATGTAAACCAAAATCCCAACTAACCAACTACATTCGATGGTCGTTAATGAGATCCCCATTAACATAAAAAACAACATGCATGTAGAGATCTTACACAGGAATACCAAACCCAACATAAATGCAATACGGAAACACTGTCGGGTAAGCCGTCCTCTTTCAGGACAGTAAAACCCCAAAAAATCCGTTGTGAAGTTAACAATAGCAAGAAAACTACCTCGAAACAATCACAATCAAAATCATCGGAGCAAATGCTTAAAAAAATAGTTTAACTATAATAATAATAATAATAATAATAATAATAATAATAATAATAATAACTTAATAGGTTATATAAATTAAAAAAATATCTAACTAAATACTTACCTTTAATATGTGTTACTTGATTGTTTTAACCCAACAAACAAGAATTCTGTAGATCGCCCCTTAAAGTTCACCCTTCCTCCCACAAACCCTTAAAAACACATAATTCGTGTCGATTCGTCTTCCATTTAGCGCCCCATCACCCTACAAAAGTAAATAAGGGCTCTAAGTGTGGATGTCTCATAATTAAATTCATTTTTATATTTAGCTAGCATGATTTCCTGTTTCAATTCATTTTTATATTTAGCTAGCATGATTTCTTGTGCATTGTCGCGGATCAACAAATCAAGACTTATGTAACACCCCAAAAACGGGTTTGGTAATCAAACCACGTTAATATTAATGACGGGTAAAATACCGTTAGTAGTGAAAATTTACCCGGTAAATATTAGGATTTAAATAATTAAACCTAATATTAATTAAAAGGAGAATGATCATTTTGAGAAAACAAAGTAATAAAAGGCCCGAGTTAACGGGACTTAAAGTAAAAAGGGGATGTGACTTCCCCGAACCCACAAAGTAACTAGGAATATCAACCTAGTTAGTTAAGTGTTGTTAAAGTGCCAATGAAACTTGGTTAATAATACTTGTATAACTCTACAAAAGTTGAGGGACTAAAAGGGTAAAAGATAGAAATGGTTTAATAAATAAATAAAAACACCAAAAACACACACTTAAGTGTGTTCTGGTCGTGGGAATCACAGGAGCAAAAAAGGGCCCCTCCAAGCTAACCCTAAATCACTCAAAATCAACCAAATTCAAGCAAGAAATCAAGAGCAAATTGAAACCAAGCTAAGATTAGTGATCACTCGGGTTAGAGGATCACAAGGTATGTCGAATTCCATCTTTTGGTGATGTTTTGAATTCATGGTGAATTATCATAAATGAAATTATTGCTTGAATGTTTGATCTAAGAGTGAAATTAGGATAAATCAATGTCTAGGAACAAACCCTAGTAAAGATTTGATGAATTAATGATGAAAAATTATGAAATAGATAATTACCCATGCATGTCTCAAGTGGGTACTATAACTAGATGATGAACACATGAAATTTAATGTTCAAATGGTATAAAACGGATGTTATGATGAAAGCCTTGATATTGTGCATGAATACTAGGCATAAGAGCTTGATTGTTGTGAATAAAACTTGGTTAAAAGTTAATTAGGAGCTAAATTGATGAAAGTATGAAAATCATTCCCACAAGGTGTTTGTTAGAATGTCTAAACGAACACTAATATGTTGAAATTTTGAAAGAAACGTGTAATTGAATAATATGGCAAATTACGCGTAAAATGAAGTGAAATGAGTTCTAGACACATTGTTGGATGAACTCTATAGGCAAGGTAATTGAATCGTTAAGCGGACAAGCCGGAGCGGACGCGCGCTTGAAGGATAAAGCTTTGAAAGGTACGCGGCTTGTTGATGCGTGTGAAGTGTGTATATGAATTTAGGTATATTTTAAGCCCATTTTACACTTTCTTTAGCCAAGTTTTAAATTTATAAAACATGATATTTACTAACACTAAACACACATATGGGCAAGTGCACCCATCGTGAGCGTAGTATAGTGTTGGTAAGATACCGAGGTCGTCCAAGGACACAAGAGCTTTTAGTATCGGTTTATCCTCAACGTCTAATCAAATCAAAAAGTTTAGAAAAAATGTTTTAATCTAAGAAAAATAAAAATAAAAGAAAAACAGATAGACAAGATGAATCACTTGGCTCCGACTCGTGTTTAGTGTAACCTTTGATTATTTCCGCACTTTTGCACTTATTTAAGAGATTATCTTAGTTATTGTAGTAGGCCCCTCTTTTGAAGGTGACGTTACCCTCAACCCAGTAGTTTGAGTCAGCAAGGATACAATCCTAAAGGGTCGGATTATTGAAAGATAATGAATTAAGTTATTAATGCAAATTATGGTAGGCTCCTCTTTTGGAGGTGACGTTACCCTCGACTAAGTAGTCTGAGTCAGCAGGGATACAGTCCTAAATAGCCGGGTTATAGTATTAATAGTAGTTTAACTTATGAGGGGATCAAAGAGTTTGGACCCCCGCCATCCAATACCGTTAAGTATTGAAGGAGGTCCTACTAAATTTGACCCAGGTCCATTGCAGGACCTCTAAACGCTGAACAATGGCAAGACTCTTACCAAACCATTCCCTTAACCCCCGACCAGGTAGCCAACATACCTCCATATAGACCGTGGAGATATGAATGGTGAAAATCTTTTATTTTTTATAGACAGTAAAATAATGTCAAGACACCACGGACAAACGATAAGGAAGAATCACCTTCAACATAAGAAACTAGTTATTAAAGTCATTAATACAAAACCAAGTAAAAAGTGCGAAAAGATTAGAAATAAAAAGTATTACACTAGACACTTGTCTTCACCAAGTGATGTAAGAGACTTAGGTAAACATGGCCTTGATTGTCAATAACTCTTACGATCAATCTTGGATCCTGAGACGACTCACACACTCTATGATGGACAATGGATGATGGTGGTGGATGATGGTGTTATGGTGGTGGTGGGTGAAGTGTGAGAGAGGTGGTGTGCCAAGGGATGGTTTGAGCTTGAGCCAAGCACTCCTATTTATAGGCTGAACAGAAGCTCGGGCACGGCCCCGTGTCCAGTGGGCACGGCCCCGTGTCCATATCCTTCTCTTTCTTCATTTAATGCAGCTTGTCTTATTAGTTGACCACGCCCCCGTGTCCGCTGAGCACGACCTCGTGTGCAGAAGAATCTTTGTACTATGAAGATTTGCCTGGATTGTGCGAATCTTATAGTTGACCACGGCCCCGTGTCCGCTGAGCACGGCCCCGTGGTGGGCAATAGAAGCTTCTACCACTTTGTCTTTTCTGCTGACGCTTGGGCACGCCCCCGTGCTGGCTGAGCACGGGGCGTGTTCAGTCTTCTGTCTTCTTGTTTTGCTTGGGAAGATGCTATCGTGGGGTCGGGCATGTCACGTTTGTTCCTTTTCTTATATTTATGTTAGATTTTGCTGTCTTTTGTTAATTTGAGCTCATTTAATCCTGAAAATACAAAAGCAAGACAAAAGCACACTTTTTCCAACATTAGTACTAAAAAATGGTTAGTTTTATGCCACAATTGATGTAATTTATATATTGCATTTTGCACACATCAAATACCCCCACACTTGAATCTTTGTTTGTCCTCAAGCAAAACTCTTTATAATGTGGCTTTACACTCCCAAATGGAATGGGTAGAGAAGAAGGTTTTTTTTTGGGCTTGTCATAGAGTGTCGGGATTTCCAAGATTCTTTATTTAGTTTTATTTTTATTTATTTACAATCCTATTCGTCATGATCTATTTAAAACTTTTCATAAGATAAATTACTTATTAGAGCATAACATGCCTCTTTAAAATTTTATTTATATACAAGTTCACATACCTCACGGGGATCACTCAACACTCGGCCGAAAATGTATTTTTGTGGATCACTCGAGAGCGGCATGGAACTTACTCCTACCATAGGCTTGGCAAGCAATCAATCCTCCTCCTTTTTAACTTTATACCTTTGTAAATATCAAGAGGACTTTTTTTTTTGGTGAAGGGTTAGGCTTGGGTTAAAGGTAGGTGGTTGGGTTAGTGGTTAGTAGATAAGGGCGAAAAAACGTAAAAAGTATCGGTTTTCGTAAGACTTTCTATTTTTCAACTTTTTATTTTGATGAAGCCATTATTTCAAACAAAGTTATTTTCGATGAACTTGTTTGTTTATTTCTTTTGCTTCATCACACATTTTTTTTTTTGTTGAAAGTCATATGAGAAACCGAACTTTTTACTAAAACAAAGGGTTAAAAATGAAAAAGGTTTTGGTGGGTGAAAGGGTGTTTGTTTGGGTTATGAAATGAAAAGGTTTAGGCTCAAAGGGGCTAACTAGGGGGATTTTGGGTAGGTGGTAAAAAAAAATAATGGTGTAGAAATAAAAAGGGTTAGTCCTAATGCCTCCATTATTTACTTACTCGGGTTTAAGTTGGTAAGGACCGGGAATGTATCGTCATGGCAAGTTCTAGAGTCGTAAGAACCAAGCGGCTATTCACACAAGAAACGAAAAATGAGCATTTAATTTAAAGATATGTATTTGTATGCTCAATAAAGGCTCAAAACTCACTTTTGTAGGAATGGGTTTTTATGTGATCAAGTATATATAATTGAATTTTAACTAAGCTTGTCATGCTTTTTCATAATTTTCTTATGTTGGTTCTTTTTATCACGACGCTATCGGTTGTAAATTCGTAAAAATATAACCTTTTTTAGAACTTTGAAATTCCCAAGTTAAACCTAGACAAGTAAAAAAAATGAATTTTTTTCAAAAAAAAAATTGGGGTGATTAGCGGTTCCAATCGAGTTTTGTGTAAGGCTTGTATTTAGGACTTGCAAGATTCAAGGTTTTAGCATCCCCCCCCCCCCACACACACACTTAAATTACACATTGTCCTCAATGTGTCCAAAAAATAAGTTTTTAGGTTGATTGAATGTGTAAAAAGGGTGAAAAAGCAAAAAAAAATTATGTTACTGGGCGCTGGACACGGCCCCGTGTTATCCGGGCACGGCCCCGTGTTCAAGTGGCAGTAACAAAAATTAAACAAAAGAAACAGAAGCCTGGACACGGGGGCGTGTTGGGTGAACACGGCCCGTGTCCAGTTACTTGAACTGGGTCTTTTCTGCAGACTGTGCAGCACGAGGCCGTGTTGGGCGGACACGGCCCGTGCCGAACTTACTGTAAACGAAGAAAATCGTCGGATGACTCTGTTTTCCTGCATGGGGTGCTGGTTCAAGTTTTCCCTTGTTTCCTTTGCCATCCCGAGTGTGTTTTATTCCTGAAAATTAAAACTAAACTAGAAAACATAAAAACTAATCTAAATTAAAACTAAGGATAGTTTCGCGGAATGCCTCCGTGGTGCGCCACGTTTATAAGGGTCCTTGGCTAGACCCAAAGCCTGGTCAGATGTTACTCAAGCGGGATGTTTCGCATCCCATGTTACACCGTCGGAGAGCGTCATCCAAGCTTGAGTCTATGACCTTCATGTAGTCGACCGGGTCTTCGTCTTCTACTCGCTTTCCCACTCCAAACTTCACTTCCTCGTCCCCAAACTTCAATGTTAGTGTTCCGTCATTCATATCAACCACTGCTTGGGCGGTGGCTAGAAATGGCCTCCCGAGGATGAGAGGAACATCGGCGTCTTCTTCCATGTCTAAGATGACAAAGTCGGTTGGGAAAACGAAATTTCAGGATTAAATGAGCTCAAATGAACAAAAGAAGCTTGAGTCTATGACCTTCATGTGTGTTTTTGTCTTCCTTTTGTATTTTCAGGATTAAATGAGCTCAAATGAACAAAAGAAGCAAAAAGGCAGCTAAATCTAACATAAATACAAGAAAAGGAATAAACGTGGCATGCCCGACCCCCAACAAAATCTTCCCAAGCAAAAACAAGAGAACAGAAGGCTGAACACGCCCCGTGCTCAATGAGCACAGGGGCGTGCCCAAGTGTCTGCAGAAAAGACAAAGTTGTAGAAGTTTCTATCACCCACCACGGGGGCGTGCCCAGCGGACACGGGGCCGTGGTCAACTCTAAGATTCGCAGAATCTAGGGAAATCTTGATAGTACAGATACGCTTCTGCACACGGGGTCGTGCCCAGCGGACACGGGGGCGTGGTCAACTAATGCAAACAAACTGCAATTAATGAAGAAAGAGAAGGAGGGTGGACACGGGGCCGTGCCCAATGGACACGGGGCCGTGCCTGAGCTGCTGTTCAAGCTATAAATAGGGGTGCTTGGCTCATTTGCAAACCATCCATTGGCACACCACCTCTCTCACACTTCACCCACACTCCACCACCACCACCACAACACCATCATCCACCACCATCATCATCCATCATCCCTCATAGAGTGTGTGAGTCGTCTCGGGATCCAAGATTGATCGTAAGAGTTCTTGACAATCAAAGGCCATGTTTGCCTAAGTCTCTTACATCACTTGGTGAAGACAATTGTCGAGTGTAATACTTTTTATTTTTAATCTTTTCACACTTTTTATTTGGTTATGTATTAATGACTTTAATAACTTGTTTCTTATGTTGAAGGTGATTCTTCCTTATCATTTGTCCGTGGTGTCTTGGCATTATTTTACTGTCTATATAAAATAAAAGATTTTCACCATTCATATCTCCACGGTCTATATGGAGGTATGTTGGCTACCTGGTCGGGGGTTAAGGGAACGGTTTGGTAAGAGTCTTGCCTTGTTCAGTGTATAGATCCTGCAAGGACCTGGGTCAAATTTAGTAGGACCTCATTCGATACCCACCGGTATTGGATGGCGGGGGTCCAAACTCTTTGATCCCCTCATATGTAAGCTACTATTAAAACTTTAACCCGGCTACTTAGGATTGTATCCCTGCTGACTCAGACTACTTAGCCGAGGGTAACGTCACCTTCAAAAGAGGGGCCTACCACATTATGCATTAATAACTTAATTAATTATCTTTCAATAATCCGACCCTTTAGGATTGTATCCTTGCTGACTCAAACTACTGAGTTGAGGGTAACGTCACCTTCAAAAGAGGGGTCTACTACAATAACTAAGATAATCTCTTAAAAAGTGCAAAAGTGCGGAAATAATCAAAGGTTACACTACACACGAGTCGGATCCAAGTGATTCATCTTGTCTATCTGTTTTTATTTTATTTTATTTTTCAGCATTTTAGTTAGTTTTATTTTTCTTATTTAAAAACCTTTTTCTAACTTTTGATTTGATTAGACGTTGAGGATAAACCGGTACTAAAAGCTCTTGTGTCCTTTGACGACCTTGGTATCTTACCAACACTATACTACGCTCACGATGGGTGCACTTGCCCATATGTGTGTTTAGTGTTAGTAAATATCGTGTTTTATAAATTTAAAACTTGGCTAAAAAGTGTAAAAGGGCTTAAATTATACATTAAAAACCTATCACACCTAACGCACATCAGTTACAAACTTCAAAGTCATAAACAAAATCAAATCTTCATATTCATCATTGTCGCTAAAAACACACCCAGTTGTATGTGTGAGAGAGACTCGGTTTAGAGAACGAAAGCAAAGTCTAGTGAAATATGAAGTTAGAGAGAGAAACATTTTTTTCTTGCCAAAGGTAGACCGAAGGTACTAAGACCAGAAATAGTTTCAAAACCACCACCACAACCTTTAATCGCCAACTGAATATAGTACCACCACACTCCCCCGTCATCTCGTTGCTGCCGAAATACCGTCAATCGCCGAAAAAACGTGAAACCCTATTCTCTTTTTCTGTCACTGATGCATAACACCTTTATCTCCAAAGCACCACCAACCACTTATGTAGTTGCAAGAAATCAACGCACATGCACGATATTTAGTTTAAATGGTAATATTGTTGTAGGTGAATATTTCAACCAATAACTGGAAAAGTAACCACAAAGACCATAAAATTGACTTGTATCCCGAAAGTTGTCATCAAAACCCTAGTTTCTGGCCGGACTATGGAAGGTTCTGTTAAACCCCTATTCACCCACGATTGCTGCCATCATTCATTTTTAGCACATCATCATCATCATCATCATCATCGAGATTAGAACTATCTAAACATCACCTTAAGACTGTTGTTGCGATCGAAAACTTGGACTTAGGGAGAAGAAGTCACTACCACCGTCATTATGAGACAAATGTGGTGAGTGAGTTGTAGTCTTGTCTGGAAATCCGACCGGAGGGGTATTGCTGGTGTGAGAAATCTGGTCCTTTCTTTCTCTACCGGTCAAGTTCTATAGTTTCTCTCTCCCTTTCTTAATTTGAATGGATATATTAAGAGTACAATCACAAAAAGACTATGTACAATTGACTTGTACATGAGCATTGTTTACTTGCACAGTTAGCTACAATGAAATTAACTCATATACAAAAGTTGCAATATAATACAACATAGCATAGCATAACATAACATAACATCATCATCATACTCAGTGTAAATCCCACTAATAGTAAAGCTAAGGTAGGGTCTAAAAAGGATAAGATGTAGACATCATTACCTCTACCTCTTAGGAACAGAGAAGCTGCTTTCAATGAGACCCTCAGCTCGATAATAGTTTTGCATCAAGCCTTACACCTACCTCGTAGTGCATGTACACCTTGTCTTTTGGCTATAAACGCCACCACATGATACATGAGTAACCTTCTGTCGCTTTTAACGTTATTTTCACCAAATTAGTTAAATAACGTTAAAATTAATGCAATTTCACTTTTTCCCTCGAGGACCACACATATGTACCTTATATGCGCACACCGCAAGCGAGACGTTAATGTAATGTAACGTAATAACATTACGTTATAAATAGGACATTGACGATTCTTGAAGGTCTAATGTGCTACTTATACAAAAGTACAAGGGTTATTCTAGAGGTTTCGTACCTCTTGTATGTATCTACTACCGCCCCTTATCTTCTCCCTTCAATTTTCCATCCAAATAGGTGCCCTAGAAATACAGATATTCCACCTTACAACAACTACACACCCTAATGTTACTTTCGATCTCTCCTTTCTCCAAACCCTAAAAAGAAAAATCAAATCTTGCTCTCCAAGTTTCCCCATTCCGGTTGTTGTTAACCGTCACGATAAACTTTCAACCGTTTTGATCTGGTCTATTGATCAGAATTAGGGTTTTTGTTCGAGCGGTTTTTGACAGTTGACATGGCGGATGCAGCGGATGAAGATGAGTACGAGAGTGATCCGGAGCAGGCCAAGCTTTCGTTGAAGATGCGGCGGAGGACGGTGGCCAGTGACGATGAGGAGGAAGACGACGGTGGTGGTGATAACGCTAGGGTTAGGGTTAGGGTTGGTGAATCTAGGGTTTCGGATTATGAGTCTGATGGGCAGGGTGCGGCAGCGGAGTATGAAGATGAAGATGATGTTGAAGAATATGATTTAGTGGAGGAAGTTGAAGTTGAGGATGAAGTTGTTGAGGGGAGTTCTGGTGGAGTGAAATTGGAGAAAGAGTATGTGGATGAGAGTGTTGATCAGGTTGATGATAATGGGAATGGAGTGGGGGAGGGGGAGGGGGAAGGGGAGGGAGGGGAGAAGAAGGAGAATGAGCCGTTTGCGGTGCCGACAGCGGGCGCGTTTTACATGCATGATGATCGGTTCAGAGGCAGTGCTGGTGGTAGACACAGGTGATTGATTACTACTTCTATTTGGCTAATTGGTGTTGATATTTGTTGCTATGTGTGTGGTTAGGTGTATTGCTGTAGTTAATTGGAATGATTCCTTAGATTGTTTTACCTTAGTTTAGTTAGCTATGTTGTTTCAAGGGGGCTCTTTTACTGTTTGGGGTGTGATGCCTTGAAGGTTGATAGCATTTGAATTAATAGGTTTCAAATGGCACAAACTTTGAATAAGTATCTCATCATTAGTTGGCTAGTTACTGGTTGTGGTGAAAAGTTCTGAACTTTGACTTAAATTGTTACCGCCTTTGATTAAATTTAAATAGTAACTGTAGGAATTAATACATCATAGGTTGTCTTCATCTACAGGTTTTTTTTCTGGGCGTCAATATTTGTAAGTCAATTGTGAAAATAACATGTTAAGGATATATATGAATACTGAATAGTATGTAGGAATGAGATGTTCACAACACAGGAAAGTGTTAAGATGCAAGGATGGTTTTTTTTTTTTTTTTTGTGAAAGGGGGGGGGGGGGGGACTCGTTAGTAAGTGCCGATACTTGTCTAGATATGCCAGATTTTTTTTGGTCACATTATGCCAGATTTTTTGTGTTTGGTACATACCTTTTGCTGAATCAGAACCTTAACCATCCATGTATTGGAACCGATAATGTTTTCTATTTGGTATATTTTATACTGTTTTTGTCATTGGTCTTTTGTTTGTTGCAAATTTCATCCATAAATTACTCTTTATCTCGTTTATCTATATATGTTTTCAAAAAGGAGCGCACATCTGACTGTCTAGTGATGGATGGGTTATGATTAACATTAAGATTGATTAATATTGTTGTGTTTCAAGCAAATGAATTCACTATAACCCTAAGCTATTAACACACTGCAAAATAAGATCATTTGTTTTTACTGGAGTTTTATTAGTAATGTTCCTGTCAGTTTTTGAGTTCGTGACTGGAGTCGTATCAGTAAAGTTGTACCTGTCAGTTTTTGAGTTAAACAAACTAGTAGGTTAAATTTCCATATCGGGAAGTAGATCCATTTTTTAGAGGATGGATGAAGTTCGAAAAATTGAAATCCATTGACAACACATTTTAATGAAATTCAAAAAGACGATACTACATATTATTGTTATCAGTTTGTGATTTAGATACATCATACAAGTGTTACTTTAATTTTTTGAATCAAACAAAACTACAGGTCAATTATTGTTCTTCTTGAACTTTTTTTCTTTGTAATATATAAAGGTAAAGATTCTTTATAGAACCAAACGGCCAAATGTGCAAAGCATCCGGCCATCCACACAAGAATGTTGTGTTGTAATATTTTCATATACAACTCTGTCAAATGTTAAAAAACACTAAACACTCAGAAATACACAAGATAATAAACTTATTTGTCTGTTTTACAGAATGTTACATTACAGCTTACCTTTGTCGT
Source organism: Helianthus tuberosus (assembly GCA_030545235.1). NCBI lineage: Eukaryota > Viridiplantae > Streptophyta > Magnoliopsida > Asterales > Asteraceae > Helianthus > Helianthus tuberosus. Next base: position 40,111,469 of record CM060407.1, read on the forward strand.
CTAATCTGTTTTACAGTAATATTTAGTATCTTCATTATCTGAAATATTTCCACTTCTATATGCTACAGTTGGTAAACTTGGAGATCATTCATTGTATATAATATTTTACTGAATAAAATGATGCTTTAATTTTGTTGCAGTTATGTCATAAAACCATTTTTTTAGGATGTAGAAGTTTACTTTTTTGTATCTGATTTCTTTCTTCAATTACATTTTATTAGTGAGTTGTGACTTTTAATTTACAAGCTCTTCTTTAGTTGACGATTTTCCAAATTATAAAGTTTTTGTTAATACGATGTTTTCAGGCGAACTCTTGGTGGGAGGAAATTGTGGGAGTTGAGAGATGAAAGCAAATGGGGCCATGACAAGTTTGAAGAAATGACTATGCATGAAAGGCCTTACAATGAGGTGAATTATAAACTATTGTGTGTGTGCGTGAGTTTGTGTGATTCTTGTGTTCTAACATCTCTTGCATCATCAGGGTAGAAGGGTTCCAAGAGGTCGTAATCGAGCCCGCGGTAGAAACCGAGGTGAAGATCATGGATTTGTGCGTGGAAATCGGCCTAAAACTTACAACAATAACAATCAAATGAGTGGGCCCAAGTCTGTCAGAGGTCGAGGCCCTAGAAGATATCAGCCTTCTACACAAAACAGTTTCGAAGCTTCTGCACAAAACAGACAGTGAGTAGATAGAAATATTATGATCCTTATTTTTCAACTATTATCTCTTTTATCTGTACGGTATCTAATTACCGAGTGTTTTAGGTCTGCTAAACCAGTTGAGAAAACCTCACATGCCAATTCAGGACGAGCATCTGCTGCCACGTCAGCATCAGAATCTGCACAAGTTCCCGTTAGGAAAAATGTTGCATCGAATTTGAATTATGCTTCTCCACCGTTTTATCCGTCTGGCTCTTCGAACAAAGAAACGAACGTGACTCAGAAAAAAGATGCTCAAACTGGATCACTTAACAGGGGCCCACACACTCCTGTTATGTCAGAGAATTATCCGGTTTCTCAGTCCAATATTCCTCGTGGGAAAAACGTTTCCGTTTCTTTAGGTATGGACAAGCTTTATATAGATGATACAGTCTCTAAGCCCTTAAACAAAGGCCAAATTTCGTTTGGGCAAGTGGCATATCAACCCGTAAATAGGCCCAATGTTCAACCTTCTGGTCAACAGTTTGGCGCTCGATCTGCTAGTGGGTCCCGTGCATCTTCCCCACCGAAAACATCTGGTCCCGCACATGGGATTGAACCTACTGACGTGGAATCTTCTACGGAATCTAATGATTCTAAGACCGCATTGGTTGGAAAAGGGAAAGGTAGTGTTCCAAGCAGTGGAATGAGCTCGTTTTCTTATGGTGATCAGAACTTTCCTGGTGCTCCAACATTCTTGCCAGGTAAATGAATTGTTGATAACATAAGTTTAAATACATAAGTTGTAATATTTGTATAAATATCAAATATAAAAGGAACTTTCTACTACTTATATAGATATAACTAATTGGTATTTGAGATTTCTAGTAACAAAAGTGGGTTTTCCAATGGAATTTATCGCAACTAATCACTAATTTATATAAAAGATTACTTTATTTATGTTTAGTCAATTATGTTCATTTGTGTTGTTTATTGCTTGTTAAATTGTGTTCGTTTAAGTTTGTTTGTTTACGTTCGTTTAGGTTTTAAACGAACGAACATGAACATAACCATTTTCTTCATAAACGAACGTGTACAAAAAATGTGTTCGATTATATGTTCGTGTTTGGTTAAAGCTAAATGAACAAACACGAACATGCCTCTGTTCGTGTTCGTTCGGTTCATTTACAGGCCTATTTACTCATGAATCATAAGTTCATTACTTTGAACTATTTTTCTTTTTAATTCTATATATTTTTAAAGACATGAAATGATGATATATTGTTATATAATCTGCTATATTTGTGGATTGTGGTGTAGTTATGCAATTTGCAGGGCAGCACCCTGGGGGTCTCGGAGTTCCTGCTGTCGGTATGGCGTTCCCTGGATACGTTGCTCAGCCGAATGGGATGGGAAATTCTGAGATGACATGGTAACATTTTTTTTGTTTTGTTTTGCCGCCTTATGCAAGTCGAGTACTAAACTTTGATGATGTACTAGGTTACCTGTTTTGGCTGGTGCTGCTGGAGCTTTAGGTGCTGCTGGACTAGGGGCACCCTATCCTTACATCACAATGGACGGTGCGTATCATGCGCGTGCGTCTGGTCAGCCGGCGGCATTAGCTCCTCCTATAAGGTACACCATTATTTTGCTGAAAGTTACGTTCACATATATGACTTCGGTGTATTTAGTTTTTTTTATTTTTTCTGTTTTTGTTTTTCTAGCAAAGACGGTAATATGAATAAGTCTGGCAGTGGAATGATGCCTTCTCAGAAACCTGGTAAGACATCACATAATAATTAATATCGATATCTTAAACTTACTACAAATGTAATTGATTAAATTTACTTTTGCAGAGCTTGCAAATGATGAATTGAGGCAACGCCAAAATAAAGCTCGCAGATACACTGAAATGAAGTTTGATAAGTGAAGTATTTTATACATGAAAAAGCTATTGAAATTAGCTGATAAAAGATCACTTTCCAACTGAGTTTCTTGTTCTGAAATTTCGAGTGGTACTTATGGTGCTGCAGGCGTTAGGCCTTCTGTGATTTCCAGTTTACTCCTGGACCACTTTGGGCGACCGCATTATTCCCCAATTATTTATGGTAATCACCTTTATCAGTTATTTTTATCTTGTTACATTAAAACGTCAGCAACCAGTTTGAGAAGTGTATTGTTTCTTTCATATTTGTTATTTAAACGCCGACTATTGTGCTTTGTTAATGTTTCTGTGTACACATCAGGTATGTGTTTGAAACGCCTGCTCATGCTGCGTCCTCGTAGTTAAAGAATGCAGTCTGACAGGTGGCAGGACTTTTTTTGGATGCAAGGTATGGAAAAAACCTTAGATGTTGATTTATATATAATATTTCTGCATAACTGTTGGTGGTGATTGTTGGCATGCTTATTTTCTTTACAGGTTTATTGTGGCTTTGCTTCTTCTTCTTTTTTTTCTTTTTGAATTGTGAAAGTTTTTGGTTGGTAGGGCTCTCTTTGAATATATTTGGGAGAATAGTAAAAGAACAATAGCAGTGGCTTTGTGTCAAGTTTTGTGAACCTCCTGTGTTTGTTTTTGTTCTTCCTTTTTGAGGATTGAGTTGTGTTTGGGGGTTGAATTGCCATCTGTTTTGTGTTGCTGCATGTTTGGACTTTGGAGACTTGTTTCTATCTTTTGTATGACTTGGTAATTGTGTTTCTTGATAACTCTGTTTTGTTATTCCTGTGTTTTCATAAGTAGCTGCTTTATCGGTCCACTGGTCAGAACAGTTTCACAAAATGGATAACGTCATAGATAATTTAAGAAACTATCCACACTTACATTGCTGGTCTGGTTGAGCATTCTTGAACCGCTTACCTTAGGGTGAATCAAGTTGGCCACTTCGGTCTGAATTTGAGAACACTTCATTTGAGTATACAAATACATTTAGGGCTTGAATTGATAGCTGTTTTGCAGCATGTTTGACACTTGCTTTTATTCTTTTGAAAAAGATAATACTAACATTTTTTCTTCGTTCCTTGCTAGAAAACACAATACTCTTCTTGATTTCCATTAATTTATATTAGTTTGTTAATTTAAAATCGTATGAAGTTATAACTACCTTTTTCATCTTATTTGTATACTACCTATTGACTAATTTCTTTAGATATTATTATGTAATTACCTTTTGATCTCATGATGCTGAACACTCCGTTCTATAAAACCACAACAAAAAATATAATTTTTTTCTTAATTATTTGTTATGTTTTACACAAATTAAAAATTAACCACATATAACACTATAAAACGCACAATATGTTTTACGAAGTGTTGTGTTTCAGAGTTTTATTTAAGGACAGAATATAAAGGATTTGAAAGAAATTAAGAGAAAATTATGTTTTAGAGTTTTTTAGACCATGTGTAGTGGTTATGGTGAATAATGCCCCACCCTTGGGTGTTGTCCGTCACGTGTTGTTCTAGTCAGCAAAGTGGTGTTTTGAAGAAATGGGTGTAGTTGGATAATGGCCCTACACTTGGGCGTTGTTCGACATGTGGCACTCCAATAATTACCCAATTATTTTTTTTTTAATTTTTAAAACAAATAATTATCATTGGCCATCAAAACTTCTGTCAGGCGTTGTTCTTAAAACGCTCCGGCAAATTGTTGGTCGAAAAACGCCCATGGGGGAGGAGATACCGGCGTGGTGGGGCGTTCTTTTCGAAAACACGCCCAAAAAACGGACGACTACGCATTGTCTTATAAAGAAAAAAAAGGAGAGAAGAGAAGAGAAAGGGAAGGGTTTTTTGGTTGACATTCATACTTTCAAATTAGGTTTTGAGTAAATTACAAGTTTTGTCATTTATGTTTGTATTAAATTGCAGGCGGTGTTCTTTGCCTTTAAATTTGACGAGTTTTGTCCTTAACGTTTCAAAATCTTGCACGTTATGTCCTTTAGCCCTAACCCGGTTAGTTTTTTATGTTAAATCAAATGATGTGCTAGGCACATGAGGGTATAATTGTCTTTTCACCCTATTACTTAAAATCATAACTTCGTACAACTGAAGACAAAGACATATACACAAACACAATAATCTTGTTCTCAGAATCTTCATTGAGGCATATACACAAACAGTTTGTATGCATCCAAGCGATGCCCAGTTGATCATAAGACCATATAGCCTCCAACAATTTCAGTTTTAAGATGAATCGCAAAAAATAAAGCAGGGGTAATCATATGACCCGATTCAGATAAAAACCATCTATCACTCTACCCGGTGTAATTTGAAAATAAAAACCGAATCTGGCAAAGAGAAGTACCTGTAATAAAGAGAATCGAGCACTCTTCTGGTAAGTGCAAAAGGGAAGATATATGAGAGGGTAGAAAGATTTGATGAGAAAAAGGATGTGTGGTGTGAAAGTCAACACTCAAACCACCGTCATCGTCGCCACCGTCTCCGCCCCAACTCCATCTCCCCCAACCCTCAGGTAATCCCAACTATCTAACCCTAAGATAATTACAAAAGATTTTGATAATTACAAAAAATCAACGCGGTGAAAACCTTAGGATAAATTTGTGCAAAAAATCGAGAGGGAAAGAACCCCTGCAAATTCAAGTTTTAAAATAATAATACGAAAATGATGGGATTAGTAAATCATAATTCCAACAAGCTAATCACTGCAAATGTGATCACCGGATAAGAAATTTGAGTTCGCCGACGACTGTGTGTGTGAGATATATATATATATATATATATATATATATATATATATATATAAGAAATATGAGTTAGCCGGAAAGAGTGGTAGTTTGATGGTGTGATGATGTTTGACGGTGAAAGGTGGCGTTGAGACGGCAGCAATGAAGACGGTGGCGATGGCGACAGTGGCGGTGGTGGGAGTGGAGAAAACATGTTGTGGTGGCGCTGATGGTAGTTGGTGGTGGCTGTGAGGGGGGGTGTAATGTAGAGGAGGTTGTGGTGGTGCTGATAGAAGGTGGTGGTCATGGTGGTTTGGAAGGAGGCTGTGGTGATGGTGATAAAAGAGATGGGGTAGAGAGAGAGCAAGAAAAGCGTTCAGTAGTTTATTTAGAGAGATAAAGAGATAAGTGTACATGTATATAGTATTTTAGTTTTTTTAAGTGTTCTTTAATTAATAGGGTGAAAAGACAATTATACCCATATGTGCCTCGCCGACGACTGTGTGTGAGATATATATATATATATAAGAAATATGAGTTAGCCGGAAATAGTGGTAGTTTGATGGTGTGATGATGTTTGACGGTGAAAGGTGGCGTTGAGACGGCAGCGATGAAGACGGTGGCGATGGCGACAGTGGCTGTGGTGGGAGTGGAGAAAACATGTTGTGGTGGCGCTGATGGTAGTTGGTGGTGGCTGTGAGGGGGGTGTAATGTAGAGGAGGTTGTGGTGGTGCTGATAGAAGGTGGTGGTCATGGTGGTTTGGAAGGAGGCTGTGGTGGTGGTGATAAAAGAGATGGGGTAGAGAGAGAGCAAGAAAAGCGTTCAGTAGTTTATTTAGAGAGATAAAGAGATGAGTGTACATGTATATAGTATTTTAGTTTTTTTTAAGTGTTCTTTAATTAATAGGGTGAAAAGACAATTATACCCATATGTGCCTAGTACATGATCTGATTTAACATAAAAAAACTAACTAGGTTAAGGCTAAATGACATAACGTGCAATATTTTGAAACATTAAGGACAAAACTCGTCAAATTTAAAGGCAAAGGACATCGCCTGCAATTTGGTACAAACATAAAGGACAAAACTTGTAATTTACTCTTAGGTTTTTTATAGAAAAAAGGAGAGAAAAGAAGAGAAATGCCAATGGTCCGCAGACCAATTGGTTTGGGGGAGGTGGGAAGGTTTACCCACTTATGTGGGGTTCCTGTCCGGGAGGTCTAAGGGTCGAATCTTGCGGGGGACAAACTGTGGCGTCCGTTCAAACTAACAATAACCGCAAGATTTCTACTCGTAACCTGGGTGATCAAATGCCAAAAGCCAAAAAGAAGAGAAAGCGAGGAGATTTTAGGTTAAAGTTCATATTTCCAAATTTAAAAGAAATCAAAAGAAAATACAAAGAGAACAGAAAATTCATGGAACTTGATAACATAGCAATAATTTCATCATTTATATTAACTAGGTTTGTGACGTCGTCGCGTTGCGGCGAACTTTTTTTGTTATTTAATCTGTGTTTACATGCGTTTTAAAATAACGACGAGCACGTTGTGCACGGAACCACTAACAAGAATAAAAAGAAAATGTAGAAAAAAACACGAAAAGAAAATCAACCAAAAAGTTGTATGGTAATGATGTTGTTCGTATGAAACCTGTGGTAAGAGATGAGCAAATGGTACTGGGTGCCGGTACCGAATTTCCTGAACCGAAAAATCTTAAGTACCAATTCGGTACCGACTTTTGGCGTTACTGGTATCAGTTCACTACCTGTTTTTACCTTAATATACAGGTACCGTAACCGGTATCTTCGGTATCAGTACCGGTTCGGTATCGGTTGGCACCGAGCTCATCCTACCCCTGAAACAAAAAAAAAAAGAAATCATTAAGAGTTGAAGAAAAATTAACAAAAAAAAATTGTATGATACCGTCGTTCGTAAAGTATCCGTGATCAATGATGAGCAAATAGTACCAGGTAGCAGTACTGAATTTCTCGAACTTAAAGATTTTCAATGTTAATTCGGTTCCGACTTTTGGCGTTTTCTGTACCAGGCTGGTGCCGGTTTTTACCTTCATCTACCGATACCGAACATGATTGTATGGGTATTTTCGATACTAATACTGGTTCGATACTGATTGACACCAAACTTATCCCAACCCGTGATAAAAAATCATTAACGTTAAGAAAAATACGAAAATTGAGCAGTACCGATTCAATATCGGTTGAAACCAAGCCTATCCCAGCCAGTGATACTAAAAAGAAATCATTTAAGTTTAAAAAAATATGAAATTCTATTAAACTTAAAAAGTAAAGGAAATAATAATTAAAAGTTAAAAAGTAAAGGAAATAATTATTATTATAATTATAACACTAGGTTATAACTATGTGTATTACACGGATTGAATAAATAAATTTTATATATTAAATAATAAAACAATATATATTTAAAAACCTTATTTATTGCACGGGTTGAATAAATATCATTTTTAAATATTAAGTAATAAAAAATTATATTTATAAGAACCATATTGTACGGGTTGAATAAATGTAATTTTATATACCAAATAATAAAAAAAATTTGTATTGCACGGGTTGAATAAATAGAATATTGTTTACCAAATAATAAAAAAAGTTGCATCTTTAAAACCCCCCGTGTATTACATGGCTTGAAAAAATATAATTTTATATACCAAATAAAGAAAATTATATTTTAAAAAACTAATGAATATACTCGGTACGCGATAGATATGGTAATTGCGGAGATGATTATTGAAAGGGAGAAACAATGGTCAAACATGCTATTCAAGAAGCAAATAATCAGCCATTTGAGTGATAAAATATAAATTATATTTAAAAAACCTATAATAAATCTAATTTTATATATAAAGTAATATTGAAAGTTATATACAATTTATTAAAAATTATGTAATAAAATCGATATAATATTTTTTTAATAGTGAAAATAAAAATAAATAATATGTTATGTAATAAAATCGATATAATAATTTTTTAACAATGAAAATAAAAATAAATAACATGTTAATTAAAAGTTTGGTTTTGGTGATAAATAATTTGGTTATTTAAAATATCTTAAATTAATAATAGAGTAAACAACTAAAATGGTCACTGATGTTTGGTCCACTTATGGGACCCATATGGTTTCAATTTTGTTGTCATTTTCATTCAAAATCAAAATCTAAAATTTAACCATTTTGCCCTTCATTAAAAGGGAGGAAAAAGACAAAAAAAAAACTGAATGTTAACTGAAAAATCTGACAATATTGTGATTTTCGATGAAAATGGCAACAAAATTGAAACCACAGGTACCCAAATTCAAAAGGTTTAAGTTTTGGATTAAAGTGGCAAAAGTGACCAAACTTCAGGGACCATTTTAGCAATTTACTCATTAATAATATTTAGTAGGAGAGTTGTCTATAATTAATTAGAAGAGATTAAACTAAATAATAATTATCAATAAAATATTAAATAAAATAATATTTAGTATGAGAGTTATCTATAACTAATTAGAATATATTAAATTAAAACAATAATTATCTATAAGACATGGCCTAATATGATGATAAGTGTCCATAAAATTGTTTCTTTTATTGTATAGTACTAGCGGTAAGACCCGTGTGCAAACACGGGTCGTTTCTTAGAACACCATGCATAACAAATATAAATGATGAGTATAGTTATATTTTTATAGACTTATAAATAAAATAAATAAATAAGTCAGTCGGTAAATACTTAAAGTTTAGATTGTGTTGAGTCTTGTTTTTCTTCCATAAGTGTCTGAAAAACCATTTTGATGATGTATTCTTCTTGAGCCTTGTCTTCTTTTGTTAATTCATCCATCTGCTTTTGTTTGCTTCTTTGATAAAACATGGTAGCATGTGGAGCAGTGGGTCTCCTGATTGGCAATTTTTGTTGTTTGACTGAAACCACTGCTTCCGGATAATCAGTCTTTTTAGGAGCAGTTGGATCTCTCTTCCTTAACTCTTCCAAACTTTTGTAGGTAGCTAACACCTTTTGTTTTGTCCACCTTGTAACCTGGTTCCTTGACCCATAATCAGCAGTTATCAGCTCTTCTTTCATTCTTTTCAGTTTCAAGGTCCTTTCTGGTACATTTTTCTTGTAATTGGCCCAAACTGGAGGAGTTTGCTTTACCTTATCTTGAATCATCTTTTGAATTATGGTTGTCTCCTCTTGCAATTCATTGATTGTCCATCCTTTGTATTGATACTTTTCTGCCATGTACTTCTTGTATGCCATGATGTATTCAAGATAGTCATTTCTCATGCTTTCATCATCTTTTTCTGATAATTTCTGACAAAGGACTTTTGAGAACTGCTCTAAAGTTCTAACTTTGGTGAGCAGGTATTGATAATTTCTTTGAATCTCTTTGTCATACTTTCCTTCTGTGTCTCTTTTAGATATATCCTCTGCTTGTTGGGCCTTTATTTTGAGATATTCTTCTATATTTCTTGGCAAAGGATAACCTTGAACAGATGGGAGTTTCCTCTTTTCAGGATCATCTTCAGAGTAGAAGGATTTGATTTCCTCCCTGGCTGCTGGAAGATCTAGAGGATATTGAACTCCTACAGAGATAATGGCAGTGTTTTGATTGAAGGGTTGAACTGAAGATAATGGAACAGGGTTTGGAATGGTGACAAGGGACAGTGGTTGTGTAGATGTTAGAGTTGGGGAAGTGTCATCTTCGAATACAATGTTTGTTATCCTTCTCTTTTTGTGCTTTGGAGAAGTTGGTGGTGTATTTGTGGGTTGAGTGGCAGTGATTGAAGTAGTGGGTATCTGACTAACTGTTGTTTTCTGCTTTTTGGCAGGTAGTTTTTTGGTGGTGATATTGTTTTTGGTATGGCAGTGGATTGAGTGTGGGTTGATGTAGCAGTGATGGCAGTTGTTGAGATAACATCTGTTGAAACAGCTGAAGTACCAACAACTGTTGATACAACATGTGTTTTAACATCTGTTGGTTTGGAGGTTTGATGAGAGGATTTTTTGGGGATTTGAGGAGTTTGTTTGGTGGTTTTGGAAGGTGTGGTTTTGGGTTGGCTTACTTTTCTGGTAGGTTGTCTTCTTTTAGGTTTAGAGGTACCCTGCTCTTCTTTTTCCATCAAAACTTTCTTCTCCTCCTCAAACCTTTTAGACCCTTTTATTTCTATTGACTCTTTCATGTTTGCCTTTAATGCAGCAAATGCATTTTGAGTCTCATCAACCTTTTTGGAACCATCTGGCCTTGGGATTTCTACCACAAGTTTGGACATTCGTTCTGGTGGCATGTATAAACCATCTTCTTTTCCCTTAATCCCTTTAGTTTTCTCCCACTTTTTGACATCATCAGGATTTTCAACATAGATGATTGAAGGAGGAGTAGTGCTACTGGTTTGAAGCAGATGAGCTTTAATGGCTTTGATATCTGCTTGAGTATCTTTGTATCTAGCTTCCATGACATTTCTGACCATTTGAAGTTGAACTTCATGTTGTTGATCTGCATATTGTCTTTGTTTGTGAAGCAGATGTTGAAACAGATGCCATAGCTCAGCAGAGGATGGAGCAGATGTTGCAGATGGTGCAGCAGTGGGTGTAGCCTTTTGAGCTTGTAACAACTGTTGCAGCATAGTTTTGATTTCTGCAACAGATGTATCAAGTTTATCAACCCTCTCCGTCAATTCTTTGTATTTTAAACCATCACCCAAGTTAATAGGATCATCTGATTTCCCACCAGTGGTGGTTGTATCAGTGGTTGACTTAGGAAAAGTTTCCCAAAAATCATCCACTGATGCCCCTTGTTCTCGGTACTGGGGACTTCTTTCTTCAGCAGAGCTTAACATTTTAAGGTCACCAGTGTATAAGGGAAACACACCAGTAGACACTATGGTTCCCAAAGAAGAAATTGCCTTCAAGGGAGTCTCACTAATGAAACTACTGTCCAGGTGTAAACCAGTGGGTTCAACACCTGTAGTAGCTGCTCCACTTGAACTACTGACAGTATTTACTTGTAATTCCTGCAGTGTAGCCTCCTCAACTGTTGGTGGGTTAGCAGAGATAGAGACACCATACTCAGTCACTTGTTGTGGTATATTCTCATTGACAGATGATTGAGAAGAACTTATTTTTATCTGGGCAATATCAAGTGCATCCAACAGAGGTATCATTGATAGTGGGAGTTGTGCAGTGAAGATAGGGGTAGAAAGAGAATTTGCCCCGAGAGCTGGGCTGTCGAAGATAGATTCAAGTGAATCCATTCTTTCATATTGTGGTGTCCCTGTTGATACAACCTGATCCTTTTGAGAGGATGCAGGAGGAGTTTTAGGCTCAGGTTGAGATCTTTCTTCCATCTGCTGTGAGGAAGTAGCAGCAGTGGTTTCAGGTGACTTTTGTGTTGTCACAGGTGTTACCTGTGGGATCTCATCTTCCACAGTCACCTTTTTGGTGGGTTTGGGGGGCTTTTGGATAGTTTTCTTTTTGGTCTTTTTGGTGATTTTTGGTGTGGGTTTCACATCAGGGGTTGTGCTTCTGTGATCACCAGGAGCAGTGGGCTCAACAGCAGGGGCCTGAGGAGCAATTGTTGCTGCTAAATTCTGCTCAGGTACCTCTGTTTGTGTTTTTGAAAGTTTTGACAGCCTTGTGAATGTTCCAGAAGTTAGACTGTTTATTTGAATAGGATTTCCTTGGATAAGCACATGTGCATTATCCTTTGAAATTTTCTTTTGAAGATAAAAACTTAAAAACCTTGGAAACAATAAGAATGATTTTTTTATTAACATTCTTAACCATATCATTGAAAATCTCATGAGAGTAGTTAAAATTTTCTTCAGCCATGATAGCATAGCCCAGGTATTGGATTTTCAATGGTATTTCATTAAAAGCTGTTGTTTTACCTGACACACACATGAGGAGGGTATGGAATAAAAACCTCGGAGCAGGTGGAAAACTGCCATTTTGTAAAGTATCATTTTTCATTTCTTCTTCATACCCTCTCTCAATGAAATCAATTTGGTACTCTGTTTTTTGGGAAAGAGCTTTTACCTGTAAGATCATTGATTTCAAAAACCTCTGAAATGGTTTGAGGTGTAATGACCACTGGAATTCCCCTTATTGATGAAGTAATAGCTAAGGTCTTTTTGTCCTTAGTTTCAAGCTTTGCATTTTTCCAGAACTCTCGTTGGGTATCCAGATATATGGTTTCATTGCAGGTCAACAAAGTTTTGTACTTTGAAGATGAAAGTGCATCAATCACGGAATGAAAACCTGTGTTTTGACTTGTTTTTGCAAGTGTACACACGCAGTTATGACGGGTTTTGAATGGAAGATCCATGATAAATCAAAGGTAGTTAAGAACGAAGGAAGAAGATGAGTGATTTGAGTGAATTTGATGAAAACTGGTTTTGAAATGAATTTTGAATTCGACTCGACAGTCAAAACCCTGTTTGGGTTTTGATCAGGGTTTTATAGGTGGAAAAAGTGAATGCTGACGTGGCAGCGGTTACAAAAGATCTGACGGCTAAGTACTGTCCACGTGAGAAACTCTGATGAATCAATATCAGTAGTTTACAGTGCTGAAAATGAAAACAGTAACTGACTATAACTATCAGTGGATAGCCTATGAGTGGATTAAAAAACTGACCTTTAACAACAGTCATTATATAAACAGTGGTTCAAGCATGTTCCTTCTAAAAAAACAATATTTTAACCCATCAGTCGTTTCAATCCCCTTCAACCTCCACAAAACACTATTTTAACCCAACACTGGTTTTAAACCACCATTTTAACCAAACAGCTGTTTCAACCACAGTTTTCTCAACAGTAGTTCCAAACATCTGTTTTCATCCATCTGTTGACCAAAGTCAACAGATGTACCAACCACTGTTTTATTTTCAAACATTTGTTCCCAATAATAGAGCTTTGATCATTTAAACATACCTTTGCCAATATTACAGTGCTGAAAATGAAAACAGTAGCTGACTATAACTATCAGTGGATTAAAACACTGAGCTTTAACAACAGTCATTATATAAACAGTGATTCAAGCATCTTCCTTCTCCAAAAAAACAATATTTTAACCCATCAGTCATTTCAATCCCCTTCAACACTATTTTAACCCAACAATGGTTTTAAACCACCATTTTAACCAAACAGCGGTTTCAACCACAATTTTCTCAACAGTAGTTCCAAACATCTGTTTTCATCCATCTGTTGACCAAAGTCAACAGATGTATCAACCACTGTTTTATTTTCAAACATCTGTTCCCAATAACAGAGCTTTGATCATTTAAACATACATTTGCCAATATTACAAGCTTTTACACTCTCAAACCTAAATATTTATTTACTTAATTTAAATAACAAACATGGTTAATAATATTAACACAACTAATTATATAAAAACTAAAGTGTCAAACAGAGGTAACTATATAATAAACAAAGTTCAAAACAGCAAACAACAATCAATAGAATACAACATACTAATTCCAAATCAATGCGCGAAATAGCATACAAAGTTCATCCATCTGTTGACCCAAGTCAACAGATGTATCAACCACTGTTTTATTTTCAAACATTTGTTCCCAATAACAGAGCTTTGATAATTTAAACAGACATTTGCCAATATTACAAGCTTTTACACTCTCAAACATAAATATTCATTTACATAATTTAAATGAATATTCATTTACTTAATATAAAAACTACAATTGTCAAAACAGCAAACAACATTCAATAAAATACAGCATACTAATTCCTAATCAATTGGTGAAACAGTAGTCTCGATAAATAAAGCTCATTTCGGACCATTGTAGTTGTCAACATGTTGGAGGTATTTCAGAAGTTCGTTGCTCAGATCAACTTCAATCATATCCCCCCAGATGCTTGTTATCAGCCACTTGTTGTCTCCAATTATATTAGTCCTTCGGCGCCTATCTACATAATCAACTACACGAGGATTATTGAAAACAAACACCTTCATCCAGCCTTCTTCTTCATATCTGAGCAAATCAGCAGTTAGCTCAGCAGACTTTCCAATAACAATCAAATATAGCCTCTTTGCGATGGTCAAAAATGCCCTTGGCAAGGATTGACTACAATACTCTCTGGAAAACGAAGCATTCTGAAAGTCTCACTCAGAACATCAAAAGCAACGATGTTCCTCTCACCTAGTGGATACCAATAATTTGAAACTATAAAATATATGGTTTTATCAGCATAAACTCCTGTAGACCATGAATAACCACTTGAACCTAAATTGTTTACGCTACCGAAATTTATTGTGATCCATGACTCACGACGTCGTGAGTAAACACGAGCAACAGCTACATTACGGTAACATCTGATGTTCAGCACTTTCAGATCATTGAACTGATCAAAATAAATTCCACCAGTATCAGAGTTTCGATCATGATTGTAATTGAAGTAGTCATCTGACAAAACCTTATAGCGCCTGGTAGTTGGATTCCAAAGAATCAGCTCACAGCAAATCCCTTCATTGCAAACTAACAACAAACCATTAAATGACGATAAAATACGTAAGAAGCTAGGGTGGACATTGTTAGGAAAACTTAAGGTTTTGCTTCTAACAACATCCAAATTACCAGCAACTACGTCGTCAACGACAATTGATGTGTCTTTAAAGGATAGTAGTTTCTTTTGTACTGAATCTCCACTTCGGAGAGCATGCATCATCTGAAATCCATGACTTGACAATTCCCTATAAAAATTCTTGGAAAGACATTTGAAACGACCAATATCTTCTGCAGAGAGCCTTGTGAAAATCTCGTCAACAATCACTTGAAACCCAATTTTTTCCATTTTGCAGTGAACCAATGCGTCTTTGAAAGTAAAAGAAATTGTAATGATATTGATAAACAAAAAACTTTTGAAGATGATTAAGTAGATGGATGAAAACGGTAATGATCAAAACCTCTGCCCAATGTATTTTATATACCCAAGGAAGGCGGTTATGACTAAATACATCGTCAGACGAAAGAATATGATGCGACACTCATTAGGCTTTTAATGCATTTTCAGGGGAAAAATATAAAATTAAACACGTTATTATAATTACAATTAACCTCTTCATTTACCTATAAGACGCCTTGCCATAAGATATAACCGATTGGGTGACGTGCATTAATTGCAAAGTACATATCCCAAGGCATTTTGAATTTGAAATTACCGGCAATTTCAAACCACTGCTATGGTATATGTTTGCCAAAGGAAACATCTGCTAAGTTATACTTACTTTCTTGGCTATGGGCAGTAGTTTGCACTCTTGAATGTGGGCCAGACCTTTGACATTTAAATATAGAGCAGTAGTTTGAAATTAAATGTATTTTAACTCAGATAAAAAATTGACACATCAGCAATCATCATTTAGTCATAACTCAGATAAAAAATCTATTCATTTGGAATACAAAGATATTGCGAACATCTGTTAAAGCCTCTCATGTTTGCAATAGTAGCAAGTCAAACAGATGTTGGCAATTGAGAGGAGGAAATTCTTCGAAAAGCTCTATTAGGTAACAACAGATGTTGGCAACAGTAGCAAGTCAAACAGCCGTTAGATCAGCAGATGATGACTTAGAGTAGATGTTCTCTTTTGGCAAACTTTAACTTTGACAGATCTATACACTAACAGAAATTGATACAAGATCAACATAATCTAATTAAACTCAGAGACAATTTCACTTCTACATCAAAAGTACCGATCTGCAATAATCAGATGATACTAAAAATTACATAATAATACTTATTCAGCTTAAAATTACAACGAAACTTTAAAATCTAACAACACCACCAAGAAATTTACGAACCTAACAGCAAAAATTTAGTGCTTTTAGCTTAAAATTTAGTGCTTTTAGCTTTAAACTCCATCAATGTATATCTTCGGCAATCGCCATGAACTCCACGGAAGTACTCAATGCATCAACATCAGGTTTCTAGAAACCTGATCTCTCGTGAACAGATCAAGATGCAGTACATGAAAACACTTCTTCAGCTGTTGAAGAGTAGGCCTGTCCTCATATACTTAATCCTTAACTTTGTTCTTAAAGAGCTGCTTTAAACCAAACTTTATGCTTCTTTTAATACAAAAAAGGCAGGAAAGACCATTACTCTAGTAAGATAAAATCTTATCTTACAGCAGTAGCAGATCCTTTCTTGCGTTTAGTAGGAACTACTGCGGCTTCTACATCATCATCATCTGCCCAAAGTCATATATAATCATCATTCAGTCATAAGCAAAAATTATTTTAAATGTACATTTAAAAATCTTTCTTTGTGTTTAATTTAACCTTATGCTTCTTTTAATACAAACCTATAATAACCCGCAGCAGATTGTATGAATTTCAAACAACTGTGATTAGACTGAAATATAAAGCGAGAATAAGAGTATATCACTTCAAAATTAAAAACTCAAAATTTCAAAATTGGAGTAGCAAAAAACACATACTTTAAACGATGTTGGAACAATGATACTGGAAACAACCGTAGAACAATCATCATCATCATATGCAGCAGATCATTCACAATCATCATTTAGTCATAACTCAGATAACAAAACTTTAGTATAAATTAAAAACAAAAACACATACCATGAACAAGGCAAACCACATATCCCCAATTTTTTTTTCTGAAAGTGGGTCAGAGAGAGTGATGTGTTCAAAATGTAACATATAAATTTCATCAAATGAGGCATAAAACTAACCCTTTTTTAGTACTAATGTTGGAAAAAGTGTGCTTTTGTCTTCCTTTTGTATTTTCAGGATTAAATGAGCTCAAATTAACAAAAGAAGCAAAAAGACATCAAAATCTAACATAAATACAAGAAAAGGGACAAGATGTGACATGCCCGACCCCACGACAGCATCTTCCCAAGCAAAACAAGAGATCAGAAGCCTGAACACGCCCCGTGCTCAGCCAGCACGGGGGCGTGCCCAAGTGTCAGCAGAAAAGACAAAGTGGTAGAAGCTTCTATTGCCCACCACGGGGCCGTGCTCAGCGGACACGGGGCCGTGGTCAACTATAAGATTCGCACAATCCAGGCAAATCTTCATAGTATAAAGATTCTTCTGCACACGGGGTCGTGCTCAGCGGACACGGGTCAACTAATAAGACAAAGCTGCATTAAATGAAGAAAGAGAAGGATGTGGACACGGGGCCGTGCCCGAGCTTCTTTTCAGCCTATAAATAGAAGTGCTTGGCTCAAGCTCAAACCATCCCTTGGCACACCACCTCTCTCACACTTCACCCACCACCCACCACCACCATAACACCATCATCCATTGTCCATCGTAGAGTGTGTAAGTCGTCTCGGGATCCAAGATTGATCGTAAGAGTTCTTGACAATCAAGGCCATGTTTACCTAAGTCTCTTACATCACTTGGTGAAGACAAAGTGTCTAGTGTAATACTTTTTATTTCTAATCTTTTGCACTTTTTATTTGGTTTTGTATTAATGACTTTAATAACTAGTTGCTTATGTTGAATGTGATCTTTCCTTATCGTTTGTCCGTGGTGTCTTGAAATTATTTTACTGTCTATATAAAATAAAAGATTTTCACCATTCATATCTCCACGGTCTATATGGAGGTATGTTGGCTACCTGGTCGGGGGTTAAGGGAACGGTTTGGTAAAGGTCTTGCCATTGTTCAGCGTTTAGATGTCCTGCAATGGACCTGGGTCAAATTTAGTTGGACCTCCTTCAATACTTCACGGTATTGGATGGCGGGGGTCCAAACTCTTTGATCCCCTCATAAGTTAACTACTATTAATACTATAACCCGGTTATTTAGGACTGTATCCCTGCTGACTCAGACTACTTAGCCGAGGGTAACGTCACCTCCAAAAGAGGGGCCTACCATAATATTGCATTAATAACTTAATTAATTATCTTCCAATAATCCACCCTTTTAGGATTGTATCCTTGCTGACTCAAACTACTGGGGTGAGGGTAACGTCACCTTCAAAAGAGGGGCCTACTACAATAACTAAGATAATCTCTTAAATATGTGCAAAAGTGCGGAAATAATCAAAGGTTACACTAGATACGAGTCGGAACCAAGTGATTCATCTTGTCTATCTGTTTTTCTTTTTATTTTTATTTTCAGCATTTTAGTTAGTTTTTACTTATCTTAGTTTAAAACATTTTTCTAAACTTTTTATTTTGATTAGACGTTGAGGATAAACCGGTACTAAAAGCTCTTGTGTCCTTGGACGACCTCGGTATCTTACCAACACTATACTACGCTCACGATGGGTGCACTTGCCCATATGTGTGTTTAGTGTTAGTAAAATATCGTGTTTTATAAATTTAAAACTTGGCTAAAAATAAGTGTTAAAGGGGCTTAAAATATACACCTAATATATATAACACTTCACACGCATCAAGTTTTTGGCGCCGTTGCCGGGGACACAAGGATTTTAAGAAAGTTAGGAATCAACGGCCTAATCGTTTTTCTTATTTTTCAATTTTTTTAGGATTTTTTTAGTTTTTCAGCTTCTGCATAACTCAGCACGGGTCGTGCCTGCTGAACACGCCCCGTGCCCAATCATTGGAACTGGCAATCTTGTTTTAAGTCAGACAGTAGGCTGAACACGGGGCCGTGCCCACTCAACACGCCCCCGTGCCCAAGTTTTAGTTACTGAAAACAGAACCGTAAGATCCCGACGGTTGGTAATTTCTGACACAAACATGAGTGATACTGATACTTTTTACTTTCGGCACTCTTATGGTACTATGTGGTGTCAATTATGTGGTGGTAATCATAAAGAATTAGAATGCTTTTTTCTAAATTATAAACCCCACTATATAGATCCATCTTTTCCTAGTATCCTTAAGAGGGGCGAAAGTAAAAATAATCCCTATCGCTCCCTCGAATGCGCCCAACCGGATATTCTAGGGGAAATGCTTCTCGATGAATTATTTCAACTAGAAGATCTAATTTTTAATTGGTTAAAAGAACTTAGGGAAGATTTCAATAATCTTTTCCAAGACAACAACCAAGAAGAGAGGTTGGAAACGCATTCAAACAACTTCGTTGTTTCCAATGATACTTCTAACTCTAGTGAGGACTTGAGCGATAGTCGTCCCTGTGTCGATTGTGCCGTGAAGGACTCCCCATCGACTTCGTTCGATGCATACATAGACCTGAGCGATTCGACATACACCTTCTTTAACGAGAGCCCGGGAAAGGGTTGGACTTGTCCACCTACATATAGCTTAGGAATCACCCTCACCGACAACCTCTTGCGTTCTCGTCTCAATCTAGAACAATTAAGGTATCTTAGGCACTTTGGGGTTGTTCCATCTAGTAAGGAACCACCCGATCCGGGGAAGCTCCTTGAAATTTGAAGAATTCCTTAAGACAGCTTCTAGACACGGGGCCGTGTCCAGGTCAGCACGCCCCCGTGTCCACCCAAAAGATTCCCTTCTGATTTTGTCAGAATGCGGACAAAAACGTGTCAGGATTCCATCTGCACACGGGTCCGTGTCCAGCCGACACGGGGCCGTGCGCAGCGTACTGTCGTTTTCTATAAATGCAGCCAAGAATCCTGCACATTTGAACCATTCCAGGGACAGAGATTTGAGGAATATTCTCACATACCATCCTAGGTATTTTCTAAAAGAAGTTTCTCAACTATCTTCTTGTCCTTTCCTCTTTTATCCACTTTCATCTTCTTCAATTTTCCTCATACTTCCATTAAAGCTTGAACCTTCTATAGTTTCAAGCCTTATTGAGATGTTTGTTAGATTTTTGTTCATGGAATCTTGATAAAAACAAGTTCTAAAACAATGTTTTAAGTTGTTTAAGTGCAAAAATGTTCCAAAAATTATAAAAACAATTTGAAACCCCAAGATTCCTTGTTCAATAAATCCTGCAGATATCTGAACACGGGGCCGTGTCCGAAGTACTGGACCCATAAAATTGAACTCTTTTCGGCATGTTTTCTCAGAATGGCAAGCAGAACAAGCGGAAACTCTTCGTCGCATGCCAGGAACAACCGGCAAGGGAGAAGATCATCTACGGTTGAGGATTCTCTTGTAAACTATGTTTACGCCTTAAGAGAAGCTCTTGATGAAGTAACAAGTGTGGAAGAGGCATTGGTAGACCGCATCAACCATTTGACGGTGGGACTAGAAGGATGTCTCCGGGAGGTCAGCCTTTTGCACCAAAGGTTGAACATTCTCGCCTCTCCTCCTTTGGTACCGATTATCACCCAAAGGGCATGGAATGTGGTGCCGGAAGTCGTCATTCCGGCCGAATGGTACGCCCTACATCCGGAACCTACTCAAGGCATACTCCAAGGGGTTCCGGTTGGTGTCGCTCCTCCTCCACCAGATGTCGAGGAACATGAGGCCGCCTCCCTTCTTCCGAGAGAGATCGAAGAATGGCTCTAGCAACATCTAAGGAACACCATTCGACTTGGAGTTCTACAAGACTTTTAAACCGGAAATCTATTCCCGGAATTTTGGTTCTTATTATAGAAATAGAACTCCTTAGGAAGATTTTACGGACCACTTGACCTATTAGGACTTTTAACTTTTATTTTCTGCTTTATTTTTCATTTTTAGGACTATTATGTAATTCTCTCTATGATTAATGAATGATGGTTTTAGTTTGGTGTTTGGAATGGTGTTGAAATGAATAAAACACACTTGAGATGGCAAAGGATGCAAGGGAAACTTGAACCAGCACTCTATACAGGAAAACAGAACCGTCCGACAAAATTCTTCATTTACAGTAAGCTCGGCACGGGCCGTGTCCACCCAACACGGCCCCGTGCTGCACTGTCTGCAGAAAAAGACCCAGTTCAGGTAACTGGACACGGGCCGTGTTCACCCAACACGCCCCCGTGTCCAGACTTCTGTTTTTCCTGTTTTAAATTTGTTACTGGCACTTGAACACGGGGCCGTGCCCGGATAACACGTGGCCGTGTTCAGCGCCCAGTAACACAAATTTTTTGCTTTTTCACACCTTTACACATTCAATCAACCGAAAAACTTATTTTTGGGACACATTGAGGACAATGTGTAATTTAAGTGTGGGGGGGATGCTAAAACCTTGAATCTCGCAAGTCCTAAATACAAGCCTTACACAAAACTCTATTGGAATCGCTAATCACCCCAAATTTTTTCAAAAAAAATTTTCAATTTTTCTTGTCTAGGTTTAACTCGGGAAATTCAAGTTCTCAAAAAGGTTATATTTTTACGAATTTACAACCGATAGCGTCGTGATAAAAAGAACCAACATAAGAAAATTATGAAAAGGCATGACAAGCTTAGTTAAAATTTGATTATATATACTTGATCACATAGAAACCCATTCCCACAAAAGTGAGTTTTGAGTCTTTATTGAGCATACAATTACATATCATTAGAACTAATTGCTCATTTTTCGTTTCTTGTGTGAATGGCCGCTTGGTTCTTACGACTCTAGAACTTGCCATGACGATACATTCCCGGTCCTTACCAACTTAAACCCGAGTAAGTAAATGATGGAGGCATTAGGACTAACCCTTTTTATTTTCTACACCATTATTTTTCTTTTTTTTACCACCTACCCAAAATCCCCCTAGTTAGCCCCTTTGAGCCTAAACCTTTTCATTTCATAACCCAAACTAAACACCCTTTTACCCACCAAAACCTTTTTCATTTTTACCCCTTTGTTTTAGTAACGAGTTCGATTTTTCGTATGACTTCAAAAAAAAAAAAATTGTGTTGATGATGAAGCAAAAGAAAATAAACAAACAAGTTCATCAAAAATAACTTTGTTTGAATAAATAGCTTCATCAAAATAAAAGTTACGAAAAATAGAAACTCTTACGAAAACCGACACTTGTTACGCTTTTCGCCTTTTTTACTAACCACCAACCCAACCACCTACCTTTAACCCAAGCCTAACCCTTTACCCACAAAGTCCTCTTGATATTTACAAAGGTATATAAGTTAAAAAGGATGAGGATTGATTGCTTGGCAAGCCTATGGTAGGAGTAAGTTCCATGCCGCTCTCGAGTGATCCACAAAAATACATTTTCGGCCGAGTGTTGAGTGATCCCCGTGAGGTATGTGAACTTGTATATAAATAGAATTTTACAAAGGCATGTTATGCCCTAATAAGTAATTTCTCTTATGAAAAGTTTTAAATAAATCATGACGAATAGGATTGTAAATAAATAAAAATAAAAATAAATAAAGAATCTTGGAAATCCCGACACTCTACGACAAGCCCAAAAACCTTCTTCTCTACCCATTCCATTTGGGAGTGTAATAGCCACATATTAAAGAGTTTTGCTTGAGGACAAGCAAAGATTCAAGTGTGGGGGTATTTGATGTGTTCAAAATGTAACATATAAATTTCATCAAATGAGGCATAAAACTAACCCATTTTTAGTACTAATGTTGGAAAAAGTGTGATTTTGTCTTCCTTTTGTATTTTCAGGATTAAATGAGCTCAAATTAACAAAAGAAGCAAAAAGACATCAAAATCTAACATAAATACAAGAAAAGGGACAAGATGTGACATGCCCGACCCCACGACAGCATCTTCCCAAGCAAAACAAGAGATCAGAAGCCTGAACACGCCCCGTGCTCAGCCAGCACGGGGGCGTGCCCAAGTGTCAGCAGAAAAGACAAAGTGGTAGAAGCTTCTATTGCCCACCACGGGGCCGTGCTCAGCGGACACGGGGCTGTGGTCAACTATAAGATTCGCACAATCCAGGCAAATCTTCATAGTACAAAGAGTGTAATAGCCACATATTAAAGAGTTTTGCTTGAGGACAAGCAAAGATTCAAGTGTGGGGGTATTTGATGTGTTCAAAATGTAACATATAAATTTAATCAAATGAGGCATAAAACTAACCCATTTTTAGTACTAATGTTGGAAAAAGTGTGCTTTTGTCTTCCTTTTGTATTTTCATGATTAAATGAGCTCAAATTAACAAAAGAAGCAAAAAGACATCAAAATCTAACATAAATACAAGAAAAGGGACAAGATGTGACATGCCCGACCCCACGACAGCATCTTCCCAAGCAAAACAAGAGATCAGAAGCCTGAACACGCCCCATGCTCAGCCAGCACGGGGGCGTGCCCAAGTGTCAGCAGAAAAGACAAAGTGGTAGAAGCTTCTATTGCCCACCACGGGGCCGTGCTCAGCGGACACGGGGCTGTGGTCAACTATAAGATTCGCACAATCCAGGCAAATCTTCATAGTACAAAGATTCTTCTGCACACGGGGTCGTGCTCAGCGGACACGGGGGCGTGGTCAACTAATAAGACAAAGCTGCATTAAATGAAGAAAGAGAAGGATGTGGACACGGGGCCGTGCCCACTGGACACGGGGCCGTGCCCGAGCTTCTGTTCAGCCTATAAATAGAAGTGCTTGGCTCAAGCTCCCTTGGCACACCACCTCTCTCACACTTCACCCACCACCCACCACCACCATAACACCATCATCCACCACCATCATCCATTGTCCATCGTAGAGTGTGTAAGTCGTCTCGGGATCCAAGATTGATCGTAAGAGTTCTTGACAATCAAGGCCATGTTTACCTAAGTCTCTTACATCACTTGGTGAAGACAAAGTGTCTAGTGTAATACTTTTTATTTCTAATCTTTTGCACTTTTTATTTGGTTTTGTATTAATGACTTTAATAACTAGTTGCTTATGTTGAAGGTGATCTTTCCTTATCGTTTGTCCGTGGTGTCTTGAAATTATTTTACTGTCTATATAAAATAAAAGATTTTCACCATTCATATCTCCACGGTCTATATGGAGGTATGTTGGCTACCTGGTCGGGGGTTAAGGGAACGGTTTGGTAAAGGTCTTGCCATTGTTCAGCGTTTAGATGTCCTGCAATGGACCTGGGTCAAATTTAGTTGGACCTCCTTCAATACTTCACGGTATTGGATGGCGGGGGTCCAAACTCTTTGATCCCCTCATAAGTTAACTACTATTAATACTATAACCCGGTTATTTAGGACTGTATCCCTGCTGACTCAGACTACTTAGCCGAGGGTAACGTCACCTCCAAAAGAGGGGCCTACCATAATATTGCATTAATAACTTAATTAATTATCTTCCAATAATCCACCCTTTTAGGATTGTATCCTTGCTGACTCAAACTACTGGGGTGAGGGTAACGTCACCTTCAAAAGAGGGGCCTACTACAATAACTAAGATAATCTCTTAAATATGTGCAAAAGTGCGGAAATAATCAAAGGTTACACTAGATACGAGTCGGAACCAAGTGATTCATCTTGTCTATCTGTTTTTCTTTTTATTTTTATTTTCAGCATTTTAGTTAGTTTTTCCCAAAAGTTTAAGTGACAGGTACTATACGTAATTGGCTGAGAGCTCAGGGCGTCAATAGGGAATCTCGCAAGTTCTAGATGCCTAAAGTCTGTTGAACAATGTTATCTTTCTGTTTAAGATCCGCCTATGGATCCAACTTACATTCCGTTGTAATAATTGATATTACTTTTGAATCGGATTGTAATGTATTTATCTTTTGCTTCCGCTGTTCATTTAAATTGTGTTGTTTGACTATGATGATATCAACTACGTCACTATACCCCCACCGGGCCCACCAGTGACATGTGGAAAATAGGGGTGTGACAGGTTGGTATCAGAGCCAACACTGAGTGAATTAACCACTAGCCTTTTGTGTTTAATCTCAGTTACACAGTTGCACATTCTTGAGTCTAGACAAAGAACTTAGGACTACTCCTAATTCGTTTTTGTCCTTTATTTGTTTCCTTTGTTATTTTTCTGATTAGCCCCTGCATGGGCGAGTCAGTATTGTTAGAAGTCTTGTGTTAGGGCAACCATGTACCTGTTTAAATTTTAAATGGAACGGTTAGATTTAAAATAACGTTCCTATTATAGGATCTACCAATATTATAAATTGGCAAAATCCAAAAAGGACAAGACCTAGCCCATGTGTCATTTTAAGGACAGGGCCAAGATGACAGTTCCTCAAGTAGATACAGATCCTTATTAACATCCCCATTTGGGGTTGTTCTGCTCTTAATACTAAAAAGAATCTTAAAGTTAAAACCTAGCCTACCTGTCATTTCAGGCACGGCCAAGATGGTAAAACCTTTTCAAAAGATTCAAATTCTTGTTAACATCTGAAAGCATGTTAACATTTTCGAAAAACTGTGATCTGATAAAATCACATAAGTCATTTTTAAATTGGGATATTTCAATTTCCCTTATTTATATAACCATCCCTTAAGGATGAAGTGCCTACGGGCTATAATTAACGCCCTGTGGGGCAAAAGACAGTTGTAGTCTTTGACTCTCTATCAAGAAAAAGGTAATGAAATATGTTCAAACCAAAATGCCTTGATTCTCCGAAATCATGGCTTATAAATTTAAAAACTGTCTTTATGACTAGGCCTTTTGCGCCACTTTAATATCCTTAATGTTTTATAACTAGGATAAACTATAATGAAAATACTAATTAAATATAACTAACAAATTAACCAATATGGTTTATATTACCATGGTTGATGAATCGTCAAAAATGATGATTCCATAATAACCTCTAAATAAATCATTGTCAGTATTTATGTGGCAATCAAGCTACATGGCTGGATCAGAGGAGGTTAACAGCCACCCGAGGGAGAACAATGACACTACCAGAGTTAACATAACTGGTGAGGAACTGCAGGCATTAATAGATAATGCTCTTACTCGATCTCTTGACAGACAGTATAATGAGTCAAGTGGTACACACTCTAAGACTCTATCTGTGGCTCGTAGTAACCCCCCTTCTAAATCACATGATTCAAAGGAGGACGATGTTCATAACTCGTCAAATCAGAGGAGTGTTCCGCCTAGACAGGTTGTGCTTAATCAAGAACCACATGTTAAAACCTGTTCGTATAAATATTTTGTCTCCTGCAAGCCAAGAGACTTCACAGGAGAAAAAGGAGCCATCGACTGCATGACGTGGCTCGAGGAGATGGACACTGTTGTTGATATTAGCGGATGTGCAGAGCAAGACATTGTGAAGTTTGTTTCACAATCTTTTAAAGGAGAAGCTCTAGCTTGGTGGAGGTCGCTAATCCAGGCTACTGGGAAAATCCCGTTGTATAATCAAACATGGGATCAGTTTGTTGCTCTTATCAAGGAAAATTACTGTCCTCAACATGAAGTTGAGAAAATTGAAACCGATTTCTTGGCATTGGTCATGGAGGACTTAGATTGCCAGGCATATCTTACAAATTTCAATACTATGTCTCGATTGGTTCCTTACTTGATCACACCAGAACCAAAGCGTATAGCTCGCTTTATTGGGGGCCTAGCCCCGGAAATCAAGGCAAGCGTGAAAGCATCGAGACCTACTACATTCCGGTCAGCGGCAGATTTGTCGCTATCTCTCACACTCGACGTAGCCAGAAACAAGGCTGCAAAAGCTTCGGAAGAAGGGAAGCGTAAAAAGGAGGATGAGGGTTCTCATCACTTCGATAAGAAGAAAAAGGGGAACTCTGATCATAGGAAGAGTTCCGAGTTTAATAAGGGTAACCAGCAGACGGGTGAAAAGACCAGGTGCAAAACATGTAGGAAATTCCACCTGGAGAAATGCATATTTGAATCTCAGCCTCTTCCTTGTGGAATCTGCAAGTCCAAGGAGCATAAGACCTTGGATTGCAAAAATTTGAAAGATGCGACCTGTTATGGTTGCAACGAGAAGGGGCACATCAAGACTAACTGCCCTAGGAATCAGAAGAAGTCTGAAGAGGCCAAGAAAGTAAACGCATGAGTCTTCCAGATGGACACCAGGAGGCGATATAGAAAGATGACATCGTAAAAGGTACTTTTCCTTATCAATGATGCTTATATGGGGATTATTTCTGGCGCAGAAAAGTCTATTGAGGACAATAAATATTGTAAGCTGTTGTATCCGCCTATTAGGATCTTAGGCTTATAACGCGAGGTAGAATTGGCCGATAACATTTAGAGACTGCTTCAACAACCTTAGATGGATGCTTTATATCCATTAGGAAACGCTCTTATCCAATATCCTAATGTCAAGCTTTCAAGCTATCCAAAATCATCAATATGATCAAGACAGACGTGACTACTGATCCCCTGTCAAACAGGTGATGGACTAGGTCCAAACCTTAATTGCCATTAATGGTCTTTTATGGCCTAGGCTAAGCGTAATTGATATATATACATATTTAAATGACGTTCATTGAGAATATTCGTACTATATTAACCTGTATGGTTTAACGATACCATGGTTGGTATATATTAGGGCATCAGGATGATGAGTAGCGGTTGTTGGATTGCAATTAAATAATTGTTTTATTTGGTGTTAGGAATCAAATATCGAGTATGACAAACTCGGATAAGACAGCCATTGATCGTGTTATGGATAATGCGACACATACGAATGATGACACAATTGTGAACCTTAGAATTTCCAAGGATGTTCTACAAACTATGATAGACGCAGCTGTTGGAAAAGCTGTGAAGAAGGCTGTGAAAAAGCTCAAGGAGCCCAATGCTACTTGCTCCAAATCTCAACCAATACCACCCTTCATTACTCACGAGAAGGATCTCGTTCATGCCTCCAATGTAAAGGGTGAACTAAAAAGGAAAAGGGAGAAAGATAACTCCTAGAGTTCTAAAAAGAAGAACAAACAAAAGTCCAACCAGAAACCTGTATGCAAGACCTGCAAAAAGCGCCATTATGGGAAATGCAGGTTCGAATCAAAATCCCAATCACAGCCCAGGGCTTGTGGGATCTGCAAATCTAGTGAGCATAAAACCTTGGAATGCCAGAAGATAGGAGATGCGACTTGTTACAACTGTAACAAGAAAGGGCATATCAAATCAAATTGCCCAAGGTATGCTAAGAAGCTTGAAGGAGATAAGAAGACCAACGCTAAGGTCTCCCAGATGGATGCAAAAGAGGCCATACAAGATGACAATGTTATAACCGGTACGTCCTTATCCGTGATGTATATGCAAGGATATTGTTTGATTCAGGTGCAGATAAGTCGTTGTGGAATAAATTTTGTAAGTTATTTAATCTGCCTGTTAGAACCCTAAGCATAAAATGTGAAGTTGAATAAAACGCTAGGAGTTCTGCTTTATTTCGGATACCAATCAATCCTTCATAGATGGTAAGTATAGCAAACTCTTAAAGACTCCCATGAGAACCTTAGATATTAAGTGTAAGGTAAAACTTACAGGCGAAAATCATAAGAACCATTTCTTCTGTTCCCGTCAGAAACCTTCAGCCATAAATTTTTTGAAGTATCTTCTCTATAGAGGAAGTACGTCAGCATATATGGTTGATATCTCTTTAATCTCTATCGATTCCGAATACCAGATGGTATGATAAAAGCGTCATATGTGGTTGGTGTATCTTAATAAGTTCCATAGATTGCTTCCATGCCTGATCAGTATGGAGGTTTAATGCATGGGACCACAAAGATATCCCGATAGTCATATGGTACTAAAGTTAACTAATGGTATTCAAAGAAGATATCCAGAATGGAATTGTCCAAATAAATGTTCCCGATTAAGGAATTCGTGGACTTGTAACATAAATGTGTCACTTATTTGACACAAGCAATAATCGATGATCTGGAGCCTGGGAATTGGAAAATCTCTGTAACCTCCTTGCGTTTTGACTATCTTCTCCAAGATTACCTTGTTTACCTCCTGAGAGGCGAGTAGAGTTAAGATTAAACATCCCGCTTAGGGCAGCAGTATTATGAAATCTCCATGTTGATTAGTACCACCAATTAGGGAATAATCGAAACCCTGATTAAGTAAGTTTTAAAATAGAGGATTCATATAGCCTAACTTAGTATTCTGAGAATTCGGTATAGTTAATTAAGAAAGACGGTTCATTTTGCTTATGCATTTGATTACCACAACCCTAATTAGGCAACAATTAAGAATTGCCATCAGCCGCCCAGGATCGTCGATTTGATCGACTAACAGCAAGGATTAGCTATTCCTTAATATTAGATTTAAGCAATGGTTGGAATAACTATCTCACCTTAAGATAAGCTCTTCTATAATAATTGATATATAAGTATCAAGCTGCTTCTTTGGAGACATTGTATAGATAGAATGTTAAACAATTATCGTTAGACAGAAAACTGGTAAGTTCAATTATCAGGATCTGAAAGTTGCCTTAGAAACAACGAATAAGATCATACAAATTCATAATCATCTGAAAGTTTCCAGTAGTCAGCGGAAAATTGAGGATTGATAAAAGTCGCAACCCTCTTAAGTCCTTAATAAGGAATAGGGTTCAATTGAAAGTATCGCTCTAAGAAGGGTGTACTGAAATTTTTGTACAACAGGATAGTTAAGCTCTGACTATACATGGGATCATTCGAGGAAATCGAATACTTCAAAGGTCAATAGCTTATAAACTAAGACCTATTTATGGATCGTGGTGGAACTCGCAATGCGACCCACACTAATGAATTAAGGATGTGTTTCACCAATAAGTCGAGAAGCATTATCACATAATGATATGCGTATCTATGATATGATAAGAAAACCGTATCGATTAAGGATCGTCAGGATTAGAATCTAAGGAAGAAAACATGAACCTATGATAAAGGTCATTTAGGATACCTCTAGAGGCCCAAATAGGCTGTGGAAGTTAAATCCACTGTCCGACAGAGAGTGCTTCCATTACTTTAGCAAATCTAGAGGTCGAGATTTCTTTTAAGGGGGTGAGGATGTAACACCTCGTAAAATCACGTCCAATGATGTATTGACACGTGTAGTAAACCCTAATGAAGTCAAACATTGAAATTTAGGGACTAATTTTTCGAAAAAATCAAAAACTTTGATTATGAAAGGACTGGAAGTGTTAGCATACCTAAAATAAGTTTCTAAATAACCTCTTACGATGTTTATATTCACAAATGTGCCACTTGATGATTAAGTGTAGCCGTTTGCGTAATTAATTGAAAGTTTACGTGATGAAGGGTTAAAAGCGTCAACATGTTAATCCTTACCTCTGAGTGACCTTTTAACAAACCAGGAGCTTCATAATATTTAATTATAACTCTCGGAAATGCCAATTAATGGTCGTCTAAGGTTTTTATGCCTATAAGTAAAGTTACGCGCAACTTTGCAAGTTAGAGGGACTAAAAGTGTCAATATGTTTAATTATACCTCTGAATGACCTTTTAGAGAACCCGAAGCATCGTAATGTTTAATAATACTTTCAAGGATGCCTAATATGGATTAGATGAGGCTTCAATGCTAATAAATGATGAAATGCGCAAGTTTGCGCAATAGAGGGGCCTAAAGCGTCAACTTTTGAATCTACGCCATTCGGTGACCATTTAAGCAAACGGGAGCGTAGTAATATTTAAATATATGCTTGGGAATGATTATTATGGGCCATGGAAGGCTTAGATATCATTAAACGGCATTTCGCGCTACTTTGCGCAATTAAGGGACTAATTGCGTCAAACTGCAAAAGGAGGTCGAATCATATGGTAACGGACCTTCCGGAATATTTCCATAAGTTAAACATACCCTATTTATCCTTTATATAGCTTAGATATAGGTTTAGAGGTGTTTGGTACGCAAAAATAAACTTTTATGTCATGCAGGGACTAAAAGTGTCAAAAAGTGCACAAGTTTGCACTTTTGCGCATAACTCGCATTCTGAATATCCCCGGACACCCAAAAATTTATGTAAGCACTAAAATATTTTATTTTAGTGTGTGGCATAATAAAATTCCACTCGTCGCGTAATTTGGACCGTTTTTAGCGTTCGTCCGTGTTTCGTCGTAATTCGACGCACTACGTGACCGTACGGCCAAAGGAACCGACATCCGACATGTTTTTGAACATGTTTCATGTTCCCTATGTTTAAACATCATAGTGGGGCCTTAAAATGAGGTTAACGGGCCTTGAACATGCCTAAAGTGACCATAAAAGCTCACAGGGGCCATTTCTGCCATATATGAAAGTGTTTGCTGCTAAACAGTTGTAAACAGCCTGTTCCATCAGTTTCTATCAATTGTAAATGGTTTTTTTGGAAACTAGGGGCTGCCCATTGTTTATAAAACCATGGGTAATATGTGTAGGGTTCAGATTCAATCACGGTTTACGAGGAACGATCCTAACGGTCCTCAAAAACCTATAAATACCCTTCCCCACTTCCTTCATAACCCACACTTGATCTTGAATTCTCTAAGTTGGGGACTTTGCTCCTCATACCTGAGAAATTAGGATCAACCCTCCTTGCTTGGACCCTTTTGTAAGTCCCCTTTCGTGCCTAGTTTAAATTTTAGCGTTTTAAACAGAAAAGTCAAGCGTTATCGATAAACGCTTTGACTTTTAAACGGTTAAGCTATTGTTTGTAACGAACATGGCTACGTGACCGTAATTAGGTAGGTAATTAACCCTCAAAAGGGCGCCTCCTAATTACCATGTTTACTTAGTTTAATTGTCGGCACCAGTTAGAGTGGTGGAAACTCTTACTGTGGAGGGGAGGAGAGGAAGAGGCAGACCCAAATTGACATGGGATGAGCAGATTAGGCATGATTTATTAGAGGTGCATCTTTCTGAGAACATGGTCCAAGATAGGACTTCGTGGAGGCGTAGGATTAGGGTTAAGGAATTCTAGAAGATATCGCAGTAAGGTCTTAGGTGTTTTTTAGGGACGTAGGTTTCCCTTACTCTTTAAGGGACTTTTCCGGTGAGCGCCTTCTGGTGTTTATGCCCAAATGATGTTGTATGCTATTATACTTGATTTACATTATATTGTGCCACTCTGACCACTTTCTTGGTATGGTTGACTTCTTATTTCTAGATTCTTTGACTTGGTGTGTTGGTATGCTATTCGTTTTCGAGCCGAGGGTCTCTCTGGAAGCAGCCTCTCTATCCCTATGGATAGAGGCAAGGTCTGTCTACATCCCACCCTCCCCAGACCCTATAAGTAGCTTTGCTATTTGTGGGATTTTACTGGGTATGGTTGTTGTTGTACTTAGTTTAATTGTCGGGTCAAATGAAAGTCAAACGGGTTAGTTTTAAATAAAATGCATAACTAGTAAATTAAAAGTCATAAAATCAGTTTTGCCACATTAATAACTTGGTAAATATTAGTTAAACATGTCTAAGCATGTTCAACCCGACAATTCTAAGTATAGACTTGGTTCGGAACCGAAAGTCGCAAAAGTTGACTTTTGCTTTGACTTTCAGTTCTGACCCGATTTAGCTTAGTTTAGATATGCCTTAGGATTCCATTAGGACCATATTATAAGTTAGTATAACCCTCCAAGGTTATACAACTTGGTTCCATAGAAATCCTAGTTCATGCGTGTTTCCGTTATATGCCTAAATGTTGACCGTTATGCCCTTTGGACCTTAAAACGATATTTTTGAAAATGTGAGAGGATAGAAACCTTCACTACTAAATTATAAACTTGTCCCTAAAATTTGACATCAGTTTGAGGTCTAGATTAGGAGTTATGCTCGTTAGCGTAAATGAAAATCTTTTTACTAATTAAACGACATAATTAGCGTATAGCCTATCTAAACCCAATTTTTAATACCAAACTTTTTACCCGCTGATATAAAATAATATTTTGAGATTTTTGAAGATTTTTATTTATTTTTAGGCTGAGCATAACTTAGGGTTGTAGCATTAATTCGGTAATTGTCGGTTTTGCCCTTTTGGGCTATAAAATGAGTTTTATAAATCCTTTTGACCCCAAACCTTTTTCTACTGATCTAATATGTTAAATAAAATATTTTGAGCCTTCTGGAATATTAAAAATATCAGCTTTCTATACAAAACCCGGAAATGGCTCCAAATCGCCTTTTTTAAGCGTTTTTAACGCATAGTATGTATCAAAACTAGTTTAAAGATATAAGGGTTGATGCCTACTGATTTTCTCAGTAAATTTTTATATTTTAACAGTAAGCAAAAGTTTTAAACTCAGATTTCCAGTTTTGGCCTTTTTAGGCTTATGTGAAATTACCAAAATGCCCCTACGGTGCATACTATGATTACAATTAATAAATTTTACGTATAAGTGATACCCTACTGTTATAACTTATTAAAATGAGTATATTTAATGATTTAATCAGACCTATAACTCAGATTACTATTTAAACTCTTTTATAAACTTTAAAAGGACCAAAATGCCCTTGCGAGACATAGTTTGAGTTTAAAATCATCCTGGGCATAACGGAAGGTATCTTACTGATATCACAACATATATAAGGCATATTAACTTAGGAAACCTGTATATGACTCTTATGGTCGCCCGTTACGCATTTTCTCGTTCGGTACGGTTTATGTAACTAGTTTGCATAAATTGACCGAAACGGGTCAAACCTTATCATTTTCACTTCAAAATCCAGAATGTGTTTAAGTTTACCCATATTATACAAGTCCCCAAACTTGTCAGGTCTAAATCACATTCCAATCCGGTCTGCGCTTAATCTTGCGTTTTGAACCGTAAACCTTTCCTTAAAACTAACCGGTCTAAGTTTCAACTTACATAAGACCCGTTAGGAATCTAATAGGTTATTAAAAACCTTCGTTCCAGATTAAGAGCCCCAATAGAGGTACTTGTGCTTGCTGATTAGGATATACGGCTGAGTATAAATTGCATTTTAAGCTCAGGTAAATACTCTTAACTTATTTTCCCTATACGAGCTTGGGATACGATATTATAAAGATACCGCTTGGTCGGGTATTGAATGTTTAATCGTATTGTGATTAAATTATTGAGGTAACCCGCTTTAATCTGTCTTGTTTGAAATAAAGGCCTTTAGGGGTTAATGACCATGTCCAGGATATCCTTGGCATCATTATATTATAAAATGGCCACGTCTTATGCACGAGGTGTAGGCGTACACCTGACAGTTGCATAAGGGAAACGGTATCTCACTCTCTTGTGGGCCTATACTTGTGGCGTGTCTGTTAATCTTGACTCGGTTTCTACATCGGGCCCTAAATGTATAACGAACCTGTAAATCTGTATACAGGATTATTTTTATATAATTGTCCCAAGTTATAAAAGTTTTGTGCCATGTGCATTCAAATCAATTTTCTAAAACATTTTCAAAATGAGTCAGTTAAGTTGTATTTACCAGTGAAAACTGACGTATTTTCCCAAAAGTTTAAGTGACAGGTACTATACGTAATTGGCTGAGAGCTCACGACGTCAATAGGGAATCTCGCAAGTTCTAGATGCCTAAAGTCTGTTGAACAATGTTATCTTTCTATTTAAGATCCGCCTGTGGATCCAACTTACATTCCGTTGTAATAATTGATATTACTTTTGAATCGGATTGTAATGTATTTATCTTTTGCTTCCGCTGTGCATTTAAATTGTGCTGTTTGACTATGATGATATCAACTACGTCACTATACCCCCACCGGGCCCACCGGTGACACGTGGAAAATAGGGGTGTGACAAACCACCTCTGGTGGGAATTCAGATGATCCTATTAAGTTAGGTGATGGATTAAAATACCAGGATTTGACGAACATGATATCTAACTTGGAAACAACTGTTGCTGATATGAAAGATCAATTGAAGCAGTTGGTGGATGCTTTCAAAAGTCGACCTACTCATCAGCAGTTATGCCAAGAGCTTTGGAATTCGGTACAACCCATTCTTGCAGCTCAAAGGGAACTGGCTGATATTCAACTTAATTCCCACATGAAGCTAATTAGAGTTATGGTTGAAGCAAGATACAAAGACACACAGGCTGACATTAAGGGCATAAAAGAATGCATTGCAAAGTTAACTGGTACTACCCCTGCACCTGTGTTTGAAAAAGACGATGAAGCTGATGCTGAAAAGAGGGAAAATGATTCCATGAAAAAAAATTGGCAAACCAACACCAAGGAATCAGCCAAAACAAAATCCAAAGCCTGCCAAGCAAACTTCTGCAAAATCTCCTGGAAAATCTGATACTGGTAAGAAAAAGGGAATTGATGATTCTGTTAACAAACAGACAGATAAGGAGATTGATGAAAACAGAAGAGGAAGCATACAAAAGAGGAAGATGAAGTGCTCAACATTGGAACTTCAAATAGTAGAAAATCACAGAAAGATAACGAATCTCCTATTGTCATATTTCCTAAACCAATATCACCACCAGAAAAACCAACCACTGCTTCGAAACTCAAAACCACTGCTGAACCTAAGAAGTCAGATTCTGATACACCTAAAACAAAACTCTCACCAGAAAAACCACATGTCAAAAAACATAATACAAAATCCTCATCACCACCGCCAACCTCAACTGAAACAATTGTTGATGCAACAAATGTTTCAGCATATGTTAAGACAACAGCGGTTGAGACACCAGTTGTTTCAACAATTGTTAGTCAATCCACTGATTCTACCCAATTTCAATTTCCATCACAATCAACCCTTACAGTCATGGCACCTTTTTCTTCCCTAACTCCTCCTTCTCCAAAATCTGTTTACACAAGAAAGAGAAAATTCATGGTGCATGAAGAAGAGAATGAAGAAAAAGATATACCCGCACCAATTCCGTTATCAGCTACTCCGTTCATTCAAACTTCACCCAAACCATTCGTCCCACCTCCATCAACAAAGATCAACCAATTGGCAGTAATTTTCCCTCTGGAACTGCTTGCAGTTCAAGATGAAATGACTCAATTTTACACAGAGGATGATCCATCCAAAAGAACCTTCCCATCTCTTCAGGGATTCAAAACTCCAAAGAATATTTATCAATATCTGAAGCTAAAGGGCAAGCAAGCAGAAGATAAGGCAAATGAAGAGTGTAAAGGGCTAGGAGACATTAAGTTATCAGCTCGCATGCAACATTGGCTTGGTGAAGTCAAGAAGTTGGAAGATTTTGCTAGAGACCTGAGTAAGAATATGTCAAATATGTCACCAAATGCTGAGCTAGAAAAGACATTAAGGAATGATTTCTTGAACACTATCATGGAAACCAATCCCTACGAAGCCTACATGTCTGATTTCAAAGACTGGCCCCTTGAGGCTCTTAATGAGGAAGTTAATAGAATTGAAAAGATGAATAAAGATCCTCAAATGCCAAAATCTGCTCCCAACTGGAAACAATACAAAAAGGTTTAAATGGATGAAGTGTTGAAGTATAAGAGAATGAAGGCAGAACTTGTAGCAGCTAAGGTTGGGACTGCTAGACAAATTGGAAAATGGACTAGGCAGTCTATTGATCGAGCTTACAGTAGGTTAGAAGAGCGAAGAAAGACAGATCCATCCCTTCCTAAAAAGCCAGTATACAAAGATGAAAAGACTGTTATACGTCGGCAGACCGTTGCATCTAAAAAGTTATCAGCAGATGTATCCATCGCTGCCTTGAACCAAAGAAAAAGACAACAACTGATGGATGAGGAAGATGAAAATAGGTATGCTGAGTACAGAAAAGAGTCTATCAGAAATCAGTTATGATATGGATTGGATGATGCTTCGTTGCAATTATAAGCTCAAGTTGCTCAAACACTTCAGAAGTTGGCAAGCAGGCCTCAATCGCCAAACTCCTCTCAAATAAAACTTCTCCCAAGAAACCCATCAGACCCAAAAATACTAAAGTGGAAGTCTGACAAACAGACCCATGAATTGACTTTGATCAAGTCTGATGGTAGTGTTGAAAAGATATCAAGGGAGAATGCACTTGGTCTGAATCCAGTTGACCTCCAAGATCTTTTTAACCTTCAGCTTGATAGGGATGAAGATGATACTGATTCCTTGGATTTTGAGCTCCAATTCAAAGGGCAAATCCGGGAAATGTTGATGAGAGAATAAAGATCCGCTGATTTCTAAAATTTGCTGATTCCTTGATTTAGTTTTGCTGAAAGTTGTTGAGGCAGGTGATTGTGTGTTTGTAGTTAACGTTTGTTGAACTTTATGTTGTATTCAAATTATATGAAATACGTATGTCTATAAACACTTTATATTGTCTTTTTGGGTAAACAGTTAAATTGTATGTAACTGATATATTAACCGATAATCTATGTTTATAGTTGTCTTTTAGCTATAATAGATAACACGTTTTGGTACAATATCTATGCACGTATCTATATGTTCTATTAATATGTGTTATGCATGCTTGTCTAAGAAACGACCCGTGTTTGCAGCTCTCATTTTTAATGAGAGTACTAAATTCTTTGTTAATAACATTATTCTCTTAACATCTGTTTACTAACCTTTATAATTTCTGTTGACTGACCTTTTCAACATAGGTTGACTAACATGCATATCTGTTTACTATCTATCCATCTAGCAAGCTTTGTTGGAGATAATGGATAACATTTTTTAGGAAAGTCTGTTGGAAAACAACAGAAGTTTTTAACAGTTAATAGACAACAGTAGTTTGCTATCAACATAATGGAATTGCTGTTGAATAAACCTATTGACCATTAGTGTATATCAATTTTATAAGTCTGCACTAATTGTTTTTTTACTCTCTGTCAATATGGGCTATGCATGGTTTTCTAAGAAACGACCCGTGTTTGCACACGGGTCTTACCGCTAGTACATATAATAAAAGAAACCACTTTAAGTACACTTGTCATCATATTAGACCATGTCTTATGGATAATTATAATTTTAGTTTAATCTCTTCTAATTAATTATAGATAATCCTCCTACTAAATATTTATTTAGTTTAATTATTACTTTTATATTTATCTATTTACTTCAAATTCAAACTTAGTTATCTAATTTGATATTAGAGTAAATTACGATTTTGGCTCCTGTGGTTATATAACTTTTAGGGGCTGTTTGGTAGCCTCTGAATGGTCATTAAGAGGCTACCTCTTAATGAAACCATTAAGAATTTTACCAATGAGAATGTAGAAGAATGTGACATGTGATGATTTACCATTCAGAGGTTACCTCTTAACCATTCAGACTTGAGGTTACCTCTTATTCATTCATAGGTTTTAAACCATTAAGAGGTAGCATCTGAATGGTCATTAAGAGGCTACCAAACAACCCCTTACCCTTTTAGCCCAAAAAGGAATTTTTTAACATCTGAGCCCTCAACGTCTTTTTTTTCTAACCCTTTTAGTAGGGGCCAGAAGGGTTAGAAAAAAGACGTTGTGGGCTCAGATGTTAAAAGATTCATTTTTTGGCTAAAAGGGTAAAAGTGATATCACCACAGGGGCCAAAATCGTAATTTACTCTTGATATTAACTATATATTTGAACGTTTTGTTTAGTTTGGTATCAAATAGATTTTACGAAGCTTAAAATAAAATTAACTAATATTATTTATCATTTCTACATTTACAAGTTTTAAATTAATGGTTAAATTTATTGAGACTTTGTTAACAAATTTTACTACAATATAATAATCTATTTATATCAATATAAATATAAATAAATGAATAATGAGCTAATATTAAATTTCATCCTACTTTAAATTTTGAATACCATTCCTCTATTTTTCTAATAGAATATTATTCTAAAATTTAAATTGTTAATTTAAGATATTTTTAAATAAAACAATTTATTTATCACGAAAACCAAACTTTGTATTAATATATAAAATATTTTTATTTTCATTACTAAAAAAATATTATATCAATTTTATTACATAATTTATAAATCAATTTGTCGGAATTGGTACCAACATTTTATCACTCAAATAGATGTTGATTTGCTTCTTGAATAACATATCTTCTTTTCAAGAACCATCTTCACAATCACCATATCCATCGCGTATCGAGTATTATCCATTAGTATATTGAAAGATATGAGTTTTTTATTATTGGTATATAAAATTAGATTTATTAAACCCGTGTAATACACGTGGTTTTTTTTATAGATATACCTTTTTTATTATTTACTATACAAAATTACATTTATTCGACCCGTGTAATAGAGGATGTTTTTTAAGATACAACTTTTTATTATTTGATATAAAAAATTAGATTGATTCAATTCGTACAATACACGGGGTCTTTTTAAGGATATATATTTTTATTATTTAGTAAAGGAAAATACATTTATTCAACCCGTGTAATACACATATTTTTAAAGATGTAACTTTTTTATTAGAGTAAAATGCACGGATAGTCCCTGTGGTTTTGCAAAATAACACCTATAGTCCCCAACTTTTGAAAATTACATCAGTGCTCCATGTGGTTTGACAGTTTGTTACTCGGATAGTCCCTGGAGTGGATGACAGTTAGTTTTCTCCGTTAAGTGGATGTGAAATGACAAATTTACCCTTCATCTTCTCCACTTTATAAAAACAAAACAACCTCACCCACCCCCACCTTTCTCTCTGTTTGATAGTCTGATATTTGCTTTTGATGTGATTTGTTAATTTGGGACTCTGATAAAGAGCCGCAACATACATCAAGCAACCTCTGTCAAAATAAACACTTCACCTACGAAAGCAAACAACTTTCAAACTTGATAACAAAACTAAAAACATAATCTTTCAGATATAATTAAGTTTAATTCATCAGCAACAACAAACTGAATAACAAGTAAAATGCATGGAAAATCAGCAAATGAAAGACATTTACCTTCTCCACAGTGATGACACGACCATCAAGAACAGAACCATCTAGGTACTTGATGCAACTACCAGCTTCCTTAATACTGGACATGGACACATACCCAAATCCACGAGATTCCCGTGTCCAAGGATCTATCACAAGGCAGACGTTTGATCGACCATGACCAATAAGATCAGCAGCAAAAACAGCGCACCCCCATTTAGCGTACGCGATGCAGAAGTTCTGGAACACCCAACTGGTGTCGGATGTGTAGCCATGGGTCATGAAGACGATGGCTTTGATGGGTTGGTGTGGGTCTAAGGGAAACATAGAGAAAGGTATGGTTGTTTTGTTTTTATAGAAAGCGAGAAGATGAATGGTAAATTTGTCATTTCACATCCACTTAACGGAGAAAACTAACCATCATCCACTCCAGGGACTATCCGAGTAACAAACTGTCAAACCGCAGGGAGCACCAGTGTAATTTCCAAAAGTTGAGGACTATAGGTGTTATTTTGCAAAACCACAGGGACTATCCGTGCATTTTACTTTTTTTATTACTTAGTATATAAAATTACATTTATTCAACCCATGTAATAAATGAGGTTTCTTAAAGATGTATTATTTTATTATTTGGTAAACAATATTACATTTATTTAACTCGTGTAAAACAAGCGGTTTTAAAGATATAACTTTTTTATTTGGTATATAATTTTATATTTATTCAACCCGTGCAATAAAATGGGTTTTTAAAGATATGTTGTTTTATTATTTAGTATATAAATTTCATTTATTCAACCCGTGTAA
Organism: Helianthus tuberosus; assembly: GCA_030545235.1. Lineage (NCBI taxonomy): Eukaryota > Viridiplantae > Streptophyta > Magnoliopsida > Asterales > Asteraceae > Helianthus > Helianthus tuberosus. The sequence continues at coordinate 40,152,107 of CM060407.1, forward strand.
TACACGGGGTTATAACCTAGTATTATAATAATAAAATTACTATTCATTGACTACTAATAATAAAATAATATAATAATAATAATAATAATAATAATAATAATAATAATAATAATAATAATAATAATTCCAAATTTAATTCATAGGAATTTTATGAAAAACATAAGTTTCAAAACACCCCCTCAACTTTGTTCCAATCTTTGTTTGGTCCCTTACATCCATATTTTATTTTGGTTCGTAGGGTTGCAGAAGATAAACGCCACCAGTCACCCCTCTCTTTTACATCACACCCGCCTTATAAACCCTCAAAAACCACTCTCTCTCTCTAGAAATCAATCGTGTATCTTGCAACACGAACAATGGGCGCTTCGCTTCCTCCTAAAGAGGCCAATCTCTTCAAGCTCATCGTCGTAAGTTTCACAATCTCATTCACTTTATTCACTTTGACTATTTGTTCGTATTTATTAAACCCTAGCTGATCTTGTATTCTACCGATTTTGGATCGTTAATTGTTGTTTTGATTCACAAGTTTTGATTTTTATACATTTTAGTTGCTAATTAGTAATGCATTAAAGTTTATTACATTAGGTTTCTATAATTTTTAGGTTTATGTTAGCATATGTATTAGGTTTCTATAATTTTTGTAATTTTACTGGAAACTGTGTATACTGCAAGTTACTGTTAGTATATGGTTAAGGACTTAAGGTTGTTATTGATTGAATTCATAGTTGTCAACAGCTAATAGCGGTAAATAGCGACAAGCTACCTGTATGCTAATTACCGATAAAGTAGTGGAAAATTTTAATTTAGAAATATATTTTAATTTTAAATGTATATTTTATCAAAAGGGTGTACCTATTTGCACACCATTTTGCCTATTGGCACACCAAAAAGATGTTTTTTGTCTTATATGCACACCCTGCAGTGTCGAGCTGTGGGCAAAGCGTAGCGTTTTGGTCCGGTCAACCAGACAAAGACTGACGGGTGTCTGACGGGTCTGTTGACCGGACCAAAATGCCGAGCTTTGGCCGCGTTTTGGTCCTGTCAACCAGACAAAAGACTGACACCCGGTCTGGTTGACAGGACCAAAACGCGGCCAAAGCTCGGCGTTTTGGTCCGGTCAACAGACCCGTCAGACACCTGCCAGTCTTTGTCTGGTTGACCGAACCAAAACGACGCGCTTTGGTCACAGCTCGACACTGCATGGTATGCACATAGGACAAAAAACACCTTTTAGGGTTGGCTATCTACACACTTGGTGTGTAGATAGTTTGAGCCTATCAAAAATAGCTAAAGTATGCTATCACTAGTCATCTAAGACGATTCTTTTTTCAATCGTGAAAAAAAAAAAAAAAAAAAACTCGAATGGGCATCGCTATTTTTATTTATAAAAAAAATTACTGAGACGTCGCTATTTGTTGCTAAACACCGTATAGCGTCATATGGGCGCATCGCTACGAAGCGCGCTATAGCTGCTATTGACAACTATGAGTTGAATTGTTGTTATAGCAGATAATTGGACTGAGGTTATAAGTTGGTTAAGTATTGGTTTTAGCAACAGTAGTTTAAATCTGGGAATCTTAATGGGTCATGGTCTATAATATGGACCCGTTCTATAGAAAAAAATCATGATTTTCTAGTGTAAAACCAAATTGATTTTCATACACCTTAATCTCAGACCTTAGGTTGTGCTCAATAACGAACTCCTGCATTTCTAGTTAGTCCAAATATATATCTATATTATTTTTTCTAGATAATCTGTGACCCAATCACAAGGGTTAACAGTTAACCGCAACTTATCATATATTGTATTGCATTGTTTTAATGCTGCTGCTATCCTCTTGAAACCAGAACTATCTCTTTTGTATTGACTATTGAGTTGTTTACGGAGAAAATGAAACATGCTAACCTGATTGTCTCCTTGGCAGAAATCTTATGAAACAAAACAGTATAAAAAGGGGCTTAAAGCTGCAGATGCTATATTGAAGAAGTTCCCGAATCATGGAGGTTAGTGAAGAGTATATCTAACGCAACTTTCCTATTAGTTATAACATTGATGCGTACAAAAGTACGGTCAAGTAGAAGTTTTATCTGGCCGTTGTGAAAGATTGCTGCAATTATTATATAATATTATTATCTGTTTAACTATTCTTGTTGCTAGAAACTCTCTCGATGAAGGGATTAACATTGAACTGCATGGACCGTAAGCAAGAAGCATATGAGCTTGTACGCCTAGGATTAAAGGTTTGTTAACTTTCAAACCATGCATTATAGTATACTTTATTTGATGTTACTTTTTGTATCGGTATGTTGTCACATGTTAAGTCCACTTTGTGTGTAGAATGACCTGAAAAGCCATGTTTGTTGGCACGTGTATGGTCTTCTCTACCGATCAGACAGAGAGTACCGAGAGGCAATAAAATGTTACCGGAATGCTCTGAGGATCGATCCTGACAACATTGAAATACTTAGGGACCTATCTCTCTTACAGGTATGTATTCGTGAAACTTTAATAATTGTGTTACGTCTGATCTTACACATTGACGAAAGGGACCCTTAAAGTTGTCAAAGATGATTTAATTGTTGCAGCTTAGAAAGAATTGACTAATTACATACATGTATACGTAGCATGTGATAAATTATTTTTCGGAGTAAAATGCCATTTTCGTCATAAGGTTTGGCCAGTTTTGCAACTTTCGTCTAGAGGTATGTTTTTCTGCATCTGGATCCAAAAGGTTTGAAATCTTGCCATTTTCATCCAGCTCGTTACTTCATCCATCTGCTAAGTCAGGGGTATTTCCGTATTTTTGTTAACTTAAAGGGCAATTAGGTCTTTTTCAGGGGTATTCGGTCTTTTTACATAAAGTGAAAAAGACCGAATTGCCTTTTAAGTTAGCAAAAAAGACCGAAATACCTCTGACTTAACGGAGAAAAATGGATGAAGTTAACGAGCCGGATGAAAATGGTAAGATTTCAAACCTTTTCGATCCAGATGCGGAAAAACAAACCTTTGGGACGAAAGTCGCAAAACTGGCCAAACCTCAAGGATGAAAATGGCATTTTATTCTATTTTTCGTCTGTTTTTTTTGTTTTGGCCTTTGGGTAAGCTAATAGTGTGTTTTTCTGTCTGGTTATAGGCACAAATGCGTGACTTGACAGGTTTTGTTGAAACTAGACAACGGTTGCTGACTTTGAAACCTAATCATCGCATGAACTGGATTGGTTTTGCGGTTTCGTATCATCTAAATTCAAAGTGAGTTGCTGTCTATTGTCATTTTTAATTTAACTTGATCAAAATGTTAATTGCCGTCGGTAACTTATTTATAAACATTGTTTTACAAGTGCGTCAAAAGCAATTGATATCCTGGAAGCATATGAAGGGACTCTTGAAGACGATTATCCTCCAGAAAACGAACGTTGTGAGCATGGGGAAATGCTGTTATACAAGGTAATAGTTGTGCTAGGTAATAATTTTATAAAAAATGAAATCTTTTTGTTTTATCTGAAACTTTTTTAAGAACTTATTTATAAAATCTTCCATTCAGATATCTTTATTGGAGGAATGTGGCTTTCTTGAGAAAGCGCTTGAAGAGTTGCACAAAAAAGAGTTCAAGATTGTAAGTATACTTTATAATTCTTTTGCTTACGATGACGTAACGAATTGGCTTTATTTCATAACCCGTTCTGATTATTGTAATAGGTTGATAAATTATCGTACAAGGAAGTGGAGGCTTCGCTTCTTGTGAAGCTCAATCGTCTCGAGGAAGGTGAAAAGTTGTATAGGGTACTCCTTACTATGAATCCCGACAACTACAGGTACACACAAACCGAGTGTTGATAATGCTATAAACATAGTTATCGATAGCATAGATGGCGTTCGCTATCGCGCTTCATAGTGTATCGCCCATATCCCGCAATCTGTTATCTAGCGACTCCTTAGCATGATTATAGCGGGATTCCAACAACGAATTCGGGCTCCGGTTCCAGAAATCTGCCGGAAACCAGGAAGCAGAAGAGCAGCTGCCTTTCTTGTGTTTTAGCCTTTTTAGGGTTAAATAACTTTATGGATTTTAACAATTAACCTCTCTATCTTTCACTACTTTACATTTAGTCCCTAAAACTTTTAAAAATTTACATAAAAAGTGTAAGTTTAGTTTGTGCTCCCTCTATTTTCACTAGTTTACATTTGGTCCTTAAACTTATAAAATTATACATAAAAAGTATAAAATTAACATTATACATACACACATATATATATGTATGTATGTATGTATGTATACACAACAACAACCATACCCAGTAAATCCCATATCATAGCAAAACTATTTGTAGGGTCCCGCTATTTCGTCGCTATCACTACGTAGCATATGATATGTCGCTATTCGCTATTTGTCGCTATTCGCTATCGATAACTATGGCTGAAACATTTCTTGAACCATTACTGTAAAATTACAAAAATATTTGATATATGAACCCTTTTGTCTAGATACTATGAAGAATTACAGAAGTGCGTTGGACTGTATTCAGAGACTGGTCAATATTCCTCCGATGAAATCGACAAGTTGCATGATCTGTACCGATCTCTTGCGGAGAAATACACTTGGTCGTCTGCTGTTAAGGTGATCATATTTCTCGTCACTTTTACGACATACTAACTCAACTTTGAGTCTTTGATAATTATAGTCCTTTTAAAATCTTAAATGAAATATTAAATTTCAACATTATTCTTTAGAGGATTCCACTAGATTTCTTGGACGGCGTAAAGTTTCAGGATGCAGCGGATAATTATATCAGGCCTCTTTTAACAAAGGTACTAATAATCTGGGACGGTGGATGTTTATTTCTTTACGGCAACATTTATCTTGGATGCAAACTTATCCTTTTTTTCCGATGCCGAATGTAGGGGGTCCCGTCACTGTTCTCCGATCTTTCTCCTCTGTATGATCATGGTGGCAAGGTTAGTGGAAGCATCCCATTGGAGGTTCAAGACTTTTGCATTATTTTGACATATTTTGACTTTTTAATAGGCTGATGTTCTTGAAAAGTTGGTTCTTGGCTTGGAGGAATCACTTAAAAAGACAGGTGGATACCCTGGAAGGTACGATTGGATAATGAACATCACTCATCACATCCTCTTTTATATGGAACTGGTATTTTGACCCGCCGCGCGTTGTTGCGGCGTCAACTTATACCGTCAAATATTTGACCCAATTCGTTTTCGAACAAAATTTATGTCAAAACGTAGACCAACTGAAAACGCACATGAAAATAAGCACGAAAACGTATTATAATTTACGTCGAAACGTAAACCAACTTGGATTTATAACGAAAAGTACTTGAAAATAAGCACATAAGTAAATAGTGTTTTTTTACGTTAAAGAATGGTACCACGCGTTGCGGCCGAGTCGAAACGTAAAGTAACGCGAATTTATACCGCCTAGTGAAAACGTATTATATACTCGTTTCCGAACAAAACGTAGACAAACAAAAAATGTACATAAAAATAAGCACAGAAATGTATTATGACCCACACACATGAAAATAAGCACATAAAACTCGAGGGGGGTCAAAATGACATTTTACAAAGTTTTCTTAATATTGCTTGGGGGGGGGGGGGGGTTGTAAGTGGCAATGCTAAAAGTTGAGTTGAATACACAAAAGAAAAAAAAAACCATGGGTTGGATCATGGATGCCATTGTTGTAAAATTGACAAAGAAATATAATAAAAAGATAGAAGTTGGACCTTCTTATATATATATTTGTAATAATTTATTCTGTTGCATCTTATGTACAGATCAGAAAAGGAGCCACCTTCGACACTTCTATGGACCTTGTTCTATTTAGCTCAGGTTAGGTCTTGCTGCATACCTTGTTTGGATTTAAATAAATTTGCATAAGATTGTTCTTACGTTGTTGTGCTTCTGCAGCATTACGACAGACGGGCCCAGTATGATGTGGCTCTTGCTAAAATCGAGGAAGCTATGCAACACACTCCAACTGTTATTGATTTATATTCTGTCAAGGTCTGCTTATACTATACTTCTATTTATATTTACCGCAGATAATCTTATTACTTATTAGTGAGATCTTATAATTTTTTTGTATGCAGAGCAAGATACTGAAACATGCTGGCGATTTTACGGCAGCAGCTGCGTTAGCAGATGAAGCTAGGTGCATGGATCTCGCCGATCGTTACGTAAATAGTCAATGCGTTAAACGAATGCTGCAGGCTGATCAGGTCCAACTATTCAAATACATTATGATATTCATTTACTTAATTTTAAACATCGTACGCTCGCTGACTTCAGTTTTTTACTCTCGATAATGAATTCTGTTAGGTTACACTTGCGGAAAAGACAGCAGTACTGTTCACGAAAGACGGTGAACAACATAATAACCTGCATGACATGCAGTGCATGTGGTTAGTGTTTGTTACAAACTTGTTACCTAGGATTTGTAGCAAACAAAAAAGAGTAAAATGCCATTTTTGCGTTTCGAAAGGTTTGTTTTTTCGTATCCGGATCCAAATGGTTTGAAATCTTGCCTTTTTAATCCGGCTCGTTAACACCATCCATTTTTCTCCGTTAAGTCATGGGTATTTTCGTCTTTTTTGTTAACTAAAAGGGTAATTCGGTCTTTTTCACTTTATGTAAAAAGAGCAAATACCCCTGAAAAAGTCTGAATTGCTCTTTAAGTTAACAAAAAGACGGAAATACCCCTGACTTAGCGGAGGAACATGGATTGGGTTAACGGGCCGGATAAAAATGGCAAGATTTCAAACCTCTTCGATCCAGATGCGGATAAACAAACCTTTGGACGAAAATAGCATTTTACTCAACAAAAAAATATCAAAATTATTACTGATTTTGTCTTCATTTGAAGGTATGAACTTGCTTCTGGTGAAAGCTATTTCCGCCAGGGTGAACTTGGGCGGGCGTTGAAAAAGTTTTTGCTGGTTGAGAAACACTATGCAGATATAACTGAAGACCAATTTGATTTCCATTCTTATTGTTTAAGAAAAATGACGTTGCGTGCGTATATTGAAATGTTACGATTTCAAGACCGGCTTCATGCTCATGTTTACTTTCGCAAGGCAGCTGCTGGAGCTATAAGGTGAAGTTTCTGTGGTCATGTTCGAAAAAGAAGTCAACATAGTCAAAGTTACTGTGGTCGTTTCACATTTTAGTTTCATGACAAACAGTATTTTTGTTTGATTGTTTTTATGCTCCATTGGTTGATGCAGATGCTACATCAAGCATTATGATTCTCCACCAAAATCATCAACCGAAGAAGACGATGAACTAGCAAAATTGCCTGCTGCTCAGAAGAAGAAATTGAGGCAAAAACAGAGGAAGGCTGAAGCACGGGCGAAAAAAGTATATCCCACTTTATTTTTTTTAATTTTTATTTTCTAACAGATATAAGTTTTAAGTATGAGTAAAATGCCATTTTTGTCCCTGATGTTTGACTAGTTTTGCGACTTTCGTCTAAAGGGTTGTTTTTCTGCATCTGGATCCAAAAGGTTTGAAATTTTGTCATTTTCATCCGGCTCGTTAACTCCATCCATTTTCTCCGTTAAGTCGGGGGTATTTTCGTTTTTTATGTTAACTTAAAGGGCAATTCGGTCTTTTTCAGAGGTATTTGGTCTCTTTGCTAAAAGTGAAAAAGACTGAATTGCCCTTTAAGTTAGCAAAAAAGACAGAAATACCCCTGACTTAACTGAGAAAAGTGGATGGAGTTAACAAGCCAGATGAAAATAGCAAGATTCCAAACCTTTTGGATTCAGATGTGGAAAAACAAACCTTTGGACGCAAGTGGCAAAACTGGCCAAACCTCAGGGACGAAAACGTCATTTTACTCTTTAAGCTTTCACTAAAAGTGGGTGGGTTGGGCAAGTTGTGTAGCGACTCAAACGGGTAATTTTTTGTGAAGGGATGGATCGACCCAGAACAAACTAGTTTCTCTTTGTTTCGAATACACTTTGGAGTGATTTCCAACATGTTCTCTTTTAAGCTAATTCTTATTTTATTTTACCTGGTTAACGTGTTTAATATGTTAGGCATGTTTTTTTTAATGTTCTCTCAGGAGGCAGAAGTAAAGAGTGAGGAAGCTAATGTGAGTGGCGTTTCTAAGCAAGGGAAACGAAATGTCAAGGCAGTTGATCCGGATCCCCATGGAGAGAAGTTATTGCAGGTTTCCCCTGTCTATTATAAGAAAAGCAATTTATTTTAAAAAAAAAAGTCGTGGATTGTGGTTTATCGTTATGCAACCATGTGAGTGTGTCTATATATATGTATATCAGTGATTCACACACATTTGAAGATGATATTCTTTTGACCAGTATGTAAAGTAAACTATTCTTGTTTGACCTAGATTGAAGATCCTTTAGCGGAAGCTGGAAAGTACCTGAAACTACTTCAGAAACATTCATCTGATTACTTGGAGACACATTTACTGTCGTTTGAAGTTAATATGAGAAAGGAAAAGATCTTGCTTGCCTTGCAGGTAATTTTATTTACTGCTTTTTGGTTTTTATAAATTTTTAATCGTTGGGTTACGGTTATAAACTGTGTGGTCAGTTCTGTTAATTCGGTAAACGTCAGCTATGGACGTGGGTAAATTCAAGCTAATTCCAATTAATGACATCAATTATATCTCATGTTAAATACATATCAGCAATCTTTTTAATTTGTAACGAAGGATAAGCGACAACTAATATATGTTAATGTATTGTAGCAAATATTTTCTGACATTACTTATTATTTACAAAAAAAAAAATAAAAATATAAAGGTTTATTAATGTCAGTTCAGTTATTTCAGTTATTTACACACATATAACCATAACCGAATCATAAAAGTTGGTTCATAATACTAAAATTATCATTAATAATATTATATTCTTTGACTGTTTTTCTGTTTCATCAAGGCTTTGAAGCACCTGGTACAATTAAATGCTGAAAATCCCAACACTCATCGCTGCTTGGTATGTCATAGTTTTATTTACTGGCATCATACTGGTACCCACACACGTATCCACATATTTATATTATATACTTCGTATCGCAGATAAGATTCTTCCATAAAGTGGCATCAAGGTCAGCTCCTACAACCGATGCTGAAAAACTCGTTTCCGGAGTATTAGAAGCAGAACGACCAACTTTCAGGTTATCTATCATTCTATTGCGTTTCTAATGCAAAATCTTCTATTTCTTTACGTCATTTCTAAATTCTAATTGAGTTTTCACTTGTTTTTTGTAGTCAGCTGCATGATAATAAATCTCTAATGGAGGCAAATACGGTTTTCCTCGAGCAACATAAAGGTAATCTTTTTTCCATACTAATGATTACATGTGTGTACAATGAACACCTTTAAGACGTCATGCTGGTGATTTTGCAGATTCGTTGTTGCACAGAGCAGCAGCAGCCGAGATGATCTATTGTTTAGAACCGAACAAGAAGGCAGAAGCAATTAAGTTGATTGAAGAATCCCCTAAGAACTCTGTTTCAAGGTAAAATTTAGGCGTCCCTAATTGCTATTCCTGACACGAGCGGGTTGACGGTTCATATCCTACCTGTAGGGCTGCAAATGAACCGAATGAACACGAACAAGACCTTGTTCGTGTTCGTTTGTTAAGAAATATATGTGTTCATGAATTGTTCAAGAACACTTACGGAATGAGATTTTATGTTCCTGTCCGTTTGTTAAGGAAATGAATTTGTTCGTGTTTGGCTGTTAATTTTTGGCAACGAACGTTGATGAACACAAATGAGCACAAACTAATGTTCATGAACAGAAATGGAAACAAACTTATTACAAACACAAACAAGCGTTCATGAGTTAAATATTTATCTTGTCGGAACTTTGAAGTATTTAAATAAAATATAAAAACTATAAAACTCTAATGAACTATCAAACATAATCACGCACAAACAAATACGTTACTGAACGTTCACAAACATAAATGAACGAACACGGCTTCTGTTCATGTTCGTTCATTTAACTAAACAAACGAAATTTCTTGTTTGTGTTCGTTTGTTTAGTGAACGAACAAACATAAACGAACTTCCCACCAAACGTTTGGTTCGTTTGCCCCGCCCTATCGACGGTTCATATCCGAGTCGTATAAGTGATCAATGGGTCATGCTTGGGCTGACTTGTTTAACATGTTTAATTAAATAAGTTGACCCATAATACAAGGATTTGAACCGCCAGGCCAACACAGTTGACACTTAGTAAAAATAAGACTTTTTATGAGAATCCTAATAAAACGATTCAAATGAGAAGTTTTCATTATACTTAGACGTCTGTTTTGTCACCGAATTAGTAGTGGCCCGCTTGGATCCGTGAAAGAATCGAAGTTGAAAGATTGTGTTGCCGTTCACAAAATTCTGGTTGCTACTTTCGACGATCGAGATGCTGCTCTAAGTCAGTCTCACCCCTTTTTTGTTCTTTATAAAGCCGCTGCGAATTCTGTATCTGACTTTTATTTTATTACCTTATTTTATTTTGCAGGATGGAAAAACCGATGCGCAGAAGAGTTTCCGTACTCGACCTACTTTGAAGGCAGCCTCTGCTCTACTATAACATCGAACAAAACTTCCAAACAAGCACATGAGACTGCTGAAAACGGAGGTATTGAATTTGTTCCATCGAACGGTAAAGTAGAAAAGCTAGATGCCATGAAGAATCTAGCCATCTAACAAGAAAACTGAATTTTAACCAGATTTCATATGCTTAAGCCCCGGTTGTAGGATAAGGTTTTAGATCCCAGGAAAAAAAACTAAAACTGGTTTTTATCCTCGAAGCCGTTTTTTTTTTTGTTCAGGTGATCACAATTCCTTAAAAATGTGTATAACCTACTCAAGTTTCTTGTGTCCACCCGAGTCATGGACCCGATGTTTTTAAGGTTAGAAAAATATCCTTGAATCGTCGCCCTTTTGAAGGTAGTCAAGAATCTTGAGAGTATGTTGTACTGCTATTTTTGGTTGGTCTTTTTTTTTTAATTATTTATGTTGTATAATTGCTATTCTTATGTGACAATTTTGACTTATAAATTTTACGATAAGCGATCTTGGCCTTTGATGTTATGACGGATTTACTTATGTGTAGTGTTTGGTTTGGTGTCGTGTGGCCGTGTTCGTACAATACTTTGTTTTTTTCTCCAGAGTACGGTTTTTTTAAATGGGTTGACCATAGGGGCGCAAGATCACGATTTGACCCAACACTGTTTTACTTAAGGTGCTGTTTGACAACTTCTGGATGGTTAAGTGCCAAACCAGTAACAAGTCTGAATCATTAAGTGCTGAACCAATAAGAGGTTTGAACCGTTAAGGGCCAGTATAATGTTTAACGTTTAGAGACAAATGCCTGACCAATTCAGATTAGAGGTCTTAACCATTCAGACTTAGTATAATGTTTAACCATTCCGAGGCAAATGTTTGAATCATTCAGACATCTGCTTGCGAAACAAATAGTTTGAACCATTAAGTGCTGGACTAGGTCTGAACCATTAAGAGCCTATTAAGAGGTAAACAAACAACTCTTTAAGTTTATGATTTTTTAAATGAGATGGCTATGTTAAACAAAAGAAAATAAATAACCAATAAAGTAAATCATATGAAGTAACACTTTAAAATCAAAATACTAGCAACTAATCTACAAATATATAATATTGTGTTTTTTTTAATCATTTAAAGTTTGTTTGGTATAAGGTAATGAAATAGACGAAATAATTGAACGGATGAGGAATGAATTGAACAAGGGAAATAAATGAATTATTGTTATTTCATTGTCATGTTTGGTTTAAAAATGGAAATAAAATACCCCAACCCAAAATAAAGAAAATTTACCGTTTTTCCAGAACACTTTCCTATTAAAAATTACATTACAATAAATTTAAAATCATCCAAAAGTTGCCAACTAATCTTTTTAACATCATCCAATTCGTGTACTTTACTCTATAAAGATTAAACTAAACAGATGACCTTTGTGATTTATTAAAATTATGGATTTGATCCATAGCTTTCCAAAAGTACACGAATGATCTCTGTGATTTACACTTTATAACACATTTAGTCCCCAACCAACAAATATAAGGTAACGTTTGTTTCATGGATTTGAATGGAATTGGAATTTGCACACTTTGGAATTTAGGCGTGTTCGGTTCAAAGAATGGAATAGAATTATGTATGGAATTGGAATTTGGATTTCGTTCTTTATGTTATTGTTCAATTTCGATTCTTTCTTTTGTTGAAACGAACAACATAAGAAACGGAATCTACATTCCAATTCCATTCAGATAGAGGCTAAATGCATTACGCTACCTAAAAGTTTTAACAGGTCCAAGTTAGAGACTAAATGCATTATGAAGTGCAAACCATAAGGATCATCCATGTACTTTTGGTAAAAAACTGAGGACTAAATGTGTTACAAATTGCAAAACATAGTGACCATCCATGTACTTTTGAAAAGCATGGTACCAAATCTAAAATTTTGGTAAACTACATGTAATTTACTCTTTTTGCTAGCAACTAAGTTTCTTAAGTAGTAATTTAATGTTTATTTTGTTCTTCTAAAATTACTCAACTTGGTATTTCAAATAGGCTTTAAATGTATGACCAAGTGGGTCAAACAGATACGTTACCTTCGATGTGACCAGTTAATAGATGGTGAAACAGTGAGGGACAACAACATTGAAGCCGAACAGTAGATGTGAGGCCGTGACTTTAGGGTGATGTTGGGTTTGAGACAGGGTTTGGGCTTGGGTTGGGCCCTAGAATTTGGTTCAGACTAAAGGGTATGGGGGCCGGCTAGGCCCGGCTAGGACCGGCGCCGGTCCCCCACACCGCCCCCCTTAGCCCCGGCTCGGCTCAATCGTCCCACATGCGCCGGTGGCGCCGGACCCACTTTCAAAAAACTATCCGTTGCAAACGGCTATTTTTTAAAAGCGGTTCGAGAAAACCGGGGAGACCTTGGACGAAAGTAGAGGAGGAGGCGCTAGCAATGGCGGTTACTAAGTCCTCTACTAACCCGATAATCGGTATGAACCAAAGTTTAAATATTTAATTTAAATTTTAAAAGTTTTAAATTTTTTTTTACTAATGCATTATTTTTTAAAATTTAGGAAACAATCAAACGGGTGATAGTTTTTGGAAGAAGGCAACGGCTAAATTTTATGAGATTATGGAGCATAGCTCGGAACGTGATTTAGAAGCCGTCTCGGGCAAGTGGCGTAAAATGAGCAAGGTCATCAATAACTTTAACGCAATTTATAACCAAATTATCATGAATCCTCCTAGCGGGAGTAACGAGACGGACATTCTTAACCTTGCTATCGCTAAGTGGGACTCTCAAAATGCAAAGCCTTTCCCGCACTTCCGAGCATGGAACGTAGTAAAGAATCAACAAAAATGGGCGCCGATTCCAAATGAGGTAGCAACCGCCAAACGGACTAAAACTTCCGAGTCCGGAAGTTATAGTGCGGGAGGCTCCACCGGTCGTTGTCAAATCAACATAAACGACGACCCGGAAGATGACGAGGACGTGTTGCCCATTCACGAGGCGGAACGTCCCCCCGGGAGGGACAAAGCAAAAAAAGAGGCGGCCGGAAAGCGCAAAGGGGCCGGGTCGAGTGGAGGGGCCGGCTCGGGTGGAGGGGGCGGGTCGAAGGCATCGGCGAAAATGGACGAGTTGATAGACGAATTCCGTTCGTTCAAACAGTTCGCGGCCGAAAAATACACTCACAAGAAAACCGTGTCGGCCGACCAAGCTCGAGCGGAGGATTTTAGGATTATGAGGTTGGATCTCGACTCGGTTCCGGAGGAGGAACGAGCGGTTTATCGGAGGATGAAGGAAGAAGTGATGAAAAAATGGTCGTCGTAGGTTGTTTTTTTATTTTTAGGAAATGTAATTTTTTATTTTTATTTTTCGGTAATTTTTTTTTTTAGGAAATGTAATTTTTTTTTATGTTATGAAATGTAATTTTTTTTTATGTTATGAAATGAAATTATTTATGTTGTATTTTTTAATTTTTATAAAGTTTTAATTAAGTTAATAAATTAAAACTTAGAAAATTATAAAATAATGAGGTGGGGCCCCATCCCACACGAGCCTCCATCCCCCTCAAATTTCATGGAGGCCCATCCCCCACGAGCCGCCCACGTGGCGCCTACGTGGAGGCTCATCCCGGTGGGGATGGGCCAAACCATACCCATTAGTCTCAGGGATGGCATGTCAATTATTTGCTAGAAACACCAAGATCTTAGCTGTGTTGGGTCATGCTGCTGCTGCAGTGCGGCCTACAGGCTACAAAGAAACATCTATTATCTCAATTTTCATTCTCCTATTATATCTATATTTTCTATAAAAGAGCAAATGACGCTAATATCACAATGCTGAGTTGGTAGTTAGATAGGCTGTTCAACAATGCCTATCTGATGTCATTATTGCATCATAAATGTTAATTTAAAATCTTTAAAATACATTTAAATTATATTTTATCTATACAAAATTCAAACCTCTGCCCACTATTCAAAATTCAAAACCTCTAGCCACATTCAAAATTCTGCCTCCACATATATAACATATATGATTCAGGCTTCACATTTAAAATTTAAACCATACTTTCAATCCATCTCTCTCTCTCTCTCAAATCCAGAGCTCCCATGATTCAGCCGGTTAATCTCCAATTACACATCAGTGTTCGAACATTTTCGTTGCTCGATTCTTCGAAATCTCTGTAAAGAGACATGTTATACTGATTCCGTTTATACATCATCGTTCCAACATTATCGTTTAAATGAAGCTTCCAATTACACATCATCAGTTCCAACGAAGCCTCAAAATCGCCAGCTAATCTCCGATTACAAATCATCGTTCCAGCATCATCGCTCCAAAGAAGCTTCCAATTCGTAGAACTCTGTAACTCTAATAGCCCTGACCGTCAAAGATAACCACAAAAACCACCGTCTGCGGTTAACCATGTGCTAGCTTCTTTGATGGGAGAGTTGCATGTTAGGTTTGTAGCTTATTTTTTTTACTGTATTATACTTATTTAAGTTGATTATGAAGAAACAAGTCTTGATAGTTTTTGTTGACACTCAAATTTAAGAATATGTTAATATGGATATTGATTTTATTAAATTAAATATAAAGAAAGATTAAAGACTGAAATATGCATAAAATATTACACGTTACAATTAACACTTCCTAGGATTTCGATAACTCTCGCTTTCTTCCACGCAATTTCATTCTTTCTTTTGTTTTGCAGATCGGTTAGCATGTTGCAGATTTTTTGATCCTGTTTCAGCAGTTGTGTGATAAATTCTTCTACGTTGTTCTTGAAATCTGATGGAGGAGAGTGGAGGACTTCATCAAGCAATCCGATGCTGCTCCAGGTTTGCTTGTAATTGTTATCCCTGATGATGCCGACTTTTCTGTTTAGTTCTTCATCTGTTCTTTTTTCTTCGAGCGACCATCTAGAGAATTGCGTTTTAACAGCGTTAGTGTCTGACCAATGGTAGAAGCATCTGTTTTCCATCTAGATTATTGTTGGTGTTGCTGGTTTTGGTTTGTTTTTTGACAATCAGTTTTTTAAAAGACAACTGCTGATGTTTTCAATCAAACTAATCATTAGTCTTTTATAGTGTTTAAAATGGTAAATGAAGAGGTTAATTGTAATTATGATAACCTGTTTTTTTGAAGGTTTAAATTTTGTCCTTTGAGTTTCTTGATATTTAATTTTATTAGCTTTGCCATGAAAACTTATTTTTGAAAGGTTTTGCATTAAAAGCCCACTGTTTTTAAATATAAATGTACATGTTTATATTAAATGTGCACGTTTTCCATCCTAGATTATTAAATGTACAGGGAATTTAAATCTGACCTTTGGGCTGTTAGATATTTTACTATGTAATATCATTGCCAATTCACCTGTTTTCCATCACGTTTTACTACCGACATACCTTTCTTTCACATAAGTTGAGTAATATATAACATAAAATGGCGTCATACACTTCTGCAGAGTCTGATGATTTAAAGCAGCGCTTTATCAAGCAAGTTGAGGAGAAAGTATATGCGGATAGGGCTAATCTTCAAGAGCTGAAGATGTGTTTTGATGGACTGCACCTTACTCTGTTCACGAGAGCCAGGTTTCCAGAAACCTAATGGCGATGCCTTTGACTTCCGTTCGTGACCTTTATGTTGTCAGTAATATAGAGTGCGGTGATAGAGACGTGGAGTTCATGGCGATGCTCAAGGATATACATCGAGAGGTTTAGCACTCGATGGAGTTGAAGCTAAAATTTCTTAATTCTTGCTGTTAGATTTTTAAATTTCTGACTGTTATTGTTAGATTTGAAAGTTTCTTAGTTCAGTACTCGATGTAGTTGTTACTCATTTAATGTCATAAATTTTAATCGTATTAATCTTTCTTCTCACATTTTACTTTTACTTATTTTAGCAAGCATAAGTATTATTATATAGTAAAGATATAGAATCTGAGGATTGCAGATCGATATTGATGTTGATGTTAAATTGTGTCTGAATTTGATTTAGTTTATGTTGATGTTAAATTGTGCCTGAATATAGAATTGCAAACATGAAAGCACTATTGAAGAAGAAGAGAAGTCCCTTCAAAGGGCAACACCCTGTTAGAGACAAGTCACTGATATAGAATTCCAAACATCTGTTTAAGTTTGAACAGATGTTTGGTAAGTCAACAGAGGTTTAAATCCCTCAGGTTGGTTTAAGTCTAAACAGATGTTCAAAGGGCTGCTAAAGATCTAAAGCTAGATTTAAGGCCAGTAGTCTTACTTGTGTTGGTTCCAGTGGACCCTACAAAAGAACAGATGATTACAAAACCAAGATAGTCTAGAATATCTGATCATGAATAACAGTTTTTTTTGAAAAATATGCTACTCCCAATGACAAAGACTCAACATCTGCTACTCCAAAGGTCTGCCAAAGCCAAAGTCTGGCAAAAGAGAACATCTGCTTGAAGTGATCATCTGCTGATGAAGACAAAATCTGAAGAAAGTCTGAAGAAGCAAAGGTATGCTATGGCTCAATGGATGTTAAAGACCAACAAATGATATTCAACAGATGCTGCTCAATGTGACAGTGCTTAGGTTAATATCAGATGTTGGGAGTTTGTTAGGCTGTTAGATGTTGTTGTCTAGGTGACGTCCGCTTAGATGCTTTAGATGTTTGATTTGTACTATAAATAGAACAGTGCATGTACTGTTCTATTTATCAATTTCCTCTAGACATTTTGTACAAACAGGTTGAGGGGGAGTTTATAATTCTCATGCACACGTAAACATTCTAATTGCAATTTTTATAAAAGCATGATGATGAAAGAATTTTTCTCATTGTTATGAGAAAAAAGTTTATTATTCTGCTGTATATTTCCATTTCTGTTTTATCTTCTTCCATTGTTATTATCTTAACTGTCACAACAATCAAAATCAGATCCTAACAATTGGTATCAGAGCTTGGTCAATCAAATTCGATCCCAGCAAATCCTGCTGAATTGGTCAATCAAAAGCATTAAAATGTTTTCAGAAATCAAAAATCAATTCTTAAAAAGTAGCTATTTTTGAATTTTTTTTCAAAAATCCTTAAAAGTCTGTTCAAAACCACTGTTTTTAAAACCTCTGCTTGGCTAAAAATTCATTCACTGCTGAAAGGTATCCTCTGTTCTCATAACCTCTGTTTATCCTAACGAATGTTGACTTACCATTGTTCCCAACCTCTGTTGTTGCCCAACAGAGGTTTCCAAATAACTGTCATCCATTATTACAACAGATTTTGCCACGTGGATAGATGTTAGCCATCAGATCTTTGTAACTGCTGCCATGTCAGCATTAACTTTTTCACCATATATAAACCCTGTTTCATCCCCAAACAGAGCTTTCACTGCCGTCTCGAATTCAAAATTCTCAAAAGTGGTTTCCATTATCACCTTCTTCTCCGATCATGGCTCTGAACATCAAAAACCCTCACAACTACCTCCCCATCTTCGAGAAAACTACCAAAAATACCAGCTTTCACTCAATAATTTACGTTTTAACGTCATAAAAATATAAAGCAATCCTTATGGCTGATGCTCCAGTTTATACGGAAACACTCCGAAAATTTTGGGCTAATGTTGAAATACAGTCTCAAAATAAACAGCCCTTTGCCATCACGTCTAAAGTCGGAAAAAGTCTGGTTCAAATTTCCCCATCCACAATTTCCACTACATTTGCATTGGACGAATTGGCAGGTAACACCACATTTGAAAAACATGAACTTCATACATAGTTCATTGAAAGAGGGTATGATGCACAATTAAAGGGAATTGCTATTTTCAAACCAAACTTTACTCTGCCAATGAAATTTTTTTCCATACTCTTTTAATTTGTCTCTCAGCCAAGACCACCGCATTTAATGAGATACCTTTAAAAATTCAGTATTTGGGATAGGGCTGACAATAGATATCTGTATAAGACACGATTAAACATGTTTACTGAAAAAGTACACTACTTGGTTTTTTACCTTTTTAAAAATAAATAGAATTCGGAGGCTACGATAAATAATTTCTTCTCCTTGGTACATAAAACATAAAATTGTGTTATAGACATGAGATATAAAGTAGTTAAAAAAGTTGTATTCATGTTTAATACTTGTGTTATTCGCGTTGTCAGAGACCTGTTAAACCCGATAAGACATGATTTGCCAGCCCTGATTTGGGATATGCTATTTTAACAAAATCTGATTACAATTTATCCCAAGCACTGTTTTCTGATTTGGTGGCAAATGTGAAAAATGTTCAAAAAGGTGCTAATAATGTTTTTCTTACGTATCCAAGACTTCTAAGCTACTACCTACGAAAACAAGTGTTACAAACAGATTTTGAAAAAGGTGTAACTTTTCAAATAAATAGTCTTACAAGTGAAACTTTTACTAGACTTATGGATAAAGAGTCAAAAGTTTCAAAAACACGAACAAAGGGGGATGAGCTTGTTTTAGATGCGTCCACATCTGTTGCTCAAACCTCTGTTGTTGAGCCCACTGCTCCTGGTGATCACGACACCATAATCGGTGTTGCGAAACCTACACTAGCCAAACCCAAAAAGAAAACTTCCATCTCCAAAAAGCCCACCAAAACACAAAAACATAAAAAGGGTCATCTGGAAGATGAGATCCTAGAGGTTAACCTAGTGACAACACAAAAGTCACCTGAAACCACTGTTGCTACTTCCTCAAAACAGTTGGTAGGATCTCCACCCAAACAAACTCCTCATGAATCCTCACAAAAGGATCATGTTATAAGCACAGGGACACCACAACAAGAATCAGAACTTTGATTTGAAGGTATGCTTAAAAGCCCCTCTCCTAGGGCAATGTCGCTTTCCACTCCACAACCTTTTCCTCAAATTCCATCCACCATTGTACCTCTGTTTGAGGCAATTGAAATTCAGACATGAATCAGTCCCTCTCACTCACCCATTATTGAGAGTACACTTCCACAAATGACTGAGTCTGAGCAACTTCAATCTGCTATCCCACAAACAGCTGAGGAGGCTACACCCCCTGAGTTTCAAGAAACTCTTGGTGGTATTTCAAGTGGAGCAGCCACTACAATTGTTGAATCAATTGGTTTACAGTTGGACAGTGGTTACATTCTTAAGACTCCCTTGAAGGCAACAACTATTGAGGCTACAATTGTATCCTCTACTACAGTTGGAAGTCCCGAGTACCAAGACAAAGGGGCATTTGTTTATGATGATTTGGAGACTTCTCCTATTATCAAAACAAATAAAACTACCACAGGTAGGGATTCAGATGATCCTATTAAATTAGGTGATGAATTGAGATACAAAGAATTGATGTATAGAATGACTTCAATGGAATCATCAATGGCTGAGATGAGATATGATGAGGCAGATGATGGAGCATTCTCAAAGTCAGCCTAGCACTCAGCAAATTGCCAATGAGTTGTGGAAATCTGTACAACCTATCATCCAAGCTCAAAGGAATTTGGATGACATCAACCATAATAATCACATGGAACTCATCAGGAATATGGTTGAGGCTAGGTACAAGGTAACACAAGCAAACATAAAGGCCATTAGGGAACATTTGGTCAAAACAACTGGCTTTGCCCCTGCAACAGTCCTTCCAGATGATGATGCCAAAAAGGGGAGAAAGATTCATGGAGAAATTTGCAGTGTGATTCAAAAGTAAAACCAAAACCAAAGGTACAACAAAATCCAGAGTATGCTTAACCAAAATCCTCTTTAAAAGCATCAGAGGCTGGAAAACAAAAAGGGATTGATGAGAACCTTAACAAGAAAGCTGAAGAGATTGCTTTGTAAAAGCAGAATAAGCAAGATACAAAGGAAGCCAAAGCTTCCAGTTTGATAAAGCAAGAAGAGGATGAGCAGAAGAAAAAGGAGAATATTGGCATTTCACAAAGGATGAAGTCTTCAAGAAATGTAAGATAACCAATCCTCATCCCTCCTAAAACCTCTGCTGAACCTACTAAAACTGTATCCTCTGCTAAACCCAAAACCACTGCTGAACCCCAAACCTCTGAACCTAAAGCCAAACCTTCACTACAAAAACCCTCACCACAACAACCACCACTAAAGAAGCAAAAGAAAGCTTCACCACCACCATCACCAATCCACCCAACAGATGCTGGTACAATAAATGTATCAACAAATGTTAGTCAAACCACTGCTGATACACCAGTTGTTTCAGCAGCTGTTAGCCAAACCTCTGCCATGATCATTTTCTCTACACCACCAATCACTCAACCACCTCCATCACCAATCCACCAAACAGATGCTGGTACAACAAATGTATCAGCAAATGTTAGCCAAACCACTGCTGATACACTAGTTGTTTCAGCGGCTGTTAGCTAAACCTCTGCCATGGTCATTTTCTCTACACCACCAATCACTCAACCACCTCCCACACCACAAAGATTTCCCACACATCCACAAACTTCCACCATCACCAAAAGTTAAGTTCACATGCAAAAGAAAAACTTTTGTAGTGCAAGAAGATGATGAGGAGATTCAATCACCAATCCCCTTATCATCTGTCCCATTCAAACCACACCATTCTCATCATTTCCATCAAAATCCACTGCACCTATACCACCTGGTACACAACCATCAATCATTACCTTGGCTACTTAGTATCATTTTTCACACTGTCAAAGGTGAAATTGAATCATTTTTCACAATAGAGGATGCATCACAAAGATCCTTCCCATCTCTTTATGGTTATAGAAAGCCTAGAAACTTAGATGAATATCTAAAGTTGAAAGCAAAATAGGCTTAGTACATTGCAAAAGAGAACAACAAAGGGATGAATGACATGAAGTTTCAAGGTGTCTTGTCACATGAGCTTAGCAAAGTTAGCAAACTTGAAGACTATGCTAAGGACCTGAGTAAATCCATGTCAGAGAAGCCAATCACGGCTGAGCTTGACAAGGAACTAAGGGCAGATTACATTGAACACATCCTGACTCACAAACCATACAAGGCAACCAGAGCTCAATTTAAAGACTGGTTATCAAATGCTCTTAGAAAAGAGATTGAAAGAATCACCAAAATGCTCAATGATCCTTCAGAGATGCCTACTCCACCTGATTGGAAGAAAGGCAAACAAGTTAATCCAGATAAGGCACTGAAGTTTAAAAGAATGAGAGCAGAGCTTGTGGCTACAAGTTATGGTACTGCTAGATCCATTGCCAAATGGTCTGAAGTCGAGATAGTTGAGACCTAAGAAAGGCTGGAAGAACTCAGAGCCAAAGATCCTTCAGTTCCCCAAAAGCTAGCATATCCTCCAATAGCTGCCATCCCTCAACAGACCCAAACTTCCAAAAAGCTACCCTCAGCATTTGCTTTATCCATAGCTGTCTTAAAATAAGTAAAAAGGCAAAAGCAGACCAATGAGGATGATGAGCAGAAGTTTGAAAGCATTAGAAAAGAGGGAATTAGATGCCAGCTTGATTTTTCACATAGATGCTGCTACTGACAAACTAGGTGCCAAACTAAGAGAAACACTTACAAAGCTTGTCAGCAGGCCACAATCACCAAACTCATCATTAATAAACCTTCAACCCAGAAAACCAACTGATCAAAAAATTGTAAAGTGGAAGTCATCCTTAGACACCCACGAATTGACTCTGCTCAAATCAGATGGTAGTGTACAAAAGCTTAATATGGAGAGTGCATATGTTTGGATGTATGTGATCTCCAAGATCTGTTGGACCTTGAACTTGAAAGGGATTTTGAAGACATGTACTCCCTAAACTTTGAACTACAATTCAAAGAACAAATCAGGGAGTTGTTGATGAGGAATAAATATCAGCAATAAAAAAGGTTTTGGCATCATCTGTTCTAGGAGGAGATTGTTGGATCATGTCACACCCCCAAAATCCACACGCGGAGTATCACCGCTTGGAGGCGTGACTGACTAGGATCAAACCACTAATCATATTGAACAAGCAAGTAATTAATTGTAAAAGTCCAACCAACACAATTAGTGTCCAAAACAAACATAGTTTAAGTTATGAGCGGAAGCATAATGTTTAAAACCAAAACATAAGTTTAAATATCCAAAGGTTTAACATGGCACACAGCTGTCCATGTCCCACAACGACACTCCCCATGCAAGCTCCAGCTAAGTACCTATTGACCTGCAAAGCATGTAGTAACGAGTCAACAATAATGTTGAGCGAGTTCACAGTTGGGTGTTCGTTTTAAGTTGTTCCAAAAACAGTTCCTTTAACTGGCATCCCTGCCGTGGGGGTTACCCCATAGTTGAAAAACGTGACTTGTTTAACCCATTAACTCTGGCAATCCAGCCGCGGGGGCTACCCCATGATAGTTATCTGGCATTTCGGCCGTGGGGGCTACCCCATGATAGTTATCTGGCATTTAGGCCGTGGGGGCTACCCCATATATACACTAGACTCGTTACCATATCGACTGCTGACTAAAGTCATGTTTAAGTGCCCTGAACTGTCAATGTCTATCAGCATTGACGTGCCCAGATCCATTAGTTCACGCCCGTCCTCTGCGGCACGGTGTGAGGCTTGTCAGACCTAAATAGCGCTATCTAACTAATGACCCGCTCGCCATTGGCCCGACGATTAAGTCAATATAAAAAGGAGGGACTTCGTGATAGAGTTTTAGTCTAGTAAAAGTTATCTGTCCGTAAGGACGAGGAATTACATTCCTGAACCAGTACTGTCCTACCCAAGAAAGGACGAGGAATCCATATTCCTTAACCCTATTCCCAACCCCTGGGAATCCCATGCTTTGTAGAGTGTGAACTCACCTTAGATTGCTCGGTAGGTAAACGAAAGGTCACTCGAGCTGCTAGAGGTCAACCACGTCCTAACATGGTTACCATACAAGTCAGGTCTAGGTTCAAGTAGTGCACGTATGATTACACATAGTTTAATAGGTTATGAACACGTATTGATCATGGCAAACACATAATACATATTAACACCTTAACAGTAGCATTCAAGTACCAAACGCAACCAACTTGTGCGACCCGAAAGATAAAGCCCAATAACAGGCGGCACAACATGTTGTGCGTTCAGCACAGCCTTGTGCGATCCACAACATGTTGTGCGATTCAGTTAAATACCCGGCCCAAATAACAAGCAGATCCAACATACATACGGCCAAAACAAGTAAACGAATAAACAGCTTGTGCGATCCAATACTTCTTGTGCGACTAGAGACATCTTGTGCGATCAGATCAGGTCTTGTGCGACCTGATCTTGTGCGACTGAGGGGAGTCTTGTGCGATCCATATTACCATCCGAATTTTATGCCACTTAGTTACAAATAATTCAACAGTTTCCAAATTCCATTCAATCAATTCAATCATTACTAACAGTTTCCAAACCAACAATAATCGATCAAACAATGTTTTATCATCAAATCTTTATGAATCCTAATGAATCCATAGGAACAACAATCATAACCCTTAACCTTATTAACACCCTAAATCGTACTATCAGGTCGATGATTCGTATTTCTAGCATAACAACTCATTCGAACAATATGTATAACAGCCGATTTACATCTACAATACATGATTACCAGTTCTAAATAAATCAAAACATATTACACCTATGAGCCGATTGTATATAATTGATTTTAAGTCTAAATCATGCCATCATTATGGTTAAGTCATGCATCAGCCATTCGAATGAAAACAATTTGATTGCTATTGTTATAACCCTACCATAACATAGTCTAGATTCGAATGATCAAGTCACGCATCAGCCCTTCATGTTAACTGTTATGTATACATTCTCATGTCACATCAAGTCATAAATTCAATTTACCTTGAAACCCTAAGCATTGACTAATGAGAGCAGTAGGCATATTTTATCCATACCTAAAATTCATGCAAGACATTCATAGGTGACCCACATAATACAATCACATGCATAAAGAAAATTCTCATGCAACCTGGACAAAGTGGCCGACATTTATGAAGTTATCCTATCAACTTGGCTGCACCATCATGACTTTTCACATGCAAAACTATGGGATATAGACTAACATAATAAAGAAATTAATGATCACACTGACCGAGATGTATATTGACCGGAGCAAAGGATCCGAATGATTCAATGATTATGATAATTGCCGTCGGTTTGCAAAGAGAGATCTAGGGTTTTTTGGTTAACGTAACAGTTTACAGGTATGTTTATATGAGTAACTGGAAGGTGGGCTGCACACTAACCTGGGCCGAAGCCCATTCTGTTTTCGTCGAGAGGAGGTGGCGAAATCCCTTATGATTTCGTCACTTTCATAATATTATATAATAATATTAACAATGGTGTTCACCCCTATCTAACAAACAATGCACGGCAATTAACCAACTCAAATAATTTAATAACCCAAGCATGTACCAAGCACGAACACCTTACAAACAAATCATAGTGTACAAAATCAATGCACGAATCACAAAACACTGTACGAAACAAGTAACGCATAGAGGAGAAACCTTGGAAACTCGAGTTGTCACATTATCCCCAAGTTGAAAGAAATTTCGTCCCGAAATTTAGCACGTACTCACTGAGGAAGCTAGTTAAGTTGCATGTTTTTCCTGGTTTTCCTGGGGTGTCACACCCCCCCCCCCCCGTTGATCTGGAATTTCGTCCCGAAATTCCATAGCTTCAGCCTCAGTAGTGGTTGTACTGTTTGCGAATAGTTGGTGATACTTTTGTTTCATTTGATCTTCGCGTTCCCAGGTGAACTTTGGGCCGCGACGGGAGTTCCAACGAACTCGAACGAGAGGTATTCTAGTGTGCTTGAGGACCTTAACATCCCGGTCCGTGATTTCAACTGGTTCCTCGACGAATCGTAACTGCTCGCCGATAGTGAGCTCCTTCAAAGGAACTATGAGGGTCTCATCTGACAGACACTTCTTCAGATTTGACACGTGAAATACATTGTGAAATGTACTGAGTTCTGCTGGTAGGTTTAGTTTGTAGGCCACCCTGCCTATTTTCTCAATGATTTCGAACGGTCCGACATATCGCGGATTGAGTTTGCCTCGTTTACCAAAACGAACCATACCCTTCCAGGGTGAAACTTTGAGTAGTACTCGCTCCCCAACCTGGAGCTCTAGTGGTTTTCTGCCCTTATCGGCGTAGACTTTCTGACGGTCACGAGCTGCCGCCATTCGTTGTCGTATCTGAGCAATTCGCTCTGTTGTGTCTACCACAAGTTCTGGACCAGTAATCTGACTATCCCCCACCTCTGCCCAACAAAGAGGTGACCGGCATTTACGCCCGTACAATGCCTCAAACGGAGCAGCTTTAATGCTGGTGTGGTAGCTGTTATTGTACGAAAATTCCACGAGTGGCAGATGCTTTTCCCAGCCATTGCCAAAGTCAATTACACATGCCCTAAGCATGTCTGCGAGGGTCTGGATGGTACGTTCCGACTGCCCATCCGTTTGCGGATGATAAGCTGTGCTCATATCTAGCCGTGAGCCAAAGGACTTGTGCATTGCTTGCCACAGTTCTGAAGTAAAATGTGCATCTCGATCCGAGATAATAGAGGTGGGCACTCCGTGCCTCGAGACAACTTCCTTAAGATATACGTCTGCTAGTGTGGAGAACTTATCCGTTTCCTTGATAGCCAAAAAGTGAGCAGACTTTGTGAGTCGATCCACGATCACCCAAATAGTATCGTTACCACGTTGAGATCTAGGCAGGCCAGTAACAAAATCCATGGAAATTTGCTCCCATTTCCATTGTGATATCTCTGGTTGTCGGAGTAGGCCTGAAGGTTTCTGGTATTCCGTCTTGACTCTCGCACAAGTCAAGCACTTGCTAACGTAAGTTGCTATGTGAGCTTTCATGCTAGGCCACCAATATGTAGTTTTGATATCGTGGTACATCCTATCCGAACCAGGATGTACTGAGTAGCGAGACTTGTGTGCCTCATCCCACACAAGCTCTCGTAGGTTGCCATAAAGTGGAACCCAAATGCGTCCTGTTACGTAGTAAGCACCGTCTTCCTTCTGTTCTAAGCGTTGCCTTGAGCCGCGTAGGGCTTCAGCCCTAATGTTTTCTGTTTTCAATGCTTCTACCTGAGCATCTCGTATCTGAGAAGGAAGACTAGACTGTATAGTGAGTTGTAAAGCTCGCACGCGCTTGGGCGCAGTGTCCTTTCGACTGAGGGCGTTAGCCACAACATTGGATTTGCCTGGGTAGTATCTGATCGAGCATTCGTAGTCATTCAGTAGCTCGACCCATCGTCGTTGTCGCATATTCAACTCCTTCTGCTTGAAGATGTGCTCGAGACTTCTGTGGTCGGTGTAAATGGCGCACTTGGTACCGTACAGGTAGTGTCTCCATATCTTAAGTGCAAAAACAACAGCTCCCAGCTCTAAGTCGTGTGTAGTGTAGTTCTTTTCATGAACTTTGAGTTGGCGTGAGGCGTAGGCTATAACTTTATCCCGCTGCATCAATACACAACCAAGACCCTGAATGGATGCGTCGCAATAAACCACAAAGTCGTCTGTGCCCTCTGGCAATGAAAGGATATGTGCACTGCAAAGTCTATCCTTTAAGTGCTGAAATGCTAATTCCTGTGCGTTTCCCCATCGATAAACAACGCCTTTCTGCGTTAGTGGGGTGAGAGGCTCTGCAATCTTGGAAAAATCCTTAATGAACCTCCTGTAGTAACCTGCCAATCCCAAGAAGTAGTGAATTTCCGTTGGTGTACGAGGTGCAGGAAAGTTCTTAATTGAGTCTACCTTGGACGGATCAACGTGAATCCCATCCTTGTTTACCACATGGCCTAAGAAATGGACTTCACGAAGCCAGAAGTCACATTTTGAAAACTTGGCGTATAGCTGTTCTGCTCGAAGGAGTTCCAAAATGAGTCGTGAATGTTGCTCGTGCTCCTCCTGACTCTTAGAATAGATCAGGATGTCGTCGATGAATACAATAACGAACTTGTCTAGGTACGGCTTGCACACTCGATTCATCAAGTCCATGAAGACCAAAAGGCATAACCAAAAACTCATAATGTCCATAACGGGTTCTGAAGGCTGTCTTAGAGACGTCCTCTTATCGGACTCTCAGCTGGTGATATCCTGATCTCAAATCAATCTTTGAATAGTAGCTCGACCCTTGCAACTGGTCGAACAAGTCGTCAATGCGTGGAAGAGGATAGCGATTCTTCACTGTCACCTTGTTGAGTTCTCAATAGTCGATACACATACGGAAGGTACCGTCCTTCTTCTTCACAAACATGACTGGAGCTCCTTAGGGCGAAGAGCTAGGACGAAATAAACCCTTATTCAAGAATTCTTGTAGTTGCGTAGACAGTTCGTCTAATTCTGATGGGGCTAAACGATAAGGTCCTCGAGCTATGGGCGCTGCTCCAGAAGCTTGTTACTATGAATTACCAAAGGTTCTCAACCAGTACGAGGAACGCGGACGATCTTTTCTTTGCAGAGAATCTCTGCTCGATGTTGAGGTAGCCAAATCCATACCAATATCGATGTCGAAACCATCATAACGTTGGGGTCATTCCTAGTATCACCCGGACCGATCACGAACACTCGACCCCTGGCACCAATGCCGTCGTTATTACCCCCATTGTTGCCTCCATTATTGTTCCCGTTTCCTTGGTTATGGTTCTGATTCCGGTTCTGGTTCAACTGTGGACAGGGTCTCTTGAAGTGACCTTCAGCACCATACTGATAACATCCCTTGTTACCCTTGCTATTGCTGCTAATTCTATGAAGCTTATGGCTGCTGTTGTCGGTTTTGGTTTGCAGGGCGTGAGCTTCTACAATCTTTGACTTCATGACCAAGCCTGTTGCATCTCTGACAACGATCTTTGTTGCACGGCCCGCTGTGGTGCAAATTACATCGATTCCTCCCTGCCCTTAACTACAAGAAGATTGCTGACCAAGACTCTGGTAGTCATCGATCTTTCGCTGTTGGGCCTGGGACTGAACCGTAGTCGAACCCTTGCTGGAGATTCCATCCCACTTTCGTTTGTTGTTACAGGAAGTAGCAGAAGGAGTAGTAGTAGTAGCACTGATACGTTTAGGCAGCTTGTTCTATTCCACTGCTTGGTCTGTGAGATGATGAGCAAGACGAGTAACATCCTGGATAGTAGCAAGGTTAGCAGAAGTCACATGACTTTGAATCTCTGGTACTAAACCTTTGAGGTACAGCTCAATGCGCTTGATGGGAGGATCCACCATAGTTGGACATAACACTGCCAGTTCGTTGGATCGTTTCGTGTACGCTTCTATCTTTGACCCCGTCACCCTCAGGTTAAAGGACTCCACTTCCAGCTTATGAATGCCATCACGATTGCAGTATTCCTCTTTGATCCGTTCCTTGAAGGTGTTCCATGGAGTGGCGTTAGCAGCAACCAACCCCAGCATTTGGACCTGAGCGTTCCACCACGTGAGCGCTATACTCTCGAGAGTACCGGTAGCATACTTCACCCTGCGAGCCTCAGGGCATTCACACATCTCGAAAACAGATTCGAGCTTTTCGAACCAGTGGAGGAGACCTACAGCTCCTTTAGTGCCACTGAAAGTACTAAGACGACAGTCCATGAACGTCCTGAATGTGCATACAGGCGGCTGAGCGTTCTGACCTTGTTGCGCGAGGAAGAAAAGACAGGGTTAAGTGCGAGAGTTGGGTCATGAGAGTAGGATCTAACATCCTAGGTTAGGTTCGGAATAGCAGGTTATACCTCCTGCCTGAGCGGCTGCGAGTGCTGCCGTAACTTGTTCGTTGATAAGAGCCGTCAGCTGGGCTTGAGTTAGGTTCACACGTTCCCTCATGATCTTCACATCGAAGGAAACACAAATAGAAAAGGTGTCGCGAATGTGTGTAAGGGTGGAGTGACAGAGGGAAGCAAACACATATGTGTTTTCAAGCTATAGTTGTTACGTTTATCTAAGCGTACCATGAACATAGTTCTATGTAATCTAGCAAATAGGCAATAAAACATAAACCATAACACCTAGAATGTCGAGCCTTGCACGTGAAGTGAAGCGTCCTTGTGGATCGTAGAGCACTGTACAGGTTATAGTCTGGTTTTAACAAAAATCATTTTCCCTTATTAAAACCAAGTTCTCTATAACCAATGGCTCTGATACCAATCTGTCACACCCCCAAAATCCACACGCGGAGTATCACCGCTTGGAGGCGTGACTGACCAGGATCAAACCACTAATCATATTGAACAAGCAAGTAATTAATTGTAAAAGTCCAACCAACACAATTAGTGTCCAAAACAAACATAGTTTAAGTTATGAGCGGAAGCATAATGTTTAAACCCAAAACATAAGTTTAAATATCCAAAGGTTTAACATGGCACACAGCTGTCCATGTCCCACAACGACACTCCCCATGCAAGCTCCAGCTAAGTACCTATTGACCTGCAAAGCATGTAGTAACGAGTCAACAATAATGTTGAGCGAGTTCACAGTTGGGTGTTCGTTTTAAGTTGTTCCAAAAACAGTTCCTTTAACTGGCATCCCTGCCGTGGGGGTTACCCCATAGTTGAAAAACGTGACTTGTTTAACCCATTATCTCTGGCAATCCAGCCGCGGGGGCTACCCCATGATAGTTATCTAGCATTTCGGCCATGGGGGCTACCCCATGATAGTTATCTGGCATTTCGGCCGTGGGGGCTACCCCATGTATACACTAGACTCGTTACCATATCGACTGCTGACTAAAGTCATGTTTAAGTGCCCTGAACTGTCAATGTCTATCAGCATTGACATGCCCAGATCCATTAGTTCACGCCCGTCCTCTGCGGCACGGTGTGAGGCTTGTCAGACCTAAATAGCGCTATCTAACTAATGACCCGCTCGCCATTGGCCCGGCGATTAAGTCGATATAAAAAGGAGGGACTTCGTGATAGAGTTTTAGTCTAGTAAAAGTTATCTGTCCGTAAGGACGAGGAATTACATTCCTGAACCAGTACTGTCCTACCCAAGAAAGGACGAGGAATCCATATTCCTTAACCCTATTCCCAACCCCTGGGAATCCCATGCTTTGTAGAGTGTGAACTCACCTTAGATTGCTCGGTAGGTAAACGAAAGGTCACTCGAGCTGCTAGAGGTCAACCACGTCCTAACATGGTTACCATACAAGTCAGGTCTAGGTTCAAGTAGTGCACGCATGATTACACATAGTTTAACAGGTTATGAACACGTATTGATCATGGCAAACACATAATACATATTAACACCTTAACAGTAGCATTCAAGTACCAAACGCAACCAACTTGTGCGACCCGAAAGATAAAGCCCAATAACAGGCGGCACAATATGTTGTGCGTTCAGCACAGCCTTGTGCGATCCACAACATGTTGTGCGATTCAGTTAAATACCCGGCCCAAATAACAAGCAGATCCAACATACATACGGCCAAAACAAGTAAACGAATAAACAGCTTGTGCGATCCAATACTTCTTGTGCGACTAGAGACATCTTGTGCGATCAGATCAGGTCTTGTGCGACCTGATCTTGTGCGACTGAGGGGAGTCTTGTGCGATCCATATTACCATCCGAATTTTATGCCACTTAGTTACAAATAATTCAACAGTTTCCAAATTCCATTCAATCAATTCAATCATTACCAACAGTTTCCAAACCAACAATAATCGATCAAACAATGTTTTATCATCAAATCTTTATGAATCCTAATGAATCCATATGAACAACAATCATAACCCTTAACCTTATTAACACCCTAAATCGTACTATCAGGTCGATGATTCGTATTTCTAGCATAACAACTCATTCGAACAATATGTATAACAGCCGATTTACATCTACAATACATGATTACCAGTTCTAAATAAATCAAAACATATTACACCTATGAGCCGATTGTATATAATTGATTTTAAGTCTAAATCATGACATCATTATGATTAAGTCACGCATCAGCCATTCGAATGAAAACAATTTGATTGCTATTGTTATAACCCTACCATAACATAGTCTAGATTCGAATGATCAAGTCACGCATCAGCCCTTCATGTTAACTGTTATGTATACATTCTCATGTCATATCAAGTCATAAATTCAATTTACCTTGAAACCCTAAGCATTGACTAATGAGAGCAGTAGGCATATTTTATCCATACCTAAAATTCATGCAAGACATTCATAGGTGACCCACATAATACAATCACATGCATAAAGAAAATTCTCATGCAACCTGGACAAAGTGGCCGACATTTATGAAGTTATCCTATCAACTTGGCTGCACCATCATGACTTTTCACATGCAAAACTATGGGATATAGACTAACATAATAAAGAAATTAATGATCACACTGACCGAGATGTATATTGACCGGAGCAAAGGATCCGAATGATTCAATGATTATGATAATTGCCGTCGGTTTGCAAAGAGAGATCTAGGGTTTTTTGGTTAACGTAACAGTTTACAGGTATGTTTATATGAGTAACTGGAAGGTGGGCTGCACACTAACCTGGGCCGAAGCCCATTCTGTTTTCGTCGAGAGGAGGTGGAGAAATCCCTTATGATTTCGTCACTTTCATAATATTATATAATAATATTAACAATGGTGTTCACCCCTATCTAACAAACAATGCACGAAAATTAACCAACTCAAATAATTTAATAACCCAAGCATGTACCAAGCACGAACACCTTACAAACAAATCATAGTGTACAAAATCAATGCACGAATCACAAAACACTGTACGAAACAAGTAACGCATAGAGGAGAAACCTTGGAAACTCGAGTTGTCACAGATCATGTGGACCCCGCCAAAAGAACAAATGATTGAAAGCCAAAATGTTCTGCATCATCTGATCAATAATAATAGTGCTTAGAAGAACATACTCCTCCCAGTGGCAAAGGCATCAACAACTGCTACACTCAAAGGTCTTCTAAAGCTAAAGTCTGCTAATGCTAAAGTTTGTTGAAGACAAAGTCTGCTGATTCAAAGGTCTGCCTAACAACTGATGAAGACAAAGTCTGCTGATAGCAAAAGTCTGATCACCCTATGCTGAAGAAGACAAAGTCTGATTAGGCTTTGGTGAAAGTTCCAACAGTAGTTGCAGGTGGAGATGTTACTGGATCAGCAGTTGCGACATTGTTTCCAGCAACATATGTAGCCAGGACACAACATGTAGCAAAGGAGATGTTGCTAGGTAAGAGACTCTTGATTGGGCTTTGGTGAAAGTTGTTGAGGCAGGTGATCGTGTGATCGTAGTTAATGTTTGTTGAAAGTCAAGTTGTATTGCATGTATTGATTTTTTTCAAAGTAAAGGTTTTAAATTTGTTAGTATATTCGTTTGATGTTTTACAACTTCTATATCGAAGTTTAATAAGCACATTTCCAACAGTTATGAACATTTGTGAAAGTAATTCCATTCTAAAAAATATATAGTGATTTGTTGTTTAATAAAATGTGGTATGAGTGGTTTTCTAAAAACAACCTGTGTTTGCACATACTTTCAACCAGATATCACTATTTAAAATAGTAGTTCTCGCTTTTTATGATGAAAGGTAGTGACTACTTTTGATTATTTGTTTAGGCTGATTATTTCTTTAGTTGTAAATCAGAGTTCAAATGCATCAACATGCATGATTTGTGAGAAGAACTCATGACAAATTTAATATTAATCAAATGAAAACCTAAACTAAAAATTACAATATCTATACACCTATCTATACTTTCTATTAACATGTAGTATGCATAAATTTCTAAAAACCATCCGTGTTTGCACACGGGTATCACTACTAGTATATACTTAAAAGGCTATGTCGGTAGACTAATCCGACATAGCTAAGTGTCTTCTTGTGGTTGGCCACAATAATTTTATTCCTTTAACCCATAACTTTGCTAATTTACGTGTTTAGTCCTTCTACTTTAGCTTTCCCAATATACATATTTAGTCCTTCAATTTAATAAAATTTATTCCCCATTAGTTAACTTTGCTTATATACATGTTTAGTCCATTTACTTTAACTTTGTTGATATACATGTTTAGTCACTCTACTCTTACTTTTATTGAGTTGAGTATTTCGCCTTTTATAGTTTTTTTTTCTCCCTAACGTGATGAACCAAAGCCAATCTAACTGAACAATATTGTTTCTACTATCGGTATTATCATAACCGATATATATATATATATATATATATATATAGGATAATGCTAGGAAGAAAACCCTTTATTTTGAGAAAACCTCGAAAACCCATCTATTGGCCTACATGTTGCCACGTGTCCCAGCCACCTTCATATCCTTTTTAGCTTTTGAGGACACACTGGTAAATTTACATATTCATACCCCACTCCCAAGATATTTTGACTAACCTGATTTGACACTATCACCCATCACATCATTCTCACCCATCATCCTCCATTTTGTTTACTTCATTTCAAATTAACAAGTTTTTTTTTCAAAATATCTTAATCTTCTTAAACCACTCATTTCACACTAGATCCGCCATTAATGCACTATGGAGCATCCATCAACAATGGTAGATCTAAAGGAAAATGGAGGATACTCTGATGTGCTCGACCATGAAAACCCAAAACATCTTCATTGACAACGATGATGTGTTCTACAATGAAGATAATGTTCCAGGTTTGTTCTACAATGGTCACGTTTTTATTTTGCTTCATTGGCAACGATGATGTGTTCGGCTGTCGTTAATGTTTGTATTTAGTCCGTTAATGTGTTTTACACCATCAGAAATGCATATTATAGATTACAAATTACAGTGTTGAATATTTCCAATAGTTAATGTTAAACACGAATAACAAGTCTAATAATGGTCACGTTTTTATCTTGCTTCTTTGCTTCAGTAGTTTATTTTCCTTTTTCAATCGATTATAGAATATGGGTTTTGAAACACGAACACCAATTATAATACTTGTTTGATTCAGTACTTTTTTTTTCTTTCCCTACCGTTATTGTGAACCACGGAAAACCATTAATGTTCGTATATATTACAAATTATAGACCATTAATGTTCGTATTTAGTCTGTTAATGTTTAGGTGATTATCTTCATTTGTGTCCTTATTTGATGTTGTTTTCTCATTTTCAGCCGTTACACTCGTTGAATGAAAAAACCATGGTTATGAATGTGTTAATACTTATGTCTGGTTAACGACTTAACGGTTATCTTATCTTTTTGTTATTAGGATGGTGATGGATACAAGAGAAACAAGATCCAATTCTCGGGACCGTTGGTTTCGTCAAACTTGGATCAGATGCTTAAGGATCATGACCATGTTTATGTTACATCACAACACAAACAACACGTGTTATAGTTTGAACTTCTGGACATGCATGTGTTACATGTGATATGAAAGTCTTAACACACGTTATAATAGAGCCTTGACACACGTTATATCAGTTATACCGTTATGGGTATAGTAAACGGCCCACCATTTTTCTTAGTGCTATGTATTTTCGTTTACTAGTAATATGTAATGTGAGACTCTTATTGTTTTGTCTAGTACATGATGTTAAAACGGTATGGACTTAACACATTCTGGAAGTCTTAACACACGTTATAAAAGAGGCTTAACACACGTTATAACAGGTATACTATGTTGTTATTAAGTTACTATTGGAGTTTATGCATCCATTCTGGAAGTCTTAACACATGTTATAATAGAGGCTTAACACACGTTATACATGTCAGGCGCGTAACACATGTTACAATATGTATATACAAATCATGGTGTTTTGGAAACCACTAGCTTATACATGACACCATGTTGGGTTAAACCAAGATTATAACAGAGGCTTAACACATGTTATCCCAGGTATACGGTGTTACAATATTAACTTGTATGTTCCATATTAAATTATTAACTTGTACACGTGTTACGATCAGTACATGCACATCATGGTGTTTTGCAAACCACTTTCATATACATGAATACAAGTCGGGTTATAATGGATGCTTACATGTTATCATATGTATACAAGTGGGGTTACAACAAGATTACGATATTAACTAAGGTCACCATTAAACTCATCGCCCCCGTCGACTGTTTTCACCCTTGTCACATGTTAAGCAATTACATGTTCCGAACAGACATATTGTAACACATGTTAGATCAGTATATACACATCATGGTGTTTTGTAAACCACTAGCTTATACATGAATACATGTCAGGTTACAAAAAGATTATAACAGTGGCTTAACACATGTTACACATTCCAAAATGTGCAAAACAAATGACCCGTTTCATATTATATATTCCAAAATTACCGGTACATGTGTTACCATAAATGGCTCGTTTCATATTACACGTTACATACTAACTTGTACATTTATTACTTGTACAAGTTTTACGCTCAGTATCCACATTATCGGATATTTAAAAATCAACAAAAATAAAATAGATATTACTTGTTTTTTTTAATTAACAAAAGGTTAACACACGTTATATATCATTCTAACAGGGGCTTAACACATGTTATACATGAACACATGTCAGGTTACATCATGGTGTTCTGTTACAGCATGAACCACCAACACATGTTATAAATGAACGAAGACTTCTTTCCCAAAGGATGTGACTTATTCAATGTCCCCGCATTAACGTCGCCTACATCCATCCAGCTTGTCAATTCAATATCTTTTATGGATCTGTTTCTGTAAATCAACACACGTTATATATCATTCTAACAGGTGCTTAACACATGTTATGGGTCTGCCTCTGTAAATCAAGCAACCCAACAAAAAAACAATTATTGATAAGATCAAAAGCCCCAAACAAGCAACCAAACCAACAAAAAAACCCGTTCAAAATCTCATCCTAAAGTTTTGGATCTATTTAAAATACATGAACATTAACCATTACTAGAACACACATTAACTTCGCCTACATCCATCCAGCTTGTCAATTGAATATCTTTATGGGTTTGTTTCTGTAAATCAACACACGTTATATAACATTCTAACAGGGGGCTTAACACATGTTATGGGCCTGAGTCTGTGAATCAAGCAACCAAACAAAAAAACACTTACTGTTCAGATCAAAAACCCAAACAAGCAACCCAAACCAACAAAAAAACAGCTACTGTTAAGATCAAAAGCCCCTAACAAGCAACCAAACCAACAAAAAAACTCGGTCAAAATATCATCCTAAAGTTTTTTATTTATTTAAAATACATGAACATTAACCATTACTAAAACACTTTCAGCACACAAAAACATATTAACAACCATTTCAACAAAAAATCAAGTGTGAAATGATATTTCAAGAACACTTACCGGATCTATAACCGTCCGATGAACACGAAGAAGATCTTCAAACCTTCTTCTCTCACACACACACTCGTGCGTGTGTCTTTGTGATAAAGATTGTTGTTTTCTATCTAAAACATCAACTTTCTCTCTCTAAAAACATTCATCTTGTCATCGTTCTCTCTCTAAAACAACATACTTCAAACTTCTTCTCTCTCACACACTTGTATGTGTGTTCTTAGTGTTATAGATGAACATGATGAAGATTGTTGTTTCTCTCTCTAAAACAAAAAAATCATCTCTC
Organism: Helianthus tuberosus; assembly: GCA_030545235.1. NCBI lineage: Eukaryota > Viridiplantae > Streptophyta > Magnoliopsida > Asterales > Asteraceae > Helianthus > Helianthus tuberosus. The sequence goes on from CM060407.1 coordinate 40,189,203, forward strand.
TAAAAACTTTTGTCCTGCCATCATTCTCTCTCTAAAAGATCTGGGATTAGTGTTTGTTGAGATCACTTTTAGATCTGGGATTAGTGTTTCTTGGAATCTTGAAGGTAGATATTTGAATTCTGAAATGAGATCATCTTCTTCTTGTTCTTCTTCACGTTTGTGGGGTGGGGGAGGAAAGAGAAAGAGGTAAGAGAAAGAGAAAGAGTTGGTGATTTGATGATACTGCATAGAGAAGTGGAGTGGGTTATTTTCAATGGTCAAAAAGTCCCTTTTTCACTACCCAAATTGCCCTTGCAGTTGTACTAGCTTTTGTATAAGAATTATTTTAAATCTAATAATTACCAAAAAAAAGTAGAGCCATTGATCAAACACAATCAATGGATGAGGTTGGGTTTCCAAGATTTTCTTAAAAAGATGTGGTTTTCCATATAACCCAACCATATATATATATATATATATAGGGAGCTGCTAAAATGAAAACCACTCCCAGTTATAAGAACCATGAGAACCACTCTCAACCAATCAGGAGAAGGGGTAATATGGTCATTTCCTTTAAATGTCTAATCCCTCATCTCTCCTTATTAAAACTTGCAGACTTTCTCTAATCTCTCTCTCCTCTCTCATTTTATAGTCTTCATCTTCTCTCTCTCTCGTATATTGAAACCAGGGGATTGAAACCAGATCTTAAAAGTTTGAAGATCTTCAACAACAAAACTCAAAACCAAACCCCAATCATCTTCAAAGCCAAAAATCCCCATCCCCATCTTCGGCCTCCCTTCCTCTCCGCCACCCACAACCATCCCTCAGCCGCCGCATCCACCCCAAGACCCCATCCCGTCGTTCTGCTGTTGAAGATGATTATGATGATAATCTGCTGTTTATTAGTGACGATGATGATGAGAATCGACGGCGACGGCTTTGGGATGTATTATGAGGATGATGATGTTTATGTGCTTATCATCGACGGCGACGGCCGTTTTTCTGGTCGGCGGCGGTGGTTCTAACAGTGGGTTAATGGCTGCTGGTGGCGGTTCGACGACTGGGTGGTGGGCCGGCGGCAGCGCCGCCATGAGCGGCGGAGGCCCTGGTCTCTTCCCGACGAGTTGATGATTCTCTGGTATTTTTTTGCCTGTGTTCTTCTTTTTTTTCTGGGTTTAGTTGATTTTTCTGGTGATTTCTTGGCCTGTGTTCTTGATATGTGTTCTTGAATGATGATGATGATACCGATGGTATTTTGGTATGTTTGGTATTTTGATCTTGTTTTGATATGTTGGGGATTTTGATCTTGATATTTGTTATGATTTGGTATATTGGGGGTGTTTCTGTTCTTGATCTTATTTAGTGGGTGTTGATTTCTTGTGGGTTTCTCTCTCTAGAATCTGATGGTTTTTTGATATGTTTGGGGTTTTGATGGGTTTTGTTGGTGATTTGTGAATGTGTTGAATGTTGGTGATTTTTGTGAATGTGTTGAATGTTTTGATCAGTGATTTCGAATATGTTGAATGTTTGGATAGTGAAAAAAAAATGTGGGTTTTGATATGGTCGATTTGGGCGGCGATGATGAAAAAAAAAACGTAAATTTAGATGACGATGGCGCGGCAAGGACGGTGGAGGGTAGGTTTTTGAACCTGCAACCCCACTTTTGCAACCTCTGATTATCGGAAAATCTGAGCCAAAACATCGTGTTTCCTAGAAATCCACTCGTTCTTTTGTTTTTTGTTTGTTTGGGTTTTTTTTTGAGGCGTCGATGATGATAGCAATCTATCTGAGACACCTACCGAGTAGCGATTTGCTGGGTGCGTTCGTTTTGGGTAAAAAACTTTTTAGATAAAACGTAGAACTTTTACGTAAAACGTAAAACTTAATTTTTTTTACGTAAAACGTAAAACATAAAAAGTTTTACGTAAAATGTAAAATGTAAAAAGTTTAACGTAAACTTTTTAACGTAAAATGTAAATTTTTTAACGTAAAACGTAAAAAGTTTTAACGTAAAAAGTAAAAAGTTTTACGTAAAACGTAAAAACTTAAAAGTTTTAACGTAAAACGCAAAACGTAAAAAAATTTACGTAAAACGTATAAATTTTTAACGTAAAACGTACCCCGTAAACCGTATATTTTTTTTTGAAAAAAAAAACGGGCCGTAAAATACGGAACGTAAAAAACCGACGCGTAAGACGTAAAAAAACCGGGGCGTAAAATGTAAAAAACCGGGCGTAAAACGTTAACGTAAAAAACCGACGCGTAAAACGTAAAAAACCGGGGCGTAAATCCTAAAAAACCGACGCGTAAAACGTTAAAAAACGTTAAAAAACGTTAAAAACCGGGGCGTAAAACGTAAAAACGGCGTTAAAAAACGGCGCGCTAAATTTTTACGTAAAACTTTTTACGTAAAAAACCGTCAACTTTTTTAACGTAAAACGTAAATAGTTTTACGTAAAACGTAAAAAAACGTTGACGTGAAAAACCGGGACATAGAAAGCAAAAAACCGGCGCGTAAAACGCAAAAAAAAACGTTGACGTAAAAAATCGGGACGTAAAACGCAAAAAACCGGCGCGTAAATCGTAAATAACGTTAAAGTAAAAAACCGGGACGTAAAACACAAAAAACCGGCGCGTAAAATGTAAATAACGTTAACGTAAAAAACCGGCGCGTAAAACGTAAAAAAACGTTAACGTAAAAAACCGGCGCGTAAGACGTAAATAACGTTAACGTAAAAAACCGGGACGTAAAACGCAAAAAACCGGCGCGTAAAACGTAAATAACGTTAACGTAAAAAACCGGGACGTAAAACGCAAAAAACCGACGCGCAAAACGTAAATAACGTTAACGTAAAAAACCGGGGCGTAAAACGTAAAAACGGCGCGTTGAAAAAACGACGCGTGAAAAAGCCGGGCGAAAAAACGGCGCGTCAAAAAACGAGGCGTGAAAAGGCCGGACGTAAAAATCTTAAAAATTAAAAAAATTATAATAAAAATTTGATTTCAAAAAATTGTTTTACAAAAAAAATCTGTTTATAAATAAAAAATAGTTAAGTCAAACAACTAATTAATGAATAGGACAAAAAATGTAATTTAAAATTAATATATATAAAAAGACAAAATATAGTGATTTTACTTAAATACCCTTTTGGATTATAGTATTAAAGACATAATAAGACAAAAAACTTTTAATATTAATATTAACTACTTTTAATCACATCCATCCATCTAGTTGACCTAAGGGCTAGAAAGTGGTTCCTATGGTTCTCATAACTGGAGGTGGTTTTCATTTTAGCGATCCCCTATATATATATATATATATATATATATATATATATATATATATATATATATATATATAATTTTCTTTTAGTATTTCATTTGTTAGTGCTTTTTATACATACCGGACGTTTCGATGCTCCTTTTCTAATGATTTTATGTTATCCCTTTCGGTTGCTATACCGAATGTCGGTACTATACTGATATTCAAACTCCCGCCGCAACGTGCGAGGTAATTACTAGTTTCATCTATTATCTCAATTTTCATTCTCCTATTTCATAAATCAATCGTTTCATTTAACTTTTATGTACCAAAGTAACAATAAGTATTTATTTTTATTTTGTTATCTCAATTTTGTTTTAAATGTTAAATAACGAAATTTCACTTTATATTAACATAAGAATTATTTATGGCTCCCACTATTCCCACATCCCTAAAATCTTATTTTCACACCCTTACATATATACGACCCATATAGAGTTATACGGGCCGTATAACTGATTGTTGCACAAAAAATGCCAGTGATTTTTTTTGGTCTCCATGTATACGGGCCGTATACCATTATACGACCTGTATAGAATGTTATGCGATCCATATAATGTTATACGCCCCAAACCTCATATAATGTTATACAACCCGTATATAATTTTATACGGCCTAATATTTTCTTCATCTATACGACATGTATAACATTATACGAGTCGTATAACATTATACGAGTCGTATAACATTATACGACCCAATATTTGTCATGTCAAATTATTCTATACATGACGTATAATATGGCTCGTATACATAGTGTGATATTAAAAGTTTAAAGAGTGTGGCTTTATTTATTTCTTTAAGGGAAAAAAAAGAATAAGATTGTAACTTATTTTTGTTATATCCATTTGCCTACTAAAATTCATTTGTCTCATGTCTCGCAGTTAAATTCAAGAAGAATCAATTAATAGAGTATAAGAGCATTTACATCTTATTCTATATTTTTAATCATATAATTTAACTAAAAATAATATATTTTTTTAATTTGTTTCTCATTTTTAAAAAATCTACGACGTATATTCCATATTTTTCTATATTCAATTAAATAATATTTATTTGTTTCTTTTAATATTTTTACTCTTTCTTTCAATCACATCCATCAATGTACTAAAAATATATTAAAAAAGATATAGGGATGAATAGTGAGAAACAAATTTAAAGGATTAGTTTATTTCTTATATAAATATGAGGATGAATACTAAGAAATAAATTTAAACGACTTGTTTATTTCTCATAAAAATATAAGGATGAGATGTAAATGTGTTTTTAATGTTTTTTTCTTTTCATTTTCCCTTAAATTTTAAAACAGAGGATAAGATGGGGTTGAAATGTGAATGCTCTAATTTCTTTTCAAACTCAACTTTAAAAATAGAGTAAACTGTCATAATGGTTTTTGAGATTTGGTCACTTTTACTTTAGTCCAAGAGTCAAATCTTTTGAATCTATGTCATTGTGGTTTCAATTTTGTTGACATTTTCATCCAAAAGCAAAATTTGGTCAGATTTTTCAATTAACATATAGTTTTTTTTTTGTTGTTGTCTTTTTCCTCCCTTTTAATGAAAGGCAAAATGGCCAGATTTTTTAATATGTTATAATAAAACATTAAAAGACTATTTTATCATTCATTAAAAGGGAGAAACAAGACAAAAAAATGGATGTTAACTGAAAAAGCTGACCAGATTTTGATTTTGGATGAAAATGACAACAAAATTGAAACCACAGGGACCTAGAGTAAAAAGATTTGAGTTTTGAACTAAAGTTTCTCTTGTCGAAGGGTTTCTAGAATCATTTTCAGATGTCTGGCATGATTGAAATATGTCATCGCTAAAAAAACAATGACAAACTTATCCAAGTATGGTATGCAAACTCTATTCATTTGGTCCATGAATGCTGCAGGGGCGTTGACATAACCAAAAACTCGTAATGCCCATAACGCGTTCTAAAGGCTGTCTTAGGAATGTCCTCCTCCCGTACCTTTAGTTAATGGTACCCTGATCGAAGGTCAATCTTTGAAAAATAGTTGGCTCCTTGCAGTTGATCAAATAAATCGTCTATTCTTGGTAAAGGGTACTTATTCTTGATAGTTAACTTGTTCAATTCTCGATAATCAATGCATATACGCATTGAACTATCTTTCTTCTTAACAAACAACACTGGCGCTCCTCAAGGTGAGGAACTTGGTCTGATAAAGCCTTTCTCCAGAAGTTCGTCAATCTACTTCATAAGTTCTTTCATCTCCGAAGGGGCTAAACGGTAGGGAGCCTTCGCCACTGGTTTAGCACCAGGTATTAATTCAATATGAAACTCTATCTGGCGTTCAAGTGGGAGTCCTGGTAGATCTTCCGGAAATACGTCACGGAAGTCACACGCTACTGGGATTTCATTGACTTGCCTCTCTTCCATAGCATCTACTGCAGATGCGGGAAAGGCAATACACCCTTTCTCGATATATTTTATAGCTTTCATTGCAGAGATGATTCCGTTCTTGGGGTTCGCATCATTCCCATTAACTAGTAGCTCTCCTCCATCTGGCTTAAGCAATGTCATCGTTTTGTGTTCACAATCAAGGTGAGCACAATTCTTATTTAACCATTCTATCCCGAGAACGACGTCATAACCACTCAGCGTGGTCGGTGTTAAGCTTACAGGGAAATCATTGTTTATTAGATTAATAACACAATCCCTAAAGATGTGGGTGATTCTGTCTTGCTCCCCGCTGGCTGTCTCGACTATATATGTATTTTCAAGGGTTTGTGGTACTAAGTTCAAGCAGGTCACTAAGGCAGTCGAAATGAAGCTTCTATTTGCTCCAGATTTGGTTGGGGAGGTTTTCTGTAGTCACTTCGTAGATGTCCATACTCCCAATAGTTGAAGCATCTATTCTTTGGACAATTTTTCCATGCATGATTCTCATGCGGACATTTTAAACATTTTGATTCCTGGGACCTTTTCCTTGCGTCAACCTTAACATATTTACCTTACCCGTCGACAAAGTTTCCCCTATTCCTCGGAAACTTTTTCAGTCTCTGTATCGAATGATTTACTTCCTCATTTCTTTTCTTTTTATTGTCAGTTGTTATCTAGCCTTCTTCTTCGTATCCAATTGCACTTAACGCAATTGCCGATTCGTAGGTCTTTGGGGCAGACATTCTAACCAATTCTCGAATACGACGAGGTAATCCTTGCACATACCTTTTTATCCGCTTGGCTTCAGGTGTTACATGCTCAAGAAGTAACCTAGCCATTTCATCAAATTTAGTTGTGTACTGACGATGCGTCATTGTCCCAGCTTGTAGTTGTATAAACTCTCTTTCGATTTTGTCTTTTCCAATTTCAGGACAAAATTTCTCCATAATAAGCTCCTTCAATTCGTTTCAGGTTTAAACAGCAGAAACTCCAGGTCCTTTGGCTTGTTTGACAATATCCCACTAGAATAATGCCTCAAACCTGAATGAGTGAGTGGCATACATGACTGCTTGCGTGGGCGTGCATCGACTGATGTTAATAACAACTTCCATCTCATGGATCCACTAAAAAGTAGCCATGGCGTCATTTTACCGTCAAATATTGGGGGATCACATCCCTTGAAGGCTTTGTAGGAACATCCCTCCTTAGGTTTAGTTTCTATGATGACGTTTCCGTTTCCATTAGTGTTATTAAGAAGCCCGTTCTGTCCATCGCCATCATTGTTTTTGTTTGCATGACCTCTAGTGGTGTTTATAACTTCAGCTATAATTGCAGGCAAAACATCTCTAATGATGCCAGCCACAGCTGCCTGAAATTATGGTCTAGTAAACTGTTGTGCCTCGGGTCCAGTATCATGATCGTTGTTAACGGGTGACCTAGTTTATCTACGCGGTCTACCACGACCCCTACTGATGAGTACAAAATGCAACATATAAATTACATCAAATGAGGCATAAAACTAACCCTTTTTATTACTAATGTTGGAAAAAGTGTGCTTTTGTCTTTCTTTTGTATTTTCAGGGTTAAATGAGCTTAAATGAACAAAAGAAGCAAAAAGGCAGCCAAATCTAACAATAATACAAGAAAAGGAATAAACATGGCATGCCCGACCCCTCGACAGCATCTCCCCAAGCAAAAACAAGAGAACAGAAGGCTGAACACGCCCCGTGCTCACTGAGCACGGGGGCGTGCCCAAGTGTCTGCAGAAAAGACAAAGCTGTAGAAGCTTCTATCACCCACCACGGGGGCGTGCCCAGCGGACACGGGAGCGTGGTCAACCCAAAGATTCGCAGAATCTACGCAAATCTTGATAGTACAGATACGCTTCTGCACACGGGGTCGTGCCCAGCGGACACGGGAGCGTGGTTAAATAATGCAGACAAACTGCATTTAATGAAGAAAGAGAAGATGGGTGGACACGGGGCCGTGCCCAATGGACACGGGGCCGTGTCCGGGCTTCTGTGCAGGCTATAAATAGGGGTGCTTGGCTCACTTGCAAACCATCGCTTGGCAAACCACCTCTCTCACACTTCACCCACCCACCACCACCATCACAACTCACCCACCCACCACCACCACCACCACCATCACAACCCACATCCACCACCATCATCCATCATCCATCATAGAGTGTGTGAGTAGTCTCGGGATCCAAGATTGATCGTAAGAGTTCTTGACAATCAAAGGCCATGTTTGCCTAAGTCTCTTACATCACTTGGTGAAGACAAGTGTTTAGTGTAATACTTTTTATTTTTAATATTTTCGCACTTTTTATTTGGTTATGTATTAATGACTTTAATAACTAGTTTCTTATGTTGAAGGTGAGTCTTCCTTATCGTTTGTCCGTGGTGTCTTGGCATTATTTTACTGTCTATATAATATAATAAAATATTTTCACCATTCATATCTCCACGGTCTATATGGAGATATGTTGGCTACCTGGTCAGGGGTTAAGGGAACGGTTCGGTAAGATTCTTGCCTTGTTCAGTGTATAGATCCATCAAGGACCTGGGTCAACTTTAGCAGGACCTCCTTCAATACCCACCGATATTGGATGGCGGGGGTCCGAACTCCTTGTTCCCCTTATATGTAAACTAGTATTAAAACTTTAACCCGACTATTTAGGATTGTATCCCTGCTGACTCAAACTACTTAGCCGAGGGTAACGTCACCTTCAAAAGAGGGGCCTACCACATTATGCATTAATAACTTAATTAATTATCTTTCAATAATCCAACCCTTTAGGATTGTATCCTTGCTGACTCAAACTACCGGGTTGAGGGTAACGTCACCTTCAAAAGAGGGGTCTACTACAATAACTAAGATAATATCTTGAAAAGTGCAAAAGTACGGAAATAATCAAAGGTTACACTAAACACGAGTCGGATCCAAGTGATTCATATTGTCTATCTGTTTTATTTTCAGCATTTTTAGTTAGTTTTCTTTTTCTTGTTTAAAAACCTTTTTCTAAATTTTTGATTTGATTAGACATTGAGGTTAAACCGGTACAAAAAGCTCTTGTGTCCTTGGACGATTTCGGTATCTTACCAAGACTATACTACGCTCACGATGGGTGCACTTGCCCATATGTGTGTTTAGTGTTAGTAAATATCGTGTTTTATAAATTTAAAACTTGGCTAAAAGTGTTAAAAAGGGCTTAAAATATACATTAAAAACTATACACACTTACGCACATCACCTACCCTGAGTATTTCCTCCACTCGCCATAGTTAAAGCCTACATAAGGGAACAAGGAATTAGTATTCAGATGATGGATTATGATCCAGAACAAAATAGTACAGATAAACAAGAAACAACAGTGGCTAGGTGTTACTCATACTTGCAGTGTTCTAGCCATTTCCCCCAATATTAATACTAACACCTACTACCCTAAACCTATACGGGAAAATCACTTATCTCAAAGCTTATCTTTAAACCGCTTCTCCTAGTTTAAGTCTAGATACTATCCTTGTACCTGGTTCACTTAAACTACGGCTCTGATACCAACTTGTAACACCTGCATCCCAGGATAAGCTCTGGGGAGTGTTACGCGTCAGATATACAGAACAAATAGTAATCAGAGCATTCAGAACGGAATTTTCAAATTTTATTTAAACATTAAAGAGTATTTTGCATCTCTCATAGTACACAATAATATTATATCAGTTTAACTATACTAGATATCTAAATCTTCAGCAGCCTCTAGACCTCTATCTATTCATATTCTAGTTTCAATGATGCAATTCCTGCAATCACATGGCACCTAGGATGTGTGCCCGAAAAATATTTGGGATTCAGTATAAACTGGGGAGTTCATGAACATAAACGATTTTATTCAAAACATGCATTTATCGACTATAACATCAATCATATATAATCATGGCAAACAGATAAGAACGTAGTAAGAACAATATGTTTACATAACCAGGCTATGTATACAAACTCTACTGGCTAAATCAGATACATACAATCAGCCCTAAATCATTCAATCAATCATTGCAAAATATCACAGATGCTATAAATAGTCGATTCCATAGTTATTACCAATCAGATAGAACAACACATCCGGTTTTAGAAACCCGACTATTTAGAACAACACATCCCCTTATATGTAAACTACTATTAAAAATTTAACCCGACTATTTAGGATTGTATCCCTACTGACTCAAACTACTTAGCCGAGGGTAACGTCACCTTCAAAAGAGGAGCCTACCATATTATGCATTAATAACTTAATTAAATATCTTTTAATAATCCAACCCTTTAGGATTGTATCCTTGCTGACTCAAACTACTGGGTTGAGGGTAACGTCACCTTCAAAAGAGGGGCATACTACAATAACTAAGATAATCTCTTAAAAAGTGCAAAAGTGCGGAAATAATCAAAGGTTACACTAAACACGAGTCGGATCCAAGTGATTCATCTTGTCTATCTGTTTTATTTTTATTTTTATTTTCAGCATTTTTAGTTAGTTTTCTTTTTCTTGTTTAAAAACCTTTTTCTAAATTTTTGATTTGATTAGACGTTGAGGATAAACCGGTACTAAAAGCTCTTGTGTCCTTGGACGACCTCGGTATCTTACCAACACTATACTACGCTCACGATGGGTGCACTTGCCCATATGTGTGTTTAGTGTTAGTAAATATCGTGTTTTATAAATTTAAAACTTGGCTAAAAGTGTTAAAAATGGCTTAAAATATACATTAAAAACTATACACACTTACGCACATCAAGTTTTTGGCGCCGTTGCTGGGGACACAAGGATTTTAAGAAAGTTAGGAATCAACGGCCTAATCGTTTTTTTCTTATTTTTCTGTTTTTTTAGGATTTTTCTTAGATTTTCAGCTTTTGCAGAACTCAGCACGGGCCGTGCCCGCTGAACAGGCCCCGTGCCCGATCTTTGGTACTGGCAATCCTGTTTTAAGTCAGACAGTAGCTGAACACGGGGCCATGCCCACTCAACACGCCCCGTGCCCAAGTATCAGTTACTGAAAACAGAACCGTAAGATCCTGACGGTTGGTAATTTCTGACACAACCATGAGTGATACTGATTTTTTTACTATCGGCCCTCTTATGGTACGTGGTGTCAAATATGTGGTGGCAATCACAAAGAATTAGAATGTTATTTTCTAAATTATAAGCCCCACTATATAGACCCATTGTTTTCCTTTAGCCTTAAGATGAGCGAAAGTAAAAATAATCCCTATCTCTCCCTCGAATGCTCCCAATCGAATCTTCTAGGAGAAATGCTTCTTGACGAATTATTTCAAATGGAAGATTTAATTCTTAATTGGGTAAAGGAACTTGAGATGGATTTCATTAATACACCTCAAGAAGATACCCAAGAAGAATTATTGGGATCGCATTCGAATAAAAACAACTTCGTTGTTCCCGATACCACTTCTAACTCTCGTGAGGACTTGAGCGATAGTCGTCCCTCTGTCGATTGTGCCGTGAAGGACTCCCCATCAACTTCGTTCGGTGCATACATAGACCTGAGCGATTCGGCATACACCTTCTTTAACGAGAGCCCGGGAAAGGGATGGACTTGTCCACCTACATATAGCATAGGAATCACCCTCACCGACAAACCTCTTGCGTTCTCGTCTAAATCTAGAGCAATTAAGGTATCTCAGGCACTTCGGGGTTGTTCCGTCCAGTAAGGAACCACCCGATCCGGATAAATTCCTTAAAAATAGATGAAACTTCATAAACAGCCTCTTGACACGGGGCCGTGTCCAGGTCAGCAAGCCCCCGTGTCCACCAAAAGATTCCCTTCTGACTTTTTGTCAGAATACAGACAAAATGTGTCAGGATCTCGCCTGCACACGGGGCCATGTCTAGCCGACACGGGGTCGTGCGCAACTTGCTGTCATTTTCTATAAATGCAGCCAAGAATCCTGCACATTTGAACCACTCCAAAAGACAGAGATTTGCTGAATCTTCACACATATCATCTAAGGTATATTCTAAAGAAGGTTCTCAACAACCATCTTGTCTTTTCTACTTTTGTTCATTACCTTCTTCTCCAATTTTCACCTCAAGACCTCCATTAAAGCTTGAAATCACCATGGTTCCAAGCTTTATTGTGATGTTTGTTAGATTTTTATTCAGGGAATCTTGTTAAAAATAAGTTCTACAACATTGTTTTAAATTATTTCTGCTTAAAAACGCTTTGAAAATCAGAAAAATAATTTGAAACTTCAAGATTTCTGGTTCAAAAAATCTGCAGACAACCCAACATGGGGCCGTGCTCATCGAGCACGGGGCCGTGTCCGAGGTTACTGTTTCATTAAAATGAACTCTCTTCAGTTTATTTTCATAGAATGTCAAGCCAAAACAGTGGAACTTCATCAGCACATTCCAGAAACAGTCGGAGAGAACGGAGGTCCTCAATCGAAGAAACTCTCGTACGCTACGTGATGGCATTACGTGAGGCTCTTGATGAGATGACATCGGTAGAGGAGGTCCTAATAGACCGTATAAATTATCTTACGGTGGGGTTGGAAAACAGTTTTCAAGAAATCAACCTCTTGCACCAGAGGTTGAACATTCTTGTGACACCTCCCATGGAACCAATTCTCCCCCAAGAGGATTGGAACCTAGCACTTGGAGTCAATAATCCCACCGGGTGGGATGACATCCCCGCGGAACCTCCTCTTGACAATTTGCAAGAAGTCCCGGTGGAGGTTACACCCCCTCAAAGTGATGCCAATGAGCACGCCTTTCTTCTCCCTAGGGAGATAGAAGAATGGCTTGCCGACATGTGAGGGACCCATATCCGGAGGAAGAAGTTCTTCGAGACGCATCCAACTGAGAGAATTATCTTTTCAGAAATTTTGCTAATAGAATAAACTTTAGGCTAGAACTTCTTGGTTTAGACTTCTTGTGTTTTCTGACCTATTTATCTAGGATTTTAATTTAGTAGGAATATTATGTAATTTTCTCTATCGGAATGAATGATGATTTTATAAATTGTTTGGTGTTTGGATGATGATGTAATGGGTAAAACACACTTGGGATGGTGAAGGATACTAAGGGAAAGTTGAACCAACGCCCCATGCACAAAAACAGAGCCTCCCGCAAATTTTTCTTCGTTACAGCAAGTTCGGCACGGGCCGTGTCCAGCTAACACGGCCCCATGCTGAACAATCTGCAGGAAATCGCCCAGTTCAGGTAACTGGACACGTGGCGTGTTCGCCGAACACGCCCCCGTGCCCAGGCTTCTGTTTCTTTCTTCTAATTTTTGTTACTGGCAACCTGAACACGGGGCCGTGCCCGGACACCACGGGCCCGTGTCCAGATGCCCAGTAACATAAAAAAATGTTTTTAAACACACTTTTACACATTCAATCAACCTAAAAACTTATTTTTGGGACACATTGAGTACAATGTGTAATTTAAGTGTGTGGGGGGGGGGGGATGCTAAAATCTTGAATTTTGCAAGTCCTAATTACAAGCATTACACAAAACTCTATTGGAACCGCTAAACCCCCTTCATTTTTTTTACTTGTCTTGGTTTAATTTGGGAATTACAAGTTCTAAAAAGGTTTTACTTTTACAAATTTACAACCAATAGCATCGTGATAAAAAGAACAAACATGAGAAAATTATGAAACGACATGACAAATCTAGTTAAAATTTGATTATATATACTTGATCACATAAAAACCCATTCCCACAAAAATTGAGTTTTGAGCCTTTATTGAGCATATAAATACACATCTTTAAACTAAATGCTCATTTTTCGTTTCTTGTGTGAATAGCCGCTTGGTTCTTATAACTCTAGAACTTGCCACGACAATACATTCCCGGTCCTTACCAACTTAAACCCAAGTAAGTAAATGATGGAGGCATTAGGACTAACGTCTTTTTATTTCAACACCATTTTTTTTTACCACCTACCCAAAATCTCCCTAGTTAACCCCTTTGAGCCTAAACCTTTTCATTTCTTAACCCAAAACAAACACCCTTTTACCCACCAAAACCCTTTTTCATTTTAAACCCTTTATTTTAGTAACAAAGCTCGGTTTTCTTATGACTTCGCTTATAAAAATAAAAATAAAAAAATGAAGTTAGCAATAAACAAACAAAGCTCATCAAAAGAAGGCTTGTTTGAATAAATGCTTCATTAAAATAAAAAGTCACAAAAACAAAATGTTTTACGAAAACCGACGCTTTTTACGCCTTTCGCCCTTTTTTTCTACTAACCACTAACCCAACCACCTACCTTTAACCCAAGCCTAACCCTTCCCCAAAGTCCTCTTGATATTTACAAAGGTGTATATTTAAAAAGGAGGAGGATTGATTGCCTGGCAAGCATATGGTAGAAGTAAGTTCCATGCCGCTCTCGAGTGTTTAAAAAAAAACATCTTTGGCCGAGTGTTGAGTGATTCCCCGTGAGGTATGTGAACTTGTATATAAATGGAATTTTAAAGAGGCATGTTATGCCCAAATAAATAATTTCTATTATGTAATGTTTTAAATAAATCATGACGAATAGGATTGTAAATAAAATAAAAATAAAACCTAATAAAGAATCTTGGAATCCCGACACTCTATGACAAGCCCAAAACCTTCTCTTCTACCCATTCCATTTGGGTGTGTAAGTCACAAAATAAAGAGTTTTGCTTGAGGACAAGCAAAGATTCAAGTGTGGGGGTATTTGATGTGTACAAAATGCAACATATAAATTACATCAAATGAGGCATAAAACTAACCCTTTTTTAGTACTAATGTTGGAAAAAGTGTGCTTTTGTCTTCCTTTTGTATTTTCAGGGTTAAATGAGCTTAAATGAACAAAAGAAGCAAAAAGGCAGCCAAATCTAACAATAATACAAGAAAAGGAATAAACGTGGCATGCCCGACCCCTCGACAGCATCTCCCCAAGCAAAAATAAGAGAATAGAAGGCTGAACACGCCCCGTGCTCACTGAGCACGGGGGCGTGCCTAAGTGTCTGCAGAAAAGACAAAGCTGTAGAAGCTTCTATCACCCACCACGGGGGCGTGCCCAGCGGACACGGGGCCGTGGTCAACGCAAAGATTCGCAGAATCTAGGCAAATCTTGATAGTACATATACGCTTCTTGTCACACCCCAACCGATGGCGGAATTATCGGGGCGCGACACTAGGCGAATCAGATTGCTCAAGAGAATCCATAACAACTATATTGCGATAATATTTAATGCATTCGTTATCCCATTCTAACAAATAATACAATCACATAAGTGATCACAGATTCATTGTCCTCTCGAACAATACAAATCCGACAACCTAGAATTTAGTTGAGTTTCTAGACTTCCTAGCTTGATTTGATATAGTCTGCGATCTAACCTGCAACATACGTTAAAATATTTGTCAATACAGAAGTATTGACGAGTATACAGGTTTGATATGTATAGTGTAATCGATTAAAAAGTGTAGTGAAATTCCATATGCATAAACGTAACACACGACATATATACTCACAAAGCTGATACTACAAACTAAGTCCTCGATGCTCGAATATGCGATGGCAAACTAGATCCCGTCGGGCGCAATAGTACTATACTAGTCGTGGTGGGACGTCGCGAGTATAAGCCCTAGCACATATGAAACTAGCATCACGTATATCTATGCATAACAGTTATTCGCAAGTGATTATTCGATTGATTGAATAATTCGTTTGATAAGTTCGATTTGTTAGAAACGTATGTTACACCCAAAATACGATTAAAAAGGGGTCAAGTATACTCACAGTGCGTTTTTAGCGAGAATACAACTTGATTGAGTCGGTTGCGAGTACGTCTGCGTTAATCATTGAAGGATATAGTAAACGAAGCACGGTTAAGCGAGAATAGCATCGAAAAGTCAGTTATCCGGTCCGATGGTGCTCATCCGTTTGGATGGGCTCATCCGATCGGATGACAATATGGATCGGATGAGCTGGTTTGGATCGGATGGCTGTCATCCGGTCGGATGACAAGCTATCCGGTTAGATAACCTGTTGACTGGTCAACTTGTTGTCATCCGTTCGGATTGTGATCCGTTCGGATTGTGATCCGTTCGGATGACACGTCTGTTTTAACGTTCCGATCACTGTTTTTGAGTGTTCTTGGAGGGAATACATGCGGTTTTTACTGGGATAGTGTAATTTCGTATTAACAATTGAAATTCCACCAGTTCCGACCCGTTCTAACGGCCGGGAATCACCCCGTTCCATCAGATCTGGCCGTTCTTGACGCTTTTTCACGTTTAACTTGAAATCGCACAGTGCCTTGGTTAAATACATAGATTTAGGTGAGATTTGTTATCAAAACATGGCCCATCCGTTCGGATGCGGCTGTCCATCCGGATGGCCACTACGGCGCGATAGATTTCTCCGTTTTCAATCGTTTCGATAGTTTTTGGAGTACGTGCTTCCTATAATTAATTTATATTATTATTATATATGTATATACATCACTAGGGTCGTATTTACGTATCCATATTTCAAAGTTTCGATAATTAACAATCGGTTTTCGACTCGAGTATGCGATTATTAGTGACGTTTCACGGCCATCAAGGAGGGTAGTATATGTCCTTTCTCGATGTCCTCGTGAACGTTATTGTGCGTTGTGCCACAAAGACTGACGGGGTACCACTCACTCGTATTGTCATCATCGTCACGATGACTGGAGCTATAGCACTCACCCGAGAGTCTTTGTTAGCGTTATTTGTCTGCGTTTCGACACATCACGGCCACCGAGGAGGGTAGAATAGGTCCTCATTCAGTGTCATCATGAGTGTTAGTGTTTGCGATGTGGTGTAGTGATAATGTATTGCGAAAATATGTGATTTTATCCTTCGAATAGCGATGTATGCGATATAGTTAGATTATGATCCGAATCTCTGGTGCTAGGCGTAACGAGTATATCGAGTAGTAACAACGCACGAAAGTGCGGGTTGTTACACTTTTGCACACGGGGTCATGCCCAGCGGACACGGGGGCGTGGTCAACAAATGCAGACAAACTGCATTTAATGAAGAGAGAGAAGATGGGTGGACACGGGGCCTTGCCCAATGGACACGGGGCAGTGTCCGGGCTTCTGTGCAGGCTATAAATAGGGGTGCTTGGCTCACTTGCAAACCATCCCTTGGCAAACCCCCTCTCTTACACTTCACCCACCCACCACCACCACCACCATCACAACCCACATCCACCACCATCATCCATCATAGAGTGTGTGAGTAGTCTCGGGATCAAAGATTGATCGTAAGAGTTCTTGACAATCAAAGGCCATGTTTGCCTAAGTCTCTTACATCACTTGGTGAAGACAAGTGTCTAGTGTAATACTTTTTATTTTTAATCTTTTCGCACTTTTTATTTGGTTATGTATTAATGACTTTAATAACTAGTTTCTTATGTTGAAGGTGAGTCTTCCTTATCGTTTGTCCGTGGTGTCTTGGCATTATTTTACTGTCAATATAATATAATAAAAGATTTACACCATTCATATCTCCACGGTCTATATGGAGATATGTTGGCTACCTGGTCGGGGGTTAAGGGAACGGTTTGGTGGTGGTGGGTCAACTTTAGCAGGACCTTGTTCAGTGTATAGATCCTGCAAGGACCTGGGTCAACTTTAGCAGGACCTCCTTCAATACCCACCGGTATTGGATGGCGGGGGTCCGAACTCCTTGTTCCCCTTATATGTAAACTAGTATTAAAACTTTAACCCGACTATTTAGGATTGTATCCCTGCTGACTCAAACTACTTAGCCGAGGGTAACGTCACCTTCAAAAGAGGGGCCTACCACATTATGCATTAATAACTTAATTAATTATCTTTCAATAATCCAACCCTTTAGGATTGTATCCTTGCTGACTCAAACTACCGGGTTGAGGGTAACGTCACCTTCAAAAGAGGGGTCTACTACAATAACTAAGATAATCTCTTAAAAAGTGCAAAAGTACGGAAATAATCAAAGGTTACACTAAACACGAGTCGGATCCAACAGATTCATCTTGTCTATCTGTTTTATTTTTATTTTCAGTATTTTTAGTTAGTTTTCTTTTTCTTGTTTAAAAACCTTTTTCTAATTTTTTAATTTGATTAGACGTTGAGGATAAACCGGTACTAAAAGCTCTTGTGTCCTTGGACGATCTCGGTATCTTACCAACACTATACTACGCTCACGATGGGTGCACTTGCCCATATGTGTGTTTAGTGTTAGTAAATATCGTGTTTTATAAATTTAAAACTTGGCTAAAAGTGTTTAAAAGGGCTTAAAATATACATTAAAAACTATACACACTTACGCACATTACCTACCCTGAGTATTTCCTCCACTCGCCATAGTTAAAGCCTACATAAGGGACCAAGGAATTAGTATTCAGATGATGGATTATGATCCAGAACAAAATAGTACAGATAAACAAGAAACAACAGTGGCCAGGTGTTACTCATACTTGCAATGTTCTAGTCATTTCCCCCAATATTAATACTAACACCTACTACCCTAAACCTATACGGGAAAATCACTTATCTCAAAGCTTATCTTTAAACCGCTTCTCCTAGTTTAAGTCTAGATACTATCCTTGTACCTGGTTCACTTAAACTACGACTCTGATACCAACTTGTAACACCTGCATCCCAGGATAAGCTCTGGGGAGTGTTACGCGTCAGATATACAGAACAAATAGTAATCAGAGCATTCACAACGGAATTTTCAAATTTTATTTAAACATTAAAGAGTATTATGCATCTCTCATAGTACACAATAATATTATATCAGTTTAACTAAACTAGATATCTAAATCTTCAGCAGCCTCTAGACCTCTATCTCTTCATATTCTAGTTTCAATAATGCAATTCCTGCAATCACATGGCACCTAGGATGTGTGCCCGAAAAATATTTGGGATTCTGTATAAACTGGTGAGTTCATGAACATAAACGATTTTATTCAAAACATGCATTTATCGACTATAACATCAATCATATATAATCATGGCAAACAGATAAGAACGTAGTAAGAACAATATGTTCACATAACCAGGCTATGTATACAAACTCTACTAGCTAAATCAGATACATATGATGCGTAGTCGAGTGTTATATATATTAGGTGTATATTTTAAGCCCCTTTAACACTTTTTAGTCAAGTTTTAAATTTATAAAACACGATATTTACTAACACTAGACACACATATGGGCAAGTGCACCCATCGTGAGCGTAGTATAGTGTTGGTAAGATACCGAGGTCGTCCAAGGACACAAGAGCTTTTAGTACCGGTTTATCCTCAACGCCTAATCAAAACAAAAAGAAGTTTTAGAAAAATATTTTAAACTAAGAAAAATAAAAACTAACTAAAATGCTGAAAATAAAAATAAAAAGAAAAACAGATAGACAAGATGAATCACTTGGTTCCGACTCGTATCTAGTGTAACCTTTGATTATTTCCGCACTTTTGCACTGTTTTAAGAGATTATCTTAGTTATTGTAGTAGGCCCCTCTTTTGAAGGTGACGTTACCCTCACCCCAGTAGTTTGAGCCAGCAAGGATACAATCCTAAAAGGGTGGATTATTGGAAGATAATTAATTAAGTTATTAATGCAAATTATGGTAGGCCCCTCTTTTAGAGGTGACGTTACCCTCGACTAAGTAGTCTGAGTCAGCAGGGATACAGTCCTAAATAGCCGGGTTATAGTATTAATAGTAGTTAACTTATGAGGGGATCAAAGAGTTTGGACCCCCGCCATCCAATACCGTTAAGTATTGAAGGAGGTCCTACTAAATTTGACCCAGGTCCATTGCAGGACCTCTAAACGCTGAACAATGGCAAGACCTTTACCAAACCGTTCCCTTAACCCCCGACCAGGTAGCCAACATACCTCCATATAGACCGTGGAGATATGAATGGTGAAAATCTTTTATTTTATATAGACAGTAAAATAATTTCAAGACACCACGGACAAACGATAAAGAAAGATCACCTTCAACATAAGCAACTAGTTATTAAAGTCATTAATACGAAACCAAATAAAAAGTGCGAAAAGATTAGAAATAAAAAGTATTACACTAGACACTTTGTCTTCACCAAGTGATGTAAGAGACTTAGGCAAACATGGCCTTGATTGTCAAGAACTCTTACGATCAATCTTGGATCCCGAGATGACTCACACACTCTACGATGGACAATGGATGATGGTGGTGGATGATGGTGTTATGGTGGTGGTGGGTGGTGGGTGAAGTGTGAGAGAGGTGGTGTGCCAAGGGATGGTTTGAGCTTGAGCCAAGCACTCCTATTTATAGGCTGAACAGAAGCTCGGGCACGGCCCCGTGTCCAGTGGGCACGGCCCCGTGTCCAATGGGCACGGCCCTGTGTCCACATCCTCTCTTTCTTCATTTAATGCAGCTTTGTCTTATTAGTTGACCACGCCCCCGTGTCCGCTGAGCACGACCCCGTGTGCAGAAGAATCTTTGTACTATGAAGATTTGCCTGGATTGTGCGAATCTTATAGTTGACCACGGCCCCGTGTCCGCTGAGCACGGCCCCGTGGTGGGCAATAGAAGCTTCTACCACTTTGTCTTTTCTGCTGACACTTGGGCACGCCCCCGTGCTGGCTGAGCACAGGGCGTGTTCAGTCTTTTGATGTCTTGTTTTGCTTGGGAAGATGCTGTTGTGGGGTCGGGCATGTCACGTCTTGTTCCTTTTCTTGTATTTATGTTAGATTTTGATGTCTTTTTGCTTCTTTTGTTAATTTGAGCTCATTTAATCCTGAAAATACAAAAGGAAGACAAAAGCACACTTTTTCCAACATTAGTACTAAAAAAAGGTTAGTTTTATGCCACAATTGATGAAATTTATATGTTGCATTTTGAACACATCAAATACCCCTACACTTGAATCTTTGCTTGTCCTCAAGCAAAACTCTTTAATATGTGGCTATTTACACTCCCAAATGGAATGGGTAGAAAAGAAGGTTTTGGGCTTGTCATAGAGTGTCGGGATTTCCAAGATTCTTTATTTAGTTTTATTTTTATTTATTTACAATCCTATTCGTCATGATTTATTTAAAACTTTTCATAAGATAAATTACTTATTAGGGCATAACATGCCTTTGTAAAATTCTATTTATATACAAGTTCACATATTTCACGGGGATCACTCAACACTCTGCCGAAAATGTATTTTTGTGGATCACTCGAGAGCGGCATGGAACTTACTCCTACCATAGGCTTGCCAAGCAATCAATCCTCCTCCTTTTTAACTTATATACCTTTGTAAATATCAAGAGGACTTTTTTGGGTAAAGGGTTAGGCTTGGGTTAAAGGTAGGTGGTTGGGTGAGTGCTTAGTGGTTAGTAAAAAAAAAGGCGAAAAGCGTAACAAGTTTCGGTTTTCATAAGACTTTCTATTTTTGTAACTTTTATTTTGATGAAGCTATTATTCAAACAAAGTTATTTTTGATGAACTTGTTTGTTTATTTTCTTTTGCTTCATCATCGACACAATTTTTTTTTTTTTTGAATAGTCATACGAAGAACTGAACTTGTTACTAAAACAAAGGGTTAAAAATAAAAAGGTTTTGGTGGTTAAAAGGGTGTTTGGTTTGGGTTATGAAATGAAAAGGTTTAGGCTCAAAGGGGCTAACTAGGGGGATTTTGGGTAGGTGGTAAAAAAAAAAAATAATGGTGTAAAAATAAAAAGGGTTAGTCCTAATGCCTCCATCATTTACTTACTCGGGTTTAAGTTGGTAAGGACCGGGAATGTATCGTCATGGCAAGTTCTAGAGTCGTAAGAACCAAGCGGCTATTCACACAAGAAACAAAAAATGAGCATTTAGTTCTAATGATATGTAATTGTATGCTCAATAAAGGCTCAAAACTCACTTTTTTGGGAATGGGTTTTTATGTGATCAAGTATATATAATCAAATTTTTACTAAGCTTGTCATGCCTTTTCATAATTTTCTTATGTTAGTTCTTTTTATCACGACGCTATCGGTTGTAAATTCGTAAAAATATAACCTTTTTAGAACTTGAAATTCCCGAGTTAACCTAGACAAGAAAAAAATGAAATTTTTTTTTGAAAAAAATTTGGGGTGACTAGCGATTCCAATAGAGTTTTGTGTAAGGCTTGTATTTAGGACTTGCAAGATTCAAGGTTTTAGCATCCCCCCCACACTTAAATTACACATTGTCCTCAATGTGTCCCAAAAATAAGTTTTTAGGTTGATTGAATGTGTAAAAAGGTGTAAAAAGCGAAATTTTTGTGTTACTGGGCGCTGAACACGGCCCCGTGTTGTCCGGGCACGGCCCCGTGTTCAAGTGCCAGTAACAAAATTAAAATAAGAGAAACAGAAGCCTGGACACGGGGGCGTGTTGGGTGAACACGGCCCGTGTCCAGTTACCTGAACTGGGTCTTTTTCTGCAGACTGTGTAGCACGGGGCCGTGTTGGGTGGACACGGCCCGTGCCGAGCTTACTGTAAACGAAGAAATTTGTCGGACGGTTCTGTTTTCCTGCATGGAGTGCTGGTTCAAGTTTCCCTTGCATCCTTTGCCCTCTCAAGTGTGTTTTATTCATTTCAACACCATCCAAAACACCAAATTAACTAAAACCATCATTCATTAATCATAGAGAGAATTACATAATAGTCCTAAAAAAAATGAAAAATAAAGCAGAAAATAAAAGTTAAAAGTCCTAATATTAAATAGGTCAAGTGATCCGCAAAATCTTCCTAAGGAGTTCTATTTCTCCAATAAGAACCAAAATTACGGAAATAGACTTCCGGTCTAAAAGTCTTATAGAACTCCAAGCCGAACGGTGTTCCTTAGATGTTGCTAGAGCCATTCTTCGATCTCCCTCGGAAGAAGGGAGGCGGCTTCGTGTTCCTCAACATCTGGTGGAGGAGGAGCGACACCAACCGGAACCCCTTGGAGTATGTCTCGAGGAGGTTCCGGATGTAGGGCGTACCATTCGGCCGGAATGATGACTTCCGGCACCACATTCCATGCCCTTTGGGTGATAATCGGTACCAAAGGAGGAGAGGCGAGAATGTTCAACCTTTGGTGCAAAAGGTTGACCTCCCGGAGACATCCTTCTAGTCCCACCGTCAAATGATTAATGCGGTCTACCAATTCCTCTTCCACACTTGTTACTTCATCAAGGGCCTCTCTTAAGGCGTAAACATAGTTTACAAGAGAATCTTCAACCGTTGATGATCTTCTCCCCTGCCGGTTGTTTCTGGAATGTGACGAAGAGTTTCCGCTTGTTCTGCTTGCCATTATGAGAAAATATACCGAAAAGAGTTCAACTTTATGGATCCAGTACTTCGGACACGGCCCCGTGTTCATTGAACACGACCCCGTGTTCAGATATTTGCAGGATTTATGAACAAGGAATCTTGGGGTTTTAAATTGTTTTTATGATTTTTGAAGCATTTATGAACTTAACAACTTAAAACATTGTTATAAAACTTATTTTTAACAAGATTCCATGAACAAAAATCTAACAAACATCCCAATAAGGCTTGAAATTATGGAATATTCAAGCTTTAATGGAAGTATGAAGAAAATTGAAGAAGATGAAAGTGGATAAAAGAGGAAAGGACAAGAAGATGGTTGAGAAACTTCTTTTAGAAAATACCTAGGATGGTATGTGAGAATATTCCTCAAATCTCTCTCCCTGGAATGGTTCAAATGTGCAGGATTCTTGACTGCATTTATAGAAAACGACAGTACGTTGCGCACGACCCCGTGTCGGTTGGACACGGCCCCGTGTGCAGATGGAATCCTGACACATTTTTGTCCGCATTCTGAAAAAATCAGAAGGGAATCTTTGGGTGGACACGGGGGCGTGTTGACCCGGGCACGGCCCCGTGTCTAGAAGCTGTCTTAAGGAATTTGTCTATTTTCAAGGAACTTTTCCGGATCGGGTGGTTCCTTACTGGATGGAACAACCCCAAAGTGCCTAAGATACCTTAATTGTTCTAGATTAAGACGAGAACGCAAGAGGTTGTCGGTGAGGGTGATTCCTATGCTATATGTAGGTGGACAAGTCCAACCCTTTCCCGGGCTCTCGTTAAAGAAGGTGTATGTCGAATCGCTCAGGTCTATGTATGCATCAAACGAAGTTGATGGGGAGTCCTTCACGGCACAATCGACACAGGGACGACTATCGCTCAAGTCCTCACTAGAGTTAGAAGTATCATTGGAAACAATGAAGTTGTTTGAATGCGGTTCCAACCCTTCTTCTTGGCTATCGCCTTGGAAAAGATTATTGTAATCTTTCCTAAGTTCTCTCAACCAATTAATAATTAGATCTTCTAGTTGAAATAATTCATCGAGAAGCATTTCTCCTAGAATATCCGGTTGGGCGCATTCGAGGGAGAGATAAGGATTATTTTTACTTTCGCCCCTCTTAAGGATACCAGGAAATGATGGGTCTATATAGTGGGGTTTATAATTTAGAAAAAAACATTCTAATTCTTCATGGTTACCACCACATAATTGACACCACATAGTACCATAAGAGTGCCGAAAGTAAAAAGTATCAGTATCACTCATGTTTGTGTCAGAAATTACCAACCGTCGGGATCTTACGGTTCTGTTTTCAGTAACTGAAACTTGGGCACGGGGGCGTGTTGAGTGGGCACGGCCCCGTGTTCAGCCTACTGTCTGACTTAAAACAGGATTGCCAGTTCCAATGATTGGGCACGGGGCATGTTCAGCGGGCACGGCCCGTGCTGAGTTCTGCAAAAGCTGAAAAATTAAAAAAAAAATCCTAAAAAATGAAAAATAAGAAAAACGATTAGGCCGTTAATTCCTAACTTTCTTAAAATCCTTGTGTCCCCGGCAACGGCGCCAAAAACTTGATGCGTAGTCGAGTGTTATATATATTAGGTGTATATTTTAAGCCCATTTAACACTTTTTAGTCAGGTTTTAAATTTATAAAACACGATATTTACTAACAATAGACACACATATGGGCAAGTGCACCCATCGTGAGCGTAGTATAGTGTTGGTAAGATACCGAGGTCGTCCAAGGACACAAGAGCTTTTAGTACCGGTTTATCCTCAACGTCTAATCAAAACAAAAAGAAGTTTTAGAAAAATATTTTAAACTAAGAAAAATAAAAACTAACTAAAATGCTGAAAATAAAAATAAAAAGAAAAACAGATAGACAAGAAGAATCACTTGGTTCTGACTCGTATCTAGTGTAACCCTTGATTATTTCCGCACTTTTGCACTGTTTTAAGAGATTATCTTAGTTATTGTAGTAGGCCCCTCTTTTGAAGGTGACGTTACCCTCACCCCAGTAGTTTGAGTCAGCAAGGATACAATCCTAAAAGGGTGGATTATTGGAAGATAATTAATTAAGTTATTAATGCAAATTATGGTAGGCCCCTCTTTTAGAGGTGACGTTACCCTCGACTAAGTAGTCTGAGTCAGCAGGGATACAATCCTAAATAGCCGGGTTATAGTATTAATAGTAGTTAACTTATGAGGGGATCAAAGAGTTTGGACCCCCGCCATCCAATACCGTTAAGTATTGAAGGAGGTCCTACTAAATTTGACCCAGGTCCATTGCAGGACCTCTAAACGCTGAACAATGGCAAGACCTTTACCAAACCGTTCCCTTAACCCCCGACCAGGTAGCCAACATACCTCCATATAGACCCTGGAGATATGAATGGTGAAAATCTTTTATTTTATATAGACAGTAAAATAATTTCAAGACACCACGGACAAACGATAAAGAAAGATCACCTTCAACATAAGCAACTAGTTATTAAAGTCATTAATACGAAACCAAATAAAAAGTGCGAAAAGATTAGAAATAAAAAGTATTACACTAGACACTTTGTCTTCACCAAGTGATGTAAGAGACCTAGGCAAACATGGCCTTGATTGTCAAGAACTCTTACGATCAATCTTGGATCCCGAGACGACTCACACACTCTACGATGGACAATGGATGATGGTGTTATGGTGGTGGTGGGTGGTGGGTGAAGTGTGAGAGAGGTGGTGTGCCAAGGGATGGTTTGAGCTTGAGCCAAGCACTCCTATTTATAGGCTGAACA
This sequence comes from Helianthus tuberosus, assembly GCA_030545235.1. Lineage (NCBI taxonomy): Eukaryota > Viridiplantae > Streptophyta > Magnoliopsida > Asterales > Asteraceae > Helianthus > Helianthus tuberosus. The sequence continues at coordinate 40,215,020 of CM060407.1, forward strand.
GAAGCTCGGGCACGGCCCCGTGTCCAGTGGGCACGGCCCCGTGTCCACATCCTCTCTTTCTTCATTTAATGCAGCTTTGTCTTATTAGTTGACCACGCCCCAGTGTCCGCTGAGCACGACCCCGTGTGCAGAAGAATCTTTGTACTATGAAGATTTGCCTGGATTCTGCGAATCTTATAGTTGACCACGGCCCCGTGTCCGCTGAGCACGGCCCCGTGGTGGGCAATAGAAGCTTCTACCACTTTGTCTTTTCTGCTGACACTTGGGCACGCCCCCGTGCTGGCTGAGCACGGGGCGTGTTCAGTCTTTTGATGTCTTGTTTTGCTTGGGAAGATGCTGTCGTGGGGTCGGGCATGTCACGTCTTGTTCCTTTTCTTGTATTTATGTTAGATTTTGATGTCTTTTTGCTTCTTTTGTTAATTTGAGCTCATTTAATCCTGAAAATACAAAAGGAAGACAAAAGCACACTTTTTCCAACATTAGTACTAAAAAAGGGTTAGTTTTATGCCACAATTGATGAAATTTATATGTTGCATTTTGAACACATCAACATACAATCAACCCTAAATCATTCAATCAATCATTGCGAAATATCACAGATGCTATAAATAGTCGATTCCATAGTTATTACCAATCAGATAGAACAACACATCCGGTTTTAGAAACGGTTCATAGGAACTCACCTTGCTAGCTAGTAGTTCTTGAGCCTTCGGATAATTAAGCTTCCTGTAAGTCTATAGTCCTGGTTCTAAACCTTCTATCTAACTTAATATAGTAAAATACGCATAAATGTAAAAACCGAATCAAACTTTAACGACCATTACGAGATTAAAACCACAACGTACTTAACAAAGTATAGCCTTATTCAGGCAGCACTTTGGCATCCGTTGATTGGTTTCAGATCGATCGGACACTTTCTACGGAGCAGAGTTTCGAGGTTTAGGGGTTCGAGAATTAAAACAGCAGAACGAGGGAGCGTTTGTTCAGAGAAATCGATCAAACAAGTGCGAATGATCAAGTCCCAGATCGGCCTTTATATAGCCCAGGCTGACCCCTCCCGAGCGTCGCGGGAGGAGACATGGTGTTTTTCGCGTGTCTCCTGGGCGGTCGGCCTGGCATAGGTCTGCCACGTGTCCTAAGTAAGTTGGACATGCGTCGGGCCGTGGTGACAAGTGTCCTCGACCGCCTTTTCACCCAATTGTGCGTTTTCTTGATTTTCGTGCTGGTTCTTATCGCATATGCTTGGGTCTTGATTTTAAATGGTTCAGTTTTTAATTGTGAGTCTAATAAGGGTGTTTTGTGCGGGTTGGTTCACTAATCACAAGTTTTCTTAACCGCTAAGTTTTCTGCGCACTTTGAGGTTTTGATAACGGGTTTATTCGGGACATTTTAGATTTTAGTGAGCAGAAGACTCGGGTTGTTACAGCAGTCATAGAAAAAGTCGAGAAAAAGTCTTGATGTTTGAGAATTTTTCCTGGGTATCACATCATTACTACTCATTATTTGAAAAATCTACATACCACTCATTTCTCTATGAATTATGAATTGTTTAAAACATTCAAATTTATGCGAGGCAAAAGTAATAGATTTTACTCCAAAAATAGTTGTGAATTAAAAAAAAGACTTTAGAAGCCAAATTTAAATTCTTAGACCATGCGTGATTCTCCCCCAAACACGCCCAAAAACGCTCCCCCCACCCCCCATGGCATGATCCGGCGTGATTGGGCAAAAATGCCCCCCAGGCGTGCTTTGAATCACGCTAAGTAGGAAATTGGTTGGCCAATGAGATGTATCCCTCTTTTTCTTGGTCAATCCCATTTTTTTGGTTAGTTTGTTTTTTATTTAATTTTTACACCCCTTTTTAACATAATACCCACATCCCCACTACACCCATTTTAGAAAAAACATCCAATAATGCCTCTTGCTGACTGGACTGCCACATGGCGGAAAACACCCAAAAGTGAGAACATTATTCACCCTTACCACTACATATGTTCTAAGTTAATTGTTTTGATATTGAATTAATATATACCTCTAGCAACTTTGACAATATTATTTTCGTGAAGTTATTACCCGACGACCCACTAAATCAATTCCCAATGTATATACATCTGAACACTAATTAAGATTTTTTTTTTTTTGAACGGCAAATTTGGATCACTGACGGACCACTGGAGTATCATCGTGCCACCAGCGGAACCACCCGATCATATCCATCTCCACTAGGCAATAATGCCTATACACCAATTCAGGAGGAAACCCAATAAATCTGGGAAAAACCCCCCTTGTGGGAATCGAACTCATGACCTAATGGTTATAAGTCTTATCCCACCCCCAAGATACCACTAGGCTATAATGCCATGGGTGAACACTAATTAAGATGACACTCAAAAAATAAAATAGACATAAAATCCAATTTTCAAGGTCTCCCACACATAAAATTGATGTTGTCGGTTGACTAATTGGAAGACGAAGGTCTTCAGACGCAACGTGAAAAAGGAATCCCACTATTATCTCAAATACATCATCAACACTTTACCATCATACTTGTCATGGAATTCAAATTCGGTGGGTGGATGTGGTTTGGATAGACGTAGAAGTAATCAATTCCCTTGATTGATATAGATACGAAATTCGTAAGTTTATATAAATACGAAAATAAAGTGAAATTCGTAAGTTGGATTTAACTTAAAAATGTTTGGTCAGTTTTTGAGCGAAATAAATACGTTTAGCTAAACTGGTCGGACCTGGATCAACTCATGAGTACTAATTTGTCCTGTTTATATTTATAATTTGAATTTTTTAATCTATACTTTAAGGTAGTTATGTGCAAAAATAAATATATAAATTCGGACTAAAGGAGTGTTTTCGTGTCAACTTCACGTTATGCAATTCGTGTCTTGAATATTGCTATGCGAACACGATTTTGAACACCCACATATGAATATGTATATCACTTATGAAGCTATTTTATTGAATAAATGGGCTTAGGGGAGAGTTTAGGAGCTTTTAAATGAGGGGCTACATAATTGTAGAATTAGTATTTATTTAATTACAAATGTTAATCCTAGTCTATTTTACACAAGTAATTCTAAATAACCCACTTACCCAGGTTTGAACTTGAGTCCTTTTTAAGAAACATGTACCTCCATGGGATAAACTAGTATTCTTGATGAAAAAAATAAGGAAAAATTACACTTTTCGTTCTTTATGTTTGTAGCTAGTTGCAATGGATGACCTTTACCTTTAATAATTACAGTCACAGTCCTTTATTTTGAAAACTTGTTACATCTTTCGTCCTTTAGCACTAACTTGGTTAAAATTTTCAGTTAAATTTATTTACTTAAGGGCAGTTTAGTCTTTCTACTTAATTATTTATAGTATAAATAAAAAAATAAAATCAAATATAAATACCTTTTTTTCTCTTTCACTCTCTCTCTCTCTCACTTTAAACACACACACTCTCTCACTCACTTTAAACTCTCTCTCTCTCTCTAAACCATCTCCCTGTACTCTCTATCTCCCTCCCCTGTATTCTCTCTCTCAAACTAGAAACCCTAATTCAAACTTTCTTCAAATCAAAACACAAATTCATGATCAAATCGTAAATTGTTCACTGATAATCATCATCTTCTTCAAGCTCTATCATCCAATTTACTTAATTTCAATTTTAACGTTCAAACCCTAATTCGACATCAAATCGTATCTGTAGCTGTTATTAATCATCGATCATCATCTTCTTCTTCAATTTCTGTTCTCTGATTCAGGTAATTTCAGTTTTGACCGTACTGTTCATTATTTAGCGTTTTGATTTTGTTCAAAATTGGGGGAAATCATCATCATCTTCTTCTTCAAGTGATTCACCAATCTGTAGGTGAAAGACCCACTGAACCCACTTGGAACTTAACAACTGGACTTGAAATTGCATCAAAGCTGAGATATGGCAAACATAGATCTGGAGATGTTCATAGAGAAGTTAAGGAGGTTACTTTACGAGAATGACAATGATATGTCGAATATAAAGATTAATCCTTACATCAAAGCAAAAAGGCCAAAAATCCAGTTGCTTTATGAGGAGCTTCCTTACCTCATTGGAACCTCTTTCAAAGAACAGCTACATGATTTGAGATTTACATACTAAAGTGAAAAAATAGATTGTGAAGCCCTAATTCTGAATTCAAAGATGATGATGAGGATGCGATTGATGTGGTTCACGGTGGGGTTTGCTTCCACTGCTGCTGTCATGGGTAACTTCCTCTACAAGATCTCTGGTTCGATCGTCACTGCTGCTGGTCACTGGTGATCTGGTGAAGAGGGAGAAAGAAGCAGAGGAGATGGATGAAGAGGAGATGGATGTGTAATTAGGGTTGGTAATTGGGAGATATGTTAAATATATATATATATATATTTAATTTTTTGTTTTACTTATTAAGAAAATTTAAATAAAATCATGAAATGACCATGATACCCTTAAGTGAATGTATTTAACTTAAAATTTTAACCTGGTTAGTCTTAAAGGACGAAAGGTGTAATGAGTTTTCAAAATAAAGGACTGTGGCTGTAATTATTAAAGGTAAATGTCATCCATTGCAACTAGCTACAAACATAAAGGACGAAAAGTGTAATTTATCCAAAAAATAATCTATGGTTCATGATAATGAAAAAAATAGGGGCAATTACATATATCCCCCTACAAACTTCATTAATTACATATATACCCAACTCAAAAAAACAATTACATATATCCCCTTCCTTAAAACTCAAAATATCAAATTTACCCATTTTGCTTTATTTTATTAAAAATAAATTATAGAATGACTATTTTATCCTTTTCTTTTTTAATAAAACTTACAGATTACATTTACACATTTCCATTCATGATTTGCTCTCCGGTCTTCTTAATCTTCATATCCTATTTCAGAAATCTTTAACCCATAAAACTTAATATGAAATTCAAGATTAACACATAAACATGTAAATGGAACGGGAACATAAAAGTTGACTGCTGAAAAGATCAAAACCCAACTAGAATCTCAATTTTACTTTTAAGAAAACTGCATAATTTGTTTTGATTCAAAAGCTGAAAACCTTAATTAAAAACCCGCACATTAAAATCTTCAAACTGAAGTTTCAAGAACACCTAAATTAAAATTTAATCAGAAGACCATTCAAGGTCCACGAAGAATCAAATAAAGTTTCAATATCTTTCCTCTTTTCCTTTTCTTCACCGAGTAAGTACGATTCTTTTCAAGATTTCAAATAGAAATCAATCCCACTAATCAAACTCCCATTCTATCGAGAGAGAACAAACCGGAAAAAACCTGGTTACAATCGCCGGACCTCTTCTCGTCGCTGGTTCTCTTCTTGTCGTTGGATCTCTTCTTGTCGCCGGAAGTCTTGTCGTCGCTGATCTCTTCTCGTCGCCGGAACTATTATCGTCGCTGATTCTCAAAGGCCGGTTAGGGTTGGTGGTTTGCCGGTGTAACTGTGGAAGTTTTGGCAAAGCCATAGTCATCAGCGATGACTCGTAGGGGGAAATGAAAGATAGCAGGGTTTTTATTTTTAAAAGGGTATTTATGTCATTTTGCTAAGAGAGGGGAAATATGTAATTTAATTTTTAGGTTGGGTAAATATGTAATTTAAGTTTTAAATAGGGGGATATATGTAATAATCCCAAAAAAATAACATATGTTCATATATGTACGATTGGAGAAGGACAATTTTCTGGAAAAACTTTAGGGCTTTGCAAATCATTTTCTTTTTTGAGTAAAAATTATCAAAATCAAATAAAATTATAACTTATAAATACCTAGATATGAAGTGTATATGTATCTTTATATGTATATGTACTTGCATATATGCATATCACCCTTGGAGCGAGTTGCATACTGCATATTAGACAAGGTCTACATTAAGTAGCAAGATCGAGTAGCTCCCATGGCATAAACATGTGTCCCTTATATTGCTTTTGTATATTGTGTTTACAATTAATAGACTGGATTATTTATCTTAAGCCTTACACCCGATAAGAGAAAAAAGGGATCATTTATCTCAAATCCTACACTCGAAAGAAAAAAAGAGGTGAAGCCCATTATAGATTATGTACCATCATACTATATACACACACGACACATGTATATATGTATGCATGCGTATATAGTACATATTTTGTTTATATTCATGTATATTTCTATGTCTATATGTGTGTGTATGGATTTGTATCTTACACTTATATGTTTTAAACACGTAGGTGTGAGTACGTCTGCACACATTGGTGGATCTAGAAATTTTTTCCCGTAGGTTTCTTTTGGTAGATGCTCTAATTTCATATGACGGAACATAAAAGGTTCTCACTAATAATTTCAAACCGAGTGAGTTTTTAAGAACCCAATCTTTACATACTGGATCCGCCCCTGTCTGTACATATACGTGTAGAAGTATGCATATATATATATATATATATATCATATATTTGTGTGTATTTATATGCATTTTTCTATGCATTTATACCTGTGTAGGTATGTGAGTGTGTGTATGGATTCTAATGTGGGTTGGAAAATTAGTTGAATTATAGCTCCCTCAACAAATATCGATGAACACACTAATGAACCAAATCAAATGATCTCCTAAACAAAAAAAAAAAAAAAACTTTATCTGCATGTTCTCTGATCTCATATTCCTATATATTTTGATAGGTTGTCCGAGTACCTAACTCTCCCATATTATCAACCCAATTTAATATGAGCTCAAGGATTTTCTAAATAATTGTTTCAAGTTATTGTTAATAGCTAGTAAATGTATTTTTGTAAATAATATATTTAATTTTATTTTTATTTACCAGACATTATTATTCTTTTAAAATTTTTACTTAGTAGATATTATTATATAGATTAAATTACGTTTTTGGCCCCTGTGGTTATATCACTTTTACTATATTAGTCCAAAATAAGAATTTTTAACATATCTGCCCCCAGAGTCTTTATAACTAACCATTTTGGCCCCTAAGTCTAGAGATCATGGAGCCAAAATAGTTAGTTAAAGAGACTATGGGGGCCAAAATTGTTAGACTTAGGGGATAAAATTGTTAGTTATAGAGACCATGGGGGCATATATGTTAAAAATTCTTATTTTGCGCTAATATAGTAAAAGTGATACAACCACAGGGGCTAAAAACGTAATTTACTTGAAATTGCCCCCTTCAGTTTTCCCACTTGGGTAGACTTTAAAGATAATAAATAATTTTTAGAAAATCACATCTCATGATTAATCATATTTTTGTCCAACTCATTAACACAAATCTATAATTACTCAATTCTAAATGCAACAGAACCCGCATAGTAGGGCAATAGTATTAAAAAAAAAACACATGGTTTTTGTTTAGAGACAACACAAGATATTCGATTATGATTTTATATATTAAACTTCGGACCCGATCATAACAAAAAAAAAAAAAAATAATATAAGCTCAAATTAAATGGATACTAAACATCTAGTATTTTTTTAATCAAATGATCATTTCAAATTAAATAGATACTAAACTTTTAATTCTTTTTTTTTTTATCAAATGATCATTGGTGTGGAATAAATAGATGATTTTTGGTCCAAGTCTACTCCCTCTTTGACAAGGCAAAAACCACATGGTTTGTCCCCATAAACCCATATCACACGGCTACAATTAAAACCCACGAAATAACCAAGAAAATCTTTAAGACTTTAACCCTACGATCTTGCCTCACAACCAACCTTCTTTTTATATCTTTGCCGGGCTTTTAAGTGTCTTGTTGGTTGGAACACATATAGATATAGTATATCAGTACACCCCCTACCCCCACCCCACCCACCCCCAGTCCACCCAACGTACATCCAACCCCACAATTGCAACACATATGACCGACATTGTCCTCCCATTGATCTTTTCATGTCTTCTCTAATTTCAACTTATCTTTACATATATATAACAAGCTAGCTAGCTAGCAATATTGCTTACAAGTCACAAACACAACTCATTGCTTCTTTATATTATAAAAGATACACACCACTAAGTTGTAAAAACATGTCAACAGAAGATCAATTTGGGCTTGAGATCACCGAGCTCCGGCTAGGGCTACCAGGTGGTGGTAGTGGTGGTGGAGAGAGGAAAGTGAAAAAGAGGGTGTTTCTGGATATTCTTGGTGGTGGGGATGAGGTTGATTTGTGTGGTAATGGTGGTGGGAAGAATAGAAATATGGAGGTTGCGGTGGGTTGGCCACCGGTTTGTTCATATAGAAAGAGAACCATAATCAAAATGTATGTGAAAGTGAGCATGGATGGGGCACCTTTTCTTCGCAAGATCGATATCAACGGTTTCAAAGGGTATTCGGATTTCGTTATGGCTCTTGAGAAGTTATTTGGTCTTGGTAGGTTTTCAGTCTTGTATTTTTTTGATAAACTAACTTGTTAGGGTTCACTAAATATATATATGTATGTATGACGTTAATTTCCTCAGGGTTACATATCGACTCACTACCAGTTAGCCCAGTAATTAGGTCAAATTGGCATGCATGATACAATGAGTTTTTAAATTAAACAAGAAAATAAAAATTCTAACTAAGAAAAATATTTAAGTGAATACAAATTTTCGTTATATTGCAACCCATTTAAGAGGTCCTAGTTATAAAACAATTGATAGTGGATATTCAAAATCTACTGATTAAAGGGACAATTTTGAAATTGATATTTTCTCACTTTTGAGGTATATTTATATTGATTTTGTACTATTTTTTCGAAATTTTTAACCGTTAGGTTGGGTGTGGACATATATTATAACTTTTCCAAAAAGAAAGAAAAGCGACATTATTTTATGTAGAAAAAGTGTATCGTACAAAATGACTTAACGTACGAAGCGTACGCTATGGCAAGTTCGCATGTTATAACACCAGAAAGGAAATCTCGCATGTTGAAAAAAACCAAAGATCGCATGTTAAAAAAAAAATTTCGCATGTTAAAAAAATCGCATGTTGCTGAAAAAAATTGCATGTTCAAAAAAAAAAAAAAATCGCATGTTAATACTGCATCTCGTACGTAGCGTACGTTAAGGCAATTTGTATAATAACCGGCCTCATTTTATGTAATCATCATTATATTTTTTAAAAACAGGTGATGAATGCGAGTACATACCGATATATGAAGACAATAATGGAGATTGGATGCTTGTGGGGTTCGTCCCGTGGGAGTAAGCTTTTATACTTTATTTAAATTTTAATTACTTTTACTTATTGTTTCCTTTTTAATTAATTGATTCAACAAATGCAATGTAGACAAGCAAAATAAGAAGGATATACACAAGTTTTATTAAAAGTTTAAGCATTTTAAAAGTTTGTTTATGGACAACTTCACAGTTGAATGTAAACGCCGGGTGAATGTACAATGTACAAATGTATGATCATCAGCTTTGTTTTTATAAAATGGACTATTTGGTTAATGTGATTGGAGTTATGTTTAATATAACATGCCAGTCAACTTGAATCAATTAACATGATATATAGTTAATATAAAGACTCGATCATATCTAGTTAAAAAATGAGGTGTCACTCTTTTATATCTCATATATCTGATGATTAACTAAATATACAATTTGAAATTACAGGATGTTTACAGAAACATGCAAGAGACTAAGGATGAAGAAAAAAGTACTAGACGGTGGACTACAAACCAAAAACTTGATGAGGAAGAATGAAAATTAAATTAATGATAGGAAAATTTATCAATTAAGTTTAATTATTTGTAGTTGATGTTTTAATAATGACATCAGTTAAGAATATACATGTTATTCTATTAGGTAATTGATCATAAATTAAGTTGGTGAGGCTATGTACGTAGGTAGTAAAAAATTTATCCTTTCACGTAGCTTCTTTACAACAAGATTATGGAGTTCAAAAATTGTTGAAGTTTATTTTTCTGTTTCCTCACTTATACATTCTAGTATTAGTTTGGTTTATCTTATTAATAAATGATCCCTTATTTACATGTAATCAGTGACAAATTCAAGATTTATTTATTAGTGTCACTTTTTAATGCGTTCGGTAAATCAGTATCACCTGAGTGACATATACTATATATAGAACATTAAAACAAGTGCTGGATAGTGTTAATGCATGCATAATGAAACGCATTAAGAGTGTGATACTCCTTATTTTGATGAAAATAAACACAAGCTAATGCACTTCGTCGCTAATCTGTAGGAATTTTGGTGGTTATATGACTATATACTTTGTCGCTAATCAATAGACAATTTGTCATGGTAATGATCGGTATGATCTGTCATCTGAGACAATTTATCGTTATTACGCCCATTGGAAATCCGTCTAAAAATATTACCCATGCCTGATTTTCTGACAGTATAAACGGTAGATTTTCGATGAGAAGACTATCTCATGTCTTCTATTTTATAGTGCAAGCATTCTAATTTACTGTCTTAAGGGGAGGAGGGGTGGTTCACTAGTGATAGTTTCTATCACTCCCATTGTCCAATCACATCATGCCATGTCATCAACCAAATTTCTATCACTAGTGATAGAAATGTAGGCGGGGTGGTATCACTAGTGATGGAATTCTACCACTCCCAAAATATTTACTCACAAACAACACGTGTCCAGAGCATGTCACTCCACTAATTTGTTGTCAACATGCAACAGCATGTCAGGCTCAACATGCAACATGCAACAACACGTGTCCAAGTGCAACAGGATATCTTGTCAAACTTCAACGCGTGACCAACTTAACGCGTTGTGAATTCCACGCATGATGAAACCACCGGCGGCGGTGTAGCGTGACCATTTCACGCGTTGTACAATGCCATCACGGGACCGCCCCGTGTGGCCTAATAATACTACGTGTGTGTTTGTGTATATAATTTAATTAATTAGAAGGATCAAAACTAGATTGTGTTGATCAGTTCTGTTTCAAACATGATGGAAAACATAAATGTAATACATGTGACAGCAGACAGGTCAGCAGAGAATCCAGTCAGAGATGCAACCATTGAGTTTGACATACTTGTGAGGATGATCTGGTTCCTCCTTAGGGTGTAAAGTTATGATGGTGATAACCGAATCAAGGGGAAATCGGATGGAGAGAGAGATGAGACGATTTGATGATTATGATGTTATGAATGATTGTCTAACCTTTTATCTCTCTAGTTATCTTCTTATATATACACCCAAGAGGAAACCTAATTAGTTAATAAGGGTAATATGGTCCATCAACAATTACCAACTAATTATATAATAGGTTATTAATATATTTTGATCTATATAATATAAATGATTATATGGCTACAAGATTAAATATTACAATAATAATATATTTAATCTTACATTCTTCCACTTAGCCGAGTAATCATTTATCATAAGTATTAGATAAGCCTGACCAGGAGTTAACACTTATTTTAGCTTTAAACCAAGAACCCTAGCAGAGAAATACAGCCGTTGAATCATTATGCGACTTAGGGCCCCCATATCATCTACTCCGTCCAGAAACGTTAATACCGGAGCGTGGGTTAACTTTTCTTTCAACGTTTAGAATGCCTTCTCTTGTTCAATGCCCCATACAAATCTTTCCTCATTGCGAGTTAATTTGGTTAATGGTGAAACGATCTTGGAGAAATCTTGTATGAATCTCCTATAATATCCTGCAAGCCCTAAGAAGCTTCTGATTTCCGAAGGATTCTTCAGAGGGTTCCATTTTGACACGACTTCTATTTTTGACGGATATACTAGTACTCCGTCGGCACTAGTGATGTGCCCGAGAAATTGCACTGTAACAACCTGCACATTCGTGCATTGTTACTCTCGTTGTACTCGTTAAGCCTAGCACCAGAGATTCGGATCATGATGTGACTATAACGCTATACAATGCTACTTCGCATACTTTCGCATATTACGCATACTTTATCGCACATCACAACGCAACGCAAACTCGAACGCGCACCCGCAATCACACGCAACTCGATTATCGCAACGCAGACTCGAAAAGGTGGATACTTATATACGAACTATTAATGACTAATTGTAATATAAATATATATATATATGGACATGTGTGAACAAACTATCGCAACACTCAATGCACGAAACGAAAGTCGGAAAACCAACCCGCGCTAGCCGACGGATCGAACGGCCATCCGATCGAACGGCCATCCGATCGAATGGCCATCCGATCGGAGGACCATCCGATCGGAAGGCCATCCGATCCATTGTGCACCGCCTTTCACTCTTCACCTATAAATACCCCTTGTCACTCACTATTCACTGATGTGACATTGCCTTCCGATCCAACTCGCTCCCAAGTGTTCTCAGTCACTTTTCATCAAGATTCAAGGCTTTTTGGTAAGCTTTTCACTCTAAGTCTTATACTTCTATCATCGACACATACTTTCTCATTATCTTCACCAACAAATCTCACATCTTCACCATGAAATCACTGGATTTGAGGCTGACCAGTGATGATCTTCACTTGCTGACGTCATCCTACCAGTAACAGCTCGAATCTAAGTAATTTCCTTCATATTTCAACCAAACTAAACAAGGTTTTATACTATTTCATCTATTTCTTTCAACTCTCACTATAAGAAAACTGGGTTTTTAGTACGCGCAAAAGCATCCTAAAATGCTATTTTATAGGACCTTTCATTTAATAGGACCAGTGGTAAAAGTGTTTCATGTAAAGGGGTCGTAATAAGTCCCGGAACTAAAAAAGCGTCCTAACATCTCAAATAAGATTATGAAACCAATTTTATGGTCGCGTAATATGTCTTTGAACAACCAAAATAGTGTCCTAATAAAAACATATTAGGACACTTTTACGATGTTCTAATATGTGCTTACATACTTTTAGTCTTTTGATACACTTACAATCGTCCTTAGAAATTAATTGATAGGACCCTTATGATTTAACATTATAGCTAATTTAGTACCAAGAAAATGGTCCTAATATACTAAATAAGATTATCAAACCAATTTTATGATCGCATAATATCTCTATAGACAACTTAAATAGCATCCTAAAAACAACATATTGAGACACTTTTACAATGTTCTAATATGTGATTAGCTACTTTTAATCTTTTGATACACATACAAGCGTCCGTAAAAATTAATTTATAGGACCCTTATGATGTAACGTTATAGCTACCTTAATATGTGATTAGCTACTTTTAATCTAAACTCGTTAAGGTTCTCTACTCATTCTATAGTGGAAAACCAGGCTGAGAATGGATTTCTATCGAAGAAACGACCGGTTCACGGGTTGAACATGAAACTCCATCAGGAACAGCTGAGTCTGATCGAACGGGGTGATTCCCGTCCAATCGGATGAGTTGGACTTGATGTGATTTCCATTGTTTAACACGTCGTTATACCGTCTCCGTCAAACCTCAAACTTTCCAACTGAACAAATTTTCAAACAAAGTATTACTCAATTGAAAGGCCATCCGATCGGAAGACCCTCCGATCGAATGACCCTTCGATCAGGTGACATGGATTTCAACACTTAATCATTTTTGCAAAACTCCTTTTTCAATCGAAAGACCATCCGATCAAACGGTCATCCGACCGGATGACCCTCCGATCGAATGACTCTATTTATACTACAACAAAAACTTCAAAAGCTTTTAAACCACAGGACACCCACTCGAATGGCCATCCGATCGGAGGACCATCTGATTGAACGGCCATCCGATCAAGTGACCTGTCATCATAACACTTCAAGCCTTTCAAAAATACACATTTCTAATCGAATGACCATCCGACCGAACGACCATCCGACCGGATGACCGTCCGATCGAAGGGTCATCCGATCGAACCACCCTTCGATCCATTAACTCGCCGACACACTGTTACAAGCTATTCAATGACTTATGCTACTGTTCACATGCTAACTCAACGCGTTCTCATTCAATCCAATCCAGGTTGTGTTTATTTATTAAACACACATTGTGAGTATACTTGAACCCTTTTTGCTTATTGCACTTTTGGGTGTAACATACATACTTATCAAATCAAAACAAAACGAATGCTAAACTATTTATCACTTGCGAATGACTGCCGTGCATAATTATACGTGATGCTAGTTACATATGTGCTAGAACTTAAACTCGCGACGTCCCGTCTTGACAAGTATAATACTATAGCACCCGACGGGGTCTAGTTTGGATGAAATAGCAATCGCAATCGCAGCTCGAGGGCTTAGCTGGTAGTATCGGTCTTGTGAGTATATATGTCGTGTGTCCCGTTTATGTATGTGGAAATTCACAGCGTTTTTATCTACTATGCTATTACATATCAAACCCGTATACTCGCCAATACTTTTGTATTGACGTTATTTTAACGTATGTTGCAGGTTTAATCGCAGGCTATCTCGAATCAAGCTAGGAAGTCTAGAAACTCACCTAAAATCTAGGTTGTCGGATTTGTATTGTTCGAGAGAATATGAAATCTGTGACAACTTATGTGATTGTAATTGTTTATTAGTATGGGATAATGAACGTATTAAATATTGTCGCAAAATAGTTGTTATGGATTCTCCTGAGCAATCTGATTCGCCTAGTGCCGCGCCCTGATGATTCCGCCATCGGTTGGGGTGTGACAGATTGGTATCAGAGCCATAACTATAGGGAATTAGATAAGACATCAGACCTAGTCCGGGTTGAAGCCTTAGAATTGACTTAGTCTATAGTCTAAGTACAAACAGGCCGCCTCGTGCGAACCCAATGGGGTTTGTACGGGCCTACTTTGATACTCTCATTCGAACTCGCTAAAACTACATCTTTATGCGAACACCGTATACTACAGCTTCGCACAAGAGAAGTATTTCCTATTTTGGTCAAAAATCAAGCAATGATAATGCAACCAAACTTTCTGTTGTGAGGTGTGATGCTTGAATCAATGAACAATACTAAGGATCACTCTGAAATGTAATGAACAAGTGACACAAAGATTTATACGAGGAAAAAGCCCTTGATCAATGAATGATCTCCGGCATAAAAAACCTCGGGTGATGGAAACTACCGATCACCAACTCAGATTAAACAAGAAATGTATTACAACTTCGGATGATAGCGAGCTAGTTACAAGGATCACTATAGTGTAATGTGCAAAAAAGTGTGTAATCGCCAAGTGAATTGTCGAGAGCTGGTGAGAGCAGTTGCGAGTGTGTGTGTTAAGCTAAAAATAGCCAAGTGTCTCTATTTAGCTCGCTATCCCCTTTTAAAAATGGAAAATATCTAAGCTAACAAACTGTCCGCATTTTATGCAAGTCCTCCACGACTTCCATAACGTCCATTTCAACCATGCACGTGCGGAACAAATATGGAATATGCTCCAGGAATATCGCCAAGACCAAGTCCAAGCTCGTACTCCTGCAAAACAACTTCATATTCAAAGCAGACAATCGTTAGTATAAGGATCCTGATGATGATCCATGATCCTGATCCTACAATACTTTCTGAGGATCACTAATTCAGATAGAATTGAGGATCACTAAACCCAACAGTAAATGAGGATCACTGACCATTGGAAAATCCTCCCCTAACAATTGCCCCCAAAATATAAGGAGTAATTTGTAAATAAATGATTTGTATTTTCTTGTTCTTATCCGTAACCAACTAACGGATATATAGCCGTTGTAATCGAACTATCCATTGCCATCCTGACGTCACTGAAGTGACTACCCTGCAAGATCATCATTATAAAATGAAGTTAGAGATAAAGGTTAGAGAGCATTTAAATTAATGCGTTTCCTCCTTTAAATCCTCATTCGAAGATCCGATCAGGTAATTCTCTCTCCTTTCTCTCTTCATCTTCTTTCTCTGTTCCTTCTTTCCTCATCTTTATCTGCGATCAAGATGATGTTGAGATCTTCGCCGGCTAAGGATCACCGTAAGGACAGTCCCCTGAAGTCCCAAGAGATCATCAAAGATTCTGCGAAAGAAAGATGCTGCTTTACCGATCCACAGATGGACAGAATCCGCCATTGCTTCCCGGCGAACACCGTTTTCAAACCATTTGATCCCACCGTCCTGAGTGACTATGTTTCTGAAACCTGGGTGGCTTTTCCGGTCACACCATTTACAAGAGGATACTCGCATCCTTTTCCAGATTTCACCCAATCCTTATTCTCTCTTACCGGCATCTCCTACATTCAAGCGATGCCAATGATCTGGAGGGTCTTATATACCCTTGAAAGGATCATTGAACATGAAGGAATTGATCTGGGAATGTCGGAGTTTGCAGAGATGTATGACCTTGTTAGCCATGGATCCCACCGATATCTACTCAAACATAAACCTGGTGAAGAACATCCCATCTTCAAAGCCACTAAGAATGACACCAACTGGAAACGACGATTCTTCTTTGTCAGAAGGGATTCTCTCCCTGATGGAAAGGGTCTGCCTAGAAAATGGACCACCCATGGTAGGATAGAGGATCCTTAGAAGGATCACCAGATGACCTTGTTTCTGCTGAGGATCACTAACATCCTTTTGTTTCTATTTTGCAGCTATCACTGTCGCGCACCTTATTTCAACACCTGCAACGAAGGAAAGGCTTGCTGCTTTTCGGAGGCTTGATCCTGAAATAAGATCATTTAAAGCAAATACCCAGGATTCTCAAGAGGTATCCTCAGGTTCTGTCACAATGTCAAGTAAGTATCCATGTTTATATGTAATTAAATGCTTAAATTAAAATGAAATAAGGATACTTATCTGTTTTTGAATATGTAGGTGCTGGAAAATCATCGAAGTCTGCTACCCGTTTCAGTGTCACCGATCTCACCACTGTTGGTCCCAGGTCCGGGAAGAAAAAAGCTGCTGCTAGCCCAAGTACTGCCATCCCCAAGCCTACTGCTTCCAAAGGAAAGAAGAGGAAAGCCTCTGAGGCTGACAATCTAGAAGGCCTGCCTTTAATTCGCCACCAGTTCCTTGAGTACTTTGCTGATGTAAGGATCACTAACTTAACTTAGTTATCCTGCCCACTTGAGGATCATGTTATCCTAAGCTTTATATTGTCTTTTTGCAGAAATTCGTTGAAATCGAGGATTACGTAGGCAGTGTTGAAGAAGTTGAGCAAAAGTGCGTGGATCTCCAAAAGATGATGCTGGCCAAGGATAAGAAGATTGCCTCCCTTGAAAATGATGTCAATATGGTGAAGAGGGAACTTGTCTTGGCTCACATTACTGCTGATCAGGAGAAAAATGAGATCACCAATGATGCTAAAATCTCCGCTGCCATTGCTATGTACAAAACCCAGTTGCAGATGGCCCAAGAAGCTCTGGATCCTGACTTTGACAAGAGCAACTGGGACGTAGAGGGCTGGAAGGCTAGATTGGCTGAGCTGGATGATGAAGAAGAGGTCTTAGCAATCGAGGCTGGCGGCAGTGGAGTCAAGGATCAGGTGGATGATGCTGGAGCTGGAGGAGATGGTGATGCAGCAAAGGTGTAAGCTGCAGGGATGGGCGATGAAGGACATTTCTAGACGTAGCCGGAGCCCATTTTTTTTAGAATTTGGTAGTTTTATTTTGGTTATGGTTTTTTGAAACAATCTTGGGGTTGTAATAACTTTAGACAATAGTCTCTAGGATGAAGGATCATGGATCCTTGAACAATAGGCAGGATAATGGGTGGTGGATGGATCCTCTGTTTGGGGGATGAAGCCACTCGTTATCCTTCCGTCTTTTATTTCCTGCACTACAAAGACCCGTAAACAATGGACACCGTTTGCCAACCCATGTGGACGGGCCACGTTTTGCTGGTAGAAACGTGGGTTGGCAATTTTGACAACCTTTAAGGGTTTAACGTTTTGTGAATAAAATAACTTTAACTTTTTGGCTATCTCCCGTGTTGCTATCCTTGTTAGTACTTTACTTTTCAATTGTTGTGATATTCATTTTGTCTAAACTCATCAAGTAAAGAAAAAAAATTTTAATAAATATCCTCAAAAAGTTTAGGATATGATCAAGGATCACATATCCTATAGTCGACAAGTTCTGAAAAGTAGTGTAGTTTAAGGATCATAAGTTCAGTTGTCAAAGGATAAGGGCCACTTATGTAAATAATAAATAAAATCAAAGTAATTAAAGATCATACTTGAGAATCCAAGTTAGGATCCTATTCTTTAACACTTATAATTAGGATAACCAAAAGACAAACCTTAATAGAAGGTAAGGATCAAGGATCCTTGGTCGTTTAGTTTCAAAAACCTGAAATAGGATACAACTTGGGACTAAGCCAATATAAGATGAAAGTTAGTAACTGGGGACAAGCCCAACAATTCTGGGGACAAGCCCAATATACTGGGGACAAGCCCAAAGGATAACTGGGGACAATCCCAAAGGATAACTGGGGACAAGCCCAAAGGAAAACTGGGGACAAGCCCAAAGGATAACTGGGGACAAGCCCAAAGGAACATGTGTAAACTGGAGTATGGCCCTCACTGGGGACTATCCAAACTTAGTGACATGAAAATGCCAAAACCTTAGCTAACGTGAAAACGTTAGAAACCTTAGGAACGGATGTATGGTACGTCTACCATTATACGTAGGATCCTGAATATAGCCAGTACAATGAAATTGTCAGCCCCTAAAGCGAGTACTGGTCCCATTGCCATGAACTATACCAGGATCATCGTGCGCTACTGGCGAAACTGGGGACAGGCCCAAACTGGGGACTAGCCCAAATAACTGGGGTCAAGCCCAAATAACTGGATACTTCTGTGGATACTCAATCCTTTGTTAAGGATACCTGAACCTTCAAAACTCAGAATCAAGTGAAAGGAGGATAAAGGATGCAGGATCCTTATCCTTATATAAGATAATTAATGAATGAAATAGTTTGAGATTAGATCATTACCAAAATGAGGATCATCGGTCCTGTAAGAATCCTTCAAGGATACTTGTCAGATAAGGATCATGGATCCTCGTTACATGAAGTATTTCTTTAAGTGGACAACATTCCAAGCTCTTGGTAGCAAGTCACCTTCCATTGTTAGCAATCGATATGCCCCCTTTCCTGCCTCAGCTTCGATCAAGTAAGGGCCTTCCCACTTTGGTGCCAATTTTCCATCAGCAGGATTGGTGGTATTCTGAAATGCTTTCCTTAACACCATATCTCCAACTTGGAATTTCCTGATCCTGACATTTTTGTTGTAGGCTTCAGCCATCCTTTGTTGATAACTGGCCATCCTTATCCTTGCCAAATCCCTGAGTTCTTCTATAGTATCCAAGTCTTGAACCAAGTTTTCAGCATTTTCTTCAGGATCACGAATGCTTGTTCTTGCAGTAGGAACCACCATCTCTGTAGGGATCACTGATTCTGCCCCAAATACCAAAGAGAATGGAGTTTGGCCAGTGGCATTCTTGGGAGTTGTCCTATCAGCCCATAGTACATAAGGTAGTTCTTCTGCCCACTTTCCTTTCTTGGATCCAAGCTTTTTCTTCAAATTGTTGATGATGATCTTGTTGGATGATTCTGCCTGACCATTAGCTTGTGGGTGGACTGGTGTTGATGTTATCATCTTAATCCCCCAGCTGTCACAAAAGTTAGTAGTTCTATTCCCAATAAACTGGGATCCATTATCACAGACAATTTCAGAAGGGATACCAAATCTAGTAATAATGTTTCTCTTAATAAAGGATATCACTTCTTTTTCTCTGACTTGAGCAAAGGCTTCAGCCTCTATCCACTTGGAGAAGTAATCAGTCATAGCAAGCATGAATACTTTTCCACCAGGTGCCTTAGACAGCTTACCAACTATATCCATTCCCCACCTCATAAATGGCCAAGAAGAAGATACAGGATGCAAAAGTTCTGCTGGTTGGTGAAGGATATTACTGTGTCTCTGACAAGGATCACACTTCTTGGCATACTCCACAACACCCTTCTTTATAGTAGGCCAATAGTATCCTTTCCTCAGGATCCTTGAGAATAATGCCCTGCCCCCAGTGTGGTTTCCACAATCTCCTTCATAGAAATCCTTTAGGACTTCTTGGATTTCAGGATCCTCAATGCATCTTAGATATGGACCTGCAAGAGATCGTTTATACAACATATTATTCAATATTGTAAATTGAGATACCTTGATTTTGAAAGCCCTAGGGTTTTCTCCAGTAGGAATCTCTCCATGTTGTATGTATTTCATAATTGGAAGGATCCATGATCCTGCATGAGATTGAGTATCCTCACTAGGGATGATTGCAGAATCCTCTCCTATCTCCATAGCTACATAATCCTCGATAGCAGGGGTCAGGATATGGATAATAGGGATCTTGATATCCTTCGGGATCTTCAAGGATGATCCTAGATTGGCTAATGCATCAGCCTCTGCATTCTCTTCCCTTGGTACCCGTGTCAAACTAAAGGAAACAAAAGTGAGTGCCAATTCTTTGACTATCTCTAAATATTTGATTAGCTTTTCACCTTTAACAACATAGGATCCATTAAAGTGATTAGTGATTAATAATGAATCTACATGTACCTCAAGATACCTGATCCTCATATGCTTAGCAATTTGCAAACCAGCTATCAAGGCTTCATACTCAGCCTCATTGTTGGTAGTTTGAAATTCACAAGCTATGGAGTGGGGTATTATGTCCCCCTGTGGTGATTTTAGTAGTATTCCAAGCCCTGTTCCTTTTACATTAGAGGCTCCATCAGTGAAGAGTATCCAAGGATCCTTAGTTTCTTCAAGCTGTTGGACTTCTAACTCAGCTTCCTTTTGCAAATCACTACTAAAATCTGCCACAAAGTCAGCTAAGGCTTGGGATTTGATGGTAGTCCTTGGTTCATATCTTATATCATATGCACTAAGCTTCACTGCCCACTTAGCCATCCTTCCTGACATTTCAGGTTTCCTGAGAACATTCGTAATTGGAAAATTAGTCTTAACAATAACGGCATGAGTCTCAAAATAATGTCTTAATTTAGTAGATGCCATAATTAATGCAAGGATAAGTTTCTCTAAGTGTGAATACCTGGATTCAGCATCAAGTAAACTCTTACTTACATAATAAACAGGATGTTGTGTACCTTGGTGATCCTTAACAAGGACCGCACTTACTGCTTTTGAGGATACTGCTAAGTATAAGGATAATATATCCCCTTTTTCTGGTTTCATCAAGGCCGGGGCTGATGATAGGTAATCCTTAAGAGCTTTGAGGGCACTTTCATGCTTCTCAGTCCATTAAAATTTCTTGTTCTTCCTCAGGATGTCATAGAATTCCTTGCACTTTTATGAGGATTTGGATATGAACCTGTTCAAGGCTGCGATCCTGCCTGTCAATCTTCCTTAGCATTGGCAGGAGATTTGATATTCACAATAGCCTTGATTTGCTCTGGACTTGCTTCAATGCCCCTCTTTGTCACCATATAGCCTAAGAATTTACCTGCCTTAACACCAAAATGACACTTGGAAGGATTTAGTTTCATATTAAATTTATCAAGGATATTGAATGCTTCCTCCAAGTCTTTAAGGTGATCCTCAGCTTTCTTGGACTTAACCACCATGTCATCTATATAGACTTCCATAGTGTGTCCAATTTGTTCCTTGAACATCATATTGACTAGCCTTTGATAAGTAGCACCTGCATTCCTTAGTCCAAATGGCATAGCAATATAACAGTATATACCAGTTGGGGTCATAAAGGCTGTATCCTCTTGATCGGATGGTTCCATCTGAATTTGCTGAAATCCAGATGAAGAATCCATAAAAGTCAACAACTCATGACCCGCGGTAGCATCCACCATGGAGTCAATGTGGGGTAATGGGAAAGGATCCTTGGGACATGCCTTGTTTAAATCAGTAAAATCGACACATACCCTCCACTTTCCATTTTTCTTTTGAACAACAACCACATTGGCTAACCATCTTGGATACTTAACCTCTCTTATCATACCTGCCCGAAGTAGTTTATCTACTTCTTCCTGGATAATAGCATTCCTTTCAGGTGTAAACTTCCTCCTCTTTTGATGTATAGGCTTGAATGACCTGTCAATGCCAAGCTTATGAGTAATTATATCCTTAGATATACTTGTCATGTCTTCATGTTTCCAGGCAAAGGTGGATTTCCTCCTCTTAAGGAAGGATACTAGATCCTGCTCAATGTTGCTAAGGATCCCTGATCCTATGAAGACTATGGATTCAGGATCATGAGGATCCATGAGGATTTCTTTTACATCCTGCTCTATTTCCTTCAAGACATCTCTTGAAGGATACTTTAATTGCTATTGCTCCCTTGGTCTTGAGGCTGGCTTCATTGATGATGTATAATAATTCTTAGCCTCTTGTTGATCACTCTCAATTTTCACCACCCCCATGGACTTGGAAGCTTTACACACTGATGATAGGTGGATGGAACTGCCTTCATATCATGTATCCATGGCCTGCCAAGGATAACATTGCAACAAGATAAGCAATCTATAACACAAATTTTTTTTTGATAAGAATGCAATCCTTCAATATAGATTGGGAGTTTGATGTCCCCCAATGTATTCTTAGTTTCTCCACTGAATCCCACAAGTACTGAGGATCTTGGGACAATATCAGACTCCGGGATATTCATTTTCTTGAGGACATCAAGCTGAATGATGTTCACAGAGCTTCCTCCATCGATTAGGATCCTGCGAACAAAGTGGTTAGAAATAAACAATGTAATTACAAGACCATCATGATGAGGATCCTGGACATCAACACGATCATCCTCATCAAAGGTTATGACTTTATCCTGGGTAACAACGGAGGTCCGGACAGGTCTGTCTCCATTATCCATCTTAGTTTCCTTAGCATGTCTTTTTGCTGCTGAAAAGGAGGTACCACAAATGTCTGATCCACCGGATATGAAGTTTATAACTTGTGCATCTGCTGGAGGAGCAGGAGCCCTTTCTGGGATCCTTTCAGGATCCTGGATCCTTGACTTTTTTCGTCCCAAAAGTTCCTTCAAATGCCCCTTGCTCAACAAGTAACCAATTTCCTTTCTTAGTGCAATACACTCTTCAGTGAGATGCCCGAAATCCTCATGATATGCACACCACTTGGACTTATCCTTTGTAGCAGCTGGTTTATCACTTTTTCTCGCCCACCTAGCTTTCTCACCTAGATTCTGCATTGCAAGGATTAGTTCATTGTTATCAACAGAAAAACAGTATTCAGAAATAGGAGGATAATCCTCATCATCCTCTTCTTATTCCACTGCATGCACGTTCTGGTTATCAGATTTGTTATAGGATTTTGATTTGTTGTTCCTGAAGTAGGATCCTTGCTTTTCCTGTTTTGAGGATCCTGTCAATCTCTCCTGGATCCTTTTGTCATCCTCTAGACGGATGAACCTAAGGGCCCTGGTTCTTACTTCATCAAGATTCCTGCATGGGGTCATAACAAGATCATCATAGAACAATGAATCCCTAAGCAATCCCATTTTGAAGGCTTCTATAGCAGTAGCTATATCTAGGTTAGGGATATCTAAGGATTCTTTACTAAACTTAGTGATGTAATCTCTAAGTGATTCATTTTGACCTTGTGTTACCCTATATAGATCACTAGTTAATCGTTCAAACTTTCTACTACAAGAGAATTGACTATCAAACAAATTAACTAGATTAGCAAATGAAGTAATAGAGTAAGGGGGAAGACTTAGCAGCCATTTAAGAGCAGATCCTGTGAGTGTGGATCCAAATCCCTTGCATAGACATGCTTCTTTTAACCTCTTAGGAATTGGATTGATCTCCATCCTCTCCCTGTATTGAGCTACATGCTCCTCTGGATCCGTTGAACCATCATACAGCTTCATGGATGGTATCTGGAATCTTTTGGGTATCTCAGCATCACAAATAGGTGGTGCAAAGCGAGATATCCTATGGCTACCATCTGCAATTTCAGGAATGGGTTTGACCACTCCTGGTACACTGGATATCATGTCCTTGAGCTTCTGTAACTCCCTGGCCATAGCCTGATTGATACCTGTATCCTGCATAGAGCCATGGTTAGTGTTATATGAATTATTAAAAGTATTACCTCCCACAGGATTCGTGTTTGGAATTCCAGATGTGAATCCATATTGACGAGACTCAGGTATGATTGAAGGACCAGAGGAAGCAATGGTTTGCATTGGGATGAAGTCTCCTTGATGAACATCCGAGCTCGGGGGCTGCATACTTCTTGGGGATCCTTGGACCTGGGAGGATCCTTGGACCTGGGAGGATCCTTGGACCTGGGAGGATCCTTGGACCGGGAAGGATCCTTGGACCAGGTTTATTCCTAAATATCCTCCTGAGCTGATGAAGGATCCCTGATGCTGAAAAGAGGATCCCGATGGCTGAGAGCAGGATCCTTGAGGTTGGGAGTGAGAGCCAAATGCCTGACTCATAGTTGCTGTTCCATAACGCCTTTCTGATGGACCACTTTGATACTGGATGCCCGGAACTGCCGATTGTAGGGTAGTTACAACTGGAGTGTCAAAATTCAATGACCTTGGCATCAGAGGAGAGTGATCCTCCACTGATTTCTTCTGTTTCTTGATATCACCAATCTCTTGGAGGATCCGTTCATTGGTTTTGTCCTGCTCTTGCATGTGATCCCTCATCTGCAAAATCAGATTAAAAAGATCATTAGTAGTAGGATTAGTGGAAACAGAAGAAGTTGGTGGTTTTTGGAAAATGGGGGTTTGTCTCTTCGCAGCATTTTCAGCATTCTTCTGGGATCCAAAAGGTGGTGGAGGCAAAGGAGGAACGCCTTGTGAAGAACTGATCGCCGACATACAGCCTGATGTATTCTTTGCTGAGGAAGCCATTTACTTGATTGTAACGAACCGAAATGATCACCAGAATAATAATTTCTCAAGAACGAAGCACCAATTGCCCTACGGTGGGCACCAAGCTGTTTTGGTCAAAAATCAAGCAATGATAATGCAACCAAACTTTCTGTTGTGAGGTGTGATGCTTGAATCAATGAACGATACTAAGGATCACTCTGAAATGTAATGAACAAGTGACACAAAGATTTATACGAGGAAAAAGCCCTTGACCAATGAATGATCTCCGGCATAAAAAACCTCGGGTTATGGAAACTACCGATCACCAACTCAGATTAAACAAGAAATGTATTACAACTTCGGATGATAGCGAGCTAGTTACAAGGATCACTATAGTGTAATGTGCAAAAAAGTGTGTAATCGCCAAGTGAATTGTCGAGAGCTGGTGAGAGCAGTTGCGAGTGTGTGTGTTAAGCTAAAAATAGCCAAGTGTCTCTATTTAGCTCGCTATCCCCTTTTAAAAATGGAAAATATCTAAGCTAACAAACTGTCCGCATTTTATGCAAGTCCTCCACGACTTCCATAACATCCACTTCAACCATGCACGTGCGGAACAAATATGGAATATGCTCCAGGAATATCGCCAAGACCAAGTCCAAGCTCGTACTCCTGCAAAACAACTTCATATTCAAAGCAGACAATCGTTAGTATAAGGATCCTGATGATGATCCATGATCCTGATCCTACAATACTTTCTGAGGATCACTAATTCAGATAGAATTGAGGATCACTAAACCCAACAGTAAATGAGGATCACTGATCATTGGAAAATCCTCCCCTAACATTTCCTAAGGCTAAATACTATTTGCCTTTCCTAAGGCTAACACAATACACACGTTTTTTTTGAAAAAAAAAATACTCGCATGACATCAACGAGTGATCGTGTCGAGATGAAGTGTGAAAACCAGAAACTCTTGATAGGTCGCTCACTCAGCGCATTATTCATAGCACGATAATTTTCGTTGAGCCAGGAGTGATACCCTGATGCGTGTTAAGTGTGATAAGTTTTTAATGTATATTTTAAGCCCTTTTACACTTTTTAGCCAAGTTTTAAATTTATAAAACATGATATTTACTAACACTAAACACACATATGGGCAAGTGCACCATCGTGAGCGTAGTATAGTGTTGGTAAGATACCGAGGTCGTCCAAGGACACAAGAGCTTTTAATACCAGTTTATCCTCAACGTCTAATCAAATCAAAAGTTTAGAAAAAGGTTTTTAGCAAGAAAAATAAAACTAACTAAAATGCTGAAAAATAAAATAAAAATAAAAATAGATAGACAAGATGAATCACTTGGATCCGACTCGTGTTTAGTGTAACCTTTGATTATTTCCGCACTTTTGCACTTTTTAAGAGATTATCTTAGTTATTGTAGTAGGCCCCTCTTCTGAAGGTGACGTTACCCTCAACCCAGTAGTTTGAGTCAGCAAGGATACAATCCTAAAGGGTTGGATTATTGAAAGATAATTAATTAAGTTATTAATGCATATTGTGGTAGGCCCCTCTTCTGGAGGTGACATTACCCTCGGCTAAGTAGTCCGAGTCAGCAGGGATACAGTCCTAAATAGCCGGGTTAAAGTATTAATAGTAGTTTACATATGAGGGGATCAAGGAGTTCGGACCCCTGCCATCCAATACCAGTGGGTATTGAAGGAGATCCTACTAAATTTGACCCAGGTCCATTGCAGGACCTCTAAACGCTGAACAAGGCAAGATTCTTACCAAACCGTTCCCTTAACCCCCGACCAGGTAGCCAACATACCTCCATATAGACCGTGGAGATATGAATGGTGAAAATCTTTTATTTTATATAGACAGTAAAATAATGCCAAGATACCACGGACAAACGATAAGGAAGACTCACCTTCAACATAAGAAACTAGTTATTAAATTCATTAATACATAACCAAATAAAACGTGCGAAAAGATTAAAAATAAAAAGTATTACACTAGACACTTGTCTTCACCAAGTGATGTAAGAGACTTAGGCAAACATGGCCTTTGATTGTCAAGAACTCTTACGATCAATCTTGGATCCCGAGACTACTACAGACACTCTATGATGGATGATGGTGGTGGATGATGGTGTTGTGATGGTGGTGGAGGGTGGGTGTAGTGTGAGAGAGGTGCTTTGCCAAGGGATGGTTTGCAAATGAGCCAAGCACCCCTATTTATAGCCTGCACAGAAGCTCGGACACGGCCCCGTGTCCATTGGGCACGGCCCTGTGTCCACCCATCTTCTCTTTCTTCATTAATTGTAGTTTGTCTACATTAGTTGACCACGCCCCCGTGTCCGCTGGGCGCGACCCCGTGTGCAGAAGCGTATCTATACTATCAAGATTTCCTCAGATTCTGCGAATCTTAGAGTTGACCACGGCCCCGTGTCCGCTGGGCACGCCCCCGTGGTGGGTGATAGAAGCTTCTACAACTTTGTCTTTTCTGC
This sequence comes from Helianthus tuberosus, assembly GCA_030545235.1. Taxonomy (NCBI): domain Eukaryota; kingdom Viridiplantae; phylum Streptophyta; class Magnoliopsida; order Asterales; family Asteraceae; genus Helianthus; species Helianthus tuberosus. The sequence continues at coordinate 40,242,299 of CM060407.1, forward strand.
AGACACTTGGGCACGCCCCCGTGCTCACTGAGCACGGGGCGTGTTCAGCCTTCTGTTCTCTTGTTTTTGCTTGGGAAGATGCTGTCGAGGGGTCGGGCATGCCACATTTATTCCTTTTCTTGTATTTATGTTAGATTTAGCTGCCTTTTTGTTTCTTTTGTTCATTTGAGCTCATTTAATCTTGAAAATACAAAAGGAAGACAAAAACACACTTTTTCCAACATTAGTACTAAAAAGTGTTAGTTTTATGCCATATTTGATGTAATTTATATGTTGCATTTTGCACACATCAAATACCCCCACACCTGAATCTTACTTGTCCTCAAGCAAAACTCTTTATAATGTGGCTTTACACTCCCAAATGGAATGGATAGAAGAGAAGGTTTTGGGCTTGTCATAGAGTGTCGGGATTTCCAAGATTCTTTATTAAGTTTTATTTTTGTTTATTTACAATCCTATTCGTCATGATTTATTTAAAACATTACATAAGATAAATTACTTATTAGGGCATAACATGCCTCTTTATAATTCCATTTATATACAAGTTCACATATCTCACGGGGGATCACTCAACACTCGGCCGAAGGTGTATTTTTGTGAAAACTCTCGAGAGCGGCATGGAACTTACTTCTACCATAAGCTTGCCAAGCAATCAATCCTCCTCCTTTTTAACTATATACCTTTGTAAATATCAAGAGGACTTTTGGGGTGAAGGATTAGGTTTGGGTTAAAGGTAGGTGGTTGGGTTAGTGTTAGTAGAAAAGGGCGAAAGGCGTAAAAAGCGTCGGTTTTCGCGAAACATTTTTGTGACTTTTTATTCCAATGAAGTATTATTCAAACAAGCCTTCTTTTGATGAGCTTTGTTTGTTTATTGCTAACTTCATTTTTCTTTTCTTCTTTATCAACGTTTTTTTTTCAACATAAGGAAGTCACACAAAAACCGAGCTTTGTTACTAAAATAAAGGGTTTAAAATGAAAAAGGGTTTTGGTGGGTAAAAGGGTGTTTGTTTTAGGTTAAGAAATGAAAAGGTTTAGGCTCAAAGGGGTTAACTAGGGGGATTTTTGGGTAGGTGGTAAAACAAAATGAAAAATAATGGTGTTAAAATAAAAAGGGTTAGTCCTAATGCCTCCATCATTTACTTACTCGGGTTTAAGTTGGTAAGGACCGGGAATGTATCATCGTGGCAAGTTCTAGAGTCGTAAGAACCAAGCGGCTATTCACACAAGAAACGAAAAATGAGCATTTAATTTAAAGATGTGTATTTGTATGCTCAATCTCACTTTTTGTGGGAATGAGTTTTTATGTGATCAAGTATATATAATTAAATTTTAACTAGATTTGTCATGCTGTTTCATAATTTTCTTATGTTGGTTCTTTTTATCACGACGCTATCAGTTGTAAATTTGTAAAAATATCACCTTTTTTAGAATTTGAAATTCCCAAATTAAACCTAGACAAGTAAGAAAAATGAAAGATTTTTGAAAAAAAATTTGGGGTGTTTAGCGGTTCCAATAGAGTTTTGTGTAAGGCTTGTAATTAGGACTTGCAAAATTCAAGGTTTTAGCATCCCCCCACACTTAAATTACACATTGTCCTCAATGTGTCCCAAAAAAGAAGTTTTTAGGTTGATTGAATGTGTAAGAAGATGTGAAAAAGCAAAAATTTTATGTTACTGGGCGTCTGGACACGACCCCGTGTTCAGATCGCCAGTAACAGAAAATGAAGTAAAGTAACAGAAGGCTGGACATGGGGGGCGTGTTCAGTGAGCACGCCCCGTGTCCAGATACCTGAACTGGGCAATTTTCTGCAGATGGTTGAGCACGGGGCGTGTTGGGTGAGCACGGCCCCGTGCTGCACTTGCTGTAACGAAGAAAAATCTACGGGAGGCTCTGTTTTCGTGCATGGGGTGCTGGTGCAAGTTTCCTTTGGTATCCTTCACCATCCCGAGTGTGTTTTATCCATTACAACATCATCCAAACACCAAATTAATTAAAACCATCATTCATTAAAACTAGCACATTACATAAGGTCCTAGAGAATTTAAAGACGAGGCAGAAAAATAAAAAGCTAAAGGTCCTAAGATAGATGGGTCAAATGGTATATAAAATCATTCTAAGGAGTTCTACTTTTATCAAAATTTCCGGAAATAACTTTCCGGTATTTAAAAGATTTGTAGAACTTTAGACCGAGGGGTATTCCCAAGATGTTATTAAAGCCATTCTTCTATTTCTCTTGGGAGAAAGAAGGCGGGATCGTTTTCTTCAACATCTTGCGGAGGAGGAGTGATACCAATCGGAACCCCTTATAGTATGTCTCGAGGGGGCTCCGGGTGTATGGTGTACCATTCGGCCGGTATGATGACTTCCGGTACCACATTCCATGCCCTTTGGGTAATGATTAGAACCAAAGGAGGAGAAGCGAGAATGTTCAACCTTTGGTGCAAAAGGTTGACCTCTCGTAGACATCCCTCTAGTCCCACCGTCAAATGATTGATACGGTCGACCAATGCTTCTTCCACTCCCGTCATCTCATCAATGGCTTCTCTTAAAGCGTAAACGTAGTTTACAAGAGAATCTTCAACCATTGATGACCTTCTTCCTTGTCGGTTGTTCCTGGAGTGCGATGAAGATGTTCCGCTAGTTCTGCTCACCATTTTGAGAAAACATACCGAAAAGAGCTCAATTTTATGGAAACAGTACCTCGGACATGGCCCCGTGCTCAATGAGCACGGCCCCATGTTCAGATGTTTGCAGATTTTTGGAACAAGGAATCTTGGAGTTTTAATTTGTTTTCATGATTTTTAGAACGTTTTTAAGCAGAAACAACTTAAAACATTGTTGTAGAACTTATTTTTAACAAGATTCTTTGAATAAAAATCTAACAAACATCTCAATAAGGCTTGGAATTATGGAGATTTCAAGCTCTAATGGAGGTGTTAAGGAAAAATTGAAGAAGAAGGTAATGGATAAAAGTGGAAAAGACAAGATGGTTGTTGGGAACCTTCTTTAGAATATACCTAGGATGGTATGTGTGAAGATCCACCAGATCTTTGTCTTTGGAGTGGTCCATATGTGCAGGAATCTTGCTGTATTTATAGAAAATGACAGCACGCTGCACACGGCCCCATGTCGGCTGGACACGGCCCCGTGTGCAGGCAAGATCCTGACACATTTTGTCTGTATTCTGACACAAAATCAGACGGGAATCTTTGGGTGGACACTGGGGCGTGTTGACCTGGACACGGCCCCGTGTCTAGAGGCTGCTTATGAAGTTACATCTATTTTTAAGGAATTCATCCGGATTGGGTGGTTCCTTACTGGATGGAACAACCCTAAAGTGCCTGAGATACCTTAATTGCTCCAGACTAAGACGAGAACGCAAGAGGTTGTCGGTGAGGGTGATTCCTATGCTAAATGTAGGTGGACAAGTCCAACCCTTTCCCGGGCTCTCGTTAAATAAGGTGTATGCCGAATCGCTCAGGTCTATGTATGCACCGAACGAAGTCGATGGGGAGTCCTTCACGGCGCCATCGACACAGGGACGACTATCGCTCAAGTCCTCGCTAGAGTTAGAGGTGATTTCGGGAACAACGAAGTTGTTTTCATTCGAATGCGATCCCAATAATTCTTCTTGGGTATCTTCTTGAGGTGGATTAATGGAATCCATTTCAAGTTCCTTTACCCAATTAAGAATTAAATCCTCCATTTGAAATAATTCTTCAAGAAGCATTTCTCCTAGAAGATCCGATTGGGAGCTTTCGAGGGAGAGATATGGATTATTTTTACTTTTGCCCCTCTTAAGGCTACAGGAAAACAATGGGTCTATATAATGGGGTTTATAATTTAGAAAATAATATTCTAAATCTTTATGAGGGCCACCACATATTTGACACCACGTACCATAAGAGTGCCGAAAGTAAAAAATATCAGTATCACTCATGTTTGTGTCAAAAATTACCAACCGTTGGGATCTTACGGTTCTGTTTTCAGTAACTGAAACTTGGGCACGGGACGTGTTGAGTGGGCACGTCCCCGTGTTCACCTTACTGTCTGACTTAAAACAGGATTGCTAGTACCAAAGATTGGGCATGGGGGCGTGTTCAGCGGGCACGCCCCGTGCTGAGTTCTGCAGAAGCTGAAAATCTAGAAAAAATCCTAAAAAAATAGAAAAATAATAAAAAATGATTAGGCCGTTGATTCCTAACTTTCTTAAAATCCTTGTGTCCTCGGCAACGGCGCCAAAAACTTGATGCGTGTTAAGTGTGATAAGTTTTTAATGTATATTTTAAGCCCTTTTACACTTTTTAGCCAAGTTTTAAATTTAAAAAACACGATATTTACTAACACTAAACACACATATGGGCAAGTGCACCCATCGTGAGCGTAGTATAGTGTTGGTAAGATACCGAGGTCGTCCAAGGACACAAGAGCTTTTAATACCGGTTTATCCTCAACGTCTAATCAAATCAAAAGTTTAGAAAAAGGTTTTTAGCAAGAAAAATAAAACTAACTAAAATGCTGAAAAATAAAATAAAAACAAAAACTGATAGACAAGATGAATCACTTGGATCCGACTCGTGTTTAGTGTAACCTTTGATTATTTCCGCACTTTTGCACTTATTAAGAGATTATCTTAGTTATTGTAGTAGGCCCCTCTTCTGAAGGTGACGTTACCCTCAACCCAGTAGTTTGATTCAGCAAGGATACAATCCTAAAGGGTTGGATTATTGAAAGATAATTAATTAAGTTATTAATGCATATTGTGGTAGGCCCCTCTTCTGGAGGTGACGTTACCCTCGGCTAAGTAGTCTGAGTCAGCAGGGATACAATCCTAAATAGCCGGGTTAAAGTATTAATAGTAGTTTACATATGAGGGGATCAAGGAGTTCGGACCCCCGCCATCCAATACCAGTGGGTATTGAAGGAGATCCTACTAAATTTGACCCAGGTCCATTGCAGGACCTCTAAACGCTGAACAATGGCAAGACTCTTACCAAACCGTTCCCTTAACCCCCGACCAGGTAGCCAACATACCTCCATATAGACCATGGAGATATGAATGGTGAAAATCTTTTATTTTATATAGACAGTAAAATAATGCCAAGACACCACGGACAAACGATAAGGAAGACTCACCTTCAACATAAGAAACTAGTTATTAAAGTCATTAATACATAACCAAATAAAAAGTACGAAAAGATTGAAAATAAAAAGTATTACACTAGACACTTGTCTTCACCAAGTGATGTAAGAGACTTAGGCAAACATGGTCTTTGATTGTCAAGAACTCTTACGATCAATCTTGGATCCCGAGACTACTACACACACTCTATGATGGATGATGGATGATGGTGGCGGATGATGGTGTTGTGATGGTGGTGGAGGGTGGGTGTAGTGTGAGAGAGGTGGTTTGCCAAGGGATGGTTTGCAAATGAGCCAAGCACCACTATTTATAGCCTGCACAGAAGCTCGGACACGGCCCCGTGTCCATTGGGCACGACTCCGTGTCCACCTATCTTCTCTTTCTTCATTAATTGCAGTTTGTCTGCATTAGTTGACCATGCCCCCGTGTCCGCTGGGCACGACCCCGTGTGCAGAAGCGTATCTGTACTATCAAGATTTCCTCAGATTCTACGAATCTTAGAGTTGGCCATAGCCCCGTGTCCACTGGGCACGCCCTCGTGGTGGGTGATAGAAGCTTCTACAGCTTTGTCTTTTCTGCAGACACTTGGGCACACCCCCGTGCTCACTGAGCACGAGGCGTGTTCAGCCTTTTGTTCTCTTGTTTTTGCTTGGGAAGATGCTGTCGAGGGGTCGGGCATGCCACGTTTATTCCTTTTCTTGTATTTATGTTAGATTTAGCTGTCTTTTTGTTTCTTTTGTTCATTTGAGCTCATTTAATCCTGAAAATACAAAAGGAAGGCAAAAACACACTTTTTCCAACATTAGTACTAAAAAAGGGTTAGTTTTATGCCATATTTGATGTAATTTATATGTTGCATTTTGCACACATGATACCCACATCTCAACGAAACTCTCCATTTCTATCTTGTGGAACTCCCGAATTTATTCGGTAAGCACAACCACAACAAGGGCGAAGTTGTTAAGTCAGGGGTGAAACCCATACCTTAATGACCCGTTCCCCTCCCTAAAATGGTTTTCAAAAGCTCTCACCAAAGACTCATCTATATCAGTGACTCGAGCCACGTGATGACTAAGAGAACGAATGTCGTGAGCTGCATCCCAGTGGAAGCATAGTCTAATAGGTCAATGCGCGAGCACGAACTCGTTGAGTATAGTTGAATGACTTTGGGTAGTCGACGCCTAAACACCCAAGGCATTCTATCCAATTTTCTAGTCTAGGATTCGCCGATTTTACGCATGTCGAACTTGTCTACGTTTACGTGCTTACAATTTGAAATTTACGCTTTAACGATTTCTCGATTTATCGATTTTCGCTCCCCGCTTTATGAACGCACAACTCGCACAACCATCTCAATCTAAAAGGAAAATCTAATGTTCGCAACAAAACCAAAGTCTAACTCGCTCTCCCTTTTCATCGCGTCCTCGCGCTATCTACACAAACATGTGAGTTAATGTCACAATTATATATATATATATACGAACAAAATCGCTTATGTGTTATATGTGAGGACTTAGGATTCTCGTGTCTCCTATGTGAATACGTATTACAATACTACCTGCAACAAGTTTTAAACGCGCTCAATCGCATCGCAAAAACTCAAAATCATTATGATCGAATCTCACTCCAAATCTCTCTCTGTCTAGATGTCTTCGAACGATTCCGCCTCGAGACGAACGGCTAGGAGAAGAGCCAGACGAAGCGCCGATCAGAGGATTGCCTCGCTTGTGCATAAGGAAGTGGCCAAAGTGATTCCTCAAATTGTCTCTTAGGTTCAATCTCTCAGCAACTCTCAAACCTCGGGAGACTCTAAGACAGAAGCGCCGCAACCTACTTTCCTCTACAAACACTTCAAAGCCTGCGACCCGATGGTCTTCACAAGAGAAGGATGTGTATCTCAACTACTCCAGTGGTTCGATTCTGTCGAGGTTACCCTTTGTCAGAATGGGTGCCCCGAACATTTTTGTACTACTTGCGATACCTCAGCATGATGTTCGGTTAACCAATCCATCCCCACGATAATATCGAAACTCCCAAGTTGCATCGGTGTGAGGTCAATGGGAAAAAGATGGTTATCAAGGTTTAACTAACAATCACGGATAACAGAATCGAGAACAAGAGGTTTACCAGTAGCCACTTCGACAGATAAGGGTTTCCTCAGTTTAGTTCTAGGTATCGCAAGCAAAGGCTCGAAAGATAGTGAAACAAAACTTCTATCGGCACCAGAATAAAAAAGAATGGATGCAGGTCGATTGTTAACAAGAAACGTACCATTGACGACGAGGTTGTCAGCTCGTGCCTCGTTTGCATTCAGATTGAATACTCGCCCTCGAGCGGGATTCGCATTCGCATTGGCATTGACATTGACATTCACGTTCGGATTTTCATTTGTATTTGCCAACCTCGGGCAGTTGTTGCGGAAGTGACCATACTCTCCACAATTGAAACATGAACCCGGTGGGAATCTAGCAGCATTCCCCTGCACTGGAGCTTGATTCTGAACAATCTGATTCTGACCCGAACGACAGACGTTGGCCAAATGCCCAAGCTTACCACACGTTGTGCATTGCCTACAAGCTTGTTGTGCAACATGATGACCATTGCAGCGAGCACAATGAGGTGCGGTACCAGCATACGCTTTCTTTGCAGGAGGTTGAGCTGGTGGGTTCTGAGGGTTCTGAGCAGTTTGTGCAGTTACTGCAAAATTCTGGGAACCCTTTCGCTTTCTCGACTTCTTCGATGACTCACCTTCTTTACCCTTACTTTTATTCTTGTCCTTCCCAGAATCAGTCGCCTTCTTTTTATTACCATTGCGGGTGAGTTTACCCTTCCTGACTTGAGATTCAGTCAGGGTAGCAGACAACTCGATTGCTTGGCGAAGGGTGGTAGGATTAATACCGGTCACTATATCCAGAATAGAACCAGGTAGACCATCGATATACCTCTCTATCGCTTTCTCCAACGGGGTAACCATAGTAGGACACAAAAGACTGAGCTCCTCAAATCGATTCGTATACGCACGGTGTTCTCCCCTGTCTTGTTTCAGATCGTCAAACTCTCGTTCCAAAGCTCGAATTTCGTGATGGGGACAGAACTCTCTCATCATGAGAGCTCGAAGCTCTTCCCATGTCTGTGCCAATGCCACTTCGGCACCCCTATCGCGCATCACTCCGTTCCACCACGTAAGAGCACGCTTCTCAAACACACTAGCTCGAAGCAAATTCAACCTTACGCCCATTCGGACATTGCACATGTCTGAATGTGTTCTCGATACTCTCGAACCATTGAAGGAGTGCAGTTGCTCCTTGTGACCCAGAAAACTTTAGCGGCTTAGCAGAATTGAAATTCTTGAAATTACACGGTGCATTATTGTTGTTGTTATTATTGTTGTTGTTGTATATCTCGTGGACTTGGGTCACAACACCGGGAAGCACAGCAGCTACTTGCTGAGAGAAGTGAACACTCACCCCAAGAGTTCCCAGGTACTTGTTATTATTGTTGTTGTTGTATATCTCGTGGACTTGTTGTTGTTATAATGTATCGCGAAGACATGCTCGCCTATAAGTGAACACTCACCCCAAGAGTTCCCAGGTAAGAGTGTCTGGTCCGATTAAGTGGATTTGTACGAACACTCTAGCCTTAGACAGAAAACTCAGGGTACAGGCATTCACTCTTCCAGTTTGCACGTGTTCACATTATTTAGACCTAAACTCTGACGAGATTTTGGAAACTCAAAAGGCACTAAGCCAAAAATAAGCCAAACTAGAAGGGTTCAAAACCTTATAACAGAGGGTTCAAAACCTAGTAATCAATCATCCTAGAACGGATGATTAATTTTCGAAGCAGATTCGAATTTTGTTTTTTTTTTAAATTCTAAACACAAATCAACTTGCGTTGGGGTCCTAGAAAGTTATAGTCTAGGTCAAAGTTTTACTAATAACCTAATTCTCTATAACCATTGGCTCTGATACCAACTTTTCTGTCACACCCCGACCACGTAAAACAACAAATCATGGCGGAAATGTCGGGGAGTGTTGTAACAGAATTATTGTTTCAAACCATGGATACAAGAGTTTCGTTTTATTGAATATTAAACATTGTCTTAAAGTTAAACAAGCAATTCAAACATAGTTTATCATCGTTATTAAATCACTAAGGCCTCGTCCGGTCCTAAGTGAGCATTCATCCTATTCGCAATCAACATTAGGCAACATCACCTGAAACATATGTAAAAACAAAGTCAGCAAAGAAATGCTGGCGAGTACATAGTTTTTGTGTGAGTATCAGATTCATGGCTCGTTTGTATGTTAAAACAACTTGTACAACTTTGTTAATTGATATTAGGAAACCTTGTTTTGTAAAATGTTTGTATTGTAAATGAATAACCAAGTCAAAATAGATTGGTCATAATTTATAAACCTCGATGCCATGAATCTTAACCCAAAACATTTGTTTATGTAAACCAAATCATAAATCGTTCTTATAATAAAACTCGTATGGTTTATATAGTTTCGTAAACATCGTTGTGTAATATTGTTTAACTCGTTCTCATTATAGAACCTCGTTCATTCGTTTAAATCGTTCTAAATCGTACAATTCATTCACTCGTTTAAATCGTTCTCGTTTTAATTGTGAAAACTACTTTTGGTCGTCTTGCTAATAACATTCAAACCTTCGTGACTCGTTCATCGTTCAACTCGTATTAACAAACCTCCAAAGGGTAAGTTAACAATCATCAGATTCAGTCGTTACCCACCTAAGCCACACATAACCATGGGTCCGGTCTGATAACGGGATTTGTCGGATCCTATGGTACCATAACCTAATACTGGTTGGTTCGGCCAAAATTAATGAATGTCATTCGTTATGTAATTACCACCAACAAGTTCGTTCACATTATCGAAATCGTTATTAGTTTAGTATAAACCATCTCAATCGTTTTGAAACCATCGTTAGAATATCGAAATCATTTTGATACATATGAATCACCCCAAAATAATCGAAAAGAGTAAAAAGAGGGGATCTATGTACTCACTTTATTTTGCAGGCGATTCCGAATACGCAAGTCAAGATTAAGGTGTCTGATAATAAGGAAACTCAAGTTGTCCTAATGAATCGTAATAGAATAATGTATCAATATTGAGGTTGTATAGTATTGACGGGATTTGTTGAGTATTTATTGTATTTGATAGTGTTTAGATTAACAGAAGGATCTTGTGAATTATATGTTTAGAGGGCTCGGAAAAATAATCATGATATAGAGGAATTATTTATGAAAAATATTTATTTATCATAAATAATTAAATTGCAAAAAAATGTACAATCGGTTTAATATAAACATTTGTAATAATAAATCAAATATATTTAACTAGTATCATAATTAAATATAATGATTATTTGCAAAATATTGTACAAGTGATATAATTAATTTATATCATAATAATTAAAATAACATTTTTAATTATTGATCTTGAATATTACTGATTTAATTATATAAATATTGAAATTATATAAAATATCAGTAGCAACATTATTTTTGTAAAGATCAACACTTAAAATAATTAATCTGAAAATTTCAGAATTTAATTCCTAAAAATAGATTTATTATTAATTATTTAATAATAAACTGTTTTAATATTGTAAAAATTAGTTTTATAAATAAATTGACTAATTTCACATTTTTAATAAAAGCAACATTGATTAATAATCTTATAAAAATTATTGGAATGTTGAAAATATTAAAAATTAATTGATTAGAAAGAAATGCAGACCCCTGGGTTCGAACCCGGGTCTGTATTGTAACCAAACAGAGTCTTAACCACTGGGCTAAGCTTCTGTTTGTGTTTGGTTTAGGACTGCTATATTTATAACCAAATAGGAATTGGTCATCTTCTCCAATTGGAGTCAAACAGAAAGTCAACTCTTTCAATTCTACGGGAAAACTGTGTTATATTCAAATTATCTTTGGAGAAACATTGTATAAGCATAAAAGAATTAATTGAAACAATAAAAACGAACCGGTATTGAAAGGATGATCGGATTGAAAAATTCCGGCGAAAAAGTGAGTATTCCGGCGAGTTGCAGGTTTTAATCCGATGATTTCGGGTGTTTAAGTGTTTGTAAATGGTGTGGAATGTTGCTAGGAATGTAGGAAACTTAAATACACGAAGTTTGGATCTCAGATTCGACATAAATTAGTGGATTTGATCTACTTTTATTTTTATAAAAATTCTTTTTCTTTTGAGTGTTTTGGCACCATAATGTGTCGTTTGAATGATTGGAACGAGTTGGGGATCATGTGGGTAGCTTTACAGGTCGAAATAATGGATTAAAAATCGTTTTTGGTGATTTTTTTTGATGAAACCCGTAACCTGCGATGCTGTTTATTTAATTCAGCTTCATTTTAATATCAATATATATATATAATACATTCTAATATAAATCACATGTGAGCTGGTAGTCCAGCTGGTTGGGGCGCGTGTTTGTGGGTGGAGGGGCGCGGGTTCGAGGCCCGTTCGGCCCGGTTTTGTGGGAATTAAAACCTTTTTATTTTCTGAATTAATATTAACTAGTTGATTCTTCCGCGCTTCGCGCCGGAATTATGTCGGCATTAGTTCGGTTTGTTACGGTATTTGTACTGATTATAACATTTGATGCTTGGTTTTGAACAAAATTTATACCAAAATATCAATAAAATATTAAATGCACATGTGTATTAATTTTTTTCAAAATAAAAAGTATAAGTTATTAAGAAAAAAATAAATTTAAAAAAAAAGTAAATGTATTAAAGGCTTACTGATGTATGCAACAATTCTTTATTTATATTGTGTAACAACTCTTAATATCTGTTAAAACTAAAAATAAACAATGTGTTTAATAAATTGATAACTCATAAATATAACTTGTAACTGATTTCGAACTATTGAGTTAAACGACTTGGTTGTTAAAAGAATTAGTTGTGTACATGTGGTCAGCAAATTAGGAATTTGTAATATTTAAGTAATAAAATAACAATAATCTTACAAAAGGTTGAAAGAAAAAAAATTCACATGCTCGGATATAATTAGATGAACAATAATTATACATGATAAAAATGACCAGCGAAGTAAACAAAGCCATAAATAGAAACAGAAATGGCAAATTTCAGAAATCTTTAATAAATATATGTCATTAATATTCTTTTAAATTTTTTTTGAACGGCAAGGAGCAACGTGCCAACCACCGTGACACCGGGCGCTGTGGCCAAGGTCGACTACTCGACCGCCGCCAGCCCCTTGGCTCTCCCCAGATGCACGGAAGCCCGAGCTCCACCCGCCCAAAGGCACGCTAGTAAAATAATCGGTAAAACATTGTCTCCCATCCAAGTCGAACCGGCGTCACCCGTATTCGCTCTTCACCTGAATGTCGCAGAAAATAATGAGAAGAGTAAGAATCGAACCTGAATCACAAACAACACCAATTATTTCTCCAACCACTCCATCACATTTTGTCTTCTCTATCTACAAAACAATGAAGCCAAAAGTGAAAAGAGAGTAAATTGATTGAAAGGAACTATGAAACGTGTCTAAAAGCTACCTTTAAAATCTGTTGGACGAGTAAAAGTTGTAAAGGAAAAAGAGTTGTGACAGTTTCGAAGATGTTGATAATGTACTATTGCACCGACATTTAGGAATTAATATATATGGACAATTATATTAAAATTCTAATAAGTATATAAAAGGAATTAAAATCCATAATATATCAGCTCCTATTAGGAGGATAAACTGGTTAAGCCGTTCGTGTTACAACCGCGAGGTCGTGAGTTCGATCCACACTATGGCCGGTTCTCATCATAGGAGACCCCCTTTTTAACTTATTTTTGAATATTTACACTTTAGTCCCTGTAGTTTACATTTTTGCAAAAACAGTCCTTAAATTTTCCAAAAATTCCACAAATGGTCCCTGTATTGTTCAGTTAGTTTTACTAACTGAGTTAGTGTTTTAAAGAGGATTTCTTTTATAAAAGTTAACCCAATTAGTGAAAATCAGTTAAGTTAAGTTCTAAAATGACAGTTTTGGTTCCTAGAGTTTAAGTTTCAGAAAATGACAATTTAGTCCCTAAACTTTGTACTTTCAAATAATGACGGTTTTAGTCCTCGAAATTAAAAAAAATAATAACTTCAAGCAAGTTTCAAAGAATGTCAAATAGGTCCTTTAGATTGTAGTTTCACAAAATGTCACAATAGGCCCTTATAGTTTATGTAACCTTGTTTAATAGCATAAACTCAACAAATTTGCAATTGTTTCACGTGTTTGTATTGGTATAAGCATGTATAAGCACAAAGCAAGTATGTTCAAATAAGTTCTATTCCAAATACGGTATTTGTTACAATGAATGTCAAACAAATACGAGTGTGAAAACCAAGGTGGTCACAATACGGTCCGTAACCGATGACCAGAATCCAAAAATTTGTAAACTTCCAAGTTTTGACCATGCATTTCTTACAAGTCCGAATCTTATGCTTTCCTTTTCAGTAGAGGGACCAAGTGCTCAGACTTTGCATGCACTTACACATTTTGGATCTTGTGGGAGGTTTTAAAATGTCGACAATACCGAGAGTTCAGATTGGATCCATGTTTTAGGTTATAATCAATTTATTATTTAGGACAACCAGATTTATTTACTCCATTTAGATGTTGATTAAGTATATCATGGTTAGGGATTTATTAATAGGTCGTTCAGAGGTATAAATTAACATATCGACGCTTTTAAATCCTACCGTACATCTTTATCTGGATCCGTTTTTCATAACACGTTTGTATTACATGACACGTGTCCTTATTTTATTGGGTAAAATTTGCGAGGTGTTACATCCTCACCCCCTTAAAAGAAATCTCGACCTCGAGATTTACTGGAACAAATGAGGGTATTTTTCTTTCATGGTAGACTCTACCTCCCACGTATATTCGTGACCTCTGCGGGCATCCCATTTAACCTTTACGATAGGTACATGCTTCCTCCGAAGCTTTTTAACCCGTCGATCCTCAATCGACAAAGGTTTTTTTCACAAATTTCAAGCTCTCATCTACATGCACATCTGTATGTGGTATGACTAGCGATACATCTGCTAGAAATTTCTTCAGATTACAGATGTGGAATACGTTGTGAATACCACTGAGCTCTTCAGGCAAGTTCAACTTATAAGCCACTGACCCAACACATTCGATAATCTCGAATGGTCCTATATACCTCGGGCTTAACTTACCTTTCTTACCAAATCGCATCACTCCCTTCCAGGGTGATACTTTAAGCAAAACTTTATCACCAACCTCAAACTTGAGAGGTTTTCGCCTTTTATTAGCATAACTCTTCTGTCTATCCCTGGCAGCTTTTAGGCGGCCACGAATCTGGACAATCTTATCCGTCGTTTCAAAGACTATGTCAGGTCCTGATAACTGAACTTCTCCTACTTCTGCCCAACAAATAGGTGTTCTGCATTTTCTACCATATAATGCCTCAAAAGGCGCAGCCTGAATGCTGGTATGGTAGCTATTGTTATAGGAGAACTCGATTAATGGCAGGTGGCTATCCCAACTACTACCTAAATCAATCACACACGTACGAAGCATGTCTTCCAAAGTTTGGATGGTACGCTCACTCTGCCCGTCCGTTTGAGGATGGTAAGCCGTACTAAAATTTAAACGCGTACCCAAAGATTGTTGGAAACTTTTCCAAAAATGTGATGTGTATCTGGTATCTCTGTCAGAGATAATTGACACTGGTACGCCATGCAGAGATACAATCTTATCAATGTACAATTGGGCTAACATGTCGGAGCTATAAGTCTCCTTAATGGGTAGGAAATGTGCTGACTTAGTCAGTCTATCTACTATCACCCATATAGTATCATTTCCTTTCTTCGTCCTTGGAAACTTGGTGATGAAATCCATTGTCACCATCTCCCACTTCCAAGTGGGAAGTTCAGGCTGTTGTAGCAAACCTGACGGCTTCTGATGTTCGGCTTTGACTTGCGCACACGTCAAACATTTAGCTACATAGGCAGCTATAGACTTCTTCAAGCCTATCCACCAATAGTTTGCCTTCAGATCCTGGTACATCTTATCAGCTCCATGATGAACAGAATATTTGGAACTGTGGGCTTCCTGGAGGATAACATCCCGAAGTCCTCCATATACTGGAACCCAAATTCGTCCATTTAATCTTAGGATTCCGTCCTTGCCATAGGCTAACTGTTCTTCAGTTACTCCTAGCTTTTCATCAGGATAGTTAGCTTCCAAGATAGCTTCCTTCTGCGCAGCTAACAACTTTTCATTCAAACTATTCTTTATCTTAATGCTCTTGGCATTGATTCTTATAGGTCTTACTCTTTCCTTCCTACTTAAGGCATCGGCAACCACATTTGCCTTGCCAGGATGGTATCTTATCTCACAGTCATAGTCATTCAAGGTTTCCATCCAACGTCGCTGTCTCATGTTCAAGTCCTTCTGATTGAACAAGTGTTGAAGGCTCTTGTGATCTGAATAGATCACACACTTGGTTCCATACAAGTAATGTCTCCACAGTTTTAGTGCAAATACTACGGCACCCAACTCCAAGTCATGGGTGGTGTAATTCTTCTCATGCACCTTTAACTGTCGTGAAGCACAGGCAATGACTTTGCCCTTCTGCATAAGCACACAACCCATGCCGGTGTGTGACGCATCACAATATACTACAAATTCATCAATTCCATCAGGCAACGTCAATACAGGAGCGTTGCTCAACTTCTGCTTCAGAATATCGAAAGATTCTTGCTGCTTAGGCCCCCAGTCATACCTATTATTCTTGCGGGTGAGTAGAGTCAGGGGTGCTGCAATTCTTGAGAAGTTTTCAATAAATTGCCTATACTATCCTTCCAGTCCTAGAAAGCTGCGAATCTCTGTAGGCGTCTTTGGCTCTTGCCAGTTTATAATAGCTTCAACCTTAGCGGGATCCACTTGGATACCACGTTCACTAACCACATGTCCAAGGAATTGGACTTCTCGAAGCCAAAATTCACACTTAGAAAATTTGGCATAGAGCTTTTCCTGTTGAAGCAGCTTAAGAATGCAACGAAGATGCTTCTCATGGTCAGCTTGACTTTTCGAGTAAATGAGGATGTCGTCGATGAAGACAATGACGAATTTATCCAAGTAAGGCTTACAGACGCGGTTCATGAGATCCATGAACGCGGCAGGGGCATTAGTGAGCCCGAAAGGCATCACTAGGAACTCGTAATGACCATAACGAGTCCTAAATGCAGTCTTGTGTAAATCTTCATCTTTAACCTTCAATTGATGATAGCCTGACCTCAAATCGATCTTAGAGAAGTAGCTTGCCCCTTGCAATTGATCGAACAGATCATCGATCCTGGGTAAAGGATACCTATTCTTGATAGTGACCTTATTAAGCTCACGGTAATCGATGCACAGACGCATCGTTCCATCATTCTTCTTGACAAATAGGATCGGCGCTCCCCAAGGAGATGAACTAGGTCTAATGAAACCTTTGGCTAGCAATTCATCTAGTTGTGTCCTTAATTCCTTCATTTCCGTTGGTGCCAACCTATAAGGCGCTCTTGCGACAGGCGCTGCTCCGGGAATGATGTCAATTCTGAATTCTACTTGCCTGTCCGGTGGTAAACCAGGTAGTTCTTCAGGGAAAACTTCGGGGTATTCAGAAATGACAGGGATATCCTCAATCTTAGGCTTCGGTTCATCAATGGTCACTTGTGCCATGTAGATGACATAACCCTTCTTCAAACACCTAGAGTCCTTGAGCATAGATACTTGCTCAGGCAATCCATACTGGGTGTCACCCTGAATGGTAAGTGACTCACCGGACGGAGTCTTGATTACCACTTGCTTTTTGTTGCACACTATCTGGGCTTGGTTACGAGATAACCAGTCCATGCCTAAAACAATGTCAAAACCGGCTAACATCAAAGGAAGTAGGGATAATGGAAAAGAATGGTTCCTAATGGATATGAAACATCCATCTAACACGGTTGACATGGTTTCTAAGGTACCATCAGCTAATTCCACCTCATATTTCACACTTAGGGTTTTAACAGGTAAATTCAGCAATTTGCAAAACTTATTATCTACGAATGACTTATCAGCACCTGAATCAAATAACACCCTTGCAAAAAACATCATTTATGAGGAAGGTACCTGTGATCACATTGTCGTCCTGAACAGATTCCTTTGCATCCATTCGGAAGACCCTTGCATTGGTCTTCTTAACCTCTTCAGGCTTCTTGGCGTATTTAGGGCAATTGGTTTTAATGTGCCCTTTTTCATTGCAGTTGTAGCATGTGGCATCTTTAATCTTCTTGCAATCAACAGTCTTGTGCTCTTTAGACTTGCATAACCCACATGCGGGTGATCCTGACTTAGACTTGGACTCAAGTCTGCACTTTCCAAAGTGGCTTTTTTGGCAAGTCTTGCACCTTGGCTTTTCTTCAGCTTGATGGCTACCCTTGTTGGATCCAGACTTCTTCTTGAAGTCATTGCTACCCTTATGCCTCTTTTCAGATCTTCGTGAGTTATCATCCTCACGCTTTCTCTTGCCTTCTTCCGAATTCCTGAGCGATCTTAGCCTGACCGCGTCCAAGGTGAGAGACAGAGATAGATCAGCTGCTGATCTGAAAGTAGCAGGTCTGGACGCCTTAACACTGGCTTTAATTTCTGGGGCTAAACCCCCAATGAAGCGAGCAATCCTCTTGGGTTCCGGGGTTACGAGATACGGAACCAACCTAGACAGGGTATTGAAACTGGTGAGGTAAGCTTGGCAATCTAAATTCTTCATCACCAATGATAAGAAATCTGATTCAATTCTTTCAACCTCATGCTGCGGACAATAGTTCTCTTTAATGAGAGCAACGAACTGATCCCATGATAAATCGTAGAGCGGGATCTTTCCAGCAGCTTGAATGAGAGACTTCCACCATGCCAGTGCCTCTCCCTTGAAGGATTGGGATACATACTTCACTACATCCCTTTCAGCACAACCGCTGATGTCAACTACTGTGTCCATCTCATCCAACCAGGTCATACAATCAATTGCCCCTTTCTCCCCAGTGAAATCCCGGGGTTTGCAGGAAACAAAGTACTTATAGGTACAGGACTTGGTACGTGGTTTATCATCAAACACTATCCTTTTTGATGGAACACTGTTTTGATTAGATGAATGTCGATCATCATCTTTCTTTGGCTCATCTTTCTTAGAGGGTGGCTTGCTATGAGCCTCCGAATGAGTCTTAGGCTTGGAGTGCGGTGTGGATAGGGTCCTACTTCGAGTCCCGCTAGATTCATTATATTGCCGTTCTATAGCTTTTGTAACAGCATTATCCACTAATGCTTGCAACTCCGCACCGGTCACATGTATCTTAGTATTTTCATGGTTTTCCACCGGATGACTGTTTACTTCTTCTGAACTAGCCATGTAGCTTTAATTTCTACATAAAATCAAATAAGGGCAAGGTTTATATAGAAGCTTATACAATTTTTATTGTTTTTAATAATTTATAAACTATGGTTTTTTTTAGTAGCCATTTTAGTTAATTCGTTAAATATATAATTATTCAGGATCTTTATCATAATCCTAAATTATAAGTTAGTGATAGCACAAAAGGCCTAGTCACGTAGACACATTTAGTTTATTAACCAGGATTTTACAGAATCGAGGTATTAAGGTTTGATACAAAGTTCGCTACCTTTTCTTGACAGGGAGTTGTAGGCTACCACTGTCTTTAGTCCCAGAGGACGTTAATCATAGCCCGTGGGCACTTCATCCTTAAGGGATGATTATATAAATAAGGAAAATTAGAATAACCTAATCTAAAAAAATGACTTATGTGATTTTTATCGTATCACATTTGTCAAGCATGTTAATATGCTTTCAGAAGTTAAGGTTTCGAATCTTTTGAAATAGGTTTTACCATCTTGGCCATGTCTGCAATGACATTTAGGCTCGGTTTTACCTTTTAGATTCTTTTAATATATAACGCAGAACAATCCTAAATTGAGATATTAATATGGATTTGAACCTAATTGAGGAACTACCATCTTGGCCCTGTCTTAAGGTGACACGTGGCTAGGTCTTGTCCTTTTTAGATTTTGCCATTTTATTATAATGGTAGATCTTTTAGTGGGGATGTTATTCTATTTATTTCACAAGTTATGTTTTTGCACATAATTAATAAAAATGAAAATTTAAATTTAAATTAACCATTCTCAAAAATTTTAACAAGTACAATTTTGCCCTAAACGAGACTTCTACAAAATAACACGCCCACGCAAGGGCTTAAACAAACAAACATACCCACACAGGGGTCAACAGAAAATCATGCCCATGCACGGGCAGAATATAAAAGACTTACCCACACAGGGGTCAAAACAGATAAACAGGCCCACACAGGGGCTCAACGGAAAACAAGGAAATACAGCAACCAATTGAAGGATTCAATGGTCCTTCTTGCTCTTTCCTTTTATTAAACTTGCTAATCCCTTAAAGAAGACTTGCCGTTCCCTGCGATCTCTGTGAACTTCCCGCTCAACTTGGTCTAATCTTTGGAGAATTTCCTCCTGTTCTGGTGGGGAAAACCTTGGTATCTGCGGCTTCGGCTGATGTGGAGGTCGAAGAGACGGTTGTTGTTGATATCCATAAGCTGGGTATCCAACTCCCCAAGGAGCTCCGTAGGGCCCTTCGGGGTTAAGAGCATTGTAGTTCCACGTCGCCAGGTATGGGTCGATCTCAGTATAATTGAAGCTGGTGTGAGCCGGCTGCTCAAAGGGATTATACGTTGCTGGGCCAGCATACGTGAGAATTGGGTTGTCAAAGCCCAATGGTGGTGGCACGGCATGTGCAGAGTTCACTTCCGGGTTGGGGTTTGAAGGTCCCCCAAACTGCTGGTTTTCTTGGAGTGGCGAGTAGTGGCTGCCACTCGATGGTTGGGGGGTGCTGATATGCACTCCTCTTCCTTGTACGGACATTCGTGCGTTTGTTCTCCTTCGCCTCGGCGGCTCAGGGGGCTACTGCTGAGGTGGTGGTGGTGGCGGGGTAACTGCCACAAAGCGTGAATCCTCTGAAGGATCCTGCTGCTGCTGCTGTTGCTGCTGATAAGGCGATGAATGATAAGAGGGTGTAAAATACCATTCATACTGGTTGAACTTTGCTTGGTAACTGTCAGGACCACGGTAGGGTGATCCATGAAAAGATGACCCATCAGAAATTTCTATCGGATGTGTGGGGGTACCAGTCGGTGGTTCAGTAGGGTCGGTATCCTCATCCATATCCATGGCGTGATCTCCAGAAAAGTGATCTTCTGGTCCCAATGGGTTAACACCCACTGGTTCCCCGAGGTAGTTTGCCAGGTTGAACCGGCTTTGGAAGATATGGGACGGGTTATCAAAGGAGTGACGAGAGTTGGACCTCTGGAGAGGGATAAATGAAGGCTGTGGGTTTTCGGGCTCATTTTCTGAATGGGGTCTAAAAGAGTGAAGGTAAGACGGTGACGAGCTTAACGAGACGGACCGCCTCACTGGCTGCAGATGTGTCCTCCAGTCCCCCTGGGGACTTGTACGCATGTTGACGGGTGAGGTTCGCCTTTGAGATGGCCCGGCCTCATGGTCGTGGCCTGCTACTAGTCCCTTTCCTTTTCCCCTAAAGAATCTTGGCGGCATATTTAAACCTGTCAACATAATCAAAGATAACAACAAGGAAAAATAATAGACAAAAATAAAACAAAAATCAGGATTTGTCCTATGTTCTTTGTCTAGACTCGAAGGCTCGAGGAATGTGCAACTGTGTAACTGAGATTAAACACAAAAGGCTAGTGTTTAATTCACTCAGTGTTGTCTCTGATACCAACCTGTCACACCCCGATATTTCCACGTATTACCGGTGGGCCCGGTGGGGAGTATCGTGACGTAGTTGATATCATCATAGTCAAACAACACAATATATAAATGCACAGCGGAAGCAAAAGATAGATTTATTTCAACCGAATAAAATTGTAATATTAAGTATCACAAAACAGTTGAAACAGATCTACAGGCGGATCAAATAAAAAGGAAAACTGTTCAGCAGACTTTGACATCTAGTGCTTGCGAGACTTGATTATTGATGCCTGGAGTAGCCAACCTATTACGTATAGTACCTGCACTTAGCCTTTTTGGAAAATACGTCAGTTTACACTGGTAAATACAACTTAACTGACTCATTTTGAAAAGAGTTTGAAAATTTGTTTGAATGCACTTCGGTAAAAATATATTTTATAACTTGGGACAATTATTAAAATAATCTTGTATACAGTTTTACTTATTTGTCGTCCATTAGGGCCGGTTTGTAGGGCCGGTCTAGATTAATTGACACACCACAGGTATAATGCCCACAAGGATTATTTCCTTTAAGTGGATTACCAGTTTTTTTTTAAAATAATGACACCCTGTGCTTAGGTCGGGCCATTTCTTTGAATGATGCCAAGGATATCCGGGATATGGTCATTTAACCCCCAAAGGCCATACACCAAATAATACATATTAAACAGGTTATGTAAATACATCAATCACAATATGATTTAAATGGCTACATACCCGACCAAGCGGTATTATTATAATACCGTATCCCAAGCCTGTATAAGGAAAATAAGTTAAGAGTATTTACATGAGCAAAGCATAAATCAAATACATCAAGTGCACGTAGCTTTTGCTGGGCTCCTAATCTGGAACGAAGGTTTTAATAACCTATTAGAATCCTAACGGGTCTTTTAAGTAAGCCTAGACTTAGACCGGTTAGTTTTAAAGGAGGATGCGGTCTAAAAACGCATGATTAAGTGAAGACCGGTTTAGAATGTGGTTTTGACCCGACAAGCTTGGACACTTGTTTAATACGGGTAACTTAAACACATTCTGGATTTTGAGACAAAAACGATTTGGTTTGACCCGTTTCGGCTAACATATGCAAACTAGTTACATAAGCCGATCCGAATGCGAAAAGTGCGTAACGAGTAACCAAAAGAGTCATATGCAAGTTTCCTAAGTTAATATGCCTTAATTATGTTGTGACATTAGTAAGACATCTTCTATTATGTCCGAAATGGTTTTAAACTCAAACTATGCCCCGTAAGGGCATTTTGGTCATTTAAAAGGTTGTAAAAGAGTTTAAATTATAATCTGAGTTACAGGTCTGATATAATTAGTAAAAATACTCGTTTTTATAAATCATAACAGTAGGGTACTAAATATATGTGAAATTTATCCATTAAAACTAAACTATGCACCGTAGGGGCATTTTGGTAATTTCACATAGCCTCTAAAGGTCAAATCTGGAAATATGAGTTTAAAACTTTAGCTTACTGTTAATGTATAAAAATATACTTAATATATCAGTAGGTATCAACCTTATATGTGTAAAATAGTTTTGATGCATACTATGCGTTAAAAATGCTTAAAACGGCGATTTGGAGCCATTTCCGGGTTCTATATAGAAAGCTGATATTTTGATTATTCCAGAAGGTTTAAAATAATTTATTTATCATATAAAATCAGTAGCAAAAGGTTTGGGGTCAAAAAGATTTGTAAAACTCATTTTATAGCCTAAAAGGGCAAAACCGACATTAACCGAATTAAAGCTACAACCCTATGTTATCCTCAGCCTAAAATTAATTAAAAATCCCAAAATATTATATTACATCAGTGGGTAAAAAGTTTGATATCAAAATCTTCAAAAATCCCAAAATATTATATTACATCAGTGGGTAAAAAGTTTGATATCAAAAAGTGGGTTAAAATAGGCCATATGCTAATTATGCCGTTTAATTAACGAAAGCTTTCTAATTACGCTATTGAGCATAACTCTTAATCTAGACCTCAAACTGATGTCAATTTTTTTTTTGTGCAAGTTTATAAATCAGTAACTAAGATTTCTACTCTTTCACATTTTCAAAAAATCACGTTTTAAGGTTATGGGCATAATAGTCAACATATAAGCAATTAACGAAAACATGCATATGAATCAGGTAACTATTGAACCAAGGTGTATAATCACAGAGGGTTATACTAACATGTAACCTGGTCCTAATATGGCTCTAAGGCATTTCTAAAACATGCTTAAACAGGTCAGAACTGAAAGTCAAAGCATAAGTCAAATTATGCGACTTTTGGTTCCGAACCGGGCCTAAACTGAGAATTGTCGGGGTGAACATGTTTAGACATGTTCTTACATTAATTACCAAGTTATATTAATGATAAAACAGGTTACATGGATCCTACATTGCTAATTATGTATTAATTTGAAAATAAGTATTCTGTTGACTTTTTAAAGTTAGCTTTGACCCGACAATTGACCTAGTTAGAGTGGGAATCAGAGAGTACCCTTTTAATGGTTTATTACCCACATAATTACCTACTTATAGGCATTTTTTAATTCGAGATTTGACTGAACAATTATTGATTTATCTCGAAGTCAAACCTTAATTACGAAGGTTTGACTTTTAGCTAATTAAGTAAGCTAAACTGAATTAGGAGGGTTAAGGACACTTACAAAGAGTTCTAAGTACGTTTGGGAACTTAAAGAAAGCTTGTTGCTGATCAGAGGAGCCCCAGAGAAGTCCTTGAAGTGAGTTGCCAATGAGTGACAAAAATGTTGCAACTTGTTCTTCTTATATAGTGAGCCAAATGCCATAAGATCACTCCAAATCAGTCTACATTTGTAGTAAGATGTTCCCAGGTGTCCCTATGATGCTAAAAACCAGTTATAGGGCCCCTGATTTTCGAATACCACCTTCTTATGGCGGTGCAACCTGCTGAACAGGAACCTGCCCAAATCTGCTGCCCAGCGACTGGCTTACGGACCGTAAGCCCTAATTCTTGCGGACCGTAAGCGTCTCTTACGGACAGTAAGCTTTTGGTCTTGCGGTCCGTA
The DNA here is from genome assembly GCA_030545235.1 of Helianthus tuberosus. NCBI lineage: Eukaryota > Viridiplantae > Streptophyta > Magnoliopsida > Asterales > Asteraceae > Helianthus > Helianthus tuberosus. The sequence goes on from CM060407.1 coordinate 40,266,388, forward strand.
ACCGACTTTCTGCTGAAATCGGCCAGTTGCAGGCTTACGGGCCGTAAGCCTAAGGCCATATGGTCCGTAACCGATGACCAGAATCCAAAAATTTGTAAACTTCCAAGTTTTGACCATGCATTTCTTACAAGTCTGAATCTTATGCTTTCCTTTTCAGTAGAGGGACCAAGTGCTCAGACTTTGCATGCACTTACACATTTAGGATCTTGTGGGAGATTTTAAAATGTCGACAATACCGAGAGTTCATATTGGATCCATGTTTTAGGTTATAATCAATTTATTATTTAGGACAACCAGATTTATTTACACCATTTAGATGTTGATTAAGTATATCATGGTTAGGTATTTATTAATAGGTCGTTTAGAGGTATAAATTAATATATCGACGCTTTTAAATCCTACCGTACATCTTTATCTGGATCCATTTTTCATAACACGTTTGTATTACATGACACGTGTCCTTATTTTATTGGGTAAAATTTGCGAGGTGTTACAGATCCCGATTTAGTTATGAAATCTCGACTTCACTTGAGATTTCAAGTGAGATTTCGACTTAGTTATGAGTCCCTTATGAGATATCGAGTTCCTTATGAGATTTCGAGTTCTAACCCCAGTCGAAATCAAACAACTGTCTTCTCAATCGCAATCCCACTCGAAATCTCATTCGCAATCCCACTCAGAATCTCAAAGTTTCGAGTGATGAAGACCAAAACCTTTATTATTTCGAGTAGGAATCTCAGTCGGAATCTTTGTTTCGAAAATAATGAGATTTCAAGTTTTAATGAGATTTCGAGTTCTATGTTTATCTCAAATTCTCTTATTGATCTCGAAAACTTGTTCTCCAAGACTCGAAATCATCTTATCAATAGCTGTTAGTTGTGATAAGTTTGGAAATCCGAATTTTTAGGGATTATGGGATTAAGTTTTTTGTTTTAATGCTGATTAAGTTTATCTAATTATTTTGAAAATTATATCCATTATTAATAAAATAGATTTCGAAAATTTTTATAAAATAAAATAGATCAAAACCAGGAAAAACACCCAATAATCCAAATTTCATTCCAAAATATAGGAATTTTTGAATTTCTCATAAGAACATAATGATGAACCCTAAAAATTAAAATATCATCTGGAATCTGGAATCTGAAAACTGAAACTTTTACACATTATGTAGATTTCAGAACAGTATTTAACGTATTGAAATCCAGAACAGTGATTTACCCAATAAGCAAAATCTGAATTTTTACCTCACAAGTCATATGATTTCAGAACAGTAATCCGTATTGATTAGGTTTTCAAAATTCTGTTTTCCAGATTCGTATTCCAGATTTATGGATACATAACATAACCGATTTATCAACATATGCTTTGATGCCACATGTTGATTAGTTTTGTTTCAAACATGTTGGAAAACATAAATGTAATACCTGTGACAGTAGACATGCAAGCAGAGAATCCAGTAAGAGATGCAGCCATTGAGTTTGACATACTTGTCAGGATGATCTGGTTCCCCCTTAGGGTGTAAAGTTATGATGGTGATAACCGAATCAAAGGGAAATCAGATGGAGATAGAGAGATGGGATGATTTGATGATTATGATGTTATGAATGATTGTCTAACCTTTTACCTCTCTTGTTATCTCCTTATATATACACCAAAGAGAAAACCTAATTAGTTAATAAGGGTAATACGGTCCATCAACACTTACCAACTAATTATATAATAGGTTATTAATATATTTTGATCTATATAATTTAAATGATTATATGGTTACAAGATTAAATATTACAATAATATATTTAATCTTACAGTTTGCCCAACGTTTGAAGTTCTAACGATATAAATCGACACATCTTACGTAATTCATAAGTAAACGGAAGCATGAAAGTTGATATATAGATAATAGACTTGCATTAACGTAATTCATAAGTAGCTATGCTCCACCTGTACGTGGAGATACAAATATGTGTGTATGTGTACATTTATTTTTCTACCTTTGAGATATATAAAACAAAATGCTAGTTTTATTGTTCTTAGATGCTAGCTTTATATTTTCCTTAAATCTCCCACAGTGCTATTTTCTCAACTTTATTCTTTTCGTGAAGTAACATACTTAATCTTTTTGGTAAATCCTAATAATATTCATTTGTTCTTGTGTTCTACTTTTTGTAATAATATTACATAAGAATGAATTGTTTATTTCTGCTATATAAAGTCAAAAATATATAATAAACTATATTTAAACTTTTTCTTATATAATGTAAATATAATAGTTATTAATAAACTTTTACCTGCCGTTGGTTTGTAATTTGTTGTTTTATCATTTAAAAAATATGTTGAAATTGAAAAAAAAATTGTTGGGTAAAAAAAAATTCTATATATACGTAGTAAAATATAATACAATATTAATAATTAACTACTATAATAGAAAGCAAATATATTAAACTATTTTCTTATAATATGAATGATAATAGAAAGTAAATATATTAATATCATTCATATTTAGAACTGACATAAACAACGACTTATCTTCAAGAACAAATGTCATCAAGGTACGTACTACGATGATCCACATTGAAGTAAAATTAAACAAACAAAAGGTTAGGCATCACTAATGAAAAAGATTTCATTATTGATCCTCTTTGAACTTTATTGATGGAGTACTGTAGCTTCTCTTAGGATCTTCACATGTTGTTTCTTGTTCTCTTCTTTGTCCTTATCTATCTCTTTCTTACGGCACTTGACTCCGCAAAAGGCCAGACTCCTGCAACTACAAAGGCGATTATGATCAATCTCTGTATGTGTATCGACATACAGTATGTCTAGGGTTTCTTTATGATCAAGAGAATTACTTGTACATGTATATGTTCACATTTTGTTCAAGTTTCTTTTTGCATGTGAAGCAATGCTTGAGAAATTCAAGGGTCGTGTGTTTAGAAAAAGCTCCTTATGGATGGAAATATCTTATGAGAATGAATGTTCAACATGTCTCTGACTTGAAATGTAGTATATAGACAATGAGATGAAGCTGAAACACAATAATTGGATCAGTGAAAACCCCTATTTCATGGATGTGCATGTGTTTTAGGCTTTCAAAATTTATTAAATTTGAGAGGTTTTAACTAATTATAATTGTGCTATCTAACTAATATCAAGATAATGCTTAGGACATGTATGTTTTTTTACTCGTTTAAGTGCTCTATGGATAAGGATAAGTGTATGGATAAAGGATGTCCTTATGAAGTAAACAATACTAGTACTAATGTCTCTAACACGTCGCGTAGATGACGTGCGTGATCAGCTTCAATCTTCGAATACACCAAGATGTCGTCGATGAATACTATCACCGACTAATCCAGCATCGGTTTGCAAACCCAGTTCATGAGGTCCATGAAAGCCGCGGGTGCATTTGTCAATCCGAAAGACATCACGAGGAACTCGTAATGTCCGTACTTCGTACGAAAGGCCGTCTTCGGTACATCCTCTTCCTTGACCTTTAACTGATGATACCCCGATCTAAGGTCAATTTTGGAAAACCAACTCGCGTCTTGTAGTTGGTCAAATAAGTCATCAATTCTTGGAGCAGGTATCGATTCTTCACCGTGAGTTTGTTTAACTCCCGGTAATCGATACACATTTGCATGCTCCCGTCTTTCTTTTTCACGAACAATACCGGTGCGCCCCATGGAGACACACTAGGCCTTATGAATCCCTTGTCCAGCAAGTCTTGAATCTGAGGCATCAACTCTTGTAGCTCTGATGGTGTGAGTCGATACGGCGCCTTAGCTACGGGTTTTGCGCCCGGAACTAATTTGATTCCGAATTCTACCTCGTGTTCTGGTGGTATCCCTGGTAAGTCTTCCAGAAACACGTCCTCATAATCACGTACCACCGGTACGTCTCCAATCTTCAGCGATTCTTTCTCCGGTTCACATGCGTATATCATAAATGCTTTACATCCATGCCTTATAAGCTTATGAGCTTCTAACATCGAACACACCATGAGATTACTCCCTTTTTCACCATAAATAATAACGTGCCTTCCGCTCGGAGACATTAGTTTTATCTCCTTACAGAAGCACACGACCTTCGCGTGATGTCAAGATAACCAATCCATCCAGACAACCACTTGAAATTCTCCCATCGACATCGGGATCAAGTCTATTGATTATTCCTCATCATCGATACTCAACTTGCAGTTTTGGCATACGTCACACACGATAAAGCCTTTATTGTCACCTATCTCTACTTCCAAGGGCATAGGTAACTTTGTTAATAAGAAAGAAGGATGTCGAATAAATCCATGTGAAATAAAGGATTTATTCAAACCCGTATCAAATAATATACGTGCGGGAATCGAGTTTATAGAAAATATACCTGAGACCACATCGGGTTCTATTTTTGCTTCTGCTGCGGTTATGTGGAAGGATCTGGGCCTTGTTTTCTGTGCCTCTGTCTGTGTATCCTTTCCATCTTTCTTCCTGACTAACTCCGGGCATTCAGATTTCTTGTGGCCCAGTTGATAGCATTTATAACACACTGAGACTTTTCCTGGACATAATGAAGCCGTATGCCCAGTCTTTCCACATATAGGGCACGATTTATCCTTGAAGCGACACCCGCCCTTATGACCCTTCCCGCATATCTTGCAACTTGGCGACCCACCTTTCGCATCTGACTTCTTTGCAGATTCTATCATTTTTGCCTTCTTTGTAGGGCTTGGATTTACATCTTGCGCCCTTCGTTCACCCTGATCAACTTGCTTTTTTAATTCAATCTCTCGTTCGCGAGCGGTGTTTATGATCTCGGTGAGAGTCTCGTACTTTGAGGGAGTCATGAACTCCCGATATTCGGCACTCAACAAGTTGTAGTAGTAATATATCTTCTGTTCTTCTGTCGTTACTAACTCATCACAGAACCTCAGTTTGTCAAGGAAGATACCCGTGATCTTGTCAATTGATTCACCCTTTTGCCTCAGTTGGATGAATTCTTCCTTGATTCTGTTAATTACTGCCTTGGGACTGTGATGTTTAAGGAACGATGCCTTAAACTCATCCCATGTCATACTCTTTGCCGCTTCAACCCCAATCTCTTTCTTCATATTATCCCACCAGTCTTTTGCTTGACCTCTTAACTGACCCGTACTGTAAGCTACGAAGTCACTTACATCACAGTGGGTCCTTTCAAACACCCCTTCTATGTCACTCAGCCATCGTTGACATATTATCGAATCGACCTCCCCGTTGTAGATCGGGGGTTTGCAAGCCATGAACTTATTATACGGGCAAGCCTTTTGCTCCAACGGCTTGTCTTTCGTTTGGTTGACATTATCCTCCAACCTTTATAAACCCGGATAGACTATTCTCAATTGCCTTTCCAACCTCTTCGGCGATCACCCCTCTCATCTGTTCGGTGACTATCGGCACCGTATCATCATTACCTTCATCTGCCATCTTGAATCTGAAATGTTTATATTAATTTTTAAACATTTCATTCTATATCATTTGCATCTTTCGCTTTGGTTTAGCCAAGTTCACAACTTGCTTAAACGATTCATGTTTGGTGCACTTTCCGGGTTTGAGTGTGTTAACACGCACTTCCTATGCACAAAGAATCATATTTCTTTTCTAGTGTTTTGTTAAAGTATACATAAAATAATTAATTCTTACCGGACGATTGATCAAGATTTGAACCGAACACACTTTGTCAACAACCTTGAGCTCTGATTACCAACTTGTAAGACCCGTCTCAATTTAACATGATTATACTAATAAAATAAGCATTTTTTATGCTTAAATGCAACCCTACAAAAACTTTATCCAAGTTAACATCCAAACAAGTTTAAACATTCAAAATGTAGTGCCAAGTGTTTACAAGTTTCACTTAAAAACAAAATCAAAGTAATTCATTGCGGAAGCTTCATTTGATGTGTGTTCGGTATCAAAAATCAACTTAAAAGTTAGTTTTGATATCTTAGAAACAAGTATAAACAAGTTCCATATTCAAATCAACAAAATAAAAATAAAATTTCGAAATCATGCCTCTCGTGCCAAGCGAGAGGCTTCACTCATCCTGTCGCTTGCCGCAACACTTGTCGCGTGTCGCGACGGTCACAAGGGATCCCTGCGTGTGTCACGGGGGAGACTGTTTTCCAGCAGGTCCACATCTGGACCTGCATATCTGCCCAGCTATGTTTATTAATAAAAAATCCAACTTCAATTCATCATAACTTTTAATCTACAAGTCCGTTTTACGTGATTCTTTTTCCTATGCGTCTGTAATTAAAATACGGATCCATCTACCATCTTTATTCACATCTAAACCCGATTTATAAGTGAGTAGTTCATAAATCCCTTTTTGATTATTCGACCCGTTTGTTTTGTAAGTGGCAGTACATGTTTGCCATTCATAATCAGTTCTAAACATTTTTACCCATTCCCGGGATATCAACCATTAGCGTTTCGCTCCCATCACATGGTTTACGAACGCATTAACATCATGCTTGATATCATTGATTCAAGCATGCACTTTTGAACAATTTCTACAAAGTTAAATCCTGAACTTTTGACCTAATATCAAGGGTTCGTTAAATCAAATTTAGCGTATCCAATTCTTGGCTTACGCACTCTTAACATGAACTCATTGTGTGACATTCAAGTCACTTCAAATATTATCAATTTAAAACATAGTTTTGACCCGTTTGGTTGTCGAGTGAAGACCATCACTTCAATAACACACCAAACGCGTATATTACACTACGACACCGTTAACAAGCTATAACCAAACGTTTATGCATAATGTAACGAAACTCAAAGTTACGTACCTTCAAAACTTCTCCTTCAAGCGTGCCTCCGTCCCGGCTTATGCGCTCGAAGATTCTATCGCCTTGCCTATAGAGCTCAACCAACGATTTATTTCTTACTCTTATTATAATATGTTTCGTATAATTCACCATATGATTCGATAATGCGTTTTTACTCTAAATTTCAACAATTTGCTTTTGTTTAGGCATTATATCAAACACCTGGTGAGCATGATTTTATATAAATAACAATCAAGTTCATGACTAACTATTTAGCCAAGATTAAACATCATTTTCAAGTTCATTACATCTAGCATGCATAACAATACCTAGATTCACTTCATAAAAATCAATAACACTCATTTTATGATCAAGATTCTAGTGTTCTTCATCATCCTACAAAACCCATTTAACACTTAAATGGGTAATTATGAATTTCATCATTATGAACACCAATTCATCAATTTATTGACTAAGGTTCGTTACTAAACATGGATTCATCCTAGTTTCACTCAAACATCAATTATTCAAACTCAAATTTTCGATTTCATAAGTTCATCAAGAATTCATGATATAACCAAAGAATGAAATTCAACATACCTTGTGATCCCTTCACTTAGGTGATCACTAATTTGGGCTTAGATTTCGATTTGGGTCTGATTTAGCCTTTTGATTTGGTTGATTTGCAAGAGTTAGGGTTCAAGTAGGAGGACCCCTCTTGTCTCCTGTGGAAAGCTCGACCAGAACACACACTTAGTGTGTGTGTTTTGGTGTTAAGTTTTATTTAATAAAATCATGTTTCAATTTAACCACTTTAGTCCCTCAACTTTACCCAAGTTTTTATAAAGGGTATTTTAACCAAGTTTTTCTTATTATTTCAAGACTTATGATTAACTAGGTTATTTATTCCTAGTTATTTTATCTTGACCATAACATATATTTAATTTATAATATAAAATTTATATTTTTTGGGTGTTACAGTCATTTTACCTTTAAGACATTTGACACATGTTACAAAATCAGTGAAATCGAGAGGAGGTAAGACTTCATCCTTTACGAGATGATTTAATCGTTCTCTTGAGATGTGGCCTAAACGTTGATGCCACAACGTGGATGAAGTCTCTAAGTCTCGTTTCTGTTTCATCTTTGTGAGTGATTCATTAATATTATATGACAACAAATATTTGGAAAAATCATCATCTAGTTCTAATCTATAGAGACCACCATCCAGAATGCCAGTACCATAAACAACGGAATCATAGAGAATGGAGAGTTTGCGATGCCAATGGGAAACAACAAAACCGTCTATGCCTAACTTTGGTCCCGATACAAGGTTCCGAGTTACCTCAGGAACATATAAGGTATCATAAAGTTTAATGCATAAACCAGTTTTCATAAATAATTGTAATGTTCCCATGGCCTTCACTTCTAATTCCTGATCATCCCCAATTTAAGTGTTCTTTGGTTTCTTCCCAGCTTCCGGATTGAAAGGAATCCCTGAGTAGAATTGGTTAGATGAACCATAGAACCAGAATCAAACTACCAAGAATTAGCAGGAACATTTAAATTATAGGACTCAAGTATCATGAAAAAGTCATTACCTTTCTTAGCCAGCTACTCCTTAAAGTCAGGGCATTCCAGCTGCTTATGTCCTGTTTTTTTACAGAACTTGCAGTGGGGTTTGTCTAAGGAGTTCTTAGAGCTGGTAGGTGTACTTGTATTAGGATTGGGCCTTTGGACCTTGGAAGCATCCCTTCTTGGATAATTGTTCTTCCTATTCTTAGGGTTTGAGGTGGTGAAGTTTGCAACATCCGTAGTGCGATCCATCTTCATACGCTCTTCCTCCTGCACGCACATGGCAATCAACTCACTCATCGTCCATTTGTACTTCTGAGTGTTGTAATTGATCTTGAATGCTTCATAGGAAGAAGGAAACAAATTAATGATGAAGTGAACAAGAAAACCATCACTGATTTCCATGTCTAACGCCTTCAGCTTATTGGCCATGTCATTCATCATCATGATGTGTTTGCGAATGCCGCTCCTCCCATCATACATAGTAGTCACCAGCTTGAGGATTAAATTACTAGGGTGCGCTTTAGATGTTCCATTGAACTGCTCCTCCATAGAAGCTAAGTAGGTTTTAGCATCATCAGAATCAGGAATGGCTCCTCTAATCGCATTGCTTATGGATTGCTTCATAAACATGAGAGGCATGCGGTTACACCTAGGCTATTTTTCATGAGTCATCTGCTAAGCAGTAGTACTCTGAGGAGTAAGGTCAACATGCTTATCCTCTCTTAAAGCATAATCAAAATCCAGCAAAGCAAGAGTAGGCATGAGAGAGTCCTTCCATGCAGCAAAGTTATCACCAGTCAATGGTGGAATCCCATAATTGGGTTCTGATAGTGGAAATAAGATGAGCGAATTACGATACTGAAAAAGAAGTCCGAATGTGATCTAAGGGCATGTTTTACTAATGCAGGCATAAATAATGACCATTTTAATTATGAAGCTTGTGATATTGTCTATTACTAACATCAAAATAATAGTCTAAGTTAAAATTCTACTTAAATAAAGACAAATCACCTTTGGGCAGAAGTGTAATCATTTAAGTATGTGTGCAAAGTAATCGTGACAAATCAGCTTTGGCCAGAAATGAGACAATCACCTTAGTTATGCACTTGTTAAGTATGCTAGACATGAATGAATTAAATCAGCTTTGGCTAGAAATAAGACATTCACGTTTGTAATGCATACCAAACATAGCTTTTATAATACTTGAACAATAAATAGATGTATCAAATCACCTTTGGCCAGAAGTGATACATCAGAAGCCCATTCAAGTTAAGCTATTTGGTTTTGCGAAAATTATCTGATTCTGATTAATTAAGTATTTACAAAACCAATTATTTAATAGCAAACCCCCTGTTAGCGTAGATCAAACTTAGTTATGAAATGTCGAGTTCACTTGATAAAGTAATGAGATTTCGAGTACATCTTAGATTTCGAGTGAGATCTCGACTTAGTTATGAAATCTCGAGTTCACTTGCGATTTCAAGTGAGATTTCGAGTGAGATCTCGACTTAGTTATGAAATCTCGAGTTCACTTGAGATTTCAAGTGAGATTTCGACTTAGTTATGAGTCCCTTATGAGATATCGAGTTCCTTATGAGATTTCGAGTTCTAACCCCAGTCGAAATCAAACAACTGTCTTCTCAGTCGCCATCCCACTCGAAATCTCATTCGCAATCCCACTCGGAATCTCAAAGTTTCGAGTGATGAAGACCAAAACCTTTATTATTTCGAGTAGGAATCTCAGTCGGAATCTTTGTTTCGAAAATAATGAGATTTCGAGTTTTAATGAGATTTCGAGTTCTATGTTTATCTCAAAATCTCTTATTTATCTAGAAAACTTGTTCTCCAAGACTCGAAATCATCTTATCAATAGCTGTTAGTAGTGATAAGTTTGGAAATCCGAATTTCTAGTTGTGATAAGTTTGAAAATTATATCCATTATTAATAAAACAGATTTCGAAAAATTTTATAAGATAAAATAGATCAAAACTAGGAAAAACACCCAACAATCCAAATTTCATTCCAAAATATAGGAATTTTTGAATTTCTCATAAGAACATAATGATGAACCCTAAAAATTAAAATATCATCTGGAATCTGGAATCTGAAAACTGAAACTTTTACACATTATGTATATTTCAGAACAATATTTAACGTATTGAAATTCAGAACAGTGATTTACCCAATAAGCAAAATCCGAATTTTTAACTCACAAATCATATGATTTCGGAACAGTAATCCGTATTGATTAGGTTTTCAAAAATCTGTTTTCCAGATTCTTATTCCAGATTTATGGATACATAACATAACCGATTTAACAACATATGCTCTGATGCCAGATGTTGATTAGTTTTGTTTCAAACATGATGGAAAACATAAATGTAATACATGTGACAGTAGACATGCCAGCAGAGAATCCAGTAAGAGATGCAGCCATTGAGTTTGACGTACTTGTCAGGATGATCTGGTTCCCCCTTAGGGTGTAAAGTTATGATGGTGATAACCGAATCAAAGGGAAATCGGATGGAGAGAGAGAGATGGGACGATTTGATGATTATGATGTTATGAATGATTGTCTAACCTTTTACCTCTCTAGTTATCTCCTTATATATACACCAAAGAGGAAACCTAATTAGTTAATAAGGGTAATACGGTCTATCAACACTTACCAACTAATTATATAATAGGTTATTAATATATTTTGATTTATATAATTTAAATGATTATATGGTTACAAGATTAAATATTACAATAATATATTTAATCTTATAGATTGCCCAATGTTTGAAGTTCTAACGATATAAGTCGACACATCTAACGTAATTCATAAGTAAACTGAAGCATGAAAGTTGATATATAGATAATAGACTTGCATTAACGTAATTCATAAGTAGCTATGCTCCACCTGTACATGGAGATAAAAATATGTGTGTATGTGTACATTTATTTTTCTACCTTTTAGATATATAAAACAAAATGCTAGTTTTATTGTTCTTAGATGCTAGCTTTATATTTTCCTTAAATCTCCCACAGTGCTATTTTCTCAACTTTATTCTTTTCGTTAAGTAACATACTTAATCTTTTTGGTAAATCTTAATAATATTCATTTGTTCTTGTGTTCTACTTTTTGTAATAATATTACATAAGAATGAATTGTTTATTTCTGCTATATAATGTCAAAAATATATAATAAACTACATTGAAACTTTTTCTTATATAATGTAAATATAATAGTTATTAATAAACTTTTACCTGCCGTTGGTTTGTAATTTGTTGTTTTATCATTTAAAAAAATATGTTGAAATTGAAAAAAAAATTGTTGGGTAAAAAAAATTCTATATATACATAGTAAAATATAATACGATATTAATAATTAACTACTATAATAGAAAGCAAATATATTAAACTATTTTCTTATAATATGAATGATATTAGAAAGTAAATATATTAATATCATTCATATTTAGAACTGACATAAACAACGACTTATTTTCAAGAACAAATGTCATCAAGGTACGTACTACGATGATCCACATTGAAGTAAAATTAAACAAACAAAAGGTTAGGCATCACCAATGAAAAAGATTTCATTATTGATCCTCTTTGAACTTTGGTGATGGAGTAGTGTAGCTTCTCCTAGGATCTTCACATGTTGTTTCTTGTTCTCTTCTTCGTCCTTATCTATCTCTTTCTTACGGCACTTGACTCCGCAAAAGGCCAGACTCCTGCAACAACAAAGGCGATTATGATCAATCTCTGTATGTGTGTCGACATAAAGTATGTCTAGGGTTTCTTTATCATCAAGAGAATTACTTGTACATGTATATGCTCACATTTTCTCCAAGTTTCTTTTTGCATGTGAAGCAACGCTTGAGAGATTCAAGGGTCATGTGTTTAGAAGAAGCTCCTTATGGATGGAAATATCTTATGAGAATGAATGTTCAACATGTCTCTGACTTGAAATGTAGTATATAGACAATGAGATGAGGCTGAAACACAATAATTGGATCAGTGAAAACCCATATTTCATGGATGTGCATGTGTTTTAGGCTTTCAAAATTTACTAAATTTGAGAGATTTTAACTAATTATAATTGTGCTATCCAACTAATATCAAGATAATGCTTAGGACATGTTTGTTTTTTTACTCGTTTAAGTGCTATATGGATAAGATTAAGTGTATGGATAAAGGATGTCCTTATGAAGTAAACAATAATAGTATTGATGTTTATTTTGTGTGCTTCTGATGCCAAAATGCCACTTTTATATTGCTAATTTTTTAATTATTACTCAACAAAATATTATTATTGTACAAACTTTTAAATGAAGGTTTCAAATGATAATAACCCACCGACGTATGAATTCCGTTTCAAAAAAAATATTTTAGATAAGATAATGATGTCAATTTATCTAAAGTTAAGTAAAATATAAATCGTAAATAAAAAATAATAAATAGTAAAATCAAAATAAAAATTTGAAGTTTTCATGAACGACAATTAAAGTTGAATGTAATTAACAGAAATCAAAGGCTAGTTCTATTAAAAGCAATACAATTAAAATATTTTATTAGTTATAAGTATAAAATATTATACTTCGCAAAACGAAATAGAATATCTAATTTCAGGTCATTTTCGGTGATTATTAATTTTTTTTAAGGTATGAATTATTCGCGAATGTCTAGAGGTCTAGCATACGTTGTCTTAACCGGGTCTGTACTAGAAAGCCCACTCGCACAATAGATCCTCAATGTAAACCCCTCAATAAGAAACGCATATCACTCAGACTCGAACTTGAGACCTGGAGGGAAAAACTCACCCAATCCCACCAAAGGTGGAACTTAAATACCCGTAGCCATCACTAGAGCACTAGTGATGGTTATTATAACTAGATTATCTGGCCCCAAATAATTTATCAATGATTAAAGAGCTTGTAGTCTAGTAGCATTAATATACGTAATTAAGACGTTCTTTTTCAAGTTGTTGAGGGTTCTCATGATGAACATTGATGTAAATTTATGAGTAGCTTAAAGGGCGTTTGAGTTAAGCGATATAAAAAATAATTTAACAATGGGTTGATATGGTATTGGTAGTATATATGAGAGAAAATAGCACGAGTCAGAATGAGCTGAATAAAACAAAACACAGATTAGAAAGAGTGCTATGTTGAAATAGCTTCTTTCTTGATCATTCTAGACGCTAAATACATCTGTATCGAATAATAACAGTTTACTTTGTGAGTTCGCCATGGTGGCTCGCGTATGTATCAGCGTAGAGAACTGTAAATGGAGATTGTGTAATGAGTTTGAACTTTTTACCACTTCCCAACTATGCTGAAAATTAAGGAATCCGCCACAAATTTAGGAAACCAGACTATACATCCATTAACCCTAAAAACCAAACACCTATTCTATCCTATCTTATCATGATAACTTTATATTAATTAACATATGCCTTGTAGTGGTGAGATCAATTTTAATCATAAACCTTACACACCTCAAGTGTATATAGTTTAATAGTTTAAATAGTTGGTTGAATAAAATAGTTTATATAGTTTTTGATATGTTGTTTTTTTTTTGTTTAGATGAAACTTGTGGGACAAAAACTTGGGAAAAATATATATATATTTTTTTACTAAGAAGAATAATAATTATAACAACCCTCCTAATTATTTTTTGACAAATAATTAAAATGCCGTTATATGTCTCAATATGTACCTTGTATGTGAAAACCGAGACCAAAATACCTTTAATTTTGCAAAATCAAAATAAAAACAAAAATAATTGGTCTCTGGCGGGCCGTGTAAGACCACTCCTTGGTCTACGCGGGGTGCGACAGCCAGTCACCAGGGCGAGCTCTCAGGCTGCCACGTGTCATGATCGTGTCGAAGCTAAAATCAACGAATCAGCAACCCTAGAGCCTATAACCCTATGTCGCGGGCTGTGAAGGATTTTCCTTCGACTTACGCGGGCCGCGAGGGAGTCCTGAATCAGCCCTATAAATAGCAACGAGAGGTTCAGTCGACAAACCGTTCAAAATCTTTTTCTCTCTCAAAATTTCTGCATAGTAGGCATAATCTTCGGGCATAATACCCCCCTAAATAACGAAGTTCTGCCTCGTTGTAAGTATCATAACCCCGGTTACATATTAGATACGCTGCCCGACGTAGTCGTTGGAATGCCATCTCAGGGAGGGTATTACTAATTTAAATATTAGGTTATTATACTAACGCGTGTGCATTTGTGTAATTAATAGATAATCACCAGGAAATCCTAAAGGAAAACCCTATAACAGCAATGTGAGTAATCTCCTTTTTGTGCAAACTATTTTTACAAACGTCAATGTTTTACATTTTATTGCCAGTGATTGAGTATTTGTAATTCTACAATTATCGTCGGTATATTTGGGGTTTTGTATACACAATTTGTTACTACACTGTGAGTAGTAACATGACCATAAGTCGGGACGACAGTACCGTGGGTGGTAATTAAAGTAAGAATTGGAAACAAATATAATTGCCAGATCGCCCTCAATACTGCGAATGATAAAAATCTGTCTTGATTAAACTGGGATTCACTCACCAGTATTTTCCACTGACAAAATGTTTTTAAACGCGTTTCAGGTAACAAAATGTGAAAGCCAACATAGAAGCCAGTTGGGCAGCACTGAAGGCTTGGAAAAAAGTGGCTATAAAAGTTACCTAAACTAAAGAGATGTTTTATTTAAATAAAATAGGGTTTATCCCAATAAAATGTGTGTACTTGAAACCTGGGAATTTTCCCATGTGTTTAATCTTATGAAAGCGTGGTATTTTACTCTGATAAAATATTTCTTAACTACGGTCCTGATGAAATTTCCGCTGCCAAAATGATAAAACACGCGATACCACCAAGACTGGCCGCGGCCGCTCGTTCCCAGGTAATTAGGGGACGGGGGTTGCGACAGAAGGTGGTATCAGAGCTAAGCCACTGATTCAGCCACATAAGTGTTCTCCTGACACCAAGATATTATTCAAAGTGTTAGGAAATAAACTATGAAAATACGTGCATATCTGTATTTTATTGTTATGTGTTATTTGACTATTTGTTAGTTTACAATATGAGCGACCAAGGACCTTCAAACGCTTACCATCAGTTGTCCAGCTCACCTAGAGACGAAGGCACCTCTTCACAGCCATCCCTCTCAGGGTATTCGGCTGACAATGAAGATGAGATATTCGTGTTCAAGGCCAAATCTGAAGAGCCATTACCTTCCAAGAAAAGAGGATGGTTCAGCAGAGGAGCGCATGAACGTAGAAAAAGGATGAGAAAATTACAACAGCAGCGAGCCTTAGCAGCCATTAAGCGAGAAACAGATGCTCACACCCAGGATATGCTCAATAGGAGTCTAGCAAACTTTCATATATTAGCAACTACAGCTGCAGACCCTCATCTAGAAAACCAAATGGAAATTGAAAACAACCCAGAAAACCAAATCCCAATGCCTGAATTCAACCCAGCTGAGATACCTAGGATACCAGTACCCAATCCCGCTGACCCAGACTACGACCCGTGGTTAGACGACCATAGGGATTACCAGCAATGCTACCCAATACCAGAAGACATACCCATGCCAAACTTAGCAGCCTACCCAGGTTTGGACCCTCTAGATCCCTACTACGATAATGGCCCATACATCAGGGAAATTCTAGAGAATCCTTATCCTTACCAGGAACCCATACCCCAGTTCCCAAACCCAGTACCAGCCCCTGCACCCCCAATGAGTACAGAGAATGTGCAAGAGCTCCGAACCTTCGAAGAAGAGATTTTGGAAAGTTGCGAGAGGATGAGGCAGGTCAGAGAACGACTCGTCTGGAAGTATGACGAGCGTAATATGGAGTTATGGAGGAACCCATATCAGTGATCGTTATAATAGTAATAATAATAATAATAAAATAATAATATATATAATATGTGTGTATGTTTGAAAAAAAACTAGACAATATCTATTGATGCTTAATAGTATTGTAATTTTAAATTCCAGTATCAGTTTGTATTAGATGCATACTATATATAAGAAAGAGTAAGTCGCAATGTTCAACGCTTTTGATCAATATGCGTGTTATGTGATTGTTTGTATTAAATATTAACTTATGATATTAATATGTGGTAATTGTTTAAAATTCAGATGGCTGACCAAGTGAATCAAGAGAATCCGGATAATAACCCAGAAAACCAGAATGACAATAACCCGAATAATGATAATCCGAACAATGATAACAATGGAAACCCAGTGGATAACAGTGCCATCCAACACATAGTGGCACAAGGAATTATCAACGCGATGCCATTTATTATCCAAAATGTTAGGGACACTGATAATAAAAGTAACCGTGATAGTAAACGACCAACTGAACCTGAACACATCATGAACAATGGACCCATACTTCAAGTGCCCATTCCCAAAAGAAGAAGAACCATGTCTTATGATTGTTCTTATAAAGAATTCTAGTCTTGTAAACCAATGGAATTCTCGGGCAATGAAGGAGCCATTGCAGCTCTACGCTGGATAGAAAAGACTGAAGCAGTCTTAAAAATAAGCAAGTGTGCGGAAGAGGATAAGATAATATTTGCTTCCAATCTGTTTAAAAACTCAGCCTTAGAATGGTGGAACACTATCCTCCAATCTAGAGGAAGTGATAGGATTTACAATATGGAATGGGAAGAATTTAAGAATATGGTGGAAAGGAAATTCTGCCCTCCCAATGAAAAAGAACAGATAGCAAATAAATTCCTAAACCTTAAGATGACTGGAGTGGTTAGTAAGGGATACACTACTTTATTCTTCGAATATGCTAGAATAGTGCCAACCCTTGCATCACCTGAACCAGTGTTAATCTCCCATTACATATGGGGATTAATCAGTGAGATTAGGCATGTAGTCAAGGCAGCTAGACCTCAAACTATAGAAGAAGCTGTAGAATTAGCAAACACCTTAACTGATGAGTTAGTACGTATGCGAGAAGAAGAACAGAGAAGGAATCTAACTCAAAGGCTTACTCAAGAATTTCGCTATGGAAATTCCAACCGTGGGAAAAATATAGGTTCTACATCTGCACCTTAATGTAAGGCCTGTAAGAAGAAGCATTCAGGAAGATGCTCCACTTACTGTAATTTCTGCAAGATACCAGGACACAAGGAAGAAGATTGTAGGAAGAAACCAAGCAATGGAGTGTGCTTCAACTGTGGATAAAAAGGTCACATCAAGCCAAATTGTCCAAAACTAGCTCCAGCAATAAACAATAAGACTACCAAAAATGCTAGAGCATTTGTTTTGACTGCAGATGAAGCCAAGATGATTCCGGACGTGATAGCCGGTACGTTTTTAGTTAATGATGTTTTTGCTAAAGTATTATTTGACTCTGGTGCGAACCAAAGTTTTATTAATACTTCATTTTGCAAACTTCTCAATCAACCATCAACTAAACTCCCACAAGAATGTCTAGTAGAGACAGCAAATGGGGAAACCATTAAGATTTCTGGAGTCTTGCAAGGAGCAAGAATAGAATTTTTAAACCAAATGTTTATTGCAAATCTTTATCCAATGAATCTGGCAGGATTTGATGTTATGTTAGGAATGGATTGGTTAGTAGCCAATAAAGCCAGTATTTTATGTGATCAAAAGACAATCCAAGTAAATTCACCAAAGGGTGAAAAGATCACGATTAAAGGAGACAAGCCATCTAGATCCACAAAATTCATCTCTGTGATGAAAACAACAGGTTGCGTAAGAAAAGGATCATTAGTTTATTTGATTTCTGTAATCATTAACACTAAAGGGAAAGAACTGAAAGATATTCCTGTAGTATCTTAGTTTTCAGATGTGTTTCCAGAAGAACTACCAGGATAACCGCCAGATAGGGAAGTTGAATTCAGAATCCACCTGTTACCAGGGACATCACGAATTGCTAAAGCACCTTACCGTTTGACACCAGCAGAAATGCATGAACTAAAGAAGCAATTAGATGAATTGTTGGAGAAGGGATTCATACAGCCAAGTTCATCGCCATAGGGAGCACCGATCTTATTCGTTAAGAAGAAAGAAGGATCAATGCGTATGTGCATTGACTACCGTGAATTTAACAAGGTCACGATTAAGAATCGGTATCCATTACCAAGAATCGATGATCTGTTCGATCAATTGAAAGGAGCTCGATTTTTCTCTAAAATCGATTTACGATCAGGATATCATCAATTAAAGGTACAGGAAGAGGACATTCCTAAAACCGCTTTCAGAACAAGGTATGGCCATTATGAATTTACTATCATGCCATTTGGTTTAACCAATGCCCCAGCCGCGACATGATGAACCAAATATGTAAGCCATATTTGGATAAATTCATAATTGTCTTTATAGATGATATTCTAATTTACTCTAAGAATAAAGAAGAACATGCAGAGCATTTGCACACACTTCTAAGTTTATTAAGAAAAGAAAAGCTGTATGCAAAGATGTCTAAGTGCAAGTTTTGGTTAGAACAGGTACAGTTTCTTGGACATTTAGTCAATCATGAAGGAATTCATGTAGATCCCACCAAGATCGAGGCAATTACTAAGTGGAAAACCCCTGAGTCACCAACTGAGGTTAGAAGTTTCTTAGGATTGGCCGGTTATTATAGGAGATTTATCCGAGATTTTTCTAGAATAGCCATCCCTTTAACTAAGTTAACCTGTAAATCTATTAAGTTTGAATGGGGACCAAAACAAGAAGAAGCCTTTAGAATTCTTAAGCAAAGATTAACCAAGGCACCCATACTAGCATTACCAGAAGGAACTGAAGACTTTGTAGTCTATTGTGATGCTTCTAAGTTAGGTTATGGATGTGTGTTGATGCAACGACAAAAGGTTATAGCTTACGCCTCTAGACAACTTAAGAATCATGAAGAGAATTATTCAACCCATGATTTAGAATTAGGAGCCATAATTTTGCGTTGAAAATTTGGAGACATTACCTTTACGGTAGTAAGTTTACCATTTTTACTGATCATAAGAGTTTAAGGTATGTTTTCAGGAAAAAGGAGTTGAACATGAGACAAAGACGCTGGATAGAAATACTTAGTGATTTTGATTGCAATATCCAGTATCATGCAGGAAAAGCTAATGTAGTAGCCGATGCTTTAAGTTGAAAGTATCATGAAAAGCCAAAAAGAGTACGTTCTCTTAAATTAAATTTACAGATAGATTTAAATGAACAGATTAAAAAAGCACAAGAATCAGTAATCAAGGATGACACTGAAAAGTTGAAAGGAATGATTAAGTAATTAGAACAAGGAACCGATGGAATTTGGAGATTCCATAAGAAAAGAATGTGGATACCTAAATTAGGAAACCTACGCCACCGTATATTAGAAGAAGCTCATAAGTCTAAGTATACAATGCATCCTGGAAGTAATAAGATGAATCAGGATTTAAGAAAGAATTTTTGGTGGATAGTGATGGGTGTCGAGTGTTATATATATTAGGTGTATATTTTAAGCCCCTTTAACACTTTTTTAGTCAAGTTTTAAATTTATAAAACACGATATTTAATAATACTAGACACACATATGGGCAAGTGCACCCATCGTGAGCGTAGTATAGTGTTGGTAAGATACCGAGGTCGTCCAAGGACACAAGAGCTTTTAGTACCGGTTTATCCTCAACGTCTAATCAAATCAAAAAGTTTAGAAAAATGTTTTTAAACTAAGAAAAATAAAAACTAACTAAAAATGCTGAAAATAAAAATAAAAATAAAAACAGATAGGTAAGATGAATCACTTGGTTCCGACGCGTGTATAGTGTAACCTTTGATTATTTCCGCACTTTTGCACTTATTTAAGAGATTATCTTAGTTATTGTAGTAGGCCCCTCTTTTGAAGGTGACGTTACCCTCAACCTAGTAGTTTGAGTCAGCAAGGATACAATCCTAAAGGGTCGGATTATTGAAAGATAATTAATTAAGTTATTAATGCAAATTATGGTAGGCCCCTCTTTTGGAGGTGACGTTACCCTCGACTAAGTAGTCTGAGTCAGCAGGGATACAATCCTAAATAGTCGGGTTATAGTATTAATAGTAGTTAACTTATGAGGGGATCAAAGAGTTTGGACCCCCACCATCCAATACCGTTAAGCATTGAAGGAGGTCCTACTAAATTTGACCCAGGTCCATTGCAGGACCTCTAAACGCTGAACAATGGCAAGACTCTTACCAAACCGTTCCCTTAACCCCCGACCAGGTAGCCAACATACCTCCATATAGACCGTGGAGATATGAATGGTGAAAATCTTTTATTTTATATAGACAGTAAAATAATGTCAAGACACCACAGACAAACGATAAGGAAGAATCACCTTCAACATAAGCAACTAGTTATTAAAGTCATTAATACAAAACCAAGTAAACAGTCCGAAAAGATTAGAAATAAAAAGTATTACACAAGACACTTGTCTTCACCAAGTGATGTAAGAGACTTAGGCAAACATGGCCTTGTTGTCAAGAACTCTTACGATCAATCTTGGATCCCGAGACGACTCACACACTCTATGATGGACAATGGATGATGGTGGTGGATGATGATGTTATGGTGGTGGTGGGTGGTGGGTGAAGTGTGAGAGAGGTGGTGTGCCAAGGGATGGTTTGAGCTTGAGCCAAGCACTCCTATTTATAGGCTGAACAGAAGCTCGGGCACGGCCCCGTGTCCAGTGGGCACGGCCCCGTGTCCACATCCTTCTCTTTCTTCATTTAATGCAGCTTGTCTTATTAGTTGACCACGCCCCCGTGTCCGCTGAGCACGACCCCGTGTGCAGAAGAATCTTTGTACTATGAGATTTGCTTAGATTGTGCGAATCTTATAGTTGACCACGGCCCCGTGTCCGCTGAGCACGGCCCCGTGGTGGGCAATAGAAGCTTCTACCACTTTGTCTTTTCTGCTGACACTTGGGCACGCCCCCGTGCTGGCTGAGCACGGGGCGTGTTCAGTCTTCTGTTATCTTGTTTTGCTTGGAAAGATGCTGTCGTGGGGTCGGGCATGTCACGTCTCGTTCCTTTTCTTGTATTTATGTTAGATTTGATGTCTTTTTGCTTCTTTTGTTAATTTGAGCTCATTTAATCCTGAAAATACAAAAGGAAGACAAAAGCACACTTTTTCCAACATTAGTACTAAAAAAGGGTTAGTTTTATGCCACAATTGATGTAATTTATATGTTGCATTTTGCACACATCAAATACCCCCACACTTGAATCTTTGCTTGTCCTCAAGCAAAACTCTTTAATATGTGGCTATTACACTCCCAAATGGAATAGGTAGAGAGGATGGTTTTTGGGCTTGTCATAGAGTGTCGGGATTTCCAAGATTCTTTATTTAGTTTTATTTTTATTTATTTACAATCTATTCATCATGATTTATTTAAAACTTTTCATAAGATAAATTACTTATTAGGGCATAACATGCCTTTTTTAAAATTCTATTTATATACAAGTTCACATACCTCACGGGGATCACTCAACACTCGGCCGAAAATGTATTTTTGTGGATCACTCGAGAGCGGCATAGAACTTACTCCTACCATAGGCTTGCCAAGCAATCAATCCTCCGCCTTTTTAACTTATATACCTTTGTAAATATCAAGAGGAATTTGTGGGTGAAGGGTTAGGCTTGGGTTAAAGGTAGGTGGTTGGGTTAGTGGTTAGTGGTTAGTAGAAAAAAGGGCGAAAAGCGTAACAAGCGTCGGTTTTCGTAAGACTTTTTGTAACTTTTATTTTGATGAAGCTATTATTCAAACAAAGTTATTTTTGATGAACTTGTTTGTTTATTTTCTTTTGCTTCATCATCAACACACATTTTTTTTTGAAAAGTCATACGAAAAACCGAACTTGTTACTAAAACAAAGGGTTAAAAATGAAAACGGTTTTGGTGGGTAAAAGGGTGTTTGGTTTGGGTTATGAAATGAAAAGGTTTAGGCTCAAAGGGGCTAACTAGGGGGATTTTGGGTAGGTGGTAAAAAAAAGAAAAATAATGGTGTAGAAATAAAAAGGGTTAGTCCTAATGCCTCCATCATTTACTTACTCGGGTTTAAGTTGGTAAGGACCGGGAATGTATCGTCATGGCAAGTTCTAGAGTCGTAAGAACCAAGCGGCTATTCACACAAGAAACGAAAGATGAGCATTTAATCTAAAGATGTGTATTTGTATGCTCAATAAAGGCTCAAAACTCACTTTTTGTGGGAATGGGTTTTTTAATGTGATCAAGTATATATAATCAAATTTTAACTAGATTTGTCATGCCGTTTCATAATTTTCTTGTGTTGGTTCTTTTTATCACGACGCGATCGGTTGTAAATTTGTAAAAATATAACCTTTTTAGAACTTGTTATTCCCAAATTAAACCAAGACAAGTAAAAAAAAATGAAAATTTTTGAAAAAATTTGGGGTGATTAGCGGTTCCAATAGAGTTTTGTGTAAGGCTTGTAATTAGGACTTGCAAGATTCAAGGTTTTAGCATCCCCCCCACACTTAAATTACACATTGTCCTCAATGTGTCCCAAAAATAAGTTTTTCGGTTGATTAAAATGTGTAAAAGTGGGTTAAAAACAAGATTTTATGGTACTGGGTAGCTGAACACGGGGTGGTGTTGGCTGAGCACGGCCCAGTGTCCAGACTGCCAGTACCAAAAGTAAACAGAAGGCTGGGCACGGGGGCGTGTCCAGTGAGCACGGCCCCGAGTCCAGGTACCTGAACTGGGCATTTTCTACAGAACCTCGGGCACGGGGCGTGTTGGGGTGAGCACGGCCCCGTGCTGAACTTGCTGTAATGAAGAAAAATTGTCGGGAGGCTCTGTTTTTGTGCATGGGTTGTTGGTTCAAACTTCCCTTAGTATCCTTCACCATCCCGAGTGTGTTTTATTCCTGGAAATTAAAACTAAACTAAAAAATATAAAAGTTAATCTAAATTAAACTAAGGATAGTTCCGCGGAATGCCTCCGTGGTGCGCCACGTTTATAAGGGTCCTTGGCTAGACCCACCTTATCAGGTGGTTCTGGCTCATCTTCAATTAGGGGGTCGTCATTGCCGAATGGATATTTCATTGATCGCTCAAGGTCGACACTTTTTTTGAATGCCCCTAATTGAAGAGGTAGATTGTTGTACTTCCGGTTCTTCAAAGCTTCGTGGGTTTTTACAAAGGGTCGTCCCAACACTAGAGGAGCGTCATCGAGGATGACAAAGTCGGTTGGGATTACCATTTGATTTGTTTGAACCAAGACATCCTCAACTACACCGATTGATTTTATTATTTTCCGATTAGATAGAAAAATGGGTATTTGAAGTGGAGAAAAATCACTAATACTTAATTTTTCGAAAATGTAGTTGGGCATTATGTTAATGCAAAGATCTTTATCAATTGTGACATTACTAATAAATGAATTTTGAAAGAAACATGGAACCGGTGTAATGTTAATTTCAAATGGGTCTTCTTTTATTAGTGAGGTTTGATCATTAGTTAACTTAACACTTACCGTTTCGTCAATTTTAGTGTTAGTGTTAATTCTTTTAAAAACTTAGCATGAGTGGGTACTAAACAATG
Source organism: Helianthus tuberosus (assembly GCA_030545235.1). Taxonomy (NCBI): domain Eukaryota; kingdom Viridiplantae; phylum Streptophyta; class Magnoliopsida; order Asterales; family Asteraceae; genus Helianthus; species Helianthus tuberosus. Next base: position 40,290,360 of record CM060407.1, read on the forward strand.
ATTTTCGAAAGAAGGTGACAAGAGATTAATTTCTTCAAAATTAGACTCTTCTTGAATTTTAACGTCGCCGGACTCACCTTTCTCGTTGTTTAATTCATGTGTCGGTTTTTCACTTATTTGTTCTTCCATTTTTACACTTTCAGTTATCTCATCCTTTTTTAATTCTTCTCTTGCGCGGGACTCCTCTTCCCTTGCGCGAGACTCTTTTATATAGCGATCGATAACTCTAAGGTGTTCTAATATCCTATCGGTCATTTCGGTTATAGAAAAAGAATCGGGATTTTCAAAGCTTGAATCCGGTTGTTCGGTCCTTTGTTCCTCGTAATACTCATATGAAGTAGATGGTTCACACCATTGTTCTTCATTGTAAGCATATGATGGATAAGGGTCGTTATTTTGTTCTTCATAATACTCATATGAGGTGGGTTGTTCACGCCTTGGTTCCTCATAATAAGCATACGAAGGTGGTGGCTCATATCTTGGTTCCTTAAAGTATGAGTATGAAGGCTCACACCTTGGTTCGTCAAAATATGAGTATGAGGGAGGAGGTTCATACCTTTGGTCTTCATAGGATGTGTATGAAGTTGATGGCTCGTACCTGGGCTCCTCATAGTAGGTGTATGAATTGGATGGTTGATATGAGTGATTATATTGAACCGAGTGCAGATTTCTACAATTAGTGCAATAGTTACCCCTATAATCATCCTCCTCCTCATAGGTGTAGTTGTAACCTCCTGAGTATTGATCCATAAGAATCACTCAGCAGACCACAACCAAGTCTCGAGATCAGAAAACAGAAATAAAACGGAAACAGAGGCTGGACACGGCCCCGTGTTTTGTGGACATGGCCCCGTGTACAGAATCTGTATCTGGGCGTTTTAATTAAATTTACTGATTTTGTTGAGCACGGGGCGTGTTCAGTGAGCACGGCCCGTTTTCAAGCTACTATTACTGGGTATTTTTATGAAAATGTGCAGCACGGCCCCGTGTTCAATGAACACGGCCCCGTGCACAGGTTACTGTAAATGCAAAACTAAACTAAAATGCAGAAAAATGTGCGCGCGTTTTAAAAAGGTTTTGAAAAACTGATTAGGCCGTTGATTTTAAGCTTTCTTAAAATCCTTGTGTCCCCGGCAACGGCGCCAAAAACTTGATGGGTGTCGAGTGTTATATATATTAGGTGTATATTTTAAGCCCCTTTAACACTTTTTTAGCCAAGTTTTAAATTTATAAAACACGATATTTACTAACACTAGACACACATATGGGCAAGTGCACCCATCGTGAGCGTAGTATAGTGTTGGTAAGATACCGAGGTCGTCCAAGGACACAAGAGCTTTTAGTACCGGTTTATCCTCAACGTCTAATCAAATCAAAAAGTTTAGAAAAATGTTTTTAAACTAAGAAAAATAAAAACTAACTAAAAATGCTGAAAATAAAAATAAAAATAGATAGGCAAGATGAATCACTTGGTTCCGACGCGTGTATAGTGTAACCTTTGATTATTTCCGCACTTTTGCATTTATTTAAGAGATTATCCTAGTTATTGTAGTAGGCCCCTCTTTTGAAGGTGACGTTACCCTCAACCCAGTAGTTTGAGTCAGCAAGGATACAATCCTAAAGGGTCGGATTATTGAAAGATAATTAATTAAGTTATTAATGCAAATTACGGTAGGCCCCTCTTTTGGAGGTGACGTTACCCTCGACTAAGTAGTCTGAGTCAGCAGGGATACAATCCTAAATAGTCGGGTTATAGTATTAATAGTAGTTAACTTATGAGGGGATCAAAGAGTTTAGACCCCCGCCATCCAATACCGTTAAGCATTGAAGGAGGTCCTACTAAATTTGACCCAGGTCCATTGCAGGACCTCTAAACGCTGAACAATGGCAAGACTCTTACCAAACCGTTCCCTTAACCCCCGACCAGGTAGCCAACATACCTCCATATAGACCGTGGAGATATGAATGGTGAAAATCTTTTATTTTATATAGACAGTAAAATAATGTCAAGACACCACGGACAAACGATAATGAAGAATCACCTTCAACATAAGCAACTAGTTATTAAAGTCATTAATACAAACCCAAGTAAAAAGTCCGAAAAGATTAGAAATAAAAAGTATTACACTAGACACTTGTCTTCACCAAGTGATGTAAGAGAATTAGGCAAACATGGCCTCGATTGTCAAGAACTCTTACGATCAATCTTGAATCCCGAGACGACTCACACACTCTATGATGGACAATGGATGATGGTGGTGGATGATGGTGTTATGGTGGTGGTGGGTGAAGTGTGAGAGAGGTGGTGTGCCAAGGGATGGTTTGAGCTTGAGCCAAGCACTCCTATTTATAGGCTGAACAGAAGCTCGGGCACGGCCCCGTGTCCAGTGGGCACGGCCCCGTGTCCACATCCTTCTCTTTCTTCATTTAATGCAGCTAGTCTTATTAGTTGACCACGCCCCCGTGTCCGCTGAGCACGACCCCGTGTGCAGAAGAATCTTTGTACTATGAGATTTGCTTAGATTGTGCGAATCTTATAGTTGACCACGGCCCCGTGTCCGCTGAGCACGGCCCCGTGGTGGGCAATAGAAGCTTCTACAACTTTGTCTTTTCTGCTGACACTTGGGCACGCCCCCGTGCTGGCTGAGCACAGGGCGTGTTCAGTCTTCTGTTATCTTGTTTTGCTTGGGAAGATGCTGTCGTGGGGTCGGGCATGTCACGTCTCGTTCCTTTTCTTGTATTTATGTTAGATTTTGATGTCTTTTTGCTTCTTTTGTTAATTTGAGCTCATTTAATCCTGAAAATACAAAAGGAAGACAAAAGCACACTTTTTCCAACATTAGTACTAAAAAAGGGTTAGTTTTATGCCACAATTGATGTAATTTATATGTTGCATTTTGCACACATCAATAGGAATGAAAAAGGATATAGCAGCTTATGTTTCTAAGTGTCTAACTTGTTCGCAAGTTAAAGCTGAACATGAGAAACCCTCAGGTTTGCTGCAACAGTTAGAAATGCCAGTTTGGAAATGGGAATTGATAACAATGGATTTTGTTACCAAATTTCCCAAGACAAGGAAAGGTAATGATAGAATCTGGGTGATTGTAGATAGGCTAACTAAGTCAGCTCATTTTCTACCAATGAAGGAAACTTTGAGTATGGAACAGTTAGCTAAATTGTATGTAAATGAAGTAGTTTCATTACATGGAATTCCTTTATCAATTGTTTCTGATAGAGATAGCCGTTTTACCTCTCATTTTTGGACAAGTTTCCAAAAAGCAATGGGAACCAAGCTAAATCTAAGCACAGCTTATCATCCTCAAACGTACGGACAAGGACAATTCAAACAATGGAGGATATGCTTAGAGCTTGTGTAATTGATTTCGGAGGGAATTGGGACGATCACTTACCATTAATAGAATTTTCTTATAATAATAGTTATCATACAAGTATCAATGCTGCACCATTCGAAGCACTTTATGGACGAAAGTGCCGAACCCCAGTCTGTTGGGCAGAAGTTGGAGAAAAGCAACTATCTGGACCTGAAATAGTGCAAGAAACAACCGACAAGATCATTCAAGTCAAGGAACGACTAAAAGCAACACGTAATCGGCAAAAGAGTTACACTGATAACAGGCGATGAGAATGGAAACAACCTCAACCGAACTGCATCCTCTGAAACACCTCTAATCCTGAACGTCGAACAAACTGCGAGAAAAGTAGCTATATGTCTTCCGGGATCCTCATGCTCACGCCCGTCAAACTACACTGAATTCTGCACCATATTAATAATACTAGATTTAATTTCAAAAGTAGGTGCATCTATAGTAGGCTGCAAGATGCTCGGCTCCAAGCCTGCTCCTCCGGGATGATTCGACTCATTCAAAAGTCGCTCGTCGTCCGCCATGGCTATGTTTCCTGCTGCCCCTGAGCCCTCGGCTTCAGTGGGTACCACCTGCTCCGGCTCACCAGCTACGAGTAGAAGCGTTACCGCGCGAGATCTATCACGAATACGCCTCCTCAGATCACGTTCAGGTTCGTCTGACGGACAGGACCAGGAGCGGGGGTTGAGGACATCAACCTACAAACGAAAAATAGGCACAATGAATATTTTATTATTATAATAATGTTGTTTTTTTTTTGAAATGAAACAGAATATTGGTAAAAATGGGCTGGAAATTTTATAAAAATCCGAAAATGGGCCCAAAATTTTGTAAAAATCATAACTAGTGGAATAATCGAATCGGCTAGTGTAAAAAAGATTTTTCGGAGCCGAAAACTCAAAGAATAAATGAATAATAAGTCCGAATTCAAACAAATAAATGAAATAAAAATTTTACAAGTGTATGAAATGAGCTTGAAAACGAATAAATTGAATAAAAAACAAGAAATATTAACAAATAAATAAACGAATAAATAATCATGAAATTTTTTTAATAATATTCACAAATATGTACACCGATAAAATAATGACTCGGGTCGTTGTAGTATAGTGGTAAGTATTCCCGCCTGTCACGCGGGTGACCCGGGTTCGATCCCCGGCAACGGTGCAAAAAACTTGACGTGTGCGCGTATATACATATTTTTATAATGAATTTACACACGATTCGGTTTTAAATTTATAAAAGTGATTTATACTTCAACACCAAAACACACACGAAAGGGCAAGTGTACCCCGTCGTATATGTAGTAAAATATCGGTAAGAACCAAGTGTCGATCCAAGGAAGTGGGCGGAGGAATAATACTAAACCTTTGCCATTAAATTACCGGTAGGAAGATAAGTTGTGTGATTTTCTAAAAACTAAAATAGGCGTAAACAAATATTTATAAAAACATAATAGACTCCAAATAAGAAAATAGATATATAGCCTTGCTTTATACACAACCAAAGCGTGTGAACTATGTCGGTTTTGTCACTTAAAACAATTGGTCAATTCTCCATTTTCAAGACAATTAGTATCCCTTTCGGGAATCCTAACATGACAATCATTCGGAAAGCTAAAACGATAAACACACTTTAACCACCTAAAATTGTTCATTAGCGTGCAATTGATAAATGTCTATGATAATCTCCTAAAGATAAGTTAGTCATCCGTTAGGAGTTTTCTAACCTCACTTAATCAAGGAAAGTGACACCGATAAACACAATGCAACCACCGAGACAAGCATAAACTAGATTAAATCACAACCGAGTTCATTTTACAAATATTGAACACAAATTCACCAAGATAGCAATTTTGGCCTAAACTACTAACTAAGCTAACAATTCATTTCAAGAATTCATAACAACACCATTTAACCCGTTAAGGTCCTTCCGTGAGGAAAAGCCTTCTTGATTAACAATAATTATCTCTTATTAACCCACTAACCATTTCTAGTATCATGGTGCAAACATATTAAACAAGTTAAACAAGTTAACCAAGTTTAAAGTCTACTAATACATGATTAATTAAGCTTCTTCTTGCAAATATCTTAACTAACCACATACCAATCATCCAAGATAATTACTTATAATCAAGAATTCAACATCAATAAACAAGGTTGCAAACTAATCATCAAAGATTAACATAGAAAATGCTTCAAAGTGTCATTACAAACATAATTAACATACTAATGGTTGCAATTAAGCAAGGGATATTAGTGTTTTTGCCCAAAGGCTTACAATAATACATAATCATCAATCTAAATGCTTGAATTATAACAAAAACAAGGAAATATTCAAGAATCAAACCATAAACAAGCACAAGATTGAGTATCCGGATAGTAACGGAGCTAATCAGCACAATGTGGCTTGAATCCGGGTGAAAGCAAGAGCCTTCGGAACCTGTGAATTCGCCAAATGAGCTCCCAAAAGTCCAGAATTACGAATAGAATGTTGTCTTCTGTTTTTTATAACTTTTTCATATCGCACGGTCGTGCCATTAAAGTGCACAACCGTTCACTTTTAAATCACTGTTCACCATGCTATGTTACATCAGCAGATCTTGACCGGTCTTCTTAGTCGCACGACCGTTCCATAGGTGGCACGATCGTGCATCTCCGGGTTAGGGTGGCACGAGCAGCTGCACTGGTGGTGCATTTCCGGGTTGCTGCTAGACATCGGATCCGGACGGGGTGCATCCAGCCACACGGTCGTTCAACTCCGGGATTTCGTTGCACTCCGGATCGCACTGGCTGTGCATTGCCGAGATGGGATTTGTTGTCAGAACCGCACGGTGGTGCCGTGAGTCGCACGACTGTGCAAATTGCCCAGGTCAGAATTCTTCACAGAATCTTCACAGCTTTGTCGTTTCGCCCGGAAGTCCTCGTTTTCATCATCTTCTTGTTTGGCACGCTGTTTTAGGCCTGTAAACACAAATACACCCAATTAAGTATCCAATTCACATTTTACGACCAAAAACGCATAAAATAGGGGTAAAATGGGGGAATAAAGTATGTGTAATTTGGTGAATATCAAACCTCCCCACACTTGAACCTTGCTTGTCCTCAAGCAAGCTAATACTAAAATGCAATAAAAGCTAGAACCTAACCAGAACAAGTATTTACAAATTACCTACTAATACAACTACAAATGGTTAGCCGGTTTTTCGAAACGCAACATCAAGTGATTTAAACCAAACAAGCACATTCAAATGTATGTATGGATAACCAAAAAGTCGTGACTTCACTCCGATTGACTTAGCACGCTAATCTTCACACACCTCACAATGTTCACACACACTCGGTTTTATTTTTATGAAACATACATAAAATGGGTATGTGTAAACACTCAATGCCTCGACAATGAAATGTGTTATATCATAAGCTTGTCACAAGATCTTATCTCCATCAACTAACATGCGAAAAAGTGCAAATCAAGAGGTCTTTACGGGTTGTAACGATAGGCTTGGGTGAAGGGTATGGAATGGGAATTTTAAAGTGACGAAATGGTTAAAACTCGGTAATAGCGTTTAACTAGCGTAAAATAATAAAACTCTACATACTAACGCCTTAAAAAGGCGACTTTTGCGCTATCAAGCTCATCAACAAGATTTCATCATTCTAGCATTTAAAATTGCTCGAATTTTGTCGACTTCACCCTATTTTTGGGTGTTTAATTTTCTGATTTTTCTGTTTTTTTTTTCACATAAATATAATATAATAGCTTTGTACAATGAACAACAAACTACAAGAAACACTAGTTAAACGATTTTTAAACGAGTTTTAACACTAAAGGTTTAAAAATAAAAAGTCTAAATTTGGCTAAGTGGGTGATTTTGTTGGGTAAACAAAGGAAAACACGGGAAAGGCTCAACATGGTTAATCCTAAGGGGTAATGTAGGGTTTAGGGAAAATTAACACAAAGAACAAGGCTAACAACAAAGGGGTTCTCTAAGTGCCTCTATCATTTCTACACAATTTCGCAAGTTTATGGTCTTAACAAGCAAGCTAGTGACAAGTTCTAAACTACACGTGACATCCGGCTCACTCCTACTCCGAAATGAACAAATATATAACAAGTTTAAGGCTCAAATATGCTCACATAATGGAAGGAATGGGTAAAAGTGTGAAAATTATCATGCGAGTCTTTCTTTGTTTGTCCCGCTTTCTAGTTATATTTTTCAAAATTTATTTGGCTTGTTGGGTTTTTTTTCATATCTGAAGCTTTCTTAAACATAACTAACCGGTTTATTTATTAAAAATATATACAATTTACTGATATTTTTGATAGATTTTTCTGATTTTTTTTATATATAGGACAAACAAAGTCAACATGTTAAACAACCTCCCACAACTTGAACTTCGCATTGTCCCCAATGCGAAACCCGAAATATAGAGAAAAAGGATAATAACACTCCCCTAAAGATGATTTAGATGAAACGAGGCTTCAAAGCTGATTCTGTGGTATGCTCCGTTCCAAGACTTGCTTCAAAAATCTGTAAGGATGTCACAAAGCAAAGCAAAACAAAACAAAAGGCAGCGATAATCTAAACTCAAACAAACCATAATTTACATACATAAAAGGAGTACTAAATATCCAAACATAAAATAAAGCAAACAAAAGCGTCTGAAAAATAAAGTACATAGCCGCGGGTGTTTGAAATGAAGATCAAAATGAACACCCAAGAAATAAACTAATAAAATATCATAACCACCAACTCACAACTCCACCTACTGATCGTAGTCATCCGCATCCCCTCCTGTGCCGGATGGGCCTGCCCCTCCATAACCACCTAGGTTCCCGAATGGGAACTGTGGGGGCTCCTGATAGTAGTTGGGGAAAGAATTATGAAGACCCCCAAAAAGGTATGAAAACCCGGCCTGCACCTCCTAGCGCATGAAGTCTTGGTTCACCCTAATCGCCTCTTGGTTCGCCCGCAGCTGCTCCTAACTAACATGCAGCTGCTCTAAACTCGCCCGCTGCTGCTCGTGACCGACCTGCATCTACTGGAACTGGCCATAGAACTCTGGATATGAAGGGATGCCGGGGGGCCAGTGCCGATACTACGGGGAGTGGTGCTGCTGTGGTGAGTGTGGTGGTGAGTGTGGTGGTGTGTGTGGCGGCTCATGATGCTGCTCCTCGTCTTCCATATCCTCATCCTCATCCTCCGCCGGCTCTGGAGGCAACTGGTCCCAGACCTCGTTGTTGAGCCCCTTCAACCTATCCCCATGATCTGTCTCTGCTATAATCCCCATTGCTTTCAGAGAACGGATGTCAACATACAAACCCTCAGTAACCAACGTAAGACCCTGAACCACCTCGTCAGTCATTATTCCCATGCTGTAAGCGATTTAGGTCACATACTGACCACCATGTATCTGACTGTTGGCGGTTCTACCCGAACTATGCACAAAGTAATCAGCCATCCTCGTAGCGAGGTTGATGTGGACCCCCTCCTTGAGCGCATAAAGAAATATAAGATCTGGTGTGGTACAGTTTCCCAAACTGTCCATGCGCCCGACGATAGTGTGGCTAAATATGTGGTGCATAACCCGAAGTAAAAGGGTCTAGTAATCTTGAAGCTTTGGACATCTAAGGATCATATGGGTCACCGACCGCAATTCGTGCCCAAAACTCACCCCGCTCGTCTTCGCTGGGGAAGGTAAACTGATTAGTAAAGACCTCGGAATCCATTTCTTCATCGGTGTATATTCCGAGTCTTCGACCTAACCTTCCCACGGTCCACTTGTGCCAACGACCGCCTAACCTGAAATTTATCCATTTCGCATAGCAGAAGTCGGGATTTCTACTCGCTTTTGGCTTTTCATACGAGTAGGAAGCGAAGAATTCAAGCGTGGGTTCCAAATAAATCGGGCGGTCGATGTTGACTAAACGTGAGAATGGAAGTGTCAACATGTTTTCAAGCTGCTCGCGTTGGTTTAACTCGATCATTACATTCCAATCTAATCTTCTGGGGATGCCGAATTGATTCCGCCTATTCCATAGCGCATGAAGTTCCGGAATGCAAAGACTTCCCCGCTCGCTGTCGGGGTTGAATTGTTGAAAGGGATGGTCCATCTGCATGAGGAATGTTTTTAGAACAAGAGGAGCAGGAAAAATTTTAAACAAAAACAGCCTAACACACAGTTATGAAGGTTCTGTCAATTTGATCTGGGCCTGTCGCACGGGCATGCGACCAGACGCACGGGCTTGTGTCACTGAGACCAGTGCATGTGATCGGAGTCTGTCGGCAATGCACGGACAGTGCCAATATTGAACGACCGTGCGACTCCGAGATCACAGCAAAACCATGTGAATATCCGGAACTGAATGACCGTTCCACCCGAGGAACGAACGTGCGACCAAATTTCTGCAGAATTCGAACCCCTTAACCAGAACAGCCAGATTTTTATGAAATTTATCAAATTTTTGGCTGACAGGGGTTGGAAATCCGACCGGATGTTCACGAGACATATGATTCTTGCAAGGGCTAGGGTTTTGATTGTGTTTATGAAGGGAACCCTAAAAAGCCTTGAAGAAATCAGACAAATCTAACCCTAGAACAAGGATGAAACAGAAAATCAACGAGAAAAACATACCGTGCAGAAGAATCTGAGAAACCGTGTGAAAAATGGTGCGATTTCAGGGAAAACTTGGTCTGGAACGGCTGGTGCAGTAGGGTTTCGCAACTTGTGAGAATAAACTGCAGATGAGGGCTTTTATACTGCACAAATGACCAAACTGCCCTTAGCCTTTCGCACGGTCGTGTGACCTGACGCACGGTTGTGCGTCGTCGACATTGACCAATCCTTGCACGCTGACCTCGGCAATGCACAGGGGGTGCGACTCGAGGTGCTGGCTTGTGAGAATAAACTGCAGATGAGGGCTTTTATACTGCACAAATGACCAAACTGCCCTTAGCCTTTCGCACGGTCGTGTGACCTGACGCACGGTTGTGCGTCGTCGACATTGACCAATCCTTGCACGCTGACCTCGGCAATGCACAGGGGGTGCGACTCGAGGTGCTGGCTCATAACCGCAAGGGCGTGCGGTCCGTGGCACGGTCGTGCGAGATCTGCAGATGCGTCTGTTTGCTGCAGAAAGCTGTTTCACCAGCCGTTTCGCCATTTTTGCACTACAACTGTTCTAATATTATTCCAACTTAGAACCTTAGCTCGGCATGTTTAAAAACTGTACGGACCTATGAAATCTACCAAACACGACAAAAACACTAAAAAGCGGCAAAAAACAAAAATATGGACAATTTTACCCCTAAAGCGCCAAAGACGCTCTTGCTACATTTTTAATCCTCGAGTCAGTAGCGTAGACTCTCCTCCCCACACTTATGATGTGTGCGGGACGTGGAGCTCGATAATCTCCACCGCCGACTCGATCGGCCCACCAACGTAAAGCTTCAAGCGAAGCCCATTTACCTTGAAAATAACGTCGTCTGCGTTCTCTAATGCAACAGTCCCATATGGAAATACCTCTTTTACCGTGTACGGTCCTGTCCAACGTGAATGTAATTTTCCTAGAAATAAACGCAACCTCGAGTTGTAGAGAAGAAAAAGATCACCCACTTTGAATTTTTTATGGTCCTTCAAGCGTTTGTCATGCAACCTCTTGGTGCGTTCTTTGTATAGCACGGAGTTTTCATATGCGTGTTGTCGTAGCTCCTCTAACTCATGAATCTTAAGGAACCGGGCTTCACCTCCGGTTTTTAGGTCCAAATTTGTGGTTTTTAGAGCCCACATCGCTTTGTGCTCAAGCTCCACATGTAAATGACATGCCTTTCCGTAAACAAGCCTAAAAGGAGTAGTCCCAATAGGCGTCTTGTAAGCCGTATGAAAAGCCCACAGTGCCTCATCTAGTTTGTCTGACCAATCCTTGCGGTTTGCACCAACCGACCGCTCAAGGATTCGTTTCAACCCCCGGTTTGTGACCTCCACCTGCCCGCTCGTTTGTTGATGATATGGCATGGATAAACAGTGATGCACACCATAACGGGACAAAGCTTTCTCAAGCTGTGTATTGGAAAAGTGAGTCCCTCTGTCACTGATAAGCGCCTTCGGTGCACCAAACCGGGCAAACAAACTTTTCAAAAATCTCACGACTACCCTGGCATCATTGGTGGGTAAGGCTTGTGCCTCAGCCCATTTTGATACATAATCAACCGCAACCAGGATATATTTGTTTCCTCGTGAGGAGGGAAATGGTCCCATGAAGTCTATCCCCAAAATATCAAAGACTTCACAAACCTTTATCTAATTCTGAGGCATTTCGTCACGTGCCGATATATTTGCTGCCCTCTGACAGGCATCGCACGCTCTGACCCAACTCTGCGCATCACGAAATATTGTCGGCCAATAAAACCTAGAATCAAGCACCTTCTTAGCGGTGAAATTGGCCCCATGGTGGCCTCCGGTAGGTCCCTCGTGACAGTGGCGCAGAATGTCAGTCGCCTCCTTTCCTGAAACGCATCTTCTTATCACTTGATCAGCACCAACCCTAAACAAGAAAGGATCGTCCCAAATGTAGTGCTTGACATCCGAAAGGAATTTCCTCTTTTGTTGGTGAGTCAACCCTTTAATCAGAATCCTGCAAGAAAGATAGTTCGCAAAGTCGGTGAACCAAGGTGACTCATCTCATAACTCAACGCTCATCAACGACTCGTGTGGGAAATTGTCATTGATTGAATCCCAACGTGTGTCCTTGATGTCTCCATGCTCCAACCGAGAGAGATGGTCAGCCGCTACATTCAACGCACCCTTTTTATCTTGAATTTTGATATCAAACTCCTGCAGCAATAAGATCCATCTGATTAGACGCGGTTTGGCGTCCTGTTTGCTGAAAAGATATCTGATGGCTGCGTGATCAGTATACACAATTGTTTTTGAAAGCACCAAATACGATCTAAATTTTTCAAATGCGAAGACAACCGCCAAGAGCTCTTTCTCCGTCGTGGTATAGTTCTCCTGAGCGTCGTGAAGAGTCTTGCTCGCATACTAGATCGGGTGAAAGTGTTTTTCTCCCTTCTGTCCTAGAACGGCCCCTATAGCGAAATCGCTCGCGTCGCACATAATTTCGAATGGCAGACTCCAGTCAGGCGCGACTAAAATAGGGGCCTCAATCAACTTTTGCTTGAGAAGGTCAAAAGCCCTCAAGCAATCATCTCCAAAGATAAACGGAGCGTCTTTCTCCAACAGACGGGTCATGGGCCTAGCGATTTTTTAAAAATCCTTGATGAATCGCCTGTAGAACCCCGCATGACCAAGAAAGCTCCGAATCGCTCTCAAAGAGGTGGGCGGTGGAAGTCGTGAAATGATATCAACTTTGGCTGGGTTGACCTCCATACCAGCACGCGAAATCTTGTGTCCCAACACTATGCCATCTCTTACCATGAAGTGGCACTTCTCCCAGTTTAGGACAAGATTCGTCTCTTCGCACCTCCTCAACATCTTCTTTAAATTTTCCAAACAATGATCGAAAGAATCTCCAAATACCAAAAAGTCATCCATGAAAACCTCCATAGAATCCTCGATCATATCATGAAAAATCGCAACCATGCATCTCTGGAAGGTGGCCGGTGCATTGCATAACCCAAAAGGCATACGCCTGTAGGCGAATGTGCCGAAAGGGCAGGTAAAGGTAGTCTTCTCCTGGTCCTCAGGAGCAATAGGAATTTGAAAGTATCCAGAAAACCCGTCCAAGAAACAGTAATACGACTTCCCTGACAGACGTTCCAACATCTGGTCGATGAATGGAAGCAGGAAGTGATCCTTGCGAGTAGCATCGTTGAGTTTACGGTAGTCGATGCAAACTCGCCACCCAGTGACGGTACGGGTAGGAATCAGCTCATTCCTATCATTTGGGACTACAGTAATACCACCTTTCTTGGGTACTACCTGCACTGGACTCACCCACACAGAGTCAGATATAGGATAGATCAATCCGGCATCCAACAACTTAATCACTTCTTTCTTAACCACGTCTTGCATATTGGGATTCAACCGCCTCTGAGGCTGAGCACAAGGCTTGTACTCGTCTTCCATCAGAATCTTGTGAGTACAAAAAGAAGGATTGATGCCTTTGATATCCATGATCTTCCACGCTATTGCTTTCTTATGAAGTCTAAGAACCTCGAGAAACTGTTTCTTCTCCTCTTTCGCCAATGATGCTGAAATGATGACCGGTAAGCGACACACCTCGTCCAGAAATGCATACTCGAGATGTGGTAGGAGTTCTTTCAACTCCAAAGATGGTGGATCTTCAATCGAAGGTTTTGATTTCTCGTCATCTACATGGCCAATTTCTAGAAACCGCTCCGGACTCTGGGGACCATCGTCACCAATCTGAAAGACTGGCTGCTCGAAATCGTGGCCCTCCTGTGTAATGTCAGTCAGGTCCCCACACTACAGACATGTGTCCGTATCAATCTCCTCAATAGTGCCTTGGAAATGAGAGCACACACATGCATCGACAATGTCGACATAATAAAGCATGTCATCGTGACTTTGCGGATGCTGCATTGACCTTTTGATATCAAATGTCACGTGCTCGTCATTTACTCGGAGCGTGATTTGGCCAGCTGCCACATCAACAATCGTCCTCGCAGTATTGAGGAACGGGCGTCCAAGTATCAATAGCACTTTTGAATCCTCGTCCATGTCAAGAATAACAAAATCCACGGGGAAAACAAATTTATCGATTTTAACAAGCCTGTTTTCAACAAATCCACGCGGATACTTGATTGAACGGTCTGCCAATCGAATGCTCATTCTAGTGGGTGAAGGCCCACCCACATCCAATCTTATAAGGCATAAGGTTGATACTCGCCCCCAAATCAGCCAACGCATGGCTAACAGACATGTTTCCTATCAAGCAACGGAGCGTGAAACTACCCGGATCTCCCATTTTCGTGGGCAGACGATTTTGCAGAATGGCAGAACAGCTTTCATTCATCACCACACATGATATATCCTCGAGTTTCTGCTTATTTGAGAGGATGTCCTTAAGGAATTTCGCATACTTTGGCATCTGGGCCAGGGCTTCAACGAACGGTATATTTATGTGAAGTTTTTTAAACAATTCAAGGAACTTACCGTATTGTTCTTCATTTTTCTGTTTCTTCAGCAAGCCAGGGTTTGGAACTGGGGGAGTGTACTCTTTGACTGGCTCCTAGACTTGTGCTGTACTTGCTGGGCGTAGCCTGGCGTGCACCTTGTCCGGTGTATCAGTCGGGACTGTTTCAGTGATCGGTGGTGAGTCTGATATGTTAGGTCTGGTCGTCTTGCCACTCCTGGTCATAACCGCATTTACATGCCCGCGCGGATTTGGCTCTGTATTGCCCGGAAGACCACCTGGGGGTCTTTCAGACATCATCTTCGCCAGCTGACCAACCTGGTTCTCGATATTCTGAATCGAGGCTTTTTGACTCCGCATTTCTCCTTCATGGGCTAGAAAACAATCTTCGCTTTGTTAGTATCGTTTTTCAGCCAACTGATTTGCACTCGTAGAGCTAGAAAGGAGCTTAGCCATCATATCCTCCAGCTTTGAACTTGACTGAGGGGCATGCTGCTGGGAGCTACTCCCAGCGCCCTGATTTTGGTACGAATATGGACGAGGCTGGAAAGATTGGTTATAAGGCTACAATTGCTGACCATGAGCCTGCTGCGGTGCTGGAGCGTGCTGGGGAAATCCTAGTGGGTTCTGATTACCCACATTTGCTCGCCACCCAAAATTTGGGTGATTTCTCCATCACGAGTTGTATGTATTGATGTAAGGGTTGTTCTGCGGCCTCACCTGATTACTCACAAAATCCACTTCTTCTTGGCCCTCATACACGACTCCCTGAAAGCATGCACCAGGTTCGTGTGACACTCCACACTGGTCACACCCTGAGCTGGCTTGTGCAGCGATCTGGGACTTATCAAATTTCGCTGAAAGAGCTGAGATTTGTGCAGTAATGGC
The DNA here is from genome assembly GCA_030545235.1 of Helianthus tuberosus. Taxonomy (NCBI): domain Eukaryota; kingdom Viridiplantae; phylum Streptophyta; class Magnoliopsida; order Asterales; family Asteraceae; genus Helianthus; species Helianthus tuberosus. The sequence continues at coordinate 40,305,752 of CM060407.1, forward strand.
CGTGTAGTCGTCCACAACGTGAACTCCTGGGCGAGGAGTTGATGATGATGTTGTTGTCCGGCCTCTATCTCCTTCTCAATGTGAGCTAGACTTCAACGTAGCTTTTTCAATGATAACATAAGCTTCATTCGGCGTCTTTGTTCCTAGATCGCCTCCTGCATTCACATCCAATCTCTCCTGCGTGTTGTAACTAAGCCCTTGATAGAACGTCAAGACCAACTGTCTTTTGGAGAAGCCATGATGTGGTACATCAATTAACAAATCTTTAAATCGCTCCCAGGCCGCGTGCAACGACTCTCCCTCATCTTGGCGAAAGGTCACAATCCGGTATCTTAACTTGGTTGTTTTCTCAGGTGGGAAATATTTTTGCATAAACAGCTCCGCCAGCTCATTCCAGGTCCTGTGGACCTAGCTGGAAGTGACATAAGCCAAGCTCTAGCTTTGTCACGCAATGAGAATGGAAACAACCTCAACCGAACTGCATCCTCCGAAACACCTCTAATCCTGAAAGTCGAACAAACTGCGAGAAAAGTAGCGATATGTCTTCCGGGATCCTCATGCTCACGCCCGTCAAACTGCACCGAATTCTGCACCATATTAATAATACTAGATTTAATTTCAAAAGTAGGTGCATCTATAGTAGGCTGCAAGATGCTCGGCTCCAGGCCTGCTCCTTCGGGCTGATTCGACTCATTCAAAGGTCGCTCGTCGTCCGCCATGGCTATGTTTCCTGCTGCCCCTGAGCCCTCGGCTTCAGCGGGTACCACCTGCTCCGGCTCACCAGCTGCGAGTAGCAGCGCTACCGCGCGGGATCTATCACGAATACGCCTCCTCAAATCACGTTCAGGTTCGTCTGACGGCTCAACAGGATCGGGAGCGGGGGTTGAGGACATCAACCTACAAACGAAAAATAGGCACAATGAATATTTTATTATTATAATAATGAAGTTTTTTTTTGAAATGAAACAGAATATTGGTAAAAATGGGCTGGAAATTTTATAAAAATCTGAAAATGTGCCCAAAATTTTGTAAAAATCATAACTAGTGGAATAATCGAATCGGCTAGTGTGAAAATGATTTTTCGGAGCCGAAAACTCAAAGAATAAATGAATAATAAGTCCGAATTCGAACAAATAAACGAAATAAAAATTTTACAAGTGTATGAAATGATATTGAAAACGAATAAATTGAATTAAAAACAAGAAATATTAACAAATATATAAACGAATAAATAATCAAGAAAATATTTACTTATATTCACAAGTATGTACACCGATAAAATAATGACTCGGGTCGTTGTAGTATAATGGTAAGTATTCCCGCCTGTCACGCGGGTGACCCGGGTTCGATCCCCGGCAACGGCGCCAAAAACTTGACGTGTGCGCGTATATACATATTTTTATAATGAATTTACACACGATTCGGTTTTAAATTTATAAAAGTGATTTATACTTCAACATCAAAACACACACGAAAGGGCAAGTGTACCCCGTCATATATGTAGTAAAGTATCGGTAAGAACCCAGTGTCGATCCAAGGAAGTGGGCGGAGGAATAATACTAAACCTTTGCCATTAAATTACCGGTAGGAAGATAAGTTGTGTGATTTTCTAAAATCTAAAATAGGCATAAACAAATATTTATAAAAACATAATAGACTCCAAATAAGAAAATAGATATATAGCCTTGCTTTTTACACAACCAAAGCGTGTGAACTATGTCGGTTTTGTCACTTAAAACATTTGGTCAATTCTCCATTTTCAAGACAATTAGTATCCCTTTCGGGAATCCTAACATGACAATCATTCGGAAAGCTAAAACGATAAACACACTTTAACCACCTAAAATTGTTCTTTAACGTGCAATTGATAAATGTCTATGATAATCTCCTAAAGATAAGTTAGTCATCCGTTAGGAGTTTTCTAACATCACTTAATCAAGGAAAGTGACACCGATACACACAATGCAACCACCGAGACAAGCATAAACTAGATTAAATCACAACCGAGTTCATTTTACAAATCTTGAACACAAATTCACCAAGATAGCAATTTTGGCCAAAACTACTAACTAAGCTAACAATTCATTTCAAGAATTCATAACAATACCATTTAACCCGTTAAGGTCCTTCCGTTTAACAATAAACAAGTTATCTCTTATTAACCCACTAACCATTTCTAGTATCATGGTGCAAACATATTAAACAAGTTAAACAAGTTAACCAAGTTCAAAGTCTACTAATACATGATTAATTAAGCTTCTTCTTGCAAATATCTTAACTAATCACATACCAATCATCAAAGATAATTACTTATAATCAAGAATTCAACATCAATAAACAAGGTTGCAAACTAATCATCAAAGATTAACATAGAAAATGCTTCAAAGTGTCATTACAAACATAATTAACATACTAATGGTTGCAATTAAGCAAGGGATACTAGTGTTTTTGCCCAAAGGCTTACAATAATACATAATCATCAATCTAAATGCTTGAATTATAACAAAAACATGGAAAGATTCAAGAATCAAACCATAAACAAGCACAAGATTGAGTATCCAGATAGTAACGGAGCTAATCGGCACAATGTGGCTTGAATCCGGGTGAAAGCAAGAGCCTTCGGAACCTGTGAATTCGCCAAATGAGCTCCCAAAAGTCCAGAATTACGAATAGAATGTTGTTGTAGGTCCCGTGAGCCGTATGGATCGTAACAGAATCGTCGATCTAACCTAGAGTGCGGAATCCTCTAGATCAGATTTAACAGAAAACGTGTAGAAAACCGAAATCACTTTTAAACCCGATCTTTATTGATTATCTTCAAACGATTACAATCAATCAAGATCCTAATTCGTCCAAGCCTTTGTCTTTCACGAATTCTCTCCAAGAGTGATTAGAAGATTAACCTAAACCCTAATGCTAAGCTTTGTTTATATAGGACAAAGCTTTGCACATGGGCTAGGTCATGGGCTAGGCCCATTTCACCTACCATCCCCCTATGTGGGTTTGGTTTGGCCCAATCACTCTTAATTAACTATTACAAAGCTAAACCCACTAACTGTTTATCGTTTTACTAATTACAAGATATCCAAAGACCAAATCTAAGCTGTTGTCACAAATATGCACCAACAAACTCCCCCTTGACAATAGCTCGCAAAGGTAACTTCAGTCTTCAGAATCTCACAGTCTTTTGGTCTTTGGATAGCTTCAGCTTTAACAACTTCTGTCAGCAACAGACTCCCCCTAAGCTGATGCATCCAATCACCAAATCTTCAAAACGTTAGCACTTGAGAAAACTCCAGTTCAGCATTTGAATAGCAATCTTCAACTCTTCAACTTTGTCTGCAATGTAGAAAGGAGGGTCTACCATGCATCCAAACAAACTCTCATCTTCACAGCAACTTCTCAGCAACACACTGCTTCAATCTGTATACTATAAAACAAACATCTCGAGAAACCATAAGCATTTTTCAACACAAGTTAAACAAATTATTATTATTCAAGAGATTAGTTAAACTGTATAACAGATTAAGCATTTTCCAATTTAACACCAACATGCACAAATTTTTAAACAAACACCTTATAACCTGCATGACTTAAAAATTTTGAACCCACTTACTAACACTGTCTCCCCTTATCGGTAATAATTCCTCCAAGAATAACAGTTTTCCGTACATTAAGAATTTTAACAGAAAAAGACGCTATTTTTGTTTTTTGTATTTTCTGAAAGCAAATAAATACGAAAAGCAATAAACACTCTATTTTTGTGAGAATCACTGGTAAGAAGATCATATCAGCACAATCAAACTGTTTCACACCATTAGTTAATTCTTTATTTAATTTTTCGTGAAAAGCAGTTCAAGACGATTACCAGTATGTTTGTCCACCTAAACAAAAGGCATGAACATTTCAAGTACCATTACCATATGATACGTTAAGATAATATTAATTTTGATATATTAGCGTGTCCCACTTCAGGATATACCCCCGCGATCAAGGCATGCACAAAGATTCATCGTAGTAGGTGAGTATACTGAATTCATCCGTTTTATTTTTCAACGTTTAGATACTTGGTGAACAGGTCAGTACTTCTGTACAGCAGAGAGACCAAAATATCTAACGAGGGCTAAGACAGATACCATTTTTGGTACGATTTATGCTTTTTGCACTTTTGAATGACTCTCTATAAGAGCTTCTTCATTTTCAGGGTTTTGGCATTTTTAGCTCTTTTAAGATATCCTGGGTGTGTCTAGGTCAGCATGTATCTGGATGCAGCAGAAGGACACCCCTGATATCCCCAGATGAAATAACAGTATAAAGACCCAAAACTTAAGATTTTGGCAATCTATCAACGCAAGATTTAAGGTTATTAAACCATACACCACTGATGTGTTCCCCACTCATACTCAGTGCATTTAGGTTTATATCACATTGGTAAGTTGATTATTTCATGCTTTTGCCTACTGGTACATCATATGATGAAGCTGCTATCACACTTAAGCAATTTAATTCATTTTGAGTGTGACAGTCTAACTTGCTGATGTACTATCATTTCTTCTTTTTTCACACAGTGAAAACTCATTTTTGATTTTCTATTTTTTATGTTTTTGATTTTTCAATGTTTTTGTATTTTTGATTTTTTTTAGAAAGCAGTAAACTATTTACAAAATTCTTATGAAAAACCAGTTATTCAGGATTCCTCATCCCGTTGAGTTCGACTAAGTGTTCAAAGCGAGCTCTATCAAAAGCTTTAGTGTAAAGATCAGCAAGGTTATCTAGTGTGTCGACTCGATGCAATTCAATGAGTCGCTTTTCAGCACAATCCCGTATAAAGTGATGACGTATGTCAATATGTTTAGTTCTACTGTGCTTTACGGGATTGTTTGTGATTGATATAGTGGCATTATTATCTATCATAATAGGAGTACGAGTGAAATCCAAACCGTAATCGCGCATCTGCTGTTGAATCCAGAGAACCTGAGAGTAACAGCTACCCGCAGCAATATATTCAGCTTCACACGTAGATGTAGACACACAGGATTGCTTCTTGCATTGCCAAGACCCGATCCTGCCTCCTAAGAACTGACAACCACCTGTTGTAGACTTTCTGTTTGATTTGCATCCTCCAAAGTCTGAATCAGTGTAAGCAACGAACCTCAAATCACTATCAGCTGGATACCACAACCCAAGTTTAGGTTTCCCCTTCAAGTAACGAAGAATATGCTGCACTGCTTTCATGTGTGACTCTTTCGGATTCGCCTGATATCTGGCACACAAGCATACGGCAAACATGATGTCAGGTCTTGAAGCAGTCAAGTACATTAGAGAACCAATCATCGCCCTGTATTGAGTAGGATCAACATCTTCAGTGCTTCATGATCTGGGCCGAGATTGTGATTTTCGCAAATGGGTGTGTTGAAAGTAGAGCAATCATTCATTTTGAACCGATCCAAAATGTCATACACATACTTCGTTTGATGAATAAACATCCCATCCTCCTTCTGTTTAACTTGTAATCCCAGAAAGTAAGACAGCTCACCCATAGCGCTCATTTCAAACTTGCTCTTCATCACCTGTTCAAACTCCTTACACATGTTCTCATCAGATGACCCAAAGATGATGTCATCCACGTATACTTGTACCAGCAGAAAATCTTCCTTCTTCCTCTTTATGAACAGTGTACTGTCAATCTGACCTCTTTCAAAACCATTCTTGATCAGATGTGTAGACAGTGTCTCGTACCACGCCCTGGGAGCTTGATGTAACCCATACAAAGCCTTATCAAGTTTGTACACTCGATCTGGATAGTCTGGATCAACGAACCCATCTGGTTGTGAGACATACACCACTTCTTGGACTTTCCCGTAAAGAAATGCACTCTTCACGTCTAGTTGAAAAACTTTAAAGCCCTTGAATGAAGCAAAAGCTAGAAACAAACGAATTGCCTCCAACCTTGCCACTGGTGCAAACACTTCATTGTAATCTATCCCTTCTTGCTGATTGAAACCTTTGACAACCAACCGAGCCTTGTTGCGCGTGACAATTCCTCTTTCATCTTTCTTGCACCTAAATACCCATTTAGTGCCAATCTCTCTTTCACCTTTAGGAAGGTCCATTAACTCCCATACCTTCAACTTCGCAAACTGGGCCAATTCTTCTTGCATAGCTTCAACCCATGAATTGTCTTTAAGAGCCATATGAATGTTCTTCGGCTCCTCTTGGGAAATAAAGCAACTATACAAGCATTCATTCACTATCCCAGTCTTCTCAATCGAAACAAATAACCCAGAATTCGTAGCTATGCTTCTTCTCGTCTGAACACCTGCAGTAGGATCTCCAAGTATCATATCAACTGGATGATCTCTATTTGCTCGTGTAGTAGCAACGGCATCAACTTCTAGATTATCACCCAGGTTTGATCCAACCTCCCCCTGAATATTCTGATTTGCAAACGGATTAACAAACTCCTCCCCCTGAATGGGTTTAGAGTCACTATCGCTTGAATCAGAGTCAGCAGCACCTTGGGAAGCTTCCGGAGCATCTGACATATCAACATTTGATCTAGGCATGAACTCGCCTTCATCGTCTTCACATACCACTGTTTGAATCAGCTGAGAATCATCTGCATCAGAAACCTCAGGAATATTAAATGATTTAAACACACTTTCATATCAGGACCACTCGTTGATTGTTGAGGTTTGTAGGAAGTAATTTCCACATTAAAAAACAACCTCAATTTTACCAGTTTTGAGATTAAAAACCCTTTTATTCGGTGTGCCAGGCATGTAACCTAGAAAGTAGCCTTCGTCAGCCACCTCACCGAATTTTTGTTTATCTTTGTTTCGCACAATGGTGCAGGGTAATCCAAATGGTTCAAAGCCTGTTAAGTTTGGTTTTTCGTTAAACATAAGTTCATGACAAGTTTTATTAAAACGTTTAACGGTCAAAACTTTGTTTAGGACGTAGCAAGCTGTATTCACAGCTTCTCCCCAGAAAAGAACTGGTAGCTTTGAATCTGAAAGCATAGTCCTAGCGGCTTCAATCAACGTCCTGTTTTTCCTCTCAGCGACTCCATTCTGTTGAGGAGTATAAGGAGCAGAATATTGATGTTCAATTCCCTTTCGAAGACAGTAGAGATCCAGAATCCGATTCTTAAACTCCGTGCCATTATCACTCCTTATCCTCTTGATCCTTGCATCATGTACGTTTTCCAATTTCGTAAAAAGATCTATCAGCATCTCTGCTGTCTCATCTTTTGTACCTAAAAAGAAAACCCATGAATAACGTGAGTAATCATCAGTGACAACTAGACAGTAGTACTTTCCACCTATGCTCCTCACGTTCACTGGACCGAATAAATCCATGTGAAGTAATTCATAAGGGGCATCTGTGGAATTTACTGTTTTAGACTTATGAGGTTTCTTATGTTGTTTTCCCTTTTGACATGGAAGACATTTATCTTCCACTTGAAACCTCAGCAATGGAACCCCTTTCACTAGCTCATTCTTAATGATATAATTCATTTTGCAGTAGTGAATATGGGCCATGCGTCTGTGCCACAACATTGATTTAGCTTCAGATGCTTTTGACAGTAAACACGCCACCGCTGCAGTTGGATCCTTGGCACCCATGTCCATGACATAAGTATCATTTTTCCTTGGTGCACGCATTACTATCCAATCGTCCGGAATGACCAAACTCGGTTTCAACACCAATGCCTCCGTATTAATAAAGTGGACCGAGTGACCCTTTTCGCAGACTTGTGACACGCTCATCAGATTGTGTTTAAGCTGCTCAACATAGTTCACTTTGTCCAAAGTGATCTTCCCATTCGTCACTTTTCCTCGTCCAGTAATCCTACCACCTTTAGCACCAGCAAAATTAACATGTCCACCATCATAATCTTCAAATTCAAAAAACAACCTCGCATCCCCCGTCATGTGCCTAGAGCAGCCACTATCAACATACCATAAGTTGATAATCCTCCTTAGCAGATCCTGCACATACCAACCAAAAGATTAGTTAGATTGGGGGACCCAAGCCTTAATGGTCTTGGGTCTTCCAAATTCACCAACTACTTGAACATCCATCCAGTATCCATTACTCCTAACAGGAGTCTTGGATCTTGGACCTGTTGATGCAAATGAGTTTTGATTTCCATAAGGTCTCTGGTCCTGAGGGTACCTATTTATGTTTGGACTATGTGACCTTTGAAAATTTTGATTTTGATTCCAAGAACCTTGATTGTAATTTCTAAAGCCATTGTTATAAAATGTTCGACCACCAGTATTTTGGTATCGATTTTGATATTGACCTTGACTTCTGAAATTATTTGAATTATGATTGTTCATTCTTGGTGAACTACTCCTAGGTCTTTCATATCTGCCTGATGTAGATTCAGGCTGAAATCTTGGTTGATTTCTTTGAAAACGAGGAACTTGTGGAGTTCCTTTTTCAGCCTTATCTACACCACCAGCAACACGCGGTTGTTGCTTTGGAGCAGATTTCTTTGGAGAATTTAAGACTTTCTCCTCATTGTCACCTTTCTTCTCTGGTGATTTCCCTTTTTGTTTCTCACTAACTTGTGCTTCAACCTTTTTGTTAGGACAACAGCTAGCTACATGTCCCTTTGTGTGACATTTGAAACAATCTCTTTTTCGAAGACTTCTCAGCTGAAGCCTTTGAACTAGATTCTGGTTTTGATGATGATGCCTTAGAAGGATTTGGTTCAGTTTGCTTAGTTTCAAGATTTTCTATGTTTTTATTTTTTGCAAACTCTAAATTTGATTCGTTTTCAATAACAGCTGTTTCGTTTTTCATGTCACATCCTTGAACAAAATTAACCTTTTTAACAAAAGTTGGATTTTTATTCGTAGGATTTGAGTTTTTCTTTTTCAAAACAGGTTTACTATTATTTTCCTTCTTTGCATCATTATCTTCAGACACATCACCTTGACTAGATGTGAAACTACTTGGTGATGTTGACAGAAAGTCTGTGAACTCATCTTCATCAGGTAAGAAAGAATAGTCATGACTAAGAGGAGGTGGGACTTCATTAAAGCCCTTGAATCCCACACTGGTCTTGTCATTACTCTTCTTTCACCCACCCATCATGTGTTTCATAACAAAAGTAGAATCCCTGAATTGACCTAATTTCTTTTCAAGTTCAACAATTTTGAGTTGTGCATCTGACAACTCTTTGCATTTTTCAGAAATCTCTTTTGTTTTCTCAGCCATCATGTCATGAGCTAAGTCTATGACTTGAAGTTTTTCTTTTAGTTTGCTGGTTAAAACTTCAATTTCAGCCTCATAGCCTTTTATCTTTTTCAAATATGATGACTCGTTTCTTTTAGTAAAGAAATTTGATTCTTTTACGTTAGATATTTCACTCACCAGACTTTTGTTTTGAGTTGACAACCTGTCAACTTCACCCTGTAATTCACGACACTTTAAACAAACCGAAGTAGCAGAGTTACTTACCTCTCCTGACGATTTGTCTGAGTTGGCCATAAGAGCAGTAAGTTGAGCTTCCATTCTTTTGATGATTTCATCTTTCGCTTCATCTTCCCTTTCATGCTCAGACTTTGGCTTTTCTTTTTCAGCATCTGTTGTCTGATCTGCCTTATCTACCTCAGCTTCACTTTTCTTCTCAACCTTAGCATCATCTACTGTAGCTTCACCTTCATGAACTGGCACAATCTCTGCAATGAATTCCTGAGTGACATTCTCATCCTTTTCCAAGTGAATACTCTAGTCATACGAACCCTCTCTTGCAGTAGAGATCAACGCCCTTGAGTTAGAGTTGTTTGATGAACTTCTATTGTTTGAACTCTGACTCGAAGTCTCATGCTTTTGTTTCTGACATTCCCTAGCGAAATGACCATAACTTTGATAGTTAAAGCACCTGACTTTGGCCTTGTCAAAACCAACATTCTTTCCTACAAACTTCCTTCCAGTTCTGTTCATGAACCTCTTCACACGTCTCGAAATCATGGCCATCTGCCATTGTAAATCCATCTCTTCTAGATCATCAGGGTCAATCTGATCATAATCTTCATCTAAAGTGGCAGGATCAGATATCTTCCCCTGAATGTAGTTCTCATAAGAAGCAACAAACGAAGCAAGTAGAGCAAGATGTTCTTCAGCAGACTTCACACTCATTGGCATCGACTTTGTACTACTACTTTGCTTCGCAGCTGATGATCTCTTAACTCCTGTTGATCCTCCTGAAGCAGCTACAAAACACACATCACCTTCCTCATTTACTGTGACATGCTCATTATCACACGAAAGAAACGCGGTAGCAGAGTCGCTAGAAGCATCATGAGATGAAGAAGATGTAAGCCCATTGTAAATCCCTGGATCTTGAACCTTGTCATATCCAGTGTCCTTCTTCTTCATGCTGAGCTCATAAGCTCTTAGCTTTCCAACCACTTCTTCTAGCTCCTTTGTGTCATAATCTGCTTCTCCCTTGATCATGAGAGTGTAGATATCCCATTTAGCAGGTAGAGCATCCAGCAGCTTGTCATTTTTCTCTATGTCAGTATAGCAATCTACATCATAATTGTCCAATTCTGACATCAGATGATAGTATCGAGTGATGACGTCCTCAAGTGACTCATTTTTCATGTACTTGAACACAGCAAACTGTTTCTTCAGTAGATCAACTTTGTTCTTCTTGACATCAGGATTTCCCTCATATCTCTTCTCTAGTGCATCCCACATTTCCTTTGAAGTAGTGTACTTCTTAAAGGTATGCTTGATGCCATCAGGTAAAGACATTTTAATGGCAGCCAAAGCTCTCTTTTCAGCCTCATACATTTTCTTTTTTTCGGCATCCATATCAACATAAGCAGTTATACGTTGTCTTCCCTCAAACTCATGAGTTGGGTTCACATACCCATCGTCTATACATATCCACATACGAGTGTCCTGGTATTCAACAAAGGATTGAAACCTATCCTTCCATGTCAAGTAGTTCTCCACCTTCATAATCTTAGGTGGTTTGTTCGTTGTGCCTACCTCATGTTCCATCCTTAAGAGTTCGTTCAATTTAGACATGTTCGACATTTTAACTTAAGCAGACTGGTAAAACCGTACAATTTTAGTCCGAAACCTGTTTTTACCAAGTTATACCGTTAGATTCGTCTCGAGTTTACGATTCCAATGATATATAATGTCAAAAACCTATTTCAAAAACCTATTTCGGGATTCCAATTTTTATTTTTATTTATTTATTTTTTGTCCTAAAAATCCAAGGATTCCAACGGTGCGAACGGTTTCCTGAGATTAGTTACGGATGATTTCCTAAACGCGAAACTGTGAAATTTTCCTTACGCAAGCCTAGAAAAATTCCACCTCTCGTCCGAAATGGTTCTAAGTCCGAAATGGTTACCAGGAATAGTTCTTTGTTCGAAATGAACACCCTCTGATCCGAAATGGACTAATCTTATCCGAAATGAAGCTGTATGATCCAAAATCAACACCCTTCAATCCGAAATGATCCGAAATCAACTATATAATCCGAAATGCAAGTTAATCTTGTCCGAAATGCAAGTTTTTGATCCGAAATCCAAGTCTAAAGATCCGAAATCCAAGTCTGAAGATCCGAAATGCAAGCAGAAGATCCGTAATTCTTGTTTTTGATCCGAAATGCAATTCTGATGACTCGAAATGCAGTCCAGATGATCCGAAATGCAAGCAGAAGATCCGTAATGCTTGTTTCTGGTCCGAAATCCTTGCAGTTTGTTCGAAAACAGCAGCAGCAACCGAGAGCCTAACGCTCTGATACCAATTGTAGGTCCCGTGAGCCGTATGGATCGTAACAGAATCGTCGATCTAACCTAGAGTGCGGAATCCTCTAGATCAGATTTAACAGAAAACGTGTAGAAAACCGAAATCACTTTTAAACCTGATCTTTATTGATTATCTTCAAACGATTACAATCAATCAAGATCCTAATTCGTCCAAGCCTTTGTCTTTCACGAATTCTCTCCAAGAGTGATTAGAAGATTAACCTAAACCCTAATGCTAAGCTTTGTTTATATAGGACAAAGCTTTGCACATGGGCTAGGTCATGGGCTAGGCCCATTTCGCCTACCATCCCCCTATGTGGGTTTGGTTTGGCCCAATCACTCTTAATTAACTATTACAAAGCTAAACCCACTAACTATTTATCGTTTTACTAATTACAAGATATCCAAAGACCAAATCTAAGCTGTTGTCACAAATATGCACCAACAGTTGTCTTCTGTTTTTTATAACTTTTTCAGATCGCATGGTCGTGCCATTAAAGTGCACAACCATTCACTTTTAAATCACTGTTCACCATGCTGTGTGACATCAGCAGATCTTGACCAGTCTTCGTAGTCGCATGACCGTTCCATAGGTGGCACGAACGAGCATCTCCGGGTTAGGGTGGCACGAGCAGCTGCACTGGTGGTGCATTTCCGGGTTGCTGCTAGACATCGGATCCACACGGTCGTTCAACTCTAGGATTTCGTTGTGTTGGACCCAGTATGGCCTTAAAACAACTTCTTTTTACGTAATATGGCAAGTGATTTCAGTAGATGTGAAAAAGATGTGCGGAAATGGAAATCAGACTTTCAAGAAACAAGACCTACAGAATTATCAAGTTTATATCACTTTGAAACAAACTGGTTTACAAGATGATTGTAAGATTATTATCTAGTACAAACAAATCTTGAATTATGTGGGTGAGAGGGTAATGGAGTTTTGATGTATGTATGAATGATAAGCTTCAAACTCACTTTGCTTCTCCTGGTTGAGCCTTCTATTTATAGACGGTTGGGTACATGAATAAACAATAGTTTATTCATGCAATAAGTCCTGCTAAAATTGCCCAATTGACATATTCATTGAATCCAACGTTCAAGTTGCCTTTTTCATCACAATATCAATTAATGTCAACTTGCTTCGGTAAGTGTGGCAGGACAGAGCCAATTTCAGACAAGTGGGGTATTTCATCAGAATTCTGATAAACCACTTCATCAGAAATTCTGATGAACAAATCATCAGAAAAATCCTGATGATCAGAATCGTCAGAAACTGATGATATTTCATCAGAAATATCATCAGATCCATCAGAAATGACCTTTTCTGATAATCCAATTCAGCTCTTGATCAACTTATGATTCTTTGAAGTAGATGCTGTGCATTCCAGTTGTCCCATCTGATCTTCTTTTTCTTGTTCGTGATCTTCAGGACTGTGATCTCTTCATAGATCCAGTTGATTGTGATTTTCTTCAATACTTACAAATAAAGTTTCCTAACAGTTTCCCCCTAAGTATTGTAGGAAAATGAACTAACTACCTTATAAACAGAAAAGTTCCAAACAGTTGAAACATAATACTTGCAAAATTAAACCAGTTACTGATGTTTTAAAACAAATTACATAAAAGATGAGAAATCAAATAAACAGTTTCTTCAGTTCAGCTTCACTCTCTTATGCATATCTCTTTTCTTTAACTTCTTTTTGTAGGAGATATATTTGTTGCAGCTGACATACATGTCTTTGTACCATTCTCTTGCTTGGATCCATTCTTCAATCATCTGCTCAATTTCTTTTCTGCTTCCCTCCAAGTTCTTTTCTATCTTCTGAAGATGTTCTTGTCTTTTGTTCATAGTTTTCAAGATATACCTCAGAGTTTGATTTGAGTACTTGCAGATGTCAACACTTCTGAACAGGGCTTTGTTGTTATCATGATCTCTGAAGATTACACCATAGTCCTGTTCTCCATTTTTGCTTGTCAGCATAATGATGTCTCCAGATCTTGCATCTTCCAATATATCTGAAGGAACCTTTGTCTTTGGTGATCTGACATACACCTTTTTGTTGTGCACATGTTCATAGTTGATGCATAGATCAAAGTCTGAAAAAGCCATTCTTTCAAATAGCAATATTCTAGCTTTTGATATGCCATTTAATGCCCTTCTGACTTCTTGATTATTTTTCTTTTCCTTTTCATAGTGATCCTTCATAAACAAAATGTCTAAAGGATGCAACTGGTCAGCTATTTCTTCATCAGTCACCTTTTGTTCTTCCCCATTCTCCCTCTGAAGTGTGTATCTGTTTTGCACATGAGTTCCTCCGACATCATCAGTTGCAACTTTCACTTCATTCACCTTTAAAATTTTCTTTACTGGATTCCCATTCTGTTTGTGAATGCTACCTGGCCCTCTTTTCATCCTTTCTTCTCTTAAACCCAGTCTGGTAGGAGATAGTGATCTTGGTGTTTCATCTTCTTTTTTTAAATAATAACTCACAAGATTGGACTCAGGGTATATCATTACACTACTAGAAAAAAGACCTTCAATGACGCGAAATGCGTGTCATTAAAGGGTAGGCATGACACACAAAAGAGTGTCAAGGAAGCCCCTGTCATTAATTGAAGATGACATGCTTTTGTGTGTCATCCTTTTATGACACACATTTACGACACACTTTAATGACACGCCTTTATGACACGCCTTAATGACACACACTCATGATACACGTTTATGATACACTTTAATGACACGCCTTTATGACACGCATTGCGTGTCATGGTTTTAAATTTTTATTTTTAATTTTATTGGTAGAATTTCTAATTTTCCTAATAGAACCAAAACAATATATAAATCCATATCATAACAAAATACACATATAACAAAACAATTCATTTCATAGTCATACGTCATACGTAAAAAATAATACAAATATCTTAACTTAACAAAAAATATTGTTTGGCGTACATAATTTGACATCTAAAATAGTCACTTAAAAACAAACGCATCCCCATAAATCTAATGCTACAAATCAGCAGAGATCAGTGTTGACCAGAATTTTGCTGCTGAACAGTTAATCATATTCTTGTAAGTTATCGGTGTTGACCAGAACTGTTGCAGTTTGGATTCTCTGTTTTCTGCGTCTTCTGTTATGATGTATGTTCTAATTGCTTCTTTTTCTTTGGCTAACATGTTGCATATGAGTGGTTCATATATGTTGATTTGAATTTCATTTGAAACCAGCTTCTTTGTCCTGTTAAGCCTACAAAGCCAAAAGAATCAATCATTCTAAAGTAATTCACAACATCTACTGAACAAAACACAATTACTATAAGAATAACAAATCACATACCATTAAACAATCTTTTTAAAGAGTAATTTGGTAATTACCTGTGCAATCTAAGCCACGACTCCGCCAACTCTATTCTTAGCTGGAACATGAACATTTTCATATAAAACCTCTGCATGCCCGTGAGGTGCATCATCGAACCCAAATACAGTACGAGGTCTTAGTATTTTCACACCAGGAGTATTGAGGGATACAATAACCATGGAATGCTGCTTATAAATTGGTGCATTGAAGTTAGTTTTCACCTGCACTACCATGTGGTCAAATCAGCAATACCATATTTGACTTAAGAAAGTCAAATCTCATCTTTTTTCTGCAGCCTAATATGTTGGTAGTGGATGTTCAAGAAACTTGTTTCACCTCAGCTAAGTAATGTAACACCTGTGTCACTTCAACCGTTAAACAAATGCCAAACCAATGAAATATTGTATTTCATACTTGGGATTTGTAAAATTATGTGTATCTTTTACACATATCAACTCTTGTTTGATTTTAAGCTTTAAATCGCTTTCTGGAAGGTTATACGCGCTCTGATGCGTAAATATAACCAGTTTAATCCAACGAACACTCCGTAATAATGAAATAGGCTTAACATACCTTAAATAACCTTTACATAACTTAGAAATAAGTTTTAAAGGCTTTGGTATGGCAAAAACAAGTTAATTCGCTTACAGGGACTAAACTTGACAAACTGCGAAAGTATGCCAATTTGAACTGTAACAGACATTCCGGAACATGGCCATAAGTTAAACATACCATAAATATCCTCTACATAGCTTAGAAATAGGCTTTGAGGGGTTTGGTATGCTAAAATAAACTTTTGGGTCATTCAGGGACTAAAAGTGTCAAAAAGTGCACAAGTTTGCATTTTCGCACATAACTTACGTTCTGAATACATCCGGACATCCAAAAAATTTATGTAAGCATGACTATATTATACTTTAGTGTTTGGCTTGCCAAAAAATCCATTCGTCGCGTCATTTGGATCGTTTTTCGCGCTTATGCGCATTCCGTCGTAATTAAGCGAACATCGCGTTCGTACGGCCAAACGAACCAACACCCGGCATATTTTTGAGCATGTTTCATGTCCTCAATGTTTAGGCAACATTTTAGGGCCTTAAAGTTGGCTTTACGGGCCTTAGAAGTGTCGGAAATGGCCTTAAACACGTGCAGGGACTGAAACTGACATTTCTGAAACTTTGTTCTGATCTGTGACTCCTAGGCGGCCCGCCTCAGGATCTTAACATCCTTAGGCGGCCCGCGTCAGTCCTTCTGACCAGATTAAATGCATTTAACCACAAGTTGCAGCTGTTTGATCCTCCACCACATGTTCTAACTTGCTTAGTCAGATGATAAGCATCAATTTTAGCTTCCATAACCTTCCAACAAGTGTACGGATGGGATCGAATCACGGTTTCCATGAAACGATCTCAACGGTGCACCGAATACTATAAATACCCCATGCCCCCCATTGCATAACTTACAAGAATTCTGATTTGAGAAACTCTAAGTTGAAACCATTGTTTCATACCTGAGATTCTTGGATCGGGATTAGCATTCGGGGACCCTGGGTAAGTATTCTTTCGTTCTTTTCCTTATTTTATTGCTTTTCGAGTCCGAAAGTCAAACTTTGTTTGACTTTCAGCGTTGACCAGTAATGGTCAATGCGAAGTTCGTTTGAACTTCGCAACGTGAGTGTAATCACGTTGGTCATAGTCCCTTGGGACTATGCCCACTGATTACCACGTTGTCTAGGGTCGTAGGGTAGGCGATCTAATAAATCGCCTATACCTTCGAACTCGACCCATTTGGTCGATCATTAGGATCCGACCAAATACATTAGGTGACCATAGTAGGTAGGGAATAACCTTCCGAGGTTATACCCTATGGTCACATCGTTTAAGTAGTTGTATGATAGGTAGTTTATATGCCTTAGGAAAATTACCAGAATACCCTTTTCATGTATAAATTGGTAATTAAGCATATGTAACCTAAACTCTTGTCACATAACTGATAATGTAACATGTTTAGGCATATAACACTTGTCATAGGACTAGTTAGACGGTCCGAACGCGTTTCACGCGCACGATGAGTTAAAGTAGCATAAGCTACCTTAATGGGTCGCGATGGGTCGTAGACACTTAGGTTAAGTTTCATTTAGTATGTAGGCTTCGTTAAACCATATGACACGAGTCTCTATACTCGTTTGGTTTACGAACCCTCATTCTATCAGATCTTCCGATTTAGGTCCGGTTTATTAACATAGTTACCTATAGTAGGTGCCGTTTGATATCCGCGATCTCTAGCATTGTTTGGTTGTTACTCAAGGACTACTAAGCAATCTCAAGTGAGTACATAGTTCCCCTATTTTACTGTTTTCCAAACTGTTTTGGGGTGAAGCATGTGTACCTATCTGTTACTTTCATGTTTTCCAAAAGTATAATTGATTATACATGTTATTACTTATCTATTGACAAATTGAATGACTAACTATGATTTAAGCATTGATTTCTCAAAGAACATAAAATAAATTGTTGAATTGTACTTATTTTATGTTCACCAGACCGATTGTTAGTATGATATAGCGCTATAGGATTTGACACCCCATTCCTGTTGTCATGGAATGTCTGAAACCAATTTGTTTCTCCATCCAAATATGGATTTCCTTTGTGGTATCCCTATAGTCTCAAAGGTGTATTTTGATGCACTAGGTCTGAATGAATTCATAAGTCACACTTTTATTTGTATATTTTGATATACCCCCAAAGGTATATTCTGATATACTCTCATGTGTGGTATTGTACAAATCCAACATATATTTTGTTAATCATCCAAAGCATATTTTGATATGTTATTTACAAAACCAAAACATAGTTTAATATGTTACTTATGAATCCGAAGTATACTTGTAATATACTACTGAAAGCTATTCTTTTAAACAACTAAAGTATATTTAATGTACTATCTATCAAACGATTGGGTTTTTGGTTAGTGTTTAGATAACGGGACGGGTGCAATGTGATGAAAACATGGTAGATACGCCGCTGGTACTTCTTATATATAAGTGTTTTCATTGCATTACATACCGTGGCATTATTTAGTACACTTGGGTTAACAATATTGGAACTGAAATATATTTTAATATATTACTTATTCAACTTTCTTAAAAACCAAAGTATATTTTTATATATACCATAAACCTTTTATCAAAACATTGTTTTTCAAACAACCTAACTTATACAAACTCATTTTATATGGTTATTCATTAACCATACATTATTCTCTTAATTATACATATCATCTTAACTTATTGTTTTTCAAACGGTTTACAAAACAAAACAAACTACAAGGTTCATGACTAAACATTTTCTTAAACATAAGTCATGAATCTTATTTTCACAAAACCTATGTATCTCACAGGCATTTTTATGCTGACGTACCTATTTTTACACATGTTTCAGGAGCTGTTGCATAAGATGATCAAGATACACATAGGCAAACTTGGGCTTTAGTGACATTAAAAGATGCAAGACTAGTTAATTATGTTGTACTTCCTTGTTTGTTAAGACATTGTAACACTTTTAAATCAATAAAACAATACTTCAATTGCCATGGATTTGAAACAATTAATTCTGTTACAACACTCCTCGACGTTTCCGCCACGTTTTGTATGTTCTACGTGGTCGGGGTGTGACAGAAAAGTTGGTATCAGAGCCAATGGTTATAGGGAATTAGGTTATTAGTAATGCTTTGACCTAGTCTATAACCTTCTTAGGACCCTAACGCGAGTTTACTTGCGTTTAGTCGTAAAACAATACCGTCACCTATCCTTAGGCGACGACCACAACAAGAACATAAATTTCAAAACCGCTTTGAAAACTAATCATCTGTTCTAGGATGATTGATTACTAGGTTTTGAACCCTCTATTGTAAGGTTTTGAACCCTTTGTTATAAGGTTTTGAACCCCTTTGAATTTTCAAAACTCTCGTCAAGGTTTTGGGTTTCTAATAATGTGAACACGTGCAAACTGGAAGGGTGAATGCCTGTATTCTGGGTTTTCTGTCTAGGCAAGCACTTCGTATACATCTCATCAGACGCGAGACCAGTTGTGCTTACCTGGGAATTCTTGGGATGAGTGTTCACTTATAGGCGAGCATGTCTTCGTGATACATTATATTGACCCGCTTACTTTGATTAGTCAATGTCTCATTTGTTTGCCTTTGGTAACAAACAAATGGTCGCAATCTTCATGCGTTTTCATTTTCTTTTGATTATCTTTCCCTTGTTTCCTCCCATGTCTTCCATTTTCTACATGGTGCCTCTACGTTGCAACAACAATGTCCGAACTAGGTGCTGCAATTGTCCCTCAATTAGGCGTCGTACTACCAGAAGGCTGTTGATTTAGCTATCACCGTGACTCGTCTCAGGGATGAAGCCGTATAAGGGAACTGCTCCTTGGTGCAACCAATGCCACTATCATCATCCAAATCAAATACCCTGTTTCAAATGTACCCACGGTGTTCGATGGAGACATTTGGTTAACATGTGCCGCTTTGCAATCCAAAGCAAAGCTGTTACAAATCCTGCTGCTGCTCAACCTTTTGCAAGGAAACCTAATGCCGGTATGTGCTTATGTACAACAAATGTAATGCACCTCACCAAGCTTACCGACAGTGTCGTCTGTATGCATCACGTGGACAACTCGGTCACCTGACAAACGCTTGTCAATTTGACCCAAACCAAGGTGGTCTAAACCAACCCTAAGTCAACCCTGCTCGTATGATCGACTTAACATACGTAGTACCCAACCTTCAAACTCTGCTTTATGTGTCGCTTGGCATATCTAGCGCCTCAACCTCATGAACTTTCTATCTCAAGGATCGACTTAAGCACACCTCGTGCAAGGTATCGAAAAACCTTTCGTTACACAAGATTCCAAATTTCAAAATAGGATCTTTCTATCCTCATAATTAAGATCCTTATGGATGATTGTCAATCAAATCGGAGTCCTAAATTGAATTATTCGTATGCCTTAATACGTATATTACGATTCAATAAGGACAAAGCCGAATTCTTATTAAGATCTTCCTATCTTCATAGTTAGATTCTAATGATTTAAGTGCCAAGTGGAATCCACGGATTGGATTCCTGGCGTGCTTTAAATATCCGTGTCCAAAGACAACAACTTAATGGTTAAATTAAACAACTATGTGATTATGTGCTTATGTGTTTTCTCACATGTTTTGTGGTTGTATGTGATCCATCCAAATCCTCGTAGAATCTTCCATATCTTATATGAGGGATTCATAGTAGGATATCAAAAGTTACTATCTTAAATCCTTAATGGACTCGTACGTTGTAGTCAAGTCCCTTGGGTTTTAAAGTACTATTCTAAAATTTGACCCCTTGAGTGGTCTAGTTAAACAGATTGATTTTGAAAATCTGATTAGTAGTATCATGTGATGATATAGTTAAAAAGATCCCTTAAGTGGTCTATTTAAGGAGATCGTACGACGGTTTAGTTAATAAGATCATATGTTGATATAGTTAAAAAGATCGTTCGTTGATCAAATTAAAAGGACCCTTTGGTGGTCTAGTCGAGTCATTTCATGTTTATTCAATTGATTTTTTTCCTCTACGCATTCTGAAATGAACTGTGCGGACTGTGCAAGGAATTAAGTAATTATGGAGGCCTACATAATTATGGAATTCAGTGCACAGAAACCACAGGGAATTTTGTAATGTGTTAAGACCCATAGTGACGAGAATAATGATACGGGAGAAGTCTTGGACCTTGACCGATGTCATTTTATCTTACACTCCCGAATTCTGATCTCAATCACACACCAAGTTTCCTATGATAAGTCTTCATAAGAAACGTTCTTCTGTCCGTAGTTCAAGAATTCCATGTTTTACTGCTACAAGGAATTCACTTTGAGGGTTAACAAATTCGCTAAGAATCCTAACATGGCCCAGAGTTTTACTTAAGGGTTCAATGGATCTATTAGAAGGCGAAACCGTCACATCTGTCTTCACAAGTTTCCTCTAGAATTAAATTTCGGGACGAAATTTCCTAAAGTAGGGGAGACTGTAACACCTGTGTCACTTCAACCGTCAAACAAATGCCAAACCAATGAAATATTGTATTTCATACTTGGGATTTGTAAAATTATGTGTATCTTTTACACATATCAACTCTTGTTTGATTTTAAGCTTTAAATCGCTTTCTGGAAGGTTATACGCGCTCTGATGCGTAAATATAACCAGTTTAATCCAACGAACACTCCGGAATAATGAAATAGGCTTAACATACCTTAAATAACCTTTACATAACTTAGAAATAAGTTTTAAAGGCTTTGGTATGGCAAAAACAAGTTAATTCGCTTACAGGGACTAAACTTGACAAACTGCGAAAGTATGCCAATTTGAACTGTAACAGACATTCCGGAACATGGCCATAAGTTAAACATACCATAAATATCCTCTACATAGCTTAGAAATAGGCTTTGAGGGGTTTGGTATGCTAAAATAAACTTTTGGGTCATTCAGGGACTAAAAGTGTCAAAAAGTGCACAAGTTTGCATTTTCGCACATAACTTACGTTCTGAATACATCCGGACATCCAAAAAATTTATGTAAGCATGACTATATTATACTTTAGTGTTTGGCTTGCCAAAAAATCCATTCGTCGCGTCATTTGGATCGTTTTTCGCGCTTATGCGCATTCCGTCGTAATTAAGCGAACATCGCGTTCGTACGGCCAAACGAACCAACACCCGGCATATTTTTGAGCATGTTTCATGTCCTCAATGTTTAGGCAACATTTTAGGGCCTTAAAGTTGGCTTTACGGGCCTTAGAAGTGTCGGAAATGGCCTTAAACACGTGCAGGGACTGAAACTGACATTTCTGAAACTTTGTTCTGATCTGTGACTCCTAGGCGGCCCGCCTCAGGATCTTAACATCCTTAGGCGGCCCGCGTCAGTCCTTCTGACCAGATTAAATGCATTTAACCACAAGTTGCAGCTGTTTGATCCTCCACCACATGTTCTAACTTGCTTAGTCAGATGATAAGCATCAATTTTAGCTTCCATAACCTTCCAACAAGTGTACGGATGGGATCGAATCACGGTTTCCATGAAACGATCTCAACGGTGCACCGAATACTATAAATACCCCATGCCCCCCATTGCATAACTTACAAGAATTCTGATTTGAGAAACTCTAAGTTGAAACCATTGTTTCATACCTGAGATTCTTGGATCGGGATTAGCATTCGGGGACCCTGGGTAAGTATTCTTTCGTTCTTTTCCTTATTTTATTGCTTTTCGAGTCCGAAAGTCAAACTTTGTTTGACTTTCAGCGTTGACCAGTAATGGTCAATGCGAAGTTCGTTTGAACTTCGCAACGTGAGTGTAATCACGTTGGTCATAGTCCCTTGGGACTATGCCCACTGATTACCACGTTGTCTAGGGTCGTAGGGTAGGCGATCTAATAAATCGCCTATACCTTCGAATTCGACCCATTTGGTCGATCATTAGGACCCGACCAAATACATTAGGTGACCATAGTAGGTAGGGAATAACCTTCCGAGGTTATACCCTATGGTCACATCGTTTAAGTAGTTGTATGATAGGTAGTTTATATGCCTTAGGAAAATTACCAGAATACCCTTTTCATGTATAAATTGGTAATTAAGCATATGTAACCTAAACTCTTGTCACATAACTGATAATGTAACATGTTTAGGCATATAACACTTGTCATAGGACTAGTTAGACGGTCCGAACGCGTTTCACGCGCACGATGAGTTAAAGTAGCATAAGCTACCTTAATGGGTCGCGATGGGTCGTAGACACTTAGGTTAAGTTTCATTTAGTATGTAGGCTTCGTTAAACCATATGACACGAGTCTCTATACTCGTTTGGTTTACGAACCCTCATTCTATCAGATCTTCCGATTTAGGTCCGGTTTATTAACATAGTTACCTATAGTAGGTGCCGTTTGATATCCGCGATCTCTAGCATTGTTTGGTTGTTACTCAAGGACTACTAAGCAATCTCAAGTGAGTACATAGTTCCCCTATTTTACTGTTTTCCAAACTGTTTTGGGGTGAAGCATGTGTACCTATCTGTTACTTTCATGTTTTCCAAAAGTATAATTGATTATACATGTTATTACTTATCTATTGACAAATTGAATGACTAACTATGATTTAAGCATTGATTTCTCAAAGAACATAAAATAAATTGTTGAATTGTACTTATTTTATGTTCACCAGACCGATTGTTAGTATGATATAGCGCTATAGGATTTGACACCCCATTCCTGTTGTCATGGAATGTCTGAAACCAATTTGTTTCTCCATCCAAATAGGGATTTCCTTTGTGGTATCCCTATAGTCTCAAAGGTGTATTTTGATGCACTAGGTCTGAATGAATTCATAAGTCACACTTTTATTTGTATATTTTGATATACCCCCAAAGGTATATTCTGATATACTCTCATGTGTGGTATTGTACAAATCCAACATATATTTTGTTAATCATCCAAAGCATATTTTGATATGTTATTTACAAAACCAAAACATAGTTTAATATGTTACTTATGAATCCGAAGTATACTTGTAATATACTACTGAAAGCTATTCTTTTAAACAACTAAAGTATATTTAATGTACTATCTATCAAACGATTGGGTTTTTGGTTAGTGTTTAGATAACGGGACGGGTGCAATGTGATGAAAACATGGTAGATACGCCGCTGGTACTTCTTATATATAAGTGTTTTCATTGCATTACATACCGTGGCATTATTTAGTACACTTGGGTTAACAATATTGGAACTGAAATATATTTTAATATATTACTTATTCAACTTTCTTAAAAACCAAAGTATATTTTTATATATACCATAAACCTTTTATCAAAACATTGTTTTTCAAACAACCTAACTTATACAAACTCATTTTATATGGTTATTCATTAACCATACATTATTCTCTTAATTATACATATCATCTTAACTTATTGTTTTTCAAACGGTTTACAAAACAAAACAAACTACAAGGTTCATGACTAAACATTTTCTTAAACATAAGTCATGAATCTTATTTTCACAAAACCTATGTATCTCACAGGCATTTTTATGCTGACGTACCTATTTTTACACATGTTTCAGGAGCTGTTGCATAAGATGATCAAGATACACATAGGCAAACTTGGGCTTTAGTGACATTAAAAGATGCAAGACTAGTTAATTATGTTGTACTTCCTTGTTTGTTAAGACATTGTAACACTTTTAAATCAATAAAACAATACTTCAATTGCCATGGATTTGAAACAATTAATTCTGTTACAACACTCCTCGACGTTTCCGCCACGTTTTGTATGTTCTACGTGGTCGGGGTGTGACAAGTAACTTATATACAACCTATGAACAATCGAGAATGTAGAGTTGTCAATTTTAACCCATTTTGTTTTTGTTTTATTCCAAATGCTTTCAAATGGGTCCAATGGGTCAAAAGGTATAAATATTAGTTATTTCATATATTTATGTGCCTTAAAAACTCACTTTTTATTAACTCTAAGGACCAGTTTGATGCCCATGTAAAGAGCTCCCATCAGCTGGACTGCAGGGATCTTTACAGGAAAACTGAATGCCCATGTAAAGAGCTCCCATCACTGCTTCTATGTCAACCGGCCACCACAAAGACCTGCTGGAATCAATTCAAAGTTCATGGTGAATAACTGAATTTCGTCTCAAAGTAGGCAAATTGGAATTCTTCAAACATTGGTCTTGGTGCTATATATATGTGTGTATCTGGATATAGTTCAGCCTAGTTTCCCATTTTATCATCACTGAAAACATCCCAAATTATATGCCTTTCAACAAAAGTACGATGTCAAAAATTAGACCCCTTCTCATAATATCCACATCAGCCGGGTTAAAACTAAAAGCAATAGAGTAAATATGCTAACTAACCCAGAAAGGTGCAACCCTTTGATGACAATAAGTAGCATGATTTTGGTGATGGCATAATCTTCATACATGTGCTCATTTACAAGACCTACAGTTCAAAAAAGGTGCAACGCTGTGTGCCATTGCCGCCGCCACCAGACAATGGTGGTGGTCTGCTGTCTTGTAGTCCGAGAGTTTCTGTGTGGCTGAGAGTTGTGTGGTTGATGCAAGTGAGTTGTCAAAATCTTTTATACAAAGAAACTCATCAGCAGAAATGAATCCCTTGGCATTGCGGTCGAGTTGACAAAATCTTTTATACAAAGAAACTATCTCTTGTTGGGAAACTTTAACATATTCAAACAAACATAATTACATAAAATGAGATCAATCAAGAAGTGAAGTGAGTGTGTTAATGTATAAACTATAAAGAAGAAGAGCAATATATATACTTACATAGATTATTGCAGTGTTCTTGAACATCTTCAATATCATATTGAGTTAGTGTAATATAACAAACACCCTTTAATCTGTTGATATGTTAAAGATTGAAAAGAGATGAAATCTTGGAGAATGAATAAAGATAGGATTGGTAGAAGAAAGATGGGGTATTAATCAATGAAAATATAGTTGTTTTTGTCGAAATGACAAATTTGTTGCTTTCTCATGACGGGGAAACTCATGTATGGCTAATTAGATTCTCGGTTTCCAACTCTAGCTTGCATCAGGCATTACAATTCCAACTTTGCACGCACGGGTCTTGACAGGGCCGGCTCAACCATTTTGGTGGCCTAAGGCGAAGTAAAATCTTGTGGCCTTTTTCCAAAAAAAAAAAAAAAAAAAAAAAAAACAGTTTGAGAAAAACCCTCCTCCTTTACCCGGGTTTGGGACCGGCAATGTGGTAGTAAAAAAAAGAAAAGTAAGGAGGGAAAGTGTAAAATAGAGTCACTATGGAGTATGGATCAATGTGGTAGTAAAATTATATTAATTAGACAACCTACTAGAACTATCTAAACTAATAGGAGGAACATTAAAACACAACTTCCACAAAATTTACTAAACTAACTACTGGTGTCACCAAGTTTAGGTGTACAATAACTGTTGGCAGCAAATTGTAGGCATGTTATTTCACAGTATTAAACAAGCACACGATAACGATTACAGAGTTCTTGAACAATGCAAAACATCATGGTATGGTAAACAATACAATACAAAACAAAAGTTAAATTCACAGATTATAGCAATTTCAACCCACACATGAGATCTTAAAGTCAATGTGCTGATATATGCCAACAAATTCATCCGAGTTAACTAAATAAACCTACAAGCAATAGGCATCTATCTATCTATATGATGCAACTCCTGACCTTAGTTTCAAGCAGATACAATCACAAACAATTTCTAGATTCTGTTGCCTATTTGAAACCAAAGCAAAGCAAAACAATCATTTTACCAGAGTTAAAGTTAGTAAAAATCATTTAACAATCACAAACAACAAAACCTAACTTATACAAATCAATACCTTCACATCGATCAATTGTTTGAACCGAAGAAGCATCCGAATCGCCTCGTCTTTTGTGTTACACATATCGCGATGAATGTGAAGAGCTTTACGCTCCGACTCCAATGCTCGAGCAGCTGCCTCTTTCACTGTGTTCAATATCATCTCTTTCACGGTGGTGGGAACAAAAGCTTCGTCTGGTTGTCGTACGGTGGTCGTCCGGTGGAGATTTGTCCGGTGGGGTTTCGTACGGTGGTGAGATTGGAGCTCGTAGTGTGATTTTGGAGGTTGGTAGTGTTTGCTGAAAATGTGAATTTGGGGGAGATTGAGCAAAAGTGACCATGGGGAGGGAGGGAAAAACCCCGCCTTTTCTGATAAAACCTTAGCCATTGATCACACTCA
Source organism: Helianthus tuberosus (assembly GCA_030545235.1). NCBI lineage: Eukaryota > Viridiplantae > Streptophyta > Magnoliopsida > Asterales > Asteraceae > Helianthus > Helianthus tuberosus. The sequence continues at coordinate 40,332,743 of CM060407.1, forward strand.
ATATCAACGGCCAGTATTAACCCAGCCACAAACACACAGATCCAAGTTCATTAATACAAAAAATTTAAAAAAATCACACAAACATTTATAAAAAAAACATACAACTTCATTAATATTTATAAAATTACATAAACCTAAAAATTACAAAATAAGAAACCTAAAGATTTAAATAAATTTCAAAAAGGTCGATCTTGTCGAACGCCTTTTTTTCCTTGCCGCGAAACTCTATGTTCGCCACCGCCACCCGGTCCTCGTGGCTTAACTCGCCCCCGGGAACGGCTTCGTAGTAAGCCTTGAAACGCTCGAGCTTGGGACGTAGCTCGCGCCATTTATGTTGGCATGCGTTGACGTTGTGGCGGTCGTTACCGACGTTTAGTCGGTAGGCCGCAAAAGCTTTCGGCCAATATTTTGTTTGGCCCGGTGGCCACCCCTTCATAGCGTCAACGACGCTTGTGACTAGGGCAAGTTCTTCTTCGTGGGTCCAGGATGCCATAGCGGGTTCGTGGGATGTTGGGGTTGGGGTGACCGGTTGGGGCAGCGGGGGGGATAGCGAATGTTTGGGATAGACCACGGTGGGGTTTGGGATGGACCACATGGTTGGGGTTTGGGGTTATTTATAGGGGATGTTGGGGTTGGGGTGACCGCTTGGCCAAGCCAACGGTTTGAATTTAAAAATTCAAAACTTTTGGGATGGACCGCTATGACGTGGCGGGTGAGCCAATGAGATTCAGCCAACTAGGATGGCCATACCACCCCACGCCCGGCTTGAAACCCAAGCCCCAAGGGCCACGCCCAAACCCAAGCCCACCCGGGATGGTGGCTTGGGCGTTTTCCCCCTACCCACGCCCAAACTCCCGCCCCATACCCCGCAGTCTAAAATAACACTGATATTTCATGAAGTATAACTAAATTTCAAACCTGAAAGAAGATGTTCAGCAGATTATCGGTTACATAAACCCTAGAATTTAAGATGCTTTGTTAATAGATTATTGGATGAGGTTTTTTACCTGGAAGGAGATGATCAGCAAGAAACTTGTTTGGATTTGGGATGATGAAGCGGCTGAAGATTTGGGTTTTTGAGAGGGAATTGGGAATTTGGTGTGTAGAATTTTGAGAGGGATTTGGGATGATGAAGCGTAGGGTTTTTAGAGGGAATTTTGGGGGATAAAACTTTTTGATAAGTTTTTAGATGGCACCATGATAGATTGGTGATTAATTAATTAAAAATTAAACGATGACACACAACAATGACACACATATTGATGACACACAACGATGACACATACGTTTTGTTTAACTATTAAAAGTTAAAAGATGACACACATATTTTAATGTGTTTTATTTTTTGAAAATGACATTTAAACGATGACACACAAGAATAAGTGTCATAAAACATTCAAATTTTACCAATGATGACATTTTTTCTATGATACAAGCGTTTCTGTGTCATAAATTTAATGTGTGTCATTGTTCTTGTGTCATTAAAGGTATTTTTTCTAGTAGTGTTACATCCCTGGCAATCTCTTTAACCATGACAGACTTGGTTTCAGAGATTTTTCTTTTCACAATCTTTGATTTTGTTTCTGAATCACCTTTTTGTTCCCATTCATTCATAGTTTGTATATTCATATACTTACTTATGGCTGAGTCATCAGATATTGTTGGATTTAGGACAGATGCTAGCAATTTCAAATTTGTAATAACTTGAGGTTTTGCAGTTGCTTACCTTTTCAGAGGTGGACCCATCATTATGGTTCCAACTTTGGTGATTGGTGTGGTTGATGATTGTTGAGGAGTTGACTTTGGAGCTTCTTGATGTGAGCTTTCATCAGGAATTTTTTTCATGAGTTCTTGTGGATCCACTTTGGCCAGTTGTGCAATGTTGAATTTCATCTTCTCTATTAGTTGTTGCACCTCTTTTACCTGTTTTGAGTTGTTGTGTATGTTTTTCTGAATATTTGTGAATTCTGTTTGAGCTTTTTTCTGAATTACAGCCCATTCTTTTGACAGCTTCTCAAGGGCATCTGTGATACTGTTATTACTTGCCCTTAGTATGGTAACTTCTTCCAAAACTCTGTTTGCACTGCTTGACTGCCTTGAGTCCATCACATTTGCAACTTGTGCTTTGATCTTTTCTATTTCTGTGAGAATCGTTTGGATTTCTGATGCAGAGATGTTGGATTCTGGTGCCTTTTCTTTCATCTTTTGAAGAGACTTTAGTGCTTCAGTGTTTTCATCAGTTTGTTTCTTTATGGTCTCCACTGATTCTGACAGAGTCTTCATATCAGCTCTTTGACCTTGTATTTCTGACATCAATATATCAAGTTTTTCTTCCACTGGATTTCTTTTGCAGACTTTGTAAACATTTTCCAGCACTGTTTCTTAACTTTCTTGGTTCATAGGTTTCTCAGGGATAATTGGAACAACAGATGTTCCTTCTAACATTCCAGCTGCAAACACATTTGCTGCTGTTTTGGAAATGATAGGATTACTTTTGGCTTTACCAGATTTTGGTGCAGCTTTAAGTTTACCAGTATCATCTCCACCAGTGATGAACAACTCATTTTCATCCTGGATTTCCTTATGTCCTTGAACCATATTAACATATGATCCTCCATAAGTTTTTGAGTTAAATAGATTACCTTTAGCCAGATTTCCTTGATCAGTTTCCTGATCTCTATCTGTTGGGATCTCATCCTCTTCCTCATTTTCTGATTCAGAGTTGAGATTAATGGCACTAGTAACCTCCTCATCAACATTTGTTGTTCTATATTCTATTTTGTAAGAAACATTAACTGAACTTTCTGATTTTGTTTCTTCTCTGTGAGTTTCAACTAGAATAGTGTTTAAAAGAGATGTACCAGCAATGTGAGATTCATCATAATGAATGACTTCAGTGGCTTCAATTTCAGCAGCATGTGTTTCTCCAGCAATATGTGATTCTGCATAATGTTCTTGATGAATTTCAAATTCATGATGAGTTCCTGCTTCATGAATTTTTTGTCTTTCAGCATGTTCTTTCTTGCTTTCTGGTGAGTTGGCTATCTCCAAGTTAGCTATCTCCTGAATTCTTTTTCCTTCTGCACCCTCCCTTTCTGATAGTGAGGACTTCTCATTATCTCCTTTTTCTGTTGATGAAGAACAGTTCACAACTTCTCTGCTGGGTTCTTCTGTTGGAGAATCTGATTTTGTCAGAAGTTTTTCATGTTGTATTCTGTATTGTGAGTCTGGTGCAATGAAGCATATCATGCTTTCTGGCAACACAGAGACATCTTTGTCTGATTCCCATCCATGATTGGAACTCCAGGCCTTCATGGTTTTTGATCTCCAGACATCTTCTAAGATTGGAATTTCCATATTTCTTTCAATAAATGCTTCAGAAATGAAAATTGAGATTAACCTTGGATAAGGCAGATGAGAGGTTATTTTTCCATTTCTGGTGATGATTGATCTTTTGAGAAGGTTAAAAATTTCTGACCCATAATTGATTTTAAACCCATTTATGATTCCAAACATGATTGTCAGAATAGCTTGACTGATTTGATCGGTTCCTCCTATCTTTGAGGTGAGACATTTGTTTAGTACTTCCATCATCACTTGCCAGATGGCTGGCAATTCACTTCTTCTTATTGCTCCAATTTTGTTGATATCCCTTTTCTTGTAGCCAAGCCCAATGAAGAAGTTTATTAAATCTTCTTTGCTTGGGGCTTCAGTGTAACTATCAAGAATAGGCAGTTCAAGCCATTCTCTTACTCTTGCAGGGGTTAATGTTACATAAACACTTCCCTATACATGAGAAGACACCTGATTTTCTTCAACTTCATTAAAGGTGTAAACAAATTGCTGTAGTAGCCTTTCTGGTACTTCTCTTCCTTTTGTTAGTGCTCCTGAGATTGGACATTTTGTGAGATATTCTACCAGAAGTTGACATCTTTCATCATACTCTGAATGCTCTGTATTCATCAGCAGATTGTTTTCCTTCATTGGTAGAAATTTTGCTTCCTCGACAAAAGGTACTTCATGTTGAGCAATTGGAATGTTGAGGTTAACTTTTGCCATTGTTGATCTCTGCGAGTTAGGGTTTTAAATTTAGGGATTTCTGAATTGTGAGTGAAAAACAGGGGATTTTAAGATTTGTTGTTTTTGTGAGGAAGATGAGTGATTTTTGAGTTTCTCCTACGGGTGTGTTATATAGGAGTGTTTCAGTAGAGTATTGTGGGTGTATGGAGTTGGAGGAGTTGAAAGGATATAGAACGTGGTATGAAATAGTGATAAAGAGATCATTAATTGTCTTTATAACCGTTAGATCGTGAGTGCTGAGTTTTTGGTTCAAAATGTAACCGTTGGATCATGGGTGTTAAGACATTAATGAAGTTGTTTATCATGGAATCGTGGTTTTGCCCTTTCAACTTGACTCTTTAAATTGTAGTTTCTTCAATCATTCCTTCTTGAAAGTGTTGCACTGATTTTTGATTGGAGAAAGCTATCGGTTCTATGACACCTTTTCATCTTTGTGAACCCCATTTGATAGGAGGTCCAATCATCTTCCTTCATATGTATCCTCTTTTCTTCATAAGTCAGAAAGTCCCATTCTGTTGATGTCATCAGAAATTCTGTTGATCATATGTATCCTTTTTTTCTGACTTCTGTTGACCTTGTAGATGTGATCAACAGAAGTCAACAGATTTTTCAGCAAAATCTCTTGATTGAGATTCCCCCCTAAACTTGTGATCCTTTTCAACAGATTTTTTTTAGATGAGAGGGAATAAGATAAGATCAGAAGACTCACACTTGTTTTTCTGGTAGCATCCATGTCTCTTTGCCTTCTCTGATTTTTTCTAAAAACATTTTATCATCTTGAAGTTTTATCAGAAAAAATTTAAGATCCATTTTTGAATTACCAGATTTTGTCTCCTGTCATCAGAAACTTTGAGTTTTGAGTCAGGATTTTGATTTCTGATGATCATTTCATATTTACCCATTTCCCAAAAAAAAATATAAACCATAAATCAGAAAACTAGTAAACAAAAAAAATTAACATATTAACAGAGAAAAAATTGTACAAACAAAGCAAACAAGACCTAATCAATATCTATGCGTTCATCATGTTCCATTTCTAGGAGGAACAACAGATCAGTTATCTTCCCAAAGTTGTGGTTGGTGGGTACAAGCATGCTGAGACCCATGTTTTCTTGAAGTCTCATATCAGCTCTTGGATAACTTGCAGGGATGCCTGCAAAGTCTAGCTGGCTCGTGATTATCTTTGTCAGAAAACGAGGATACATCAAGAATGGCTTGCCAACCCACATATTACTTTCAAAATCACTCATTAGATAATGAGAGAAGTTGTAAGGTACTTTGAGTACGAGTGCCAGTATGGGCTCCATCAATCTAAGAGATACTTCATGATGATTGATGACCTTCTTTGAAAAGCATGCACCCATCTGTGTGACCAGATATTGCCATGGCTTGATGAAGCCATGTTTGTTGATTGCTCGTTGTTGGGTTTGTGTGTGATAACCCATTTGCCTCAAGACATCATCCTTCTGAGCCCTTGTAAACATCAGGACGTCATTATCATCATTGAATTAAAGAGTTGTCCTGATGGTGGCTTCATTTAACAGAATTTGTTGATTTAGCACCACACTCTTGATGGCCATCTGTTCCCTGTTCTGATACTCAGACAATGTTGCATTTTTCCAGAAGATTTGAAGAATTTCTGGAAGAACACTTATGTGAGCAGTGAGGGCATAGCTCAAGTTACTACTCATGAGCATCTTCAGCACAACTTGACACCCTTCCCATTGAGGACCTTCCAGATTGGTCCTTAATCTAAGGTTATGATATGGATAAAGAACAAGTGGGAAGCATTCATCTTTGATGGTGTTCATTTTGTGAGAGTGTGTGAATATGAGGTGAAGAAGAGGAGTGAAGAAGACGGATTTTAACCCAAAGTAGTGATTATTTATAGTAAATTTAATATTTTCCATAAATGGAAGCTACCAACTTGTAGATTTTCTTCACCGCAATCTCTGTTATTTTAATGATTACCAGAGGACAGAAAAAAATAATAGAGATATGTTTCTTCTCCACTTCACATGCATTTAATGATATAGGCGGCTAATTTCTGGTGATGTAATCTGATAGCCTACCAATATGTCACTTCAACCTTCTTAATACATGATGGGGTGTAATAAATGAAGGAGAGAGAAAGTTCCATATTAACGAGTTCCCAGAGATTTTCTGTTGAATGACGTTATCAGCACTAACAAGAATCATAAACCTCTTTTTATAAATTAAAAAAAAATGCTAATGTACAATTTATGAATATACAGTCAAGAGATATGAAAAAGGATGATGACATGCAGCAATTTGTTTTAATGAACTTCGACAATTCTGATTATCCAACATATTTTCTGATGATTCACCAAAATTCTGATGATTTATCAGGTGTTCTGATGTTGTGTCAGATTTTCTGATGACTTCATCAGAATTTATGATAAGTTGCCAGATTTTCTGGTGATTTATCAGATATATGATTTTGATTACCACTAAAGCAATTTATCAAGCATTTTTCTGGTGATAAAATTATCTGAGTAATTTTTATCATTGATCTGACCATATCAAAGCAGATTATTTGTTACGCCTTCAACATAGGCTACTCTTTCTTTGGTCAGACATCCATTCCTTATGCATCCATATCCCATGATCCTTCCTTTCACTCATTTCCAAAATTTACCATTCTACCCAGCTTTGAAACAAAGTTGCTGAGTAAGCTCCTGTCCCCAGTCATGTGCTTGGAGCTTCCTGAGTCGCAGTACCAGATCTGCTGCACATGATGGTCCTGAAATGAAATGATTAGAGGATTTTTGGTACCCGGGCATGCTTGGGTACTATTTCTGATGGAATATTAATCACTTTATTTCTTCTTCTTCTTGGTTTTGCATCAGAAACTCTGTTATATGCTGAGCCATTAACAGATTTTACATTTTTCTTTTGAAGATGGTGTTGAACAAGCTTCAGTATGTCAACACACATACAAGATGTATCAGAATTTTCTGATATTTCCTCTTGTGATGGAATGAGTGGATAATTTTGAAAAGATGAGTGAACTACTTCTGGAGTCTTTACAGATTCTCGACTGCATTCACTCTTGTTTGTTTTGAAGTTTGGTTTTTCAAAAGAGTATTCAGAATAGGTTGTTTTGCAAGATTCAGATTCTGATTCTGATACAAATTTATCAGAAATCTGATGAGTTGCTTTTACAAAGACAGTGGGTTTACTTCCTCTATTTGATCTTGTATAACCTAAACCCTCTCCTTTGTTCTTTGGTGTGGACTCAATAAAATTTATGAACTCTTTGGCTTGTTGAAAACCTCTTACATTGATTTCTTTGTCATTGATTTTCTTATAAAGATCATTTCTTTCATTTTCATTAAACTCAAGTTTAGCTCTTTGATCTAAACTATCCTCTATAAGAAGTTGGTTTTCAAAAATGATTTTATTCAAAGTCCTTTGCAACTCATCAGATTTTCTAATATCTGATTGATGTTTTTCTTGCAGATTTAGAAAATCTGACATGAGCTTGTTTAGCTTGTGTTCAAGATCAAGATTGTCTAAATTTACCTTTTGTTCTGATGTTTCTGGTAGTCCTTCAGAGAGTGCCATGAGGCAGAAATTTGCCAATTCTTCTTCTTCATCATCAGAAGAATCATCAGATAACCATGTATCTGTTCCAGCAATTAAGCTTACTTGTTGCTGCTTCTTTGCTTCTTCAAGCTTTTTCTCATAATAAGCAACATCCTTCAGCTTTTTGGTCTTGCATTCTGATGCATAATGACCTCTCTGCTTGCACTTGTAACACACAACTTCAGCCTTCCCTTTATCCTTAGATCTAACCTCTTCTTTAGATCTTCCATCCATCCTTCCTCTGTCACTCCTCTGGTATCTCTGGCTACCTCCCCTCAACCTCTGCTCAAATGTTTTGGTGAGCAGTGCTATTGCCTCAGCAAAGGCTGAAAAATTTGATGAAGTATCAGAAACTTCAAAACTTTGGCTGCTTGATGGTTGTGGATCATTGGTGGGTATTGTTCTTTGGGAGTTAAAGATAAGAGCTAAAGATCCCCCTCTTTGAATGGTTTCTTCAAATATTTCTTCCTCTCTGGGGATCAAGATGCTGTATAAGTCATGAAGACTCATGTTTCCTAGTTCTAAGGTTGATGATAAAGTCATGGTTAGACTTCTCCATTCTCTAGGAAGGGCATCAAGAAATTTTATGTTTCTTTCATCATTTGACTTTGTTATTCCAAATTTCTTTAGCTCGTTTAAAAGTTTTGTAAATCTTTGATATGTATCATTTAACCTTTCATTTGGCAAACTTTTAAACCTTTCATAAGATGAGACATTGTTTGTTCTTTTGTTTCTTCTCATCCTTTCTCCTCCACAAAGATTTTCCAACTGATCCCATATTTCCTTAGCTGATGCACATGCATCAACTTATGAAAATATGTCATTGGGGATGGCCATTATTAAAAGTTACTTTGCCCTTTCATCCCCAGCCACCAGTTCCTTGTCTTCCACGCTCCAGTTTATTTCACTTTTGGGAGCGCGGGAGGCAGGGATAGCTGGTGATTGGTCAGTTGCTGGAATAGCAGGTATTTCTGTCATTGGTGTATGTGGATCCCTTTCAATGGATTGAAACAGAGCTCAGTCATGACCATTAAGGAAATTGACCATCCTGATTTTCCATTGGGGGTATTCCTCTCTGACCAGAGTCGGAGGTTTAGACATAGAACCAATGTTAAAATCATTATTCCAGGATTGAAAGCTGGCCATATTTAGAGAAAAGAAGATGAGCAGTTGATCGTTTGAAAATAGTTTATTCAATCTGCTCTGATACCAATTGTTGGACCCAGTATGGCCTTAAAACAACTTCTTTTCACGTAATATGGCAAGTGATTTCAGTAGATGTGAAAAAGATGTGCGGAAATGGAAATCAGACTTTCAAGAAACAAGACCTACATAATTATCAAGTTTATATCACTTTGAAACAACCTGGTTTACAAGGTGATTGTAAGATTATTATCTAGTACAAACGAATCTTGAATTCTGTGGGTGAGAGGGCAATGGAGTTTTGATGTATGTATGAATGATAAGCTTCAAACACACTTTGCTTCTCCTGGTTGAGCCTTCTATTTATAGACGGCTGGGTACATAAATAAACAATAGTTTATTCATGCAATAAGTCCTGCTAAAAGTGCCCAATTGACATGTTCATTTAATCCAACGTTCAAGTTGCCTTTTTCATCATGATATCAATTAATGTCAACTTGCTTCGGTAAGTGTGGCAGGACAGAGCCAATTTCAGACAAGTGGGGTATTTCATCAGAATTCTGATAAACCACTTCATCAGAAATTCTGATGAACAAATCATCAGAAAAATCCTGATGATCAGAATCGTTAGAAACTATCCATCAGAAATGACCTTTTCTGATAATTCAATTCAGCTCTTGATCAATTTGTGATTCTTTGAAGTAGATGCTGTGCATTCCAGTTGTCCCATCTGATCTTCTTTTTCTTGTTCGTGATCTTCAGGACTGTGATCTCTTCATAGATCCAGTTGATTATGATTTTCTTCAATACTTACAAATAAAGTTTCCTAACTAGTTGCACTCCGGATCGCACTGGCTGTGCGTTGCCGAGATGAGCTTTGTTGTCAGAACCGCACGGTGGTGCCGTGAGTCGCACGACCGTGCAAATTGCCCAGGTTAGAATTCTTCACAGAATCTTCACAGCTTTGTCGTTTCGCCCGGAAGTCCTCGTTTTCATCATCTTCTTGTTTGGCACGCTGTTTTAGGCCTGTAAACACAAATACACCCAATTAAGTATCTGATTCACGATTTTATGGCCAAAAACGCATAAAATAGGGGTAAAATGGGGGAATAAATTATGTGTAATTTGGTGAATATCAAACCTCCCCACACTTGAACCTTGCTTGTCCTCAAGCAAGCTAATACTAAAATGCAATAAAAGCTAGAACCTAACGAGAACAAGTATTTACAAATTACCTACTAATACAACTACAAACGGTTAGCCGGTTTTGTCGAAACGCAACATCAATTGATTTAAACCAAACAAGCACATTCAAATGTATGTATGGATAACCAAAAAGCCATGACTTCACTCCGATTGACTTAGCACGCTAATCTTCACACACCTCACAATGTTCACACACACTCGGTTTTATTTTTATGAAACATACATAAAATGTGTATGTGTAAACACTCAATGCCTCGACAATGAAACGTGTAATATCATAAGCTTGTCACAAGATCTTATCTCCACCAACTAACATGCGAAAAAGTGCAAATCAAGAGGTCTTTACGGGTTGTAACGATAGGCTTGGGTGAAGGGTATGGAATGGGAATTTTAAAGTGACGAAATGGTTAAAACTCGGTAATAGCGTTTAACTAGCGTAAACTAATAAAACTCTACATACTAACGCCTTGAAAAGGCGACTTTTGCGCTATCGAGCTCATCAATAAGATTTCATCATTCTAGCATTTAAAATTGCTCGAATTTTGTCGACTTCACCCTATTTTAGGGTGTTTAATTTTCTAATTTTTCTGGGTTTTTTTTTCACATAAATATAATATAATAGCTTTGTACAATGAATAACAAACTACAAGAAACGCCAGTTAAACGATTTTTAAACGAGTTTTAACACTAAAGGTTTAAAAATAAAAAGGCTAAATTTGGCTAAGTGGGTGATTTTGTTGGGTAAACAAAGGAAAACACGGGAAAGGCTCAACATGGTTAATCCTAAGGGGTAATGTAGGGTTTAGGGAAACATAACACAAAGAACAAGGCTAACAACAAAGGGGTTCTCTAAGTGCCTCTATCATTTCTACACAATTTCGCAAGTTTATGGTCTTAACAAGCAAGCTAGTGACGAGTTCTAAACTACACGTGACATCCGGCTCACTCCTACTCCAAAATGAACAAATATATAACAAGTTTAAGGCTCAAATATGCTCACATAACGGAAGGAATGGGTAAAAGTGTGAAAAATATCATGCAAGTCTTTCTTTGTTTGTCACGCTTTCTAGTTATATTTTTCAAAATTTATTTGGCTTGTCGGGTTTTTATCATTTATGAAGCTTTCTAAAACACAACTAACCGGTTTATTTACTAAAAATATATACAATTTACTGATATTTTTTATTGATTTTCTGATTTTTTTATATATAGGACAAACAAAGTCAACATGTTAAACCCCCTCCCCACACTTGCACTTCGCATTGTCCCCAATGCGAAACCCGAAATATAGAGAAAAAGGAGAATAACACTCCCCTAAAGATGATTTAGATGAAACGAGACTTCAAAGCTGATTCTGTGGTGTGCTCCGGTCCAAGACTTGCTTCAAAAATCTGTAAGGATGTCACAAAGCAAAGCAAAACAAAACAGAAGGCAGCGACAATCTAAACTCAAACAAACCATAATTTACATACATAAAAGGAGTACTAAATATCCAAACATAAAATAAAGCAAACAAACAAAAGTGTCTGAAAAATAAAGTACATAGCCGCGGGTGTTTGAAATGAAGATCAAAATGAACACCCAAGAAATAAACTACTAAAATATCATAACCACCAACTCACAACTCCACCAACTGCTCGTCGTCGTCATCCGCATCCCCTCCTGTGCCGGTTGGGCCTGCCCCTCCATAACCGCCTAGGTTCCCGAATGGGAACTGTGGGGGATCCTGAAAGTAGTTGGGGAAAGCATTATGAAGACCCCCAAAAAGGTATGAAAACCCAGCCTGCACCTCCTGGCGCATGAAGTCTTGGTTCACCCTAATCGCCTCCTGGTTTGCCCGCAGCTGCTCCTGACTAACATGCAGCTGCTCTAAACTGGTCCGCTGCTGCTCGTGACTGACCTGCATCTGCTGGAACTGGCCATAGAACTCTGGATATGAAGGGATGCCGGGGGCCAGTGCTGATACTACGGGGAGTGGTGCTGCTGTGGTGAGTGTGGTGGTGTGTGTGGCGGCTCCTGATGCTACTCCTCGTCTTCCATATCCTCATCCTCATCCTCCGTCGGCTCTGGAGGCAATGGGTCCCAGACCTCGTTGTTGAGCCCCTTCAATCTATCCCCATAATCTGTCTCTGCTATAATCCCCATTGCTTTCAGAGAACGGATGTCAACATACAAACCCTCGGTAACCAACGTAAGACCCTGAACCACCTCGTCAGTCATTATTCCCATGCTGTAAGCGATTTAGGTCACATACTGACAACCATGTATCTGACTGTTGGCGGTTCTACCCGAACTATGCACAAAGTAATCAGCCATCCTCGCAGCGAGGTTGATGTGGACCCCCTCCTTGAGCGCATAAAGAAATATAAGATCTGGTGTGGGACAGTTTCCCAAATTGTCCATGCGCCCAACGATAGTGTGGCTAAATATGTGGTGCATAACCCGAAGTAAAGGGTCTCGTAATCTTGAAGCTTTGGACATCCGAGGATCATATGGGCCACCGACTGCAATTCGTGCCCAAAACTCACCCCGCTCGTCTTCGCTGGGGAAGGTAAACTGATTAATAAAGACCTCGGAATCCATTTCTTCATTGGTGTATATTCCGAGTCTTCGACCTAACCTTCCCATGGTCCACTTGTGCCAACGACCGCCTAACTTGAAATTTATCTGTTTCGCATAGCGGAAGTCGGGATTTCTACTCGCTTTTGGCTTTTCATACGAGTTGGAAGCGAAGAATTCAAGAGTGGGTTCCAAATAAATCGGGCGGTCGATGTTGACCAAACGTGAGAATGGAAGTGTCAACATGTTTTCAAGCTGCTCGCATTGGTTTAACTCGATCATTACATTCCAATATAATCTTCTGGGGATGCCGAATTGATTCCTTCTATTCCATAGCGCATGAAGTTTCAGAATGCAAAGACTTTCCCGCTCGCTGTCGGGGTTGAATTGTAGAAAAGGATGGTCCATCTGCATGAGGAATGTTGTTAGAACAAGAGGAGCAGGAAAAATTTTAAACAAAAATAGCCTAACACACAGTTATGAAGGTTCTGTCAATTTGATATGGGCATGTCGCACGGGCGTGCGACCAGACGCACGGGCGTGCGACCAGACGCACGGGCGTGCGTCACCGAGACCAGTGCACGTGATCGGAGTCATTTGGCAATGCAAGGACAGTGCCAATATTGAACGACCGTGCGAATCCGAGATCACAGCAAAACCATGTGAATATCCGAAACTGAACGACCGTTCCACCCGAGGAACGACCGTGCGACCAAATTTCTGCAGAATTCGAACCCCTGAACCAGAACAGCTAGATTTTTATGAAATGTATCAAATTTTTGGCAGACAGGGGTTGGAAATCCGACCAGATGTTCACGAGACATATGATTCTTGCAAGGGCTAGGGTTTCGATTGTGTTTATGAAGGGAACCCTAAAAAGCCTTGAAGAAATCGAACAAATCTAATGTTGGTGCATGCGTCTGTCGACTTGAATTAACTGATTTCGCTTGAACTTGTTATTTCGCTTGGACATGTCATTTCGCTTGAGTTGATGATTTCGCTTGTAATGCTGATTTCGCTTGAGTTCTGTTCAAGCGAAATCAGATGTCTATAAATAGTGGTTAGGCTGTTTCATTTGGAGCGGAATTAGAAAGATTTTTCCGACGGCGAAGCTCTGTCGAAGTGTCTTCAGAACTGTAATTGTTACCAGATTGATATACAAGACAGTTTAAAGTGATATCTTGCTGAATTCAACTCATTATGTCTGTTTCCGCCTTTCATTTTGAGTAGAACGCCTCTGAACAACTCATTTCGGGTCCAACAACGATCCTACATGTGGTATCAGAGCATAGGAGGAGGAGTTCTGTAGATTTCAGCTTGATTTCATCTCATTTTCTTACTTCTACACCTTCTTTTCTCAATTGAACAAGTTTTACCGGTTAAAATGGCCTGAATTTTTCACAGCTTAAGCGAAATTGTGTTTTAACAAACCCTTGAGAATATCAGATCAAAATTCAGACTAAATCGGTTAAAAATGGACTAAAAACCTTATTCCGCTCGAACGGACCATCTGATTTCACTTGAAAAGTTGTGATAATTCTAAGCGAAATAAGTGATTTTGCTTGAATTGCAACTGATTTCGCTTCAAATTAGTATTTCGCTTGAAATTTCAAACAAAATTTGTGATTTCGCTTGAAATTAGTCTAATTTCGCTTGAAGTTTGATTTGCAGGTAATTTCGCTTGAAGGGTCCAACAACGAGGTGTTTTCGCTTGAGATCTTATTTCGCTTGAGAATACCTTTTTGTGAAAAATTTACCAAATCATGAGTGAAGAATTTTACAACGCTTTTGCAACATCCCCGACTACTCCGACTACCATTGCTCAAAACATGAACTTGGAAAATGAAACCGGAACTACACAAAAACCCCCGAAGCTAATGAGCATTTAAGAGTATTAGGGTTGGAAAGATCGGTTTAAGAACTGGGTTCAAGCTAATCATTTGAGATCTTGGGAGTGTATTTTGAAAAAATATGTACTACCACGTACTGATCTGCAAGTTGAGAAAGAAATTTCTGAATTCACTGATAAAGAACGTGACATATACAGAGCTGAAAAGATGATGATTAGTCTACTTCAGCAAGCTATTAAAGAAGACATCTTTGTATTGCTTCAGCATGACAAAACTTCAAAATCAATTTGGGAAGCTCTTAAAATCAAATTTGAGGGAAGTGAGAAGATGATAAAAAGTAAAAAGGCATTGCTTAAAAAAGAATTTGATCTATTCACAAGTCTGCCAGGGGAAGATACAAAGAAGTTGATTGAAAGATACTGTCACTTAGTGCGTTCTATGTCGTTGTTAAGCATAACCAAAGAACGAGAGGAGTGGGTTGACAAACTAGCTGATGCTTTACCTCAAAAGGAATGGGGTACATTTTTGATGATATTAAAGAATACTGGAGAATATGATGGTTTGACAATTTCTCAGTTCATTGAGAAGATTGAAGGTCAGGATCTTGAACAGCAAAAGATTGCGACGATGAATAATCCGAGTGGTCAACAAGATGTGAAAATGTATTACAAAGGTAGTGTGCAAGAGGTTGAAATGAGTCCGAAAATCCAAACTGCTTTTAGTGTTGGGAACTCATCTGGAAATGTTGATCAAAGTTCAAACAGTAGCAGTGGATTCTCTTCATATCCGAATGTTAATCCAAAGAGTTCAACTTCAAGTTTTCATTCTCAAAGCTCAAAAAGTGGAAATGGTTGTGTGATACATTGCAACATTGCATTGAATCTTCCAGATGGTCAAAGTTTTTCTGAAGAAATTGCAAAAGATCACATGGCGTTACTTGCGACTGTGCTACAATCCTATGAAGGTTTGGTTGCAGGGAGGATCGGAAATCCTATGCTTACTAAAGAGGATTACGATCAGATAGACGCTGAAGAGATGGAACTCATGGACATCAAATGGTGTCTAGCTAGTGTCTTGAGGAGAGCAGAAAAGTTTAAAATGATCACAGGAAGAAATGATTTTCTGGATGCACATGTTTCTACTTTGGGTTTTGATAAATCTAAAGTTACTTGTTTTCGATATAGGGAGAAAGGTCATTTCAAGAGGGAATGCAAAAATCGAGAAGCAAGTGAAGCAAAGAATCCATTCGGAAAAGATGATTACTACCGGAAAGCCATATATCAGCAAGTCGGTCAACAACAACAAGAACCACAAGTGGCTCATGGTAGAAAAGTAATAGAAGATTCTTCAAAAAGAGCATGTTTGGTGAATCAAGATGATCAAAAATCTTCAACAAATTTCAATCAGGACAAATATATTTCAGCTGATAGTAAAGCATGTCTAATAAACCAAGATGATGAAAAACTACCTAAAGGGTTCAGCTGGGATAGGTTTGTGGATGAGAATAGAGAGTTTAAAGCTTTCATTGCAAAGATAGTTCAAGAACCTGATTTGTTTACAGAATGGATGAAAGCGATTGGTGTTCATGAGAAGAATCAAGAAGAAAAATTTGTTTCATCCAATGAAAGTTCAGAAGAAGCAACTATTTTTGATCAAACATCATCTGATTCTGGTTCTTCAAATGACAGTTCTGAGAAAATAATCGATTTTGATCAAACACCAACTGATGACAGTGGTGATGATGAGGAAGAAAGACATATTAATGTTGCAAAAACTCATCTATCTCCTGAAAGCTTTCAATTTTATTTTGCAGATCGCTTGGAGAAGCTGAAGAAAAGACGAGCAAAAGAACAAAAGAAAATGAAGTGTGAAAGTGTTGATAAAAACGAAGAGATTGTTCAAAATGAAGAAGTTAAAGCTGAGAAGGTGATTAAAGCCGAACCAGTGATTGAGGTTGAGAAGGTCATCGAAGTTGAAAAGATTGTGGAAGTCATCAAGCCTCTCTTAAAGTGTTCAGAATCTTGCAAGCAATGTGCAGAAAAAGATGAGAAATTGAGTGAGCAAGAAAAGATGAAAGAACAATTATTGTTCAATCTCAATTATGTGAAAGAGTTGTATAACGTTTTGAATAGAACAGTAACTGGTCTTCAAAAGACAAATTCTGAGAGAGAAGATGCATTGACCATGATGAATACTGTGATGATGACAAAGCAGAAGGCCATTAATCATTACATTGAGGAATGTGCAAAGTTGCAGCGGGAGTTGGGAAATGAAAAGATAGAAAATGAGAGAATTAGACGTTTATTACAGAGTTATTCTAGTTCTGATTATCTCATTGATCGAATTTATCCAACTGTTGCAGGTTTTGAAGCTTTTAAAGATGAAAAGCCAAAGAAGAAGGATACTGGTAAGAAATAGAATGTTAGTTATAACAAGTGTCCACCTCCAATTTGGGAAGGATATTCTCCTAGAAAACCGAATGAGGAGCAAGTCGAAAAAGCAGTTAATATAAAGTTAAAGTCCGATATAACTGATGAATTACCTGAAAATATTGACGTCACGTTTACATCGTCTGACACTGATCATGAGTCTGAGTTAATAAAAAAGGTGGTCGATCAGGAGTTGGATACAGACGAGGAGTCGGAGTTAAAGTCTAAGTCCAAGTCTAAGTCTGGGTGTTCAAGTTCGTCCGTCAAAAGTTCGAGTTCATCAGTCAACAGTTCAAAGTCGTTGGTTAAAAGGGTTTACAATAAAGAATTCATGTTATCAAAATCTAATTTGAATGACGAAGCAATCAAAGTTGCATATACATTGATTGATTCAGACAAATTATATTATGATGAGGAATTTCCAATAAGAAGTGTTAATTTTGAAAAGATCAAAAAGGTTTTCAAACTTACAAAAATAAATATTTCGGAAATAAAAGATGTAAATCTTTCTGAAAATCCAAGACCTTACACCTCAAGAGTTCAACAACGTTTAAACAAGAAAAAGGGTTACAGTTCTGGTTCTGGTTTTCAAAAGAAACCAAACCATGACGGTAATTACAAAAAGAAAGGATTAGGATTTATTCCACCAGAAAATTATAAAAATGAAAAATATGTTTGAGATTTTAAATAAAAAATGAAATTTGTTTCAGGGACAAGCTGTGAAGAGGAATCAAAAAGCTCATTCTGGAAACAGTCAAACAGAGAATTCCTTGCCAAGAAACAAGAGAATGTGAAGAATGGAGCTAGTCGAGGAAAAGAGACAAGAACCTGTTACAAATGCAATGAAGTTGGTCACATTGCATGGTACTGTTCTCAAGCATCAAAGACAAAACAGGGAGTTTCTGAAAAACTTAAAGAAAAAGTTGTTGAGAAAGATGAACCACCAACTGAAAAATTCAAAGTTTTTGAAAATTCAAAATATGAAGTTGGTGAGTGTTCAAAGACACATTTTTACAAAAAGAGAGCTAAAATGACAATCAAGTGTGGGTTGTTAAGAAGATTTATAAAGATGATGTTAAATCTAGCGATGAATCTGATTCCACAAAGTCAGATGAGCCACAAGTTGAGTTAAAAGATGAAAATTTAGTACCTCCAATGGATGATGTTCATTTTCCACCATTGAGGGCTGAAAATTTCAGATCAAAAGTTGGAAAGGTTGAGATCTCGAATCAGTTCTATTCTGAAAAGAAAGAATTTGATGCCAAGAAAGCGTTTAATGGGAATGTTAAAAAGATTTTTGGGAAAATGGTCGAGGGTAAGGTGAAAGGGGTAAAGGATTTTTATGAAATAAAGAAATCATCTTACTACCCGAGTGAAGTTGAGGAGGAAACATCCAAGTTTGGTGAAGTTTGGATGTCTGTTTTTCACAAGTAAACATCCAGAATTGCCGGAGCTCCCAAGTTGGTAATCGTGGAGCAGGAATCGGCATCATCCTTATTAAAAATTGATTTTGTGAAAGTTTCTTAGAAAATTGTGAAATTTTTACAGGTTGTGGAATTGCCGAAACTCCCAGGTTGGTAAGTGAGGAGTAGGTATCATAATATTTCTTGGTATTTGAGTTTGTGATTTTTCTTACATGTGGTAAATCAAGGACATTAAGTTGTACTTGTTTTTCCTACGATTATTTGAAAAACAATGTGATGAACCAAACCCTAACCTACAAGTGGTTTAAAATCAACAAAACTTATTTTCCGGAAAAATCATTTTGGTTAAAACAAACTTAAGTGTTTTGAGATCATTATGAGAAAATAGTTTGTTGAAAGGGGGAGTTTTGATTGTTTATGCCAAGTGGATGGCGAATTGAAGCGAATTGATATCAGTTGTCAATTTACTTGTACAGTTTGTTTTCAATTTTCTTTAAATGTGTTTGCATTTTAGGGGGAGTAAAAATTTTCAGAATATCAAAAAACATTTGAAAATTTGAAAAAGACAAAAACATGATAAAATTCAAAATGAGTTTTGTTGACAGAGAAGAGGAAATGATAGTATATCAGTAGACAGTTACAGTATGCTAAAGAATTGTAATGTTTAAATAACGTTAAACGGTCTCACTGATGATATGCCAATAGGTTTTTACACATTTAGTAAGCTTTTTCAGGATATAAACTTAAATTCAAACTTGCTTATTTCGTGGGGAACACTACTTGGATATATAGGTAACCCCTGAAATCTTGTTTGAAGGATCCCTCTTTCTGAGATACTAGGTCTTTATACTCAGTGATATCTGGGGTATTATCCCGGGACTTCTGATAATACGAAAGCAATGGCCTAGTCCCCGGAGAATCCTTTTTGCTTGCTTGAAATATAGCGCCGCCCTCAGCAAAAATGATGAAACAATAAAATTGATAATCATTGCTGTTGTAAAAAAGATCCTCTAAAGGGGACCCACCAAAAGTCGAGTCGTCATCTCTCTGCTGAACGAAAGTTCTGACCTGAGCTCTCACGGTTCTTCGCATTTAACCCCTTACAGATATCATCTGTGGTATACTCACCTGTAAGACTGAATATTGGGATCTGAATACGGGAGTATATTCAAGAGGTGGGACACATGAATGAGTTTAAGTCCTTAATACACCTAATTCATATCCTGAATCAGTTGAAATTTGTATGAAAATTTAAGTGGATCAGTATATTGGCAATCTAAGTGAATTGTTTAATTCTTAATGTGTAACTAAGCTCAACGGTACTTGTGACTTATCAAAAACTGATATGATCCTCTTACACAAACCCACAAAAATATTGTCTGTAAATATTTCTTTACTACATTTCATTTCTTTAAAAATACAAAAAGATTTTCGACAACTGATGTTGGAGAGCTGATTTTCAAAATTCCAAGTGCTAAACATGATGAGCATGTGGTGAAGGAGAGTGTGTGTTTAAATGAAGAAATTTTAAAAAAAAAATCATACAAGTGGTTCATCAGATTCTAATCATTGATAAATCATTATGTTTTAATTTGAGGAGGAGTCTGGATAGATAAAGTTGTAAATTGTTAAATTTATGAAATTTATTTCTGGGTTAAGAATGTGCAGGTTAGCCAGGTTTCGATTCTGAGCAAGATGTGAGCCAGTAACGATCCTGAAACTGCTGATGCTGATGATCTTAAGGGATCAAGGAACCTGAAGAAAGAGCACAGTGCCAGGTTCCGATACCGGAAGACTCTGTGATTTCAACAAGCCAGACTGTGATCCCAGCAAATCGAAAGGGAGTAGATAAGATTGTTCGAGGGAAGTCTGTTGGTGCTGATGAAGAAAGAGAGTGATCAAACTGATAAAGACTGAAGATGTTGAAGACTCGACACTTTAAGACTCGTCAACATTCGAGGGGGAGTCTGTTGGTGCATGCGTCTGTCGACTTCGTCTTGTATCGAGTCTTGCATTGCTCAGGGCACAGAGTTCAAGAAATTAAGTCAAGAAGCTGATTTCGCTTGAATTAACTGATTTCGCTTGAACTTGGTATTTCGCTTGGACATGTTATTTCGCTTGAGTTGATGATTTTGCTTGTAATGCTGATTTTGCTTGAGTTCTGTTCAAGCGAAATCAGATGTCTATAAATAGTGGTTAGGCTGTTTCATTTGCAGCGGAATTAGAAAGATTGTTTCCGATGGCGAAGCTCTGTCGAAGTGTCTTCAGAACTGTAATTGTTACCAGATTTATATACAAGACAGTTTAAAGTGATATCTTGCTGAATTCAACTCATTATATCTGTTTCCGCCTTTCATTTTGAGTAGAACGCCTCTGAATGACTCATTTTGGGTCCAACAACGATCCTACATCTAACCCTAGAACAAGGATGAAACAGAAAATCAATGAGAAAAACATACCGTGCATAAGAATCTGAGAAACCGTGCGAAAAATGGTGCAATTTCAGGGAAAACTGGGTCTGGAACGGCTGGTGCAGTAGGGTTTCGCGACTTGTGAGAATAAACTGTAGATGAGGGCTTTTATACTGCACAAATGACCAAACTGGCCTTAGCCTTTCGCACGGTCGTGCGACCTGACGCACGGTCGTGCGTCATCGACATTGACAAATCCTTGCACGCTGACCTCGGCAATGCACAGGGGGTGCGACTCGAGGTGCTGGCTCACAACCGCACGGGCGTGCGGTCTGTGGCACGGTCGTGCGAGATTTGCAGATGCGTCTGTTTGCTGCAGAAAGCTGTTTCAGCAGCCGTTTCGCCATTTTTGCACTACGCCAACTGTTCTAATATTATTCCAACTTAGAACCTTCGCTCTACATGTTTAAAAACTGTACGGACCTATGAAATCTACCAAACACGCCAAAAACACTTAAAAGCGGCAAAAACAAAAATATGGACAATTTTACCCCTAAAGCGCCAAAGACGCTCTTGCTACATTTTTAATCCTCGAGTCAGTAGCGTAGACTCTCTTCCCCACACTTATGATGTGTGCGGGATGTGGAGCTTGATAATCTCCACCGCGACTCGATCGGCCCACCAACGTAAAGCTTCAAGCGATGCCCATTTACCTTCAAAATAACACCGTCTACGTTCTCTATTGCAACAGTCCCATATGGAAATACCTCTTTTACCGTGTACGGTCCTGTCCAACATGAATGTAATTTTCCTGGAAATAAACGCAACCTCGAGTTGCAGAGAAGAACAAGATCACCCGCTTGGAATTGTTTATGGTCCTTCAAGCGTTTGTCATGCAACCTCTTGGTGCGTTCTTTGTATAGCACGGAGTTTTCATATGCGTGTTGTCATAGCTCCTCTAACTTGTGAATCTGAAGGAACCGAGCTTCACCTCCGGTTTTTAGGTCCAAATTTGAGGTTTTTAGAGCCACATCGCTTTGCGCTCCAGCTCCACAGGTAAATGACATGCCTTTCCGTAAACAAGCCTAAAAGGAGTAGTCCCAATAGGCGTCTTGTAAGCCGTACGGAAAGCCCACAGTGCCTCATCTAGTTTGTCTGACCAATCCTTGCGGTTTGCACCAACCGACCCCTCAAGGATTCATTTCAACCCCCGGTATGTGACCTCCACCTGCCCGCTCGTTTGTTGATGATAGGGCGTGGATAAACGGTGATGCACACCATAACGGGACAATGCTTTCACAAGCTGTGTATTGCAAAAGTGAGTCCCTCTATCACTGATAAGCGCCTTCGGTGCACTAAACCGGGCAAACAAACTTTTCAAAAATCTCACGACTACCCTGGCATCATTGGTGGGTAAGGCTTGTGCCTCAGCCCATTTTGATACATAATCAACCGCAACCAGGATATATTTGTTTCCTCGTGAGGAGGGAAATGGTCCCATGAAGTCTATCCCCCTAATATCAAAGACTTCACAAACCTGTATCCAATTCTGAGTCATTTCATCACGTGCCGATATATTTGCTGCCCTCTGGCAGGCATCGCACGCTCTGACCCAACTCTGCACATCACGAAATATTGTCGGCCAATAAAACCTGGAATCAAGAACCTTCTTAGTGGTGAAATTGGCCCCATGGTGGCCTCCGGTAGGTCCCTCGTGACAGTGGCGCAGAATGTCAGTCGCCTCCTTTCCTGAAACGCATCTTCTTATCACCTGATCAGCACCAACCCTAAACAAGAAAGGATCGTCCCAGATGTAGTGCTTGACATCCAAAAAGAATTTCCTCTTTTGTTGGTGAGTCAACCCTTTAATCAGAATCCTGCAAGCAAGATAGTTTGCAAAGTCGGCGAACCAAGGTGACTCATCGCGTAACTCAACGCTCATCAACGACTCGTGTGGGAAATTATCATTGATTGAATCCTAACGCGTGTCCTTGATGTCTCCATGCTCCAACCGAAAGAGTTGGTCAGCCGCTACATTCAACGCACCCTTTTTATCTTGAATTTTGATGTCAAACTCATGCAGAAATAAGATCCATCTGATTAGACGCGGTTTGGCGTCCTGTTTGCTGAAAAGATATCTAATGGCTGCGTGATCAGTATACACAATTGTTTTTGAAAGCACCAAATACGATCCAAATTTGTCAAATGCGAAAACAACCGTCAAAACTCTTTTTCTGTCGTGGTATAGTTCTCCTATGCGTCGTGAAGAGTATTGCTCGCATAATTGATCGGGTGAGAGTGCTTTTCTCTCTTCTGTCCTAGAACGGCCCCTATAGCGAAATCGCTCGCTTCGCACATAATTTTGAATGGCAGACTCCAGTCAGGCACGACTAAAATAAGGGCCACAATCAACTTTTGCTTGGGATGGTAAAAATCCCTCAAGCAATTATCTCCAAAGATAAACGGAGCGTCTTTCTCCAACAGACGGGTCATGGGCCTAGCGATTTTTGAAAAATCCTTGATGAATCGCCTGTAGAACCCCGCATGACCAAGAAAGCTCCGAATCGCTCTCACAGAGGTGGGCGGTGGAAGTCGTGAAATGATATCAACTTTGGCTGGGTCGACCTCCATACCAGCACGCGAAATCTTGTGTCCCAACACTATGCCCTCTCTTACCATGAAGTGGCACTTCTCCCAGTTTAGGACAAGATTCGTCTCTTCGCACCTCTTCAACATATTCTTTAAATTTTCCAAACAATGATCGAAGGAATCTCCAAATACCGAAAAGTCATCCATGAAAACCTCCATAGAATCCTCGATCATATCATGAAAAATCGCAACCATGCATCTCTGGAAGGTCGCCGGTGCATTGCATAACCCAAAAGGTATACTCCTGTAGGCGAATGTGCCGAAAGGGCAGGTAAAGGTAGACTTCTCCTGGTCCTCAGGAGCAATAGGAATTTGAAAGTATCCAGAAAACCCGTCCAAGAAACAGTAATACGACTTCCCCGACAGACGTTCCAACATCTGGTCGATGAATGGAAGCGGGAAGTGATCCTTCCGAGTAGCATCGTTGAGTTTGCGGTAGTCGATGCAAACTCGCCACCCAGTGACGGTACGGGTAGGAATCAACTCATTCCTATCATTTGGGACTACAGTAATACCACCTTTCTTGGGTACTACCTGCACTGGACTCACCCACACAGAGTCAGATATAGGATAGATCAATCCGACATCCAACAACTTAATCACTTCTTTCTTAACCACGTCTTGCATATTGGGATTCAACCGCCTCTGAGGCTATGCACAGGGCTTGTACTCGTCTTCCATCAGAATCTTGTGAGTACAAAAAGAAGGATTGATGCCTTTGATATCCATGATCTTCCACGCTATTGCTTTCTTATGAAGTCTAAGAACCTTGAGAAGCTGTTTCTTCTCCTCTTTCGCCAATGATGCTGAAAGGATGACCGGTAAGCGTGAAACAGCTAACAGACATGTTTCCTATCAAGCAAGGGAGCGTGAAACTACTCGGATCTCCCATTTTTGTGGGCAGACGGTTTTGCAGAATGGCAGAACAGCTTTCATTCATCACCCCACATGATATATCATCGAGCTTCTGCTTATTTGAGAGGATGTCCTTAAGGAATTTCGCATACTTTGGCATCTGGTCCAGGGCTTCAACGAACGGTATATTTATGTGAAGTTGTTTAAACAATTCAAGGAACTTACCGTATTGTTATTCATTTTTCTGTTTCTTTAGCCGGCTAGGGTATGGAACTGGGGGATTGTACTCTTTGACTTGCTCCTGGACTTGTGCTGTACTTGCTGGGCGTAGCCTGGCGTGTACCTCGTCCAGTGTATCAGTCGGGACCGTTTCAGTGATCGGTGGTGAGTCCGATATGTTAGGTTCGGTCGTCTTGCCACTCCTGGTCATAACCGCATTTACATGCCCGCGCGGATTTGGCTCTGTATTACCCGGAAGACCACCTGGGGGTCTTTCAGACATCATCTTCGCCAGCTGACCAACCTGGTTCTCGATATTCTGAATCGAGGCTTTTTGACTCCGCATTTCTCCTTCATGGGCTAGAAAACGATCTTCGCTTTGTTGGTATCATTTTTCAGTCAACTGATTTGCACTCGTAGAGCTAGAAAGTAGCTGAGCCAACATATCCTCCAGCTTTGAACTTGACAGAGGGGCCTGCTGCTGGGAGCTACTCCCGGCGCCCTGATTTTGGTACGAATATGGACGAGGCTGGAAAGATTGGTTATAAGGCTGGAATTGCTGACCATGAGCTTGCTGCGGCGCTGGAGTGCGTTGGGCAAATCCTAGTGGGTTCTGATTACCCACATTCGCTCGCCACCCAAAATTTGGGTGATTTCTCCATCCCGGGTTGTATGTATTGCTGTAAGGGTTGTTCTGCGGCCTCACCTGATTACTCACAAAATCCACTTCTTCTTGGCCCTCATACACGACTCTCTGAAAGCATGCACCAGGTTCGTGTGACACTCCGCACTGGTCACACCCTGAGCTGGCTTGTGCAGCCATCTGGGACTTATCGAATTTCGCTGAAAGAGCTGAGATTTGTGCAGTAATGGCCGTGTAGTCGTCCACAGCGTGAACTCCTGGGCGAGGAGATGATGATGATATTGTTGTCCGGCCTCTATCTCCTTCACGACGTGAGCTAGACTTCAACGTAGCTTTTCAATGATATCATAAGCTTCATTCGGCGTCTTTGTTCCTAGATCGCCTCCTGCATTCACATCCAATCTCTCCTGCGTGTTGTAACTAAGCCCTTGATAGAACGTCAAGACCAGCTGTCTTTTGGAGAAGCCATGATGTGGTACATTAATTAACAAATCTTTAAATCGCTCCCAGGTCGCGTGCAACGACTCTCCCTTATCTTGGCGAAAGGTCACAATCCGGTTTCTTAACTTGGTTGTTTTCTCAGGTGGGAAATATTTTTGCATAAACAGCTCCGCCAGCTCATTCCAGGTCCTGATGGACCCAGCTGG
The DNA here is from genome assembly GCA_030545235.1 of Helianthus tuberosus. NCBI lineage: Eukaryota > Viridiplantae > Streptophyta > Magnoliopsida > Asterales > Asteraceae > Helianthus > Helianthus tuberosus. Next base: position 40,358,467 of record CM060407.1, read on the forward strand.
AAGTGACATAAGCCAAGCTCTAGCTTTGTCACACAATGAGAATGTTGAACTGCATCCTCCGAAACACCTCTAATCCTGAACGTCGAACAAACTGCGAGAAAAGCAGCGATATGTCTTCCGGGATCCTCATGCTCACGCCCGTCAAACTGCACCGAATTCTGCACCATATTAATAATACTAGATTTAATTTCAAAAGTAGGTGCATCTATAGTAGGCTGCAAGATGCTCGGCTCCAGGCCTTCTCCTCCGGGCTGATTCTACTCATTCAAAGGTCGCTCGTCGTCCACCATGGCTATGTTTCCTGCTGCCCCTGAGCCCTCGGCTTCAGCGGGTACCACCTGCTCCGGCTCACCAGCTGCGAGTAGCAGCGCTACCGCGCGGGATCTATCACGAATACGCCTCCTCAGATCACGTTCAGGTTCGTCTGACAGCTCAACAGGATCGGGAGCGGGGGTTGAGGACATCAACCTACAAACGAAAAATAGGCACAATGAATATTTTATTATTATAATAATGATGTTTTTTTTTTTGAAATGAAACAGAATATTGGTAAAAATGGGCTGGAAATTTTATAAAAATCCGAAAATGGGCCCAAAATTTTGTAAAAATCATAACTAGTAGAATAATAGAATGGGCTAGTGTGAAAATGATTTTTCGGAGCCGAAAACTCAAAGAATAAATGAATTATAAGTCCGAACTCGTACAAATAAATGAAATAAAAATTTTACAAGTGTATGAAATGAGCTTGAAAACGAATAAATTGAATTAAAAACAATAAATATTAACAAATAAATAATCAAGAACATATTTACTAATATTCACAAGTATGTACACCGATAAAATAATGACTCGGGTCGTTGTAGTATAGTGGTAAGTATTCCCGCTTGTCACTCGGGTGACTCGGGTTCGATCCCAGGCAACGGCGCCAAAAACTTGACGTGTGCGCGTATATACATATTTTTATAATGAATTTACACACGATTCGGTTTTAAATTTATAAAAGTGATTTATACTTTAACATCAAAACACACACGAAAGGGCAAGTGTACCCCGTCATATATGTAGTAAAGTATCAGTAAGAATCAAGTGTCGATCCAAGGAAGTGGGCGGAGGAATAATACTAAACCTTTGCCATTAAATTACCGGTAGGAAGATAAGTTGTGTGATTTTCTAAAAACTAAAATAGGCATAAACAAATATTTATAAAAACATAATAGACTCCAAATAAGAAAATAGATATATAGCCTTGCTTTATACACAACCAAAGCGTGTGAACTATGTCGGTTTTGTCACTTAAAACATTTGGTCAATTCTCCATTTTTAAGACAATTATTATCCCTTTCTGGAATCCTAACATAACAATCATTCGGAAAGCTAAAACGATAAACACACTTTAACCACCTAAAATTGTTCTTTAACATGCAATTGATAAATGTCTATGATAATCTCCTAAAGAAAAGTTAGTCATCCGTTAGGAGTTTTCTAACCTCACTTAATCAAGGAAAGTGACACCGATAAACACAATGCAACCACCGAGACAAGCATAAAGTAGATTAAATCATAACCAAGTTCATTTTACAAATCTTGAACACAAATTCACCAAGATAGCAATTTTGGCCTAAACTACTAACTAAGCTAACAATTTATTTCAAAAATTCATAACAACACCATTTTACCTATTAAGGTCCTTCCGTGAGGAAAAGTCTTCTTGATTAACAATAATTATCTCTTATTAACCCACTAACCATTTCTAGTATCATGGTGCAAACATATTAAACAAGTTAAACAAGTTAACCAAGTTCAAAGTCTACTAATACATGATTAATTAAGCTTCTTCTTGCAAATATCTTAACTAACCACATACCAATCATCCAAGATAATTACTTATAATCAAGAATTCAACATCAATAAACAAGGTTGCAAACTAATCATCAAAGATTAACATAGAAAATGCTTCAAAGTGTCATTACAAACATAATTAACATACTAATGGTTGCAATTAAGCAAGGGATACTAGTGTTTTTGCCCAAAGGCTTACAATAATACATAATGATCAACCTAAATGCTTGAATTATAACAAAAACATGGAAAGATTCAAGAATTAAACCATAAACAAGCACAAGATTGAGTATCCGGATAGTAACGGAGCTAATCGGCACAATGTGGCTTGAATCCGGGTGAAATCAAGAGCCTCCAGAACCTGTGAATTCGCCAAATAAGCTCCCAAAAGTCCAGAATTACGAATAGAATGTTGTCTTCTGTTTTTTATAACTTTTTCAGATCGCACGGTCGTGCCATTAAAGTGCACGACCGTTCACTTTTAAATCACTGTTCACCATGCTGTGTGACATCAGCAGATCTTGACCGGTCTTCGTAGTCGCACGACCGTTCCATAGGTGGCACGAGCGTGCATCTCCGGGTTAGGGTGGCACGAGCAGCTGCACTGGTGGTGCATTTTCGGGTTGCTGCTAGACATCGGATCCGCACGGGGTGCATCCAGCCGCACGGTCGTTCAACTCCGGGATTTCGTTGCACTCCGGATCGCACTGGCTGTGCATTGCTGAGATGGGCTTTGTTGTCGGAACCGCACGGTGGTGCCGTGAGTCGCACGACCGTGCAACTTGCCCAGGTCAGAATTCTTCACAGAATCTTCGCAACTTTGTCGTTTCGCCCGGAAAGTCCTCGTTTTCATCATCTTCTTGTTTGGCAGGCTTTTTATGGCCTGTAAACGCAAATACACCCAATTAAGTATCCGATTCACGGTTTTACGGCCAAAAACGCATAAAATAGGGGTAAAATGGGGGAATAAAGTATGTGTAATTTGGTGAATATCAATAACCAAATCACTTAATAATAAAAAGAGATAAGTTTCTTATGTTTTGAGTTATTAATACTGTAACAATAAGAAACAAATCACTCAATAATTAAAAGAGATAAGTTTCTTATCTTTTGAGTTATTAATACTATTTTTGGTAAACGATACCTGGATCAAAGCTCTGTACATAGAATTCAGTCCAGGGATGGCGACATATTTCTTGTAAGCATGTGGATGAAGATATATTAAACAAAAAAGAACAATCCAGACTTGCATGATGAGAATATAAAACTTCAAGCTACATAAGCAAATACACGGATTTAAAAAACTAATAATAGAACCATAAATCAATTCGGTGACTAATTTGCAGTAATAATAAACAATAATTAAAAAGTACTATAGAGTCCTTATGATGATCACCTGAAGCTATACAATATTTTTGTTATCTGGTGTTTTTAAGTTGGTCATTTTAAGTGGACATTTGTTTGACCAAGTCAAACATGCTTTACAACAACCCCATGAGTAAAATAAATGGCATGCTACATAATCTTTTGAGGATTAGAAAGCATACTTTCATGTGTAAAATAAGCATGCTTTATATATCGACCCGAGTCTGTAGATGACGGAACTACAAAGTTGTATTGTGAATATGTTAAGAGAAATCATAGAAGGCTATGCGTTTAGTTTAGATCTAACCAAACTAAGGTCTCACTACTATCGTAATTAACCATAATATAAAATAAGTTATAATATATAAATGGTTGTAAGATGAATCACCTTGATTAATGGTGACCTCAATATACAATCAATTGTACTTATAATTTCATTAAACTTTAATCAGTTTGACCCATATTCCTTTTAGCTTAAACTATTTGACCCATTAGAGATTAAAAAAAAGCCCATGTATAACTGAACGAATCATTCTTTCCATTTAAGATTGGAGTAATAGGAAGCCGATGACTAATTGTACTAATGGTTAAGACAAACCAGGTAACTTTCTTTTCCTGGTAATCAACATGAACCAAGTACCAACAAATCTCTAAGTGCTTGCTATGTTGAAACTTCCTTTTGTTGGCGAGCGCGCTTGAGGAAACCAAAGCACAACACTTCCTTCATGTAGTTAATTCCAGATGAGTTTTAGAACCCTGGGAAGCAAAATAATCAAACACAATTTCATATTTCTCCTTGATATTTCTAATTTCACATATAGAATCAACATAAATCCAATATGATATATCATGCACATTTTTGGTAACTCGGTCAATTGAACTTACATGAGTAATTGAAATTTTTGATAATAAAAAGCTATTCCGAGAGGTTGGCACATTTTCTGGATCACTGATCTTAGCCTCAGCCTCCAACTTTGTTATATCCTTGTCATCTGGTAATGAAGTTGCATTCTTTACGACCAATTTGAACATGCAAACCGGCAAGTTATATTGATGTGGCACTCAATGAGAGCTTCTCATTCTTGGTTTTAGCTCCAAAACTCAATGAAAGTTCATCAGATTTGATCAAATCAACCCAACCCAACCAACAACATTATATCTATAACAAAAAAAACAATAATAAATATAGATTTTCAATATGTTAAAAAATGTGGTATAGTGAAATTAAATTACCCATTTGCAACAACCGTAATTTTTTTTAAATTTAATAAGATTATAAATAATGAGAAATCAATCCCTTAAAGTTATAACATAACTACACAAGATAAAAACCAACAACATAAAATTACCTGCACACGGTAGTTTGGAGTAGAGAAAACACTATTAAGTTTACCATCATGTTCAATTTCATAACCATCATAATTGACCTCATGAGATCGCATAATTAACTCTGAAAAACAGATCACAAAAAACAACGAAAATCCAACCATAGGTATCAAGCCAATGTTTTTTATTGTGTGTTTCTATTTAGTGAGACCCTAAGTTCTGGGCTGGCAAATACATGCATTGTTTCAGTGTAAGACCCTTGTTATTATTTTACGGTTTTCGTATAGTTTATGAAAGATAAACATGTACTTATAATCACATATACAATGAAAATATAGTTTAATTAAAACTTTTCTACATTTTAAAGTGTTACATCATGATTGGTAAAAATTCGCCGTTTAAAGGAAACGACGAAACTATGTGCGGAAGCTTGTAACTGCATCGTGTTCGGTTTTTCGTTGAGCTTGATCTTCATCCGGGAACCCTTGACAATTACCTGTGATCAAAACCAACTTATAAGTTAGTTTTGATGGCTTATAAATGAGTTTAATCAAGTCCGAATTCCAAAAATGAACAAAATAACTAAAAAATCCAACTCTACAGTCGCGCGAGACTTAATGCATTTTCTCGCGGGCCGCCAGAAGCCCTGACGGGGCACGACGGATTTAAGAGACTTCGTCGCGGGGCGCGACAGGCCCATTTTCGCAGAATGTTCCAAGCTTTTTGTGCTGAAAACGCCCAGCTCCAAATTTCAATCAAATTTATATTAAAATCGCCATAACTTTCGTTTCGTAAGTCCGTTTTACTTGGTTCTTTTTCCTACGCGTCCAAAATTAAATTACGGACCCGTTTATCACCTCGGTTTGCATAAAAATCTGATTTATACGCTATTGGCTCATAAATCCCTTAGGTGATTATTCGACCCGTTTCATTCCAACATCACGCTACATATTTATACCAATAATCACTACATATGGAAGGGCTTGTAAAAAAATGACCCCAAAAGGACCCGTAAGTGAAAACCCGGACCCCTGAAATCCTAACGTGCATAAAAACCAAGAAATCAAGAAAAATCGGTTTCACGCGGGCCGCGTAAACTATAAGAGGAGTTTACGCGGGCTGCGTCAACTCAACTTTGACCGGATAAGCGTTCCCGGCCACGTGGCGAACACGTGGCAGGTCTACCGATGACACGCTAGCGCTAGTCTACGAATAGCTGGCCCTCGCGGGCCGCGTAAGTTTAAGAAGGGGTTTACGCGGGCCACGTAAAACCCATATTTCAGCTATAAATTGTTTAGTTCATGAGCAGTTCACTGGTGTCTAAAACTTTTCTCAAAAACGAAGTTCTACTGCTCAAAATCATAATTTCCATTAGGGAGGCGCTGCTATGATATAGGGTATTAACTCGATCGCTGCTATGATTTAATGTCCGATCGATTGAAACCAATCCAATGGATGTATAAGTGTTGCCCACATTAGGGCTATACTTTGTCATTCGTCGTGAATTCGATGGACGTTTAAGTATTGCACTTTGTCATTCGTTGTGAGGGTTTTAATCTGGTGAGTTATCGTAAATGATGTATTAGTTACTGACCTAGTTCGTGCGCATTGTTATTTAAATTAGGTTACAAGGCTAATCAGTAGGCTAAACTCTGCCCGTTTAAATCTGCAATGTGAGTCATTCTTTTTTTATCAAAGTGCTTTACAAAATCTTAAAATAGTTTCTAGGTTATAATTACAGGGATTAAGTCTTTGTAATCTTCAATTACTGCCGGTATGTGGGGTTTTGTATACATTACTAGTTTCCCGTCACCATTGGACAACGAGTTAGCCAATGGGTGATCTGACCATAGTCACAGATACAGTCGAGTGACAAATACCGATTTGGGGTAATTGGTTGATATAAACAATGTAATCACCCTTAATACTGTATATTATAATAATGAATCGTTTTGTGCAACTTGAATGACTCGCCAGTATTTCCCTGCTGATAAAACCTTTTTAAAACATGTTTCAGGTGATCTGCTGTGATCCAAGAAAAAGTGCAGTATAGCACTACAAGCTTGAAGAAGTGGCTTAATAAAAAATAAAGAAACATGTTTTTGTAAAATAAGGGTTTCCTAGTGAAATTCCCTTATTGTAAATTACGGGGTTTGTCCCTACGTATGAAATAAAATAATCGGGAAATTTCAAGTTTTAAACGATCCTGTTAATTATTCCGCTGCCAAATTAAATAAGTACCACGGGATTTCTGTCCCGCGGCTTCTGGACCAGGTCAAACCGAGTCGGGGGCCGTGACAGAAAAAGGTGATATCAGAGCCACTGATTTAAGCCAATTAAGTATTTAGAAATACTTAATTTTCTTATTATCATTTTTGTGATATGTATTTTGTGTTATTTGACTATTTGTTAGTTTACAGTATAGGTAAGCAAAGAGTTTCGGACGTCTATCATCAATTAGATAGCTCACCAAAAGATAAGGAAACCTCATTCCAATCAAATTCCTCAAGATACTCAGCAGATACTGAGGAAGGAATATTTGTTCATAAAGCACAGTTTGAAAAACCACTTACCATTAAGAAAAGAAGTTGGATTATTAGAAAAAGTCAAGAAAAAATAAAGAAGTCACAAACAAAAGAAGTGATAATTAATAAGGAGACTCAGGAAACAGGTAATAACCCACCATGGGAAGATGAATTAGACGAACAATGGGAAAATCTCTACATGTTAGCCACTACAGCAGTAAATGTTAACTTATAGTTGAATCGCCAAACCAGTACCAGCACCGATGTCACCTACGAGCCAGAAACTTTAAAAGAACTTCATCCATTAGATAACAACCTAGTAGAATAAAGAGACAGAACAAACGCATGTTAAGCATGATATTCCCATAACCTAGCTAGACTAAATTAATTTACGGATGCATAACCACTAGTATATTTCGAATTTCAGTTGTAATTTGTAATATATATGTTATGGGTCATTTTCTGAGTATACATATCCTGACTAATATCCCGCTTTTAATTGTTTATTTGTGACCAGGATACTGGACGGGGATATTGCTAACATCCTGGGCGATATCCTAAGGTTGAGTGAATTAAACACGTGCAGGTTAATGGCTGTAAGTTACTAACGGTCATCAAGACTTCTTCTCCTCAAGACTCGGGCGTATTTGTTATGAGGAAGCCGTTGAACCCGAAAGACTTGGTCCTCAACGTTCGAGTGGGAATATTCGCTGGATCCCGGAAGTTTAGGATAGTTTGTTACTTTATCTTTACTATAAATAGATGAGGGCGGATCAGTTTAAGGCACGCAATTTCACACTTACACTCTCGAACACTTTCTCTCTAGTTCATTGCAAACACTACACACAACACTTGTATTCGAATTACATTGTAACACCTAGTCGATCCGCACCACATCCTGCACTGTATCCTGATATTTGAAGCAATAGAAGAACAAGGCAGCTGCGATTGTCAGCTCCCGAGGTTTTATGCCGGCGATCTAGATTGATCAAGGGCTTTCCTCGTACATCACGTGTCCACCTTTACATTTTTGCTCATTATTTGATCATAAATACAGCTCTATATCCTGAGCCGTATCCTGAAACTGTTTTCATATTTAATTTTGTTAACACATTTTTCATACATATTCCTAGCACACTACCTCACTTAACTAATTTGATCACTTAATTGCTTAGGTAATTTTTGACCAAAACAATTTGGCGCCCACCGTGGGGTAAGTGGTGCTACTTTTACTAAAAATCTTTGCAAAATCATTAATCGGTTTTCTATTTTCAAAACTTTTTGCCACATTGTTTACAATGGCCTCAAGATCAAACATGAGCTCTTCCATTATGTCTGCTACAACCTCTGCTACTACTGGTTCGGTGCTTCCACCACCTCCTCCAAGGATGCCGTTTTCTTCACAATCTCAAGATGTTATCCCTACTCGGAGTGTCCAGGGATCTGCTCCCGTTTAGGCTCTAACGATGAAATTTTGACTTTATTTGGAAGTGTGCAGGAACAAATGAGGCAGCAACAGGAGACTAACCAAAAGCTGTTAAGAGAAATACAACTCTTAAAAGCTAGCTCGAGTAGACCCGCTGAAGAAACTGTCACTCCTATACAGCCCAGGGCTTTGAACTTCAGTTCCGCAGTTTACACTGAGGATAATAGGGGGAATATCGTCCCAAGCCATTCTCAGAATCATACCCCTGAGATACCCTCTTCGGTCAGGATATCGACTGTGAGAAGCTCAGGATATGCTTCAGGATATGGCCAAAATCCTCATAACGGTAACGTGTCAAACAATAATATTCTTGCTACTAACAACAATGGCCCTTTTTCAGGATGCAGGTATGACGTCAACATTTACCAGGGAGCTCCAGAAATTGAAGGACATGATATCCAGTGTACCTGGAGTGGTCCAGCCAATTCCGGAAGTATCCCAAGACAGCCACAGGATATCCCGCTTTGCATATCCCATCTGTGATGCTGAAATCCCAAAAAGATTTCAGACTCCCAACATGAAGCTGTATGATGGGACTACGGATCCTAAAGAGCATATTGCCCAGTATAGGGAAAGAATGGAGATTAACCCTATCCCTCCGGAGCTCAAAGAAGCATGCTTGTGCAAGGGATTTGGTTCTACCCTGACAGGATCAGCCCTAAAATGGCTGTTAAACGTCCCTCCTCACTCAATTACTTCGTTTGCTCATTTGGTTAATTTATTTAACAGTCAATTTTCTTGTAGTCGGAGTTTTGAGAAACTAACCAGTGATCTTTACAGGATAACTCAAGGGCCTCAGGAATCCTTGAGGGATTATGTGAACAAATTCAGTCGAGAATCCTTGGATATCCCACATCTTGATGTTGCAACAGCTGTGCAAGCTTTTAAGATGGGGTTGCAAAAGGATTCTCAGTTTTATCAGGATCTTGTAATGAATCCCTGCAGGAATATCGACGAAGCTCGTAACAGGGCTTTGAGATATATCCGTCTGGAAGATGACAAGAAGATGCAGGAGAGGATGAATTCTACCTCAACCTATGAATCAACTAACAGGAAATCAGAAACCTCATATAAGCCATATCGCTCTAGGCCATATGGTAGAAATGATAACAAGAAAGTGAACGCTGTTGAAGACGAGGATCCTGAAGAATATCCTGATTTATCTGAATACTTCTTTTCTGTTAATATACCCGAATTAATGTATGCTATGCAGGGCTTAGGGGACAAAGCTAGGTGGCCTCGAAAGAACCAGCAGAAAGCTGATTGGAAGGATAAATCCAAATGGTGTGCCTTCCACGAAGACTTCGGACATATGACCGAGGATTGCATTGCTTTAAGGAAAGAGATAAGTTACCTGTTAAGCAAGGGGTATCTGAAGGACTTGCTGGGAAAAAAGAAGAATAAAGGGCAGGATCCCGAGAAGGATCCTGAACGAGCAGCATCACCCCCAGCAGATGCCAAGATAATTAACTTTATTTTAGGAGGATCCGACATTTGTGGGACTTCGTATTCGGCGGCCAAGAGACATGCAAAGGAAGCTAAGAGCGAGAGGGGAGACAGACCAGTCAGAATGACTACCCTCACAACTGATAAAGTGATCACTTTCGATAGTGATGACAGGGATACTGTTCAGGATCCTCACCATGATGCTTTAGTAATAACATTATATGTGGCTAACCATTTTGTACGCAGGATACTGGTAGACAACGGTAGTTCTGTCAATATAATTCAGCTGGAAACATTGAAGAGGATGAATGTATCTCCGATGGATATCACTTCGAAGTCCACTGTGCTCGTTGGTTTCAGTGGAGAAGCTAGGAATACCGTAGGGGAGATAAAGTTACCAGTATATGTTGAAGGGGTCAACTCAATACAACGCTTCTGTGTGATGGACTCCTTATCCAGCTATAACATCATACTGGGAAGACCATGGATTCACGATATGAAGGCTGTGCCATCAACATATCACCAATGCATCAAGATCCCTACCCCTTGGGGGGTTGTCAAGGTGGAAAGCGATCAACAGGAAGCGAAAGAATGCTAGTCATCCTCGATGAAACCCTCTACTAAGCCTAGTACAGCATAGCAATTAAAGATGCAGGCCCATGATATCGTGGAGGATTCGAAGCAGGATGTGAAGAAAATTATCCTGGAGCAGGATAATCCTGATATCTCGGTGCTCGTAGGAACCAATATCCCTCAGGATATTGAAGAACAGTTAACTAACTTTTTGAAATGCAGGATGTCAACATTTGCATGGAAGCATGAGGACATGACAGGCATATCCAAAGACATTATCACTCACAAGCTTGGAATTGACAAATCATTCAAGCCTGTTCAGCAAAAAAGAAGAAAATTCGCTCCTGAGCGGAATGCGATTATTCAAGAGGAAGTTGAAAGATTGTTGAAGTCCAGGATGATCAGAGAAGTCAACTTTCCAAAGTGGCTAGCAAACGTAGTTGTGGTACAGAAGAAAAACGGGAAATGGAGAGTCTGTGTAGATTACACGGACTTGAACAAGGCTTGTCCTAAAGATCCATTTCCTCTCCCTCATATCGATGCAATGGTAGATGCTACTGCTGGACATGAAATGTTAACATTCATGGACGCATCCTCAGGATTTCAGCAGATTCAAATGGAGCCTTCGGATCAGGAGGATACTGCTTTCATGACACCAACAGTTATATATTGCTATACTGCTATGCCTTTCGGTTTGAAAAATGCAGGTGCAACATACCAGAGATTGGTAAACATGATGTTCAAAGATAAGCTGGGGGACACCATGGAGGTATATATTGACGATATGGTGGTAAAATCTAAAAGAGCTGAGGATCACCTCCAGGATATCAAGGGAGCATTTGATATCCTGGATCAATACAACATGAAGCTGAATCCTGCTAAGTGCCATTTTGGAGTGGGGGCAGGAAAGTTTCTTGGATATATGGTGACAAAAAGGGGGATAGAAGCAAGCCCAGAGCAGATCAAAGCTATCCTGGATATAAAATCACCCTCAAATATGAAGGACGTACAAAGGTTGATAGGCCGAGTAGCAGCTTTGAATAGATTTATTTCAAGATCCTCAGAAAAATGCAAGGAATTCTATGATATCCTCAAGAAGAATAAGAAATTTGAATGGGGAGCAAAGCATGAAGCAGCCTTGCAGGATTTGAAGCGATATCTCTCAACTGCACCTCTATTGATGAAGCCTAAAAATGGTGAACCACTATCCCTATACCTCGCTGTATCAGGGAATGCTGTAAGTGTCGTTCTTATAAAAGACCATGAAGGTCAGCAATATCCTGTATATTATGTTAGTAAAAGTTTGTTAGATGCTGAAACTAGGTATTCTCATTTAGAAAAATTAATATTAGCTCTAGTCATGGCATCGACAAGGCTTAGACATTATTTTGAGACACATAGGATTTATGTTAAAACGAATTATCCTGTCAAAAATGTGCTTAGGAAACCAGAGATGTCAGGCAGGATGGCCAAGTGGTCAGTAAAGTTAAGTGCTTATGATTTAGTGTATGAACCTAGAAATGCCATAAAGTCTCAGGCTTTAGCTGACTTTGTGGCTGATTTCAGTAGTGACATTCAGGACGAGGCAGACCTAAAAGTTCAGCAGTTAGTAGAATCTTTAGGATCCTGGACGTTGTATACTGATGGTGCATCCAATATAAGAGGTGTAGGTTTAGGTATACTACTAAAATCGCCACAGGGGGACATATTACCCCAGGCCATTAGGTGTGAATTTCCTGCTACTAATAATGAGGCAGAATATGAAGCTTTAATTGCAGGATTAGAATTGGCTAAGAGTATGAGTATCAAGAATTTGCGAGTATATGTTGACTCCTTGTTAATTACTAACCATTTTAATGGATCCTATGCAGTTAAGGGTGAGAAATTAATCGAATACCTCGATATTCTCAAAAAATTAGCAGAATATTTCGATGTTTTTACACTTGAACAGGTACCAAGAGAGGATAACGCTGAAGCAGATGCCTTAGCAAATCTGGGATCATCGATCAGGATACCAGAAGGAACCCAAATACCAATAATACATGTCTTGTATCCTGCAACGAATCCTCGGGATAAAGAAGTAGCGGGTATTCAGGATCCTGGAGTAGAGTATCCTGAAGAGGATCCTGAATCTTGGACGGCTCCAATCATGAGATATCTCAAGGAAGGATACATCCCCGGAGATGAAAATCCTAAGGAATTTAGGATGAAGGTATCACGATTCACTATTATAAATAATGTTTTATACAAGAAATCTCTTGCAGGACCGTATTTGAGGTGCTTGGAGGATTCTGAAGCCAAAGAAGTACTTCAGGATATACATGAAGGGGATTGTGGTAACCATACTGGGGGCAGGCCATTATTCTCAAAAGTTTTAAGGACAGGATATTATTGGCCGACAATGAGAAAAGATGCCGCAGAATATGCTCGAAGATGTGACGCATGTCAAAGACATAGTAACATATTACATCAGCCTGCTGAACCGCTGTATCCTATTGTTTCCCCTTGGCCGTTTATGAAGTGGGGTATGGATATAGTGGGAAAGCTTCCGAAAGCTCCAGGAGGAAAGGTTTTCATGTTGGCAATGACGGATTATTTCTCCAAGTGGGTTGAAGCAGAAGCATTTGTTCAAGTTAGAGATCAAGAAGTAGTATCCTTCATAAAGAGAAATATCCTGACCAGATTCGGAGTACCAGCCGATATAATCTGTGACAATGGTTCTCAGTTTATAAGCAAGAGAACTACTGACTTTTGCAAGAGTTGGGGAATCAAAATGATCACATCTACTCCGGTACATCCTTAAGCGAATGGACAAGCAGAATCCTCAAACAAGATAATTGTCAATAACTTAAAGAAGAGACTTGGAGCCAAAAAAGGAAGATGGGCAGAAGAATTACCCTTTGTTTTGTGGGCTGATAGGACAACGGTCAAGAATGCAACAGGCCAAACCCCATTTTCCTTGGTATTTGGAGCAGAAGCAATGATTCCAACGGAAATGGCAATACCTACTGCAAGATCTATCCTACGGGATCCTGAATAGAATCCTGAAGCCTTGTGTCAGGATTTGGATACTATAGATGAAAAAAGGGATGCAGCAAGGCTAAGAATGGTAGCATATCAACAAAGAATATCCAGAGCATATAACAAGAATATTAGGACCAGAAGATTTAAGGTTGGAGATTGGGTGTTGAGAAAGGCTTTTCAGAATACTACTAATCCTGCCGATGGCAAGTTAGCTCCAAAATGGGAAGGACCATATGAAGTTGAATCAGAAGCAGGGAAAGGAGCATATAGACTCAAGAATATGGAAGGGGATATGCTACCGAGATCTTGGAATGCTATACACCTTAAGCTTTATTTCAAGTGAGTTTAGAATTTAATTTCTAACTCAGGATGGTATGAATTCTATCTTTTTTAAATATGTTTTGGTTTAATTTATTCTTTGAAACCCAATACTAACTTAAGCATCGGAGGCGTGTTAGCCAAGCTAATACCCACCTTAGTTTAAGGATGTTTTGCAGTATATGCTCCAGGATATAGCTCCAGGATGCTCACTTAAGATACTTCGGAAGATTAGAGGATTGGCCCCCTCTCTCACGTATAAGGGATCCTGATCCCTTCACAGGTTTAAAGGTATTCACCTTTCTTCCGAATTGGGTTTAAACACCCCGCCTGGAGCGCAAGTTATTCAGGGATAGTTCAAGGTGGCGGGACCAGTCCATGTAAAAGTGGCTGACAATTTCGTTACTGTTGGCTATATCCTGAATCCTAAAGGTATATGAGGATTGATCACCCTCTCTCACGAAAGGGTATTTTCATACTCTCTAAGGTTTAAAGGTTTTCACCATTCTAAGTCTTGGAGTTTATACACTCCCGCCTGTAGCGCATGAAAATTTGGGATTATCCCCAGGATACAAGGAATTTATCTCCAGTACATTCTTGGGTTTTACCCCTGTGACATGAAAAATTGCCTATACAATAGAAACTGACATTCAGAAGATTTCTAAGTATTTGAAGGCATTGTACACAGGGGACATTCCTATCGAGGCAATGGTGTAAAGCTAAAAGGATAAGGCTCGGAACTAATGCACTAAGTGTCTCAGACAGGGGACATCTTCATGGGAAGAGTTGCAAAGGGATTGAAGTTTGGTAATAAGTTTATACCCTATTCCTGGTATGATCTTTCCTTTGTAAATATCGTTTAAGTTTTTAATACTATGTTTGGTAAAAGGTTAAATATCCTGATATATTCTCAAAATATGTTTTCAAAATACTTCTCAGAATATTTGATTAAAATATTTGAAGTTAATACTGGTTTGAAACTTTGATCATTTAGGTATTATCAGAACAGGTTTTGGTAAGATAGATTGTTTTTCACTCTTTAAAGAACCTTCTACAAAGTTGAACGAATGTTTGGAAGTCCTATCTAATAACAGTTTTTGTAATATATTGCTGAGCATATTGATCAGGATATTTTCATAAGTTAACGATACAAAATTTTTACGAAAGAGTTACATTAAGTAGTGCAAGGCAATAACATATAAGTCAAAAGATAATTATATTATTAACAAGTCAAAAGTCGTGCTTTTGGTTTCACCTTAAACTAAGGCCCATCCACCAAAAGCACAATTAGTTTCTACCATACTTGTGTAACGGTTGGAGGATCTATCTCAAAACAGGACCTGGCCACCTACAACCGTTACCACATTCAAAACAGGTTATACTAATCGATGACCAAGGGCTTCATCCTAAAACATAGGACCCATCCACCTTTGGTCATCATATTGTTCTAATGCAGGAAATATAAATTGTTCGAAGACAGGAAAAGTAAATTGTTTACATAACCACAACCACGAAATTTAAAAGTGGGCTCCGGCCTTGGCACGTATATCCATCATCGCCCACTTCGCCGCTTAAGAAGCGGCACCTTCTTGATCAACAGCCTCCTTCCCAGCATCTGCACCAGCATCGGCCTCAGGATTCTTCTTGGCATCACCATCATCAGCATTGACTACTTCCTCTGCCGCCTTAGAAGGCTCTTCACCAGCATGCTTTGCAGGATGAGCAACGGGATGACCTCCGAGATCCTTTAGTTTCGCCTCCCAAGTCTTTATGTTCCAGGAGGGGCATTCGAAGCCCAAATCCCTGGCCTCATAAGCCATCCTTATCCTGGCTTGGAGAAGAGAGACGACCATGGATGCTTTGAGGCTATCCCGATATGAACTCATATTCTGCTGGTATTGGAGAAGGGCGGCATCTAGTTTGGCTTGGGCATCCTCGTTGGCTTTATGGAGGGTAGCTTGGTGTTCCTGGATCATGGCCTTGTATTTGTCCTCGTAATGCTGGGATTTGGCAGCCGCAATGGTTCCTTGATCGGCTATGGTGGCTTCAGCTTTCTCCAGCTTGATCTCCAACATCTTGTTAAGCCCACAGGCGTCTTCATACAAGTGCATAAGACGATCCAAGCCCTATCGATAAGGACACAGGTATCGATGTAAAAATAAGCAGGATAAGGACTAACATACTTGTGCAGGATATCGAAAGGAAAATTTTACCTGTTTGAGGAATGAGGTGGCTTCGTTGAACCCATGATTCTCGAGAGAGAATGTTTCAGAAACAGCTGGAGAGTTCGTCTCCTTTCTCTTACGAGAACTTGATGCCCGGGTCCTAGATGCCGGAGGGGCTTTGGAAGCAGAAATGGTCCTTGAAGAGGTAGGCTTTGGTGTAGCAGACGACTTTGGCTTGGATTCTTGTTTGATAGGTGCAAGGCTGGAGTAGCAATCCAACTCGTCAAGTTGGAAACCTTCAAGGTTGACAACTGGTACTGCACAAGGGAAGACATTCTTAAACTCATCATACTTTTGAAAAATAATTGATTTAAAATATATGTATAATTGCTGAGAATGTGCTTACCAGACATCTCTGAGCTTGATTTCTGGCTTGAATCTGTGAGGGACAGGGAGAAAGTTCTTTCACTGGCAGGAAGTCGGTAGATTTCCTTGATCTTGGATTCGGATTCTGCACTGGGAGGCACTAAATCTCTGAAGTTCGCTGCATAAAAACATCAGGATATAAGTCTGGGATATAGTTTGAGGATATAATTAGGGATATTCCTAAAACCCTAAATCCTACCCTTGGTTAACCATTTAACCGGCAGATCGAAACCCTTATCGATAGAGTCTCTTTTTACAAAAAAGAATTTTCGTCGCTATTGATCCTCGTTCTTGGTGGCCTTAAGAACCAAAGGGTTCTTGGAGGTAGAAAACAGAAGAAAACGGTGATCGCCGTGGGATCTCAACCGGTATGCTATAGGGAGGTCTTCAATAAACAGGTCAGGAAAATGACGAGACTTGATTTGATCCAGCACTATCAAAACTCGCCAGACCATTGGCATAGTCTGGGCATAGCTAAGGCCGGTGAGTTAAAAAAAGCGAGAGATGAAGGGTGGAAATGGGTACCGGAGTCCGAGAGAGAAAGGGTAGGCAAAGAAACAAACCCACTCGTCAGATGACGCGTCTGATCGGGCTTCCCTATCGAAAGGGCGGAAGACTGTTCCGGTGGGGAAGGCACCGGAATCTTTGAGAGCAGCGATGTCGGCGTTGTTGAAGCAGCAGATTTCCTTTGCTGGATCACGGATGAAGTTTTGGCTTACGAGGGTTGAGGCCGGTCCGTCCGATCGAGATCTTGTTCGTGATGCCATGAAGGGTGTTGGTAAAACTAAAAGAAACTCAAGAAAGAAGGATAGAGGATGAAGGGAAAAGTGATTACCTGAAAATCGCTTGAAGAATGATGATAATAAGCAGAAATGATTTGGCTAAATATAGGCTGAATATAGGGGGGGTAAAGAGTAAATATTGCATTGAAAATGGCACAATGTCATTTCAACCATCGTTTCATTTTAATTGCCTCGATCGACGAGATAAAGTTTTTGAAATATATCCGTTGGATTGGTATACCAACCGATATATTTGGGGACAATTGTTATGGGTCATTTTCTGAGTATACATATCCTGACTAATATCCCGCTTTTAATTGTTTATTTGTGACCAGGATACTGGACGGGGATATTGCTAACATCCTGGGCGATATCCTAAGGTTGAGTGAATTAAACACGTGCAGGTTAATGGCTGTAAGTTACTAACGGTCATCAAGACTTCTTCTCCTCAAGACTCGGGCGTATTTATTATGAGGAAGCCGTTGAACCCGAAAGACTTGGTCCTCAACGTTCGAGTGGGAATATTCGCTGGATCCCGGAAGTTTAGGATAGTTTGTTACTTTATCTTTACTATAAATAGATGAGGGCGGATCAGTTTAAGGCACGCAATTTCACACTTACACTCTCGAACACTTTCTCTCTAGTTCATTGCAAACACTACACACAACACTTGTATTCGAATTACATTGTAACACCTAGTCGATCCGCACCACATCCTGCACTGTATCCTGATATTTGAAGCAATAGAAGAACAAGGCAGCTGCGATTGTCAGCTCCCGAGGTTTTATGCCGGCGATCTAGAATGATCAAGGGCTTTCCTCGTACATCACGTGTCCACCTTTACATTTTTGCTCATTGTTTGATCATAAATACAGCTCTATATCCTGAGCTGTATCCTGAAACTGTTTTCATATTTAATTTTGTTAACACATTTTTCATACATATTCCTAGCACACTACCTCACTTAACTAATTTGATCACTTAATTACTTAGGTAATTTTTGACCAAAACAATATATACATATAAAATCGCAATATTTCACATTTTTATTAATACTTAATTTTTCTGATTGCCATTCTGTGATTATGTGAAAATTCAAGTTACAAACTTTTAACCTAGAATTTTGTGTGTTTCTTCATATCTGCTAAACAACATGAATGAGTTGTCTGAAGCTCTTCAGAATCTCAATCTCTAATCTGTTAATGTGGAAGTTTCCAGAGACTTTACCGGTTACTGTGCCGACAATGATGAACCTATGGAATTTCAAGCCCACCCTCCGGAGAAACCAAAGCCAAAGAAGAGAAGAAGATTAGTGGGCTGGAGGCATGTGCGTAGGAGGAAACCAGCGAAAACCTTTTTAATTACCCAGCGGAAAGACCAGGAAATGCCATCCTGGGAGGAGCTGGATCATAAACAGGCACTTAGTGACCTCATCGGACCTGTCAGTGAAAACCTTTTTAATTACCCAGCGGAAGCACAACTTCCAGTTGATCTAGAGCCTGATATTCCAGATCCCATTATCCACTCCCAACCTCTACCAGTAGAACTAGAAGAGTGGTGGACCACCGACTGGCAGTTTCAGAATCTCCTAAATAACCCTAATACCTTTTTCCCCCAATTTGATACTGAGCCTCCACTACACCCACCTATGAGCGCAGAAAACTTGGCGGAACTCCGTCATTATGGCGAAGAGCTGATTGATGCAGGGAACCGAATTAGGGATATGGGAGAGAGAATATCTTGGAAATACGACGAGAGGGAACGTCGTTTCTGAGATGCCAGCTGACTAGAGTTGTGGGGTTGTGGGAGTATGTGTTTAATAATAATATAATAATAAAAATATAATTATGTGAAATAACTTAAAAATAAAACTTTTGTAAGTTAACCAATGTGTACGGATGCCTATTATAATATATAAAATATCGAACGTCGAAAAATCGACAATTTTGGCTATACGTGTTGACATGATTATGTGCAATTATTTTGTTATGTTTGGTTATTAATTATGTAATGCTAATCACTTATATAAATTAATTACCAGATGGAACACGCTGGTAATGAACTCGTTAATGAAGTTAACCAATCTGAACAAAACCATGAAGATCAATTTTTGAATAGGCAAGATATCGAGAATATTGTTGCTCAAGGAATAGCCAATGCTATTCCAGCAATACTTGCTGCTGCTCGAAATCTAGTTGAACCTCAACAAATTATTCCTAGCAAACGTACTCATGAAGACAACTTCAGTAATAGCATAAATGGAGGCGGTAACATTAATAATAATGATAATGAGGTACCGCAAGCCCCAATTTTCAAAAGAATGAAAACTGCAACGCCTTGTTGCACTTACAAGGAATTCCTTGCCTGTAAACCTGTTGAGTTCGCAGGCAATGAAGGGGCGACTGCGGCGATGCGTTGGTTGGAGAAAACCAAGGCAGTAATCAAAATAAGTAAATGTGCCGAGGAGGATAAAGTCATGTATACTTCTCACCTTTTTAAGGAAGAAGCATTAGAATGGTGGAATACGGTATTACAAGCCAAGGGAAGTGACATGGCCTATGCCATGAGTTGGGAGGAGTTTAAGTGTCTGGTGGAAAGAAAATTCTGCCCAGAATATGAAAAAGAGCAGATGGCGAACAAATTCCTGAGCCACCGAATGGTGGATGTTAATTGCCGAGGGTATACTTCGAAGTTTTTCGAATATGCTCGAATTGTGCCTACTCTGGCTTCGCCAGAGCCGGTACTTATTTCTCGCTACATTTGGGGTTTAATTAGCGAAATCCATGATATTGTTAAAGTTGCAAGGCCCCGCACGATTGATGATGCGGTAGAATTAGCCAACACTTTGACTGACGGACTGGAACGTACGCGAGAAGAAAATAGGAAGAAGGAATTGGCTCAGAAAATTACCCAAGGATTTCGTGTGGGTAATAATAGCAATTTCAAGAAAAGAAGAACTGGGCAATCTTCCACTCCGCCGTTCTGCAGAAACTGTAAAAAGAAACATTTTGGCAAATGTAATGAAACCTGCAACTTCTGCAAAGCGATAGGACATCGTGAAGAAGATTGCAGAAAGAAAACAATGGTCTGCTATAACTGTGGAGAATCTGGGCATTTTAAACCAGAATGCCCTAAGTTAGTCAAACCAGCAGATAACAAGGCTAAACCTGCAGAAGGAACTACCAAGAAAAACGCAAGGGCCTTCCAGTTGACTACTCAGGAAGCAGAGCTAATCCCTGACGTAATAGCTGGTACGTTCCTAGTTCATGACGTTTATGCCAAAGTATTATTCGACTCTGGTGCAAACCAAAGTTTTATAAATACTTCATTCTGCCAAGCTCTTAACCTACCCTTAACCAACCTTAGACAAATTTTTACGATAGAAACGGAAGATGGGAATTCTGTTAACATAAATAAGGTTTTGCGAGAAGGAAAAATAGAACTCTTAGGTCATAAATTTTCTGCAAACCTATTACCTATGAATTTAGCAGGATTTGATGTTGTATTAGGAATGGATTGGTTAGTAGCCAACCATGCCCGAATTCTTTGTGATAAGAATTCCATAGAAATACATACACCCACAGGAGAATTAGTGGTGATTACAGGAGATAAGCCACGTAAGCCAGTGAAATTCATTTCAGTAATGAAATTGGCCAGTTATTCAAGAAAACAAGAAATAGTGTATATGATTTCAGCAATCATCAACACTAAAGGTAAGGAACTTAAAGAAATTCCAGTAGTATCAGAATACCCGGACGTATTTCCAGAAGAACTACCTGGACTACCACCCGATAGGGAAGTAGAATTTAGAATTCATCTAATTCCTGGAACTACACCGATAGCCAAAGCACCTTATCGGTTAGCACCCACCGAAATGCTAGAATTAAAAAAGCAGTTAGATGAATTGCTAAACAAAGGATTTATACAACCTAGTTCATCCCCTTGGGGAGCACCAGTGTTGTTCATAAAGAAGAAAGATGGGTCAATGTGAATGTGTATCGATTATAGGGAATTCAATAAGGTTACAATTAAGAATCGATACCTATTACCTAGGATCGATGATCTTTTCGATCAACTTCAGGGAGCTAGATACTTTTCTATGATAGATTTACGCTTCGGATACCATCAGTTGAAAGTACAAGAAGAAGACATACCTAAAACTGCTTTCAGAACTAGGTATGGTCATTACGAGTTTACAGTCATGCCCTTTGGACTAACAAATGCTCCTGCAGCATTTATGGACATGATGAATAGGATCTGTAAACCATATTTGGATAAATTTGTAATTGTCTTCATCGACGATATACTCATTTATTCCAATAATCAGGACAAGCACTGTCAGCACCTGCATGCACTCTTAACCTTGTTAAGAAAAGAGAAGCTTTACGCCAAATTCTCAAAGTGTGAATTTTGGCTGCAAGAGGTACAATTTTTAGGTCACATGGTGAATCACGAAGGTATTCATGTCGATCCCTCCCAGATAGAAGCGATCACCAAATGGAAGGTCCCGCAGTCAGCTATAGAAATTAGAAGTTTTCTAGGGTTAGCTGGATATTATAGACGATTCATTAAGGATTTTTCCAAGATAGCTGTGCCATTAACTAAGTTAACCCGTAAAGCAGTGAAGTTTGAATAGGGACCTAGGCAAGAGGAAGCTTTTAAGATCTTAAAACAGAAATTAACAAACGTTCCAATTCTTGCCTTACCAGAAGGAACGGAAGATTTTGAAGTTTATTGTGATGCTTCTAAGTCAGGATTAGGATGTGTGCTAATGCAACGCAAGAAGGGAATTGCGTATGCCTCAAGACAATTGAAGAAGCACGAAGAAAATTATACGACTCATGACTTAGAATTAGGAGCCATAATTTTTGCCCTTAAGATTTGGAGACACTATTTGTATTGAAGTAAGTTTACTGTCTATACCGACCATAAGAGCTTAAGATACATATTTGGGCAAAAAGAATTGAACATGAGGCAAAGGAGATGGATGGAAATTTTAAGTGACTACGACTGTGATATTCAATATCACGAAGGAAAAGCAAACGTAGTTGTTGATGCTTTAAGTCGTAAGTATCATGAGAAACAACGACGAGTTCATACTCTTAGATTAAGTTTATAATTAGACTTAATGGAACAACTGAAAAACATTCAAGAAACAGCAATCAAGGATGATGCTGAAGGAATGAAGGGACGAATAAAGGAATTAGAGCAAGGAACTGATGGAATTTGGAGATTCCACAAGAAGAGAATTTGGGTACCTAAACAAGGAAATTCAAGAAATAAGATTTTAGAGGAAGCCCATAATTCTAGGTATACCATGCATCCTGGTAACAATAAGATGTACCAAGATTTAAGAAATAATTTCTGGTGGATAGGAATGAAAAAGGACATAGCTAGATATGTTTCTAAGTGTCTAACTTGTTCACAAGTTAAGGCAGAACACCAGAAACCTTCAGGATTACTCCAACAATTAGAAATGCTTGTATGGAAATGGGAGCTCATAACAATGGACTTTGTTACTAAGTTACCCAAAACCAGAAAAGGTAATGACGCGATTTGGGTAATTGTGGATCGATTAACCAAATCAGCTCATTTTCTACCCATGAAAGAAACCTTTAGCATGGAAAGGTTAGCCAAATTGTACGTAGACAAAGTAGTATCCTTACATGGAGTCCCACTCTCCATTGTATTGGATAGGGATAGTCGTTTCACTTCCCATTTCTGGACTAGTTTCCAAGAGGCCATGGGGACTAAACTGAACTTGAGCACAGCTTATCATCCCCAAACAGATGGACAAAGTGAAAGGACGATCCAAACCCTGGAAGACATGCTTAGGGCATGTGTAATAGATTTTGGTGGAAACTGGGATGACCACCTACCCTTAATTGAATTCTCCTATAAGAATAGTTATCATGCAAGCATAGAAGCTGCCCCATTCGAAGCAATGTATGGACGAAAATGTAGAACTCCAGTCTGCTGGGCAGAAATAGGAGAAAGTCAATTATCAGGTCCTGAAATCGTGCAAGAAACCACCGACAAGATCACTCAAATCAAGGAAAGGTTGAAAACGGCTCGAGATCGTCAAAAGAGTTATGCAGACAATAGGCGTAAGCCGTTGGAATTTCGAGTTGGAGACAAGGTTCTCTTAAAAGTTTCTCCTTGGAAAGGAGTAGTTTGATTTGGTAAGAAGGGAAAGCTAAGTCCAAGGTACGTAGGACCATTCCCAATAATCCAACGCATAGGACCAGTTGCATATCGCTTACAACTACCAGAGGAGTTAGCTGGAGTACATGACGTATTTCATGTACCCAACCTCAACAAATGTCTATCTGACGAATCACTGGTAGTACCTCTTCAAGACATAAAGGTAAATGAAAAGTTAAAGTTTGTGGAAAAACCGCTTCAAATAGAAGACAGAAAAGTTAAGTTTCTCAAGCACAAAAGACTGGTACTGGTCAAGGTCAAGTGGGAGTCAAAAAGAGGACCCGAATACACCTGGGAACTGGAATCGGAGATGAAGCGAAAGTATCCTCACTTATTTCAGTAAATCTCGAGGACGATATTTTAAATAAGATGGGGAGGATGTAAGGACTTGCAAAAAAATGTCCCCAAAATGACCCGTAAGTGAAAACCCGGACCCCTGAAACCCTAACATGCATGAAAAACTAAGAAATCAAGAAAAATGGGTTTCACGCGGGCCGCGTAAACCATAAGAGGAGTTTACGCGGGCCGCGTCAACTCAACTTTGACCGGATAAGCGTTCCCGTCCACGTGGCGCACACGTGGCAGGTCTACCGATGACACGCTAGCCCTAGTCTACGAATAGCTGGCCCTCGCGGGCCGCGTAAGTTAAACGCGGGGTTTACGCTAGCCGCGTAAGTTTAAGAAGGGGTTTACGCGGGCGTAAAACCCATATTTCAGCTATAAATTGTTCAGTTCATGAGCAGTTCACTGGTGTCGAAAACTTTTCTCAAAAACGAAGTTCTACTGCTCAAAATCATAATTTCCATTAGGGAGGCGCTGCTACGATACAGGGTATTAACTCGATCGCTGCTACGATTTAATGTCCGATCGATTGAAACCAATCCAATGGATGTTTAAGTGCTGCCCACATTAGGGCTATACTTTGTCATTCGTCGTGAATTCAATGGATGTTTAAGTATTGCATTTTGTCATTCGTTGTGAGGGTTTTAATCTCGTGAGTTATCGTAAATGATGTATTAGTTACTGACCTAGTTCGTGCGCATTGTTATTTAAATTAGGTTACAAGGCTAATCAGTAGGCTAAACTCTGCCCGTTTAAATCTGCAATGTGAGTCATTCTCTTTTTATCAAAGTGCTTTACAAAATCTTAAAATATTTTCAAGGTTATAATTACAGGGATTAAGTCTTTGTAATCTTCAATTACTGCCGGTATGTGGGGTTTTGTATACATTACTTGTTTCCCGTCACCATTGGACAACGAGTTAGCCAATGGGTGATCTGACCATAGTCACAGATACAGTCGAGTGACAAATACCGATTTGGGGTAATTGGTTGATATAAACAATGTAATCACCCTTAATACTGTATATTATAACAATGCATCATTTTGTGCAACTTGAATGACTCGCCAGTATTTCCCTGCTGATAAAACCTTTTTAAAACATGTTTCAGGTGATCTGTTGTGATCCAGGAAAAAGTGCAGTATAGCACTACCAGCTTGAAGAAGTGGCTTAATAAAAAATAAAGAAACATGTTTTTGTAAAATAGGGGTTTCCTAGTGAAATTCCCTTATTGTAAATTACGGGGTTTGTCCCTACGTATAAAATAAAATAATCGGGAAATTTCAAGTTTTAAACGATCCTGTTAATTATTCCGCTGCCAAATTAAATAAATACCACGGGGTTTCTGTCCCGCGGCTTCTGGACCAGGTCAAACCGAGCCGGGGGCCGTGACAACATATCTTACCCAATCCCGGGCTTGTCAAACCTTAGCATTTTCTCTCCCATCACAGAGTTTACGTAGGTGTTTACATTCACCAATTCATTTGTATCTATCTAAGCATTTATCCCACAATCTACTTCTTAGTCTACTTTGACCCGTTTAGGAGACTTTTGAGCATTTAAACAATAAACTCGCTCTTTTCACTTTGCACTTTTTATTCTCATACTAAACAACTAATTTTATTCCACCACAACAATTTTTGTGGTGGATTTAACATAAAGAACCCATAATCCCAGTTTCTACCCTTCGGTTAGTCATTTTACGCATAAGACCCGTTTTTAGACATTCGACCCATGAATGTCATTACCTATAATTTTTATACGTATCTAAGGACTTCATAATCGTAATACAAGTTCCTAAACAATCTCTAGGGGTCATTTTCCCGATTTACCCATCAAGGGCTTTTTGGTCAATTTTATGTCTTTCATTTTACGGCGAAGGACCATCACTATCTATTTGACCAAAATTGCACTTTTAACTATAAATTCATTTAGACGTATCTGGCTCGGGTCAACGTATAGACCGATTTATACCTTGCTTTTATTTGCCGCTACTTTATAGCGGCGCACTTATCCTCCTCCGGTTCACTCCTGTGAACATACGACTTGACAACCATCGTTAGTCAATATTATCAAATGGTGTTATCACCACCATTTGACCCGTTGGGCCTATATGACCAAGCATTTGCATTTATAACAAAGCATGGTTTTAACCACCCATTCACACGTCCGACCCATTTCGGAATTTACTACAAATATTCCTTTTTCTTACATTTTTTTAACCCATTTTGGCTTACGCCGTGGGTATCCATTTAATCTCAACTTACATTTAGTCATCAGGTGACTAAATTACCCTTTTATCCCTTTTTCCATTACTAGTTACGCTACTAGATAATTTTAAGAAAACTTATAAGTTCTTAGTCAATTCATGACTAAACTACCATTTTGCCTCTTTTTACCATTAACCTTGGCTTTGATCGTTTTTATTGTTTCCGACTCATTTCGGTTCCGTCTCATTTCGGTTCATGTCGGAACCCATTTTTCGAACATAATCCGTTGTTGTATTTATCGCCTATAAAACAATTACTTATACTACAAATGGGTGTAAGCTTTACTTACCTTGCATCCGATTTTGCTCTTTTTCCGCGCATATGATCCATTTGACCCGCTTCTTTCCCAAGCCTCCACCTAGCTTGTCGAGCGTCAAACTATTATCATAATCCGTAAGGCGATTAGATTAGTCATCATTACTTATGACTATTTCAATTTACGGATTTCATGCCGAAACTACTATTCGGCTTCATCATTGGTTAGTTTGACTTTAAGAAGTCAACTACCTTTAATCATACAATAGGCACAATTAAGTTAAACCAACATTATGATTAGAACCCGCTTTAACCCATATTTCACGTAATTAGTCAACTTAGCCAATTACGCATTTCTTTCATAATTTCTTCTTATCAATATTCATTCGGGCATTTTAACAAACATCTTGTAGGCGAGATTTTATACGCATATTTTATCTAATTATGGTCATCGTTTTAACCAAGTTTTAATATCAAAATCATGCCTCTATGTCTAGTGTACATGAACTACACCTAGAACTAGCATCACAACATCAATGTTCATCCATTTAACACCTTAATTCAAGTGTTCATCTTCTTGTCATAAAACCCACTTAGCACACATATGGGAAATCATCAAATCCCTAGTGTTTAACACTAATTCAGCAAGTTCTCGACTAGGGTTTGTTTTCTAGACACGAATTTAACACAATATCACTCATGCATTCAACATTCTTTCCGAATTTTTGATTATGAGTGTTCACCCTAAAATTTAAGATATCACCAACTTGCAAAATTTGACATACCTTGTGATCCCCATGACTAGGTGATCGTTTATACGCGTTTATGCTTCGATTTGGTCTTGAATTGATCCTCGATTTGGGGTTTTTAGCTTGAACAAGGGTGGAACCCTTGTTTTCCCCTTCCTGATCGTACGAACACACACACACACATTTAGTGTGTGTGGTGTTTTATTTCTTGTTTTTATTAAAACAAGTTCGCCCACTTGGCCCTAATAGCCCCTCTTGTTTTATTTTGATCTATAGAAGTTAAAACTCACTATTTGTCACTTAATCACATATTACTAACTAGGTTAATTATTTCTAGTTATCTTTATGGGTTCGGTGGGTTATAATTCGTTTTATTTTAAGTCCCGTTAACCCCACTACTAGAAAATAAACATTTCTTGACGCACATTGCGCGTCATAAAACGGTAATTATGACACGCAAAAGCGTGTCGTTGATTGAGGAGTCATAAAATTAACATGACATGCATTTGTGTGTCATGTTTTTATGACACACATTTAATGACATGCATCCATGACACTCTTTTTATGACACATTTTAATGATACATTCATGACACTCATTTTATGACATTTTTTAATGACACGCGTTCATGACAAGTATTTATGACACATATGTATGACATTCATTTACGCGTGTCATGCTTTTAATTGTTTAATTTTTTTTTATAGAAATACTAATTTCCCCTGGATACATGTATAATAACAAAAACAATAAATCATTTTCTTAAAACAAATACACACACACATATATATATATATACCAAAACAATCCGTTACATAATCATTTGTCAAGTATACTACAAATATTTTAACGTTAACAAAAAAAAGAATTGTTTGTCAATACATCGGCAACACCTAAAATACTGTTTGTCACCTAAAAATAGAGGTAACCGCATAAGTCGACCAATCTTCAAGAATGCCATCCATATCCGCAGCCGAATATTCCTCTACTCCTTTCCCAACCTGAGACAACAATTAAATAAAATAAATCTTAAAAATCAGAATTTAATCCTAATATATGAATTCAAGCAATTGTTTGGATATATTAGTACATATTTCTCTAACATACAGACTAAAATATGACTAAACTTACATTATCGTTGTCAATTATTTCAACTACTTCGTGAGCTATCTCCTTCATGAACTTCAACACATAGTAGCCGCATTCAGTACCTCCTGGCTGACATGGACACTACACTATTAAAAATATCAAGAAATGTGAAACCATTTCTATTTAAGTTTAAACTAAAGGGTTTCAATATTTAAAGTTCATTCCAACCACAATTTAAATAAGGGATTAAGTGCTTACCCTAGCTCCCTTGTGTTAACACCACTTCGTGAAGCATATATGGCCATTGCCCTATAAAAAATCAAAATTATATCAAAGTATATTCCAACTCTTTTATCATCCATTATGATAATTTGTATTACTTACATATCAATAATTTGCCTCAACTGTTCATCGACACTTCTAGGCCTTAAGGAATCAAGATAATAGCAAGTAGTTGTTTTCAGGTTTATTAAGATAATAATTTTACAACACCCAATGATTTTTTCAAAATCCAAAATTCAATGGTTTCTTAAAAATCCAAAATTGAATCAAAATAAATTAAGATAATAGGCCTTTTCTTTACGAATACTTATTTAAAAGGAAAATTAAACCCGGGATTGTAGGGCAATAGGATGATGTCATTGCCTTTTCTTTTATACGATTGATTTGCAACCGCTCTACTTGCATCCTCAATGTGTTTAGGTTTGGGTTTGCGTTGATCAGCCCGCAAAATTGCAGACGGGTTCATAAAACATATTCCACGATCACGTATTTGCTCTTTCTTAATATGCTCATACAGGAACCTGCAGTTAACATACATAAACCGAATCAATAAAAAAAATTTGTTTTACGAACGGTAATTTATACTAGATACATACATAAACCAAATAGTTTCAAACGTTGGCATTTTAGTCCACTGGATTAACTTCATCCATTTTTTGTGTTAACTAGAAGCGCAATTCAGTCATTTTTTAGGTAATTCTGCTAACTAGAAAGCCAATTCGGCCAAATAAAATGACCGAATTGCCCTTCTCGTTAATAGAGAAATGGGATGAAGTTAACCCAGTGGACTAAAATGACAACGTTTCAATATAATGGCAATGTTTCAAACCTTTGGATTAAACTGACAAAATGACCCAAACCATAGGGACTAAAATGGCATTTAACTCTTTCTCTTTTTTCACCAGGTTCTTTTTCAATTAGTTTTTTATTTTCTTCGGCAGGTTCTGTTGGCCGTTTCTTTTCATTCTTACTTTTTATTTCTTTTTTGTTTTCCTCGGCAGGTTTTCTCTTTGATTTCACCATCACTTTTTCCTATAAATAAATATAAACAAGATCTTTAAAAAGGGCACAATGTTTTTTTAGATTCGTGGTTTGATACATATTATCCAAGTCCAACAGTTGTTTCTCCAAAATAAAACGTTCAGGTTGAGATTTTGTCTCACTGACGTCAAAAACTGATATGACGAGGATCAAATTACAAAGAAATCGCACTATAAATATACAAAAAAATAAATAAACGATAAATGACTTACATTGAAGAGAAAAGTCACATCTCTGGAGTCGGAGTCGACCTTGAACATTGCCCCAAACAGGGTGGGTTTACACATGAGATTCTTTGCCGTTTATAAAAAACTAATAAACTAAAAGCTGAAATATTTTTTAATTAAATAAAATATTTATCAGTCTTTAGGTCAACATAACCATTTAGTAATATAGTAAATCACTAATTTAGTGAAAACACAATTTGTCATTTATGTTACAATTATAAAGGGCATCTGCACAAAATTAGTTAAACCTTGTAACCCTTCTTGCCACCCAACTCCCCCACCAATTAATCCTTCTTTCTTGCTGGTTGCTACTTCTCCGAAACATGAATGAAATTCTTTTTCTAATCAAAATAGTTTGAAATTAATAAAAAAATAAACAGGTTTCACGCCATCAGTTGACATCATTGGCTGAAGTTCACATAAGAGGAAAACAAACCTTCATATAGAGAACCAGGGGCGAAGCTATGAAGGGGTCGAGGGTAGGGGTGTTCAAAAAACTCGTGGCTCGCAGCTCGCTCGAAACTCGCTCGAAAAAAACTCAAAGAAAGCTCGGCTCGAAATTGGCTCGGTTGTAAACGAGCCAGCTCGGCTCGGCTCGGTTTGTATAAGAGCCGAGCTCGAGCTTGGCCTGGCTCGGCTCGTGAGCTCGTGAGCTGGCTCGATAAGGTTTACATCCTTTATTTTTTTGTCCCACATCGCTTAGAAAACAAAAACTAAGGGAGTATCTCCCCTATAAAAGAAGGTAAAAACAATGTATAGAGTGAATTAACTATTTATACTTGCATATTTAGCCATATGGTTAAATTAAATGGCAATTATGGCCCTTGGTTTATGAAGAAATTCAATTTTAAAGGCTTTTTAAGTAGTAAATTTTACGGTTCTTTGTTAGTTCGAGCTAGATCGAGCCGAGCCGAGCTAGCTTGAATTCTAATCGAGTCGAGCTCGAGCCTCAAATCTCAGCTCGATTTGAAATTCGAGCTTGAGCCGAGCCAGCTCGAATCGAGTTCGAGCCGAGCTCGAGCTGGGTCTAGCTCGGCTCGACTCGGCTCGTTTACAGCCCTAGTCGGGGGGCGCTCGACCCCTCGAACTTTTCGCTCAGTAGTGTTATGTATGTACGTTTCGGATAGAAATTTTTAGGTATATACTTTTTCGACCCTCTGGTTTTATAAAAAAAGAGTTAATTGCCCGGATGGTCCCTATGGTTTGCCATTTTTTCATCTTTAGTCCCCACCTCTTTAAAATAGCATGTTTGCTTCCTATAGTTTACACGGTTGTTACTCGGATAGTCCCCCATCTGGATGGAGGTTAGTTTTTACAGTTAAGTTTGTGTGAAATGACCAAATTACCCTTGGTATTAGAATTAATATAAAAATTATGTGGGGCCCACTTTTTATTTCCCTTACCTCCCCAAACCCTGCAACTACATCGCTACCCACATCCACCATAACCACCACCTGCAACCACCTTCATTAAATGCAGCAGCATTCCCTTACCATTCTTCATCGATGACCTGAATGCGATTTCCAACCTCACCATAAACGATCAGCCATTTTAAAGCCCAGAACCGTTTTTTAAAAACCCAATCGGGAAAATAGTTTTTCCAGCGAAACTCCGGCAAATTAGAAAAAGTAAACAGTGAAACTCCAAATCGAAAATTAGTGGTTAATTTTTAAATCCCTTTAACGTATGCAAAGAATCGAATATAAAAATCCTTGTTCAAAATCGAAATCACAGTTTTCGTTATCCCCTGTTCGAACTCAATCGTTTTTGTGAAAAAATAAAATCAATTTTTGAAATACGTTAGACTTCAGATCCGAAAATAAACAAACAAAGTTTTGAACAACTTCGAACAACAGTTTAAGAACATCAGATTGCAGTTTTTCTCAAATTTAGATAGAATCAGATTTTTTCAAACCATGATTCGATCAATTAATTCGATTAAACAAGACTGAAATAAACGAAATCGTTTGAATTGAATTCCAAACAGCTTGTACGAATCAATTTTGATTTCGTTCAAATCAGTATTTTTAAAGGAACGAACTGAGAATTGGTTTGGGAAATTTAACTCTTGAAAGTCAAGTTACGTGTTTTAAAGATAAGGCACTAACTAGATTTTTTAAGGAAATTTTTTTTTGGAAAACGATTTTTATATTAATTATAATGCTAAGGGTAATTTGGTCATTTCACACAAACTTAACTGTAAAAACTAACCTCCATCCAGATGAGGGACTATCCGAGTAACAACCGTGTAAACTATAGGGAGCAAACATGCTATTATAAAAAAACTGGGGACTAAAGATGAAAAAATGGCAAACCACAGGGACCATCCGGGCAATTAACTCTAAAAAAAATTAGGTATATACTTTTAGGTCCGGTGACTTCCGACCCCCGGTGAAAATTTTCAAGCTCCGCCATTGTAGGAGAAGGACACTCCATCAACTGCTAAATCAAAACATGAGATAACATTAACATTCATTATAACACATATGATTAACATATGACTTGACTTCCTAAATGTGCAAAAATACATGACAGACCTGCTTCACAACCTCCTTTCAGAGATGCTTGTGATATGAAGGTGACCTACATAACTGTTCAAAAAGTAGCAAAGAATACCAAAGCCCAAACCTACCTACATTCATTGTTCATAATTTAGATATATCATTCATAAATTTTATAAAATTGTAAACGTTATAAAGAAAGCAAAAACTAAGTCCTTAATGGTTCACAAGCAAATCTATAAATTGTTCGACTTTACCACCAACTTGATAACTTACAATCTCAGCCATTGGGAATGTGAAGGTGATACATGAGGTCCTTTTTACATATACCAATCTGCATGTTTCTTAAGATGCTTATATTTAGCACCTAATCATCCAAACAAAACCACTACCATAGAGTTTTTGGATAAATCAATTGCATTAGGCTATGGTAAATGCCACTTGTAAAATTGTTATGTTAAAATATTCATTTTTGTCATTTTAATAGTGTTTAAAATGGACATTAAAGTGTTTCCGAGTCAACCAAACTTGCCACGCTCCAAACCTTACAAAAAGATGACCCATTTCTACCAACTCATATATCAACTCATAATTTCATATTCATGATTCAATATTGATTACAAAGAGGTTTATATATATTCTACTAGTTACAATAATAACCCTCTAACTTATGACAATTAAATATCTGGCTTAACATTCCCCCGCAAGTTGAGGGCGGGTAACGACCTGCAACATGGATCTTAAAAATTCAAATCTTTGAGTTGATAACGGCTTCATGAAGATGTCGGCAATTTGTCAAGAACGAATTGATAAAAACACAATTTAGGGTAAACTCACTTTTATTATAATCAAGAAAAACTAGCTCAAAACTCGATTACAATAATCCCTCACGCTAATTCAACCCTAACACGGCTAAACTTATATAGGGAATTACAACTTGTCTCCCAAGTAATAGAGAGAACCCTAAA
Source organism: Helianthus tuberosus (assembly GCA_030545235.1). Taxonomy (NCBI): domain Eukaryota; kingdom Viridiplantae; phylum Streptophyta; class Magnoliopsida; order Asterales; family Asteraceae; genus Helianthus; species Helianthus tuberosus. The sequence continues at coordinate 40,391,668 of CM060407.1, forward strand.
AGAACCCCAGAGCCCAAAACCAACATGTTTTAGGTTCAACACGGCTACACAATTGGGCCGTATTCAGTAATTGTCCAACATTCACCCCCCTAATTTTTGAATCGGTAACGGAAGATCTTCGACTCCAAGTAATTTCCTCATCTCTTGAAACTTCACTCTTGCAAGTCCTTTCGTAAGTATGTCGGCTCTTTGCTCATCACTTGTTACATGCTCCACTTTGATGTCATCATTCTCTACACATTCACGGATATAATGATACCTTGCCTTGATGTGCTTGCTTCGACTATGAAAGACCGGGTTCTTCACGAGTGCTATCGCTGAAGTGTTATCAACTCGTAACGGTACCTTGCTTAACTTCTTCCCCGTTAACTCCATGACCAAGTTTCTCAACCACACCGCTTGACAAGCCGCCGCACTTGCTGCCATGTACTCGGCTTCACAACTTGAGAGAGCTACGGTACTTTGTTTTGAAGAACACCACGTTATTGGTGATGACCCGTAATAGAAGACGTGCCCCGTAGTGCTTCTTCCATCATCATCGTCGATGTTGTGACTACTATCGCTATAGCCACTCAAACTAGCACCTTTTTCTCGCGTATACTTTATTCCATAGCTTACCGTACCCTTAAGATATCGAAGTATTTGTTTTATCGCAAGAGAATGTGATACCTTTGGATTTTGCATGTACCGACTCACCATTCCAACCGCGAACGCCATATCCGGTCAGGTATGCAACAAATAACGGAGGCAACCAACAACCTTCCGGAACTCGGTCGGATCCACTTCTTCTTCTTTCTCGGATTTTGTCAGTTTCAGGTTCGGGTTCATTGGTACGTGTGTAGGATTGCAAGTGGACATGTTAGTTTCTTTGAGAATCTTTTGAGCATATGCTTCTTGCTTGACAGTGATAGCTCCATCTTCTTGAGTTACTTCTATGCCAAGATAGTAGGTCAGCTTACCTAGATCCGACATTTCAAAATTACTTGCCATTAGCCTTTTGAACTCCAAGATTTGAGAACAATTTGTTCCTGTCACAATGAGATCATCCACATAGACACCCACAAGGATCAAGTTTGCGTTGACCATCTTCCGATATACCGCTTGTTCTTGAGAACATCTTTGAAACTTCATATTTCTCAAGATACTATCTAGCTTCGTATTCCACGCGCGGGGTGCTTGTCTTAAACCGCACAAGGCTTTTGTAAGCTTGTAAACCTTTCTTTCTTCGCCGGGTTTAACAAAGCCTTCCGGTTGCATGACATAAACTTGCTCTTTTAACTCACCATGCAAAAACGCCGATTTAACGTCTAGATGGTGCACTTCCCAACCCTCACTCGCAGCTAGAGAAATCAACATTCGAACGGTTTCAAGTCTTGCTACGGGTGCAAAAACTTCATCAAAGTCCACTCCCGGTTTTTGCACGTAGCCTTTAGCCACAAGCCTTGCTTTAAATTTGTTGACCGAGCCATCCGCATTTCTTTTGATTTTGTAGACCCACTTTAACCCGATTGGTTTAACTCCATGTGGAAGATCAACAAGATTCCATGTTTTATTTTTTTCTATGGAATCAATCTCAACCTTCATAGCCTTTCTCCATTCCGGTTGTAAATTTGCTTCTTCAAATTTAGTTGGTTCACCTGTACAGCAAAGCAATAGTTCAAAGATTTCTATCTCGGTTTTTAGAACATAATCGGTGAACCATGCCGGGTTCATCTTGGCACGGTTGGATCTTCGCAACGGGTTTTGGACTTGTGCAACTTCACTCGTCTCTTCTTCACTCTCATTCCCTTCTGTTTCATCAAGGTTATGAGAATTTTCAGCTGTGCTTGGCTCTTGGTCGACTTGTTCGAAATCGCTGTTTTCTGGGCTCGGTGGATGTGGCTGACTTGGTTCGGCTGCACCGGCTATTACGGAACCAGCCCCTGTCTCGATTCTACCATGCCAATCGAGTAAAAACATGCCGGGTTTATATTCATGAGTAACCTCGGTTGGTTTCTCCCAATTCCAGCTTGCATTTTCATTGAAATCTCGACACCTGCTGACGAAGATTTTCCTGGTTTTCGGATTGAACAGTCGGTATGAACCGGACCCTGGTTCACTTCCCAAATATACCAAGCAGATAGCTCGATCATCGAGCTTGTTTATGCCGGGTTTTGCTACTTTCGGGTATGCCAAACACCCAAACACTCTGAGATATTGCAAATCCGGTTTCTTTTTCTTGAACATCTCGTATGGTGTTGTGTTGGTTAAGGTCCTAGTAGTAACTCGGTTGATTATATATGTGGAGTGTCTAACCGCTTCCCCCCACATATAGTTTGGAACACTCCGGGCTTTCAAGATGCTTCTCGTCATTTCCATTAGTGTTCGGTTTCGTCTTTTCACCACCCCATTTTGTTGGGGTGAATATGGTGCTGTAAGGTGCCGGTTAATGCCTTGCTCCTCGCAATACCGGTTAAACATATGTGACATAAACTCACCCCCACCTATCGGTCCTTAGAGTTTTGACGACTTCACCAGTTTGTTTTTCAGTCAACCTTTTGTATAGCTTAAAAGTCTCGAACGCTTCACTTTTAGCCTTTAGCAAATAACTCCACATAAATCGTGAGTAATCATCAATCAAAACAAAAACATACCTATTACCCGCCACCGTAGGAGGAGTAATCGGACCGCATAAGTCACCATGAATCAACTCCAAAACACGAGTTGCTCTGAACGAGGCCGATTGAGGAAACGGTTGTCTTGTTTGCTTTCCAACTAAACAAGCTTCACACAACTTCTTTTCAGGTCTTAGAGGTGGTACACCATTTACCATATTCTTTCTTGTCATGTTTGCAATTGATTCCCAATTAAGGTGGCCGAGTCTTGCATGCCAAAGCCAACTGTCATCTTCTAATCGTGCTTGTAAACATACTGGTTTTCCCACCTTGAGCCGAGTTTTATAGAGCCTATTGGCGGCTCTCTTTACGGTCATAAGAATCTTTCCCCGGTTATCACGCAACACAAGTGTGTCGCCTTTCATATTAACCTCGCAACCCGTCTCGGTTGTTTGCCCGAGGCTAATAATGTTACTCTTAAGACTTGGGATATAATAGATGTCGGTCAATAGCCGTTGTTCACCAGTTTTGGTTTCAAATAGAATTGACCCTTTTCCACATATGTCAACACAAGAATCATCCCCAAACCTTACGCTTCCTCTGACCCTTTTGTTTAATTCAGAAAAATAAGATATATTACCAGTCATGTGATTACTCGCGCCATTATCCATATACCACATGTCTTCATCTTTGGATCCGAGTTCAAGCTTCTTTGGTAACACCTTTGATTCGTTCAAGAACACAGTTTCTTGAAAAGTTTCTATCATAAACACAGTAGGATCGGTTTCATCGGCTTCGGCTAAGTGGGCTTCTTCTTTGTTTCGTTCTGGGCACCGCGACACAAAGTATCCAAACTTATCACATCGGTAACATTGGATTTTGGACATATCTCGGTTTTTTTCTTTGCTTCGGTTTTTGTTTTCGTTGCTGGATCCTTCTTCTCTGTTGGAACGGCTCGAGTTATTTCCACCGCGATTCCCTCGACCACGGTTCCCTCCACGACCCCGTGTTCCTTGACCTCGGCCTCGATTGTTGGTCAACGATGATGATGTTTCGGTTTTATTAAACAGTAACTTTGATTGTGGTTCAACAACATCTTCTTCCTTCAACCGTTCCTCATAAGCTTTCAATCTCCCAACAATATCTTCAAACTTTATAGTTTTGAGGTCCAACGTTTGTTCAAGGGTTGCAACGATGTGAATGTACTTACCACGTGGCAAACTTTTGAGAAACTTCTTGACGAGTTTTGTTTCGTCCATTGTTTCTCCTAACGATGCCGACTTCGAGGCTATGCAAGATAGTTTCCCGGCAAAATCATTGATCGCCTCGGTCTCCTTCATGCGCAGATTATCAAACTCGGTTGCTAGGGTTTGTAATCGGGCTTCTTTGACTCGATCCGCACCAACGTTGCGAGATTTGATTGCATCCCAGATAGCTTTAGGACTATCCAAGTCGCCGATCTGCATGATCATGGACTCCGGTATCGATTGGAATATAAGAACAACCGCCATGTTATTCTTTTCTTCATCAGTTGATCCCGGTTCAATCACTTCCCATACCTTATACACCTTCATGATTGCCTTCATGCGCAGCAACCAAACATTGTAGTTGGACGAGGAGAGCATCGGACATTGAACAGGTTGATGAACTGGTTCTTTTCCCTTCGACGGTGCTGACCCAGAGTTTGTCATCTTCTCTGACTGATCGTACAACCTTGATCGCCGGCTCTGATACCAATTCAAGAACGAATTGATAAAAACACAATTTAGGGTAAACTCACTTTTATTATAATCAAGAAAAACTAGCTCAAAACTCGATTACAATAATCCCTCACGCTAATTCAACGCTAACACGGCTAAACTTATATAGGGAATTACAACTTGTTTCCCAAGTAATAGAGAGAACCCTAAAAGAACCCCAGAGCCCAAAACCAACATGTTTTAGGTTCAACACGGGCCGACCACAATTCTACACAATTGGGCCGTATTCAGTAATTGTCCAACAATTTGATCATCTGTTTTAATAAATTGAACCTTCAGATTTCCTTGGCTGACTTGTTCACGAACAAAATGGAAATCTACCTCCACATGTTTAGTTCTAGCATGAAACACCGGGTTTGCTGAGAGATACGTAGCTCCAAGATTATCACACCAAAGAGTGGGTTTATTCAACTTAACTCCCAGTTCTTGTAGAAGAGACTTTAACCAGATTAGTTCAGCAACCGTATCAGCAATAGCCTTGTATTCGGATTTAGTAGACGACCTAGAGACAGTTTTCTGCTTACGAGCTGACCATGATACTAAGTTCGAACCCAAGAAGATAGCATAGCCCCTCGTGGATCGACGGTCGACCAGGCAACCAGCCCAATCAGAATCCGAATATGCTGTAATAGGAACCAACCGCTCACCCCAATGTGAATCAGCAAAGGCATGTAATGTAGACGTTGAGTTTGATGTAAAACGAAGGCCCAGTTGAGACGTTCCCTTAAGATAGCGAATTATACGTTTGACAGCCGTCCAATGAGATTCGTGAGGTTCATGCATGAACTGACATACCCTGTTGACAGCGTAGGCAATGTCGGGCCTAGATAAAGTGGCATACTGAAGTGCTCCAACACAATGGCGATATCTTGTGGGATCGGACATAAGTGGGTCGTCCTTGGTTATCGTATCTGTTTTAGCATTTGTAGGTGTTGCAAGCGGTTTCGATTCTTTTAACCCGGCTCTATCAATAAGTTCCTGAATATACTTTCGTTGAGATAGGATAAGACCCGAAGAGGTGTGGAGAACTTCAATACCAAGAAAGTAAGTAAGACGACCCATGTCAGTGAGAGATACCTGCTGACCAAGTGAGGCAATAATGCGATTAACTGTGTTGGGATCGTTGTCCGTAATAATGATGTCGTCCATGTAAACTAGTAGGTAAACATGTTTACCCGAGCGGTTAAGGATAAATAATGATGGATCAGTTTTGGAACCATGAAAACCAAGATGCTGTAAGACGTTTGAGAGTTTGGTGAACCATGCCCTAGGCGACTGTTTTAAGCCATAAAGGGATTTGTGCAGCTTGCAAACATGATTAGGGTGTTTAAGATCCTCGAAGCCCGGTGGTTGACGCATGTAGACCGTTTCATGTAGATCACCGTGTAAAAACGCATTTTGCACATCAAGTTGTTTGAGAGACCAATTCTTAGAGACGGCAAGAGAAAGAACCGTGCGGATGGTGGCTGGTTTGACCACAGGGCTGAACGTCTCATGATAATCAATGCCAGACTGCAGTAAAAAACCCTTTGCTACCAATCGAGCCTTGTGTCTAGTCAGGTTCCCATGCTGATCAGTTTTCAACCTGTAAACCCACTTGCAATCAATAACATTAGAATTTGGAACCGGAGGAACTAACGACCATGTTCCGTTTCTGTGTAGTGCGTGCAACTCAGCTGTCATGGCTTGACGCCACTCCGTGGATTCGTTGGCAACAGTAAAGGAAGTCGGTTCAGAAGGAACGGTAGCGGTGGTGGCGATATTGGCTGAAGGGTCAAAAATTTTTCGGGGTTTAAGATGTGGCCGAAGGTGAGGAGGTCGGTAACGGGGCGTGGTTGGTTGCGAAGGAGGGGCAGTAGGTTGGGTGGTGTTTGTCTGAGGAATAGGGGCTGTTTGGACAGGTTCGGAAATAGGAGGGGTGGGTGGCGATGGTTCGGTTGTAGGAATGGATGGGTTATCGAAAATGGTTAATGGCGGATCAGGAATTATAGAAAATGAAGTAGCGGTTGTGGAGGATGAGGGAGGGTCGATGGAGGGTTCAGTAAGGGAGGGAAAAACATGCTCGTTAAATCGGACATGGCGAGCAATGTAGATTCGGTGAGTAGTTTGATCAAGGCATTGATATCCATGATGAGACGGGCTATAACCGAGAAATATACAAGGAGTAGAACGAAAATCAATTTTGTGTTGGTTATATGGACGTAAATAAGGAAAACAGAGACATCCAAATACTCGAAGAAATGAGTAATCAGGAGGACGTTGGAAAACAAGTTGGTATGGGGATTTGTTTGAGGAAAGACGAGAAGGTAGACGATTGATGAGGTAGACGGTGCTTTGAAAAGCGAATGACCAAAAAGTTTGAGGTAGTTTGGATTGGGCTAGTAAGGTGAGACCGGTTTCCACGACGTGGCGGTGGCGACGCTCGACAATGCCATTCTGTTCACTCGTATGAGGACATGAGCGACGATGTAAAATACCATGGGATGTAAAAAACTGAGTAAGGTTCCGAAACTCGCCACCCCAATCAGTTTGAACACTTTTTAGTTTGGTGTTAAATTGGCGTTCAACTAGGCGAACGAAATTTGTAAAGGTGTTAAAGACGTCGGATTTTTGCATGAGCGGGAAATACCACATATAGCGGGTATGATGGTCAACACATAACAAAAAATAACGATAACCATCAAAGGACGTGGTAGTATGGCCCCAAACATCACAATAAACCAAATCAAGTATGTTTTTACTACGAAAAGATGAAATAGGCAAAGTAAGTTTGGACATTTTTCCTAATTGACAAGAAGTACACAAAGATGAACAAAGTTTGTCAGAAACAGGTAAAGAAAATGTTTTAACAATATGTTGAAAAACTCGAAAGTGAGGATGCCCAAGTCGTTGATGCCACATAGTAGATGGAGCTCGAAAAGCAGTGAACGCCATCTTGGAAACCGGTTGAAAAGAAGGTAGGCGAATGGTGTAGAGACCCTGGTCACTGGGGCCCGTGAGGAGGATAGCCTTGGTAGCCTCGTCCTTCACAACAAAAAAAGAAGTGTGAAATTCAAAGAAAACATTATTATCTTTGCAAATTTTGTGAACAGAAAGTAGGTTACGTTGTAAGCCCGGGACATGAAGTATGTGGTTAAGTTGTTAGTTTTTGTTTGAGGTAAAAAAGGATTTTGAACCGACATGAAGAATTGAAAGAGAGTTACCGTTACCAACATAGAGGGAGTCATTACCGTAATAGACGTCCGAGTTGTCCATACTAGCAAGATCAGGAGTACCATGGGAATTAGCGCCTGTATCCGATGCCCAAGTAGTATATGGGCCCGCCTCAGAGTTAACATAATTCGCTTGAGGTGATCCACGAGAAGAGCCGGTGTGATTCGGGCACTGTGAGGGAATATGACCAATACCGCACCTATTTCAATGAACGTAAACCATATTTTGAGTGGACGCCCAAGCAAATTGACGAGAGCCTTGTGAACCACCACGGCCACGGCCCCCGCGAGAAAACGCACGGCCCCGACCGTATCCACGGGTCGGTCTTGAAGAAGCAGACCGATTAGCATAGTGTGCCTGAGGAGCCGAGGGTGATGCCGACGGTTGAGTTGTGGAAGCAAGTTGGTTTGCCAAAAGTTGAAGGTTGGTAATCTGCTGCTGAATCGAAGCCAAATCGGGGACCTGGGAAGTAGTTGTTGCGGCAGTGGTAACATTGAAGACTTGTGGAGAGGCCGATGATGAAGAAACAGTGCACCGAGTGATATATTCATGATCACCAATCAGACCGTGAAGCTCGTTAAATTGAACCGGCGGGGAGCGGGCAAGAAGGTTGCTTTTCAAACCAAGGTATTCCTCACGTAAACCGGCTATAGTAAGCATGACCAGATCTTTGTCTTTGATGTGTTCACCAATATTTGCAAGAGCCGTTGCATATTCTTGAGCACGGCTGAGATAATCGATACCTTTTTCACCATCTTTCATTGAAATCTTTAAAAGCTGCGTTTTTAGTGTGAACTCATGAGATGAATTCGAAGAAGCATATGCACGTGCTAGATTTAACCACACTTCCCGAGCCGTGTCTCCTTGGATGTGTTGAAACGAAGACTCGGAAACGGTGGATATAATGATCATGCGGACGTGTGCATCATTAGCAATCCAGTTTGTAAAATTAGGATTTGTAGTAGTAGCATCACCAGTTGTAATTTTCTCTTCCGGGCAAGATAACATGTTGTCAACATAACAATATAATCTATTGGCCTTTAAAAATGGTTCCATCATGGCTTTCCAGTAGCCATAATTGTTTGGTGTAAGATTGAATGCAAACTTGTGGGAATTATGGGATGTACGTTCTTGAATGCTGAAAGCAGTAATCGTTTTCATTATGAGTAAGAATAATGGTTTTTTTTATACCTGGTGTAGGCAAGATGCAGGTCGAAGAGTAGTTTCGGTGAGTAATTTGATACAAGATTTCAGCCGTATATATTCTCTGTATGCGTCCGATGTTGATGTATATCTTCTGCCGTCAAAACTCCCCAAAATAATATGTCACCTCTCTTCTAATAATCTGTACTCCTTTGTTGCTTTCGAAAACAATTTAATAGGGGATTCCTTTTCTTTTTCTTGACGTGCTGTTGTCTAGAGTATTAGGAATCACCTTTTTGATGGTTGGTTGAAGCCGATTGGTAGAGTATTAGGAATCACCTTTTTTTAGAGTTTACAAGTTGATAGGCTCTGATACCATATCAACTCATAATTTCATATTCATGATTCAATATTGATTACAAAGAGGTTTATATATATTCTACTAGTTACAATAATAACCCTCTAACTTATGACAATTAAATATTTGGCTTAACATCATATTTTCACAAAAAGCTTATGGTTAAACATGATCTTTTCTAGATTCGATATTTAAATACTTCATCTTGAACTATATAAACAGGCCCAATAAACTAGAGAAGTTACTTTTGAGTGTTACCCAAGATAATTACCATCCAAACCAACAACTACTATTTAACCATCATGGACAACAACTTTTATGTAGAAATCATAGATATCTTTAAAAACTGACCTTCATCAATTCCGATCACCTCTAACTATTACACCACACAATATCCATACGAAAGAAAAAAAATTCACTATATAAACAATAAAACTTTTAGGGGAAATAGCCAAAATAGCAAAGACTTGGTCAAAGTTTCAAAAATAGCCAATTCAAACGTCTCTTTAAGATGTTTCCTCAAACCTGAAACGTCTCAAACAGCAACCAATCCATGAAAGCCACGTGTCCACACAAAAGAAACGTGCACATGATGATGACAGTCTTGGGAAATACCATTTAACTTTTACCTCTCTCTCTCTTTCTCTTGTCAGTCATCCCCTCTTAAGACGTTTCCACCCCACCCCCACTCTCTTTCTCTCTCTACAACCCAGTTTTTTGTTGTCAACACCTTCAACATCATCATCACCGATTCATCATCTTCATCACGTCGATTCATCATCATCATCATCGATTATCACCGGAAAACAAAAGAAAAAAAAAAGAAATTTTAACAAAAAACTAATAGATCTGCCGATCTGAAATAGAGATGAGTGGATGTGTGTTTACCAGATTGAAACTCGGGTTACGGCTGCCGGAGTCGTCGCCGGCGAGGGGCGTCGGCCCTCCTCTCCCTCGTCGTTCTATCTCTCTTGCCTCTCTCTCCCTCTCTCGTTCGTTCACCGCCGGGGCTCACCGTCGTCGCCTCCCACGGCGGCGGCGCCATCCCCACTATCGCCGGTCCACCGTGACAGGGTGTTTGAGGAACTGGGTTTGGTAATGTGGGGTGTATGTGTCTCAAAGATTTTGGTTTCTTGAATTGGGGGAAAGTTTGGAACTTTGAACTTTCAATTTGCTGATGAGAAACCCTAATGGGTGATTAAAGATTTTGTTTTTGAATTGAACTGTGAGATTTTGATTTGATTTGGGGATTTGGGTTTGTTTATTGAATGTTGGGAATTATTTGTTGGAATTTTTCCATGGAAGTGTTGGTAAAAATTAAATGGAATTTTTTCACCTGAGACGTTTGGGAACTGACAAGAGACGTTTGGGATCTGACAAGAGAAAGAGAGGGGGAAAAGTTAAATGGTATTTCCCAAGACTGTCATCATCATGTGCACGTTTCTTTTGTGTGGACACGTGGCTTTCATGGATTGGTTGTTGGTTGAGACGTTTCAGGTTTGAGAAAACGTCTTATAGAGCCGTTTGAATTGGCTATTTTTTAAACTTTGACCAAGTCTTGGCTATTTCCCCCAAACTTTTATCTATTTTCAATCAAGCAAAAGGGAACCACAAATTTATTTTACTCTCCTACCATACAATGGGGCCCACAACATATACAATAGAGGTGACAATAATCCAATATACTGAATCTGTTTTGTCAAAATAAAAGACAACTCAATATCAAGAGCTCAACAAGCTTTTTAGCAAACAGAATAACAAAGGTTATTTAATTACTATCAATAAACTCACATCCAAAATTAATATACAAAGGGTACGGGTGTACCTATTGGCACACCCATCTCACTATATACACACCTAAAAATGTGTTCTTTGTCTTTATATGCACACCCTGCAGTGTTGAACTGTGGCCAAAACGCGGCGTTTTGGTCCGGTTAATCAGAAAAAAACTGACGGGTGTCTGACGGGTCTGTTGACCGGACCAAAACGCCGAGCTTTGGCTGCGTTTATACGGGTGTACCTATTGGCACACCCATCTCACTATATACACACCTAAAAATGTGTTCTTTGTCTTTATATGCACACCCTGCAGTGTTGAACTGTGGCCAAAACGCGGCGTTTTGGTCCGGTTAATCAGAAAAAAACTGACGGGTGTCTGACGGGTCTGTTGACCGGACCAAAACGCCGAGCTTTGGCTGCGTTTTGGTCATGTCAACCAGACAAAAGACTGACACCCGGTCTGGTTGACAGGACCAAAACGCTGCCAAAGCTCGGCGCTTTGATCCGGTCAACAGACCCGTCAGACACCCGTCAGTCTTTGTCTGGTTAACCAGACCAAAACGCCGCGTTTTGGCCACAGTTCGACACTGCAGGGTCTGCATATAAGGACAAAAACCACCATTTTGGGTGACTATCTACACACTTGGTGTGTAGATAGTTTGGCCCTATACAAATAGGGTTAGGGTTTGGACTTCTAAAAGTATAGTAACTCAGTTGATTGAACAAAGAGGGTTAGGGTTTGGACTACTAAAAGTCAGAACAAACAATTCAACTCATAAGCAGACTAATTCAAATAGTTAATTAAACAATTAGGGTTAGGGTTTGGTTATATACACACCTGAATATCTAGATCAGCGAGAGAGAACGGAAGCAGAGCAATAGGAGGCATCTGAGTGGTCAGTTCTAAACATTAAACGTCATCGCAGCAAGAGTCATCCGGCCAAAACAAAACAAATACCAGGAAGGAATGAAAATGTTTATGGGGGAAGATTTTAGAGAGAAAATTAATATACCAGGAAGGAATGAATTTTTTGGAAAATTTTGATAGGAGCTTAACGGGGGAAATGGGAAAAGTTTGAAAAATAAGTGTTTGAAAATTTAAGTGCGAATATAAAGGGAGGGGGTGGTCACTAGTGATAGAATTCTATCGAGACAAGCACCAATTAAGTTCCATCATGTCATCGCCCAATATTCTATTACTAGTAATAGAAATGTAGTGGGGGTGGTCACTAGTGATAGAATTCTATCACTCCCAATTTTTTTTATTTTTTATTTTAAAATTAAAAATTAACAATAAAACACTAAATTATAAATTTCATTAAAATTAAAAAATAAATTACATAGCAAAATAAAAAAACAATTAAACATTGGAAAAAAAAAACTAAACGGGTGGCATCTCCCAACCCCACTTTGCGCAAATCTCACGTTTTTGTTGAATTACAATTGACTTAAACGGTTCGTCGAGATGGACGTGCTTTTCACACAAGATTTTAAATCATTTTGTCTTTCAATCGTTTTCAAGTGTTCCTTGTACGCCTGCTCGCGTTCAACTTTTAGGGACATAATTGTTTCTTTTCTTTGTTCGGCCTTCTTGAATTGGGTCATTTCCTCCTCTTTGATTCTGAAGATCGACTCCGCCACCGCTTCCTTCCCTTTGCTTGACGATTCACCACTTTTCTTGCGCCGTGGCCTTGTAGGTGTATCTTCTTCAACGGGGTCGTCAACGGGTTGATCGGGTTCGTCAAGGGGGTCGTCGTTTAAGTTCATTTTGGGCAAGTTATCCGACGCGGAAGTCGTGTAGTTCCCCGAATAGGATGTCTTTGATCTTTTCGAACCTCCTCGTTTTTTTTGGAGTCGTAGGAGCACGCATGTCAACCAACTCAACCGGGACCCACTTCGGGTGATTTCTCGCAACTTCCCATGCCGCCACGTGTGGAATACTCCTCTTTTTGTAGAGATCGCAATACATTTCGGTGGCTTGTCGCATGATTGTCGTCTCGCTCGCTCCACTTTGTGGGTTTCGGTTCTACAAAAAATATAAAAGGTTATGTATTTTAAAAAAAAATCCTGTTTAAAAAAAATAAACAGTTTTCTGTTTTTTTTATAAAAAAAAACAGTTTTCTGTTATTTTATAAAAAAAAAACAGTTTTCTGTATTTTTTAATAAACTGTTTTCTGTTTTTTTAAACTATTTTCTGTTTTTTATAAAAAAAAATAGTTTTCAGTTATTTTATAAAAAAAAAACTGTTTTCTGTATTTTTTTTTTAAAACTGTTCTGTTTTTTTTTATTAAAAAACTGTTCTGTTTTAAAAAAAAAAAACTGTTTATGTTTTTTAAAAAATAAAAACTGTTTATGTTTTTTTAATAAAAAACAGTTTTGGATGAAAAAAGATTTAAACTTTAATAAAAAACATACCTTTTGAATGAAACAAGCGTTGAACTTACTAATTTTCACGTTCAAATCCGTCCATTTCGACGTCATTTGGTCCTTGTTTCGTGCCCTTGCACCGGGAAGTTGCCTAAAATGATTTATGACCCGTCTCCAAAACGCATCATTTCTTTGCTCGTTGGCATGTTTCCTGCTCTCCGAGATGTGCAAGTACGCCTGCACCAAGGACACCTCCTCCTCGCTCGTCCAATGTTGTCGGATGGTTGGGACGATTTCTTGAACGTCATCATTTTCTTCTTCTTCCTCTTCCTCTTCCTCTTCTTCTTGTTGTTGTTCTTGAACGTAATCATCATCTTCATCGTCGTCAAGACTTTGTTGTGGTTCACGATACGCGTTTGCAAAATGATGGATGACGGTGTTGGTTTCTAGTAGTGGGTCGAGTTGGTGGGGTTGGGTTTGATACGTTTGGGGTTGAAATTGGTGAGGTTGAAACGGTGGGACGAATGGTTGGTTTTGATACGTTTGCGATTGAAAGGGTGGATATTGTTGGGTTTGAAAGAGTGGATATTGTTGGGTTTGAAAGGGTGGGACTTGCTCGGGTTCGTCTTGCAACCTAAAGCGCGTCGGCTCGCCAAGATTCGCTCGAACCTTGGGTCTTATGGGATTTTTCTTCGTGCCCGAACCTCTTTTTTTCGAACCCCCACCTCTCTTGCTTGAACCTTCCATGTTTCTTGTAAAATTATTTTTGAAATCAAATGGAGACTTGTATGATTTTTTGAAGTGAGTTGGAGAATTGTGTATGAAATGTATTGGGTTAAAATAGATTTATATAAACATTCAAAAAAAAAAAATACCCAACGTTCATTTTTTACCCCCCCCCCCCCAACGGTCACAATCAACGGCTCTTTTTTGATTTTCCACGCGTTATAGTTTCAACGCGTTTAGTTTTTCACGCGTGATGGTGGTACCGGCGGCGGTGTTCGTGGTCGTATAACTCGTGATGGGGTGGCCTTCACGGACCACCCCGCCTACCCTAAATGGCATATATAAAAGTGTTACTAAAAACTTAAATTAGTGTGGTAAACTATATTTCACTAAAACTATGTACTAAGCAAATATGGCATACGTTAAGCGCCATTAAAATCTAAATTCGTGACACAAAAGTTATTTGCCATTCAATATGTGTGCCACTAAATGGTATTTTTTTAGTGATATCTGTGTAATCTGTAATGGTGTGCTTATATAATATATATGTATAAATAACATATTAAATCAAATGGTTTATGAAGTTTAAGCCATTGCTCAACAAGCTAAGATTTGCTCGATGTAGCATTTCAAGTCGAGCTCGAGCCGAGCCTTGACTCATTAACAACCAAAAACGAGCTCGAGTCGAGCTTTAGCTTGTTTTAACTCGCGGCTTAGATCGAGCTTTCGAGCCGAGGTCGAGTTTTAAGTTTTACTAACGAGCCGAGCTCGATCCCAAAATCCAAGGGTCGAATCGAGCCAAGCTCGAGCTCGAGCTTTAAAAATTTATAATGAGCCTAGCTCGATTAAGGTAAGTCTTGGGCTAGGTTCGACTCGTTTGCACCCCTAGTCGCCAACAAGAAATATCCCTGTTTGTCTCCTCTAAAACGACCATTAGTGCTTGCAGGGGATAGAGACGTTGGTGCACTGTGATTAGAGCCATGTGGCATGATGGTTGTCCTTGTTGTCGAGTTTGTTACCAGTTGTGGGTGGAGTTCATGGATCAGTGATCGGTGCAACCTAATTGGTTCCACGTCACTTTTCTTTTATACTTTTTGTCTCCGGCACGATTGTCCATCGTGAGAGTTGTCTGGTCTGGTCTTGGGGTATGCTGATTGGGCACTACCCATGCCATCTGTACTATTGTACTTGTTTTAGTTGTCGTTGCGCTGCATGTGCCGGTTTGGGCCTACGTACATGCTCTTGTCAAGGCTAATTATAATTTTGTTAAGCCTGGGCATGATCTTTTGCGTGCATGTCTTAGAATGCCTTACACACGATTTGAGACCATAACCTTCATAATCTTATTAATATTATTAGTTATAATTTGATTCGTCTCATTTATTCTTAATATGCTAAATTTTGAGCTCAAACTTGATTTGTAAAAAACACATAAAAGATATCAAATAACATATGAAAATATGAGTGTTATGTGTATAATAAGAAAAAAAAGTAATTTATACAACATTATGATATATAAATGTTACAAAACAATATAATGTATAAAAACATATAGTTTGTAAGTATTAAATAAACTTACAAGTTTAATTGTGAGTAGCCACATTTTAATAGGATTGTTTAATCAATTACTAACAAAAAATCGATGGGCTAATATCGATCCTTATTGACCATCGTTGACCAATATTGATAAGGTTGACATAGTGGAACATAATAACAAGCCACAAAATCACAATGTCAAGTTTAATCGGGTGGGAGTTAGGGTTTCTTGAGCGTATGTATGTATAACGCCCCAAAATCTGAATGTTAATATTTGTCGTGTGTTCTTATATGACACGTCATGAAATAAATAACTAGGCTATTTAACCTAGTTAAGGGTATGGTCAAAAGTATTACATGATGAAGGTAGTGTCAGTTATGTTTTAAAGGTGAACCCGAGGGGCTAAAGTGGAACAAATGAAAGTTGATTTACTAATTAAAAGAAATCAACACACAAATAAACACACACATCGTGTGTGTTCGAGAAAGAACCAGGAGCTCCATGAGAGCTCCACAAACCCTAATCGTGAGGATCATCAAATCGGAAGGCAAGATGAAGCTTAAATCCATAACCGAGCATGGATTAATGATCACCAACACGAGGGGATCATAAGGTATGTCTTAAGTTTAAGATTGGTGATCATGGGTGAAGTGGGTTATGTTCTAATCCGTGAGTTAATATAAAATTGATCATGTACAAGAGTTAGAATCCTCGTATAGAACATGGGTTATGTATGGTTTGCGTTAATTTGATGATTAGAGGTGAAACCCGTTAGTTAGGGTGAAGATGATGACTAGAATCACCTTTTGTGTTCGAGTCTTGTTGAAAGATTGATGTATTATGTGGGTATGATGAATACTTGTTAGAAGAATTAGGAGAAATGTGATGATGATATGTTTGATGTTTATTTGGGAATGATACATGATGATTAGTAGTAGGTTTTGATGGGTTATGTATGAGTTTAGAAGATTTGTGCATGAAATAGTTGTACGTTATGCTTAAAAGGTAGTACTCACATCAAGTGTATGATGAAATGTATATAGTGTCGTCCGTATATTCGATTATGATGTTACGAGTATATGATGATAAGTCGATGGTTAAATATGGTTAATGGTTGACTCTTGAAAGTCAACTAAGTATAAGAAACATGATTTGACTTCTTGTTGTAACAACAGGATTATAGGAAATCGTTTGATACATGTTATGTTAATATGTGTTAATTTTGATTACCCGATGAATTACGTGTGTTGGAAAGGATATGAAGTTGATTATATGTTTTAATGCTTGTTAGAAACGACTAAGGAAAGTTAAGTGTGAATTATGCGAATGATATGATTGTTACATGTACAAATGAGTATGCTAATAAGAGCGTGATTTCGATGAAATGAAAGTATAGGAATCACGTCGAGACGGACTCGAGCATGAGGTGTTAACGGGTCAAGAAGAGGCAAGGAATTGGATACGAGCACGGATGCATAAGGTAAGTGATTTCTGTAATCACTTCTTAGTTCGATTAAGTAATATGGTGTTTTAATTAACTAAACATGATGGTTGAGGTCAAATAGGTGACGTAGTCTTTCGTCGTAAATGATGGGATTAAAGTTGACCAAAATGCCCCTGATGGGTATTTTGGGCAAACGATCTTAAAAAGTAGTTTAGAAACAAGTTATTCGATTAGTGTAATGTTTTGGTCAAGTATGAAAGTGAGGAGTATGGTTTTGTAAGTCAGAAACGATTTAATGCGCAATTACCCTTAACGGGTCAAAAGAAGCTTTGAGTGCAAACAGGTGAAATAGGATGTAAGGTATCCGGGAAAGAATTCGTTTATGACAAATGACCTTGATATTATCAATTCATATGAAGTTAAGGTCAAACAAACAAGTTATGTGATAGAATTATGAACGGGTCAATTCTTGGTAAAAAGAGTAGTAAGCCGAAGACTTAAAAGTCTGGAATTTTGTTAATCCGGATGTCGGATCTTAACTCCATAAGATGGAGAATTAAATTACGGACGCGTAGGAAAAAGAATCCGGTAAAACGGACCAATAACGAAGAAGTTACGACCGTTTCCGTGAAACGCGGACGTGCTGGGAATCTGCAGCACAGCAAAACAAACATTCTGTTTGTTTTAGGGCGTCGCGCTACGCGACGGGGTGGCAGTTTGGCGAAAATCGTTCGTATGCTCTGTTTTGTCTTGGGAACTCGTTTAAACGCGTTTTAAGTTGCGTATGACTAATTTAACTTACGTTTTTATGAGCATAAATGTATGCACTTATGTAGATAGGCAAGTATGTATGTTTGTATGTATCTAAACACGTATGTAGAAGTGTATGTAAGCATGTATGCGCGAACGTATGTAGGATTATAGTGTGTTAGCAAGTACACGAGGATATATGAAGAAGTATATGGGTAGGCAAGTATGAGTTGGGTATGTTGCAATAGGTGATTGTGACTATAAATGTAAGTATGTATGTGTTATAACTCTAAGTGTATGTATGTAGGTGTGTATGTAGGTAGTACGTATATGTACGCAAGTGAGTATGTACGAAGGTATGCATGTATGTTGGTTGGTGTGAAGGCATGTAATAAGTATGTATATATGTATGTAGGTATGAATGGATGTACTTAGGTATGCACGTACGTATGTATGTAGATACGTATGTATGTAAGTTGTTATATGTGATCGTAAGCACATGTATAAGTTTGTATGAAAGTATGTACGCATGCATTCAACGAAATTGAGTACTAACGTTAATAATAGCGTGCCTGGTGGATGAAGTATAATGCAGGAATATCAAAGAAGTCTCACCACGGATCGTATGATCAGACGGAAAGCCGGGATGTAAAGAGTTGATGGAATGAAAAATAAACGTGAATAAATATTATATGTTTATGATACGTACTAATGTTATGAATTTTATGTGATGAGCGCAGGTAGTACAAGCCATGAGGATCATCAAGGTATAGAGATCGAGGATCGAGTCACAAGATAGATTGTAAGGGAATGTTTAAATATGTAATTTAGTGATGATAATTTATGTTTTTATATTTTAAAATGAATTTTAAGAACGTCAAGACGTATATCATGAAAGAAATTTTAAGGCTCGAAATTCCGCTGCGTCGTTTTAAGGTTAAACGTGTTTGGGTGTAACAAGTTGGTATAAGAGCCCTGGTTTGAGGGAATCAAGTACGAGAAGGTAAGTACTTGAACTCAAACTTGTGTGCTCTTGAGATAAGAAATCCGTACAATCTAAGACTCGTTCAAGATCCAAAGGTAAAGGCTAATGTAAGTACGTACTTATGTATATGTATAAAGAAACTGACGGTTTTGTATGTGCAAGGTAAGCATAAGTGTTGGAAGAGGATGATCCGTGAATGTAGTCTAGGATAAATACTAAGGCAGGCAAAGAGGTAATAAGACAAATAGGCAAATGAGCCCAGGTACGCAAATTTAATATGTGGGTGTAAGTAATGGTAAAATTCATTAAGGGAAGGAAAATTTTAAATGAAAGACAATGATTGTATAGTAATGAAGTACTGGAAGTGATACACGCGCCGAAACCTAAGTCTACGGACATAAGGTGACAATTACATGAAGGCACGAAACTACTATATGGATTGTGTACCTGGCCAGTACACGAGAACGTATGACGTTCGTGAGATCATGATAATTGTTACAGGTGTGTCCGGTAGAGTTAGGTAGCAGGCGGGCGTGTGGGTGAAATGGGAAGTAAGACTCTCGGGAAGTTGAGAGTACTATGAAAGTATGAAAAACATGCCTGATAAGAATGAAGAATGTGGAATCCGTAATTAAGTACGGATCAACAAGATATGAATGATATGTTTGAATCCGTGAGACGGATTCAAGGATGAAAGGTATGAATGCAATGTTTGAATCCGTGAGACGGATTCAAGGATGAAAGGTATGAATGCAATGTTTGAATCCGTGAGTATGAAAGGCATGAATGATATGTTTGAATCCGTGAGACGAATTCAAGGATGAAAGGCATGAATGTAATGTTTGAATCCGTAAGGCGGATTCAATGAATGAAAAAGCATGAATGATGCATCTGAATCCGTGAGACGGATTTAAAAATATAAAAAGATGAAATTAATCCGCCTAAGAAGATGTCGACAGTTTGACCATGATTGAGTCGAACGGGTCATAGAAATAAGTATAAAGTAAAAGGTGATAGTATAATAGACGAAGTTTTGTATAAGTTACGTGTTAGAGGTGTTAGTAATTGACTCTTAGAAGTCAGAATGATGACGGGCTGTGACCCGGACAATAACTTGAGTATGGGCGGGAATGGTAAGCTTAGTAAGAAATACTGAAACGATGTAATAAGGTCTTTGCAAGTAAGCATGAATGGAAGGAAGTACGAGCGTGTACTTCAGTTGGCGAAATGATTAATAGAATGAAAGGATTGCATGTAAGAGTTAGAATGTGTGGTACGTTATAGTAGGTACGTAGGAAATTGTAGAAGAGTTAAAGGTGGGTAATCACCTAGTGTAATGAATGTTTAAATGACATATGCTAACCGCCGATGTTGTTGATGATAATGTTAGAACTATTAATGTGATGAAACCAATCGTATTGGTGAAAGGATGTGCACGAGCGAAAGCTCATTTCAGGGATGAATGAAACCTGGCCTGTTACGGCTAGTACTCGGGGAGAAGATGATCGATTTGGGTTGCGGATCGTGGTTTGGGAAATGAAAAAGAGGTTAGTAAAATGTTTAACTCATGTTGGAGAGATATGAACTATTTATATACGTAAATTAAGTAATTCATGAAGTGAAAGCCCTAGTAATGTGAAATGAACGAAATGATTTAAAGGTAACATAAAGGTATGCAAGGTATATGTAACTGTAGAAAATGTAGAATAAGGTTAACGTTAAAGTTAGACATATCTGAGTATATACAAATTTTGATGCAAGATCGTATAGTCGAGGAAAACATTATGAATGTTGAAATAAACAAATGGGAATGTTAGTAATGGGATGTTGGAACGGTTGCAAGTAAGTAAGAAGGTATATAATGCATATGATATACGAGTATTAGAATGAGGAATGAACCATTAGCTATGAAGTCTGTTTGGAATTAGCGTCATTAGTGAAAGCGACCCTAATGAGAACTCCGGAGCGGGTTCTTTAAGAAAGAAGATAGTCGTTGTGATGGGCTAACGGTGGTGTTAATGGACATGGAGAAGAATTAATTAGTGTTAAATAGAGGTAAGAAAGGTTTCGGGGACGAAACCTCATTTAAGGGTGGTAGACTTGTAACGCCCCAAAATCTGAATGTTAATATTTGTCGTGTGTTCTTATGTGACACGTCATGAAATAAATAACTAGGCTATTTAACCTAGTTAAGGGTATGGTCAAAAGTATTAAATGATGAAGGTAGTGTCAGTTATGTTTTAAAGGTGAACCCGAGGGGCTAAAGTGGAACAAATGAAAGTTGATTTACTAATTAAAACAAATTCAACACACAAATAAACACACACATCGTGTGTGTTCGAGAAAGAACCAGGAGCTCCATGAGAGCTCCACAAACCCTAATCGTGAAGATCATCAAATCGGAAGGTAAGATGAAGCTTAAATCCATAACCGAGCATGGATTAATGATCACCAACACGAGGGGATCATAAGGTATGTCTTAAGTTTAAGATTGGTGATCATGGGTGAAGTGGGTTATGTTCTAATCCGTGAGTTAATATGAAATTGATCATGTACAAGGGTTAGAATCCTCGTATAGAACATGGGTTATGTATGGTTTGCGTTAATTTGATGATTAGAGGTGAAACCCGTTAGTTAGGGTGAAGATGATGACTTGAATCACCTTTTTTGTTCGAGTCTTGTTGAAAGATTGATGTATTATGTGGGTATGATGAATACTTGTTAGAAGAATTAGGAGAAATGTGATGATGATATGTTTGATGTTTATTTGGGAATGATACATGATGATTAGTAGTAGGTTTTGATGGGTTATGTATGAGTTTAGAAGATTTGTGCATGAAATAGTTGTATGTTATGCTTAAAAGGTAGTACTCACATCAAGTGTATGATGAAATGTATATAGTGTCGTCCGTATAGTCGATTATGATGTTACGAGTATATGATGATAAGTCGATGGTTAAATATGGTTAATAGTTGACTCTTGAAAGTCAACTATGTATAAGAAACATGATTTGACTTGTTGTTGTAACAACAGGATTATAGGAAGTCGTTTGATACATGTTATGTTAATATGTGTTAATTTTGATTACCCGATGAATTACGTGTGTTGGAAAGGATATGAAGTTGATTATATGTTTTAATGCTTGTTAGAAACGACTAAGGAAAGTTAAGTGTGAATTATGCGAATGATATGATTATTACATGTACAAATGAGTATGCTAATAAGAGCGTGATTTCGATGAAATGAAAGTATAGGAATCACGTCGAGACGGACTCGAGCATGAGGTGTTAACGAGTCAAGAAGAGACAAGGAATCAGATACGAGCACGGACGCATAAGGTAAGTGATTTCTGTAATCCCTTCTTAGTTCGATTAAGTAATATGGTGTTTTAATTAACTAAACATGATGGTTGAGGTCAAATAGGTGACGTAGTCTTTCGTCGTAAATGATGGGATTAAAGTTGACCAAAATGCCCCTGATGGGTATTTTGGGCAAACGATCTTAAAAAGTAGTTTAGAAACAAGTTATTCGATTAGTGTAATGTTTTGGTCAAGTATGAAAGTGAGGAGTATGGTTTTGTAAGTCAGAAACGATTTAATGCGCAATTACCCTTAACGGGTCAAAAGAAGCTTTGAGTGCAAACAGGTGAAATAGGATGTAAGGTATCCGGGAAAGAATTCGTTTATGACAAATGACCTTTTTATTATCAATTCATATGAAGTTAAGGTCAAACAAACAAGTTATGTGATAGAATTATGAACGGGTCAATTCTTGGTAAAAAGAGTAGTAAGCCGAAGACTTAAAAGTCTGGAATTTTGTTAATCCGGATGTCGGATCTTAACTCCATAAGATGGAGAATTAAATTACGGACGCGTAGGAAAAAGAATCGGGTAAAACGGACCAATAACGAAGAAGTTACGACCGTTTCCGTGAAACGCGGACGTGCTGGGAATCTGCAGCACAGCATAACAAACATTCTATTTGTTTTGGGGCGTCGCGCTACGCGACGGTCCGTCGCGCTACGCGACGGGGTGGCAGTTTGGTGAAAATCGTTCGTATGCTCTGTTTTGTCTTGGGAACTCGTTTAAACGCGTTTTAAGTTGCGTATGACTAATTTAACTTACGTTTTTATGAGCATAAATGTATGCACTTATGTAGATAGGCAAGTATGTATGTTTGTATGTATCTAAACACGTATGTAGAAGTGTATGTAAGCATGTATGCGCGAACGTATGTAAGATTATAGTGTGTGAGCAAGTACACGAGGATATATGAAGAACTATATGGGTAGGCAAGTATGAGTTGGGTATGTTGCAATAGGTGATTGTAACTATAAATGTAAGTATGTATGTAGGTGTATACGTATGTATGAGTTTATAAGTCCAAGTGTATGTATGTAGGTATATACGTATGTATGTGTTATAACTCTAAGTGTATGTATGTAGGTGTGTATGTAGGTTGTACGTATATGTACGCAAGTGAGTATGTACGAAGGTATGCACGTATGTAGGTTGGTGTGAAGGCATGTAATAAGTATGTATATATGTATGTAGGTATGAATGGATGTACTTAGGTATGCACGTACGTAGGTACGTACGTATGTATGTAGATACGTATGTATGTAAGTTGTTATATGTGATCGTAAGCATATGTATAAGTTTGTATGAAAGTATGTACGCATGCATTCAACGAAATTGAGTACTAAAGTTAATAATAGCGTGCCTGGTGGATGAAGTATAATGCAGGAATATCAAAGAAGTCTCACCACGGATCGTATGATCAGAAGGAAAGCCGGGATGTAAAGAGTTGATGGAATGAAAAATAAACGTGAATAAATATTATATGTTTATGATACGTACTAATGTTATGAATTTTATGTGATGAGCGCAGGTAGTACAAGCCATGAGGATCATCAAGGTATAGAGATCGAGGATCGAGTCACAAGATAGATTGTACGGTTATGTTTAAATATGTAATTTAGTGATGATAATTTATGTTTTTATATTTTAAAATGAATTTTAAGAACGTCAAGACGTATATCATGAAAGAAATTTTAAGGCTCGAAATTCCGCTGCGTCGTTTTAAGGTTAAACGTGTTAGGGTGTAACAAGTTGGTATCAGAGCCCTGGTTTGAGGGAATCAAGTACGAGAAGGTAAGTACTTGAACTCAAACTTGTGTGCTCTTGAGATAAGAAATCCGTACAATCTAAGACTCGATCAAGATCCAAAGGTAAAGGCTAATGTAAGTACGTACTTATGTATATGTATAAAGAAACTGACGGTTTTGTATGTGCAAGGTAAGCATAAGTGTTGGAAGAGGATGATCCGTGAATGCAGTCTAGGATAAATACTAAGGCAGGCAAAGAGGTAATAAGACAAATAGGCAAATGAGCCTAGGTACGCAAATTTAATATGTGGGTGTAAGTAATGGTAAAATTCATTAAGGGAAGGAAAATTTTAAATGAAAGACAATGATTGTATAGTAATGAAGTACTGGAAGTGATACACGCGCCGAAACCTAAGTCTACGGACATAAGGTGACGATTACATGAAGGCACGAAACTACTATGTGGATTGTGTACCTGGCCAGTACACGAGAAACTTATGACGTTCGTGAGATCATGATAATTGTTACAGGTGTGTCCAGTAGAGTTAGGTAGCAGGCGGGCGTGTGGGTGAAATGGGAAGTAAGACTCTCGGGAAGTTGAGAGTACTATGAAAGTATGAAAAACATGCCTGATAAGAATGAAGAATGTGGAATCCGTAATTAAGTACGGATCAACAAGATATGAATGATATGTTTGAATCCGTGAGACGGATTCAAGGATGAAAGGTATGAATGCAATGTTTGAATCCGTGAGACGGATTCAAGGATGAAAGGCATGAATGATATGTTTGAATCCGTGAGACGGATTCAAGGATGAAAGGCATGAATGTAATGTTTGAATCCGTAAGGCGGATTCAATGAATGAAAAAGCATGAATGATGCATCTGAATCCGTGAGACGGATTTAAAAATATAAAAAGATGAAATTAATCCGCCTAAGAAGATGTCGACAGTTTGACCATGATTGAGTCGAACGGGTCATAGAAATAAGTATAAAGTAAATGGTGATAGTATAATAGACGAAGTTTTGTATAAGTTACGTGTTAGAGGTGTTAGTAATTGACTCTTAGAAGTCAGAATGATGACGGGCTGTGACCCGGACAATAACTTGAGTATGGGCGGGAATGGTAAGCTTAGTAAGAAATACTGAAACGATGTAATAAGGTCTTTGCAAGTAAGCATGAATGGAAGGAAGTACGAGCGTGTACTTCAGTTGGCGAAATGATTAATAGAATGAAAGGATTGCATGTAAGAGTTAGAATGTGTGGTACGTTATAGTAGGTACGTAGGAAATTGTAGAAGAGTTAAAGGTGGGTAATCACCTAGTGTAATGAATGTTTAAATGACATATGCTAACCGCCGATGTTGTTGATGATAATATTAGAACTATTGATGTGATGAAACCAATCGTATTGGTGAAAGGATGTGCACGAGCGAAAGCTCATTTCAGGGATGAATGAAACCTGGCCTGTTACGGCTAGTACTCGGGGAGAAGATGATCGATCTGGGTTGCGGATCGTGGTTTGGGAAATGAAAAAGAGGTTAGTAAAATGTTTAACTGATGTTGGAGAGATATGAACTATTTATATACGTAAATTAAGTAATGCATGAAGTGAAAGCAATAGTAATGTGAAATGAACAAAATGATTTAAAGGTAACATAAAGGTATGCAAGGTATATGTAACTGTAGAAAATGTAGAATAAGGTTAACGTTAAAGTTAGACATATCTGAGTATATACAAATTTTGATGCAAGATCGTATAGTCGAGGAAAACATTATGAATGTTGAAATAAACAAATGGGAATGTTAGTAATGGGATGTTGGAACGGTTGCAAGTAAGTAAGAAGGTATATAATCCATATGATATACGAGTATTAGAATGAGGAATGAACCATTAGCTATGAAGTCTGTTTGGAATTAGCGTCTTTAGTGAAAGCGACCCTAATGAGAACTCAGGAACGGGTTCTTTAAGAAAGAAGATAGTCGTTGTGATGGGCTAACGGTGGTGTTAATGGACATGGAGAAGAATTAATTAGTGTTAAATAGAGGTAAGAAAGGTTTCGGGGACGAAACCTCATTTAAGGGTGGTAGACTTGTAACGCCCCAAAATCTGAATGTTAATATTTGTCGTGTGTTCTTATGTGACACGTCATGAAATAAATAACTAGGCTATTTAACCTAGTTAAGGGTATGGTCAAAAGTATTAAATGATGAAGGTAGTTTCTGTTATGTTTTAAAGGTGAACCCGAGGGGCTAAAGTGGAACAAATGAAAGTTGATTTACTAATTAAAAGAAATCAACACACAAATAAACACACACATCGTGTGTGTTCGAGAAAGAACCAGGAGCTCCATGAGAGCTCCACAAACCCTAATCGTGAAGATCATCAAATCGGAAGGCAAGATGAAGCATAAATCCATAACCGAGCATGGATTAATGATCACCAACACGAGGGGATCATAAGGTATGTCTTAAGTTTAAGATTGGTGATCATGGGTGAAGTGGGTTATGTTCTAATCCGTGAGTTAATATGAAATTGATCATGTACAAGGGTTAGAATCCTCATATAGAACATGGGTTATGTATGGTTTGCGTTAATTTGATGATTAGAGGTGAAACCCGTTAGTTAGGGTGAAGATGATGACTAGAATCACCTTTTGTGTTCGAGTCTTGTTGAAAGATTGATGTATTATGTGGGTATGATGAATACTTGTTAGAAGAATTAGGAGAAATGTGATGATGATATGTTTGATGTTTATTTGGGAATGATACATGATGATTAGTAGTAGGTTTTGATGGGTTATGTATGAGTTTAGAAGATTTGTGCATGAAATAGTTGTACGTTATGCTTAAAAGGTAGTACTCACATCAAGTGTATGATGAAATGTATATAGTGTCGTCCGTATAGTCGATTATGATGTTACGAGTATGTGATGATAAGTCGATGGTTACATATGGTTAATAGTTGACTCTTGAAAGTCAACTAAGTATAAGAAACATGATTTGACTTGTTGTTGTAACAACAGGATTATAGGAAGTCGTTTGATACATGTTATGTTAATATGTGTTAATTTGATTACCCGATGAATTACGTGTGTTGGAAAGGATATGAAGTTGATTATATGTTTTAATGCTTGTTAGAAACGACTAAGGAAAGTTAAGTGTGAATTATGCGAATGATATGATTGTTACATGTACAAATGAGTATGCTAATAAGAGCGTGATTTCGATGAAATGAAAGTATAGGAATCACGTCGAGACGGACTCGAGCATGAGGTGTTAACGGGTCAAGAAGAGGCAAGGAATCGGATACGAGCACGGACGCATAAGGTAAGTGATTTCTGTAATCACTTCTTAGTTCGATTAAGTAATATGGTGTTTTAATTAACTAAACATGATGGTTGAGGTCAAATAGGTGACGTAGTCTTTTGTCGTAAATGATGGGATTAGAGTTGACCAAAATGCCCCTGATGGGTATTTTGGGCAAACGATCTTAAAAAGTAGTTTAGAAACAAGTTATTCGATTAGTGTAATGTTTTGGTCAAGTATGAAAGTGAGGAGTATGGTTTTGTAAGTCAGAAACGATTTAATGCGCAATTACCCTTAACGGGTCAAAAGAAGCTTTGAGTGCAAACGGGTGAAATAGGATGTAAGGTATCCGGGAAAGAATTCGTTTATGACAAATGACCTTGATATTATCAATTCATATGAAGTTAAGGTCAAACAAACAAGTTATGTGATAGAATTATGAACGGGTCAATTCTTGGTAAAAAGAGTAGTAAGCGAAAGACTTAAAAGTCTGGAATTTTGTTAATCCGGATGTTGGATCTTAACTCCATAAGATGGAGAATTAAATTACGGACGCGTAGAAAAAAGAATCGGGTAAAACAGACCAATCCGGATGTTGGATCTTAACTCCATAAGATGGGAATCTGCAGCACAGCAAAACAAACATTCTGTTTGTTTTAGGGATTCGCGCTACGCGACGGGGTGGCAGTTTGGCGAAAATCGTTCGTATGCTCTGTTTTGTCTTGGGAACTCGTTTAAACGCGTTTTAAGTTGCGTATGACTAATTTAACTTACGTTTTTATGAGCATAAATGTATGCACTTATGTAGATAGGCAAGTATGTATGTTTGTATGTATCTAAACACGTATGTAGAAGTGTTTGTAAGCATGTATGCGCGAACGTATATAAGATTATAGTGTGTTAGCAAGTACACGAGGATATATGAAGAAGTATATGGGTAGGCAAGTATGAGTTGGGTATGTTGCAATAGGTGATTGTAACTATAAATGTAAGTATGTATGTAGGTGTATACGTATGTATGGTTTTATAAGTCCAAGTGTATGTATGTAGGTATATACGTATGTATGTGTTATAACTCTAAGTGTATGTATGTAGGTGTGTATGTAGGTAGTACGTATATGTACGCAAGTGAGTATGTACGAAGGTATGCACATATGTAGGTTGGTGTGAAGGCATGTAATAAGTATGTATATATGTATGTAGGTATGAATGGATGTACTTAGGTATGCACGTACGTAGGTACGTACGTATGTATGTAGATACGTATGTATGTAAGTTGTTATATGTGATCGTAAGCATATGTATAAGTTTGTATGAAAGTATGTACGCATGCATTCAACGAAATTGAGTACTAACGTTAATAATAGCGTGCCTGGTGGATGAAGTATAATGCAGGAATATCAAAGAAGTCTCACCACGGATCGTATGATCAGACGGAAAGCCGGGATGTAAAGAGTTGAGGGAATGAAAAATAAACGTGAATAAATATTATATGTTTATGATACGTACTAATGTTATGAATTTTATGTGATGAGCGCAGGTAGTACAAGTCATGAGGATCATCAAGGTATAGAGATCGAGGATCGAGTCACAAGATAGATTGTACGGGAATGTTTAAATATGTAATTTAGTGATGATAATTTATGTTTTTATATTTTAAAATGAATTTTAAGAACGTCAAGACGTATATCATGAAAGAAATTTTAAGGCTCGAAATTCCGCTGCGTCGTTTTAAGGTTAAACGTGTTAGGGTGTAACAGTATGTGGGGGCTTAGCGGGAGAATATGAGAGATCGGGTTAAATTAACTAAGATTAGGTTTATCGATTAGATTAATGGAGGAATTTAAAACTTTTGAAAATATAACATGACATTGCTAAAAATATGACAAAAAAAAAAAAAAAAAAGAGTGTGATAATGTTTTATTTTATGACGCTAAAAAGATGACACACAAAAACGAGTGTCATAAATTTATTAAAATTCTATAAACCTATGACATTTTTTTCTTGACACGCGCTTTCGAATGTCATAAAATGTGTGTATGTCATTGTTCGCGTGTCAAAATAGATCTTGTTTTCTTAATGACGCTAAAAAGATGACACGCAATAAAGAATGTCATAACTTTATTGAATTTTGTAAACCATGACATTTTTTCTTTGACACACGCTTTCGAATGTCATAAAATGGGTGTGTGTCATTGTTCGCATGTCAAGATAGGTGTATTTTCTAGGGCCTCTTATAAACTTTGTTCTCTCAAAAGCTTTCATTAATTTTTTATTTAATATTAGGTTTATTTATTTAAATCTTAATATTCACCGGGTTAAATTTTACCACTACTGGTATTTTGCCCGTTTATTTTTGGTTAATTTAATATAATTAATAAACCCATTTTTGAGGTGTTACATTCAGGCCACTCGGGTAATATTTGTGATATACTTTGGGTTTTCCTTTCGCATTCCACTTATGTTGTAAATTTGCAAAAATAGTAAATGTGATTATTGATTCATTTTTCAATATGTATTAGACTGTTATGTGAAGTTTGTGGTTGGTATCTGTAAGTTATTGTTAATGCACATTAGATGTATAAATGGTTGTGCAGCCGCACACTCCAAACCTGCAGGCCCAACGATCCACCCTTTAAATCCTGGCTGCACATGCATACAAATTTACATTATGACGGGGAAAATGGCACACAAATTTACATAGCAAATAATTAAACAAGCAGTCAACATAAAGAAATTGAGCAATGAGCAACCCAGAAAATGAAATGACGATGTACACAAATTCATTCAGTAATCAAAACAATGCGTACTGGCTGAAGGCCAACACTGAAAAAGCGAAAAATATGTAGCTGTTTACTAGAGTCTGGAAGGCACCAACTTGATTGTCTTAAAAGTTATTTAAGTAATAACAAGTTGGTACATATACTAAGATGAAAAATAATTTTATAGATATGATGCCTTCAACTCTTCATGGGAGGAAAGAAAAAAAAGAAGATCATGCATTCAATTTACATTATTTATAATATCCTCGATATCCAATCTGAATGATGCTGGCCCTATACTTTTTTATTATGAAAAAAAATTAACAATTCAATGATAAGCTTCAATCAAATTAAAAGAAGACAATTATATTATATATCTTTAAAAGCCATGGCCAGAATAGTATCAGGAAGTTGTCTCACAATTTCTTATTGGCTATAGCGTTTTTTTTTTCTTTTTTTTTTTTTTATATATTTTCACTTTTAAACCTTCAAATTTGCTAATATACATATTTAGCCCCTCTATTTTCCTTTAAAAAAAAACTTTATTTTTATTTGTTAACTTTGAGTATATGTGTTGCCAAAATAGTATCATGAAGCTGTTTGACAATTTCTCATTGCATATGGCCTTTTTTTTTTAATATTTTTACTTTTAAACCTTCAACTTTGCTAATATACATCTTTAGTCTGTTTATTTTTTTTCAATCTTTATTTTTATTTGTTAACTTTGTGTAAATGTGTGTTTAGTCCCTCGTTTTTAACTTTGGTAGTATACATGTTTAGTCCATCTGAATAGTGCCAGGCAGATGACTTGCACTTGCTCATTGGTTCAGACATATTACGATTTTGCCCCCAGTAAAAAATTACACCCTTACCATCGTTTTAGTTGTTTTTTTGGCAAAACTATGTAGTGTTTTGTTTTAATTCGTAGAATCGATGTGGTTTTTATTCGTGCTAGGTAGCTGCATAGCACTTGCTCATTGCTCTTGACAAATGATAATTTTGCCTCCAGTTCAAAATTGCAGTCTTGCATCATTTTAGTTTTTTTTTTTTTTTTCCAAAACTATGGTAGTGTTTTATATTTAACTAGGTTAGAACCCCGTGTATTACACATGTTAAATAAATGTAATTTTATATATTAAATAATAAAAAGTTATATCTTTATGAACCCCGTCTACTGTACGGGTTAAATAAATGTAATTTTATATATTAAATAATAAAAAAAATTATATCTTTAAAAATCTAGTGTATTACACAAATTAAATAAATGTAATTTTATGTATTAAATACTAAAAACGTCATATCTTTAAAAACCCATGTATAATCGGGTTGAATAAATCTACCAAATAATAAAAAAATTACATCCTTAAAAACCTCGTATATTACACGTGTTGAATAAATCTAAAAAAAGAATTATATCTTTAAAAACCATGTGTATTACACATATTAAATAAATGTAATGTAAGGCCCAACATAAAATAACAAGATTAATGATACAAAGACATGCATTTAGAACAAAAATTTCAAGTTTACAAAAACCTTCTAGTTTTAAGACCATACATGATTATACTATTCAAGTTATAACCCTACTAATTAAGCGTTCAAAGCATGACTTCAAGTGTTTACATATTACTTTAAAACAAAATAGATCAAGTGCGGAAGCTTTGACTAGAGCGTTCGGTTCTTGATAATTGCTTGATCGCCATCCGGATTTGGTCCACCATCACCTACGGTCAAAACCATGAAAGTAATTAGTTTTGACACTTTAAAAATCGAGTAGAGACAAGTTCCGTGTTTAAACGTTTCAAAAAAATAAAATTTCACGATCTGGTATGGTCGCACCGCGCGACGGCAATAAAGGTCGGCCGTCGCGGCCTGCCACCACCGTGGCGTCGCGCGACGGTGATCTGGTTCGTCCGTGGCGTAGCGCTACGGGGTAATTTTGACAGGATGTTGTTTGGAGCTGCAAATTCAGCCCAACACCATTTTTCTCAATTCCAAACTTTTAATTGGCATAACTTTTGACTCGGGCGTCCGTTTTAGCCGATTCTTTTTCCTATGCGACCGTAATTTAATTACGGACGCGTTTATCAAATGATTTACAATAAAAATATCATTTCAAGAGCAGTTGTCCTATAATTCATCTCTTGTTTATTTGATTCATTTGTTTACAAGTTACACAACATGTAATATAGTCATCACAGACTTTAGGCCGATTCACCCATTTCCATGTTTACCCGTTATGGCCTTTGACTCCCCTCCCGAGGGTGCTTATGTAATAATCATCATGCTTATTTCCAAGAATTCAACCATGCCTTTTGGAATCATTTGACAAGCAAATCTTTCAAATTTTAATCCCTCTACAAGGGTTCATGTTTTTGTAACGAATTAGCGTATCCGATTCACGGACTACGCTTTATTTACAACCAATCACAAGTGTTGGTCATTGACTTCGACGTTTGCAACTCAACATGTTTTGACCTGTTTGGATACCGAATGGGAATCAAAGGCCATGTTTGGCTAAGTCTCTTACATCACTTGGTGAAAATAAACATTTAATGTAATACTTTTGATTTTAATCTTTTCACACTTTTTATTTGGTTTTGTATTAATGACTTTAATAACTAGTTTCTTATGTTGAAGGTGAAACTTCCTTATCATTTGTCCGTGGTGTCTTGGCATTACTTTACTGTCTATATAAAGTAAAAGATTTTCACCATTCATATCTCTACGGTCTATATAGAGATATGTTAGCTACCTGGTCTGGGGTTAAGGGAATGGTTTGGTAAGGTTCTTGCCTTGTTCAGTGAGTAGATCCTGCAAGGACCTGGGTCAAGCTTACTAGGACCTCCTTCAATACCCACTGGTATTGTATGGCGGGGGTGCGAATGGCTTGATCCCCTCATATGTAAACTACTATTAATACATTAACCCGGCTACTTGGAATTGTATCCCTGCTGACTCAAACCACTTAGCCGAGGGTAACGTCGCCTTCAAAAGAGGGGCCTACCACTTTACACATTAATAACTTAATTAATTATCTTTCAATATTCCGACCCTTTGGGATTGTATCCTTGCTGACTCAAACCACTGGGTTGAGGGTAACGTCACCTTCAAAAGAGGGGCCTACTACTATAACTAAGATAATCTCTTAAAAAGTGCAAAAGTGCGGAAATCATCAAAGGTTACATTAAAGGCGATTTGGATCCAAGTGATTCATCTTGTCTATCTATTTTATTTTTATTTTTATTTCAGCATTTTTAGTTTTTATTTTTCATGTTTAAAACCTTTTCTAAAAATTTAGTTTGATTAGGCGTTGAGGATAAACCGGTACTAAAAGCTCTTGTGTCCTTGGACAACCTCGGTATCTTACCAACACTATACTACGCTCACGATGGGTGCACTTGCCCATATGTGTGTTTAGTGTTAGTAAAGTACCGTGTTTTATAAATTTAAAACTTGACTAATGTGTAAAACGGGCTTAAAATATTAATAAAATCATAACACACTCGATACGCATCACCAATTAACACAAAATCAAGGTAACCTTCCCAACATATCACATGAACCCTAATCATTTAGCAATAATATTCAACATGATCGACAACATCCTAATCGATTCAAACATCGTATAACCTTCCACATACCCCAATAGTCAAGTAATCAATCTTATGAACTAAACACTTTCATGTCTTCCGATTTATAACATCTCAACCATGATTGAAGGACCCTTATAGTCATTCATGCTAATTGTTTACAACATACAGATGAACTACTTACGCTTAATTCGGTTTACCACAAAACCCTAATTCATGCTTTAATCCTACACCAATACGTATATTCAACATGTATCGTATAACAAGGAATGGCAAAAAACAATAAACTTGCAAACCGAATACTAAGCTGAACGAAGGACGATATTCCAAAGGGGAGAGCTTCGACAAGAAGGTTTATCGTCGATCCAAGAGAAGAGAGAAAGTGAGAGTGCTAGGGTTTGCTATAATCCTTTGTGTTTTGCAAAATAATGAAACCTTGTGTATAAACATTTGAGATAAGTGGGCCGAACCCAATCTAGGCTTCGGTTCGGGCTCATGAATGCTGGGCCGAGGATAACCGAATGGCAAGGGGGAGATGTTGGAGATGTTTGGCCCGAAGAAAGAGTGTGCAATCCGGAGGAATGTGCGGCTATGTTTATAAAAATATAGTCATTTACCTCTTAACAATTAAATCACTCATCCAACTTATAACAAACACTTTTAATAAAATCTCACAACAATACATAGTTACAACGTATAACAGAACATTAATAGAAGCGATACGTGCATAAAGAACCTTGGAAATTCGAGTTGTCACAGTTTGTTAGCTAGATATTTCTAATTTTAAAGGGGATAATAAGCTCATAATAGAAACACATTTGTTGGTGCATCCGTCTGTCGACTTCGTCTTGTATCGAGCCTTGTATGTAGAATGATAGACCAGGGCACATTATACGAGGAAAATAGGAGAGTTTACATATGTTTGAGCTAATTTCGTTTGAAGGTGTCACGTGATGATTCAAACGAAATTAACTAAAGTAATTTCGTTTGAAATGCATCTTGACACTTTCAAACGAAATCACTCCACCTATAAATACCTTTGTGTCTTATTCATTTGTAACAGTTCCAGTCAGTGTAACGAAGTGCTGCCGAAGTGTCCATAGACTTGTAATTGATCTATAATCAATATACGGACAGTTTAAAGGGTAAATCTAGCTGAATTGACCTCAGAATGTCTGTTTCCGCCTTTCATTCTGAGTAAAACTCTTCTGATCGACTCGTTCGGGTCTGAAAACGATCCTACAAGTGGTATCAGAGCTCAGGAAGAAGAGTTCTTACCAATTCAGCTGCAAATTCTGATTTCTACATCTTCTTTTCAAAATTAAACAAGTTTTCATTGACACTTTCAAACGAAATCACTCCACCTATAAATACCTTTGTGTCTTATTCATTTGTAACAGTTCCAGTCAGTGTAACGAAGTGCTGCCGAAGTGTCCATAGACTTGTAATTGATCTATAATCAATATACGGACAGTTTAAAGGGTAAATCTAGCTGAATTGACCTCAGAATGTCTGTTTCCGCCTTTCATTCTGAGTAAAACTCTTCTGATAGACTCGTTCGGGTCTGAAAACGATCCTACAAGTGGTATCAGAGCTCAGGAAGAAGAGTTCTTACCAATTCAGCTGCAAATTCTGATTTCTACATCTTCTTTTCAAAATTAAACAAGTTTTCATGGTTAAAATAGGCTAATCTTTTCACAATGTATGCGTAACTGTGTTTTAACAAACCCTTGAGAGTTTCAGATCTAAAATCAGCTTAAAACTTGATCAATTGGACAAAATTTGGACCGAATTGCTGACATTATGCTGATTTCGTTTGAAGTTGCTTCTGATTTCGTTTGAGATTGCACATAGTTGCTGATTTCGTTTGAAAGATCTTGATAATTCCGTTTGAATTCGGAATTCCGTTTGAGAAAGTTGGGTTATCTCGTTTGAAGATAGTCATTTCGTTTAAGGATTTCGTTTAAAAGTAGCAATCCCGTTTGAAATAGTAATTTCGTTTGAAACGTCATCCATATTCAACAATTTCGCTTGAGAGAGTTGGTATTTCAAACGAAATTAGGTATATTGGTTGGACAGGGTGATCTCGTTTGAATTGGTATTCCGTTTGAAGATTGTAATTTCGTTTGAGATTGACAGATTGTGAACTTGTGAAGACTGAAACATGGAGAACGAGTTTTATAATGCGTTTGCTAGTCCGATGACTGTAGCTCAAAATACGATGCTTGAAAATGAAACGGGAACTATGCAAAAACCTTCGAAGCTTATGGATATTGATGATTTTAGTGGATGGTCTGAACGTTTTGGTAACTGGGTGGAAGCTTATCACCTAGATGCATGGGAACATACGGAAGTTCAATATGTTAGACCAGTCAGGAACAATCAGGTGAAAATACCAATTAGAGAATTAAGTGATGTGGAGAAAAAGAAATAAAAAGATGAGAAATTGATGATTAGTTTGTTACAACAAGCGATTAAAGAATATATCTTGATCTTACTTCAACACAATGGAAGTGCATATTCGATTTGGAAAGAATTAGAAGCAAAGTCCCTTGGTAGTGAAGATATGCTCAGGAACAAGATGTCACTCATGAAGAAAGAATTTGATCTATTCCGTGGTTTGAGAACGGAAAGCACCAAGCAGATTATTGAAAGATATTGTAACTTGGTGAAAAACATGACAAGATTGGGCATCAACAAAAATAAAGATGAGTTGATTGAGAAGCTGGCTGATGCGTTGCCACATGATGTTTGGGGAACGTTTCTGATGATGTTGAGAAATAATAGAAAGGAATATAGCGAGCTAACACTGGGTGGGTTCATCAAACATCTTGAATCTCAAGAGATGGAGCAAAGAAAGATCGCTAGAATGAAGAATTATGATGGAGAACAAGACATCGGATTGTATTTCAAAGTTGGTGTTAGTGAAAAGACAAATCTTTCTACAAAAGTTGGAACTGCTTTCAATGTAAAAGGTTCTTCAGAAAGTTCATCTCAGGGATCAAGCAGCAAAACTGGATTCACTTCATTTCCAACATTTGATCCACATTTTTCTACTACAAAAAGTGGCAAAGTTCTTCAATGCAACATTGCTTTGAACCTTGAAAATGATCAGAATTATACCGAGGAAGTTGCTAAAAGCCACATGTCTTTGTTGGTAACTGTGCTTGAATCCTATGGAGGTTTAGTTGCAGGGAGGATCGGGAATCCAATGCTAACGAAAGAGGATTACGATCAAATTGATGCTGAGGAGATGGAATTGATGGATATAAAATGGTGTATGGCTAGCGTGTTGAGACGAGCTGAAAAGTTTAAACAAATTATAGGCAGAGATGATTTTCGCGATGCAAATGTTTCAACTTTAGGATTTGATAAGTCTAAAGTTACTTGTTTTCGTTGCAGGGAA
Source organism: Helianthus tuberosus (assembly GCA_030545235.1). Taxonomy (NCBI): domain Eukaryota; kingdom Viridiplantae; phylum Streptophyta; class Magnoliopsida; order Asterales; family Asteraceae; genus Helianthus; species Helianthus tuberosus. The sequence continues at coordinate 40,428,502 of CM060407.1, forward strand.
AAAGGGCATTTCAAGAGGGAGTGCACCAATCGTGAAGCAAGTGGAGCTCAAAATCCCTTTGGAAACAATGACTACTATCGAAAAGCGATATATCATCAAGTTGCTCAACAGCCACATCAACAACAACAGGCACAAACAGCTCATGGAAGAAAAGAAATTAAAGATTCAAAGAGAGCATGTCTTGGTAATCAAGAGAATGGAAAAGGATTCAGTTGGGATAAATACATTCCAAAAGATAGTAAAGCATGTTTGGTAGATCAAGAAGATGAAAAATTGGCAGAAGGTTTCAGTTGGGACGATTATTGCCCAGACAAAGAATTTCTGGCTAAAGGTTTCGTTGCTCATGTTATTAATGATTATACTGATGAATATTGGGCAGAAAAATACAGAAAAATTAAGGAAGCTGAAGAAGAGAAATGGAAAATATATGCAGAAGAAGAAGAAGAAGAAAAAAGACAAGCTGAAGCAGAGAAAAAGAAAAGAGCTGAAGAAGTTCAAGTGAGAATAGTCAAAGAAGTTCAAGAATTTGAAATCAAAACAGATGCTGATGCAGTCAAAGTTCCTGAAAAGTGTATTAATTGTGAATCTCTGATAAAGCAAAACAATGAACTGCTACACAACATCAAAAGGCTGAAAGAATCCTACGATGTTTTGAACAGAGAGATGAATAAGTACCGTGAGTCAAACAGTGAACAGGCTGTAGCAATGAATACACTCAAAGGGGCATACATAAGGCAGCTTGACAATGTCATTTATTACACAGAAAAATGTGCTGAACTTGAGAAGAAATTGGAAACTCAGAAAATTGAAACAAATACAGTAAATGAATTGTTGAAAAGTTACTCATGTTCTACTTTTATTATTGACAGGATTTACCCTATTGTGGAAGGAATGAAGACATTTGAAGAAGAAAAGACTTCGGAAGAGAAGAAGTCAGAAACAAAAGAAGATGATGAAGTGAAGATTTCTGGTAAGAAACCAAGTGTTGTCTATAACAAATGTCCACCCCCGGTCGAAAATGGATATTCTCCTCGAAATCCTAATTCTGAAAGAGTCGAAAAGGCAACAAATTTACAGTGGGAGTCTGAGTCGTCGGATAACTTGCCAGAAAGTATAGAGGTCACTTTCACGTCGTCCGATACTGATCATGAGTCCGAATTAATAAAAAAGGTGGTCGATCAGGTGTTGGATAAGGATGAAATAGAGGAGTCAATGTCGGAGTCAAAATCAGAGTCAAAGTCAAAGTCCGACACGTCAAGTCAAAAGGCCAAACAGGGAAAACGGGTGTATAATAAAGAGTTCTTGTTATCAAAATCTAATTTGGATGAAGAACCGATCAAAGTAGCATATACTTTGAAAGATTCTGACAAATTATATTCTGATGAGATTTTTCCAATAAGAGGTGTTAAACCTGAAATGATAAAAAAAGTTTTCAAACTAACAGAAATTAATATTTCTGAAATAAAGGATGTAAATCTTTCTGTAAAACCTAATCCTTACACCTCAAGAGTTCAACAACGTTTAAACAAGAAAAAAGGTTATAGTTCTGGTTCTGGTTATCGAAAGACACCAAACCATAACGGTAATTTCAAAAGAACGGTCTGGGTTTTATTCCACCGAAAAATTATAAAAATGAGAAAATTTATAAACCAAAAACTGTTTTTGTTTCAGGAAAAACGACTGAAGAAGAGAAGGAGCAAGCATTCAGAAAGCAAACGAACAAAGAATTCCTTGCCAAGAAGCAAGATGAAATGAAGAAAAGCTTTGCTCAGAAGAAGATAGAGACTAGAACCTGTTTTCAATGTAAAACGGTTGGTCACATTGCCAGGAATTGTCCAAAGGCAATGCAAAAAAAAAAAAACAGGGAGTCTCTGGTAAACTAAAAGAAAAACTTGTTGAGAAAACCGAACCACCAACAAACAGATTCAAAATTTTTGAGAATTCAATTTATGAGGTTGGTGAATGTTCGAAAAATGTTTTCAAGAGAAAAGAGAAACTTAATAACCAAAAATGGGTTGTTAAGAATTCAAGTGATAATTCTGGTGATGAATCTGATTCCACAAAATCAGAGGAGCCACAGATTGTTATGAAAAAGGAGAAAACGGTTCCGCCATTGGATGATGAGAATTTTCCACCATTGCGGACTGAGAATTTGAAATCTAAAATCTGCAAAGTTGAAATTTCAAATCAATTTTATTCTGAGAAGAATAAATTTGATGTTGAAAAAACTTTCAATGGAAATGTGAAACACATTTTTGGAAAAATGGTCGATGGTAAGGCCAAAGGAGTGAAAGAATTTTATGCTTCCAAAAAGAATGTTCACAAGTCATTTGAAAGTGAGAATGAAAAAGAAGTGGTTACACCCAAGGATGGTCAGGCCTGGGTGTCTATATTTTTCAAAGAATAAAAATCTGACTTACCGGAGCTCCCAAGTTGGTAATCGTGGAGCATGAATCGGCATCATTCTTATATTGTCTTTGAAAATTGAAAATTAGTCATTAGTATGACTTGCCGGAACTCCCAGGTTGGTAAGTGAGGAGTAGGAATCGACATTTTGAGAATTCAACATACATGTGGTATTGGTTGGTAAGCCATGTGGTTGAAAAAGGTTGTTACCTACAAGTGGTAAATCAAGGACATTAAGTTGTACTTGTATTTTCCTACATGTGGTATTTGGTTGGAAGACAATGTGATGAACAAAACCCCTAACCTACAAATGGTAAAATCAATCAACAAAACTAATTTTTTGGAAAAACCATTTGATTAAAACAAACTTAAGTGTTTTGAAATCAATGGGAAAATAGTTTGTTGTAAGGGGGAGTTCTGATTGTTTATGCCAAGTGGATGGCGAATTGAAGTGATTCGATATCAGTTGTCACTTTATTTGTACAGTTTGTTTTCAAATTTCATTAAATGATTTTGTATTTTAGGGGGAGTATGTATTTCAGAAAATCCAAAAACATTTGAAAATTTGAAAAAGTAAAAAACATGATAAAATCAAAAATGAGTTTTGTTGTAAAAAAGAGGAAATGATAGTACATCAGTGGACTGTCACATCATGCTAAGGAAATGGAAAGATAAAATGTGATAATTGATCTCACTAAAGATGTGACGATAGGCTCAGCTAGACTAGTAGATTTGCGATAACGATACAAACTTAAATGAAAAAGCCTAGTTCTAGTGGGAAACATGGTCAAAAGCATAGTATTTAGTTTTGTCCTTCTTGACTGTGTGCCTACTCAGTAATCGCTGATTGTCGAAAGACATAAAACTGGTTAAGTTTGTGAACTTTCACAACTTTGCTGAAAAGTCGCTGTGATTGTGCATTTTATTTTGCAAAGATTTAAACTTGTTTTATTTTTTTGTTTTGTTTAAGCATTGGACATCCTCTGTGTATACGTGAGTATCGACCTGGATGTTATTGCCTAAACGTTCTGCTTTATTTTCTTTAGTGTTTCGTTTAAGCTTTGGATCACCTATGTGTATACGGAAGTATCGATCTGGTGGTTAAAGCCTAAACAACTTCAACTTATTTTTATTTTCTTATTTGGTTTAAACATTGGACTTTCTCTGCGTATACGGAAGTATCGACCTTATTGTTAATGTTTAAAAATTCTGGTTTATTTTCGCACAAATCACAGTTGATAAAAGTTTAAAGGCATTACTTGGGTCAGTGTATTGCATGATGAGGGGATATGCTAAGATCGTGGGGTCCATAAGAACTTAGTACAAATTTAATATACCTCAACGTATCAGTAAGCATTTCGAAAGTTTTTAGATTGAGTTTAAGTGGATAACAATATCGTCAATCTATGTGAATCATTTAGAACTTAAAATGTTTAAAGCTTAACGGTGTTGGTGATTGGTCTCATAAACTGATATGATCCTCTTACACGAACTCACAAAAATATTGTTTGTAAATATTTCTTTATTGCATTTTTGAATGGTACCTGCAAGTGATGTTGGAAAGCTGATTTTCAAAATTCCAAGTGCTAAACTTGATGAACAGGTTTGGGAAAGAATGTATGAAAACGTTGTATTTTCAGTGGTTATCAAAGATTAAATCATTTTTGAATGGTACCTGCAAGTGGTTTCTAAATTTGCAAAATTTTAAATTTGGTGAAACTTATTTTTGGGTAGAGATTTGTGCAGGTTAGCCAGGTTCAGATGCCTGAGTTAGATGAGTGCCAGGTTACGATCTGAGAACCTATGGAATGTGAATTCCAGACTGCGATCCCAGCTTAGCGAAATGGGGAGTCTGAGGATATCAAGAGGGAGTCTGAAGATTGTAGAGACAGATTCAGATCCTGAAGATTACGAGAAAGAGAAAGAAATTGATAGAGGATGCTTACAATGGAGAATTTTTGGAGAGAGCGAGAAGACTGATAAAGACTGAAGGTTTGACAACCGAAGACTCGACTCCAAAGACTTCGTCAACATCCGAGGGGGAGTCTGTTGGTGCATCCGTCTGTCGACTTCGTCTTGTATCGAGTCTTGTATGTAGAATGATATATCTACGAGGAAAATAGGAGAGTTTACATATGTTTGAGCTAATTTCGTTTGAAGGTGTCACGTGATGATTCAAACGAAATTAACTAAAGTAATTTCGTTTGAAATGCATCTTGACACTTTCAAATGAAATCACTCCACCTATAAATACCTTTGTGTCTTGTTCATTTGTAACGGTTCCGGTCAGTGTAACGAAGTGCTGCCGAAGTGTCCACAGACTTGTAATTGATCTATAATCAATATACGGACAATTTAAAGGGTAAATCTAGCTGAATTGACCTCAGAATGTCTGTTTACGCCTTTCATTCTGAGTAAAACTCTTCTGATCGACTCGTTCAGGTCTGAAAACGATCCTACAACATTAGCTATCACTCGAACTCTCTGAAAGTCATTCGCGAAACACACACACATTAGCAAATCGTTGTATTGAGCTTGTTATCATCCGAAGTTGTACTAGAATCATTGTTTTTGTTTTGCTATACATTTGGTGATTGGTAGTTTCCATCACCCGAGGTTTTTTATGCCGGAGATCATTCATTGATCAAGGGCTTTTTCCTCGTATAAATCCTTGTGTTCATCATTGGCAACATTTCATACTAGTTCATACATTCATTCATCAAACTAAGCACTCAACATCACAAAAATCAGTTTTGGTTACATTATCCTTGTTGTGATTTTTGACCAAAACACTTTGGCGCCCACCGTGGGGCAATTGGTGCTTCAATTATGAAGAGTTTGTTCATTTCATTCATTTCTGTGCATTACCATCAACTAGATGGCTTCTTAGGGAAAAACTACTTCAAGTTCCATGTCGGCGGTCACTTCATCACATGGCATTCCACCGTTGCCTCCTGTTCCCCCTGCATTCCAGAAGAATGCTGAGAATGCTCCGAAGAAGGCAACCCCTGTTTTCACAAGACCAACTGTTGTTTCTTCCTCTACACCTACTAACAGTGATCTTTATACTTTGATTTTGCAGATGAGAGGATACATGCAACGACAGGATGAAACTAATGGAAGGATCCTTCGTGAAATTGATAAAATCAAGAAACTGAAGAAATCAGCGGAGGATCACTCCCCATTGATGCCCAGGTCGTTGGATTTCATTACTCCACCATCAACAATCCAGCATTCCAAATCATCAAGTGTTCAGTATCAAGGATCATCAAGATTGCACTATGGATCATCAGCCCTGACGCAGCCTCAAGGATCCTACTTCCAGCCTCAAGGATCATTCTCTAGTTCAGGAGGATATATGGGAATGCTTTCAGCTCAAGGATCCTATCCTCAGCATCAAGGATCCTCATCACAGGTTCAAGGATCCATGGAATATCCTCCAAGACCTTCAACACCGATGTATCCTGGATCCAATATCTTCCAGGATCAAGGATCCTTAAGGAGTCAACCATCCAAAAGTTCTGAAGTTCACTTAGGAGACTTCATTCCCACGCAGACTATTGCTTCATCTGGTCCCACCCTTGCACCAGAGATGTCTCATTTCAGATACACTTATGGGATGCCAATTCCAAACCAACCTGGAGGTAACACTTTCAATACATCCTATGGTACTAATCATAGTCTTATGCATGAACCAGGAATCAATCAAGCTATGGCTAAGGAGTTACAAAAGCTCAAGGATATGATATCCTGTGTCCCGGGAGTGGTTAAACCCATTCCTGAGATCCCGGATGGAAGTCATAGAGTGTCTCGCTTTGCACCACCCATATGTAATGCTGAGATACCAAAACGGTTCCAAACACCTAATATGAAACTGTATGATGGTACCACCGATCCAGAAGAACATGTGGCACAATACAGGGAGAGAATGGAGATTAACCCCATTCCAGAAAGGTTAAAGGAAACTTGTCTATGCAAGGGCTTCGGATCCACACTAACTGGATCAACTTTAAAATGGCTAGTTATGAAACAGTTGATAGTGGATATTCAAAATCTACTGATTAAAGGGACAATTTTGAAATTGATATTTTCTTATTTTTGAGGTATATTTATATTGATTTTGTACTATTTTTTTTTTTTGAAAATTTTTAACTGTTAGGTTGGATGTGGCTATATTCTATATGATCTTGTATTTGTATATACCTTAACCTTTTGACTTTTCCAAAAAGAAAAAAAGCGACATTATTTTATGTAATCCTCGTAATATTTTTATTCTTTATAAAAACAGGTGATGAATGCGAGTACATACCAGTATATGAAGACAATAATGGAGATTGGATGCTTGTGGGATTCGTCCCGTGGGAGTAAGCTTTTATACTTTATTTAAATTTTAATTACTTTTACTTATTGTTTCCTTTCATATCTAGGACCTCTTAAATGGGTTTCATAACTAGCATCCGGTTAATGCCCAATTCTGGTGATTCAGTTTCACAATTAGAGTATTCTAAGGCCATTGGATGTTTTATGTATGCTATGATTAGCACAAGGCCAGACATAGCTTATGCTGTGGGTAAGTTGAGCAGATTTACTAGTAATCCTAGTGCTCAACACTGGCAAGTAGTGAACAGACTGCTTAAGTACCTAAAAGGAACCATGCACTTTGATTTATGCTATTCAGGTTTTCCTTCAGTTATAGAAGGGTACTCTGATGCAAGTTGGATAAAAAATAAGGAAGATCATTCCTCCACAAGTGGATGTGTGTTCTTTCTTAGTGGAGGTGTTATCTCCTTAGCCTCAAAGAAACAAACTTGCATCACAAATTCAACAATGGAATCTGATTTTGTAGCTCTAGCAGTAGCTGGTAAAGAAGCTGAATGGCTAAGAAATTTGATCTTTGAGATTCCTTTGTGGCAAAAACCGATATCGTCTATATCTATTAGATGTGATAGTGCAACTACTTTGGCTAAGGCTTACAGCCAAGTGTATAATGGAAAGTCTAGACACCTAGGTGTTAAACATAGTATGATTAGAGAATTAATCATGAATGGAGTGATATCTGTTGACTTTGTAAGATCTGAATATAATATGGCTGATGATGTGTGTAAAATGCAACATATAAATTACATCAAATGAGGTATAAAACTAACCCCTTTTTTAGTACTAATGTTGGAAAAGTGTGTTTTTGTCTTCCTTTTGTATTTTCAGGACCAAATGAGCTTAAACGAACAAAAGGAACAAATATGCAGCAAAAACTAACATAAATACAAAGAAAAGGAATAAACATGACTTGCCTGACCCCTCGGCAGCATCCCCAAAAGCAAAGCAAAATCAAGAAATAGAAGGCTGACCACGACCCGTGCTCACTGGACACGGGAGCGTGGTCAGACGTCTGCAGAAATGGACAAAGCTGTGGAAGCTTCTACGCCCACCACGGGGGCGTGCCCAGCTCAGCACGGGGCGTGGTTAAAGCTAAGATTCGCAGAATCTTGCAAATCTTGGTAGTACAGATACGCTTCTGCACACGGGGTCGTGCCCAGCGAACACGGGCCGTGTCGAGCCCAATGCTGACAAATGCAATTAATGAAGGAAGAGAAAAGGGATGGCCACAGGGGTGTGTCCGCTGGACACGAGGCCGTGGCCGGGCTTCGGTTCAGGCTATAAATAGGGGTGCTTGGCTCACTTCAAAGGCATCCCTTGGCAAACCACCTCTCTCCCACTTTGCCACCACTCCACCACCACTACAACACCCACATACACCACCATCATCCATCATCCACCTTAGAGTGTGTGTAGTAGTCTCGGGATCCAAGATTGATAGTAAGAGTTCTTGTCAATCAAAGGCCATGTTTGGCTAAGTCTCTTACATCACTTGGTGAAGACAAGCATTTAATGTATTACTTTTGATTTTTAATCTTTTCGCACTTTTTATTTGGTTCTGTATTAATGACTTTAATAACTAGTTTCTTATGTTGAAGGTGAAACTTCTTTATCATTTGTTCGTGGTGTCTTGGCATTACTTTACTGTCTATATAAAGTAAAAAATTTACACCATTCATATCTCTACGGTCTATATAGAGATATGTTGGCTACCTGGTCGGGGGTTAAGGGAATGGTTTAGTAAGGTTCTTGCCTTGTTCAGTGTATAGATCCTGCAAGGACCTGGGTCAAGCTTACTAGGACCTCCTTCAATACCCACTGGTATTGGATGGAGGAGGGTGCGAATAGCTTGATCCCCTCATATGTAAACTACTATTAATACATTAAATCGGCTACTTAGGATTGTATCCCTGCTGACTCAAACCACTTAGCCGAGGGTAACGTCACCTTCAAAAGAGGGGCCTACCACTTTTTGCATTAATAACTTAGTTGATTACCTTTCAATATTCCGACCATTTGGGATTGTATCCTTGCTGACTCAAACCACTGGGTTGAGAGTAATGTCACCTTCAAAAGAGGGGCCTACTACTATAACTAAGATAATCTCTTAAAAAGTGCAAAAGTGCGGAAATCATCAAAGGATACATTAAAGGCGAGTCGGATCCACGTGATTCTGTCACACCCTGGCTTTGTGGAAGCGTGGTTAATTTTGGTGTGACTTCTTAATACCATAGCTTAATCATAACAAAGCTATATGAAATAAAATCATGCAAGATCATCCATTTGATTAAGTTTTAAACCAGAGTAACATACCATTGTCTTAGAGACTTACAACCTCATAACATAAAACATTGTCTCGAAAAACATAAACATCAACATGAAATAAACGCAGTTTAAGATGTGTGACTTGTCCAGGAAAGAGTCACATTTCCTAAACTGGGATGACCTTGGAACCCTTATGCAGCGGGAAAACATAACATACCGCGCCAGATCTTTAATTTCCTGAAATACATGTAAGTTGAAAAATCAACAATAATGTTGAGCGAGTTCGTGTGTAAGTGAGTAAGTAAACCTTTGTGAGTATAAAAATAGTCTTGGTATGTAGCAAATAAGGGAATTGAGATCACCAATGGTTTGCAAGGCCACTGATATATGTGAAGTGCAAATAGGGAGACTCAAACCTAGCAGATTTCGCCACGACATTAGTATGTGGACAAAGTCACCCCGAGGTCCGTTTCTAGTTTGGCCTGGGGCTGGGCTCGCTACACCCAGATAGATCTACCGCTCCTGTCCCTCGGTCCCGCCATGAGGACTAATGGCCTCATATTGCTCCTACCCACTCACATGATCTAAGTAGTAAACCTCCTTACGCTAACCATACCATGTATAAAGTACTTGTAATCAAAGTAACATGTATTTCACCCCCGCAGTTAAGAAAACTGAAAACAGTTAGAGAAAAGGGGGACATGAACTCACAGTGGTGCGTCTCTACCAAGTATGCCTCCAAATCAAACAGCTGTGTGACGACCTACACGTACTAATTCTATTAGACGGATGGCCGTGCCTTAGCTTCATGGTTTAAGTTTTTGGGAAATAGTTAGGCAACTATTTCGTGTTTACGTTCTGTATACTTGGTAGTTATTCTCCTTCCCAAGGATGGGGGATTTAATACATGTGTGTTCATAACATTCAGATTTCACTATTAAGTCTCACTTAATATATTTTATTTCCTAACTCCAAAATATAATTATTCTTCCCAAAAATATTATATTTTAATACATGTGATTTTCCCAAAATAATACTTAGTAATATTATTTTTACTCTAAAAATAATATTTACGTAGTTCACAAAATAATCATAAACACTTATACTAGTGATGTTGTGAAAAATATATACTTAATATATATATGTATCACGTTTTATTTTGTGAAAATCCCACCTCCGATGTTTTGTAAATATAGTCGTGGCGAAACTTATATTTTGAAAACAAGTCAAAATGTATTTCTAACACTTATAGTGAAAATATTTCTAAGTGTTAGGCTTTTGGAAAAATTTCGCCAGAGTTTCCTCTGTAACTGGAGGTGGCCACGCTTTCAAGCGTATCATTTTCTTTTATAAATCAAAACAACAATCTTCTCATTCAACCAAAACAATGTTCAAACCACAAACTAGTCAAAATATATATATAAATCGCATAAATTTCATGAACTTGTGATTTATCCAAACTGTGAAGTAAATCTCATTACTTTTAGTGGATCTATATATAAAACAATCCGATTTTGTAAAAACCTCGTTTTTATGGAAGTTCCGTCTTTACAACTTCTCGTCAATTTTTACAAAAATAGTTATTTTGTCGAAACTTTGTGTTACGCAAGTGTTTACACACTTGTGTGTTCTAAAAACCATTCTTGTTAGTGTAAGATCCATTTTTAGAAAGCATGATTTCTTTAACGCTTGGTCCTTTGAAAATACCACTTGCAGATACGTAGATCTGCTAGTTTTAAACACTATTCCACAAGTAAAACATTTTTACACAAGTTCATGATTCGTGTGTGGTAGAGTTTCACCCTTTAACCCTTGTTCTATTCAAAACAACCTTATGTCATGATTCGTGATCATGACCAAACAGGGTTAAGTGATGATCCGAGCTACCACAACATAGATCGGGTCTCAATAATCACAAATTTCAATTACTACAACATTTACACAACTAGTGAGCTTTTAACCATCATTTTTCATGTTTTTAGTAGACTTTAATGCACCGTTTTGTAAGATTTCGAGTTTTAATCATTACACCACATATTAACCGCTTTAGATTAGTTCAAGATAGGGATTTAAACATCATACCACTAGCTCGAGGCTAGGGAAGAATCTACGCGCAAATGAGGTGGATAAAAGCTAGAGAGAGAGGTCCTTCAAACTCCGAGTGCACCAAGCCTCCTAATACGTGATCCCTGAAGCTTGTATGATGTTGGAATGGAATGAACTAAACTCGAAAATGGATGTAGGGGAGGGGGGGGGGGTGTTCGGCCGAGACTTAGAGAGCAAGAGAGGAGAGTTTTTGTGTGGTGTTATGTGTTGATTATTCTCATGTGCATTACCAAGTTCTTATAGACAATACTTAGTGTTATAATCCAATGGATTCATTGTCATCTAGATATGGGACAAGAGGTTATATAATAATCAAAAGTGGTACTTGTTCTAGTTACATGGGGACCGAAATCGGCCATGGGGGGGGGGGGTTCTAGTTTGTTTCCAAGTATTAGTTAGGTACTAGTTAGTTAAGCTAGGTTAGTTTAGGGATTAACCCGGTTACTAATGTGTAGTGCTTTGAAGCGGGTGTTAGGGCATTCAGGGACCCTAACTGGCTCAGAAAAAGGTAAATAATGAAAATAACAATATTTTCATGTTTCGGGTAGAATCCGGTTGTTCGGTTGGATAGTATTCCGTTAAAGTGCTAACAAAGCTTTAAAGTGTCGTTATTACCCCTTTTAGTGACACAACTCATTTCTGACACTTTGGAAAGTGTCTAGTAATATTTTTCTCAAGTTTTGGCACTTTATTAGTTAGCTAAAAGCTGAATTGTTATGTAAAGTGCTGAATTTTGTACTTAGAGTACGTTTTAGGCACATCCAGTCATTGTAACTTATCCCTAGAGACGCAGTTCTACAACCCTTATATCCCTACACTCACCACTAGTGTAGCAAAATATTTCTGGCTCATACAGGCCTTAGAGGCAGTGTTTGCCTGATGCTGGCTTTATCAGCATGTTCAATAGGTTATCCGTTATAGTGCTACTGTGCTTTTTGTGCATCATGTTTGTCACTAAGGTTCAGTAATGTAAATAATGTAGTGACAGCAAGTAAAGTATGATGCAAGTAAGTACATGTATCAGTATTCAAGTAGCAGTTTATTCACAAGTTCAAGCAAGCACAGTAATTAAGCAGTAATTAATTATTAATTAAGTTGTACGGATACCTGGTTTAGTGAGGGTTGTCACATTCTCCCCCCGTTAAATAAATTTCGTCCCGAAATTTAAGTTCTGCTTGTAGATGCAGGGTTCTTAGGAAAAAGGTGGGGGTATTTCTCTTTCATCCGGTCCTCACGCTCCCAGGTGTACTCAGGACCGCGTCTGGCATTCCAACGAACTTTGACGAGCTTGACACTGCTCCGGCGGGTCTTGTTTACTTTCCAATCCGTAACCTCAACCGGTTCTTCAACGAAATGGAGCGTGTCGTCAACATGGATCTCGTCGATGGGAATGGCAATGTCATCTTGAGTTGGACTTTTCTTTAGGTTGGATACATGAAATGTATCGTGGACTGAATGGAGTTCAGCAGGTAGGTCCAACTTGTATGCTACTAGTCCTATTCTTTCCAGAATTCTGAAAGGACCAATGTAGCGCGGATTTAACTTCCCACGCTTTCCGAAGCGTGCCACACCCTTCCAGGGTGAAACTTTCAATAACACCATTTCTCCAACTTGGAATTCCACATGTTTCCGGTTTGGATCCGCATAGGCCTTCTGTCTGTGGCGAGCTGTTTCGATGCGTTTAAGAATCTGCGCAATCTTGTCTGTCGTCTCTTGGACGATTTCGGGACCAGCAAGCTTCCTATCACCTGCGTCAGCCCAACATAAGGGTGATCGGCACTTGCGTCCGTAAAGGGCTTCGAATGGCGCGACACCAATACTGGTGTGGTAGCTGTTGTTGTATGAAAATTCGACCAAAGGCAAATGCTTATCCCAGTTACCGCCCAAATCCATAACACACGCTCTCAGCATGTCTTCCAAAGTCTGTATCGTTCGCTCGCTTTGACCGTCAGTTTGTGGATGAAACGCAGTGCTCAGATTCAATTGTGAGCCAAAGGCTTCTTGGAAGGATTGCCATATCCTTGACACAAACCTTCCGTCTCTATCAGAGATGATCGAGAGAGGCACTCCATGACGTGCGACGATTTCTCTCATGTATATTTCGGCCAACTTGCTCGTATTATCCTCCTCTCTGATAGGTAGAAAGTGTGCGGACTTTGTTAATCGATCCACTATTACCCAAATAGTGTCATGGCCTCTCGGCGTTCTTGGCAATTTCGTAATAAAATCCATTGAGATTTGTTCCCATTTCCACTTGGGAATCTCAGGTTGTTGCAGAAGTCCTGAAGGCTTCTGGTATTCGGCTTTAACCTTAGCGCAAGTTAAACATTTGCTCACATAAACAGCAACATCTCCTTTCATCCTAGGCCACCAATAATAATCTTTGAGATCCTGGTACATCTTATCCGCTCCAGGGTGGATAGAGTACCGCGATTTGTGAGCTTCATCGAAAATAACCTTCCTCAAACCTCCAAACAAAGGAACCCAAATCCTTTTCTCAAAACATAGCGTTCCTTCCTCGTTTGGTACCAGTAGTTTCTCCATCCCACGGAGATATTCTTCTTCAAGGTTTCCTTCCTTGAGAGCTTCTTTCTGCAGAGCTTATCCTTCAGTATCTGGAATGCTTCCTCCTGTTTGATTTCCCAATCAAACTTCTTATCCTTCTGCGTGAGGAGCGTCAATGGTTGAGCGATCTTCGAAAAATCTTCAATGAACCTTCGATAGTAGCCAGCCAAACCCAAGAATTGTCGAATCTCGGTTGGCGTCTTTGGCGTTTCCCAATTCTTAATCGCTTCGATCTTTGTTGGATCCACATGGATTCCATCTCCATTTACCACGTGCCCAAGGAATTGGACTTCACGTAGCCAAAATTCGCACTTGGAGAATTTGGCATACAACTGTTCCTTCTTTAGCAGCTCCAAAATAGCTCTTAGATGCTGTTCGTGCTCAGCCTTTGTCCTTGAATAAATCAAGATATCGTCGATGAACACAATCACGAACTTGTCCAAGTACGGCTTGCAAACTCTATTCATCAAATCCATAAAGACTGCAGGTGCGTTTGTCAAACCAAACGGCATAACAAGGAACTCGTAGTGTCCATAACGAGTTCTGAAGGCTGTCTTCGGGATACTCTCCTCTTGTATCCTTAACTGATGGTATCCAGATCGAAGATCGATCTTTGAATAAAAGCTTGAACCTTGCAGTTGATCAAACAGATCATCGATCCTTGGCAGAGGATATCTATTCTTGATCGTCAGCTTGTTCAATTCTCTGTAGTCGATGCACATACGAAAACTACCGTCCTTTTTCTTGACAAACAGGACCGGAGCTCCCCAAGGCGAGAAGCTTGGTCAGATAAAACCCTTGTCTAACAACTCTTGCAGTTGTGTCGACAGTTCCTGCATCTCAGACGGAGCAAGTCTATACGGTGCCTTAGCCACAGGCGCGGCGCCTGGAACTAAGTCAATGTGAAAATCTACTTGCCTCTGAGGTGGTAGTCCAGGTAAGTCTTCTGGGAAGACTTCTGGGTATTCCCTCACGACAGGGATGTCTTCGATTTTTGGCTCAGCAGCCTTCTTATCCACAATGTGTGCCAGGAAGGAAACACATCCCTTCTGCAAACACTTTCGCGCTTTCAGGCAGCTGATAATTTTTAACGGCGTATCACGCTTCTCTCCGTGAACCACAATTGTTTCGCCATCTTCGGTTGGGATACGAACAACCTTTTCGTGACAAACTATCTCAGCTTTGTTGCCTGATAACCAATCCATTCCTACCACCACGTCGAAGCTTCCCAACTGGACTGGTAGTAGATCCAAAGCAAACTCGCGCTCTCCCAATTCGATCACACAGCCTCTGATAACTTCATTGGCTTCTACTAACTTCCCATTGGCCAATTCGATTGAGTAGGGAATATCTAACTTATTAGCGGCTAACCCAAGCATATTCTTAAACTCTAACGACACGAAGCTATAATCGGCACCAGTATCAAATAAAACGGATGCATAGCGTTGGTTTACAGGGAACGTACCAGTAACGACATTTGGGTCCTGGCGCGCTTCCCTCGCTTCGATTTGGAACACTCTTCCACGGGCTTGGTTTAACTCTGGGCAGTTCCTCTTAAAGTGCCCGATGTCTCCACAGTTAAAGCATCCGAGTCCTTGCCCGTTTCCACCTCCATTTCCTGCTGGGTTGTTGTTTTGGTTCGCATTGCCAGCCTGATTCGCATTGTTACCTCGATTCCCGTTTCCTCCATTGTTCCCCTGTGGGCGATTTCCAATACCACCACGATTATTATTTCTATTCCCAAATCCTCCCTGGCCTCCCCGGCCAGCACTAGCCCAACAAGAATCCTTCAAGTGGCCCGACTTTCCACATGCTTCACATACTTTCACACTACAATGGCCAGTATGGTGGCGTTGACAGGTATTACACTTGGGCTGGGTGCCCTGATATCCTTTTCCTTTCTTTCCACTACCAGCTGTAACCTGAGCTGGCGTGCCTGATCCTCCTTTCTTAACCGCCACACTGGCGCCCTGCTTGAAGTTTGAGAACTTCCGTTTGTTACATCCTGACGACTCGACGTGAGTCTCTTTCTTCTTAAGCTCAGCATCATCAAACTTGTTCAGGCGAATAGCTTCCTCTGTGAGAGCCACACTCAAATCAATCGCCTCAGTAATGGTCGCAGGATTGGATGAGGTCACCATGCTTATGATTTGAGGAGCTAATCCCCAAATGAAACGTTCAATCCGCTTGAACTCCAGAGTGACCATGTAGGGTACCACATGCGATAAGTCATGGAACCTTTGAACGTATTCTACGATCTTTGGACCTTCCATTTTCAAATGCCAGAACTCGGTTTCCAATCTTTGGATTTCCGCGCGAGAGCAGTACTTTTTGCGCATAAGTTCCTTCAGTTCGGTCCAGGTTAGCGCGTAGGCAGCAGCTTCACCAAGTGTCTGTACTTGCAGATTCCACCAAGAGAGGGCTCCATCCAAGAATAGCCCTGAGATATAGGTGACTTGCTGATCTAGTGCGCATTTGATCATGCGAAGAACAAATTCAGTTTTCTCCGCCCAACGAACAAAGGCGACAGCACCTCCTGTGTCATCAAAGTTGACCGGTTTGCAGTCTAGAAACTGCTTGTAGGTGCATCCTGCACATACGTTATAATATACGATCGGCATTAGCATCATTGCTAAAGATATCCAATTAGGTCATGGTAGGTCTAAATGACTTAGTATTACCATGAGGTGGATTATTGTTGTTGCCAGTGTTGCCAGAGTTGCTTCCACTAGTCCCTCCTTGAGAGGCGGCGTATTGTGCGATGGCAGCAGCGATAATTTGCTGGAGTTCTGCCTCATTGGTAGGCATGTGGGTCTCACGTCTCGGCGGCATCTTCTAAAATATGTGTTTACGTCGGTCAGGCCATAGTTATAATACACAAGTCAGTTCATAATTTAGCGTATGTATATAACGATAGTAATAGTACATAACATCTCATGTTATAATCATACCAATCACACAACATCCCATGTCACAAACATCAATCACACAACATCCCATGTCCTAAAATACAAATAACCAAATCAAGCATCAAATATGATGAGAATACTGCGATTGCCATATATCGAGACCACATAGTAAGCGTACATCACAGTGTCATACAACATCAGTCGACTAAGGGCTACATCACCCTAGTCCAAAAACTATATCGAATCAGTGTCAATACATCAAATACATGTCAACAAAAATCAGAATCATAATGTAGTCTCCAAAAATGTTGTGCAGTCAAAAGCATTCGCCGTCTTCTCACCAACGTCTACCTATACGGTACTGAAGAGCTCTACACGGATGGCGGTGGAGGAGGGGGAAAGTGAGTGTAAAACAAGCGGCGCAAATGGAGCCAGTCCTCCTCCATGGCTCTCTGGGTACGCAAGAATGAAGTAACCTGCTGCTCCAAAGCAAAGAGGCGTGCAGCATAGTCTGGTGGTACAGGTCGAGAGGGCTGCAACGGAGAGTGGGTCTGACCCTGGCACGGACACGGCGGCGGCTGAGCTCTCTCAAGCTCCTGAATGCGCTGTGTGTGTGCCTCGTGCTGGGCGACAAAAGACATCAAAACGTCCTCAATAGTATACCCCATGTGGAAAGAATGGTAGGGGTCAGTCGGTGGCATAGCAGAGTGTGGTGCCCAAAGGAACGGCTCACCGGTGGGATCAAAAGGTGCCACATGAAATGGTGAAACAGGGGGAAAAGTAGCAGATGGTGGTATAGTAGGGATAGATACCGGTACATGTCCAAAAGGGTGAGCCGAAGAACCTTCTCCAGGTCGTGCTGGAGGTGTAAACCGAGGAAATGAAAAAGAGGTATCAATGTGACGGGTATCAGTGATCTGAGGGGGAATAGGTGGGACCTCGTCATCAGCAGGAATCCACCCACACTGGGCGCGCTCGTCTCGTGGGTCCACCTGTGCCTCAAAAAGCGCACGATCAAACTGGGCTGGCATAGGATCATGGTGAGGTACAACAAGAGGGTCAACTGGTGCATCAGCAATGAGTGGGGGATCAACATGATCAGCAGCAAAGACATGATCGCCCTCCAACAATGGAGCATCTACAGGGTGATCATCAATAGGTGGGTCAGCAATGACAGGCTCAAAAATAGGTGCGTCAGCATGAACTGGGTCATGCTCAAGTACTGGGTCAGGAGCAGGGTCTAGTGGCTGCTCTGGCTCATCAAAGGCCATCTCAAAATCAAACTCAGGGTCGATGGGATCAACTGGGTCGACTGGATCCTCCATAGGCTGATCCATGGGTATAAACTCTATATCCTCATCTGGGTCGAATCCTGGGGGAAAGACAGGATCGGAATCCTCCACATCATCATGGTCGAAAGCAAAGCTAGGAACAGGGGCAACAGAGGATGCCTGGTTGGGATCTGATCCATGAGAAAAGTGCTGCGCACTCTGAGTGTGTGAAGGTGCGGAGGCCGCAGACTCGAAAGAGTCTGGGACCGGAGAGTGAGCAGGTGACTCCTCAGCGGGAGCATCTGCGATCATCAAAAGATCACCAGCAGCAAGAAGGGCCTCGCCCTGAACCTCATCCTCCAAAGGCTCGTCATAAAAAAGATCGACGTCGTCGTCATCGTCGGCGTCGAGAAGCAAATCATAGGCAGGATAAACAGCTAAGGGTATGGGAGCAGGGATCTCCACTAACGGTAGGTCCCCGGCCAAAGGGCCATCAGCGAGCTCATCAGCACCATCAGGTAAAGCGAAGGGCTGGAAATCATCCTCGTCCGTGCTCGTAACGTCGGATATGTGAACCTCGCGCTCAGAAGACTCTAGGTCATCCGATACTATAGGTCTAGGTCCTGTGGTGTCTGAATCACCAGTGCCAGAGGTGTCCATGGTGTCTGTAACATAAACACAAATATATACAATCAATCATATAATCAAATAATCACATAAGTCACCAAGTAAGCATCCAAATAATTCTCCTACTCCCACTAGCCTCCCAGCCTCTCAGACTGCTCTTCCTAGTCCCACTAGCCAATTCTCCTAGTCCCACTAGCCAACTACCTCGATCTCTCAGACCGAGCCTCGGCCTCTCAGACCGAGCCTCAGCCTTTCTAGACTGAGCCTATAAATAATGCATAAAATGTGCTCAACATTTGTTTATAAAAGTTTTGGATCTGGACTTAAGTGGTATGCAGAAAAATGTTTTTGTGAGAGCCCTAGTGTCACACCCTGGCTTTGCGGAAGCGTGGTTAATTTTGGTGTGACTTCTTAATACCATGGCTTAACCATAACAAAGCTATATGAAATAAAATCATGCAAGATCATCCATTTGATTAAGTTTTAAAACCAGAGTAACATACCATTGTCTTAGAGACTTACAACCTCATAACATAAAACATTGTCTTTAAAAACATAACCATTAACATGAAATAAACGCAGTTTAAGATTTGTGACTCGTCCAGGAAAAAGTCGCATTTCCTAAACCCGGATGACCTCGGAACCCTTATGCAGCGGGAAAACATAACAAACCGCGCCAGGTCTTTAATTTCCTGAAATACATGTAAGTTGAAAAATCAACAATAATGTTGAGCGAGTTCATGTGTAAGTGAGTAAGTAAACCTTTGTGAGTATAAAAATAGTCTTGGTATGTAGAAAATAAGGAAAAAGAGATCACCAATGGTTTGCAAGGCCATTGATATATGTGAAGTGCAAGTAGGAAGACTCAAACCTAGCAAATTTAGCGTTGGGTACAAAGTCACTCCAAGGTCCGTTCTGTTGGGCCTCTCAGAGGTCCGTTCTGTTGGGCCTAGAGTTGGGCTCGCTACACCCAGATAGATCTACCGCTTACGTCCCTCGGTCCTACAATGAGGATTAATGGCCTCCAGTTTCCGCCTACCCACTCACATGATCTAAGTAGTAAACCTCCTTACGCTAACCATACCATGTATAAAGTACTTGTAATCAAAGTAACATGTATTTCACCCCCGTAGTTTAGAAAACTGAAAACAGTTAAGAGAAAAGGGGGACATGAACTCATAGTGGTGCGTCTCTACCAAGTATGCCTCCGAATCAATCAGCTGTATGACGACCTACACGTACAAACTCTATTAGACGGACGGCCGTGCCTTAGCTTTATGGTTTAAGTTTTTGGGAAATAGTTAGGCAACTATTTTGTGTTTACATTCTGTATACTTGGTAGTTATTTTCCTTCCCAAGGATGGGGGATTTAATACATGTGTGTTCGTAACATTCAGATTTCACTATTAAGTCTCACTTAATATATTTTATTTCCACTTCAAAATATGAATATTCTTCTAAAAAATATTATATTTTCATACATGTGATTTTCCCCAAAATAATACTTAGTAATATTATTTTTACCCTAAAAATAATATTTATGTAGTTCACAAAATAATCATAAACACTTATACAAGTGATGTTGTGAAAAATATATACTAAATATATTTATGTATCACGTTTTATTTTGAGAAATCCCACCTCCGATATTTTATAAATAAGTCGTGGCGAAATTCATAGTTGAAAACAAGTCGACAAGTATCTCTAACACTTATAGTGAAAATAATTCTAAGTGTTAGGTTTTTAGAAAAATTTCGCCAGAGTTTCCTCTGTAACTGGAGGTGGCCACGCTTTCAAGCGTATCATTTTCTTTTATAAATCAAACCAACAATTTTTATCATTCATTCAAAAAAATGTTCAAACCACAAACTAGTCAAAATATATATATAAATCGCATAAGCTTCATGAACTTGTGATTTATCCAAACTGTGAAGTAAATCTCATTACTTTTAGTGGATCTATATATAAAACAATCCGATTTTGTAAAAACCTCGTTTTTATGGAAGTTCCGACTTTACAACTTCTCGTCAACTTTTACAAAAATAGTTATTTTGTCAAAACTTTGTGTTACACAAGTGTTTACACACTTGTGTGTTATAAAAACCATTCTTGTTAGTGTAAGATCCATTTTTAGAAAGCATGATTTCTTTAACGCTTGGTCCTTTGAAAATACCACTTGCAGATACGTAGATCTGCTAGTTTTAAACACTATTCCACAAGTAAAACATTTTTACACAAGTTCATGATTCGTGTGTGGTAGAGTTTCACCCTTTAACCCTTGTTCTATTCAAAACAACCTTATGTCATGATTCGTGATCATGACCAAACAGGGTTAAGTGATGATCCGAGCTACCACAACATAGATCGGGTCTAAATAATCACAAATTTCAATTACTACAACTTTTACACAACATATGAGCTTTTATCCAACACTTATAGCATTTTTAGTAGACTTTAAAGTATCATCTTGTAAGATTTCGAGTTTTAACCGTTACAAATCGTATTAACCACTTTAGAATAGTTCAAGAAGGTGATTTAAGTAACATACCACTAGCTCGAGGCTAGGGAAGAATCTATGCGAAAAACGCGTGGATAAAAGCAAGATAAAGAGGTCCTTCGCCTTCCGATTGCACCAAGACTCCTTATATGCGACCCTTAACACTTGTAGATGATTGGAACTTGCAAGATCAAACTCGAACAATGATGGATGGATATAGGGGAGTTCGGCCGAAGCCTTTGAGAGAGAGAGAGGGGTGTTTGAAGTTGAGTTTGTGTGTGAGAAATGAATGATGGTTTAAGCTTAGATACTTATAGACAATTACAAGATCATTACCCAATAGACACTATGTCACTTAGATACTAAACATTAGGATTAAAATAATAAATCAAGGACAAGGGGTGTCCCCTTCTAGTTGGGGCCGGTTAGCAAGGGGGGGGGGGGTCCTAGTCCGATTCTAACTAGATAGTTAGGAATATAGTCAGGTTAAGTAAGTTAGTTAAGTACTTAACCTGGTTAGTTGCGTGTAGTGTGTTACAATGGGTGTTAGGGTAATCAGGGACCCTAACTGGCTCAGAAAAAGATAAATAATGAAAATGACAATATTTTCATGTTTCGGGTATAGTCCGGTTGTTCGGTTGGATAGTAATCCGTTAAAGTGCTTAACAAAGCTTTAAGTGTCGTTAATACCCTTTTTAGTGACACAACTTATTTCTGACACTTCGGAAAGTGTCTAGTAATATTTTTCCCATGTTTTGGCACTTTATTAGTTAGCTAAAAGCTGAATTATTTTGTAAAGTGCTGAGTTTTGTGCTTAGAGCACGTTTTAGGCACATCCAGTCATTGTGACTTATTCCTAGAGACGCAGTTCTACAACCCTTGTATCCCTACACTCACCACTAGTGTAGCAAAATATTTCAGGCTCTTACAGGCCTTAGAGGCAGTGTCTGCCTGATGCTGGCTTTATCAGCATGTTCAATAGGTTATCCGTTATAGTGCTACTGTGCTTTTTGTGCATCATGTTTGTCACTAAATTTCAGCATGTAAATAATGTAGTGACAGCAAGTAAAGTATGATGCAAGTAAGTACATGTATCAGTAATCAAGTAGCAGTTTATTCACAAGTTCAAGCAAGCACAGTAATTAAGCAATAATTAATTATTAATCAAGTTGTACGGATACCTGGTTTAGTGAGGGTTGTCACATTCTCCCCCCGTTAAATAAATTTCGTCCCGAAATTTAAGTTCTGCTTGTAGATGCAGGGTTCTTAGGAAAAAGGTGGGGGTATTTCTCTTTCATCCGGTCCTCACGCTCCCAGGTGTACTCAGGACCGTGTCTGGCATTCCAACGAACTTTGACGAGCTTGACACTGCTCCAGCGGGTCTTGTTTATTTTCCAATCCGTAACCTCAACCGGTTCTTCAACGAAATGGAGCGTGTCGTCAACATGGATCTCGTCGATGGGAATGGCAATGTCATCTTGAGTTGGACTTTTCTTCAGGTTGGATACATGAAATGTATCGTGGACTGAATGGAGTTCAGCAGGTAGGTCCAACTTGTATGCTACTAGTCCTATTCTTTCCAAAACTCTGAAAGGACCAATGTAGCGCGGATTTAACTTCCCACGCTTTTCGAGGCGTGCCACACCCTTCCAGGGTGAAACTTTCAATAACACCATTTCTCCAACTTGGAATTCCACATGTTTCCGGTTTGGATCCGCATAGGCCTTCTGTCTGTGGCGAGCTGCTTCGATGCGTTTAAGAATCTGCGCAATCTTGTCTGTCGTCTCTTGGACGATTTCGGGACCAGCAAGCTGCCTATCACCTGCATCAACCCAACATAAGGGTGATCGGAACTTGCGTCCGTAAAGGGCTTCAAATGGCGCGACACCAATACTGGTGTGGTAGCTGTTGTTGTATGAAAATTCGACCAAAGGCAAATGTTTGTCCCAGCTACCGCCCAAATCCATAACACATGCTCTCAGCATGTCTTCCAAAGTCTGTATCGTTCGCTCGCTTTGACCGTCAGTTTGCGGATGAAACGCAGTGCTCAGATTCAATTGTGAGCCAAAGGCTTCTTGGAAGGATTGCCATATCCTTGACACAAACCTTCCGTCTCTATCAGAGATGATTGAGAGAGGTACTCCATGGCGCGCGACGATCTCTCTCATGTAAATTTCAGCCAATTTGCTCGTATTATCCTTCTCTCTGATAGGTAAGAAGTGTGCTGACTTCGTTAATCGATCCACTATTACCCAAATAGTGTCATGGCCTCTCGGCATTCTTGGCAACTTTGTAATAAAATCCATTGAGATTTGTTCCCATTTCCACTTGGGAATCTCAGGTTGTTGCAGAAGTCCTGAAGGTTTCTGGTATTCCGCTTTAACCTTAGCGCATGTTAAACATTTGCTCACATAAACAGCAACATCGCCTTTCATCCTAGGCCACCAATAATAATCTTTGAGATCTTGGTACATCTTATCCGCTCCCGGATGGATAGAGTACCGTGACTTGTGAGCTTCATCGAAAATAACCTTCCTTAAATCTCCAAACAAAGGAACCCAAATCCTTTTCTCAAAACATAACGTTCCTTCCTCGTTTGGTACTAGTAGCTTCTCCATCCCACGGAGATATTCTTCTTCAAGGTTTCCTTCCTTGAGAGCTTCTTTCTGCGCGGCACGAATGCGCAAGGAAAGATTGGTTCGGATAATCATTTCTAAAGCCCTAACCCTTATGGGCTTGATCCTCTCCTTTCGACTTAGGGCATCGGCGACCACATTCGCCTTCCCTGGATAATACTTTATCTCGCAGTCGTAATCGTTCAGCAACTCAACCCATCGTCTCTGCCTCATATTCAGCTCCTTCTGATTGAATATATGTTGTAGGCTCTTGTGATCTGTAAAGATTGTACACTTTGTACCATAAAGGTAGTGCCTCCAGATCTTTAATGCAAAAACCACTGCGCCAAGTTCCAAATCATGTGTGGTATAGTTCTTTTCGTGCACTTTCAGTTGACGCGATGCGTAAGCAATAACCTTTTGGCGTTGCATCAACACACAACCCAATCCTTGACGTGAAGCGTCACAGTATACCACGAAATCATCTGTACCTTTCGGTAGTGCTAAGATTGGCGCGTTGCAGAGCTTATCCTTCAGTATCTGGAATGCTTCCTCCTGTTTGATTTCCCAATCAAACTTCTTATCTTACTGCGTGAGGAGCATCAATGGTTGAGCTATCTTCGAAAAGTCCTCAATGAATCTTCGATAATAGCCAGCCAAACCCAAGAATTGTCGAATCTCGGTTGGCGTCTTTGGCATTTCCCAATTCTTGATCGCTTCGATCTTGGTTGGATCCACATGGATTCCATCTCCATTTACCACGTGTCCAAGGAATTGGACTTCACGTAGCCAAAATTCGCACTTGGAGAAGTTGGCGTACAGCTGTTCCTTCTTTAGCAGCTCCAAAATAGCTCTTAGATGCTGTTCGTGCTCAGCCTTTGTCCTTGAATAAATCAAGATGTCGTCGATAAACACAATCACGAACTTGTCCACGTACGGCTTGCAAACTCTATTCATCAAATCCATAAAGACTGCAGGTGCGTTTGTCAAACCAAACGGCATAACAAGGAACTCGTAGTGTCCATAACGAGTTCTGAAGGCTGTCTTCGGGATACTCTCCTCTTGTATCCTTAACTGATGGTATCCAGATCGAAGATCGATCTCTGAATAAAAGCTTGAACCTTGCAGTTGATCAAACAGATCATCGATCCTTGGCAGAGGATATCTATTCTTGATCGTCAGCTTGTTCAATTCTCTGTAGTCGATGCACATACGAAAACTACCGTCCTTTTTCTTGACAAACAGGACCGGAGCTCCCCAAGGCGAGAAGCTTGGTCGGATAAAACCCTTTTCTAACAACTCTTGCAGTTGTGTCGACAGTTCCTGCATCTCAGACGGAGCAAGTCTATACGGTGCCTTAGCCACAGGCGCGGCGCCTGGAACTAAGTCAATGTGAAACTCTACTTGCCTCTGAGGTGGTAGTCCAGGTAAGTCTTCTGGGAAGACTTCTGGGTATTCCCTCACGACAGGGATGTCTTCGATTTTCGGCTCAGCAGCCTTCTTATCCACAATGTGTGCCAGGAAGGCAACACATCCCTTCTGCAAACACTTTCGCGCTTTCAGGCAGCTGATAATTCTTAACGGCGTATCACGCTTCTCTCCGTGAACCATAATTGTTTCGCCATCTTCGGTTGGGATACGAACAACCTTTTCGTGACAAACTATCTCAGCTTTGTTGCCTGATAACCAATCCATTCCTACCACCACGTCGAAGCTTCCCAACTGGACTGGTAGTAGATCCAAAGCAAACTCGCGCTCTCCCAATTCGATCACACAGCCTCTGATAACTTCATTGGCTTCTACTAACTTCCCATTGGCCAATTCGATTGAGTAGGGAATATCTAACTTATTAGCGGCTAACCCAAGCATATTCTTAAACTCTAACGACACGAAGCTATAATTGGCACCAGTATCAAATAAAACGGATGCATAGCGTTGGTTTACAGGGAACGTACCAGTAACGACATTTGGGTCCTGGCGCGCTTCCCTCGCTTCGATTTGGAACACTCTTCCACGGGCTTGGTTTAACTCTGGGCAGTTCCTCTTAAAGTGCCCGATGTCTCGACAGTTAAAGCATCCGAGTCCTTGCCCGTTTCCACCTCCATTTCCAGCTTGGTTGTTGTTTTGGTTCGCATTACCAGCTTGATTCCCATTGTTTCCTCGATTCCCGCTTCCTCCATTGTTTCCTTGTGGGCGATTTCCAATACCACCACGATTAATATTTCTATTCCCAAATCCTCCCTGGCCTCCCCGGCCAGCACTAGCCCAACAAGAATCCTTCAAGTGTCCAGTCTTTCCACAAGCTTCACATACTTTTGGCCCGCATCGGCCAGAATGGTGGCGCTGGCAGGTGTTGCACTTGGGTTGGGTGCCCATATATCCTTTTCCTTTCTTTCCACTACCAGCTGTACCCTGAGCTGGCGTGCTTGGCTCTCCTTTCTTAACAACCACACTGGCGCCCTGCTTGAAGTTCGAGAACTTCCGTTTGTTACCTCCTGACGACTCGACGTGAGTCTCTTTCTTCTTAGGCTCAGCATCATCAAACTTGTTCAGGCGAACAGCTTCCTCAGTGAGAGCTACGCTCAAATCGATCGCCTCAGTAATGGTCGCAGGCTTGGATGAGGTTACCATGCTTATGATTTGAGGGGCTAATCCCCAAATGAAACGTTCAATCCGCTTGAACTCCGGAGTGACCATGTAGGGTACCACATGCGATAAGTCATGGAACCTTTGAACGTATTCTGCGATCTTTGGACCGTCCATTTTCAAGTGCCAGAACTCGGTTTCCAATCTCTGGATTTCCGCGCGAGAGCAGCACTTTTTGCGCATAAGTTCCTTCAGTTCGGTCCAGGTTAGCGCGTAGGCAGCAGCTTCACCAAGTGTCTGTACTTGCAAATTCCACCAAGAGAGGGCTCCATCCAAGAATAGCCCTGAGATATAGGTGACTTGCTGATCTAGCGCGCATTTGCTCATGCGTAGAACAGATTCAGTTTTCTCCGCCCAACGAACAAAGGCGACATCACCTCCTGTGCCATCAAAGTTGACCGGTTTGCAGTCTAGAAACTGCTTGTAGGTGCATCCTGCACATACGTTATAACATACGATCGGCATTAGCATCATTGCTAAAGATATCCAACTAGGTCATGGTATGTCTAAATGACTTAGTATTACCATGAGGTGGATTATTGTTGTTGCCAGTGTTGCCAGAGTTGCTTCCACTAGTCCCTCCTTGAGAGGCGGCGTATTGTGCAATGGCAGCAGCGATAATTTGCTGGAGTTCTGCCTCATTGGTAGGCATGTGTGTCTCACGTCTCGGCGGCATCTTCTAAAAGATGTGTTTACGTCGGTCAGGCCATAGTTATAATACATAAGTCAGGTCATAATTTAGCGTATGTATATAACGATAGTAATAGTACATAACATCTCATGTTATAATCATATCAATCACACAACATCCCATGTCACAAACATCAATCACACAACATCCCATGTCCTAAAATACAAATAACCAAATCAAGCATCAAGTATGATGAGAATACTGCGATTTCCATATATCGAGACCACATAGTAAGCGTACAAGTACATCACAGTGTCATACAACATCAGTCGACTATGGGCTACATCACCCTAGTCCAAAAATCATATCGAATCAGTATCAATACATCAAATACATGTCAACAAAAGTCAGAATCAAATGTAGTCTCCAAAAATGCTGTGCAGTCAAAAGCATTCGCCGTCTTCTCACCAATGTCTACCTATACGGTACTGAAGAGCTCTACACGGATGGCGGTGGAGGAGGGGGAAAGTGAGTGTAAAACAGGCGGCGCAAATGGAGCCAGTCCTCCTCCATGGCTCTCTGGGTGCGTAAGAACGAAGCAACCTGCTGCTCCAGGGCAAAAAGGCGTGCGGCATAGTCTGGTGGAACAGGTCGAGAGGGCTGCAACGGAGAGTGGGTCTGGCCCTGGCACTGACACGGCGGCGTCTGAGCTCTCTCAAGCTCCTGAATGCGCTGTGTGTGTGCCTCGTGCTGGGCGACAAAAGACATCAAAACGTCCTCAATAGTATACCCCATGTGGAAAGAATGGTAGGGGTCAGTAGGTGGCATGGCAGAGTGTGGTGCCCAAAGGAACGGCTCACTGGTGGGATCAAAAGGTGCCACATGAAATGGAGAAACAGTGGGAAAAGTAGCAGATGGTGGTATAGCAGGGATAGATACTGGTACATGCCCAAAAGGGTGTGCCGAAGAACCTTCTCCAGGTCGCGCTGGAGGTGTAAACTGAGGAAATGAAAAAGAGGTATCAATGTGACGGGTATCAGTGATCTGAGGGGGAATAGGTGGGACCTCGTCATCAGCCGGAATCCACCCACACTGGGCGTGCTCGTCTCGGGGGTCGATCCGTGCCTCAAAAAGCGCACGATCAAACTGGGCTGGCATAGGATCATGGTGAGGTACAACAAGAGGGTCAACTAGTGCATCAGCAATGAGTGGGGGATCAACATGATCAGCAGCAAAGACATGATCGCCCTCCAACAACGGAGCATCTATAGGGTGATCATCAATAGGTGGGTCAGCAAAGACAGGCTCAATAATAGGTGCGTCAGCATGAACTGGGTCATGCTCAAGTACTGGGTCAGGAGCAGGGTCTAGTGGCTGCTCGGGCTCATCAAAGGCCATCTCAAAATCAAACTCGGGATCGATGGGATCAACTGGGTCGACTGGATCCTCCATAGGCTGATCCATGGGTATAAACTCTATATCCTCATCTGGGTCGAATCCTGGGGGAAAGACAGGATCGGAATCCTCCACATCATCATGGTCGAAAGCAAAGCTAGGAACAGGGGCAACAGAGGATGCCTGGTCGGGATCTGATCCATGAGAAAAGTGCTGCGCACTCTGAGTGTGTGAAGGTGCGGAGGCCACAGACTCGAAAGAGTCTGGGACCGGAGAGTGAGCAGGTGACTCCTCAGCGGGAGCATCTGCGATCATCAAAAGATCACCAGCAGCAAGAAGGGCCTCGCCCTGAACCTCATCCTCCAAAGGCTCGTCATCAAAAAGATCGACGTCGTCGTCATCGTCGGCGTCTAGAAGCAAATCATAGGCAGGATAAACAGCTAAGGGTATGGGAGCAGGGATCTCCACTAACGGTAGGTCCCCGGCCAAAGGGCCATCGGCGAGCTCATCAGCACCATCAGGTAAGGCAAAGGGCTGGAAATCATCCTCATCCGTGCTCGTAACGTCGGATGTGTGAACCTCACGCTCAGAAGACTCTAGGTCGTCCGATACTATAGGTCTAGGTCCTGTGGTGCCTGAATCACCAGTGCCAGAGGTGTCCATAATGTCTGTAACATAAACACAACATGCATAAACAGTCAATCATACAATCAAATAATCACATAAGTCACCAAGTAAGCATTCAAATCATTCTCCTAGTCCCACTAGCCAATTTCTCCCAGTCTCTAAGACTGCTCTATCATCTACCTCGACCTCTCAGATCGAGCCTCGGTCTCCAATACCGAGCCTCAGCTTCCAAGACTGAGCCTACTCTTCCTAGTCCAACTAGCCAATTACCTCGATCTCTCAGACCGAGCCTCGGTCTCCAATACCGAGCCTCAGCCTCCAAGACCGAGCCTATTCTTCCTAGTCCAACTAGCCAACTACGTCGATCTCTCAGACCGAGCCTCGGCCTCTCAGACCGAGCCTCAGCCCTTCTAGACTGAGCCTAAAAACAATGAATAAAATGTGCTCAACATTTGTTTGTAAAAAGTTTTGGATCTAGACTTAAGTGGTATGCAGTAAAAATGTTTTCGTGAGAGCCCTAGTGATCATAGTCTAGACTCGAGAAAGAGTCCTAGTTCGCTATGATCAGAGCTCTGATACCAAGCTGTCACACCCTGGCTTTGCGGAAGCGTGGTTAATTTTGGTGTGACTTCTTAATACCATGGCTTAACCATAACAAAGCTATATGAAATAAAATCATGCAAGATCATCCATTTGATTAAGTTTTAAAACCAGAGTAACATACCATTGTCTTAGAGACTTACAACCTCATAACATAAAACATTGTCTTTAAAAACATAACCATTAACATGAAATAAACGCAGTTTAAGATTTGTGACTCGTCCAGGAAAAAGTCACATTTCCTAAACCCGGATGACCTCGGAACCCTTATGCAGCGGGAAAACATAACATACCGCGCCAGATCTTTAATTTCCTGAAATACATGTAAGTTGAAAAATCAACAATAATGTTGAGCGAGTTCATGTGTAAGTGAGTAAGTAAACCTTTGTGAGTATAAAAATAGTCTTGGTATGTAGCAAATAAGGAAAAAGAGATCACCAATGGTTTGCAAGGCCATTGATATATGTGAAGTGCAAGTAGGAAGACTCAAACCTAGCAAATTTAGCGTTGGGTACAAAGTCACTCCAAGGTCCGTTCTGTTGGGCCTAGAGTTGGGCTCGCTACACCCAGATAGATCTACCGCTTACGTCCCTCGGTCCTACAATGAGGATTAATGGCCTCCAGTTTCCGCCTACCCACTCACATGATCTAAGTAGTAAACCTCCTTACGCTAACCATACCATGTATAAAGTACTTGTAATCAAAGTAACATGTATTTCACCCCCGTAGTTTAGAAAACTGAAAACAGTTAAGAGAAAAGGGGGACATGAACTCACAGTGGTGCGTCTCTACCAAGTATGCCTCCGAATCAATCAGCTGTATGACGACCTACACGTACTAACTCTATTAGACGGACGGCCGTGCCTTAGCTTTATGGTTTAAGTTTTTGGGAAATAGTTAGGCAACTATTTCGTGTTTACATTTTGTATACTTGGTAGTTATTTTCCTTCCCAAGGATGGGGGATTTAATACATGTGTGTTCGTAACATTCAGATTTCACTATTAAGTCTCACTTAATATATTTTATTTCCACTTCAAAATATGAATATTCTTCTCAAAAATATTATATTTTCATACATGTGATTTTCCCCAAAATAATACTTAGTAATATTATTTTTACCCTAAAAATAATATTTATGTAGTTCACAAAATAATCATAAACACTTATACAAGTGATGTAGTGAAAAATATATACTAAATATATTTATGTATCACGTTTTATTTTGAGAAATCCCACCTCCGATATTTTATAAATAAGTCGTGGCGAAATTCACAGTTGAAAACAAGTCGACAAGTATCTCTAACACTTATAGTGAAAATAATTCTAAGTGTTAGGTTTTTAGAAAAATTTCGCCAGAGTTTCCTCTGTAACCGGAGGTGGCCACGCTTTCAAGCGTATCATTTTCTTTTATAAATCAAACCAACAATTTTTATCATTCATTCAAAAAAATGTTCAAACCACAAACTAGTCAAAATATATATATATATAAATCGCATAAACTTCATGAACTTGTGATTTATCCAAACTGTGAAGTAAATCTCATTACTTTTAGTGGATCTATATATAAAA
Organism: Helianthus tuberosus; assembly: GCA_030545235.1. NCBI lineage: Eukaryota > Viridiplantae > Streptophyta > Magnoliopsida > Asterales > Asteraceae > Helianthus > Helianthus tuberosus. Next base: position 40,459,609 of record CM060407.1, read on the forward strand.
CAATCCGATTTTGTAAAAACCTCGTTTTTATGGAAGTTCCGACTTTACAACTTCTCGTCAACTTTTACAAAAATAGTTATTTTGTCGAAACTTTGTGTTACACAAGTGTTTACACACTTGTGTGTTATAAAAACCATTCTTCTTAGTGTAAGATCCATTTTTAGAAAGCATGATTTCTTTAACGCTTGGTCCTTTGAAAATACCACTTGCAGATACGTAGATCTGCTAGTTTTAAACACTATTCCACAAGTAAAATATTTTTACACAAGTTCATGATTCGTGTGTGGTAGAGTTTCACCCTTTAACCCTTGTTCTATTCAAAACAACCTTGTGTCATGATTCGTGATCATGACCAAACCGGGTTAAGTGATGATCCGAGCTACCACAACATAGATCGGGTCTAAATAATCACAAATTTCAATTACTACAACATTTACAAAACATATGAGCTTTTATCCAACACTTATAGCATTTTTAGTAGACTTTAAAGTATCATCTTGTAAGATTTCGAGTTTTAACCGTTACAAATCGTATTAACCACTTTAGAATAGTTCAAGAAGGTGATTTAAGTAACATACCACTAGCTCGAGGCTAGGGAAGAATCTATGCGAAAAACGCGTGGATAAAAGCAAGATAAAGAGGTCCTTCGCCTTCCGATTGCACCAAGACTCCTTATATGCGACCCTTAACACTTGTAGATGATTGGAACTTGCAAGATCAAACTCGAACAATGATGGATGGATATAGGGGAGTTCGGCCGAAGCCTTTGAGAGAGAGAGAGGGGTGTTTGAAGTTGAGTTTGTGTGTGAGAAATGAATGATGGTTTAAGCTTAGATACTTATAGACAATTACAAGATCATTACCCAATGGACACTATGTCACTTAGATACTAAACATTAGGATTAAAATAATAAATCAAGGACAAGGGGTGTCCCCTTCTAGTTGGGGCCGGTTAGCAAGGGGGGGGGTCCTAGTCCGATTCTAACTAGATAGTTAGGAATATAGTCAGGTTAAGTAAGTTAGTTAAGTACTTAACCTGGTTTGTTGCGTGTAGTGTGTTACAATGGGTGTTAGGGTAATCAGGGACCCTAACTGGCTCAGAAAAAGATAAATAATGAAAATGACAATATTTTCATGTTTCAGGTATAGCCCGGTTGTTCGGTTGGATAGTAATCCGTTAAAGTGCTTAACAGAGCTTTAAGTGTCGTTAATACCCTTTTTAGTGACACAACTTATTTCTGACACTTCGGAAAGTGTCTAGTAATATTTTTCCCATGTTTTGGCACTTTATTAGTTAGCTAAAAGCTGAATTATTTTGTAAAGTGCTGAGTTTTGTGCTTAGAGCACGTTTTAGGCACATCCAGTCATTGTGACTTATTCCTAGAGACGCAGTTCTACAACCCTTGTATCCCTACACTCACCACTAGTGTAGCAAAATATTTCAGGCTCTTACAGGCCTTAGAGGCAGTGTCTGCCTGATGCTGGCTTTATCAGCATGTTCAATAGGTTATCCGTTATAGTGCTACTGTGCTTTTTGTGCATCATGTTTGTCACTAAAGTTCAGCATGTAAATAATGTAGTGACAGCAAGTAAAGTATGATGCAAGTAAGTACATGTATCAGTAATCAAGTAGAAGTTTATTCACAAGTTCAAGCAAGCACAGTAATTAAGCAATAATTAATTATTAATCAAGTTGTACGGATACCTGGTTTAGTGAGGGTTGTCACATTCTCCCCCCGTTAAATAAATTTCGTCCCGAAATTTAAGTTCTGCTTGTAGATGCAGGGTTCTTAGGAAAAAGGTGGGGGTATTTCTCTTTCATCCGGTCCTCACGCTCCCAGGTGTACTCAGGACCATGTCTGGCATTCCAACGAACTTTGACGAGCTTGACACTGCTCCGGCGGGTCTTGTTTATTTTCCAATCCGTAACCTCAACCGGTTCTTCAACGAAATGGAGCGTGTCGTCAACATGGATCTCGTCGATGGGAATGGCAATGTCATCTTGAGTTGGACTTTTCTTCAGGTTGGATACATGAAATGTATCGTGGACTGAATGGAGTTCAGCAGGTAGGTCCAACTTGTATGCTACTAGTCCTATTCTTTCCAAAACTCTGAAAGGACCAATGTAGCACGGATTTAACTTCCCACGCTTTCCGAAGCGTGCCACACCCTTCCAGGGTGAAACTTTCAATAACACCATTTCTCCAACTTGGAATTCCACATGTTTCCGGTTTGGATCCGCATAGGCCTTCTGTCTGTGGCGAGCTGCTTCGATGCGTTTAAGAATCTGCGCAATCTTGTCTGTCGTCTCTTGGACGATTTCGGGACCAGCAAGCTGCCTATCACCTGCGTCAGCCCAACATAAGGGTGATCGGCACTTGCGTCCGTAAAGGGCTTCAAATGGCGCGACACCAATACTGGTGTGGTAGCTTTTGTTGTATGAAAATTCGACCAAAGGCAAATGTTTGTCCCAGCTACCGCCCAAATCCATAACACATGCTCTCAGCATGTCTTCCAAAGTCTGTATCGTTCGCTCGCTTTGACCGTCAGTTTGCGGATGAAACACAGTGCTCAGATTCAATTGTGAGCCAAAGGCTTCTTGGAAGGATTGCCATATCCTTGACACAAACCTTCCGTCTCTATCAGAGATGATTGAGAGAGGTACTCCATGGTGCGCGACGATCTCTCTCATGTAAATTTCAGCCAATTTGCTCGTATTATCCTTCTCTCTGATAGGTAAGAAGTGTGCTGACTTCGTTAATCGATCCACTATTACCCAAATAGTGTCATGGCCTCTTAGCGTTCTTGGCAACTTTGTAATAAAATCCATTGAGATTTGTTCCCATTTCCACTTGGGAATCTCAGGTTGTTGCAGAAGTCCTGAAGGTTTCTAGTATTCCGCTTTAACCTTAGCGCATGTTAAACATTTGCTCACATAAACAGCAACATCGCCTTTCATCCTAGTCCACCAATAATAATCTTTGAGATCTTGGTACATCTTATCCGCTCCCGGATGGATAGAGTACCGTGACTTGTGAGCTTCATCGAAAATAACCTTCCTTAAATCTCCAAACAAAGGAACCCAAATCCTTTTCTCAAAACATAACGTTCCTTCCTCGTTTGGTACTAGTAGCTTCTCCATCCCACGGAGATATTCTTCTTCAAGGTTTCCTTCCTTGAGAGCTTCTTTCTGCGCGGCACGAATGCGCAAGGAAAGATTGGTTCGGATAATCATTTCTAAAGCCCTAACCCTTATGGGCTTGATCCTCTCCTTTCGACTTAGGGCATCGGCGACCACATTCGCCTTCCCTGGATGATACTTTATCTCGCAGTCGTAATCGTTCAGCAACTCAACCCATCGTCTCTGCCTCATATTCAGCTCCTTCTGATTGAATATATGTTGTAGGCTCTTGTGATCTGTAAAGATTGTACACTTTGTACCATAAAGGTAGTGCCTCCAGATCTTTAATGCAAAAACCACTGCGCCAAGTTCCAAATCATGTGTGGTATAGTTCTTTTCGTGCACTTTCAGTTGACGCGATGCGTAAGCAATAACCTTTTGGCGTTGCATCAACACACAACCCAATCCTTGACGTGAAGCGTCACAGTATACCACGAAATCATCTGTACCTTTCGGTAGTGCTAAGATTGGCGCGTTGCAGAGCTTATCCTTCAGTATCTGGAATGCTTCCTCCTGTTTGATTTCCCAATCAAACTTCTTATCTTTCTGCGTGAGGAGCGTCAATGGTTGAGCGATCTTCGAAAAGTCCTCAATGAATCTTCGATAATAGCCAGCCAAACCCAAGAATTGTCGAATCTCGGTTGGCGTCTTTGGCGTTTCCCAATTCTTGATCGCTTCGATCTTGGTTGGATCCACATGGATTCCATCTCCATTTACCACGTGTCCAAGGAATTGGACTTCACGTAGCCAAAATTCGCACTTGGAGAATTTGGCGTACAGCTGTTCCTTCTTTAGCAGCTCCAAAATAGCTCTTAGATGCTGTTCGTGCTCAGCCTTTGTCCTTGAATAAATCAAGATGTCGTCGATAAACACAATCACGAACTTGTCCAAGTACGGCTTGCAAACTCTATTCATCAAATCCATAAAGACTGCAGGTGCGTTTGTCAAACCAAACGGCATAACAAGGAACTCGTAGTGTCCATAACGAGTTCTGAAGGCTGTCTTCGGGATACTCTCCTCTTGTATCCTTAACTAATGGTATCCAGATCGAAGATCGATCTTTGAATAAAAGCTTGAACCTTGCAGTTGATCAAACAGATCATCGATCCTTGGCAGAGGATATCTATTCTTGATCGTCAGCTTGTTCAATTCTCTGTAGTCGATGCACATACGAAAACTACCGTCCTTTTTCTTGACAAACAGGACCGGAGCTCCCCAAGGCGAGAAGCTTGGTCGGATAAAACCCTTGTCTAACAACTCTTGCAGTTGTGTCGACAGTTCCTGCATCTCAGACGGAGCAAGTCTATACGATGCCTTAGCCACAGGCGCGGCGCCTGGAACTAAGTCAATGTGAAACTCTACTTGCCTCTGAGGTGGTAGTCCAGGTAAGTCTTCTGGGAAGACTTCTGGGTATTCCCTCACGACAGGGATGTCTTCGATTTTCGGCTCAGCAGCCTTCTTATCCACAATGTGTGCCAGGAAGGCAACACATCCCTTCTGCAAACACTTTCGCGCTTTCAGGCAGCTGATAATTTTTAACGGCGTATCACGCTTCTCTCCGTGAACCACAATTGTTTCGCCATCTTCGGTTGGGATACGAACAACCTTTTCGTGACAAACTATCTCAGCTTTGTTGCCTGATAACCAATCCATTCCTACCACCACGTCGAAGCTTCCCAACTGGACTGGTAGTAGATCCAAAGCAAACTCGCGCTCTCCCAATTCGATCACACAGCCTCTGATAACTTCATTGGCTTCTACTAACTTCCCATTGGCCAATTCGATTGAGTAGGGAATATCTAACTTATTAGCGGCCAACCCAAGCATATTCTTAAACTCTAACGACACAAAGCTATAATCGGCACCAGTATCAAATAAAACGGATGCATAGCGTTGGTTTACAGGGAACGTACCAGTAACGACATTTGGGTCCTGGCGCGCTTCCCTCGCATCGATTTGGAACACTCTTCCACGGGCTTGGTTTAACTCTGGGCAGTTCCTCTTAAAGTGCCCGATGTCTCGACAGTTAAAGCATCCGAGTCCTTGCCCGTTTCCACCTCCATTTCCTGCTGGGTTGTTGTTTTGGTTCGCATTGCCAGCCTGATTCTCATTGTTACCTCGATTCCCGTTTCCTCCATTGTTCCCCTGTGGGCGATTTCCAATACCACCACGATTATTATTTCTATTCCCAAATCCTCCCTGGCCTCCCCGACCAGCACTAGCCCAACAAGAATCCTTCAAGTGGCCCGGCTTTCCACATGCTTCACATACTTTCACACTACAATGGCCAGTATGGTGGTGTTGACAGGTATTACACTTGGGCTGGGTGCCCTGATATCCTTTTCCTTTCTTTCCACTACCAGCTGTAACCTGAGCTGGCGTGCCTGATCCTCCTTTCTTAACCGCCACACTGGCGCCCTGCTTGAAGTTTGAGAACTTCCGTTTGTTACCTCCTGACGACTCGACGTGAGTCTCTTTCTTCTTAAGCTCAGCATCATCAAACTTGTTCAGGCGAATAGCTTCCTCTGTGAGAGCCACACTCAAATCAATCGCCTCAGTAATGGTCGCAGGCTTGGATGAGGTCACCATGCTTATGATTTGAGGAGCTAATCCCCAAATGAAACGTTCAATCCGCTTGAACTCCGGAGTGACCATGTAGGGTACCACATGCGATAAGTCATGGAACCTTTGAACGTATTCTGTGATCTTTGGACCTTCCATTTTCAAATGCCAGAACTCGGTTTCCAATCTTTGGATTTCCGCGCGAGAGCAGTACTTTTTGCGCATAAGTTCCTTCAGTTCGGTCCAGGTTAGCGCGTAGGCAGCAGCTTCACCAAGTGTCTGTACTTGCAGACTCCACCAAGAGAGGGCTCCATCCAAGAATAGCCCTGAGATATAGGTGACTTGCTGATCTAGTGCGCATTTGCTCATGCGAAGAACAGATTCAGTTTTCTCCGCCCAACGAACAAAGGCGACAGCACCTCCTGTGCCATCAAAGTTGACCGGTTTGCAGTCTAGAAACTGCTTGTAGGTGCATCCTGCACATACGTTATAATATACGATCGGCATTAGCATCATTGCTAAAGATATCCAATTAGGTCATGGTAGGTCTAAATGACTTAGTATTACCATGAGGTGGATTATTGTTGTTGCCAGAGTTGCTTCCACTAGTCCCTCCTTGAGAGGCGGCGTATTGTGCGATGGCAGCAGCGATAATTTGCTGGAGTTCTGCCTCATTGGTAGGCATGTGGGTCTCACGTCTCGGCGGCATCTTCTAAAAGATGTGTTTACGTCGGTCAGGCCATAGTTATAATACATAAGTCAGGTCATAATTTAGCGTATGTATATAACGATAGTAATAGTACATAACATCTCATGTTATAATCATACCAATCACATAACATCCCATGTCACAAACATCAATCACACAACATCCCATGTCCTAAAATACAAATAACCAAATCAAGCATCAAATATGATGAGAATACTGCGATTGCCATATATCGAGACCACATAGTAAGCGTACATCACAGTGTCATACAACATCAGTCGACTAAGGGCTACATCACCCTAGTCCAAAAACTATATCGAATCAGTGTCAATACATCAAATACATGTCAACAAAAATCAGAATCATAATGTAGTCTCCAAAAATGCTGTGCAGTCAAAAGCATTCGCCGTCTTCTCACCAACGTCTACCTATACGGTACTGAAGAGCTCTACACGGATGGCGGTGGAGGAGGGGGAAAGTGAGTGTAAAACAAGCGGCGCAAATGGAGCCAGTCCTCCTCCATGGCTCTCTGGGTACGCAAGAATGAAGTAACCTGCTGCTCAAAAGCAAAGAGGCGTGCAGCATAGTCTGGTGGTACAGGTCGAGAGGGCTGCAACGGAGAGTGGGTCTGACCCTGGCACGGACACGGCGGCGGCTGAGCTCTCTCAAGCTCCTGAATGCGCTGTGTGTGTGCCTCGTGCTGGGCGACAAAAGACATCAAAACGTCCTCAATAGTATACCCCATGTGGAAAGAATGGTAGGGGTCAGTCGGTGGCATAGCAGAGTGTGGTGCCCAAAGGAACGGCTCACTGGTGGGATCAAAAGGTGCCACATGAAATGGTGAAACAGGGGGAAAAGTAGCAGATGGTGGTATAGTAGGGATAGATACCGGTACATGTCCAAAAGGGTGAGCCGAAGAACCTTCTCCAGGTCGTGCTGGAGGTGTAAACCGAGGAAATGAAAAAGAGGTATCAATGTGACGGGTGTCAGTGATCTGAGGGGGAATAGGTGGGACCTCGTCATCAGCAGGAATCCACCCACACTGGGCGCGCTCGTCTCGTGGGTCCACCTGTGCCTCAAAAAGCGCACGATCAAACTGGGCTGGCATAGGATCATGGTGAGGTACAACAAGAGGGTCAACTGGTGCATCAGCAATGAGTGGGGGATCAACATGATCAGCAACAAAGACATGATCGCCCTCCAACAATGGAGCATCTATAGGGTGATCATCAATAGGTGGGTCAGCAATGACAGGCTCAAAAATAGGTGCGTCAGCATGAACTGGGTCATGCTCAAGTACTGGGTCAGGAGCAGGGTCTAGTGGCTGCTCGGGCTCATCAAAGGCCATCTCAAAATCAAACTCAGGGTCGATGGGATCAACTGGGTCGACTGGATCCTCCATAGGCTGATCCATGGGTATAAACTCTATATCCTCATCTGGGTCGAATCCTGGGGGAAAGACAGGATCGGAATCCTCCACATCATCATGGTCGAAAGCAAAGCTAGGAACAGGGGCAACAGAGGATGCCTGGTCGGGATCTGATCCATGAGAAAAGTGCTGCGCACTCTGAGTGTGTGAAGGTGCGGAGGCCACAGACTCGAAAGAGTCTGGGACCGGAGAGTGAGCAGGTGACTCCTCAGCGGGAGCATCTGCGATCATCAAAAGATCACCAGCAGCAAGAAGGGCCTCGCCCTGAACCTCATCCTCCAAAGGCTCGTCATCAAAAAGATCGACGTCGTCGTCATCGTCGGCGTCGAGAAGCAAATCATAGGCAGGATAAACAGCTAAGGGTATGGGAGCAGGGATCTCCACTAACGGTAGGTCCCCGGCCAAAGGGCCATCAGCGAGCTCATCAGCACCATCAGGTAAAGCGAAGGGCTGGAAATCATCCTCGTCCGTGCTCGTAACGTCGGATGTGTGAACCTCGCGCTCAGAAGACTCTAGGTCGTCCGATACTATAGGTCTAGGTCCTGTGGTGTCTGAATCACCAGTGCCAGAGGTGTCCATGGTGTCTGTAACATAAACACAAATATATACAATCAATCATATAATCAAATAATCACATAAGTCACCAAGTAAGCATCCAAATAATTCTCCTAGTCCCACTAGCCTCCCAGCCTTTCAGACTGCTCTTCCTAGTCCCACTAGCCAATTCTCCTAGTCCCACTAGCCAATTCTCCTAGTCCTACTAGCCAACTACCTCGATCTCTCAGACCGAGCCTCGGCCTCTCAGACCTAGCCTCAGCCTTTCTAGACTGAGCCTATAAATAATGAATAAAATGTGCTCAACATTTGTTTATAAAAGTTTTGGATCTGGACTTAAGTGGTATGCAGAAAAATGTTTTTGTGAGAGCCCTAGTGATCATAGTCTAGACTCGAGAAAGAATCCTAGTTCGCTATGATCAGAGCTCTGATACCAAGCTGTCACACCCTGGCTTTGCGGAAGCGTGGTTAATTTTGGTGTGACTTCTTAATACCATAGCTTAATCATAACAAAGCTATATGAAATAAAATCATGCAAGATCATCCATTTGATTAAGTTTTAAACCAGAGGAACATACCATTGTCTTAGAGACTTACAACCTCATAACATAAAACATTGTCTCGAAAAACATAAACATCAACATGAAATAAACGCAGTTTAAGATTTGTGACTTGTCCAGGAAAGAGTCACATTTCCTAAACTGGGATGACCTTGGAACCCTTATGCAGCGGGAAAACATAACATACCGCGCCAGATCTTTAATTTCCTGAAATACATGTAAGTTGAAAAATCAACAATAATGTTGAGTGAGTTCATGTGTAAGTGAGTAAGTAAACCTTTGTGAGTATAAAAATAGTCTTCGTATGTAGCAAATAAGGGAATTGAGATCACCAATGGTTTGCAAGGCCACTGATATATGTGAAGTGCAAATAGGGAGACTCAAACCTAGCAGATTTTGCCACGGCATTAGTATGTGGACAAAGTCACCCCGAGCTCCGTTTCTAGTTTGGCCTAGGGCTGGGCTCGCTACACCCAGATAGATCTACCGCTCCTGTCCCTCGGTCCCACCATGAGGACTAATGGCCTCATATTGCTCCTACCCACTCACATGATCTAAGTAGTAAACCTCCTTACGCTAACCATACCATGTATAAAGTACTTGTAATCAAAGTAACATGTATTTCACCCCCGCAGTTAAGAAAACTGAAAACAGTTAGAGAAAAGGGGGACATGAACTCACAGTGGTGCGTCTCTACCAAGTATGCCTCCAAATCAAACAGCTGTGTGACGACCTACACGTACTAATTCTATTAGACGGATGGCCGTGCCTTAGCTTCATGGTTTAAGTTTTTGGGAAATAGTTAGGCAACTATTTCGTGTTTACGTTCTGTATACTTGGTAGTTATTCTCCTTCCCAAGGATGGGGGATTTAATACATGTGTGTTCGTAACATTCAGATTTCACTATTAAGTCTCACTTAATATATTTTATTTCCTAACTCCAAAATATAATTATTCTTCCCAAAAATATTATATTTTAATACATGTGATTTTCCCAAAATAATACTTAGTAATATTATTTTTACTCTAAAAATAATATTTACGTAGTTCACAAAATAATCATAAACACTTATACTAGTGATGTTGTGAAAAATATATACTTAATATATATATGTATCACGTTTTATTTTGTGAAAATCCCACCTCCGATGTTTTGTAAATATAGTCGTGGCGAAACTTATATTTTGAAAACAAGTCAAAATGTATTTCTAACACTTATAGTGAAAATATTTCTAAGTGTTAGGCTTTTGGAAAAATTTCGCCAGAGTTTCCTCTGTAACTGGAGGTGGCCACGCTTTCAAGCGTATCATTTTCTTTTATAAATCAAAACAACAATCTTCTCATTCAACCAAAACAATGTTCAAACCACAAACTAGTCAATATATATATATAAATCGCATAAATTTCATGAACTTGTGATTTATCCAAACTGTGAAGTAAATCTCATTACTTTTAGTGGATCTATATATAAAACAATCCGATTTTGTAAAAACCTCGTTTTTATGGAAGTTCCGTCTTTACAACTTCTCGTCAATTTTTACAAAAATAGTTATTTTGTCGAAACTTTGTGTTACGCAAGTGTTTACACACTTGTGTTCTAAAAACCATTCTTGTTAGTGTAAGATCCATTTTTAGAAAGCATGATTTCTTTAACGCTTGGTCCTTTGAAAATACCACTTGCAGATACGTAGATCTGCTAGTTTTAAACACTATTCCACAAGTAAAACATTTTTACACAAGTTCATGATTCGTGTGTGGTAGAGTTTCACCCTTTAACCCTTGTTCTATTCAAAACAACCTTATGTCATGATTTGTGATCATGACCAAACCGGGTTAAGTGATGATCCGAGCTACCACAACATAGATCGGGTCTCAATAATCACAAATTTCAATTACTACAACATTTACACAACTAGTGAGCTTTTAACCATCATTTTTCATGTTTTTAGTAGACTTTAATGCACCGTTTTGTAAGATTTCGAGTTTTAATCATTACACCACATATTAACCGCTTTAGATTAGTTCAAGATAGGGATTTAAACATCATACCACTAGCTCGAGGCTAGGGAAGAATCTACGCGCAAATGAGGTGGATAAAAGCTAGAGAGAGAGGTCCTTCAAACTCCGAGTGCACCAAGCCTCCTAATACGTGATCCCTGAAGCTTGTATGATGTTGGAATGGAATGAACTAAACTCGAAAATGGATGTAGGGGAGGGGGGTGTTCGGCCGAGACTTAGAGAGCAAGAGAGGAGAGTTTTTGTGTGGTGTTTTGTGTTGATTATTCTCATGTGCATTACCAAGTTCTTATAGACAATACTTAGTGTTATAATCCAATGGATTCATTGTCATCTAGATATGGGACAAGAGGTTATATAATAATCAAAAGTGGTACTTGTTCTAGTTACATGGGGACCGAAATCGGCCATGGGGGGGGGGGGGGGTTCTAGTTTGTTTCCAAGTATTAGTTAGGTACTAGTTAGTTAAGCTAGGTTAGTTTAGGGATTAACCCGGTTACTAATGTGTAGTGCTTTGAAGCGGGTGTTAGGGCATTCAGGGACCCTAACTGGCTCAGAAAAAGGTAAATAATGAAAATAACAATATTTTCATGTTTCGGGTAGAATCCGGTTGTTCGGTTGGATAGTAATCCGTTAAAGTGCTAACAAAGCTTTAAAGTGTCGTTATTACCCCTTTTAGTGACACAACTCATTTCTGACACTTTGGAAAGTGTCTAGTAATATTTTTCTCAAGTTTTGGCACTTTATTAGTTAGCTAAAAGCTGAATTGTTATGTAAAGTGCTGAATTTTGTACTTAGAGTACGTTTTAGGCACATCCAGTCGTTGTAACTTATCCCTAGAGACGCAGTTCTACAACCCTTATATCCCTACACTCACCACTAGTGTAGCAAAATATTTCTGGCTCATACAGGCCTTAGAGGCAGTGTTTGCCTGATGCTGGCTTTATCAGCATGTTCAATAGGTTATCCGTTATAGTGCTACTGTGCTTTTTGTGCATCATGTTTGTCACTAAGGTTCAGTCATGTAAATAATGTAGTGACAGCAAGTAAAGTATGATGCAAGTAAGTACATGTATCAGTATTCAAGTAGCAGTTTATTCACAAGTTCAAGCAAGCACAGTAATTAAGCAGTAATTAATTATTAATTAAGTTGTACGGATACCTGGTTTAGTGAGGGTTGTCACAGATTCATCTTGTCTATCTGTTTTTTATTTTATTTTTATTTCTGCATTTTTAGTTTTTATTTTTCATGTTTAAACTTTTTCTCAAAATTTTAGTTTGATTAGACGTTGAGGATAAACCGGTACTAAAAGCTCTTGTGTCCTTGGACAACCTCAGTATCTTACCAACGCTATACTACGCTCACGATGGGTGCACTTGCCCAAGTGTGTGTTTAGTGTTAGTAGAATATTGTTAGGATCGAAGGCTCTCATGATAGTGTTTGTTTGTTTAAAATGAATGATCAATGATTATGAAGACATGTTAGGTGCAGCGGAAATGAAAACAAACTTAGTAAACACAATCAAAGGAGAAAATAGTTTGATAAACAATTGCTTCACATAGAGTCAAAAGATTACAAATCAAAGCAAAAGATAACAGTCATGCTTACAAACTATACTCCCCCTCAGCCTGATGCCCCAAGGTTGGTTGCACACAAGATGAAAGGATTGGACATGAGGAGAAGAACCCGCTCAGTCAATCAAATGTAACAGTACAGGGTACTGTTACATTTATAGGCAAACCAAACCACTGAGGTATCTCAGCTGACGTCACCATGAAAGCGACGTCTAACAGCCTAACAACCTGTATCTACTGTCCTTATAAAAACACTGCTAACCTAACCACTGACTATAAATAAAACAAACAATTTACTAAACAACTGCTCTCCCTTTATGTCAGTGCTTTCCTCAAGGTTGATCAGTCCTTGACTGGGCAGTGCTTTATCATCAGTAGATAGGACCAGCAGTGTTAGATACTTCAAGGTTTTCATCAGCAGTTGAAAGGGCAGCAGCAGTTGAATATGAGCAGCAGATAGAGACCATCAGTTGTTATAAATCACTTTCAAGGGGAGAGCAAAGTGTAAACCGCTGCTTATTGTGAATCCACTGTTGTGACCTGGTTTTGGCTTTACATTATCTGTTCCTCTGGTAGGGTTCAATCCCAACAATCTCCCCCTGGAACAGATAATGCCAAAACTCTTCATTATTTGTGGAGATCTTTATTGCCTCATCAACAACTCCCTTATCTGACCTTTAAATTGTAATTCAAAGTCTAGGGCATCTGTATCTTCATCATCCCTGCTAAGTGGAAGATCAAGGAGATCCTGCAAATCTTCAAGACTCAGGCCAAGAGCTTGTTCCCTTGATATTTTCTCCACTACTCCACCAGGCCTGAGCAAAGTCAATACGCAGGTCTGTTTGTCAGTTTCCCACTTTTGTATTTTTGAGCCTGGTGGGTTTCTTGGGAGATGTTTATTTGCAGAAGTATTTGGAGAGGCTGGCCTGTTCATAGCTGGCTGAGCAGCACTTGCAGATTGTGCCAATTCAAGATCTTCTTTTATCATTACTTTCGTGCCTGCTTTTACAATGGCATCTCCAGCTAATAGATCTTGAATTGTTTCCATGCTAAACTGGTTTTTGCTCCTTCTTTTGTAGATGGCAGCACCAGCTGGAGCAGTGGTTCTTTTGATTTGCAGCTTTGGTGGTCTTTTTGAGACCTCTGCTTTGGAATAGTCAGGCTTTTGTGGAACTCTTGGATCTTTCTTTCTAAGTTCCTCTAAGCGTTTATAGGTTGCCTTGACTCTATCTTCTCCCCATTTTGTCACAGAGTTCTTTGACCCATAATCAGCTGCAATCAGCTCCTCTTTCATTCTCCTCAACTCTAACATCTTCTCAGCTTCAAATTGTTTGAATTTTTCAGGAGGAGTCTACTTGACCTTATTTTTGATCATATCTTGAATCCTGGCTGCTTCTATTTCAAGCTCAGGAATGGTCCAGCTCTTGTACATGTGTTTCTCCCCCTTGTATTTCTTGTAGGTCATGATGTTCTCAATGTAGTCTTTCCTCAAGGACTCATCTGCCCTTTCTGAAATTTGCTGACATACATTTTTAGCAAAACGCTCCATAGCATTGACCTGTGAAAGTAAAAACTGATAGTTTTGTTGAAACTCTCTATCAGATTTCCCTTTTCTGTTTTTTATTGCAGTATCCTCTGCTTGTTTGGCCTTGAGTTTCAAGTATTCTTCAATATTGTTAGGCCTGGGATATTCTGCAATTGATGGCAAACTCCTTTTGGCTGGGTCATCTTCATAATAAAAGGATTTTATTTCTTCTCTAACTGCAATGAGTTCTAGAGGAAATGAGACACCAGCAGGAGGTAATGGCTTTAAAATTTGAGCTGAAGAGAGAGGTATGGGTTTTGGAATAGTGACAAGTGACAGGGATTTTGAAGATGTTGGTGATGGAGATGTGTCATCATCTTTTAAAATTAGTCTTCTCCTTTTTGGTTTAGGAGAGACTGATGATGTTTTGGATGGAACAGTGGTGATAGATGTAGTGACAGTGGATGGTGATTGACTAACAGCTGTTGAAACAACTGGTGCTTCAACCACTGTTGTCATTACAACAGATGTTATAACATCTGTTGTCTTCTGCTTTTTGTCAGCAGGTGGAAATGGTGGTGAGATTGTTTTTGGTGGTGACAGTGGTGATGGAATTGTAGTAATTTTGGTGTGTGTTGAAGTGGGAACAGATGTTGAAACCACTGAAGTACCAGCAGTAGTTGATACAGCAGGAGTTACAACAGCTGTTTGAGTGGAGGTTTTATGTTGATGGCTTTTGGATGGTGGCTTTGGAGGCTTTGGAAATCTGGATGGGATGGACTTAGGTTTTCTTTTTATCTTCAGATTTTTAGAATCTTTAGAACCAGAACAACCCTGCTCATACAGCTCCATGAAAGCTCTTTTCTCCTCATTCCACCTTGAAACATCCTTTGCCATTCTATCTCTTTTTACACTTGCTACTCCTTCATCAAGTGCTTCTTGAGTAGCATCAACCTTCTTACTACCATCTGGCACAGGAATTTTTCTGGTCATAGCATCCTTTTCAGGTTCAATGTATAGACCATCATCTATTCCTTTCTTCTTCCACTCCTGAATTTTCTCCCCCTTTTTGGCATTATAGTCTGGGAGTTGATCAATGAAAAGTATTGTTGGAGGAGCAGTGCCAGTGGTTTGCAGGATCTGAGTTTTGAGAGCCTTCAGATCAGCCTGAGTGTTCTTGAACCTTGACTCCATTGCATGTCTCAGCTGTTGAACATGTTTTTCATGTTGCTGATCTGCTTGTTTTGCTTGTTGATGAAGAAAAGGTTGAAATAAATCCCAGAGCTCATTTGTAGCAGGTGCCCTTTGTGGAGCAGGTGCTTGAGGTGGAATAGCAGTTGATTGTACCTTTTGTACTTGTAACACCTGTTGTAGCATATCTTTAAGTTCTGCAACAGAGTTATCAAGTTTTTCAATGCGATCCGTCAATTTCTGGTACTTTAAATCATCACCCAATTTAATGGGATCATCTGATTTCCCACTAGCAGTGGTTTTATCAGTGGTAGATATAGGGAGTATGCTCCAAACATTAACCACTGGTGCCCCTTTTTCTTGGTACTGGGGTCTTCTTCCTTCAACACTTGACAACCTTTTGATGTTGCCAGTAGGATAAATAAATCCACTGGTGGTTGGCAGAGGTGCTATGAAAGGAATTGCCTCCAAGGAAGTCTTATTAATGTAACCACTGTCCAAATGTAACCCAGTGGGTGTAACACTTGTAGTGGCTGCTTCACTTGGATTACCACCAAGATTTACTTGTAACTCAAGGGGTGTAACCTCCTCAGGTTGTGTTGGTGGGTTAGCAAAGATTGATACATCAGACCCAGTCAGTTGTTGAGGTATATTCTCATTAGTAGGTGATTGAGAAGGACTGGTTAATGCCTGGTTCAAATCAATTGCATCCAACAGTGGTTTTATTGGTGAGGGAATTTGGGATGTGATGGGTGGTGTAGAAAGTAGAGTTGCCCCGGGTGTTGAGCTGTGGATGATAGAAACGAGTGTTTCCAGAGCAACATGATGTGGAGACCCTATTTGTACAACCTGTTCTTTTTGTGAAGAAACAGGAGGAGTTTCGGTTATGGGTTGAGATATTTGTACCAACTGCTGTGAGGAAGTAGCAGCAGTGGTTTCTTGTGACTTTTGTGTTGTCACTGGCAGGGGCTCTGGTATCTCATCCTCCAGAGTTGCCTTTTTGATGGGTTTTGTGGGTTTTTGAGTTTTTCTTTTTGGCTTTTTGGAGATAGTAGGTGTGGGTTTCAAAGCAGTGGTGCTGCTGCTTTGATCACCTTGAGCAGTGGGCTCAGCAGCAGATACTTGAGGAGCAGTTGTAACTGCTAAAATCTGCTCAGGCACCTCTGCTTGTGTTTTGCAAGGTGCTAACATTCTTGAAAATGTTTCAGTTGTTAAACTGTTTATTTTAGTAGAATCACCTTGGTTTATTATAGCTAAATCATCCTTACTGAATTTCTTTTCAAAATAATAACTTAAAAACCTTGGAAACAGTAAGAATGACTTTGTTTCAACATTGTTAACCAAATCTTTAAAAATTTCCCGAGAATAGTTAAAATTTTCTCCTTGAAGAATTGCATATCCCAGATTTTGAATCTTTAAAGGGATTTCATTGAAAGAAGTGGTTTTGTTTGAAACACATAGTAGGAGGGTATGAAATAAAAATCTGGTTGCAGACGGAAAATAACCTTTTTCTAAGGTAATTTTCTTCATCATTGTGGCTTCATACCCTCTCTCAATGAAGTCAATTTGTAACTCGTTTTTAGTGAAAGAAATTTTACCTTCCTGATCACTGAGTTGAAAGACCTCTGAAATGGATTGTGGCGTGATTTGGACAACTTTACCCTTTATAGAAGAGTTTATGGTGGTTGCAGTGTCTCCTTGTTTTTCAAGGGTTGCATTTTTCCAGAACTCTCTTTGGGTCGCCAAATAGATTGGTGCATCGGCAGTGAACAAAGTTTTGTACTTTGATTTTTCCATGAGATCAATGGTGGAATCGAAAACGTTGGTGGTTCCTGGTTTTGTGAGAAGACCCAGGAGATTGTGAGATGGTTTATGTGGAATTTCAGTGGAGATTGCCTTTTGAGAGGCTGTTTTCGATGATGATTTGGATGAGGGTTTTGTAGATTTCTTTGATTTTGTCATTTTGAAGATGATTGATCGAAGAAATTTGTGAAGAAATGAGATGAAAAACTGCTTTGAGAAGAGAATTTTTTAAGAATTCAATTCGACAGTAAAACCCTGTTTTGGTGGTGAGTGGGGGATTTTATAGGGAAGAAAGTGAATGCTGAGGTGGCAGCCGTTACAAAAAGTCTGACCAATATGTACAGCCCACGTGACAACCCCTGTTGAAAGGTAAGGACAGTACTTTTGTGAAAGTGACTGATGAAGGCAGTAGTATGAAAGCAGTGGATGATTTTCACTATCAGTGGATAGCATATCAGTGGATAAGACACTGCTTTTGAACAACAGAGTTTATCAAAGTAATGAGAGAGCAGGGGTTGACTTTCAGCAGTGGACAGATTTTTGAAAGAAGCAGACTTTTGAACAAAACAGTGGTTAGGGTAAATGGTGCAAATCTGAAGAACAGGTGTTTCAGCAGCAGTTTTGAGGATTTTCATTCAAGGTTTTGCCACATGTCAATTTTGAAAGACAGTGGTTTAGTACCCCAGATGATGAAAACTTTTTACTCAGGCAACTCATTTTCATTTAATATTCAATTAACACATGAGTGCCCTAGTAATTTAATCACAGTTTGCAATCAACCTTTGATAAAAATTTAGGAGCAAACCTGAGTATGACATGATCATGACATATGTACCATTTCCTTTTGACCCATTTCAGAGGACACTAATACCATGCAAAAATAAGGTATTACATCCTGACAGGAGCTGAAACTATTGCCAACAAAAACAAGCAAAAGTTCCAAATATATTATAAAAAAAATGAATAATATATCCTGGTTATTCGAGAGAATCCTTTGAACACAACAAAAAATAGTTAAAGGATTTTCTAAGAATAGTATCAAAAAGATCTGGTATAATTTCAATAGAGAATGTAACCACATCACTCACAGGTTTTTGAAAATGGTCAGTGGATTGACAACCGTGGTAGGAAACTTTTGGATACATTTTGACCACTGTTTGGAACCATTTTCTTTGTCAGTTGATTGCAAACATGAGGACACATGGATAAATTTTTGAACATTTGTCTAGTCCTCTTTGGAGTTCATTCACTGGAATTAAAACCTTTCACTGAACAAATGAATGCACATAGTTGCTTAATGACCATTATTACCCCCAAACTTTGACTCATAAGTGTTTTATGTTTATACTCTTTTTCTTTTGACAACAAAAGTTTTGAGATAAACACACCTCTGAGTTTTTGTGAATTTTTAGTCCATAAACACTTTGCAGTAATGTTTTGAGAGACTTGGTCATGTTTTCATCACTTTTTCAACCAATCTCACACTACTTATGATACGGACTCTAATGACCCTTGATTTTCTTAATGTATTTTTACATAGTTGTTTTTGTCCTTTTGGGGAACTCAACCTGTTTTCAACACATAAGATCTGAATGACTAAAGTTTCAATTTCCTCTTTATAGAAAACAAAACACTAATGTCTTATGAATCATAGGTTTTGTTAATCTGAGGTTCATACTTTAGTATTTAATGAAAACATCACAAATATCAAAACAGCAGTTGAAATCAATATTTGAAAAATATAGAACAATTCCATAATTTAACAGATATGTTTACAGATCTGAAAACTATGAGTGACTTTTGCATGATATCACTTGTTGTGTGAAATTTGTGTGTCATATGACATCTTGGTTGATTTACAGAATTTTTGATTAACCATTTTGAACATGATTTACTCGGTACTCTGTTTTTCAACTATATACAACCAACCTTAGTATCAATGAATTTTGAGCCGAACTGTTATGTCAAATTGATTGTTAGATCGAATTTGACTGTCCAGGCTCTGATACCAATTGTTAGGATCAAAGGCTCTCATGATAGTGTTTGTTTGTTTAAAATGAATGATCAATGATTATGAAGACATGTTAGGTGCAGCGGAAATGAAAACAAACTTAGTAAACACAATCAAAGGAGAAAATAGTTTGATAAACAATTGCTTCACATAGAGTCAAAAGATTACAAATCAAAGCAAAAGATAACAGTCATGCGTACAAACTATACTCCCCCTCAGCCTGATTCCCCAAGGTTGGTTGCACACAAGCTGAAAGGATTGGACATGAGGAGAAGAACCCGCTCAGTCAATCAAATGTAACAGTACAGGGTACTGTTACATTTATAGGCAAACCAAACCACTGAGGTATCTCAGCTGACGTCACCATGAAAGCGACGTCTAACAGCATAACAACCTGTATCTACTGTCCTTATACAAACACTGCTAACCTAACCACTGACTATACATAAAACAAACAATTTACTAAACAACTGCTCTCCCTTTATGTCAGTGCTTTCCTCAAGGTTGATCAGTCCTTGACTGGGCAGTGCTTTATCATCAGTAGATAGGACCAGCAGTGTTAGATACTTCAGGGTTTTCATCAGCAGTTGAAAGGGCAGCAGCAGTTGAATATGAGCAGCAGATAGAGACCATCAGTTGTTATAAATCACTTTCAAGGGGAGAGCAAAGTGTAAACCGCTGCTTATTGTGAATCCACTGTTGTGACCTGGTTTTGGCTTTACATTATCTGTTCCTCTGGTAGGGTTCAATCCCAACAAATATCGTGTTTTATAAATTTAAAACTTGACTAATGTGTAAAATGGGCTTAAAATATCAATAAAATCATAATACACCTAACGCACACCAAGTTTTTGGCGCCGTTGCCAGGAACACAAGGATTTTAAGAAAGCTTAAAATGAACGACCTAATCATTTTTCAAAACCTTTTTAAAAAAACTGCGCGCACATTTCTGCATTTTTCTTAAATTTTTGCATTACAGTATTCTGAACACGGGGCCGTGCTCACTGAACATGCCCCCGTGCTGCATAAAAATTAACAAAACACCTAGTTACAGAGTTTGAACACGGGGTCATGCTCACTGAACACGCCCCCGTGCTGCACAAAACCAGTCACATTTTTCAAAACGCCCAGATACAGGATCTGACCACGGGCCGTGCTCATTGAACACGGGGCCGTGCTCAGCGTCTGTTTCCGTTTTTATTTTTTATTTTCGGGTCCCGAGACTCTTTTGTGGTCTGCTGAGTGATTCTTATGGATCAATACTCAGAAGGTTATAACTACCACTATGAGGAGGATGATTATGAAGAAGAGTATTGTACCATTTGTGGTAATCCTCATTCGGTGCAATATTGTGACCTCTTCGAACCATCCCCTTCGTACACATACCATGAGGAGCCAGGTACGAGCCAACCACTTCATACACATACTATGAAGAGCCAAGGTATGAACCTTCTCCCTCATACTCATATCTTGATGAACCAAGGTATGAGCCTTCATACTCATACTTTGAGGAACCATGTTATGAGCCATCTCCTTGGTATACTTACTATGAGGAACCATGGCGTGAACAACCCACCTCATATGAGTATTAAGAAGAACCAAGTTACGACCCTTATCCATCATATACTTACAATGAGGAACAATGATATGAACCATCTACCTCATATGAGTATTATGAGGAACCAAGGATCGAACTTCTGAACTCAAGCTGTGGGGATATTTATTCCGATCGCTTTGACGAACCACCAACTATCTCCCTCGTAGCCGAAAGAATAATAGAACACCTCAAAACTATCGAGCGCTACATAAAAGAAGCCCGCACAAGGGAAGAGGAATCCCGCGCGAGGGAAGATGTAATTTGTACTAAAGAAGTGATAGTAGAAGAGGTAAAAATGGAACAACAAGTAAGTGAAAAACCAATGCACGAACTAAACAATGAAAAAGGTGAGTCCAACAACGTTAATGTCGCAGCCCCCGACCCCCGAGCCAATTTCGGTGGTATCATTTGTTTATCAGTTTGGCAGCGGAAATTTACATCAGGACCGTAGTTAGGAAATATATTTTATCAGAGTAAACCACCATATTTTATAATAATAAACACATGGGAAAAACCCAAGTCTTCATTACAATCCATTTATAGGGATAAACCCTATTTTATTCAAATAAAACATCTCCTTTTATTTAGGTAACTTTTATAGCCACTTTTCCAAGCCTTTAGTGCTCTCCGGCTGGCTTCTATTTAGCTTTCACATTTTGTTACCTACAACGCGTTTTAAAAACATTTTTCAGTGAGAAATACTGGTGAGTGAATCCCAATTTAATCAAGACAGGTTTTATCATCTTACAGTATTGAGGGCAAATCAGCAATTACATTTGTTTACTTTTCTACTTTAATTACCACCCACTGTACGGTCACCCCGACTTGTGGTCATGTTACTACTCACAGTGTAGTAACCAATTTCGTATACAAAACCCCAACATACCGACGATAATTGTAGAATGTACAAATACTCAATCACTGTTGAATATAAATTAAACAATTGAGGTTTTGTAAAATAGTTTGTAAAAAGGTTTATAAAAAGAGGATAAACTCACATTGCTATTTTAGGGTTTTCCTTTGTGACTTCCTGGTTATAATCTATAAATTAAACATTGCACATGTGTTAGTATATTAACCCATTTTTACATTAGTTATACCATCCCCGAGATAGAAACTCCAACGACTACGTCGGGCAGAGCCTCAACAGCCGTTACGGAGCCCTAGATCAATCGGGCAGCGTATCTAATACGTAACCGGGGGTTAAAATACTTACAACGAGGCAAAGCTTCGCTAATTAGGGGGTATTATGCCCAGAAATTACTTATACTATCAGAAATTGAGAGAGAAAGTTGTGTGAATGAGCGAGTTTGAACTGAACGTCGAAATCCAATTTATAGGGCTGATCACTGACCCTGTCGCACCCCGCGGCGCCCTAGGCTTAGCCCATCGCGGGCCGCCAGGGACTACGTGTCCCGTTATAGGGTTGCCGAGTCAACCACTAGCCTCCACACGCGTCGGACATGTGGCATAATCTGGTGCGGCCTGGTGTCCTGGCTGTCGCGCCCCGCGACACCCTGTGGTGTGTCTGTCGCGGGTCGCCACATGCTATATAATTTTGTTTTTATTTAATTTTTTCAAAAATAAAGATATGTAGGGCCATTTTGCGTATACGGGGTGTATTTTAGAACGTATAGGGGTGTTATGAATATTTTTTGGATATCTTTAGGAGTGTCGGAAATATTTTAGGAGGGTTGTTATAGTTAATCTTCAAAAAGAGTCTAATTTTCAAGAAATTAATCTCTTAACACCTTCTTTCGAAAACCATTGTTTGGTACCTACTCATTGGTGCTCCCCATGGCGATGAACTTGGCTGTATAAATCCTTTCTCCAAAAGTTCGTCTAGTTGTTTCTTCAATTCTTGCATTTCTGCTGGTGCCAATCGGTAAGGTGCCTTGGCAATCGGTGCTGTTCCTGGTAGCAGGTGAATTCTGAATTCAACTTCCCTGTCCGGTGGTAATCCAGATAACTCTTCTGGAAAAACATCTGAGAATTGAGATACTACGGGGATATCTTTCAATTCTTTTCCTTTAGTGTTGACGATTATGGAAATCATATACACTAATGCTCCCTTCCTTGCATAACTTGCAGTTTTCATCACAGAGATTAATTTCGTGGATCGAGCTAACGTATCTCCTTTAATTGTGATCTTTACACCTTTTGGTGAATTTACTTGTATTGACTTTTGATCACATAGAATACTGGCTTTATTGGCTACTAACCAATCCATTCCTAATACAATATCAAATCCGGCCAGTTTCATTGGGTAAAGGTTAGCAATAAAATTTTGTTTTAGGATTTCTATTCTTGCTCCCTGCAAGATTTAAGTAATCTTAATGGTTTCTCCATTTGCCGTTTCTACTAGACATTCTTGTTGGAGTTTAGTTAATGGTTGATTGAGAATTTTGCAGAATGAAGTATTAATAAAACTTTGGTTTGCACTAGAGTCAAATAATACATTAGCAAAAACATCATTAAATGAAAACGTACCGGCAATCACGTCCGGAATCATCTTGGCTTCTTCAGCTGTCAGAACAAATGCTCTAGCATTCTTAGTAGTCTTGTTGTTCATGGCTGGAGCTAGTTTCGGACAGTTCGGCTTGATATGTCCCTTTTCTCCACAATTGAAGCATACTCCATTGCTGGGTTTCTTCCTACAATCTTCTTCCTTGTGTCCCGGTATCTTGCAGTAATTGCAGTATGTAGAACATCTCCCTGAATGCTTCTTCTTACATGCCTTACAGTAAGGTGCAGAAGTAGAACCTACACTTTTCCCACGTTTGAAATTTCCTGAACAAGATTCTTGGGTAAGTTTCTGGGCTAGGTTCTTCCTCTGGTTTTCTTCATGTGTACGTACTAGTTCATCAGTCAAGGTATTGGCTAGTTCTACAGCTTCTTCTATGGTTTGTGGTCTAGCTGCCTTGACTACATGTCTAATCTCATTTATTAATCCCCAGATGTAACGGGAGATTAATACTGGTTCTGGTGAAGCTAGGGTTGGCTCTATTCTAGCATATTCGAAGAATAAGGTAGTGTAACCCTTGTTATCTATTCCAGTCATTATTAGGTTTAAGAATTTATTAGCAATCTGTTCCTTTTCATTGGGAGGACAAAATTTCCTTTCAACCGTATTCTTAAACTCTGTCCACTCCATACTATAGACTTGGTCACTTCCCCTAGACTGGAGAATCATGTTCTACCAGTCTAAAGCTGCATTCTTAAACATATTGGAAGCAAACATGATTTTGTCTTCCTTGGCACACTTGCTTATTTTTAAGACAACCTCTGTCTTTTCTATCCAATGTAAAGCTGCAATGGCTCCTTCATTGCCAGAGAATTCTATTGGTTTGCAAGACCAGAATTCTTTGTAAGAACAACCATAGGACATGGTTCTTCTTCTTTTTGGAATGGGCACTTGAAGTAACGGTCCATTGTTTATGTTGTGACTTGGTTCATTAGATGGTCGCTTACTTACACTGTTACTTTTATTATTTTCAGCTTCTCTAATAGCTTGGATGATATTAGGTATAGCATCTCTAATTCCTTGGGTTACTATGTGTCGAATGGCATTGTTATCTATCTGATTTTCATTATTCTAGTTTTCATGATTCACTTGGTCGGCTATTTGAATTATAAACATTTACCAAGTATCAATATCACAGAATAAAGTTAAATGTAAACAATCACACAAACAAACACGTTGATCAAAATCGTCGTGTATTGTGACATTTACTCTATTTTATACATCTATATTTATTACAAACGACACTAAAAAAATGTCATTTAGTGGCACACGTTTTTTGTGGCATTTAGCCTTTGTGCCACTAATTTAGGCTTTAACGGCACTTTGTGTATGCCATATTTGCTTTGCACACATATTTAATGTCATTTAGTTTTTATGCCACTAATTTAGGATTTTAATGACACTTTGTATGTGCCACTGAAACTTATATGAATTTTTAATGGCACTTTATATATGCCACTTAAATTTTCAAGTAATTTTAAAAACTTAAAATTTCAAGTATTTCTTTTGCTTCCAAAAAAACCCTTTAATAAAATGCTCTCATTTTTTTGGTTTCCCTCTCAAATTAAACCATCTCCCCCAAAATCAATTTCCCATATCTAAAATCACGGTTAACCAAAATAATTTCCTTCCCCCAACCCTTCATCTATTTTGGTTCTCATTCGCCCAATTGCACCACCAGAAGTTACTAATGAACCGGAATTGACCAGTAATCTGCCTGATTCTGTATCCGGTGAACCGTATTTAACAACTAGGGTTAGGGTTAGGTCGTGATCTGTTCATCTATGTCTTCAATTTCTCTGTTTGGCAAGAGTGAGTTCCATTTCTCGTTTTTCAGATCTGTCTTCTTTGAAAATGAGTTGTTCTATGTAATTAGCTGTTTTGCTTTTAGAATCACATCTGACTGTTGATTTCTATTTTTATATGGAGAGTGCTAGACAAGAGGTTGTGTCGCAGCATACTCATGAGAATCCTAACCGGACGGTTGTTAATCCGTATATTCATTTTGGTCAACGGTCGGTTTGGCCGAGAGGATTGCCGTTGGAAAATGTGGGTGAAATCGAGCATGAGGAGTATTATACTGAAGTCTTTGGTGGGAAGCAGTTTATCCAACAGGGGATTTCGAACGGGTTGCCTGATGTTGATTCAGTTTTTTACTTTACTAGGAAGCCGAATCTTGAACCCTTTGATATTCGGTTTGATGAGCATGCCCCTAAGGTTGTGTTTCCTCAAGGAACAATGGTGCCGACGAATTCTTTCAATACGTTGTACCATTATTCGGTGTTTTGGGGTTTGATGCTTCCAGTTTCCGTAAGTTCGATGGCGTCTGATGTGATAAGAGGTTATTGGGCACAGCGGCTTTTGTGGGAAATCGGCGGGTATGTTGTGATTTATCCTCCTACTGTGCATAGATACGATAGAATCGAAGCGTACCCATTTACAGAAGAGAAAGATCTTCACGTTAACGTCGGTCGTTTGATTAAGTTCTTGGTATCTTGGAAATCTGATAAACACAGATTATTTGAAATTCTATTAGAATTGAGTTATGCTATGGCTGAAGAAGGGTTTTGGACCGAAAAAGACTTAAAATTTACTGTTGCTTGGATACAAGATTTAATCGCGGTTGGTTATTTGCAGCCACGGGTATTATAAACTCAATTCGACTCATTATAAACTGAAGGGTAAACATTCTCATCGTGAACTCTCTTGTTGTTAGGTGATGGCAATTCCGACAACGAAGAGCTTAAAGTGTTGTCAAAAGAAGTAAGTTTGCCTTTTATTAACTGCTCTTATATCTTTGATAGCTATGGTTATCAGATCTAATCAATTTAACATGAATTGTGAAATTTCAGGTTGAGTATAGTCAGTTGGCTTGGCTGATGTAGTGACAATAAGTAGTAAGTGCTGGGAACTATGAAGTGGAAGTATGACAACGTTTACACGATTATTATTTAACTCGCATGAAGATTGTGAAAGAGGTTCATGAACACAATGAAGTTTTGAGTTTTTATTCATACACTTGTTAGTTTATTTGGGTTATATGTTTGATCATTAGACTTAGATTGACACTTATTAGACATTTGGAATCTTTGGAAGATTGATTGAACTTTTAATTAAAGTGATTATTTTATGATTTCTACATTTTACAATTTTGTTTTTATTTTTTAATGTAAATAAATGATAATTGTAATTAATTAAAATTAATATGCTTACGTCAATGCATTTAATTTGATGTGATTTTTGTGGCAAAAAATATGTGCCACTAAAATCTCAAAAGTTTGTACTGGCAGATAAAAAAGTGCCACTAAAAGCCTAAAAACTTTGTGCGACACATTAAAAAAGTGCCACTAAAAGGCTTTAGCGTCAGCGCTTCTTGTGGCACTTTTTCTGTGTGCCGCCCATTCTTACAAGGTTCTTTAGTGACACTTTCTTGTTTTTCTGTGGCACTTTTTGCATGCCACTAGATGGCATTTTTTTTGTAGTGCGATGACTGGAATTTAAAATTATAATACTAGTATGCATCAGTAGGTATTTAGATTTTTTTTTTCAACTTACACACACACACACACACACACACACACACATATATATATATATATTATTACTACTGATAGGGGTTCATCTGGTACTGCATATTATGCTCGTCGTATTTCCATACGAGCCTCTCCCCAATTTGTCTTATCCTTTCACTTTCATCTAATAACTCCTCAGCAAACGTGCGGAGTTCCTGTACGTTCTCGGTACTCATGGGTGGTGCGGGTGCTGGTATCGGGTCAGGGTACTGTGGCATCGGTTCTTCGTATGGGTACGGGTTCTCTAGGATTTCTCGAATATACTGGTCATTATCCCAATACGGATCTAGAGGGATAAGATTGGGATATGGGTTCAACATCGGTTCGTCCTGAGGATATAGTGCAGAATATGACCTATTGTCGTCAAACCACGGGTCATAGTCTGGAGGATAGGGTGCTGGGATTCTAGGGATTTCACCTGGTTCTATTTCCATCGGTTGAGTTGGGAACAATGGTAGTGGTTGTGGTGCTATGACTTGGTCTAGATTTGGATCTGCAGCTGTGGTTGCTAGTATGTGAAAATTTTCCAATTGCCTATTGAGTATATCTTGAGCCTGAGCATTCATTTCTCTATTTGATGTTGCTAAAGCTCTCTGCTGTTGTAACATCCTCATTCTTTTCCTATGCTCGTGTGCTCCCCGACTGAACCATCCTCTCTTTTTGGTAGGGAATGGTTCTTCGGATTGTGCTTTGAATACAAAGATCCCCTCTTCTGTGTTAGCTGAATACCCCGAAGGAGTAGGCTGGGAAGAAGTTCCTTCGCCTATAGGAGAACTAGACAATTGACGATAGGCATCCGACGGTCCTTGATCCCTCATACTGTAAACTAACAAATTGTCAAATAACACATAACAATAATATACAGATATGCACGTAATTATTTCCTAAAACAATTTAAAATTTTAATGTCAGTAGAACACTTCTATGGCTGAAATCAGTGGCTGTAGCTCTGATAGCACCTCCTGTCGCAACCCCCGACCCCTATCTCCCGGGAGCGGGCGGCCGCGAGCCAGTTTCGGTGGTATCATTTGTTTATCAGTTTGGCAGCGGAATTTTACATCAGGACCGTAGTTAGGAAATATATTTTATCAGAGTAAACCACCATATTTTATAATAATAAACACATGGGACAAACCCAAGTCTTCATTACAATCCATTTATAGGGATAAACCCTATTTTATTCAAATAAAATATCTTCTTTTATTTAGGTAACTTTTATAGCCACTTTTCCAAGCCTTCAGTGCTCTCCAGCTGGCTTCTATTTGGCTTTCACATTTTGTTACCTGCAACGCGTTTTAAAAACATTTGTCAGTGGGAAATACTGGTGAGTGAATCCCAATTTAATCAAGACATGTTTTATCATCTTACAGTATTGAGGGCAAACCAGCAATTACATTTGTTTACTTTTCTACTTTAATTACCACCCACGGTACTGTCACCCCGACTTGTGGTCATGTTACTACTCACAGTGCAGTAACCAATTTTGTATACAAAACGCCAACATACCAACGATAATTGTAGAATGTACAAATACTCAATCACTGCTGAATATAAATTAAACAATTGAGGTTTTGTAAAATAGTTTGTAAAAAGGTTTACAAAAAGAGGATAAACTCACATTGCTGTTTTAGGGTTTTCCTTTGTGATTTCCTGGTTATAATCTATAAATTAAACAATGCACACGCGTTAGTATAATAACCCATTTTTACATTAGTTATACCCTCCCCGAGACAGAAACTCCAACGACTACGTCGGGAGAGCCTCAACAGCCGTTACGGAGCCCTAGATCAATCGGGCAGCGTATCTAATACGTAACCGGGGGTTAAAATACTTACAATGAGGCAAAGCTTCGCTAATTTGGGGGGTATTATGCCCGAAAATTACTTATACTATCAGAAATTGGGAGAGAAAGTTGTGTGAATGAGCGAGTTTGAACTGAACGTCGAAATCCAATTTATAGGGCTGATCACTGACCCTGTCGCGCCCCGCGACGCCCTAGGCTTAGCCCATCGAGGGCCGCCAGGGACTATGTGTCCCGTTATAGGGTTGCCGAGTCAACCACTAGCCTCCACACGCGTCGGACACGTGGCACAATCTGGTGCGGCCTGGTGTGCTGGCTATCGCGCCCCGCGACACCCTGTGGTGTGTCCGTCGCGGGCCGCCACATGCTATATAATTTTGTTTTTATTTAATTTTTGCAAAAATAAAGATATGTAGGGCCATTTTGCGGATACGAGGTGTATTTTAGAACGTATAGGGGTGTTATGAATATTTTTAGGATATCTTTAGGAGTGTCGGAAATATTTTAGGGGGGTTGTTATAGTTAATCTTCTAAAAAAGTCTAATTTTCAAGAAATTAATCTCTTAACACCTTCTTTCGAAAACCATTGTTTGGTACCATAAGGCTAAGTTTTTAAAAGAGTTAAACACTAACACTAAAATTGACGAAACGGGAATCATTAAGTTAACAAATGATCAAACTACGCTAATAAAAAATGATCCATTTGAAATTAACATTACACCGGTTCCATGTTTCTTTCAAAATTTCTTTATTAGTAATATTACCATTGATAAAGATCTTTGTGTTAATATAATGCCAAACTACATTTTCGAAAAATTAAGTATTGGTGATTTTTCTCCACTTCAAATACCCATTTTTCTATCTAATCGGAAAATAATAAAATCAATGGGAGTAGTTGAAGATGTGTTAGTTCAAACAAATCAAACGGTAGTCCTAACCGACTTCGTCATCATTGATGACACTCCACTAGTGTTGGGCGACCTTTTGTGAAAACCCGCAAAGCTTTGATTAATCGACCACTTTGTTGAAGAAGAAGTTGCCATTGAACAAACCTTTTTGGTTATTGACCAAAATGAGCAACCAACTAAGGAGACTCCTAAAGACCCAACACTTGAGCTCAAAGAACTCCCAAAAGGTTTGGAATATGCTTTTCTCGACAAGGATGGTAAGTTGCCAAGGAATGAACAGAGGTTTTGTGCACCAACGTCATATCTTGTAGGTAATGGACATCGGGAAAGCTTCTAAAATCGGTAAGATTTCTAAAACCAAGTTTCGGAAAACAGGTCACGCACACGCCCACTAATATATATATATAGGGTAGGGATCCTAAAAGAAGTCCACCCTATTTGAGAAACTTGAGAAGCAATCTGGACAACACATTTTCCCTAAGCAAAAAATGCAAAAAAAAAAAAAGGTGAAAAAAATGCAAATTTTTTTTTTTGAAAAATCAGAGCTTTTTCTTTAAGGTTTTAATTTTTAATTTTTTTATTTTTTTTATATTTTTTTTTGGGATTTATACACATGTATACATTGTTAATCTTTTAACTATACATATATGTATATTGTCAATTATACATATATGTATATACATGTTTAAAATTGAAAAATAAGTGTTATAAACCTGTAAACCTTAAACCCTAAACCCTAAAGCTAAACCCTCATGCTAAACCCTAAAGCTAAACCCTAAAGCTAAACCCTAATTCTAAACCCTAATGCTAAACCCTAAAGCTAAAGCTAAACCCTAAAGCTAAACCATAATGTAAACCCTAAAGCTAAACCATAATGTAAACCCTAAAGCTAAACCCTAAAGCTAAACCCTAATGCTAAACCCTAAATACTATTGTTAAACCCTAATGCTAAACCCTAAATACTAATGCTAACCCCTAAATAACACTTATTTTTCAATTTTAAACATGTATATACATATATGTGTATTTGACAATATACACATATGTATAGTTAAAATATTATCAATGTACACATATGTATAAATCCAAAAAAAAAATAAAAAAAAAACCTTAAAGAAAAAGCTCTGATTTTTCAAAAAAAAAAAAAAAAAAATTGCATTTTTTTTACATTTTTTTTGCATTTTTTTGCTTAGGGAAAATGTGTGGTCCAGAATGCTTTCAAGTTTCTCAATTAGCCTACTACTTCTCACTTGATCCTTATCCTATATATATATATATATATATATAGTGGGGATCCTACGGAAAATGTGTTTTTCCTAGAAAGTCTAGAAAGCGATCTGGGCCATCCAATGGGTGTGTTTAACGGTTGAGATCATCTTGGTGGCATTTTGGTAATATGTGTTTCTTAAAAAATAGGATTATTTAATTAATCAGGGGTAGATATGTCATTTAGCTTGTTTTAAATATGGAAATAATTGTTAATTCCATAACCACCCCACATTTCATGCAATTTTTTTCTCTCTCTCTCCTTTTCTCTCTCTCTCTCTCTTTCTCTCTTCCTTCTATCCTTCATGAAGAAATACATCAAGAAAACACATCGTATTAATCTGCTTGCTGTTAAAACACAGCGTCAAGAAATCCTCCAGCATTACCAGCATGGATGGTAAAACTCAGCCTATGAATCTGTTTGCTGTTTAAACACAACTGTATGAATCTGAATGCTAAAACACAACTGTATGAATCTGCTTGCTGTTAAAACACAACTGTATGAATCTGAATACTAAAACACAACTGTATGAATCTGCTTGCTGTTAAAACACAATTGTATGAATCTGGATGCTAAAACTCAACTGTATGAATCTGCTTGCTGCTAAAACACAACTGTATTAATTTGCTTGTTGTTAAAACACATCGTCAAGAAAACGGAGATGATACGAACAATATTTGAATGGTGATGATGAACTCGGAGATGGTGGAGATGGAGAAGTGTTTGATGATGACGAAGACGAAGAAGGAGAAGGTTGCGAAATACAAAAAATCTTGGAGAAAGAGTTTCCATAATTTTAGGCATTGTTAGTTAATGAAAGATAAAATTCCAAAAATAAAATAAAATGTCAAATTACACAAGTGCCCTTTTAGTTAAAATCCCTCCATGCCACGTGTCACATTCTTATTGCTTCCTAGACTTTCTAGGAAAAACCCACTTTCTACCCAACTCCTCCTCTCTCTCTCTCTCTCTCTCTCTATATATATATATATATATATATATAGTTTAGGTTTTTACTCGCCTACGGGGCCGTGCCCGCTGGACACGGGGCTGTGGTCGACTACAGTCGGGCATAAAACCCCATTTTTCTTTTCATTTTCATTTCACAACGACCCGTTTCCCCTGAAAACTCTCTAGTTCAACCGCAAATCTCTGCAGCGTTTTACGTCTTTTGTCAATCCTAAATCAACAAGGTATGATTCTACCATCTTTTGTAGTTAGTTTAACGATTTGCATGTAGTTTAACATAAAAAAAATTGGGGAAAAATCTAGGGTTCTTAAACTTGAATCAAACCAAACCTTAGATTTTTGCTTAGATCTGTTAGCATTAGTATAGTTGCATGTTGTAGGAAGTAAATCAACTGAAGTTGTTTGTGGATTTGCCCAATTTTGGATAAAAACCTCAAACCCTTGTTTTTGAACCGAAAAAGATGAAATTGAAGGGGTAAACAGTTTGATTTCAAAAAAACGGCACTTGGGGTTTCATTTTCGGGGATAACCTCCCCTACTCAACCAAAAATTTTCAAGTTTTCGAAACCGGATCGAAAAATGGGATTTTTGGGAAACAGAACCATGAGCACGGGGTCGTGCTCAGCGAGCACGGGGCCGTGTTTAGCTTGCTGTTTTCAGTTTTCTTCGTAAATTTATTGTTTCGTGCTAAATGTTTTGTGTTTTCTTTCAGATGGCCAGAAAATTCACAAGCTTCAATCAAAATGAATGGAACTATCAAGTCTGATTTGATGTTCTTAAGACAAGGCCCGAGGAAATTCTAAGACAAGTATGCCTCGAGACCCTAGAAGCTGTGGGACAGCTAGATCGTTTCAACACCCTAGTCACGGGTCCACTAAGGGTGGCCCTCTGCACTAGACTCCATGCGGTCCACAAATATAGCATGGAGTTCTATAGCACATTCGTGTTCAAAGCTAAAGCAGAGCCGTTTGATGGGGAAGGGTTTGAATTCTATTGTGCGGGGGAGATGCTTTCAATCTCTATTGCACAGTTTGGGGTACAAATTGGGTTGTTTTCTGAAGAGGATGCCGGCGACGAAGAAAACACGGGTGGCCTCCGTGAGATCTCACCCAACATGCGTCAGACGGCATGGTCTCAAATCGGGGAAGGTCATTACGATCCAAGCCAAACCAAAAACTCCCAGTTGCGGGACCCTCTTTAACGCTACATCCATAGGGTCCTTAGTAACTCCCTCAGTCAAAGGCGTGATAGCACTTTCGTTGTCAACCTGTGGGATCTGAAGGTCCTATACTGCATCCACAACCGTGTCCATCTTGATGTCCCATACCTACTCCTACGAAACATGCACCTGAACCAACTGGCCTCCTCCCTGACACCTATCTTCTTTGGGGGATGGATCTACCGCCTCTACAAGACCTTTGTTCAAAGAATGCCGAAATCCTTCCGTAAAGGTCCATGGTCGGGCAAGGTGGATCTCATTCAATGCCGTTCAATGGGAATCATCCACGAGGTGGGTGACAGGACGGTCCTCATCCAAACCGTTCAGGGGCATGTTTGGAACCCACAGGAGGCTCTCGTTATTCACGCCAACCCAATCCGTCCTCATCCTCAATTTCATGACCAGCCGGGTTCATTCTCGTCTCAAGGGGGTGGTTTTCCTAACTTTCAAAGATTACATGATCTTTTGCATGAGAACCTCTTGTGCACTCGCAACACCTACAACATGGCCAGCAACACCTACACCCGGGTCGGAGCAATGGAGAGGAACATCTCCGACATGCAAGATGACATCAGCCACATCCGAGAGCACATGGTGTATCGAGGAGGAAACGATGAAGACGAGGACATGGAATGATGCGAAGGCGTTGGAGGTGGAGGTGGTGTGACACGGATGCAGCTTCTACCAGGTTAAACCTTTATCCCACGAACAATTAACTGGCCTGCGTGCCAAAGTTGAAGAATTTACTTTCTTTAACATCTTTACTTTTCTGCATTTTATTTTCCGTTTATGTGTGATGTAGGATGATTAACTTTGGTATGTTTAGGATGTTATTTGTTGTGTGGTGTGGTATTTAAGCAAAACAGGTACCCAGGAAGCTTGGAGGCACTAAGTATTAGTGCTACATAAGCCCGGAAACCCAAACCAAAAGCCAAAAACATGTTTTCATTGATTGCAGACTGTCACCACGGGGCCGTGCTCAGCCAGCACGCCCCCGTGTCCACTCCACTGTACCTGTTGTTTGTCTGAAAACTGCCCGCCATGGGGTCGTGTCCACCAGGCACACCCCCGTGGCCACATTCTGTAAGTTTTTGTTACTGTCACTCTGACCACGGGGCCATGCTCACCTAGAACGTGGCCGTGGCCAGGTGCCCAGTAACACCAAACCTTGTTTTTAAACACCTTAATACACATTCATCAACCTAAAAACTTATTTTTGGGACACATTGAGGACAATGTGTAATTTAAGTGGGGGGGGGGGGATGCTAAAACCTTGAATTTTGCAAGTCCTAATAACAAGCCTTACACAAAACTCTATTGGAACCGTTAATCACCCCAAATTTTTTCAAATTTTTTTATTTTTTTTACTTGTCTCGGTTTAATTTGGGAATAACAAGTTCTAAAAAGGTTATATTTTTACAAATTTACAACCGATAGCGTCGTGATAAAAAGAACCAACATAAGAAAATTATGAAACGACATGACAAATCTAGTTAAAATTTGATTATATATACTTGATCACATTATAAACCCATTCCCACAATAAGTGAGTTTTGAGCCTTTATTGAGCATAAAAGCATACATCTTTAAACTAAATGCTCATTTTTCATTTCTTGTGTGAATAGCCGCTTGGTTCTTACGACTCTAGAACTTGCCACGACGATACATTCCCGGTCTTTACCAACTTAAACCCAAGTAAGTAAATGATGGAGGCATTAGGACTAACCCATTTTCCTTTCAACACCATTATTTTTTATTTTCTTTATCACCTACCCAAAACCCCCCTAGTTAACCCCTTTGAGACTAAACCTTTTCATTTCTAAACCCACAAAACAAACACCCTTTACTCACCAAAACCCTTTTTCTTTTCAACCCCTTTATTTTAGTAAAAAACTCAGTTTTCTTGTGACGTTTCTTTATAAAAAAAAATGAAAGTCTAGCAATAAACAAACAAGTAGGGGTGTTCATCGAATCGAATATCGAATTTTCGAATTATTCGAATCGAATTAATCGAATAATTTTTTTTTCTCTTGAATTCGAATTCGATTCGAATTCGAATAAGACACATATTATTCGATTCGAATTCGAATTCGAATAAAAACTTCAATTCGTATTCGCTTCGTATTCGAATAAAAATTCGAATTCGAATCGAATTCGAATAAATTCGCTTCAATTCGTATTCGTTTCAATTCGTATTCGCTTCGTATTCGAATAATAGATATGGTATTTGGTTGATGGTTCATCATGTCATGGGCCATATGCCCATATCATATGTAATGGGCTTAGTAATAACTTAAATGGGTAATTTTATATAGCCCAATTAATTTATATATGTATTAAATTTTAAATTATATATATATTATATATATAAAAATAAAAATACATGTATAATTCTTATTCGAATTTCGAATCGAATCGAATTTAAAATTGTAAATTCGTATTCGATTCGTATTCGATTAACTTGACTCGAATCGAATCGAATTCGAATTTGAATTCTTGCGACTCGAAACGAATTCTTGATAATCGAATCGAATTCGAATCGAATTTCGAATTTTTCGAATCGAAACGAATTCTGAACACCCCTACAAACAAGTTCCTCAAAGCAACTTTGTTTGAAGACGCGTAGTTTGAATAAAAGTCACAAAAACAAAAAGTTTTATGACAAACGACGCTTTTTACGCTTTTAGCCATTTTTACTAACCACTGACCAAAACCACCTACCTTCCGCCCAAGCCTAACCATTTCCCCAAGTCCTCTTGATATTTACAAAGGTTTATAGTTAAAAAGGAGGAGGATTGATTGCTTGGCAAGCATATGGTAGAAGTAAGTTCCATGCCGGTCTCGAGTGTTTCACAAAAATACATCTTCGGCCGAGTGTTGAGTGATCTCCCGTGAGGTATGTGAACTTGTATATAAATGGAATTTTAAAGAGGCATGTTATGCCCAAATAAGTAATTTCTCTTATGAAATGTTCTCAATAAATCATAATGAATAGGATTGTAAATAGTATAAAAATAAAACCCAATAAAGATCTTGAATTCCCGACACTCAAGACAAGCCCCAAAACCTTCTCTTCTACCCATTCCATTTGGGTGTGTAAGCCACATAATAAAGAGTTTCGCTTGAGGACAAGCAAAGATTCAAGTGTGGGGGTATTTGATGTGTGTAAAATGCAACATATAAATTACATCAAATGAGGTATAAAACTAACCCTTTTTTAGTCCTAATGTTGGAAAAGGTGTGTTTTTGTCTTCCTTTTGTATTTTCAGGGCCAAATGAGCTTAAACGAACAAAAGGAACAAATATGTAGCAAAAACTAACATAAATACAAAGAAAAGGAATAAACGTGACATGCCCGACCCCTCGGCAGCATCCCCAAAAGCAAAACAAGAAACAGAAGGCTGACCACGGCCCATGCTCACTGGACACGGGGGCGTGGTCAGACGTCTGCAGAAATGGACAAAGCTGTGGAAGCTTCTACGCCCACCACGGGGGCGTGCCTAGCTCAGCACGGGGCGTGGTCAACGCTAAGATTCGCAGAATCTTGCAAATCTTGGTAGTACAAATGCGCTTCTGCATACGGGGCCGTGCCCAGCGAACACGGGCCGTGTCGAGCCCAATGCTGACAAATGCAATTAATGAAGGAAGAGAAAAAGGGATGGCCACGGGGGTGTGTCCGCTGGACACGGGGCCATGGCCGGGCTTCTGTTCAGGCTATAAATAGGGGTGCTTGGCTCACTTCAAAGGCATCCCTTAGCAAACCACCTCTCTCCCACTTTGCCACCACTCCACCACCACTACAACACCCACATCCACCACCATCATCCATCATCCACCTTAGAGTGTGTGTAGTAGTCTCGGGATCCAAGATTAATAGTAAGAGATCTTGTCAATCAAAGGCCATGTTTGGCTAAGTCTCTTACATCACTTGGTGAAGACAAGCATTTAATGTATTACTTTTGATTTTTAATCTTTTCGTACTTTTTATTTGGTTTTGTATTAATGACTTTAATAACTAGTTTCTTATGTTGAAGGTGAAACTTCTTTATTATTTGTCCGTGGTGTCTTGGCATTACTTTACTGTCTATATAAAGTAAAAGTTTACACCATTCATATCTCTACGGTCTTTATAGAGATATGTTGGCTACCTGGTCGGGGGGTAAGGAAATGGTTTCGTAAAGTTCTTGCCTTGTTTAGTGATAGATCCTGCAACTAGGACCTCCTTCAATACCCACTGGTATTGGATGGCGGGGGTGCGAATAGCTTGATCCTCTCATATCTAAACTACTATTAATACATTAAACCGGCTACTTGGGATTGTATCCCTGCTGACTCAAACCACTTAGCCGAGGGTAACGTCACCTTCAAAAGAGGGGGGTACCACTTTTTGAATTAATAACTTAATTAATTATCTTTCAATATTCTGACCTTTTGGGATTGTATCCTTGCTGACTCAAACCAATGGGTTGAGGGTGACATCACCTTTAAAAGAGGGGCCTACTACTATA
Organism: Helianthus tuberosus; assembly: GCA_030545235.1. Classification (NCBI taxonomy): domain Eukaryota; kingdom Viridiplantae; phylum Streptophyta; class Magnoliopsida; order Asterales; family Asteraceae; genus Helianthus; species Helianthus tuberosus. Next base: position 40,497,092 of record CM060407.1, read on the forward strand.
ACTAAGATAATCTCTAAAAAAGTGCAAAAGTGCGAAAATCATCAAAGGATACATTAAAGGCGAGTCGGATCCAAGTGATTCATCTTGTCTATCTGTTTTTATTTTTTATTTATCTTTGCATTTTTTGTTTTAATTTTTACATTTCAAAACTTTTCTCAAAAAAATTTAGATTGATTAAACGTTGAGGATAAACCGGTACTAAAAGCTCTTGTTTCCTTGGACGACCTCGATATCTTACCAATGCTATACTACGCTCACGATGGGTGCACTTGCCCAAGTGTGTGTTTATTGTTAGTAGAATATCGTGTTTTATAAATTTAAAACTTGACTAATGTGTAAAATGGGCTTAAAATATCAATAAAAATATATCACGCCGAATGCACACCACTTAGTTAATTCTTTCCATGTTGAGTTGCCTCACCCAGGTTAAATCTTACTTGGCTACTTGATGTTATACTAGTTAGTTGTACATTTCCTTTTCATTTATGACCATCCGAATCATACTTTTGATGATTTATGCATTGGTGAATCATACAACGAGGTTAATCCTCCATGCTTCACTTACATGACAATCTATGATACTCTTGAATGGACTTAGTTTTATGATTATTATATAACTATATAAGTATATACAAATATGGCCGAACTTATGATGATAATCGGGCTATGATTATTTGTCATGAACTTTGGCTACTTTACCTATGATTCTAAGTCTCTCGTTTTTTATTCTAATGGGCAAACTAGGACACATGAAACCACATATAACTTAGTGTCAAAATGAGTACTTAGACTAGATATACTTTTATGCATATATACTTTTGTACTTTAAATTCAAATACTAATCCGAATCCTCCGTTAACATTTCGAATACTCACACACCTTCGTTTACCCCATGTAGGGTGACCTCGGTGTTCCATCCTCCAACTTTCCAACTCTTCACGTGATTCCAAAGGAAAACTTTGTGAAACCGTGAGTACACTCGAACGCCCTTTTACGCTTTACTCTTTTTGAGTGCAATATGTTTAACCTATCAAAATACATGAACTCACTCACACTTATACTTTATGCAAACACAAAAAATCCATCATACATGCTTAAATACGTGATACTTGATTTGTATTCTTGGATTATTCTATGTGATTCACTTGTCATTAACTTCGTACGGGCCTCCCCTTAACATGTATAGCGCTATAAGAGTAATGCACCGCCTGTAGTTTTGTGGTAATGTTAAGTTTATAATTCATGTGGGAATCAGATGATTGACTTGTTAAATTGCATGCCATGAGACATTAATCTAGTTAACTATTTTTTGCCATGTGGATTCGTTTAAACCGTTTTTATATACTTATGCTATTATTAAACTTGTGTACTCGCCAATACCTTGTGTGTTGAACTATACTTTGAAACATGTTGCAGGTTGATGATGTTGCTATTGATGAAATATAGTAGGGAAGACTTAGAAACGCATTTAGAAATACTAGATTTTGTTATCGTATTTTTGTTGAACTTTGTTGTACTTTGAATTTCCAAATGTTGTACTTTGATTTCTTTTGTTGTACTTGACAATTATTATCTATGAATGAAATCAGTCTTGAATTAATTATTGTCACAATAGTGTTATCAAGTCTCGAGCAATCTCGTTCGTCTCACTCCGATGTTTCCGCCATCGGTTGGGGTGTGACACTAACAGAAGTAGATGATGAATGACCAACAGAACTCTAAGAAGCGACATCATATGATTTTGTTTGTGAAGTATCATCTTCGTACATAGGTTTTTTTCCTCGATCAACAACATATACACTTGAACTATAATCCGTGTTCATCGTGGTGTTGTTTGAACTTAACGAAAAAGAATGACATAATCAACATAACAATAACAAAATCATGATTATCAGTATAATATTAACAAAAAAAAAAAAACAACGAATAATATGAATAAATCGTTAATAAAATCTATCGATGAATAATGATTATGATATACCTTCAGTAGACATTGTAATCGATCAGGAATTCAGATGAGTATAATGTCGTATATGTAGGAACAGGAAGTTGAATTCGATACGGAATTGATGTGTAGAATCGCTAATTGTAATTAGATTATACACATCCAAAATAGGTGATTTGGATTGGGTAATTTGGGCGGATATGAACGAGAGATATCGGTTAAAATGGATGGACGATAATACCCCTACACTTATTGAGTTTTCAGGTTTTCACTTTAATTAGGGGTTTTTAATTGAACCCTCCCCTATATATATATATATATATATATATATATATATATATATATATATATATATATATGGTGAGGTTCTAGAGTGAACACTAATGTATTTGTGAACTGAGTGAACAAATTTTGGCCATTAATTTACATCATCAAATCATAAAATACACTAATGTATTTTCATCATCAAATCATGGCCATTGATTTACATATGTGTTTACACTTGTGTACTGATAATCAAGGGCTAGGATTAGTTCACCAGTGTTCACAAGTAAGGGGGTTGTTCACTAGTAAACCTAACCATATATATGTTGGGTGAGGTTCTAAAGTGAACACTAGTGTATTTGTAAACTAAGTGAACAAATTTTGACCATTTATTTACATCATCAAATCGTAAAATATACTAGCGTATTCGTAAAATATACACTAGTGTATTTTCATCATCAAATTCTGGCCAATGATTTACACCTATGTATTTATAATCACAGGCTAGGATTAACTCACACAGTTCACTATCAAGGAGGTTGTTCACAAATGAACCTAATCACGCATGTTGAAAACCATAATCACGCATGTTGAACAAACATAATCAAGCATGTTGAAAAGCATAACATGCTTCATTACATAATTATAACATGTTTCATTAACTAAGTATAACATGCGTGATTAAGGTTTTGAATTTTACAACGTACGTAATGTTACAGCATATGCTCATACATTAAGAGCAATATTGTATTTTACACTTTCATTATATATATATATAGGGTAGGGTTCATGCGAGAACCACCTTTATTGCGAGAACCGCGGGAACCAATGTGAATACAAAAATATACCTAAAAAAAAATCCAAAAAACACACAATTTTTTTTAAATATTTTTTCTAAAAAAAATCGCTATATTTCGTTACAAAAAAAAACCTTTTTTTTTCGAGTAACAGTTATGGATGCACATGTGCATATGTATCATTTCTTGTACAAATTCCGTAATTTACCAGTAGTAGAAAAATGCACTTTCATTTATATCACCATCCGTAATACACTACTTTTTACATTAACAATATTAAAAATGCACATGTGCATTATTATGTATAACAATGATATAACGTGTTTTGGTACAAAAAGTTTGTGATTTTAAATGATGAAGTATGCCTATATACATGTGTTTTGATTAGTTATAGTGGTTGATGGTTTGATTATATTTGTCACTTTATGATGTAATATGTTTTTTGGATGGTATAAAGGGTATTAATGTACATGTAATAAAGTGAAATATTGGTAATGGTAGGAGGCAATGGTATTGTATTACGGATGGTAGGATGTAATGGTAGTGTATTATGGATGGTATGATAGATAAAAGGGAAAGTGTATTCAAAGTGGTGTACCAAAACACGTTATAACATGTTCATACAAATAGATGCACATGTGCATTTCTAGTGTTGTTAATGTTATAACAAGTTCATACATATAGATGCACATGTGCATTTCTAATATTGTTAATGTAAAAGTAGTGTATTATGAATGGTAGTGTAAATGAAAGTGCAATTGTTTGATATTACTAATGTATTACAGAATTTGTCAAAGAAATGATACATATGCACATGTGCATGGATAATTGTTACTCGGAATTTTTTTTTGTTTTTTTTTTGTTAGTTTTTTTGTGACGAAATATAGCGATTTTAAAAAAATATTAAAAAAAAGTTTTTTTGAGTGTTTTTTTTTATTTATTTTTTTAGGTATTTTTTGGTTGTGATCACACTTGGTTCTCGTGGTTCTCGCAATAAAGGGTGGTCCCTAACGGATCATTCTCCTATGTATATATATATGGGTCAATTAACGTACAATTGGCCTTAACGTACAATGCATACGCGATTAGAAATCCGCACGTTATAAACCTCAAAAGACTTCACAAACTCGAACATGTTCATAAACTCGCATGGGACTCACAAATTGGTTGTTCGCACGTTATATCTAAAAATTGCATGGCTTCACAAACCCGGACATGTCATAAATTCGCATGGGACTCACAAGTTCGGACTCACAAAAATGGTTGTTTGCATGTTATATCTCAAAATCACATGGTCATAAACTCGGACTCACAAACTCGGACAACCAAAATGTACAAAATCGCATGCTATAAACTAATTGCGTACGCATCGTATGTTATGGGATATTGTACAATACACTTTCTCTCTCTCTCTCCCCCCCTCTCTCTCTCTATATATATATATATATATATATATAGGGTGGGGTTCTCGAGTGAACACTAATGTATTTGCGAACTGAGTAAGCAAATCTTGGCCATTGATTTACACACGTGGATGGCTAGGATTCTATCATCAAATCGTAAAATACACTAGCGTATTTTCATCATCAAATCCTGGCCATTAATCTACACACATGTATAGCCAGGATTAGTTCGCTCAGTTCGCAAACTACACTAGTGTTCACTACTTGAACCTAATCCTATATATATATATATATATATATATATATATATATGAACCATCCAACATAAAAACAACTAATTAAGCTAGTGAATGTATGATATAAAACCTTCATTAAAAAAAAATAATAAATCATCAAAATATTTTTTGTATCCTAAATTATACCAAACTAGTAATTTTACCCCGCGCGTTGCGGCGAGAGTTTTTTTTATCACTACAATACCGACACTCGGTATAACAACCGATAGAGATAACATGAAAGCACGGGAAAAAGAACATCGAAATGTCAATATACATGTCGGAAAAAAACGTTAAAAGACAAAATACTAAAAGCAAAAAAAATGGTGCTAATGGTATCACGGTAACAATATTGTTCGGTTGGAGTCGGTTTTTTTCGTTACGTTAGAGAGGAAAAAAACACAAAAAAAGTGAAATACTGAAATGAATAAAAGCAGAGGGAGTGAACATGTGTATTACTATAGTTAAAGTAGAGGTACTAAACATGTATATTAGGAAAGTTAACTAATTTGGGAAAACTTTATTAAAGTGGAGGGACTAAACATGTATATTAGAAAAATTAAAGTAAAAGGACTAAACACGTAAATTACTAAAGTTAGGTGTAAAATGAGTAAAATTCTACTGAGCAACCACAAGGCAATACGTGGCTATGTCAGATTGGCCAACCGAAATAGCCTTTTAAGTTATATCGGTATAATTTGGTATCAAATCGAATCCAATCATATAAATACATGTTTTCCTGTATTACACGGGAATTTATGTAGTTGTAATTTACTTATAAAAAAAATAAATATTTTTACATCAGGAATTATGCACTAATAGAAGGCATCCAACAAAGCATGGGATGTTCACATATTTGTGGTTGTAAGAGCATCTCGCTTTGGGTGGGTTTGATTTCAGATCCGTGAACTCAGCACCTCATATTATTCTAGATATAAAATATCTATTATTAAATAATGTTTGGAGTGTGGTCCCCACACACTGGTCCTGTGTGTATCTGCGTGAGTGGATCGGACCTTGCCACGCATCTCCTCCAACGCACACATAGGCCTGAAAGTGAAGTTTGGATTTTGGAGATGCTCTAAAGCATTACACACCATAAACACACTTTCACATTTCTATAACCTAAACCAACTAAAGCATGGGCTCCTTAGCATCGCCTAAACTTCCTGTTGTAGACTTCACAAATGAAAACCTAAAGCCTGGTTCAAGTGCTTGGTCCTCTACATGTAATGATATCAGGGTTGCCCTTGAAAACCATGGATGCTTCATAGCGCTGTATGATGGAGTTTCTTCCAAGCTTGAAGAGTCTGTGTTCCAAGCCGCCGATGAGTTATTTGATCTCCCAACTGAAACCAAGATGACAAACATCACCGAAAAGCCTTACCATGGATACGTAGGGCAGATTCCCTTTATGCCGCTGTACGAAGGCTTAGGCATTGACTCTGCCACAGAGCTTGAAGGTGTTCAAAGTTTCACGAATCTCATGTGGCCAAAAGGAAATCCTTTCTTCTGGTAACTAACCACACAATTATGTGTCTCCATGCAGTAAAACAAGTGAATTGCCATTTTATTTTAGTACTGAGGTTTTACCAAAATTAAAATTGTCACTTTATTCCAAATAGTTTTTTTCTTGTCATTCTAGTCCAAATAATTTTGTTTTCTGCCATTTTAGTTCCTGACTTTTGTCATTTTTCGGCATTTTCAAACAACCCACTAACTCTTTTAAAAAAAAATTGTTAACTTAGGTGAATTTTGGTCAAACCACATTTTTCTTTTTTTTTTTGCCGGTGCGATGGTATGGGATGATGTTGTGTCGGCTTACAGTGAAGATGATGGCGGTGGTTGTTGGTTTTATGATGATGGCGGTGGTGTTGGTTGATGATGTGGGTGGCGGAAAAGTGGCCGGTGGTGGTGGAAATGGTGGGTGGTGTTGGTGGTGGGGTGGGTGGGTGGGTGGGTGGTGACGATGCAGGCATGTGGTGGCAATGATAGAAGTTTGTAATGGGTGGGTGGTGGGAGGTGGGAGGTGGTGGTGTGATCGATGAAAATGACAAAAGTCAGGAACTAAAATGGGAAAAAACAAAATTGTTTGGACTAAAACGGTGAGAAAAAAACTACTTGGACTAAAGTGGCAATCTTGATCAAACATCATGAACTAATAATGGCAATTTACTAGTATTCTAAACTTATAACTTTTTTTGTTTCTTCTATTTTGTAGTGAAACTTCCTTGTCGTTTTCAAGGGTAGTGGCAGAATTAGAACGTAAGGTAACAAGGTTGTTGTTTGAAAGCTAAGGTGTGGAGAAGCATTGTGAGTCTCATATCAACTCAACGACATATCTTCTTCGGTATATGAAATATCGAGCACCAGAGATGAATGAGACCACAATGGGGTGTCCTTCTCATACGGATAAAAGCTTCTTGACCATACTTCACCAGAATCAGGTTTCAGGGTTGGAAGTAGCATCAAGAGATGGTGAATGGATTTCTGTTGAATTCCCTCCTTCATCCTTTGTGGTCATGGCAGGCGATGCTTGCACGGTAATCAGCTTGTGTTTAACTCGACGATTGAATGCTTGAATTTTTGGTTCGGTCATGTTTAATGATGTTAACTTCTCATTACAACCAATAAAACAAAACGCTAAAATGAGGTTTTTGATGTAAGTCGTAACAACCGAGACAAAAACATAATACACCGTTCAATAACCATTTAGAAAAAATAATTGCAGTGCTTAATTGAATTCGATATTCATTTATTTTATTTTCACTTAATTTGTTTTCAATATTAAACATGTATAACTGATCTCTTCTAAGTAAGTTCAAAATCTAAGGGGTTTGTTGAAATACTGCAAGGGTTTGAGTGGGCAGTCACCAGAAATTCATTTGTTTGTCGAAAAAGTCATTTGTTTGCTTTTCACTTTGTTTTTGTAATACAACATGTTTACAATATACACGTTAGATTGACCCACACCGACCCATATTAGTAAGTCAAGTTAAATAGTAAATTTTAGAGTTAATTACTATTTTCGTCTCTGTTGTTTGTCAAAAATCACTATTTCAGTCCATTAGTTTAAAAATTGCAATTTCAGTCTCTGTAGTTTCACTTTCGTAACCATTTCAGTCCACCTCCGTTAAAACATCCATTTATTTTGTTAAGTGCACGTGAATTGACCATAATGCCCTTATTAATAAAAAACAAAAAGATATCTAAATGAGTTAATTACTGTTTTCGTCCATGTGGTTTGTCAAAAATCACTATTTCAGTCCCTGTGGTTTCACTTTCGTACCATTTTAGTCCAGTCTCCTAACACCGTCTATTTTACCGTTAAGTTTTTAATGAAATACCTAAATTACCCTTGTGTTAATTAAATAAAAAAACATGGAAATTTAAAAGATTGTATTCTAGAACCCACTTGTTAAAACACAACCCCACGCTACCCCGCCCCACTCCATCCCTGCTCTCATTTCCGGCAAAAGTTTCCGGTCATATTCTCCGGCATCAAAACCCCACCCTCTTAATGTCCGGCGACCCATTACCCCACCCCAATTAATATCTTTCTAGCAGCATCAATTAACATAATAACTTTGGAAAATAATGCTTACCTTGACATTTTCTTATTCTAAAATCCAAAATTAAAATTTTGGAACCATATATGTAAAAATAGTGCCAGACTTCTACTTCTACTAAAGCCATGGTGGGTTGAACCCTACAATCCAATTTAAGGGCATGTTTGGCTAAGTTTTTTGAAACAACTTATTGACATATTGACTTTTTGAAAAGTTATAAGCTCCAAAATGATGTTTGGCAATAAGGGTGTATCTGAGAGGAAAAAACCAATAAGTCAATAAGTCACTCCATACTAACTTTTACAAAAAAAAAAAATCAATAAGTCAATAAATTGTTTCAAAAAGCTTAGCCAAACATGCCCTAAGTTCATATGTCATACAACAATAAAATCATATAAATCCAATAATAAAATCATATAAGTCCATATTTAATTAACACAAGGGTAATTTAGGTATTTCATTAAAAATTTAACGGTAAAATAGACGGTGTTAGGAGACTGGACTGAAATGGTTACGAAAGTGAAACCACAGGGACTGAAATCACAATTTTTAAACTAATGGACTGAAATAGTGATTTTTGACAAATCACAGGGACGAAAACAGTAATTAACTCATTTAGATATCTTTTTGTTTTTTATTAATAAGGGCATTATGGTCAATTTACGTGTACTTAACAGAATAAATGGATGGGGTTAACGGAGGTGGACTGAAATGGTTACGAAAGTGAAACCACAGGGACTGAAATTGCAATTTTTAAACTAATGGACTGAAATGGTGATTTTTGACAAACCACAGGGATGAAAACAGTAATTAACTCTAAATTTTAATTGTATTTTTTTGATGTAACAGGCTTGGAGTAATAACATGGTGCTTTCACCAAACCACAAAGTTATATTGGACAAGAAGGGGAAAGAAACAAGATATACTCTTGCATTGTTCTCGTTCTTGAGTAAGAAGGTCCAAGTACTAGATGAGTTTGTGGATGATGAACACCCTCTTCAATTCAAGCCATTTATTCATGTTGATCTCCTGAAATTTTACGATTCAGAAACTGGTAAGAAATCACAAAACATACTAAAAGACTTTTGTGGTGTTTAAATATCTATCTACTTCAACGGGTGGTGGAGAGTGTAATGTGTATACTGTGTTGTGTGCTTGGGCTTCTATATGTTGCATATATTTGGTGTAACATCAAGTATTTCATGCCTCATGTTGTTTAATAAAAAGGGGATGTTCTCAGGGATTGGTTTTCTTTCCTTATGTTTTCTGGTTTGTACATGTATATATTTATAACTACTTATGTTTTCTGGTTTGTACATGTATTTAGTTATGGTTTTATTATATTCAACAGAGAAGTCAAATTGTTCTAGCTAATGTGATAGAATAAAGTGATGGGTGCATTTTAGGCACATCTTATCGAATATTAGTTATGATTACGCTATATTGATTCATTTTTCCACCCTTGAGCTAATCCACAAGAACGATAACACCTTTATGTTAGCCGCTAAACGGGACAGCCGTAACACTTTTTTGTTGAAAATCGCCGCGTTTCGTGCTAACCAAATCGACCAACAAACTGCTGCTACAATGGAGTAAACAACCTTCTTTTTATTGCCTTCCAGCCTTAGATTGCCAACATACTCCAAAATCCCAATGATGCTCAAAAGATACCTCGGTAGAGGAATCTTTATCCATGTCGAGACTGCTGTCCAAATCTGGTGGGCAAAATCACAAGAAATTAAGAGATGATCTACGGTTTCGATCCTCTAGTTACACATGACACACACGTTCGATGGTAGCGATACTTCCCTCTTGAGTAAGGCCTCTTTAGTAGGGATCCGGTCCAACACAACCCTCCACAAAAAAGCAATTTATTTTTCTTGGAATCCAATTAACCCAAAGTAGATATTTTGTTTCTGGAATAACCAGAATATAGTCAAGTTCTCGCCTCAGTCCACATACTCGATACTCTGTCGTTTGATCACCCGAAGTCCACATCCAGATGTCTGGCCCCTGCCCCATTTTTTGATTACCCAGCAGCCGCACATACTCGACCCATTCATCAGCCATGGCTGAGTTTTGCAGTTCAGCAGCCATGCCCCAGTCCCATGAAATTGTTCCTGATTGTGAGGTGTATTTTTGTTCAACAGTGCAGTATTTGATATGTTCTATACTGAACAGGTTTGGAAATAATTCCCATAACGTAAAACTTCCAGCCCACCTATCCAACCAGAATAACGACTTGTCTCTCCTGCCCAGTTTTACTTGTAGCCTGCTATTAACGTTGATCGCTTGGTTCCCCATCGCCTGACCCACGTTGATGATGCTTTTCCAGGCATTACCTATGGAGCTTTTTATAGGTATTGAGTAGTAAAGACGTGTCCCCCGATGTATAGCCGAGATTAAACATGCCCAGAGTTGTGAAGGTTCATTCTTGTATCTTACACTCCATTTTATCATGAGTGCCTTGTTTGTTGATTGAGGGCTGCCAATCCCCAAGCCCCCATGTTCCACATGCGCAACCATCTTATACCATGGAGCCCAACAAATTTTGTTGTTATCCATACACCCTCCCCAAAGAAACTTTCGTCTAATTCTTTCCAATCGTTTGACAACTTCCAGCGGGGCATTAAAAAGTGAGAAATAATATGTCGGTAGATTACCTAGCACTGCCTTGATTAAGGTTAACCTACCTCCAAAAGATAGCGTCCTTGCTTTCCAAAGCGAAAGTGTGCTTTCAAACGTTCCACAACGGGTCTCCAATTTTGTACTAGGCTCATGTTTGAGCCTACCGGGAGGCCGAGATAGACGAAGGGGAACGTTCCTGTTTTACAATCAAGTATAGATGCCATACGGTCGATCTCCCCATTGTCGACACCCATACCGTACAAGATACTATTTGAGAAGTTTACTTTTAACCCGGGCGACAAGTGAAAGCATCTAAGTAACCGTGCAAGATTATGGAAATTAGATTCGGACCACTCACCCATGAAAAGCACATCGTCTGCGTAAAGAAGGTGTGATAGTGTCGGCCCCGCGTATGGTGTGTTTATACCCTTAAAAATTCCCATTTCTTTAGCACTTTCCGTTGCCACGTGTAATCCTTCCATAGCTATGAAAAAGAGCAACGGAGACAATGGGTCACCTTGACGCACCCCCCTTTGTATATTGAACTCCAAAGTAAGTGACCCATTTACCAATACGGACATTCTAGCCGAAGACAATATTCCCGAGATCCATTTCCTCCAAAGACACGGGAAGCCGATTTGTTCTAGGACCGAGTCCAAAAAGCCCCAATTAAGTGAATCAAAATCATTTTCAAAGTCGACTTTAAAGAGCATCGTCTTTCGTTTCGTTTTTTTGGTCCAAGAGGCAATCTCGTTAACCATAAGCGGTCCCTCCAGAATGCTTGTACCTTCAATAAATGCAGTTTGGGTGTCACTTACTACCGACCCAATCACCCCTTTCAATCTAGTTGCCAAGATTTTGGAAATAATTTTCGAGATACACCCAATAAGGTTAATGGGACGAAAATTATTGATGGTTTGTGGGTTTACGATTTTTGGTACAAGAGTGATGGAGCTTGAGTTACACCCCCGGCTCAAGGTTCCATGTACATAGAAATAATCCAACACACAATAGAAGTCCTCCTCAAAATGTCCCAAAATGACTTTAGGAACTTGAAAGTGAAACCGTCGGGACCGGGTGTCTTTTCATTCCCACAACTCCATACTGCCTCTTTAATTTCATCTTTGGAGAACCGCTTGACCAGTAAGGCTGATTGGGACAAGTTGATTCTTTTGAAACCATTATTAAGGAATTTCGGCCTTAATCTCGGTTCCTCTGAAAAGATGGATTTGAAGTAGTCTTTTATGCCCTCCTTTAACACATCCGGTTGTGAAACCCAAACATCATTGAAGTTGAGGCCTTTTATTCGGTTGTTTTTTGGTGACTCTTAACCATGCCGTGAAAGAAAAACATGTTCTCATCTCCATCTGATAGCCATTTGACTTTTGCCCTTTGTTTTAGATCTTCCAAGTTTGTTTCCTCCATCTCATTAATTGCTTTTAGCCAAGACTCCCTTTCGCATATCTCCACTTCTGATAAACCTATGCTTTCAGCTTTAAGTTCAAGGTTTTCAACCTTTTTTTTTAGATCCTGGAGCAGACCATTATTTCTGGATTTTAGCTCTTCACACCAAGGTTTGATTGCGGATTTAATGGCTTTTAGTCTGGCTGCCATCATTTTATCCGGAGGGTGTGTAGTTGCAACATTTTTGTATGCATTACGGACTAAAACCTCCAGCCCTTCCTCCTTAAGCCACGAATTGAAAAATCTGAATGGAGGAGCACCAAAATTCACATCCGAGCAAAGCAAGAGTAAAGGCCGGTGGTCTGACATGTACCTGGGAAGCCCTATAAACTTTGCCGAAGGACACAATGAAAGGAAGGAGAAACACACCAAAACCCTGTCAATGTAGCTGATTTTTCCCATCATTTGTCATGTACGTGAACGAGCACCCAAGTAAAGAATATTCAGATAAACCCTCATCATTTATGAACCTATTGAAATCCCCAGCAGTTTCCGGGCAGAATTGGGAATTTCTTCTTTCACCCGGGATACGTACACAATTGAAATCCCCCAGAAATATCCATGAGCCCGAGTATGAATTCATTAGAGCTAATAAATCAGCCCGTAGTTGCCTTTTTAGACTTTTCTCGTGTGGCGCATAGACATTCACAACTATAATATCCCTAGTCACATCCTTTATATTACCAACAGTGGCTAGAAAAAATCTGTTTTTAGCTGACGTTTTTTGTGAAAAATCGATGAGTCCCAGATATTCAGCAAGCCCCCTGATCTACCATTTGCATCAACAAAGTCAAAATCAAAAGTTGCGTTACCCCAGAAGCTGCTAACCTGAATGTCAGAAGAATTAAAGGGTCTGCTTTGGAACACGACTGTCAGAAGAATTGAAGGGTCTGCCTTGATGAAATAAGCAACCAGAGTTCAGAAGAAATAATACTATAATTAAATGCATTTATGTGTTTCTTTGGTAATTGGTTTAGGAAGAAGATTACTAAATCAAAAGAATTAACTATTATGAGCGGCCATTTCAGTTTTGGCTGGGTGGTGTCTCTTAGGAAGAAGACCAGGATTCAGTTACTCACATGAGATATATTAGGTATAATTTGGTGTAATTTAGCACTATGGTTATCGTAACACTATCTTTAAAAAAATGTAAAATAAACTATTATGGGCAAATAATTAATGAAGTGGTGAAGTTAAAATAAGGGTTAATGGATTTAAACACCTTCAACTATTGTCATTTGGCCGCTGGCACTCTCAACTTTGACTTTGGCTCACACTACTCCCAACTTAACACTTGGGTTGCTGTGTCACCCCGTCGTTAAATAAACACTAACTGGGTTAGTTCTTTTTGCTGACGTGGCTATTTTGTCCAACGTGGCATGGTTACATGGCCTGTTTTTATGAGGTGATGTGTATTTTTTTTATTTTCAAATGTGTAGTGTTATTTTTTTAATCTGATTCAAATTAAAAAAAAAAAAAACAAATACATATAAATCAGCTCCTTCCCTAACATTTCACCACCGCCAACATCAGCCAACATCATTTCCTTCCCCCTTTCTCACCACCGCCACAATCAACCCAGCCACCACCTCCTTCTCCCTTTCTCACCATGGCCACAACCAACCCAGCCACCACCCCTTTCCCCTCTTCTTACCATCGCCACCATCAACTCAACCACCACCTCCTTCCTTCCTTCTCACCATTACCACCACCATCTCCCCCCATCTGCAATGGCACCACCGTGCTTTTCCCCCAAAATCAAAACCCTAATAGGCTTCTAGATTAAGTGGTTTTGACTCCATCGCCGTTGTTTTCGATATTACATGGAATTTGCTTCCGGTCATCTTCTCGGTTACCGGCGACGAAACCTCCGACACCCACACACCCCCAACCACCCTTCACCTCCACCTCCACCTTCACTTTGCAGATCGGAAGAAAGGGAGCCGCCGCACACAGCGGCGGCGCAACGACAGAGAGACAGAGAACGAGATCAGAAAGAGAAAAGAGAGAATGTGAAGCAGAGAGAGATAGTTCGAAGAGAGAGAGAGAAAGAGAGAGGGAGACGGTGGAGAACATCGACACATTTGCCAGCCGTTCATTTCTCCGGGAAACACCCCCTTCTCCGTTTTTCCGATTATGATGATGAAGTTTGCCGACAGCGGTGATAATCCTTCGACGGTTCTTTTTTTTTTGTAACGATCCTAGTGATATCGACAATTAATATGTGTGTTTTCGGGGATTTCTAGGGTTTCAAATGATTTGGTGTTTGGGGGTATTTGGAGTTATAAAGATGGTGAAACAAGTATACATTACACGTCACACTTTCCATGTTGGATTATATTGACACATAGGCTAATTTTTCTAACCCATTTAGTGTTTATTTAACGACGGGGTGACACAGCAACCCACGTGTTAAGTTGGGAGTGGTGTGAGCCAAAGTCAAAGTTGAGAGTGCCAGCAGCCAAGTGGCAATAGTTGGGGGTGTTTAAATCCATTAACCCTTAAAATAATTGTAAAACTCAAGTTAGCAAAATAAATGAAGAAAAGAAATGGGCCATGAAATTAAATCATGTTGATAAATAATCAAAAGGATATTAAAATAAATAATGGGCTTAGAATTGAGCTGAGGATGGTATTATGAATGGGCTGCTAAAAAGAAAGTTGTTGGTTGTGGGATGACAATTAAAAAGGGCACGAGATGCCAATTCACAAAGGGTTCACATATAAAGATATAGGAAGACAATTGCCAGCAAAAACAATTTAAAGTGTATGAAAATCTAAATCTTAAGGTCCAACTAAGTCACTACTCTACCATCCTCTCATAGTCAATCTTACGTCTCTACAAATTCTTATCTTAAATCATATACCTAGAGTGGTGCGACTCTAGTAAATCCTATTTACCCCCAGCTCAATTTGGGTTGTCCCTAGCCCTCCTCCACTCCATGGTGAGGGTTTCCATTATTATGACTGGCGTCGACTTCTACTACATCTTTATATGCCCAAACCATCTCAATCTCTCATCTTGTAATTGAGACAACAACAAAGAAACATTTAACTATTTATTATATAAATTAATGAAAGAATTGTGTAGTTACAGTATCCGGTTTCTTTATTATTAATGTTGTGTTGTGTTGTTGTTATTATTATTATTATTATTATTATTGGCTAAAGCTTTTATGATTTTCTTGAGTGTATGGTTTGTGTGATTAGATACTTTTGATTTCTGTTTTACCTAGTTCGGGATTGAATTTTGATAGTACTAAGGTATTTGGATTCAATTGTTATTGGGTAAATTACTATTTGAGTCTTTGCGATTTTAACTGGTTGAATCTAATCACGTGGTTTCCTATTTTACCAATGTGAATACAATTTACTAAATCTAATTGATTATCTTGTTAAGTTTTCATGAAATCACCAACATACCCCTCTTTATTTAATAATAATAAATAAATGAATTACTCTTTCTCCCTCCATCCTTTTCAAAGACCAGCTCACCAGCATCGGATTTCGGCCACCTATCCAAACACGACCACTAACCACACTTAGAACTCTCTCATCTTCCTATCTCTACTCTTTCTCTTTCTATTTCTCTCTCTCACTCTATCTCCTCTCTCACGCACACACAAGAACTTTCTCGTGTATCTGAAACCAAAGCACCGCTCATAATCTTCCCTGCACCAACATGTTTATTCTGGCCACTTGGATTTTCAGGTTGTCGAGGAGATTGTGTGAAATGTTTACGATTTACAGATCTAGTTAGTCAGTGAGAATACTCGGTAATTCGCCGGAGAAAAAAATTAAGGAAAGATTGAGGTATCGGGAACTTAAAGGAAGACTTCTCAGAAGTTCATCGGAGATATTGTTTTTGACGACATTAATATCATATTATCTTCCAGATTCAAGATCTCCGACGACATTACACTGTGTAAGTTCATGTTTTGGATAAAAAACTATGCTTTTCATGATTGAATATGATATGAACACGAAGTTTGAGATTAACACTCTACTCAATAGATAAACGTATAGGAAATCAACACATATTCATTATACCGAAAGAGTTCACATCGTGAAAGACTGAATTTTTTTTAGAAATGGTGTATTTTGAATATATTTTTAGGATAACGGGGAAGTCAAAAAAAAAAAAAAAAGGTTTTTGGTGTATCCTCTATTAGGAATAGCGGATTAGGAAGGAAATTAAATTGTGTTGCAGCAATGCTCAGGTAGGTGTCAGGTGGGTGTCAGATGTTTTTCTAATCCTCTATTTTCAATAGAGGATTAGGAGGAAACACTTAACCATGGTTCAAGCCTCACCCGAGACCAAACATAAGCCAGTTAAAAACCTAAACCCAGTTACAAAACTTTACCTAGTTAACTTTTTAAGTTATACTTCCAGCTATACCTTGGATTCCTCCTCTATTATTAAAGAGATTCTGGCACATCACATGCAACCTGAGAAGTCTGTCTTCTTCTGACCATGAACATGCACCATTCACATCCATTGCAGAACATCACATGTATATGTTGAATGGTTTTAATTGAGTGCTTTAACTTTACAGCTTTTGCAGGTTGTTTGATGGGTGCTAGATGATGTTGGTGGGTTTGATGTTGAACATGGTTATGGAGGGTTGAATATGATACAGGGGGTTCTCATGTTGAACATGGTTATGGAGGGTTTAAGTGGAGGAGGGGGTTCTGATCTTGAACATGGTAATGGTAATGGTAATGGTAATGGTAATGGTAATGGTAATGGTGAAGATGACGATGTTTTAATTTATAAAAAATATATATATGGCCTAAGCCGTTATTCAGAATAGCGGATTATGAAATAACACAATATCTCCTAATCCTCTATTACAAATAGCGGATCACCTTATACCCAATTAAAAACCCAATTTAATAATAATGTTAAAAATATATATGGGCTAAGCCGTTATATGGGCCCTGATCATTACTACGAAAATTTTGGAGGGGTCCAAGGCATGGCTTCTCAACTAATTGGATCACTTAATCATATGGGTCAGCCTTCGTACATACAGACTAATGAACCAGATCTGGAACCGGGTAACACTATCCCCCAGCGAGCAAGGCGTGGTGGTCGGGGGCGTCTTGGCCGACAAAGAACTCGGGTAAACCTCGTACATGATGATCAGGAGGGGGAGGGTACAACCAACTATGGGGAGGGTACCTCGAATTTTGGAGGGGCAACACCCAACTATGGGGAGGGTACCTCACATGTTGGAGGGGCAACACTGGATTTGGAAGCCGGTTATAGACCTTCATTTGAAAATGTTGGACATGGATCATCAAGCATTCAATTAGGTACCCAGTCGAATGTTAACAACAACCAACAAAACAATTGGGTATCCTCATTGTTTGACAACACTCCTGATAGTAATATGATTCCTGTGATGTACTCAGACCAGCCGGGACCCTTCCAGAATTACGAATATACCGGTCTTAGTGTACAACATCCGCGTTACCAGCATATAAGTCCGGTTCCAATAAGCTTGGACCTACATCTGAGTCAACCCGAAGGCTCCAGTCCACCAAATGATAATGAACCGGAAGAACCAGAACCAAGACGTGTACAACCACAAAGACATCCAAAACCAGTTGGTTGTGGCACCGGTGGCTGTCTCATTCGCTATCCACATAGGCATTAAATAATTAGTTAGATTGTACCGCTTTAATTCAGTTTATGTAATCGATTAGTCCATGTTTCACGTTTTTCATCTTATAATTTATCATTTTATTTTATTATTGTTAATTATAATATTTAGTTAGGGTTTGAAACATTAAAATAAATTAATTAGAGTTAGGTTTCGAACAATATTATTTAACAAAATATTATTAAATGGGTTTGAAACATTAAAATAAATTAATTAGAGTTAAGTTTTGTAACTGGGTTTAGGTTTTTAACTGGCTTATGTTTGGTCTCGGGTGAGGCTTGAACCATGGTTAAGTGTTTCCTCCTAATCCTCTATTGAGAATAGAGGATTAGAAAAACATCTGACACCCACCTGACACCTACCTGAGCATTGCTGCAACACAATTTAATTTCCTCCTAATCCGTTATTCCTAATAGAGGATACACCAAAAACCTTTTTTTTTTTTTACTTCCCCGTTATCCTAAAAATATATTCAAAATACACCATTTCTAAAAAAAATTCGTGAAAGACTGGGGGAGAGCAAGTGTGACCTCCCTCTAAAAACTTCTTTCAAAACCAACGAATGTAGTGGTTATTTATAGGGCACTCCCATTCGCTAGCATCCACCCGTGGGAGTCATACGCTTAAACAAACCATGCAAATGAGCTCATTCGATTAAAGATCTCAGTGAATGGTTCATTCGCTAACCTCTTTTAAGCGAATGGACTTCCTTTCTCTAGGCACACTTAATGAATGGACCTAATTTATTTATTTTTCTTACCTATTCAGCGTATGACTAAACCTAGTCTATTCGCACAGAGATGGACACGTAATGCGCCAACAAATTCCCCCTTGTCTATTGTTGTCAAATCCTATGCTGAATATCTTGCAACTTTCGTCACTAATATGTTGATGACATGACAACTGCATCAACAGATTCCCCCTTGACTGATGATTTAGGTATGAAGTAACTTTGACTCAAATCTTCGTAGCAAAACCAAATCCTTAAACTTTCAGTATCAGACTTCCCCCTCAAAATAAGCATATCCAGATTAGTATCTATTCAAACTCGATGGACTACTATCACCTCCGCCTTTGCCAGCTTTATGCTTTACATCTGATCAATCATTTCTATTGACCGGCAAATGATAAAGGATAAGTCTTTCACATATCCGCAACAAGTCCCAATCAAAATCAAACTGCACGGTAATGACATAATCCTTTTTATTACATTGTGATCTTCAAAGTATAAAGATAAACAATCTTCGAAGATCAATTATGTATGGCATCTTCATGAGAAATAACAAAGTTAAAACCAACACTATGCTACTCCATCTCAACTATAATCCTACCCATGTTCAGTTTAACGCAACTTCACTGTTGCTTCAATCCTTTGATCTTCAAAACCAAATTGGCAAATGATAGAGACTTTGAACACTGCATTGATCAACATTGAATAAGTCAAAGCTTACAAAAACTCTGAAATCTCATTTTTATACCAAACATCGTTCTTCAGATCCACGCAACATATGAACTTCATTGTTTATGTAAGGACTTGTACTAATAGGTTTACGTTTGTCTTGTATCTATTAATTTTCGGTTGGTTAGATAGTTTCTATGGGCGTGATTGGTTATGCAATTAGTGTGCGGGTTGGGCTTAGCCCAGTTGTATTAGGTCGCCCCTATGATGTTATAAATAGGGTGCACCTAGGTCTTCAATGGTTGTTGGTTGTTTTGCTACTCATTGCTTTTGTACCAAACAATCCTAGAGATTGTGTACAAACCCTTTTAATACAATCGACATATAGTTCTTCTTGTACACTTTTCTTTGTTATTCTGCACTTAGATTAGTGTTTGTGATATCCCGTTGATAGTTTCTGGACTTACAGTTGGTATCAGAGCCTAAGAAGTCTTTCGAAGGCTCGGTTTCATTGGATATTACACGAAGAACAAGGCTGATTGTTTACTGATTTGCTGATTCGAGGATTGAAAGGGTTGAATTTTTGGTTTGTTTCATTGTATAATCTTTGTTATTCAACTGATATTTTGTTTGTGGTGTTTTGACAGGTTGTGTTTTAGTATTTTGATCGAAGGATTTATAAAAAAAAATTCAACAAATTTTCGAAAGAACAGTTTAAATAATTTTTATAAAACTTCAAAAAGTTCAAGTTTGATCTGTTTTGGACGATTGAAAATGGTGTTTGCAGGTTTTTCGGGAATATTGGTTGAATGAAATCAATAAGATTTGATTTTGATCTTCTGAAATTTCGGAATTCTGTTGTAAAAGATTGAATTTGGTTACCGAAATTAAGTCTTTGGCAGTGTACGGGATAAAAAATTGCAGTGTGCGAGTTCCGGTGTACGAGTTCAAGTGTGCGGACCAGTGTGCGGTTGAAACTGAATAATGTGCTGGATTGTGGACTAAATCTTTGTGTACCGGCCCAACAACAGAGTGTGCGGCCCAAATTGTAAGAGTGTGTGGTCCATCAAAGCAGTGTGCGGTTCAAAAACTAGTGTGCAATCTGTGGTTATTTATGTATCTGCTGATTTGAACCACAACAAGGTATGCGGCCCAACAAAGGAAGTGTGCGGCCCAATATTTAAGGGGTGTGCGGCCCAAGTTATAGTGTGTGACTTGAATAACAGTGTGCGACTTCATTTTCAAGACAACTGTTGAATTGTTTGGACCTTTATCCTGTACGACTCATTATTTTTTGGATTGCTTGGACTGTGCAACTTGTGTTAACTTTGTTGACTGTGCGACCCTTGTTGACCTTGTTGACTGTGCGACTGATTTGGACTGTCATAATTGAACTGTTTGGACTTATAATAAAATTGGAAAATTTTCAATTGTTAAACTTAATTATTATTTTTTTCAATTGTTACTTATAGTTTGATTTTTTAGAAATGGAACTCATTTACAAGATCTCGTTGAGTGACAAGGCCGCCATGAACCAGGAACCAACAATAGGATTCCCAGGCTGCTGTTAGGGGGGATCATTTTCAGAATAGAAGTTTCGGTTCATTCAATATATGAAAATCAAAGACCCGAAAGCTTGGAGGCTTATCTGTAATGGATCAACTGTGATCACCTATATAGTAGAGGAGAAAAAGGGGACCACTGCTGTCAAGCCTACAACAGCTTAGAGTGAAGAGGATCATGAAAAGGTTGAGATTGATGGCAAGGCTCTAGCAATGCTACACTCCGCGTTGGCTCCTGAGATTGATGTTCGGGTCAGGGAAGCTAATTCTGCCTAGGAGCTGTGGAATACTCTTTTGGCCATGTATGACGGGAATGAGGGGATGAAGGAAAGCAAAAGGGAGATGTTGACGTAGAGGTTCAACATGTTTAATCATTTCCCGGGAGAAACCCTTGAAAATCAAATCCAAAGGGTTATCTCCCTAATTAGTGAGATGAGGACGCATGATATGATGCTGCAGAATTCTGTTGTCAACAAGAAGTTGTTAAATGCTCTTCCAAAAAGCTGGGACACTAATGTGACACTAATCAAGAGAACCAAAGATTTGTCCCATATGAGTGTTGCTGAACTGATTTCTTTACTCAAGTCTTATGAAACGGACGACAAGCAACGACTCTACAACCACATCTCAAGTTATAACAATGCTGCTCTATCCAACATAGTTTTGGTATCACTACATGGGGCTGGGTCATTTCAAATGTTTCCTCCTATTGTTCCCAACTACTCCAACACTCCTACCTACCCTGGTTATTGTGGTTACATACCTGCCAACCCAATTCAAATAGTGAATCCAGTTCAGTCTGCGCCAACTCCTGATGCATCTGGTACTTCTTTAAGCACCGCACCTCCCTTCGTGGTCTTTAAAGAGTTTGAGCAAAATATGGTGTTCATGGCGGGAGTTATGAATTGTTATAATGCTTTTGTTGCTGGGAAGCTGAATGTCCATGATGTGTGTAAAATGCAACATATAAATTACATCAAATGAGGCATAAAACTAACCCTTTTTAAGTACTAATATTGGAAAAAGAGTGTTTTTGTCTTCCTTTTGTATTTTCAGGATTAAATGAGCTCAAAAACACAAAAGAAGCAAAAAGACAGCTAAATCCAACATAAATACAAGAAAAGGAACATTAGTGGACTGGCCGACCCCTCAACGGCACCTTCCAAAGCAAATTAGAGAAGTCAGAAGACTGAACACGCCCCGTGCTCAGCCAGCACGGGGCCGTGCCCAAGAAGCAGCAGAAAAGACAAATCTATAGAAGCTTCTATTGCCCATCACGGGGCCGTGCCCAGCGGACACGGGGGCGTGTCGAAAGTACAGCAGGCGCATTTATTGTAATTGCGAATTACAATTAATGAGGAGAGAGATTGTCAGACGGACACGGGGCCGTGCCCAGCGGACACGGGGCCGTGTCCAGCTCTCTGTTCAGCCTATAAATAGGAGTGCTTGGATTCATTTCATCTCATCCCTTGGCACACCACCTCTCTCACACTTCATCCACCACCCACCACCATCACAACACCATCATCCATTGTCCATCGTAGAGTGTGTGAGTCGTCTCGGGATCCAAGATTGATCGTAAGAGTTCTTGACAATCAAGGCCATGTTTGCCTAAGTCTCTTACATCACTTGGTGAAGACAAAGTGTCTAGTATAATACTTTTTATTTCTAATCTTTTGCACTTTTTATTTGGTTTTGTATTAATGACTTTAATAACTAGTTACTTATGTTGAAGGTGATCTTTCCTTATCGTTTGTCCGTGGTGTCTTGGCATTATTTTACTGTCTATATAAAATAAAGGATTTTCACCATTCATATCTCCACGGTCTATATGGAGGTATGTTGGCTACCTGGTAGGGGGTTAAGGGAACGGTTTGGTAAAGGTCTTGCCATTGTTCAGCGTTTAGAGGTCCTGCAATGGACCTGGGTCAAATTAAGTAGGACCTCCTTCAATACTTCACGGTATTGGATGGCGGGGGTCCAAACTCTTTGATCCCCTCATAAGTTAACTACTATTAATACTATAACCCGGCTATTTAGGACTGTATCCCTGCTGACTCAGACTACTTAGCCGAGGGTAACGTCACCGCCAAAAGCGGGGCCTACCACAATACTGCATTAATAACTTAATTCATTATCTTCCAATAATCCACCCTTTTAGGATTGTATCCCTGCTGACTCAAACTACTGGGGTGAGGGTAACGTCACCTTCAAAAGAGGGGCCTACTACAATAACTAAGATAATCTCTTAATTATGTGCAAAAGTGCGGAAATAATCAAAGGTTATACTAGATACGAGTCGGAACCAAGTGATTCATCTTGTCTATCTGTTTTTATTTTATTTTTATTTTCAGCATCTTAGTTAGTTTTTATTTTTCTTAGTTTAAAACATTTTTCTAAACTTTTATTTTGATCAGACGTTGAGGATAAACCGGTACTAAAAGCTCTTGTGTCCTTGGACGACCTCGGTATCTTACCAACGCTATACTACACTCAACGATGGGTGCACTTGCCCATATGTGTGTTTACTGTTAGTAAAATATCGTGTTTTATAAATTTAAAACTTGGCTAAAATAAGTGTTAAAAAAGGGCTTAAAATATACACCTAATATATATAACACTTTATCGCACATCAAGTTTTTGGCGCTGTTGCCGGGGACACAAGGATTTTAAGAAAGTTTAAAATCAACGGCCTAATCAGTTTTTCAAAACCTTTTTAAAACGCGCGCACATTTTTCTGCATTTTAGTTTAGTTTGCATTTACAGTAGCCTGAACACGGGGCCGTGCTCACTGAACACGCCCCCGTGCTGCATATTTTTAGTTAGATACCCAAATACAGAGTCTGAACACGGGGCCGTGCTCACTGAACACGCCCCCGTGCTCAACGTGACCAGTAACTTTAATTAAAACGCCCAGATACAGATCCTGTACACGGGGCCGTGTTCACCAGACACGGGGCCGTGTCCAGCCTTCTGTTTCAGTCTTTATTTTCATTTTCTGGTCCCGAGACTCGGTTGTGGTCTGCTGAGTGATTCTTATGGATCAATACTCAGGAGGTTACAACTACACCTATGAGGAGGATGATTATAGGGGTAATTATTGCACTAATTGTCGTAATGCACGTTCGATTCAAAATAATCACTCATATCAACCATCCAATTCATACACCTACTATGAGGAGCCCAGGTACGAGCCATCAACTTTATACACATCCTATGAAGACCAAAGGTATGAACCTCCTCCCTCATACTCATATTTTGATGAACCAAGGTATGAGCCGTCTTACTCGTACTTTGAGGAACCAAGATATGAGCCACCACCTTCATATGCTTATTATGAGGAACCTTGGCGTGAACAACCCACCTCATATGAGTATTATGAAGAACAAAATTACGAACCTTATCCATCATATGCTTACAATGAAGGACAATGGTGTGAACCATCAACTTCATATGGGTATTATGAGGAACAAAGGGTCGAACAACCGGATTCAAGCTTAGAAAATAATGATTCTTTTTCTATAACCGAAGTGACCGATAGGATATTAGAACACATTAGAGTTATCGATCGATGTATAAAAGAAGCTCGCGCAAGGGAAGAGGAGTCCCGCGCAAGAGAAGAATTAAAAAAAGAAGAGATAACTAAAAATGAAAAAATGGAAGAACAAATAAGTGAAAAACCGACACATGAGTTAAACAACGAAAAAGGTGAGTCCAACAACGTTAAAATCCAAGAAGAGTCTAATTTTGAAGAAATTAATCTCTTGACACCTTCTTTCGAAAATCATTGTTTAATACCCACTCATGCTAAGTTTTTAAAAGAGTTAAACACTAACACTAAAATTGACGAAACGGTAAGTGTTAAGTTAACTAATGATCAAACTTCACTAATAAAAGAAGACCCATTTGAAATTAACATCACACCGGTTCCATGTTTCTTTCAAAATTCGTTTATTAGTAATGTCACAATCGATAAAGATCTTTGTGTTAACATAATGCCTAACTACATTTTCGAAAAATTAAGTATTAGTGATTTTTCTCCACTTCAAATACCCATTTTTTTATCCAATCGGAAAGTAATAAAATCAATCGGTATAGTTGAAGATGTTTTGGTTCAAACAAATCAAATAGTAATCCCAACCGACTTTGCCATCCTCGATGACGCTCCTCTAGTGTTGGGACGACCATTTGTAAAAACTCACGAAGCTTTGAAAAACCGGAAGTTCAATAATCTACCTCTCCAATTAGGGGCATTTAAAAGAAGTGTCGATCTCGAACGATCAATGAAATATCCATTCGGCAATAATGACCCCCTAATTGAAGATGAAGATGAACCACCCGATACAAGTGAAGAGATTGACCACTTTGTTGAAGAAGAGGTCGCCATAGAACAAACTTTTAAAGTTCTTGATCGAAACGAGCAACCAAATAAGGAGTCTCCTAAAGACCCACCACTTGAGCTCAAAGAACTTCCAAAAGGTTTGGAATATGCTTTTCTAGACAAAGAGGGTAAGTTACCTGTAATTGTTTCGTCTAAATTAGATAACTTAGAAAAAGAAAAACTAATTAATCTTTTGAAAAAACACAAAAATGCAATAGCTTGGAAACTTGTTGACATAAAAGGAATTAGTCCTTCTATGTGCACACACAAAATTTTGATGAATGATGACTACAAATCGGTCATACAACCACAACGTCGAGTAAATCCAAATGTTCAAGAAGTGGTTAAAAACGAAGTCATCAAATTACTTGACGCCGGACTTATCTATCCTATTTCCGATAGTCCTTGGGTAAGTCTCGTCCAAGTAGTTCCAAAGAAAGGAGGTATGACGGTAATTACTAACGAAAAGAATGAATTAATACCAACGAGAACCGTCACAGGATGGAGAGTATGTATAGATTATAGACGATTAAATGAAGCAACAAGAAAGGATCATTTTCCTTTACCCTTCATTGATCAAATGTTAGAAAGATTATCCGGTCATAACTTTTACTGTTTCTTGGATGGTTTTTCAGGTTACTTTCAAATCCCGATAGCACCCGAAGACCAAGAAAAGACAACTTTCACATGTCCCTATGGAACTTTTGCTTATCGACGCATGCCGTTTGGTCTATGTAATGCCCCCGCAACATTCCAACGTTGCATGGTAGCCATTTTCCCTGACATGATAGAAAAGACAATGGAAGTCTTCATGGACGACTTTTCTATCTTTGGGGATTCATACGACCAATGCCTCGATAACCTTGAACGAATGCTATCCCGATGTGAGGAAACTAACCTCGCCCTTAATTGGGAAAAATGCCATTTCATGGTAACGGAGGGAATAGTACTCGGTCACAAAATCTCAAGCGAAGGAATGGAGGTGGATCGAGCCAAAATAGATACCATTTCTAGATTACCACCTCCATCCTCCGTAAGAGCTATTAGAAGTTTCCTAGGGCATGCCGGATTTTATAGACGGTTTATCAAAGACTTTTCAAAGATCTCAAGGCCTCTAACAAAATTACTTGAAAAAGATGCTCCTTTCATCTTTGACAAGGATTGCAATCAAGCATTTCTAACCCTAAAGGAAATGCTAGTCAATGCACCTATCATGATAGCACCTGATTGGAAATTTCCTTTCGAAATCATGTGTGATGCTAGTGACTTTGCAGTTGGAGCTGTCTTGGGACAGAGAAAAGAAAAGCATTTCCACCCAATATATTATGCTAGTAAAACACTTAACGATGCACAAGAAAATTACACAACAACTGAAAAAGAGTTACTAGCTGTGGTATTTGCCTTTGATAAATTTCGTTCTTATCTTGTTCTTTCTAAAACTATAGTCTATACAGACCATGCAGCCATTCGATATCTCTTTAAGAAGCAAGACGCAAAACCACGTTTGATTAGGTGGATTCTACTCCTCCAAGAATTTGACATTGAAATCAAGGACAAAAGAGGAGCAGAAAATACCGCAGCAGATCATCTTTCACGCTTAGAAGACCCAGCTTTGGAGGCAACCAGGGACGAGCAAATCAACGAAAAATTTCCAACTGAGTCCCTGGAAATGGTGGAATATAGGGAAGAACCATGGTACGCCGACTTTGCTAACTACCTAGCTAGCGGTATAGTCGCAAAAGGATGGCCACATCATCAAAGAAAAAAAATTCTTTGCCAATGTGAAACACTACTTTTGGGAAGATCCATATCTTTTCAAAATGTGTGCCGACCAACTCGTCAGACGATGCGTACATGGTAGTGAAGCACGAAGAATTCTCCGCCATTGTCATGAAGGTCCATACGGAGGACATCATGGTGCTGCCAGTACCGCGCGAAAGGTATTCGATTCAGGATTTTATTGGCCAACCATTTACAAAGATGCTCAAAATCTTGTAAAGACATGTGATGCTTGCCAAAGAACAGGTAATATTTCTTCCAAAAACGAAATGCCACAAAATGGCATTCTTGTTTGTGAAATTTTTGATGTATGGGGACTCGACTTTATGGGACCTTTCCCACCATCGAAAGGAAACAAATATATACTTGTGGCAGTAGACTACTTGTCTAAATGGGCCAAGGCCGAGGCACTTCCAACAAATGATGGAAGAGTAGTGGTAAGATTTCTGAAAAAATTATTCTCTCGTTTTGGCACACCTAAGGCTTTAATAAGTGATAGAGGTACCCATTTTTGCAACCATCAACTTGAAAATTTTTTAACAAGATATGGGGTCTATCACCGGGTTTCGACAGCATATCACCCTCAAACAAACGGACAAGCCGAAGTGACTAATAGAGGGTTAAAACGAATACTCGAAAAAACCGTAGGGTTAAATAGAAAGGAATGGGCTGATAAATTAGATGATGCTTTATGGGCTTTTCGAAATGCTTATAAAACAACAATAGGTACAACCCCATATAAGCTAGTCTATGGAAAAAGTTGTCATTTGCCAGTAGAAATTGCACACAAAGCCTACTGGGCAATCAAAAATGTAAACTTAGATCTAGAATTTGCTGGTAAAAATCGATTTTGTCAAATAAATGAATTAGACGAGCTTAGGAATTATGCATACTCAAACTCCGAGATTTATAAGGAAAGAATGAAAAATTTGCATGACAAACATATTAAACCTAATGAATTTCGGGTAGGAGATTTAGTTCTTTTGTTTAATTCACGACTTCGATTGTTTCCTGGTAAATTAAAGTCTAGGTGGTCAGGACCTTTTTCCGTCACCCATATTTTTCCACACGGTGCAGTAGAAATTAAACCTCGAAATGGGCCACCATTTAAAGTCAATGGCCAACGGCTGAAACTCTATCAAGGATTTATTGAGGATGAGGAAGAAGAGATCTCGCTTCAAACCGTGGAAGAATAAAAACATCATGCCTGGTAAGTTACGAACGATTGAGACGACAAAATAAAGCGGTAAGTTTTCTAAACCATAGCTTATGGGAAAAAGGGGCACTCACACGCGCACATCGGAAAAAAAAAAAAAACTGCTCGGCACGAGGCCATGTCCGCTGGACACGGGGACGTGTTCGCGCTGCAGACGGGATAAAACCCCTTTTTCAAAACAGTTTCTTCATTCCACACGCCCCGTTTCCCCGCAAAAGCTCTGGTTCCAGGCGATTTTTCGCGAAATTTCGACGTCCCTTACCGATCTAACAACGTCAAGGTATGATTCTATCACTCTTAGTAGTTAGATTAGTTATTTGCATGTAGTTAAAACACCACAAATTTGGGGAAAAATCTAGGGTTCTTGATGTTCATCCGGATCGAACCTAAAATTTTTGCCTAAATCTGTTTGCATTTAGTTAGATTAGTGTTAAGGGAAGTAAATACACTTAGATTGTTCATAGATTCACCCGATTTCTTACAAAAACTCCAAACCCTTGTTCTTGAACCGAAAAAGATAAAATTGATAAGGTAAACGGGATATTTTGGGAAAAACGGTGTTTAGGGTTTCATTTTCGGGGGAAACCGCACCTATTGGACCAAAATTTTTCAAGTTTTCGAAACCTGGTCGAAAAATGAAGTTTTTGAGTAACAGACCTCTGGACACGGGGCCGTGTCCGCTGGACACGGGGTCGTGTCCAGCCCGATGTTTGCAGTTTTGTCCGAAAACCTTTCTGTTTCGTGCTAATTTTTGGTGTATTCTTTCAGATGGCAAAGTTCACAAGGTTCAATGCAAGTGAGCTTGATGCAAGGGCAAGGTATGAGGTTCTTCAAACAAGACCCGAAGAGTACCCCAGGAGAGCTTGCACGGATCTGTTAACCTTGGTAAACCACCTGAACCGATTCAACAACATCGTTACGGGACCACTAGCTGTTGCATTAAACACTAGGCTTCGGTCGGTGCATCAATGTACCATGGAGTTCTACAGTACCTTCAACTTCAATTCAAGGTGTGACCCATTCGACAATGAAGGGGTTGTATTTCGGTGCGGAGGGAGAATGTACTCGATCTCCATGGCACAGTTTGGAGCCATAATAGGTCTATACCAAGAAGAGGAATCGGGAAACGAAGAAAATACCGGGGGATTACGAGACTTGGAGGGAAATGAAAGACAAGCCGCATGGGCTCAAATCGGTGAAGGAATCTACGACCCTCGTAGCACCAAGAGTACGAAGCTAAGGGATCCGCTCTATCGCTACATTCACAGGATCCTCACATACTCTCTAAACCAACGTCACGACAGTAGCGGTGTTGTAGGGTTGAAAGATTTGGTTGTCCTCCACTGTATCCACAACCAAAAGCCTCTCGATGTTCCGTATCTCCTGTTAAGAAACATGCATCTCAACCGCCTTGCTCGAGCTCCAACGCCTATCTTCTACGGAGGATGGGTGTACCGTCTTTTTAAGCATTACACGCAAATTCCAAGAGCCTTTGAAAGAAGCCCATGGTCAGGAAGAGTTGACTACCACATTTGCCGAGCCATGAACTTACTCTATGAGGCGGAAGACGGAACAGTGAGTTTCCAAAGAACGCAAGGCTATGCATGGAACCCACAGGAGGCCCTAGTTCTTCATGCACCGCCTCCCCACCACCAGTATCCACCCCATGGTGATCCGGGTCAATCCTCCTCACAAGGAGGCGGTTTTCCTAATTTTCAAAGCTTACATGATCTTATGCAGGAAAACCTCATGTGTACCAGGAACGCCTACAACCTCGCCAACAACACATACCACCGGGTCGGAGCTATTGAACGCAACATCAACGATATACAAGACGATATCAGCAGCATCCGGGAGTACATGGCGGGGCATGGGGATGGAGGTGATGATAGCGATGAAGATATGGAGTAGAGGGTTGGAGGAACAGGAGCGGGTTGATGGCGAGCCCACAGGTTTAAGTCCCTTTATCTATCGAACGATTGGTGGCCTGCGTGCCAGAAGTTGAACAATTTACTTTCCTTAAACACTTTTATTTTCCGTTTTATTTTTCTTTTACTTTATGCTTGGAACAATTAACTGTGGTAATGTAGGATGTTTGTGTTGCTTGGTGTGGTATTAAGTGATGAAACAGGTACAACCCAAGGCTTGGGGTGCTAAGCCTCAGCACTTATAGGGCCAGGATGGAAAGACCGGAGGAAGAAACCTATTTTTCAGGCTTTCAGACTGTCAACACGGGGACGTGTCCAGCCAACACGCCCCCGTGCTCACCTCCCAGACCTGCTGTTTGACTTCTGTTCTGCAGAATTTTGTCAGACACGTGGCCGTGTCCAGTGGACACGGGGCCGTGTCCACCTTCTGTAAGTTGTTGTTACTGGCACCTGAACACGGGGTCGTGCCCACTTAACACGGGGACGTGTTCAGTGCCCAGTAACACAAATTTTTGCTTTTTAAACACTATTTTACACATCTAATCAACCTAAAAATTTATTTTTGGGACACATTGAGGACAATGTGTAATTTAAGTGTGGGGGGGATGCTAAAACCTTGAATTTTGCAAGTCCTAAATACAAGCCTTACACAAAACTCTATTGGAAGCGCTAATCACCCAAAATTTTTTTCAAAAAAAAAAAATTCATTTTTTTTACTTGTCTAGGTTTAATTCGGGAAATTCAAGTTCTCAAAAAGGTTATATTTTTACAAATTTACAACTGATAGCGTAGTGATAAAAAGAACCAACATAAGAAAATTATGAAAAGGCATAGCAAACTTATTTAAAATTTGATTATATATACTTGATCACATAAAAACCCATTCCCACAAAAGTGAGTTTTGAGCCTTTATTGAGCACACAATTACATATCATTTGACTAAATGCTCATTTTTCATTTCTTGTGTGAATAGCCGCTTGGTTCTTACGACTCTAGAACTTGCCATGACAATACATTCCCGGTCCTTATCAACTTAAACCCGAGTAAGTAAATGATGGAGGCATTAGGACTAACTCTTTTTATTTCTACACCATTATTTTTCTTTTTCTTTTATCACCTACCCAAAAATCCCCCTAGTTAGCCCTTTTGAGCCTAAACCTTTTCGTTTCATCACCCAAACAAAAAACCCTTTTACCCACCAAAACCTTTTTCATTTTTACCCCTTTATTTTTATAACAAGTTCGGTTCTTCGTAAAAAAAAAAAAAAAAAAAAAAATGTGTGATAATGATGAAGCAAAAAGAAAATAAACAAACAAGTTAATCAAAAATAACTTAGTTTGAATAAAAGCTTCATCAAAATAAAACAATAAAAAAAAATTGCAAAAATACGAAAACCGACACTTGTTACGCTTTTAGCCCTTTTTCTACTAACCACTAACCCAACCACCTACCTTTAACCCTAGCCTAACCCTTAACCCACAAAGTCCTCTTGATATCTACAAAGGTATAAAAGTTAAAAAGGAGGAGGATTGATTTCTTGGCAAGCCTATGGTAGGAATAAGTTCCATGCCGCTCTCGAGTGATTCACTAAAAATACACCTTCGGCCGAGTGTGAGTGATTTCCCCGTGAGGTATGTGAACTTGTATATAAATAGAATTTTAAAAAGGCATGTTATGCCCAAATAAGTAATTTCTTTTATGAAAAGTTCTAAATAAATCATTACGAATAGGAGTGTAAATAAATAAAAATAAAACCCAAAAAGATCTTGGAAATCCCGACACTCTACGACAAGCCCAAAACCTTCTCTTCTACCTATTCCATTTGGGAGTGTAAGCCACATATTAAAGAGTTTTGCTTGAGGACAAGCAAAAGTTCAAGTGTGGGGGTATTTGATGTGTGTAAAATGCAACATATAAATTACATCAAATGAGGCATAAAACTAACCCTTTTTAAGTACTAATATTGGAAAAAGAGTGTTTTTGTCTTCCTTTTGTATTTTCAGGATTAAATGAGCTAAAAAACACAAAAGAAGCAAAAAGACAGCTAAATCCAACATAAATACAAGAAAAGGAACATTAGTGGACTGCCCGACCCCTCAACGGCACCTTCCAAAGCAAATTAGAGAAGTCAGAAGACTGAACACGCCCCGTGCTCAGCCAGCACGGGGCCGTGCCCAAGAAGCAGCAGAAAAGACAAATCTATAGAAGCTTCTATTGCCCATCACGGGGCCGTGCCCAGCGGACACGGGGGCGTGTCGAAAGTACAGCAGGCGCATTTATTGTAATTGCGAATTACAATTAATGAGGAGAGAGATTGTCAGACGGACACGGGGCCGTGCCCAGCGGACACGGGGCCGTGTCCAGCTCTCTGTTCAGCCTATAAATAGGAGTGCTTGGATTCATTTCATCTCATCCCTTGGCACACCACCTCTCTCACACTTCATCCACCACCCACCACCATCACAACACCATCATCCATTGTCCATCGTAGAGTGTGTGAGTCGTCTCGGGATCCAAGATTGATCGTAAGAGTTCTTGACAATCAAGGCCATGTTTGCCTAAGTCTCTTACATCACTTGGTGAAGACAAAGTGTCTAGTATAATACTTTTTATTTCTAATCTTTTGCACTTTTTATTTGGTTTTGTATTAATGACTTTAATAACTAGTTACTTATGTTGAAGGTGATCTTTCCTTATCGTTTGTCCGTGGTGTCTTGGCATTATTTTACTGTCTATATAAAATAAAGGATTTTCACCATTCATATCTCCACGGTCTATATGGAGGTATGTTGGCTACCTGGTAGGGGGTTAAGGGAACGGTTTGGTAAAGGTCTTGCCATTGTTCAGCGTTTAGAGGTCCTGCAATGGACCTGGGTCAAATTAAGTAGGACCTCCTTCAATACTTCACGGTATTGGATGGCGGGGGTCCAAACTCTTTGATCCCCTCATAAGTTAACTACTATTAATACTATAACCCGGCTATTTAGGACTGTATCCCTGCTGACTCAGACTACTTAGCCGAGGGTAACGTCACCGCCAAAAGCGGGGCCTACCACAATACTGCATTAATAACTTAATTCATTATCTTCCAATAATCCACCCTTTTAGGATTGTATCCCTGCTGACTCAAACTACTGGGGTGAGGGTAACGTCACCTTCAAAAGAGGGGCCTACTACAATAACTAAGATAATCTCTTAATTATGTGCAAAAGTGCGGAAATAATCAAAGGTTATACTAGATACGAGTCGGAACCAAGTGATTCATCTTGTCTATCTGTTTTTATTTTATTTTTATTTTCAACATTTTAGTTAGTTTTTATTTTTCTTAGTTTAAAACATTTTTCTAAACTTTTATTTTGATTAGACGTTGAGGATAAACCGGTACTAAAAGCTCTTGTGTCCTTGGACGACCTCGGTATCTTACCAACGCTATACTACACTCAACGATGGGTGCACTTGCCCATATGTGTGTTTAGTGTTAGTAAAATATCGTGTTTTATAAATTTAAAACTTGGCTAAAATAAGTGTTAAAAAGGGCTTAAAATATACACCTAATATATATAACACTTTATCGCACATCAGTCCATAACATCAGGGCAGATGAACTACATGAAGTCCATCCAGATGACATTGAAGAGATGGACATCACCTGGCAAATGGCTATGGCTGTGTTTCATGCCAAAAAATTCATCAAGAGAACTTATAGAAATAACTGGTAAGCTGCGAACAAGGAGCTTGGATGGAACAGGTCTAAGCTTAGATGCTTCAACTGCCACGAACCAGGGCATTTTGCTCGTGAGTGCCGACAACCAAGGAGAGAAAGATCAGATTCGAACGTGATTGTCACCGTCAGCTCAACTTCAAGACCTGTACCTGCTGCTGTTTCTACCACTCGACCCACTACTAGCTCTACCTCAAATACATCTGCTACAAACCAAAGCATTGTCTCTGGATCACCTTCAGTTGCAAATCCAAACAATGCTATGGTACTTTAGGAGGGAGGAGGATTTGATTGGTCAGCTCAGATAGCTGACTTGCGAGTCACTAAAGATACTATGTTTCAAGCTTTCATGGCTCAAATGCACGATTTTACTCCTACTCCAACTGAGGTATGTGTAGATAATATTTGTTGTACTAGTTCTTGTAGGGACAAAGTTCGTGGTTATAAAGAGCAGGCTGACTCACTCATTATGCAACTGCAATTATCCAAATCTAATTTATATCAGAATAAAAAGAAACTTAATGGATATAAGGATATGGTGGAGGCGCAAAAGCGTGATATCCGACAGTTGAAAAATGACTTGAGTCAAGAAAAGTATAGGCATCTCCACTTCAAAGAACCGTCAGAAAAATTATCTGTTGAACTTGATTCTCTAAAATCAACTTTTGAAAATACAAAATTCAATTTAAAAAAAATTGATGTTTCAAGTGAAAAGGTTGAAAAAAGTGATAAACAAACAATTAAAATATAGTCAAAGAGAAGTTAGTAATAAAGGATTGGGATTTGTATACATTCCTCCACCATATAATCACAACTATACCTCTATTCCTTTGACTGAAGAGGAGATTGCCAACATATCTGACATGGTCTATAGGCGTGCTAATGATGTAAAGGTTGAATTTGCCAAGCCCAAGAAAGTCAAAATTACAAGGCCTGATAAAACTGAAATTAAGTTAGAGAAACAGGCTTTTAATAAAACTTTTATAAAACCTGCTGATGTCTCAAAGCAGACTGAGGCTCTAAGTTTTGAGAAAAATGCCAATGTTGATAAACATTTTCAAGTATTAAATAATATTGAATCAACAATTTCTTAAAAACCATCTGAAGTCTAAAATCAAAAGGAAGAGTCTCAACTTAAATCGACCTGTCTGGAGTTTGCTATGATGAACAATCTGGCTAAGTTCATTAAAGAGTTTGAGTCAAGCAAACAATCTGAATCAACTACTTCATTTGATTCTTCATGTGATTCTTCAGAAACACCTAAATGTGAAAACTTAAAATTAGTTGAATCTACTGAATGTAGTGATGAATCATCTAAAGAAGTTGAATCAAAACAAATGAAAGCAGAATCAGAACCCATAACAGAAGCTTCTATGGAATCTAGTTATATGTCACCTATTGAACTTGAATCAACAATAAAAGGCTCTGTTCAGCCACAGAACGTTACTGATTCTGAATATGTTGAATGACGTGTGTGCGGGTGTGTATATGATTTTTAAGATATATTTTAAGCACTTTTACTCGTGAATCAAGCTTTAAATTTATAAAACACGATATAATACTATCACTCTACACGCGTTAGGGCAATTGCACCTATCGCGGACATAGTATAGTGATGGCAAGATACCGAGTTCGTCCAAGGACACAAGAGCTTTTAGTACCGGCTTATCGTTAACGTTCAATCTAACCAAATTTTGATGAAAACGTTTTGGAAGTTATAAAAAGATAAAACAAAAAAATAAAACATAAGGAAAAACAAATAGACAAGAAGGAATCACTTGGTTCAAACTCCTCTTTTATGTATCCATTGATGATTTCCGCAGTTTGGGCATTTTAAGAGATTATCTTTAAGTTATATTAGTAGGCCCCCTTCCAGGCAGTGTTACCCTCAACCTGTTGGTCTGAGTCAGCAAGGATACAGTCCCGCAAGGTCGGATTATTGAAAGATAATTAAGTAAGTTATTAATGCGAAAAGTGGTAGGCCCCCTTCCAGGCAGCGTTAGCAAGGATACAGTCTCGCAAGGTCGGTTTCATGTTTTAATAGTAGTTTATAGATAAGGGATTCAAGCCCGAGGCGGTTAAGACCTACCTCTCGTGAAGTCCTACTAAGCTTGAACCAGGTTCTCGTAGGATCTATACACTGAACGAGACAAGAATTTACCCAACCACCCTTCTAACCCCTTTCCAGGTAGTTACCGTGCTTTATATAGACCGTAAAGACACGAATGAGTGAATCAACAAAACATGAAGAATGATTAAGTAAAATTCACCTTCAATATAGAAAACTATTTATTTAATTCATTAATACATACCCAAATAAAAAGTAGCCAAAGATTAGAAAACAAAAGTAATAATTAAAAGATTTTGTTGGCTCATGTGAATCCCTTCTTAAGAACAATTGATACAAAGCCAAAACAGTTCTGCAACAATTGATTCATAATAACAGTGCTTTGGATTATATACTTCCTCCAATGGCAAAGGCATTCTAACAACTGCTGCTTCTAAGGTCCGGTGAATGCTAAGCTCTACTGATTTACTAAGTACTGTTGAAGATAAACCACTAAAGAAGTCAAAGGTCTGCTGGAAGTCAAAGGTCTGATCATCCTTAGCTGAAAGTCTGCTAAAGCTTCATCAGAGGTTGAGCTCATCAGAGGATAGAACCAACAGTGTCTTGTAATCAGTGTTTGTAATATGTAATAGTGTTTAGCCTAAGCAGTATTTAGAGGTTGTTAGTATTGTTAGATGTCATTGTCTAGGTGACGTCAGCAAAGATGTCACAGTGGTTAGGATTATATTATAAATAGACAGTGCATGTACTGTTCTATCAGATTACTTCATCACTTGCATTTTGTACGAACAATCACTATGATCTCAGGCTGAGGGGGAGTTATAATTTATGCATACGTGAAGCATTGTGTAATACAATCTTTCGACTTAAAGTATTCATGATGAAAACATTTCTTCCATTGTTTGTGTTATAAAGTTTTCTTCATTTCTGGTGCATATTATTCATCTTATTATCATCTTTCATCTTTAAAATAAACACAAACAATTAAACCCGGATCCTAAAAATTGGTATCAGAGCTTGGTCAATCAAATCTGGTTTAACAATCAATTTGACATAACAGATCAGCTCAATTTTATTGATACTGTGTTGTTCGTATTTGTTGAAAAACAGAGTATAAGTTTAATCACGTTCAAAGTTGGTTAATCAAAAACTTTGTAAAACAACCAAAATGTCTTCACAATCACAAGATCCTTATAACACTGGCACACTGTACAAGCCACCTATGCTTGTCAGATCTAAATACAATATCTGGAAACATAGGATAGGCCATGTCCTTGCACAACAAAACACCGGTTGCTGGAAGTCAGTTATCTTTGGACCTCATGTTCCAATGGTACCAAGTGCAGAAGATCCCAAGGTCCAAGTATCTAAGAAGCCTGAAAATTACTCTAAGCAGGATTTTCAGAAGATTGAGTTAGATGCTAAAGCATTCAGTATAGTTGCTACAACACTACCCAATGACAGATATGCTGGCCTGTTACACTGTAACAGTGCAAAAGAGCTATGGGATGCACTCAAAGAGCAATTCGGTGGGACATAAGAGGTTATGGAAAACAACAGAGAGGTGTTGAAACAACAATATGAAGCGTTTTGTCATGTTAAGGGAGAGTCATGTGTGGTATCTGGTACCCAAACCAAACAACAAGTCTATCACTGGTTCCAAATGGGTATTCAGAAACAAGTTTGATGAACAAGGCATCATAACAAGGAACAAAGCAAGGCTTGTGGTCAAAGGTTATTGTCAACAAGAAGGAATTGATTATGATGAAACCTTTGCACCAGTTGCCAGGCTTGAAGCTGTTAGAATATTCCTGGCTTATGCTGCCTCAAACAACCTCAAAGTTTATCAGATGGATGTAAAGTCTGCTTTCTTAAATGGTGAAATTGAAGAAGAAGTATATGTGCATCAACCAGAAGGCTTTGTTGATCCTCAAAATCCAAATCATGTCTACAAACTGAGCAAAGCCTTGTATGGATTGAAGCAAGTTCCAAGAGCCTGGTATGAAACACTATCCAACTTCTTAATCAATTCTGGCTTCACCAAAGGTACAATTGACACAACCCTCTTTCTCAAAACACACAAGGGGCACACACTTTTGGTTGAAATATATGTAGATGACATAATATTTGGATCCACTAATGATAAATTCTGCAAAAAGTTTGAAAAACTAATGACCAGTCATTATGAAATGAGCATGATGGGTGAATTAACCTTTTTCCTTGGTTTACAAGTAAAACATCAAAGTGATGGCATATTTTTGAGTCAATCAAAGTATGTCAGAACTATTTTGAAAAAAAGTATTCATTAGAAAACTACTCCTCTTCAAAAATTCCCGTGGCCACTGGAAACAAACTGTATTATGATCCTGAAGGAAAACCTGTAGATATAAAAACTTATAGAGGAATAATAGGATCACTACTATACCTAACTGCCAGTAGACCAAACATAATGTTTTCTACCTTTTTTCTTGCAAGGTATCAATGTAATCCTAAAGATTCCCACATGAAAGCTGTCAAAAGAATTTTTAAATATCTAAAAGGAACTTCAAATCTTGGCCTATGGTATCCTAAGAACACAAATTTAGAACTAATTGCATACACAGATGCAGACCATGCAGGATGCAAACTTGACAGAAAAAGCACATCTGGTGCCTGTCAAATGTTGAGAGAAATTATTCTGTTGGGCAAGTAAAAAGCAAAATTGTGTTGCCACATCCACAGCAGAGTCAGAATATGTAGCAGCACTAAGCTGTTGTTCCCAAGTTCTGTGGATGAAAACTCAACTAAAAGATTATGGAGTAAATCTGACAAAAAATCCTATTTTGTGTGATTCTATGAGTGCCATTGCAATAACCTCAAATCATGTGCGTCACTCTAGAACCAAACACATAGATGTCAGATATCATTTCATAAAAGATCATGTTGAAAAAGGTAATATAGAAATGTATTTTGTCCCAACAGAAAAACAATTTGCTGATATTTTCACTAAACCATTAGATGAAAATAGACACAACTTACTGATCAACAAATTGGGAATGGTCAATATGGAAATTGAACATTGGGGAACTGTGTCAGAAAGTAAAGAAAAATCGGATACACATATGTCTGATCAGATTTCTGTTGAAAATTCTGATAATCTATCAGAAAGTTCGAATTTCATAAAATCTGGTAAATCACCAGAAGTCAACAGAATTTCTAATAATACATAAGTTATCATGTTTTCTTTATCTTTTCACATGCATGCACAAAAGTCCATTTGTAATCATCATTTCTCAATGGTTTTGTATATTCTTTTAGTTTTTCATTTTCTTTCTTTTCATTATTTATTCCTTTATATTGAAAAGATTTATCTCTTTAGACTAGGGTAATCAAAATTTTCTGCCATTGCTTAATTTTATGAGTTAGGATAATCAAACTGAAAATCAAACTGATGAATACAAAGGAGATAATCAGGGTGCAAACAAAAATTCTGATGATCCAAGAATGGAACAATAGATTTCTGATAAAAATAGTCAGCAATCTGGTGAAACATCAGAATATCTGATAAATTATCAAAATATCTGATAATTTACCTGAAAATATGATGACTCATCAGAAAATCTGTTAAAACATTAGAAACACCACTGATTATCAGAAAATTTCATGGATTTCACCTTCTTTATTCATATCTCACACTTATATAAACACATAGCTGTAGATAATCTGTTTTTGAATTTTTTTTTTGTTTTGCATAAATTAAAAAAAAAATCAAAAAACGGGGAAAGGCCACTTGCATTTAGATTAACAAATTCAAAGCCACCATAGGGAAAATCAATCGTCAAAGTCAAAATTTTCTGCAAAAAAATCATTTCTCTTCTACTTCCAAAGCATGCAAAGTCATCTTTCAAAGGAGTATAGTGAGACACATGGGCATAAAAATGATTAGGGGCTATGAAAAGTAGCCTCCTAGCTATTAAATGCAACATCAAAGCATCTCACTAACGGGGGCTTAAACTCTGTCACACACTTCTAATCAATGATAACGCATTAAATGAAGAGAAAGAAAAGGATAAGAAAATCTTGAGTTGTTAATACCATTTATGGCAATACTATCACTTTCACCGATATAAATTGACAAACTCCTGAAGACTTTCTCCATCACAAGTACCACTTTCAAATATTTTTTTTAGAAAATCTCACGCTCAAAACCCAAATGGCAAAAGAAATCAAGTCTGGGCACTTTCCTCTTATCCTTCACACCACCCATAACCTGAGACCGAGGTCCAAACTTGAAGGACCTACATGGGAGAATTGTAGACTGGTGTACAACATGTTGAAGCTAAGCCCTTTGGGCCATGCCATATCAACACACATCACGATCTACCCCACTCTACTTCAATAGTTCTGGTGTAATGCCGAGACCATCTACAGAGGCACAAAGATGTGGATACGAAGCAGGGTGATGGAAAATGTAATCATTCTAAGCGAGGAAACTCTTAGAGTTGCCCTCTAGTTGAATGATGACGTAGACACCACCTCTTTCACAAGGGTAACACTGGAACAAACCTTGAGGGAAATGAGTTATAATACACCCAACCTTTCGAGGCAGATCTGAAGATCTGGTTTTATACCACCATACCAGTATCTGGTAACACAGCTCAGTGTTTGCTTCTCAAAGAAGATTGGACACTTCAATGAGCTGTCTTACAAGCTGATGGAAGTGGTGCATACTGTTGTGCAAGACAAACCCTACAACTTCTCCAAATTTCTCATGAGAGATTTGGAAGCAAACATGCATACACGTCAACCTTTTCTGATCTATCCCCGTTTTGTGACCAAGGTGATTACAAGCCAGCTGGGCTTTGGAGGATTAATAAACTAGTACCCAAGAGCCCAGGTTATTCTACAAGAAGACTTGAATGTTCTCTCCTTAGTGCCAACACAAAATCACACTAGTCATATGACATATCTATGGTTGTATGCTACTCTAGTTTATGATGATGAATAGTTTTTATCTTTTTGTTGTTGTTTTCCTTTCTTTTAAAATGGTATATATTTGTTTTATCTTAAAGAAAAACAACATGATAGATCTAGGGGAAGTGAATGGCATATCTGATAAAATAATGAAAGATCTGACAAAATATAAGGAAATCTGATAAATCTGATAAACTTATCCGAATTTCTGATGATTCACTAGAAACTCTGATAACTCATCAAAAAATCTTTGAAATAACCAGAAGTTTGATAACTTAACAAGAAAATGAGAAGAAATATCAGATACAATTGGTTGAAACCAGATTTAAAACAATGACAAGAAAACTTGTGACAAAGTATGAAAAGATTCATAAAAGTTTCTGTCAAAATTAAAATATTTTCTGGATAGTCAATCTTCAAAAGAATGAAACAAAAATGATGATGAAGTGGTGTTAACACTCCTTGAATATCAGAACAAGGACCTGATATTCAGAAAATCCATGTAAGTAACATCTTCAAAACTCTACTTATTCCCTCTCATCTAAAAAAAAGACCACTTATGATTCAATTTATGATATGAATCTAAAATGACCTGATGAAGTATAAAGAAAAAGTTCAACAAAAGAAAAATCAGGAATTTTTCTGATACATATCATCATAAGGACATTTTGGGGAAAGAAGGTCAGTTTCAAAAGGGACCCACAGGGAGAAAAGGTGCAACTTGGATGTTAGTATTTATCTCCTAACACTTTTCTGAAATCTCTGATTGTTAATAAAAGAAAAATATCTAAAATTTTGGAGATATACCAAAGGTTTTAATGATGGTTGGTTTATCAACGGATTAAAACATCATTAAAGGTGTCATTAACCACCTTAAATACTAACTACCCACGATGAATACTCCACGATCTCTGTCTCAAAAACACTATAAATACATCTTATAAACGACAGAGTAAACCACCTTCATCTTCATCCCTCACAATTAAGAACCCTAGAAACACTTTCGAAGCAAAATTCAAAACACCATGGCCGCAATCGACATCAACATTCCACCAATTGAACACTCTGTTCAATTCGTCAGTGAAGCAGAGTTCCTACCCTTAAAAAGCAACAATGAAGTGATGAGCACCAATATTGAAGATTATGATATGAAGTGCCAAATCTTGATTGAATTTCTGACAAGGTGCCCAATTGCTCATGCCCTAACCAAGACAAGAGAAGTACCTGAAAATATCATACAACAACTGGTGAAGACCCTCTAACATTCAAATACGTATGAGCTGACAACACACTTATGGGGAGACATCTTCATTGTAATTACACCGGAGAAGATAAGGGAATGCCTGGAGTTACCTTTTAGCCACAACTATGATCCAACACCAAAAAAAGATGACATGTTTGCACAGCTTGATGCTGTGATGGGATACAAGGTAAAGATCTCAAAAATTGCTGATTTTAAAAGAAACAAATTACCTGCCTTCTGGCAAGTGATGATGGAGATCTTAAATATATGCATTATATCAAAAAATTGGGGGAACAGACCAGATCAACAGGAATGTTCTGACAATCATGTTCAGTCTCATCACAGGGATGAACATTGATTTTGGAACATAAATCTTTAATCTAATCAGAAGATCAATATTGACGAATACTGGGAGAATAGATCACATCTACCCTTTCCCAGATTTTTGTCAATCCTGATTTCTGATGCGTTTGCTGAGAGGAATATGGAAATTCCTGCATCAGAAAACATGTGGAGAACTGAAGTGATGAGACCATGGTTTGTAGTAGGCTTCTGGAAATCAGATTATGATGTGTCTGCCCTATCAGAAAGAATGATGAATCTGATACCTGAGGATTCACCCTACAGGGTAGAACATTTGATGATGTTGAACAGAAGACCAGAAGATGCATCAGTTTATGACAGTGTATCCCTAATGGAGCATGATGCCTAAGAATCAAGTGTACCACAAACAGAGCAGGAGGCTCAATCAGAACTTGAACAAGGTAATAAACACGTACAACTAAGTCCATTGGCAGAGTAGCATCATGCAGAAACATCACACATGGGAGAAACAGGTGCACAACATTCTAAAATTAATGTTGTTCAAAATTCTGATAGTGATTCTGAACCATCAATTGAGGGTAATTATGTTATACAACATAGAGTACCTGTTTCTGATATACAAGGTATGAGTAAGTCCATAGACATATTCTCTGAATCAGATAATGAGGTGGCAACAGGTGGAGATCAGTTTACTGATCAAGGAAACCTGGAAGGGAAAAATAAGAGTTTCTCAACAACTCATGGAGAACCTGAAAAGGTTCAAGGAAATGAGGAAAACCCGGATTTGAATAAGTTTCAATATTCTGGTTAGGGTATGGAGGATTGGGATTATTTCCAACCTGACAACTTTAAAACAGCAGCAAGTTTGTCTTCTGCTGGTGCTAAAGGTGGAACATCTGTTGTTCCCCCTATTACCCAACAACCTATGTCAACAGAACAACTTCATAAAGAGCTTGAAGACATCACAAATGTTTGCACTGGAAAGACAACAACTGAAGAGAAACTTGATCTACTACTGGAAGAGATCAGAAGTCAAAGATCTGATATAAAGGCTTTATTGGAAACTATTGAAACTGTCAAGAAACAAACAGAAAGCAACACTGCAATCCTAAACCAACTTCAACAATCATCAGAAAGAAGAGAGACTTCATCAGACTTTGAAAAAGCTATCAAAGAGATTCAAGAGATCAAGACAAAATTGGCAGAAGCTGTAAGTACAAGAGAAAGTTCAAGTGCTGGGAAGATTTTAGAAGAAATTCAAGTCCTAAGAGCTAATAACAACAGCATGGCAGAGGCTCTTGAAAAGATGATGGTGGAATGGCCAACACAGAAAAATCAAGATAAGCTGGAGTTTCAGAAGATGTAGAAACAAGAAGAGATAAATGCTCAAACTCTTTCCAATGTTCAATGGTTAGTAAAGAGGTTACAGCTAAATGTTGCCAGACTGGCAAAGATTGATGTGCATGAGCTGAAAACCCAAATTCCATAAGATACACCAGCAAGAGAACCAGAAATCTCCCACCAAGAACAGCTCAAACAAACAGAAACTTCAACACCACACAAGCAAAAACAGCCCATGGGTCCCCCACCAAATGTACCAAAACCATAAAGATTAAAGATGCTGACACTATCACCAATTCCAGTTGAATCCTCTTCCATCTCAAAAGGCCAACACAGTATAGCCCTTTCTGATGAAACAAAGTTTAGTAAACAATTGGTTGATGGTATGAAAAGAAAATGGGAATGGGAAGTAACATCAAAAAAGAAACCAAGAACTGTTATCAGAGAAGGTCCAGATGGAAAGCCAAAAGAATACACACTTTGGAAGTTAATCAAGACACTACGATGTACCCTGAGGAACACCTGAATAACTACTTATAACAACCCTCGTAAATGTATCCTAGAACCTTTAACG
The DNA here is from genome assembly GCA_030545235.1 of Helianthus tuberosus. Classification (NCBI taxonomy): domain Eukaryota; kingdom Viridiplantae; phylum Streptophyta; class Magnoliopsida; order Asterales; family Asteraceae; genus Helianthus; species Helianthus tuberosus. Next base: position 40,541,595 of record CM060407.1, read on the forward strand.
TGACTTAAAACGTTCCTAAATATACCTCGTACGTAAAAACCGGACCCGTTATAGCCCTATACTTACAAAAAAAAAAGAAAAACGGAATTCAGTAGTCGCTCGCGGGCCGTGACGAAGATCACCTGATCTGTCGCGGGGCGCGACAGCCTGATTCTTATCCGGACACGTGGCGTGCCATGTGGAAGTTGACTCGGCAAGGCTACTCGATGACTCACCAAGGTTCAACCGCCTTTCTAGCTGTCGCGGGCCGCGTAGGCCTTAGCCTAGTCCGTCGCGGGGCGCGACAGACCCCTCGACCAGCCCTATAAATAGCAGCTCAGACCTCATTTGTTTCTCGTTCATTTTCTGAATTCTCTCTCAACTTTCTATATATTAGAAATTCTGCTTGGGCATAATACCCACTATTAAGTGATGCTCTGCCTCGTTGTAAGTACTATAACCCTGCTGTTACCCTATACGAATGATCTAAGATTCCGTAACGCATGTCAGGGCTCTGCCCGACTCCGTCGTTGGAATTTTGTCTCGTGTGTACACCCGATTGATTTAGAATTTCCGTAATGCATGTCGGCTTAGCCCGACTCAGTCACTGGAAATTTATGTCTCGAGTGTACGGTTAAAATTGAATTGGGTTATTTTACTAACACGTGTTCATTATTTAATTTTATAGTTAGTAACCAGGAGATACACCGGAAAAACCTTAGTAATATCTAAAGTAGCAATGTGAGTTAATCCTTCTTTTCATAAACTATTTTACAAAATGTCACACCCCGATATTTCCATGTATTACCGGTGGCCCGGTGGGGAGTATCGTGACGTAGTTGATATCATCATAATCAATAATCACAGTTTAATGCACAACGGAAGTCTAAAAGTAAATTATTACAAACCGATTGAAAGTACAATAAAATATTATACAACAGGTTGTAAGATGGATCCACAGGCGGATCAAAATAAAAGAAGTATTGTTCAATAGACTTAAAGTGATAAAAGCTTGCAAGACTCTTTATTTAATCACTCAGGATTTCCAGCCCATTTCGCTTAGTACCTGCACTTAATCTTTTTGAAAATACGTCAGTTTTCACTGGTAAATACAATTAACCGATACTTTTGAAAATGCGTATGAAAATTGATTTAAATGCACAAGGCACAAATATTCTTTTATAACTTGGGATAATTATTTAAGAATAATCTTGTAAAACAATTATATGTTTGTTATACATTCAGTAGCCCGGGTTAAAAGTACCGGGTTAAAGATTAGTAGACCACCACATAATATAGTCCCACGACGAGTTATTCTCAATAAGCGGGTATATCTTTTTACATACGCACCGGCAGGTGTATGCCTACACCCCATGCTTAAGTCATGGCAATTTCAATGAATGAGCCGAGGATATCCAGGACACGGTCATTAACCCCCCAAAGGCTTAAAACAAACAAAACAGATTAAACAGGTTATCTCAATGATTTAACCATTATTCGATTAAAGATTCAATACCCAACCAAGCGGTATTATTAAATACCGTACCCCAAGCCTGTATAAGGGAAAATAAGTTGAAAGTATTTACCTGAGCAAAATATACCAATTTATCTCAGCCGTATAACAATCAGCAAATGCAAATATCTTTTACAGGGCTCCTAAATCTGGAACGAAGGTTTTAATAACCTATTAGATTCCTAACGGGTCTTATTTATATTTAAACTTAGACCGGTTAGTTTTATTGAAGGGTTTATGGTTCAAAATGCAAGATTAAGCGAAGACCGGATTAGAATGTGATTTAGACCCGAAAAGTGCATAACGGGTAACCAAATGAGTCATGTACAGGTTCCCTAAGTTAATATGCCTTAAATATGTTGTGATATCAGTAGGATACCTTCCATTATGCCCAAAACAGATTTAAAAACAATTTAAGCCCCGTAGGGGTATTTTGGTCATTTTAAAGATTATAAAAGAGGCTAAATGACAATCTGAGGTTCTGGTCCAAAATGATCAGTAAAAATATTTATTTTTGCAAGTCATAACAGTAAGATACTGTATATATGTGAAATTTATCATTTATGGCCAAACTATGCACCGTAGAGGCATTTTGGTCATTTCACATAAGCTTTAAGGGTCAAATATGGAAATCTGAGTTTAAAACTTTTACTTACTTTTAAAGTATAAAATTTTTATTAAAACATCAGTAGGTAATAAGTCTTATGTGCCAAAAATAGTTTTAACCCATACTATGCGTTTAAAATGCGTAAAAAGTCGGTATTTGACGGTATTCGGGTTGATTAAGTAAAACTGAGATTTTGATCAGCCTCTACTGTTTAAAATAAATTATTTACTATGTAAAATCATTAGAAAAAGGTTTGATATGTAAAGGATGTGAAAAATTCATTTTATTAGCAAAAAGGGCATAATATCAATTACCGAATCAATGCAAGAATCCTATGTTACGATCAGTTTAAAATTTAGTAAAAATTTCCAAAAATCCCTAAATGTTATATTACATCAGTGGGTAGAAAGTTTGGTGTCAAAATTTGGGTTTAAATGGGTTTTATGCCAAAAATGCCGTTTAATTAATAGAAAGCTTTCAATTTACAATATTGAGCATAACTCCTATTTTAGACCACACCCTGATGTCAAATTTTTAGGACATGTTTATATACCAGTAACAAAGGTTTTTGTCCTCTCACATTTTCAAAAATCTTGTTTTAATAACAAAAGGGCATAATGGTCAACTTTTAAGCAATTAACGGAAACATGCAACGAACTAGGATTTCTAAGGAACCAAGTTGTATAACCTTAGAGGGTTATACTAACCTATAACATGGTGCTAAAGGAACCCTAAGGCATAACTAAAACAAGCTAAATCGGGTCAAAACTGAAAGTCAAAGCAAAAGTCTACTTTTGCGACTTTCGGTTCCGAACCGAGCCTAAACTCAGAATTGTCGGGTTGAACATACTTAGATATGTTCTTAAATTATTTACCAAGTTATTTTAGTGTTAAAACATGTTCCATAACCTCTGCATTGCTAGTTATGAATTTATTTGCAAAAATAGCTTCTGTTGACTTTTTAATAATAAGTTTGACCCGACAATTGACCAAGTTAGAGTGATAATCAGTGGGTGCCCTTTTAAGGGTTTATTACCCACATAATTACCAACTCATAGCCACTTTCAATTCGAATAATGGCTAGACCATTAGTGATTAATCACTAAGTCAAAGCTTAATTACGACGACTTTGACTTTTGGTCATTAAACTAGTAAAACTTGAACTTAGGAGGCTAAGAATGCTTACAAGGTCTCTTAGCACGAAATAGGAGCTGAGGAAAACTTGCTTGTACTCCAGAAAGCTCCAGAGAATGAGTTGTGATAGAATTTTGAGAATGTGCAAACGAACTAATGCAACAAAGGGCCTTTATATAGCAAAATGGAAGCTCCAAGATCTTAGCATGTGTCCCTATGATGATCCCAGATGTTACCAGGTGTCCCTATTGCATGATAAACCATTGGCACAGTCCCTGGTATCGAATTCAGGCTTGCAAAGGCGGTGGAACTGGCTATACATGCAGCTGTCCTTATCTTCTGTATCTGGCAGTCTCTCGCGGCCCGCGTAAGAATTTAGGGATGTCTTACGCGGCCCGCGACAGCCTCCAAATACGGTAAAGAATTTTAAAACTTTGCATTTTCAGTCCCTGGTCCATTTTAACTTTATTTAACTTTCATTTATTGCATTTAGGACCCCCATAGTTAACATTTAAAGACCTTGGGTCATAAACTAACTCCGTTAAGCTCCCGGTTAGTCGTACGATCACCCGAAAAGTCTTGTTTTCATCGAAACTTCAAAAAATTGATATCCAACATTCTTGGAAGCGAAATATACAATTATTACAATGTTTTTGGGATCGTTAAAAGGTCACTCAGAGGTTACTTTCAACATGTTGACACTTTTAACCCTTATGCTCCGTAAGATCCTTATTTTAAGCATAAACGACTTTCAATGTTCGATAAATTATTCATCAAAGAATAAGAATGTCGTATGAGGTCAATCAGAGGCACAAGAATGGCATGTTGACACTTTGGATCCTTTTGCTTACATATTTACATTGTTTGAAAAATTTAGTCCCTCGGAAACAATTCCTTACACGTTTAAAGTCCATGACACGTGTCTTTATTATATTGGTCGTGATTTTATGAGGTGTTACATCCTCACCCCCTTAAAAGAAATATCGACCTCGAGATTTACCGAAATAAACGAGGGTACTTCTGTTTCATTGTGGATTCAACCTCCCACGTGTATTCTGGGCCTCTACGGGCATCCCATTTTACCTTCACAATCGGTACATGCTTCCATCGAAGCTTCTTAACCTATCGATCCTCGATCGACAAAGGTTTTTCAACAAATTTCAAGCTCTCATCTATCTGCACGTCTTTATGCGACATTGCTAGCGACTCATCGGCTAGGCACTTCTTTAAGTTGCAGATGTGGAACACATTATGGATTCCACTGAGCTCTTCTGGCAGATCTAGCTTATAAGCTACTGTTCTGACATATTCGATGATCTCGAATGGTCCTATATATCTTGGGCTCAACTTGCCCTTCTTACCAAAACGTATCACTCCTTTCCAGTGTGACACATTGAGTAACACTTTATCGCCTACCTCGAATTTCAGAGGTTTACGCCTTTTATCTGCGTAGCTTTTCTGCCTATTCCTGGCAGTTTTGAGACGGTCACGGATCTGCACAATCTTGTCCGTTGTCTCTAGGACTATATCAGGTCCTGTTAGTTGGACATCCCCAACTTCCACCCAACAAACTGGCGTTCTACACTTTCTTCCGTACAAAGCTTCGAAAGGTGCTGCTTGAATACTTGAATGATAGCTATTATTGTACGAAAATTCAATCAATGGAAGATGGTCATCCCAAATCCCTCCTAAATCAATAACACAAGCTCGTAACATATCCTCAAGCGTTTAAATCGTACGCTCACTTTGCCCATCCATTTGAGGATGATATGCAGTGCTGAAATTTAATCGAGTGCCTAAAGATTGCTGAAAAGTTTTCCAAAAGTGTGATGTGTATCTTGTATCCCTATCGGAGATAATAGACACTGGCACTCCGTGGAGAGATACAATCTTATCCATGTACAGCTGAGCTAACTTGTCAGAGCTGTGGGTTTCTTTAATCGGCAAGAAGTGGGCTGACTTGGTCAATCTATCGACTATAACCCAAATAGTATCATTTCCGTGCTTTGTCTTTAGTAACTTAGTGATAAAATCCATGGTTACCATTTCCCATTTCCAAGTGGGAAGTTCAGGCTGTTGTAGCAAGCCTGATGGCTTTTGATGCTCTGCTTTAACTTGCGCGCATGTCAGACATTTAGCTACATAAGTGGCTATAGACTTCTTCAAGCCTATCCACCAATAAATTGCCTTTAGATCCTGGTACATCTTATCACTGCCAGGATGGACTGAGTATTTAGAACTATGAGCTTCTTGAAGAATCACATCTCGAAGTCCTCCAAAAATCGGAACGCATATTCGACCATTCAATCTTAGGATTCCATCCTTGCCATAAGATAATTGATCGACAGTTATTCCTAACTTCTCATTCGGATAGTTAGTTTCTAATACAGCTTCCTTTTAAGCGGCTAACAACCTTTCGTTCAAGCTGTTCTTCAATTCAATGTTTTAGCATTGATTCTAATGGGTTTAACTCTTTCCTTCCTGCTCAAGGCATCAGCGACTACATTCGCTTTGCCTGGATGATATCGGATTTCACAATCATAATCAATCAGTGTCTCCATCCATCGATGCTTTCTCATGTTAAGATCCTTCTGGTTAAACAGATGTTGAAGGCTCTTATGATCAGTATAGATCACACACTTGGTTCCATAAAGATAATGCCTCCAAAGCATTAGTGCAAATACAACGGCACCCAACTCCAAATCGTGGGTGGTGTAATTCTTCTCATGCACCTTTAATTGATGTGAGGCATAAGCAATAACTTTGCCTTTCTGCATGAGTACACAACCCATACCGGTGTGTGATGCATCACAATAAAACACAAACTCTTCAATTCCTTCTGGTAATGTCAACACTTGAGCATTGCTTAGTTTCTGCTTAAGAATATCAAAGGATTCTTGCTGCTTGGGACCCCAGTCAAACTTGACATTCTTGCGGGTCAATGAAGTTAGAGGTGCAGTAATCCTTGAAAAGTTTTCTATGAAACGTCTATAGTATCCTGCTAGGCCCAAGAAGCTGCGAATCTCTGTGGGTGTCTTCGGCTCTTGCCAATTCATAATTGCTTCAATCTTGACGGGATCCACCTGGATACCACGCTCACTCACTACGTGTCCAAGGAATTGAACTTCTCGGAGCCAGAACTCACATTTTGAAAACTTGGCGTAGAGCTTCTCTTACTGAATGAGTTTAAGAATAAACCGGAGATGTCTTTCATGATCGGCTTGATTCTTCGAGTAAATCAGAATGTCGTCAATAAAGACAATGATAAACTTGTCGAAATACGGCTTGCAAACACGATTCATGAGATCCATGAATGCTGCAGGTGCATTAGTGAGCCCAAAAGGCATCACTAAGAACTCATAGTGACCATATCGAGTTCTGAATGCAGTCTTGTGTACGTCTTCATCTCTGACCTTCAACTGGTGATATCCTGACCTTAAGTCAATCTTGGAGAAATAACTTGCCCCTTGCAGTTGATCGAACAGATCGTCGATCCTGGGCAATGGATATCTATTCTTGATTGTAAACTTGTTTAGCCTGCGATAATCGATGCATAGACGCATCGAGCCATCCTTCTTCTTCACAAATAAAATCGGTGCTCCCCAAGGGGATGAACTAGGTCGAATAAAACCCTTTGCTAACAAGTCATCCAACTGAGTCCTTAACTCTTTCATTTCAGTTGATGCCAACCGATAAGGTTCTCTTGCAATTGGTGCTGCTCCAGGAATGATATCGATTCTAAACTCTACTTGCCTATCTGGAGGTAATCCAGGTAGTTCTTCAGGAAAAACATTCGGGTAATCAGAAATAACAGGGATGTCTTCAATCCTTGGCTTTGGTTCATCAATGGTTACCTGTGCCATGTAAATGACACAACCTTTCTTCATACAACTAGATGCCTTAAGCATAGACACTTGCTTAGGCAATCCATACTGAGTATCTCCTTGAATCGTAAGTGGCTCACCATAAGGAGTCTTGATAACCACTTGCTTCTTATCACAAACAATCTGGGCTTAGTTATGAGTTAACCAATCCATGCCTATCACTATGTTAAATCCTGCTAATTTCAATGGAAGCAAGGATAGCGGAAAAGAGTGATTCCTAATGGATATAAAACATCCATCTAGAACTGTTGAGGCAGTTTCTACGGTACCATCGGCTAATTCTACTTCATACTTTATGCTTAGAGTCTTAACAGGCAGATTTAACAATTTACAAAACTAATTGTCTACAAAAGAGTTGTCTGCACCCGAATCAAACAATACTCTAGCATAAACATCATTGATAAGAAAGGTACCTGTTATCACATTGTTATCCTGAGTGGCCTCCCGTGCATTCATCTGAAAAACCCGAGCATTGGTCTTTTTACCTTCTTCAGGTTTCTTGGCATACTTTGGGTAGTTGGACTTGATGTGCCACTTCTCGTTACAGTTGTAACAAGTCGCATCCTTTATCTTCTTGCAGTCTAACGTTTTATGCTCACCTGATTTGCAGATCCCACAAGCTCTGGGCTACGATTGGGATTTTGATTCGAACCTGCACTTCCCTAGATGACGCTTCTTGCAGGTCTTACACTTGGGTTTTTCATCTGTTTGCTGGTTACCCTTGTTAGACCCAGAATTCTACTTATGGTCTGAGTTCCCCCTATGTTTCTTGTCAGAACGACGTGAGTTCTCATCCTCACGTTTCCTTTTTCCTTCATCAGAACTCTTAAGCGATCTCTGCCTAACTGCATCGAGAGTAAGGGATAACGACAAATCAGCCACTGACCTAAAGGTAGTAGGTCTTGATGCTTTCACACTTTCCTTAATTTCCGGAGCTAACCCTCCAATAAAACGAGCTATACGTTTCGGTTCTGGCGTGACCAAGTACGGAACCAATCGAGACATGGTGTTGAAACTGGTAAGGTATTCCTGACAATCTAAGTTCTTCATGACCAAGGTCAAGAAGTCAGTCTCAATTTTCTCAACTTCGTGTTGAGGACATAAATTTTCTTTGATCAATGAAACAAACTGTTCCCAAGACATGCTATACAGTGGAATCTTTCCTGTAGCTTGGATTAGTGACCTCCACCAAGCTAGAGCTTCACCTTTGAACGATTGTGTCACAAACTTCACAATATCCTTATCAGCACAACCACTGATATCAACTACCGTGTCCATCTCATCTAGCTACGTCATGCAATCAATGGCTCCTTTCTCCCCTGTGAAATCCCTGGGCTTACAGGAGACAAAATACTTGTAAGAACATGCCTTAACACGTGGCTCTTTATTGAGCACAATATTCTTAGACGGGACACTCCTTTGATTTGACGAATGATGAGTTTCTTCCTTATGAGATACATGAGTCTTGGAGGGTGGTTTGGCGTGAGCTACAGATAGGGTCTTGCTACGAGTACCACTGGACTCCTTGAATTGTCTGTCAAGTGCCCTAGTAACAGTATTGTCTACTAATTCCTGAAGATCTGCACCAGCTACATTAATCCTGGTTGTATCATGATTCTCTCTCGGGTGACTGTTTACCTCTTCCGATTCAGCCATGTAGCTTGCTTGCTACAAAACAATTGACAATATTTTATTCAGAGGTTATTTTGGAATCATCATTTTGATGATTTATTAACCATGGTAATATAAACCATATTGGTTAATTTGTTAATCATATTTATTTAGGATTTTCATTATAATTTATCCTATATTATAATCATTAAAGGTATTAAGGTGGCACAAAAGGCCTAGTCACAAGGATAGTTTGAATTATAAGCCATGATTTTAGAGAATCGAGGCATTAAGGTTTGAACATAGTTCATCACCTTTTACTGACAGGGATTCGTAGACTACAACTGTCTTTTTGTCTCATTTGATAATTATTATAACCCGTAGGCATTGCATCACTAATGGATGTCTCATATATGATCATCTTAATTGATGATTTGAACCCATGATTTCTAAATCACTAGGTTGGAAGAATCCAAGATAAGGATGACATGTGTGACTTTACCGAATCACATTTGCCAGGAATGCTAACATGTTTTCAGATGTTAACAGGGATTTGAATCCTTTTAAATAGGTTTTACCATCATGGCCATGTCTATAATGACATACATGCTAGGTTATACCCTTTAAGATTCTTTTTAATATATAATGTCAGATCAATGTCAAAAAGGAATGATATTTTGATTTATTTCATATATTATATTCATGCATGTGAGGACAAATGAAATTTTAAATAAAACATTCCAATAAAATTTAAAAGAAGTACATAATTGCCCTAAACGGGACTTTAAAGAAACAACTTTGTCCACGTAGGGACTGAAATAAGAAATACTAGTCCTCGCTGGGACCTATTACATAAATAAAAATGTCCACACAGGGACTTAATTGAAATAAACAACAATAAAAATAAATAAGGAATCTTCAGAAATCCCTCTTCTTCTTCCCCTTGATTAAATTTGCCAAACCCTTGAGAAATCCCCGGTGGTTTCTACGCTCCTCTTGAACCTCTCATTCCACCTGGCTCAACCTCTGAAGAATCTCCTGCTGCTGTTGTGGCTGGATCAATGGCGGCTGTGGCGGCTGCTGCTGCGGAGGTTGAGGAGGTGGTGGGTACTGATACCCATATGCCTGGTACCCAGACTGGTACGAAGCTGCATAAGGTCCTTCAGGGTAAAGAGCATTGTAGTTGGCTGCCTTGAGGTATGGGTCAATGGCAGGGGCATTATAGTAGTTGTAGCCAGGGTAAGCTAGCTGCTCAAAAGGGTTATACGCCGCTGTACCGACGTATAAAGGAATCGGGTTATCATAACCCATGTGTGGTGGTGGTGGTGGTGCGACTAGCGCAGAGTCCACCTCAGAAACTGGGTTTGAAGGCCCACCCAGCTGCGGGTCTTCATACAGTGGCGGGTAGTGGCTGCCACTGGAGTGTTGAGGGGTGCTGAAATGGAAATCCCTTCCTCGCATGGACATCCGTGCACCTGTTCTTCTTCGCGTCGGTGGTTCCGGAGGCAGTTGTTGTACTGGCGGCGGTGGCGGTGGCGTAACCGCCTGGAAATGTGAATCCTTAGAGGGATCCTACTGTTGCTGCTGAGGTGGGTTGAAAGGAGGAGTGAACTCCCAATGGTAAGTGGCCCACCTTTCGGCAAAACTGTCTGGGCCTCTATATGGCGAACTATGAAATGATGATCCGTCAGAAATCTCTATGGGATGCGTGGGCGTCCTAGTTGGTGGCTCGGCAGGATCGAGGTCATCATCCATATCCATACCCTGAGCTTCAGGAAAATGGTCTTCAGGGCCCAATGGGTTATGGCCCATTGGTTCTTCAATCTGATTTGCCGGGTTGAACCGGCTCTGGAAATACGAGGTCGGGTCTTGAAAAGCCCGGTGTGAGTTGGACCGCTGCAACGGCAAGAAAGAGTGGTGAGAATCTTCGGGCTCGTTCTCTGAATGTGGCCCAAAGGAGTGATGGTATGAGGGCGACGAGCTGAGTGAGACAGAACGCCTCGCAGTTTCCAAGTATGTCCTCCAATCTTCTTGAGGACTAGAGCTCGTGGCTTAGGGTGTTCGCCGGTGAGAAGGCCCGACTTCGTGATCCTTTGGTGCAGTGAATGGTGCTTTGCCTCGTCCTCCTCTGCGTCTGAATCGTGGTGGCATTTTCTTGTTCCTGTCAAAACAAACAAAGGAAACCAACAAAAGAAAACAATAAGATTAGGATTAGTCCTATGCCGTTAGCCTAGACTCGGAAGTCAAGGAATGTGCAAACTATGTCATTGAGATTAGACACAAAAGGCTAGTGTTTAATTCACTCAATGTTGGCTCTGATACCAACCTGTCACACCCTGATATTTCCATGTATTACCGGTGGGCCTGGTGGGGAGTATCGTGACGTAGTTGATATCATCATAGTCAATAATCACAGTTTAATGCACAACGGAAGTCTAAAAGTAAATTATTACAAACTGATTGAAAGTACAATAAAATATTATACAACGGGTTGTAAGATGGATCCACAGGCGGATCAAAATAAAAGAAGTATTGTTCAACAGACTTAAAGTGATAAAAGCTTGCAAGACTCTTTATTTAATCACTCAGGATTTCCAGCCCATTTCGCTTAGTACCTGCACTTAATCTTTTTGAAAATACGTCAGTTTTCACTGGTAAATACAATTAACCGACACTTTTGAAAATGCTTATGAAAATTGATTTAAATGCACAAGGCACAAATATTCTTTTATAACTTGGGATAATTATTTAAGAATAATCTTGTAAAAGAATTATATGTTTGTTATACATTCAGTAGCCCGGGTTAAAAGTACCGGGTTAAAGATTAATAGACTACCACATAATATAGTCCCACGGCGAGTTATTCTCAACAAGCGGGTATATCTTTTTACATACGCACCGGCAGGTGTATGCCTACACCCCGTGCTTAAGTCATGGCCATTTCAATGAATGAGCCGAGGATATCCAGGACACAGTCATTAACCCCCCAAAGGCTTAAAACAAACAAAACAGATTAAACGGGTTATCTCAATGATTTAACCATTATTCGATTAAAGATTTAATACCCGACCAAGCGGTATTATTAAATACCGTACCCCAAGCCCGTATAAGGGAAAATAAGTTAAAAGTATTTACCTGAGCAAAATATACAAATTTATCTCAGCCGTATAACAATCAGCAAGTGCAAATATCTTTTACTGGGCTCCTAAATCTGGAACGAAGGTTTTAATAACCTATTAGATTCCTAACGGGTCTTATTTATGTTCAAACTTAGACCGGTTAGTTTTAATGAAGGGTTTACGGTTCAAAACGCAAGATTAAGTGAAGACCAGATTAGAATGTGATTTAGACCCAAAAAGTATGAAGACTTGTATAATATGGGTAAACCAAACACATTCTGGATTTTGAAGTGAAAAATGATAAGGTTTGACCCGTTTCTGTCAATTTATGCAAACTAGTCACATAAACCGTACCGAAGGCGAAAAGTGCATAACGGGTAACCAAATGAGTCATGTATAGGTTCCATAAGTTAATATGCCTTAAATATGTTGTGATATCAGTAGGATACCTTCCATTATGCCCAAAACGGATTTAAAATCAATTTATGCCCCGTAGTGGTATTTTGGTCATTTTAAAGATTATAAAAGAGGCTAAATGACAATCTGAGGTTCTGGTCCAAAATGATCAGTAAAAATATTTATTTTTGCAAGTCATAATAGTAAGATACTGTATATATATGAAATTTATCATTTATGGCCAAACTATGCACCGTAGGGGCATTTTGGTCATTTCACATAAGCTTTAAGGGTCAAATTTGGAAATCTGAGTTCAAAACTTTTACTTACTGTTAAAGTATAAATTTTTTATTAAAATATGAGTATGTAATAAGTCTTATGTGCCAAAAATAGTTTTAACCCATACTATACGTTTAAAATGCGTAAAAAGTCGGTATTTGACGGTATTCGGGTTGATTAAGTAAAACTGAGATTTTGATCAGCCTCTACTGTTTAAAATAAATTATTTACTGTATAAAACCAGTAGAAAAAGGTTTGATATGTAAAGGATGTGAAAAATTCATTTTATTAGCAAAAAGGGCATAACCGTCAATTACCGAATCAATGCAAGAATCCTATGTTACGATCAGTTTAAAATTTAGTAAAAATTTCCAAAAATCCCTAAATATTATATTATATCAGTGGGCAGAAAGTTTGGTGTCAAAATTTGGGTTTAAATGGGTTTTATGCCAAAAATGTCGTTTAATTAATAAAAAGCTTTCAATTTACGATATTGAGCATAACTCCTATTTTACACAATAACCTGATGTAAAATTTTTAGTACATGTTTATATACCAATAACAAAGGTTTTTGTCCTCTCACATTTTCAAAAATCTCGTTTTAATAACAAAAGGGCATAATGGTCAACTTTTAAGCAATTAACGGAAACATGCAATGAACTAGGATTTCTAAGGAACCAAGTTGTATAACCTCAGAGGGTTATACTAACCTATAACATGGTCCTAAAGGAACCCTAAGGCATATCTAAAACAAGCTAAATCGGGCCAGAACTGAAAGTCAAAGCAAAAGTCTAATTTTGTGACTTTCGGTTCCGAACCGAGCCTAAACTCAGAATTGTCGGGTTGAACATGCTTAGACATGTTCTTACATTATTTACCAAGTTATTTTAGTGTTAAAACATGTTCCATAACCTCTGCATTGCTAGTTATGAATTTATTTGCAAAAATAGCTTCTGTTGACTTTTTGATAATAAGTTTGACCTGACAATTGACCAAGTTAGAGTGATAATCAGTGGGTGCCCTTTTAAGGGTTTATTACCCACATAATTACCAACTCATAGTCACTTTCAATTCGAATAATGGCTGGACCATTAGTGATTAATCACTAAGTCAAAGCTTAATTACGACGGCTTTGACTTTTGGTCATTACACTAGTAAAACTTGAACTTAGGATGCTAAGAATCCTTACAAGGACTCTTAGCATGAAATAGGAGCTGAGGAAAACTTGCTTGTACTCCAGAAATCTCCAGAGAATGAGTTGTGATAGAATTATAAGAATGTGCAAATGAACTAATGCAACAAAGGGCCTTTATATAGCAAAATGGAAGCTCCAAGATCTTAGCATGTGTCCCTATGATGATCCCAGATGTTACCAGGTGTCCCTATTGCATGAAAAACCATTGGCATAGTCCCTGGTATCGAATTCAGGCTTGGAAACGCGGTGGATCTGGCTATACATGCAGCTGTCCTTATCTTCTGCATCTGACAGTCTCTCGCGGCCCGCATAAGAATTTAGGGATGTCTTACGCGGCCCGCGACAACCTCCAAATCTGGTAAAGAGTTTTGAAACTTTGCATTTTCAGTCCGTGGTCCATTTTAACTTTATTTAACTTTCATTTATTGCATTTAGGACCCCCATAGTTAACTTTTAAGGACCTTGGGTCACAAACTAACTCCGTTAAGCTCCCGGTTAGTCGTACAATCACCCGAAAAGTCTTGTTTTCATCAAAACTTCACAAAATTGATATCCAACATTCTTGGAAGCGAAATATACAATTATTACAATGTTTTTGGGATCATTAAAAGGTCACTCAGAGGTTACTTTCAACATGTTGACACTTTTAACCCTTATGCTCCGTAAGATCCTTATTTTAAGCATAAACGACTTTCAATGTTCGATAAATTATTCATCAAAGAATACGAACGTCGTATGAGGTCAATCAGAGGCACAAGAATGGCATGTTGACACTTTGGATCCTTTTACTTACATATTTACATTGTTTGACAAATTTTAGTCCCTCGGAAACAATTCCTTACACGTTTAAAGTCCATGATACGTGTCTTTATTATATTGGTCATGATTTTACGAGGTATTACACAAAACCTCAATTGTTTAAATTACATTCAGTAGTGATTGAGTATTTGTAAATTCTACAATTATCGTCAGTATGTGGGGGTTTTGTATACAAAATTTGTTACTACACTGTGAGTAGTAACATGACCACAAGTCGGGTTGACAGTACCGTGGGTGGTAATTAAAGTGGAAGAATAAACAAATGTAATTGCTGGTTTGCCCTCAATGCTGTAAAAAGGATAAAACTTGTCTTGATTAAACTGGGATTCACTCACCAGTATTTCCACTGACAAATGTTTTAAAAACGCGTTTCAGGCAACAAAATGTGAAAGCCAAAATAGAAGCCAGCTGGAGAGCACTAAAGGCTTGAAAAAGTGGCTATAAAAGTTACCTAAATAAAAGGAGATGTTTTGTTTCAATAAAATAAGATTTATTCCTATAAAGGATTATAATGAAACTTGGGTTTTTCCCATGTGTTTGTATTTATAAAAATATGGTATTTTACTCTGATAAAATATTTCATAACTACGGTCCTGATGAAATTTCCGCTGCCAAACTGATAAACACCGATACCACCAAATCTGGCTCACAGCCGCCCGCTCCCGGGGATAGGGATCGGGGGTTGTGACAGGAGGTGGTATCAGAGCTACAACCACAGGTTTAAGCCAAAGAAGTGTTCTGCTGACACTTAAATTTTAAATTTTGTGTTAGGTAATAACCTATATGATTATGTGTTTTGTGTTATTTGACTATCTGTTAGTTTACAGTATAAGTGAGCAAGGAACTTCGGACGCCTATCGTCAAATAGGTAGTTCACCAAAGGATAAGGAAACTACATCTCAACCAGATCCCTCCGGATACTCAGCAGATACTAAGGGAGGAATATATATTTTTAAGGCACAGTCGGAAGAACCGTTTACCACAAAGAAAAGAGGTTGGTTTAGTAGAGGAGCACACGAGAGAAGATAAAGGATGAAAAAGATACAACAATAGAGTGCAATAGCCAGGTCTAATAAAGAAGCAAATGCACAAACCCAGGAAACAAACAATAGACCACCATGGGAAGAAGAATTAGATAGACAGTTGGCCAATTTCCACATGTTAGCCATGACAGCAGTAGAATCTGACCAAATAGCTGAACCATCACTATTACCTTTATTCCCAGAACGACCAATGATAGAGCCAAACCAAGAACAACCAATGGAATTAGATCTA
Organism: Helianthus tuberosus; assembly: GCA_030545235.1. Classification (NCBI taxonomy): domain Eukaryota; kingdom Viridiplantae; phylum Streptophyta; class Magnoliopsida; order Asterales; family Asteraceae; genus Helianthus; species Helianthus tuberosus. The sequence continues at coordinate 40,557,406 of CM060407.1, forward strand.
AACCAGGAAAACCCTTACCTAGACATCGATCCCTATGAAGTTCCCATAATTTCTCCACCAAACCCCATTGCTTAGTACACTGATCTTAACCCTTTAGATCCCTTTTGGAGTAGTAAATGGTGGACGCAAAGTGTAAGAAGAAACCCATACCCGTATGGACGACCTATTCCTCAACACCCCGACCTAGAACCAGCACCTATGCCACTTATGAGCTAGGAAAATTTGGAAGAACTTCGCTCATGGGGTGATGAATTAGTAAAGGAAGGAGATAGAATTCGCCAAATAGGAGAGAAACTTATGTGGAAACATGTCGAACGTGATATCCATGATTGGATACACGATATCTAGAATAATACCTAAAGTATATGTGTAATTTTGTAGTTTGAAAAAAATGTATAAGTATGTTTTAGTTATTTCCAGTTGTAGTTTTTAATAGATGCATGTACATATATATGAAAAGAGTAAAAGTCGCAATGTTCGACATTTTTGATCAAATTGTTTGTACGATTATGCATAAATATTTATGATTGATATAATTCCGTGATAATTAGTGCCTAATAAATGTTCATAATTCAGATGGACAACGAAGTAAATCAGGAAAACCAGAATAACGAAAATAACGGAAATCAATTAGATAACAATGACATTCAACATATAGTAGCACAAGGAATTATAGATGCTATGCCATATCTTCTCAAAACTGTTAATGAAGCAGAAAATAAATCCACAAATGGAAGTAAACGACAACACACTGAACCAAGTCACAGCGTGAACAATAACAATGGACAACTACTTCAATTGCCTATTCCAAAAAGAAGAAGAACCATGTCTTATGGTTGTTCTTATAAAGAATTCTGGTCTTGCAAACCAATAGAGTTCTCTGGCAATGAAGGAGCCATTGCAGCTTTACGTTGGATAGAAAAGACAGAGGCTGTCTTAAAGATAAGCAAATGTGCAGAAGATGATAAGATTATGTTTGCGTCTAATATGTTTAAGAATTCAGGCTTAGAATGGTGGAATACTATTCTCTAGTCAAGAGGAAGTGATAAAGTCTATTGTATGGAATGGACTGAGTTTAAGAATATGGTCGAAAGAAAATTTTGTCCTCCTAATGAAAAGGAACAGATTGCTAATAAATTCTTAAACCTTAGAATGTCTGGAATAGATAGCAAGGGTCACACTACCTTATTCTTCGAATATGCTAGAATAGTGCCAACCCTAGCCTCACCAGAGCCAGTATTAATTTCCTGTTACATTTGGGGATTAATAGGTGAGATTAGACATATAGTCAAGGCATCTAAACCACAAACCATAGAAGAAGCTGTAGAACTATCAAATACCTTAACTGATGAACTAGTACGTACGCAAGAAGAAAACCAGAGGAAGAACCTAGCTCAAAAACTTAACCAGGAATTTTATTCTAGAAATTTCAGTCGTGGGAAGAATGTAGGTTCTACTTCTGTCCCTTATTGTAAGGCATGTAAGAAAAAGCATTCAGGGAGATGTTCTACATACTGCAATTACTGTAAGATACCAGGACACAAGGAAGAAGACTGTAGGAAGAAACCTAGCAATGGAGTATGCTACAATTGTGGTCCAGCCATGAACAATAAGACTTCTAAGAATGCTAGAGCATTTGTTTTGACAGCCGAAGAAGACAAGATGATTTCGGATGTGATTGCCGGTACGTTTTTAGTTAATGATGTTTTGCTAAAGTATTTTTTGACTCTGGTGCGAACCAAAGTTTCATAAATAGTTCATTTTGCAAAATCCTCGATCAACCATAAACTAAACTTCAGCAAGAATGTCTAGTAGAAACGGCAAATGGAGAAACCATTAAGATCACTGAAATCTTGCAGGGAGCAAGAATAGAAATTCTAAACCATAACTTTATTACTAACCTTTACCCAATGATACTGGCCGGATTTGATATAGTATTAGGAATGGATTGGTTAGTAGCCAATAAAGCCAGCATTCTATGTGATCAAAAGTCAATACAAGTAAATACACCAAAGGGTGAAAAGATCACAATTAAAGGAAATAAGTCATCTAGATTCATGAAATTCATCTCTGTGATGAAAACTGCAAGTTATGCAAGGAAAGGATCACTAGTGTATATGATTTCCATAATCATTAACACTAAAGGAAAAGAATTGAAAGATATTCCCGTAGTATCTCAATTCTCAGATGTTTTTCCAGAAGAGTTACCTGGATTACCGCCTGATAGAGAGGTTAAATTCAGAATTCACCTTCTACCAGGAACAACACCAATTGCCAAGGGACCTTACCGATTGGCACCAGCAGAAATGCAAGAATTGAAGAAACAATTGGACGAACTTTTGGCGAAATGATTAATACAGCCAAGTTCATCACCATGTGGAGCACCAATCTTGTTTGTCAAGAAGAAATACGGGTCAATGCGTATGTGCATTGATTACCGAGAATTAAACAAAGTCACGATTAAGAATCGGTACCCATTACTGAGAATCGATGATCTGTTTGATCAACTACAAGGAGCTCGATTCTTTTCAAAGATCGATTTACCCTCAGGATATCATCAATTACAGGTACAGAAAGAGGATATTCCTAAGATTGCCTTTAGGACAAGGTATGACCATTATGAATTTACAGTCATGCCATTTGGTTTAACCAATGCCCCAGCCGCATTTATGGACATGATGAACAGAATCTGTAAACCATATTTGGACAAATTCATAATTTTCTTTATAGATGATATTCTTATTTACTCTAAAAGTAAAGAGGAACATGCAGCGCATCTGCATGCACTTCTAAATTTGCTGAGAAAAGAAAAGATTTATGCTAAATTTTTGAAATGTGAATTCTGGTTAGAACAAGTGCAATTTCTTGGACATTTAGTTAATCATGAAAGAATTCATGTAGATCCCACAAAGATCGTGGCGATTACTAAATGGAAAGTCCCTGAATCACCAACGGATGTGAGAAGTTTTCTAGGACTGGCAGGTTATTATAGGCGATTTATCCGAGATTTTTCTAGAATAGCTATTCCATTGATGAAGCTAACCTGTAAATCAATTAAGCTTGAATGGGGACCAAAACAAGAAGAAGCCTTTAGAATCCTTAAGCAAAGATTAACCAACGCACCCATACTCTCGTTACCAGAAGGAATTGAAGACTTTGTAATCTATTTTGACGCTTCTAAGTTAGGTTATGGATGTGTGTTAATGCAACGTCAAAAGGTTATAGCTTATGCCTCTAGAAAACTTAAGAATCATGAAGAGAATTATACAACTCATGATTTAGAATTAGGAGCCATAATTTTTGCCCTTAGGATTTGGAGACACTATTTATATGGAAATAAATTTGTTGTCTTCACTGATCATAAGAGTTTAAGATACATTTTTGGGAAAAAAGAGTTAAATATGAGACAGAGAAGGTGGATGGAACTTCTCAGTGATTACGACTGTGATATCCAGTATCATACTGGAAAAGCTAATGTAGTAGCTGATGATTTGAGTCGAAATTATCATGAAAAACCAAGACGTGTACGATCTCTTAAATTAAATCTGCAGATAGATTTAAATGAACAAATTAGAGAAGTACAAGAATCAGTAATCAAGGACGATACTTAAAAATTGAAAGGAATGATTAAGGAACTAGAACAAGGAAAAGCTGGAATTTGGAGATTCCATAAGAAAAGAGTTTGGATACCTAAACAAGGAAACCTACGCCACCGAATTTTAGAAAAAGCCCATAAGTCTAAGTATACGATACATCCTGGAAGTGACAAAAAATGTATCAAGACTTAAGAAAGAATTTCTGGTGGATAGGAATGAAAAAGGATATAGCCGCATATGTTGCTAAGTGCTTAACTTGTTCACAAGTTAAAGCTTAAAATCAGAAACCCCGAGGTTTATTACAGCAATTAGAAATGCTAGTATGGAAATGGGAATTGATAACAATGGACTTTGTTACCAAGTTACCCAAGACACGAAAATGTAATGATACAATCTGGGTGATTGTAGACAGATTAACCAAATCTGCTCATTTCTTACCAATGAAAGAAACAATTAGTATGGAACAACTAGCCAAGTTGTATGTAAATGAAATTGTTTCTTTACATGGGATTCCTTTATCTTATGTTTCTGATAGAGATAGTCGTTTTAGTTATCATTTTTGGACTAGTTTCCAAAACGTAATGGGAACCAAGCTAAATCTAAGCACCGCTTATCATCCTCAAACAGATGGACAAAGCGAAAGGACCATTCAGACAATGGAAGATATGCTTAGAGCTTGTGTAATGGATTTCGGAGGAAATTGGGATGATCACTTACCATTGATAGAGTTTTCTTACAATAACAGCTATCATACTAGCATTAATGCTGCACCATTCGAATCACTTTATGGATGAAAGTGCCGAACTCCAATCTATTGGGCAGAAATTGGAGAACAAGAATTTTCTGGAGCAGAAATAGTACAAGAAACAACGGACAACGTTATTCAAGTCAAGGACAGACTAAAAGCAGCACGCGATCGACAAAAGAGTTATGCTTATAACAGGCGAAAACCCTTGGAGTTTCAAGTAGGAGACAAGGTATTGTTAAAAGTTTCTCAATGGAAAGGAGTAGTTAGATTCATCAAAAGAGAAAAGTTGAGCCCCAGGTATTTTGGACCTTTTGAGATTATTAGAAGAATAGGACCAGTAGCTTATCAGCTGCAACTGCCAGAGGAAATGGCACGAATACATGATGTCTTTCATGTATGCAATCTCAAAAAGTGCTTAGCCGATGAATCATTAGTAGGACCTCTTAAAGACATAGAGGTAAACGAAAAGCATAATTTTATAGAGAAACCCCTATAAATTGAAGACAGGAAGATCAAAAATCTCAAACACAAGAGATTGGTTTCAGTCAAAGTAAAATGGGATTCCAATAGAGGACCAGAATACACTTGGGAGCTTGAATTAGAAATGCAAAGGAAATACCCACACCTGTTCCAGTTGACCTCGAGGACGAGTTCTAAAACAAGGTGGGGAGGATATAACAACCCTCCTAAATGTGTCATAGAACCTTTAACGTGACTTAAAACGTTCCTAAATATACGTCGTACGTAGAAACCGGACCCGTTATAGCCCTATACTTACAAAAATAAAGAAAAACGAAATTCAGTAGTCGCTCGCGGGCCGCGACGAAGATCACCTGATCTATCGCGGGGTGCGACAACTTGATTCTTATCCGGACACGTGGCGTGCCACGTGGACGTTGACTTGGTAAGGCTACTCGATTACTCAGCAAGGCTACAGCCACCATTCTGGCTGTCGCGGGCCGCGTAGGACTTAGCCTAGTACGTCGCGGGGCGCGAAAGACCCCTCGACCTGCCCTATAAATAGTAGCTCAGTCCTCATTTGTTACTCGTTCATTTTCTGAATTCTCTCTCAACTTTCCATATAGTAGAAATTCTGCTTGGGCATAATACACACTATTAAGCGAAGCTCTGCCTCGTTGTAAGTACTATAACCCTGCTGTTACCCTACACGATTGATCTAAGATTCTGTAACGCATCTCAGGGCTCTGCCCGACTCCGTCGTTGGAATTTTGTCTCGTGTGTTCACCCGATTGATTTAGAATTTTCGTAATACATGTCGGCTCCGCCCGACTCAGTCATTGGAAATTTCTGTCTCGAGTATACGGTTAAAATTGAATTGGGTTATTTTACTAACACGTGTGCATTATTTAATTTTATAGTTAGTAACCAGGAAATACACCGGAAAAGCCTTAGTAATATCTAAAGTAGCAATGTGAGTTAATCCTTCTTTTCATAAACTATTTTACAAAACCTCAATTGTTTAAATTACATTCAGCAGTGATTGAGTATTTGTAAATTCTATAATTATCGTCGGTATGTTGGGGTTTTGTATACAAAATTTTTTACTACACTGTGAGTAGTAACATGACCACAAGTTGGGTTGACAGTACCGTGGGTTGTAATTAAATTAGAAGAATAAACAAATGTAATTGCTGGTTTGCCCTCAATGCTGTAAAAAGGATAAAACTTGTCTTGATTAAACAGGGATTCACTCACCAGTATTTCCACTGACAAATGTTTTAAAAACGCGTTTCAGGTAACAAAATGTGAAAGCCAAAATAGAAGCCAGCTGGAGAGCACTGAAGGCTTGAAAAAGTGGCTATAAAAGTTACCTAAATAAAAGTAGATGTTTTGTTTCAATAAAATAGGATTTATTCCTATAAAGGATTGTAACGAAACTTGGGTTTTCCCATGTGTTTGTATTTATAAAAATGTGGTATTTTACTCTGATAAAATATTTCCTAACTACGGTCCTGATGAAATTTCCGCTGCCAAACTGATAAACACCGATACCACCAAATCTGGCTCACGGCTGCCCGCTCCCGGGGATAGGGATCTGGGGTTGTAACACTACTACTGGAATGATAAGGAGGATAAACTGGAAAGGCCTCTCTCTCCAATAAGCTCAAGAATTATTGAAGTAAAACAATAGAGAAGCAGGGCACTCATGCATAATCCCGTTACAAATCCAGTAGTTAGTATTGAAAAAATAATCACTGAAAGTCATTAAGGTGAAATCATGGGAACTTATGAGCAGAATAAGTATACATTAATCAGAAAAGATGGGAGCACAACAACTGTTACGGATGAAAATTTGGCTGATCAAGTTCATCCACTAAACATAGTAAAGATGAAATAGATTGTTGATCAACAAAAGGGGAACACAAAGTACAACCGAAGATCCCTTCACAGTATCAAAGAAGTAGGAAGACAAGTGTATCATAGAGCTGCACTGGCAGACTTTGACTCATGCATCAATTTCGAGTACAGCAAGAAAGTACACATACCTCCACCCAACAACACCATTCCAGCTGAAATCATATCTAAAGCAAGAACTGGTTCTATCTTTGAAACACCTGAAATGTCAGTGGTGTTCAAAGATGCTAACAATGAAAGAGCTTTGTTTAGAATTGATGAAATTTATAGGTATTCATACCAGACCTTGGATTACATCAAAGATTGCATGAACCAGAAACAAGCACAGCTCCAAGAGAAAGGAAAGGAGAATGAACAGCTAAGGAAGAGGATTGAATATATCATTGATGAATGGAAGGAAGCAAGAGGATGGTACAAAGACTTATACAGTACAACTCACAAAATAATTGATTACAAGAAGAAGCTGAAGAAAGGTGACCTTTTCAAAAGTGGCGTGAAGATAAACTGATAAAACACTAATTTTTATCTGTTTGGGAAGAATGTTTTGTTTTGAACTTGGTTGAATTTTTCTAATCTTGGTTGTTTGAATTTTGTTTAAAGTTTGGTTGAAGTTTGTTTATGTTTGACATAAGTAGTTATTTTTCTTACAATACTTAGGGGGAAACTGTTAGTAAACTTTTTATGTATGTGTCACACCCCAACCGATGACGGAATCATCGGGGCATGGCACTGAGCGAAACAGATTGTCCAGAAGTTTCCAAAACAACTACCATTACCATTTAATTAAAGCAATACGTCCCATACCGTATCTTAAATAGTCAAACAAGTTATTACAGATACCATCAAAACAAATATTCTGTTCCGACAACTCAGATTTAACATAACTAGTTTATTCGTTGGTTTCTAGACTCCAGTTCCTAGCCTCAAGTTCATCACAGCCCGAGAAGCATATAAACAACCTAAGCACCTGTCTCATACGTTAAAATAAAGTCAATACATAAAATGTAAAGGTGAGCATACAAGTTTGATAATAGCATAATAGAGTTCGAATTTCCTTTACGCATAACCAGCACGTACACATAGTGAAATGAAGCACGTTAGTTATCGACATAGATCCATCGATACCAATGACTGCGGGTTGACTGCCCGAGGCAGTTCGCAATACATGATTACCACCGTAATCAATGCAAGTAAAGGATCATTAACAACCCCCGTGTGAACGGGTGCTGAGTCCAAACTATAGTACTATCGTTGCTAAGGCAGGTAGACAGCATTCCATGTGTAAACATAACAACAAGCATTCATAAGCCACGTATAACCTGCATGAACGGTTTAGCGTTAAAATAGCTTGAGTAGTGTGATTGTTGTAGTTTGAATATTCGTAACGTATGTAACACCCAAAAGTGCTAAAGCAAAAAGGGTTCGAGTATACTCACTGCGATTGTGGATTGAAGGGAGCGCTTTACAGCGAGTACGGTTAGCTTGAATAGATTCGATAACGTAACGATAAGTGGCGCGTAAAAACAGTACAAGGTGAGCGTGGTTAGGATGGCTGATCGTGCGGACCAGCTATCCGTGAGAGGGAGTCATCCGTTCGCATGACCTATTCGTGCGGATGGTGATGCGTGCGGATGGAGATCCATCCGGATAAGCTATCTGTGCGTACGACTGTCCGTGCGGGTGGTAATCCGTGCGGATTAGTTATGCGTGCGGATGGCTTATCCGTGCGGACAAGTTGTCTGTGCGGATAAACGTTCAAGTGGATTGTTTCTTCCTAAGGGTGAGATGTGTTTGTGTATGATGGCTTGTGCTTTGGAGTTTTCGTTGTAGTATTTAGAAAACACATAAGTGTTTCTACCTTTCAAGCCGGTCGCGCGGACGATAGTCCGTGCGTACGGTAGTCCGTGCGGACAGTGGTTATCCGTGCGGATAGTCTGTGCGCGCGGGCAGGGGCCATCCGTCCGGATAGTCTGTCCGTGCGTACGACTTGGCCGTGCGGATGAACATTGTTTGAATTCATTTTAAGGCCTTAGTATCTCATGATCCGAAGAGTAATCCATTCAGAGGTCGTCCGTCCGGATTGCTCATTCGTCGATACTCAAACCTTGTTTGGAAAGTGGGTCCCAAGGGTAGCTCGTCCGGGTGACAACCCGTCCGGATGACCGGTGCGTGCGGATGGTAATCCGTGCGCACAACTTGTCCGTGCGGACAGCTTGTCCGTGCGGACAACTGGTCCGTGCGGACAGTATCTGGTCTGATTGTTCCGTTCGTCTACTCTTGGTTTCTGTTGTCGTTTATCGAGACGTTCTGATTACGTGGCAACCACTTGGAATTGTATTCTCACCCGCGTGACTAGACCGGCCAGGAACCACCCTAACTCGGCCTGTCGGTGACTCAGAACGGTCATTCCGGTTGACCGCGAAATCAGTTGTCTGTGGGTAGGATTCCAGATCTGGAACTAGTGCATCACTATTAACGAGTAGAACACTAGAACCGATCTGATTCGTACTGGTTTTAAGGGAAAAAGATGGAGAGAACTTAGGTTTATTTCTTTCAACTCTTTTATCCTTAGAAAAGTTTAAATCTAGGTGAAGTTAGTGTGAAATCTTGTAGAAATCGTTTAGATCTGAGTTATTCTTGGTGGAATGAGGTCAAGCTTGAAGTTCATAAGAACTTCACGATGATGTCACCCGAGAATACCTCAAATCCGGATGATTTCATGGTTAAAAGTGAAGATTTGAAAGATGGAAATGTGTAGAATTGTGTAGTGATCAAGAATGTACAAGAATTGGTGCAAGATCTTACCTGGATTGAGAGAAATCTGAGGAAAAGTGAAGAATGCGTGCGGTTCGGACGTCACTTGCCAAAAGTGGAAAAGTTGGAGAGTGACCAGTGTATTTATAGGATGCCAAAAAGGGAAAGGGGTGAGCCGTGCGCATGGCACGTACCCGGATAGGCTATCCGCGCGGACTGGTCATCCGTACGGATTGGCAATCCGTGCGGATTGGCCATCCGTGCAGATGCCGCCTGCTTTGGTGCGTTCGGTGCGATGTTGCTTCGGTCTCGATTCGCGAGCGATTCGATAGGGTTTCCTAGTCAACTTACTTTCAGTCCCAACTACTTCTTATATGGTTCGACTCGGAATTCGGGTTCGGGTTCGCTTACATTCGAGTTAGACTTCGAGTTCGATTGAGTTCGCTTGATTGTCACAACATAACATAAAATAAAATAAACATGCGCAGGTAACACGTAAGGTACACACACACGTATAAACACAAGTAAAATACACTGTTCGAGTTACGGTTCGATATCGATTTGATTAGCATAGCTTGAATAACTTTATCGCATTGTTACTTCCTATCCTTCACAGTCGTAGGTCGATTGAAATATGGTAAACACGAGTCGATTATTGCAGTGTACGACATTTACTCCACATAATATAAATAAAATAAAAACATTTCTACGTGTCAAGTCGCGCGAAATCGGTCGTTGACTTTGACCTTGACTTTGACTTTCACTCGTGAAAACACGGGGTGTTACAGTCTCCCCTTGTTTAGGGAATTTCGTCCCGAAATTAAGCCGAAAGCTGTAACTAGGTCGTGAATCACGTGTGAGAGTTCTTCGTTTGGACCACTGAGAGTTGTCAAATCAATTGGGTTTTTACGGTTAAAAATTGATGATTTTTGGATATGATATGCGAAATTATCTGATCGAAAGGCCTATAGAGTTTCAAATCATAACTCTAAGTCATTTGGGAGAAATTTGAATATTGTAGGTCCGGATTTATCTCCGATTCGATTGCGTAACAACACGTTCGACGTGCGGAACCCGTGAACGTGCTGGACTCAACATAATCGAAACGGTGTCAAGACCGATCCTACAAATGGTATCTGAGCAGGTGATCGGTTGCGAGGATCAAACACACATCAGATTCGATAAATTTCTTCATCTTTCATCTCTGTCACGTTTTTCTCTGAAAATTGCTAAATTAAACGTATACAATAACCGTGATTCTATTGATTATGATGACATATACAAAGCCGAGAATCACGTTTGGCCTTTCTTTTTCTCTCTACTTTCTCTTTCTAACCCTAAGGGTTCCATTTATAGGCACAAGGTTATAAGGAGACTCTCCTTATTTACAAGTATGCCACCTTGCCTTTCTTAACCGGACATTACTCATTCGTTAAACAACTGTGGATACTTTGCCCTCATGTCGCTTTCGAGTTCCCACGTGAATTCCGCGCCTCGTTTGCCTTCCCATCGGACTTTCACAATAGGAATGCGTGAGCGCCTGAGTTCTTTGGTTTGGCGATCCATGATTTCGACAGGCTTTTCCACGAAGTGTAATGTTTCGTTCACTTGTAGATCATCTAGAGGAACATGTAAGTCGTGGTCGGCGATGCACTTTCGTAGGTTTGACACGTGGAAAGTCGGATGGACATTGCTAAGTTCCTCCGGTAATTCGAGTCTGTAGGCGACTTTCCCGATCCTTTCCAGAATCTTAAAAGGTCCCACATATCGAGGCGCGAGTTTCCCCTTCTTGCCGAATCGGACTACACCCTTCCAAGGTGATACCTTTAGGAGTACGTAGTCACTAACGCCATATTCACGGGGCTTGCGCTTTTTATCGGCGTAAACTTTCTGTCGATCCCGAGCTTTCGCTAGGTTGTCTCGAATTTGGAAAATTTTGTCCGTCGTTTCTTGTAGCAGCTCCAGACCGGTTAGTTGCGAGTGACCGATCTCGTGCCACACAATAGGCGATCGACATCTTCTTCCGTACAAAGCCTCGAAAGGTGCCATCTGGATGCTAGCCTGGTAGCTGTTGTTATACGAGAATTCGACTAACGGAAGGTGTCTATCCCAATTACCACCGAAGTCTAAGACACACGAACGGAGCATGTCTTCAAGCGTACGAATCGTTCTTTCAGTCTGACCGTCGGTTTGTGGGTGGAACACAGTACTTAGATTAAGCGTTGTACCAAGTGCCGTTTGAAACATTTCCCACAATCGTGAAGTGAACCGAGCATCACGATCAGAGATGATGTCACGAGGCGTCCCATGTCGACAAATGATCTCGTCGGTGTAGATTCGGGCTAATCGTTCTACCTTGTAGTCTTCCCGTATTGGCAGAAAGTGAGTTGATTTGGTCAAACGGTCAATAACAACCCATATGCTATCGTGACCTGACGACGTGGTTGGAAGTTTGGTTACGAAATCCATAGCTATGCTCTCCCACTTCCACATGGGAATTGGTGGTTGTTCGAGCAAGCCAGAGGGTCTTTGATGTTCAGCCTTGATTCTAGCACATGTTAGGCATTTTCCGACGTAGAGAGCGATATCCCGTTTCATACCCGGCCACCAGTACCTATAGCAAAGGTCATGGTACATTTTGTCAGCACCGGGATGGATAGAGTATCGGGATTTGTGGGCTTCATCCATGATAATCTGTCGCAGGTTGGTTCGCTTGGGAATCCAAATTCGGTCTAAGAAGTGGAATATCCCATTTGATTTGCTCACGAGTTGGGCTTCATCGTGGTAGATTCTTTCTTTCTTCAAAGTGCGTTCATTGAAACATGCATGCTGGGCGTCGCGAATGAGAGCTTCGAGGTTGTGCTGGGCTTGAACATTACGAGTGCTAAGCAGATAGCTCCGTCTGCTAAGTGCGTCGGCAACAACATTTGCCTTGCCTGGGTGATAACGAATCTCACAGTCGTAATCGTTGAGAAGTTCTACCCATCGGCGTTGACGCATATTTAGTTCCTTCTGATTAAAGATTTGTTGTAGGCTCTTGTGATCGGTGAAGATCGTCCACCTTGTACCATATAGGTAGTGTCGCCAAATCTTTAATGCAAAAACAACTGCGCCTAGCTCGAGATCGTGGGTTGTATAGTTCTTCTCGTGGATTTTGAGCTGACGAGATGCGTAAGCTATGACCTTCTCCCGTTGCATTAGGACACAACCGAGACCAAGGTTGGAAGCATCACAGTAGACAATGAAATTATCGTTCCCGTCGGGTAGTGTGAGTACAGGAGCATTGCAAAGCATGTATTTGAGGGTTCGAAAGGCAGACTCTTGTTTGGTTCCCCAGACAAAAGGCTGGTCCTTATGCGTGAGAGAGGTAAGTGGTACAACAATCTTCGAGAATCCATCGATGAATCGTCGATAATAGCCCGCTAGCCCGAGGAATGAGCGGACTTCAGTCGGGTTCTTAGGCGTAACCCAGCTCTTAACAGCTTCAATCTTCGCAGGATTGACGTGAATACCCTGACTATTTACGATGTGACCCAGAAACTGAACCTCCCCCAACCAAAACTCGCACTTGGAGAATTTGGCATAGAGTTGGTTCCCCTGGAGTAACTCGAGAACCAAACGTAGATGTTGCGCGTGTTCGGCTCTCGTTTTGGAATAGATCAAGACATCGTCGATGAACACAATGACGAAACGGTCGAGATATGGCTTACACACTCGATTCATCAGATCCATGAAAACTGCTGGTGCGTTGGTTAGGCCAAATGGCATGACAACAAATTCGTAATGGCCGTAATGAGTACGAAATGCGGTTTTGGGTATATCCTCCTCTTGTATACGCAGCTGGTGATATCCTGAACGCAGATCGATCTTCGAGAAACACGTAGCGCCTTGTAGTTGGTCAAACAAATCGTCGATTCGAGGCAGAGGATAGCGGTTCTTGATAGTCAACTTATTCAATTCCCGGTAGTCGATGCACATCCGGAACGACCCATCCTTCTTTTTGACGAAAAGGACTGGTGCACCCCAAGGAGAGGTGCTCGGGCGAATAAAGCCTTTTTCAAGTAATTCCTGGAGTTGGGTTGAGAGTTCGCGCATTTCGGACGGCGCGAGTCGATAAGGAGCTCTGGCGATAGGATTAGCTCCAGGGATGAGATCAATGCGAAAATCAATATCGCGCTGGGGAGGTAGTCCGGGAAGATCCTCTGGAAAAACTTGAGGAAATTCTTGAACCACAGGAACGTCTTTCACTTCCTTCTTCTCTTTCTTTTCCTTCTCCGCTGCTACAATGTTAGCCAAGAAAGCTCTGTATTCCTTGCGGAGATACTTGCTAGCTTGGAGACATGACATAAGCTTGAGACCCTTCGAAGTAGTATCACCATAAATGCACAATGAATCACCATTTGCGAGCGAAAAACGAATCATCTTATCGAAGCACACAACTTCGGCATGGTTTTCGCGAAGAAAGTCCATGCCTACTATGACGTCGAAACTTCCGAGTTGCCTCGGAATGAGATCAATTGAGAAGATGTGATTGTTGAGCTCGAGAGTGCAATCACGAATAACAGAGTTTACAGCGACAGTTCTTCCGGTAGCGACTTCAACATCGAATGCAGAGGAGAGTCGGGAACGTGTACGACTAAGGAGTTTCTCAAATTCGAGTGACACAAAGCAATTATCGCCTCCAGTATCAAACAAACATGAAGCATAAATACCATTCACAAGGAACGTACCATTAACCACGTTGTTGTCGGCCTGGGCTTGACGCACATTGAGATTGAAAGTTCTGGCGCGTGCGGCCTGTTGTTGCTGCTGCTGTGGTTGCTGCTGTTGCGGTTCTTGTTTCACTACCCTGTTCGGGCACATGTTGGTGAAATGGTTCGGGTCGCCACACGTGAAGCATGCTCTGGCTTTGACTGCGGGTGCCGGAGGAGCTTGTTGACCCTATGGGGCAGCGAGTAGAGCTTGATTGGCAGGAGCTTGACGAATGCGGCAGTTGGCAGTAAAGTGGCCGTAGACGTTGCAGTGAGCACAGAAGTGACATTGAATAGCATTCTGGTGATGATAGGTGCAAGTAGGGCAGAGCGGGTGTGGTCCAGTATATGCACGCTTTGCAGGCGGTGCATTGGCCACAGGCGCCGCTACTTGACGCTGTTGGGCAGGTACAGCTTGGATCGGTGCAGCAGTGATCGCACAGTTCTTGTTGGTGGAGCTGTTCTTTCTCTTGTTCTTTCGCTTGTTGCTCGACGAGGTGGTTTCAGCAGTTGGTGCAGCAGTAGTGGCTTGATGCAGATGCTTGGAGGTCTTGTCCCACACCCCAGCCTTAACCCTTTTTTCATTGATTTCAGCGTCCAGCAGATAGGTTTCCTCGATCGTGGTAGTCTTAGCCGCTTGCACGAAATCAGCAACGCAGTCGGGCAAAGCTCGGATGTACTTCTTGATGGTCATATCGGGAGTCTTGACCTGGTCAGGACAGATAATGCTGAGCTGTTTGAAGCGAGCAGTGAGACCAGCATTGTCTCCATCCTTCTGATGTATGTGCCAAAATTCATCTTCAAGCTTTTGACGCTCGTGAGGAGGGCAGAATTCCTCTAGCATGACTTCCTTGAGCTCGTCCCACGACAAACCGTAAGCTGCATCATTCCCTCTCTTGTTCCTCTCGGCTGTCCACCAGTCCAAGGCACGGGACTGAAAGACGCCGGTAGCGTTCAGAGTTCGAAGGTCATCAGGGCAACCACTTTGTCGCAGAGTAACCTCGATAGAGTCAAACCAGTGGAATAGTGCAGTAGGACCTCCTTCGCCTGTGAATTCTTTCGGCCCACATGACTTGAATTGTTTGAAACTGAAAGGTCTTGCGACAGCTCTAGGACCTTCAGTCCTCGATTCCTCGGATGATTTGCTGGCATTCTCATAGGCATCGCTTACCGCCTTTGCTACAGCTTTTGCGACGATGGAAGCAAGGCGTCTGTCCTTCTTTTCTTGGCGAGAGAGTGGATGACGGGATCCAGACGACATTGTCTGCAATAGACATCGCCATGGAACTCAACACATGTATTCGAATCTCACCTCACACGTCTACTAGTTACTAAAGCCCAGTAACACGTACCACGTAAACGCATATAGTCACCAAAATCACAGAATTGCACAAAATCACATAAACACATAGAGCACATAATCACAATATTCCTAAACACGTAAGCATAACAGCAAGAAACACGTATAGCTTAATCACTAAAAGCAGTCCGAAAACAGAAACCTAGTATTCAGAGTTTGCGAGTGTTCGAAAGCAGTGTAGCGCGAGTGATTTGTCAATGTCGTGTCGTGTGAGTTTTGTGTTTTTTTTTTTTTTTTTTTTTTTTAGCAGAAGCAATAGTGTTGGGTCGAAACCAATAGTACCTCAAAACTTAAACAAATAACAGAAAAACACATAAAATCCTCATAAGGGTTGATAAATCAGAAGTAGATTGTCTGCGGCTAACATGCTTCGACTAACCAAAGTGGCTCGACTATTCGCAAGGATCTTGTGTGCACAATTACCTCCAGGACTATGCCTTTGCCTCGGTTCTTGGGCGTTGGCTCAATTCCCATTGGTTATATTGTGTCCTTAGATCGTTGGAGTCCATCGAACTTTGGTGGGAGTTTTCGTATAAAAGCGGGACGAGTCGTCAAGGTTAGGGTTTCACCCCTATCTTGCAACTTCCGTCCTCGTTTTTGATAGAAATTGAGGAGATTATTCATCAAAATATAGATTTCACTCCTAATTTGGTATGATTATCCTCGCTTGTAGCTAAAACGCAAGCTGATTAGGCAACTTTAGTCGAGAGTTTGCGGTTTTCACACCTATTCTCAGCCTCATTTCCTGTTCACAACTTGAAAATTTCGTGTGCAGTGATAGAAAAGAGTGAGTGATAGTGGCGAGTTTACGCATACGGGTGAGTTGGTCTGTTGGTTCTTAACTATAGACTAGGTCTCTGAGACTTCGACCAGGACTAGGTCGAGTCTTGCCTAATTCCCTATAGTTATGGCTCTGATACCAATCAGTCACACCCCAACCGATGGCGGAATCATCGGGGCATGGCACTGAGCGAAACAGATTGTCCAGAAGTTTCCATAACAACTATCATTACCATTTAATTAAAGCAATACGTCCCATACCGTATCTTAAATAGTCAAACAAGTTATTACAGATAACATCAAAACAAATATTCTGTTCCGACAACTCAGATTTAACATAACTAGTTTATTCGTTGGTTTCAAGACTCCAGTTCCTAGCCTCAAGTTCATCACAGCCCGAGAAGCATATAAACAACCTAAGCACCTGTCACATACGTTAAAATAAAGTCAATACATAAAATGTAAAGGTGAGCATACAAGTTTGATAATAGCATAATAGAGTTCGAATTTCGTTTACGCATAACCAACACGTACACATAGTGAAATGAAACACGTTAGTTATCGACATAGATCCATCGATACCAATGACTGCGGGTTGACTGCCCGAGGCAGTTCGCAATACATGATTACCATCGTAATCAATGCAAGTAAAGGATCCTTAACAACCCCCGTGTGAACGGGTGCTAAGTCCAAACTATAGTACTATCGTTGCTAAGGCAGGTAGACAACATTCCATGTGTAAACATAACAACAAGCATTCATAAGCCACGTATAACATGCATGAACGGTTTAGCGTTAAAATAGCTTGAGTAGTGTGATTGTTATAGTTTGAATATTCGTAACGTATGTAACACCCAAAAGTGCTAAAGCAAAAAGGGTTCGAGTATACTCACTACGATTGTTGATTGAAGGGAGCGCTTTACAGCGAGTACGGTTAGCCTGAATAGATTCGATAACGTAACGATAAGTGGCGCGTAAAAACAGTACAAGGTGATCGTGGTTAGGATGGCTGATCGTGCGGACCAGCTATCCGTGAGAGGGAGTCATCCGTGCGCATGACCTATTCGTGCGGATGGTGATGCGTGCGGATGGTGATCCATCCGGATAAGCTATCCGTGCGTACGACTGTCCGTGCGGGTGGTAATCCGTGCGGATTAGTTATGCGTGCGGATGGCTTATCCGTGCGGACAAGTTGTCTGTGCGGATAAACGTTCAAGTGGATTGTTTCTTCCTAAGTGTGAGATGTGTTTGTGTATGATGGCTTGTGCTTTGGAGTTTTCGTTGTAGTATTTAGAAAACACATAAGTGTTTCTACCTTTCAAGCCGGTCGCGCGGACGATAGTCCGTGCGTACGGTAGTCCGTGCGGACAGTGGTGATCCATGCGGACAGTCTGTGCGCGCGGGCAGGGTCCATCCATCCGGATAGTCTGTCCGTGCGTACAACTTGGCCGTGCGGATGAACATTGTTTGAATTTATTTTAAGGCCTTAGTATCTCATGATTCGAAGAGTAATCCATTCAGAGGTCGTCCGTCCGGATTGCTCATGCGTCGATACTCAAACCTTGTTTGGAAAGTGGGTCCCAAGGGTAGCTCGTCCGGGTGACAACCCGTCCGGATGACCGGTGCGTGCGGATGGCTTGTCCGTGCGGACAACTGGTCCGTGCGGACAGTCTCTGGTCTGATTGTTCCGTTCGTCTACTCTTGGTTTCTGTTGTCCTTTATCGAGACGTTCTGATTACGTGGCAACCACTTGGAATTGTATTCTCACCCGCGTGACTAGACCGGTCAGGAACCACCCTAACTCGGCCTGTCGGCGACTCAGAACGGTTATTCCGGTTGACCCCGAAATCAGTTGTCTGTGGGTAGGATTCCAGATCTGGAACTAGTGCATCACTATTAACGAGTAGAACACTAGAACCGATCTGATTCGTACCGGTTTTAAGGGAAAAAGATGGAGAGAACTTAGGTTTATTTCTTTCAACTCTTTTATCCTTAGAAAAGTTTAAATCTAGGTGAAGTTAGTGTGAAATCTTGTAGAAATCGTTTAGATCTGAGTTATTCTTGGTTGAATGAGGTCAAGCTTGAAGTTCATAAGAACTTCACGATGACGTCACCTGAGAATACCTCAAATCCGGATGATTTCATGGTTAAAAGTGAAGATTTGAAAGATGGAAATGTGTAGAATTGTGTAGTGATCAAGAATGTACAAGAATTGGTGCAAGATCTTAACTGGATTGAGAGAAATCTGAGGAAAAGTGAAGAATGCGTGCGGTTCAGACGTCACTTGCCAAAAGTGGAAAAGTTGGAGAGTGACCAGTGTATTTATAGGATGCCAAAAAGGGAAAGGGGTGAGCCGTGCGCATGGCACGTACCCGGATAGGCTATCCGTGCGGACTGGTCATCCGTGCGGATTGGCAATCCGTGCGGATTGGCCATCCGTGCGGATGCCTCCTGCTTTGGTGCGTTCGGTGCGATGTTGCTTCGGTCTCGATTCGTGAGCGATTCGATAGGGTTTCCTAGTCAACTTACTTTCAGTCCCAACTACTTCTTATATGGTTCGACTCGGAATTCGGGTTCGGGTTCGCTTACATTCGAGTTAGACTTCGAGTTCGATTGAGTTCGCTTGATTGTCACAACATAACATAAAATAAAATAAACATGCGCAGGTAACACGTAAGGTATACACACACGTATAAACACAAGTAAAATACACAGTTCGAGTTACGGTTCGATATCGATTTGATTAGCATAGCTTGATTAACTTTGTCGCATTGTTACTTCCTATCCTTCACAGTCGTAGGTCGATTGAAATATGGTAAACACGAGTCGATTATTGCAATGTACGACATTTACTCCACATAATATAAATAAAATAAAAACATTTCTACGAGTCAAGTCGCGCGAAATCGGTCGTTGACTTTGACCTTGACTTTGACTTTCACTCGTGAAAACACGGGGTGTTACAGTAAGTATTGAAGAAAAACATAATTCAGCCTGATCTATAGAAGAAGATAAAGTCCTGAAGATCAAACGACAAGAAGAAAAGAGATAGGACACTTGAAAAGAACAACACATCTTCATCGTGGAATCAAAGCCGATCAAGAACAAAAGAAGGTTATCAGAAAAGACCATTCTGATGGATCTGATGATATTTCTATTGGAATATCATCAGTTTCTGGTAAATCTGATCATCGGGCTTTCTGATGATTTGTTCATCAGAATTTTTGATGAAGTGGTTATCAGAAATTCTGATAAACACCACTTGTCTGAGCAAGTTCTAACCTGCCACAATAACCGAAGAAACTTGACATTATTGGATCCCACAAGAACCGAAGCAACTTAACATTATTGGATTCAATGAATATGTTAAGAAACTACTTTTTTGCAGGACAAGGGCATGAATAAACAAATGTGTATTCATGCCCCTAGGCTTTCTATAAATAGAAAGCTCTTCAGCAAAGGACGATGAGTTGTGCTTAGCATTTAATACACACACTACAAACTCTGTTTCCCTTCACTTAGAATTCTTTGAGTATTCATTTTGTAATATCCAATAACTTTGTTTTTGCAAAGTCATTTAATACACTTGAAAAATTCTATAACTTGCTTCTTGAAAGTTTGATTTCTAGTTCCGCAGTATATTTTCCTATTTGTTGAAATCATTTGCCATATTAAGTTTGGGTATCTTATCTGGGACCAACAATTATTGGTACTTCTCAAAGAAGGAAGTCTTTTAGAAATAACAGACCACCAATAGCCACATTTCCCAAAACATCTGCTACTCCTAAAAGGCCTGTATCCTCTGCTGTAACCAAACCCAAACCTTCACCTCAAAAACCACCACAAAAGAAGCAGAAAACAGCTTCAAAATCACCACCATCATCCACTAAACCAACAGATGTTGATGCATCAAAAGCATCAGCACATGTTAGACCAACAGCTGTTGAGACATCATTGGTTTCAACAGTTGTTAGCCAATCAATTGCCCCCATTCACTTCAATACACCAGCATCAACACAACCACCTCCCACACCTCAAAGATTCCCTTCACAACCACCTTCTTCATCTAAACCACCTTCTCCACCTAAAGTTCCTCCACCACCCAAATTTGCTTATGCACGCAAAATAAAATTTGTTGTGCATGATGATGATAAGGAGATTCCATCACCAATCCCTTTATAATCCACTCCCATCCAAACCACTCCACCCTCATCATCTCTATTTCACAATCCACCCACTGGTACACTAACATATGTCATCCCTTTAGCTGCTCAATATCCTCTAGAACTGCTTGCAGTTCAAAGTGAAATATAATCTTTTTACAAGATAGAGGATCCATCCATAAGAACAAGCAGAGGTTACAGCCAGAGAAGAAAGCAAAGGGTTATGTGACATGAGATACCAAGGTCTGTTATCACATGGGCTTAACAAAGTCAGAAAGCTTGAAGACTTTTCTAAAGACTTTAGTAAATCTATGTCTAAGCAGCCCATGGATACTGAGCTTAAAAAGGAATTAAGGTTGATTACTTAGACCACATAATGAAGCACAAGCCCTACAAAGCAACCAAGGCTCAATTCAAGGACTGGCCAAAAGATGCTCTCCTGGAAGAAATTGATAGAATTATAAAGATGACCAAAGATCCTCTGGTCATGAAAATTCCACCTGTCACACCCCAACCGATGGTGGAATCATCGGGGCGCGACACTAGGAGAATCAGATTGCTCAAGTGAATCTATAACAACTAATTAGCGACAATAATTAACAAGTTCATTATCCCATACTAATAAACAAATATTTCACACATAGTCATACAGATTTCATGTCTCTAGAACAATACAAATCCGACAACCTAGATTATTAGGTGAGTTTCTATAGTATCCCTAGCTTGTTTCGAGATAGTCTGCGTCTAACCTGCAACATACGTAAAATAATGTCAATAGAAAAATGTATTGGCGAGTATACAGGTTTGATATAGAATAAAGTAGAATAAAAGAGTAGCAAATTTCCTCATACATAAACATGATACACAACATGTAAGCTACAAAATAAAGACTACCAGCTAAGTCCCTAGTTGGCTTTGCGGTGTCGTCTTAACTAGCCCCCGTCGGGTGCGAGCCTAGCTATAGCACTATGCTAGTTAAGTTGGAACATCACGAGTAATTTTTCTAGCACATATGTATCAAGCATCACGTATAACTATGTACGTCAGATATTCGCATGTGATAATAGTTTAGTTTGTGTATAGCGTGTTGACTGTGCGTTTTTTATATAAACTTATGTTACACCCCAAAAGTGTTTAAAGCGTAAAAAGGGGTCAAGTATACTCACAGTTTGTGTTTAACAATTAAACACAATCTGGATTGGATTGGATTGAGTTAGCCTGTGAACAGTAGCAGAAGTCGTTGAACATTGCGTAAATAGCGTGTCGAGGTGTTGAGTGGTCGAATGGTGATTCGATCGGATGAGTTCCCATCCGATCGGATGGTCATCCGAGCGGATAACCATTCGAACGGGTGTCCATTCAAATGAGTGTGTGATGTTGAAAAGTTTGAAGTGTTGAGTGATATGTCATTCAAACGGATAGTCATTTGATCGGATGGTCATCCGATCAGATGGCCATACGAGTGAATGTCCTATAGTTTGAAAACTTTTGAAGTTTTTGTTGTAGTAATAAATAAGTCATCCGGTCGGATGGTCATCCGGACGGATGGCCATTCGATCGGAGGGTAGTTTGAAGTTGAGTTGAATTGTTTAAACATTGAGGGGCAGTCTACCTTGTCGGATGGTCATTTAATCGGATGGTCATCCGATCGGATGGCCATTCGAGTGGCAACTGTTGTTTTCAAAACTTGTAAAAATTTCTAACTTTTAAGTTTAACGGAGACGACGTGACGACGAGTTAGCACTGGAAACACACCAGACTCAGTTCATTCGATCGGGTGGGAATCACCCCATTCGATCGTACTCACTGTTCTTTTGGTGAAGTCTCATGTTCAACCTGTTAATCGGTCAGCTCTCCGGTGGAAACCCATTTTCAAGCCGGCTCTCAACTAAGGAAGGAGTAGAGAGTTTGTCCGAGCTCAGATTCCATCGGTTTTATATACAAAGTTGAAGAAAAATTTAAATCAGTTGAAAAGTGTTGAAATTTTGTAAAGATTAGCTTGAAAGTGTGGAAATCCTTTAGATTTGGACCAAACTTGATGGGATGACGTCACCAAGTGAACACCATCTTCAAATCGGTCCGAAATTAGGTAATTTCAGTGGGAGAAGCTGTGATTTTGATGAAGAAAGTGATGTAGAAGTGAGTAGTGGTGATGGTTGTACAAGATTTAGGGAGAAAAGCTTACCAAAAAGCCTTGAATCTTGACGAAGAGTGACTTGGAGCGACTCGAGTGCGTGTTGATCGGATGAGAGTGTCAAATCAGTGAATAGTGACATGACATGGGTATTTATAGGCTGAGAGAGGAAGATAAGGCAATGCGAGTTGGGTCGGATGGCCAGTCGATCGGATGGCCATCGGATCGGATGGTCATCCGGTTGGATGAGCATTCGACCGGCTGGTCATTCAATCGGCCAGTTTGCGTCCGTTGGTTTTCCGACTTTTGTTATGTTTGGTGTGTTTTGATACGTTAACCATTATGGATACTTTAAGCATCTTAGCGAGTTAAGTAGTATCGTGTTTCGTTGCGTTTCAGTGCGTTAAGTTGAATTGCGCGTGTCCTCGAGTGCGCGTTCCAACCTAGTCGAGTCTTAATACATATATATGTATATGTATATATATATTTATGTATATGTATATATTTATGTATATGTATATGTGTATATATATATAGGGGATGGATCATGAGAAAACTAGTTTAAATGAGAAAACCAAAAAACTAACCAAAAAAGCCTAAAAAAAACCTAAAAACGTACCAAATTTTTTTTTTTTACAATTTTTTATATAAAAATCGCTACTTTTTATGTATGGAAAAAAAATTTCAAAAAAAAAAATCTTTTTTTTGTTGTACTGCACATGTGCACTGATACATAAAGCTTAAACCACTTAACCCACCCCCACCGACACCCCCCAAAAACCTAAACCCCCTACCCCCCAAAAACCTAAATTCACCCTCCCACCAAAAGCCTAACCCCCCACCCCCCAAAAACCTAAACCCCCACCCCCCACCCTCCCGAAAACCTAAAACTAAACCCTAAAAATAAACCCGAAAAAAACCTAAACCCCCCCCCCCACCCCCACCCCCCAAAAACCTAAACCCCCCCACCCCCCAAAAACCTAAACCCCCCTCCCCCCCACACCCAAAAACCTAATCCTAAACCCCCACCCCCCCCCCCCCCGCACCCGAAAACCTAAAACTAAACCCTAAACATAAACCCGAAAAAACCTAAACCCCCCCTCCCCCCCCACACCCAAAAACCTAATCCTAATCCTAAACCTAAAAAAAACCAACCCTAAAAGCTAAACTAGACTCAAAAAGCTAATTTTAAGCATCTAATGCAATTGTATTACATGTTACATTGCACATGTGCACTACTATAATAATAGTATTGAAAACAAGACGACACTATAAATATTTTTTTATGTCATCAAAAATATGCTCGAATATACTTGAATGAAAGATACAAAAATTTGTGATCTTATGGTGCCATTTTTGTTTTAAAATGATAACGTATGGAGAAATGGGAAATGTTTGAAAAGTTATATATTTTTTTTTCTTCCAATTTTACCCCTCCTTCATTAAAAGTCTCCCCCCTCCTTTTTAGGTGTTTTTAGTTAGTTTTCTAGTTTTCTCATTTATATATAGTTTTCTCATGATACTCTCCCTATATATATATATATATATATTTATATATATATATATAATTGGTCATAGTATCATTAACTGCGTTTTGAGTTTGCGTTGCGTCACGATGATCGATCGGAGTAGTACTCACGCATTTTGCCATCGTTAGCTTTAGTGTTTGCGTTGTGATGTGCGATACGTCGTTATAAGCGTATGCGTTGTGATACAACGTATGCGAAAGTATGTGAGATAACGTTGTAAGCGTTATAGTTTACATTATGATCCGAATCTCGGTTGCTAGGCGTAATGAGAGTAACGAGAGCGATAAGCGGGTTGTTACAGTCTCCCCTGCTTAAGGAAATTTCGTCCCGAAACTAATCCAAAAAGGAAGACATTGTGAGCATCTCGGGTAAGAGAAAGATCAATTGCGATAGCGAAAAGCGACTTGTTTTGACTAAAAGGTAGTATTCCACGAGTTAGCGTTCCAAAAACATTTTGGGTCTCGAAGAGTTTAGTTGAGTTGTTGCAAAAGAGTTAAGGAAGACTTGAAATATTTTCTTATAACGTGGGGTTAAGCTGACTCGATGTTAACCAATGTCGTAAGAAAGGTTTTGTTTAGGCATTAAAAGACTTGGGAGGAAAACATGGTTTAGAAAACTCTCCTATGATAAAAGGTATTAAGCTGAATTCAACGTTAAACCAATGTCTCAAGAGAAGTTTTGTTCAGATTTTGCAAAAGATTTTAAGGAAAACTGGGTTTATGAAAACTTCCCTTGGCAACGGAGTTAAGCTGAGTCGATGTTACCTCCACGTTGTGGGGAAATTTCACTTATCCAACGGTTTTAATAAAAAAATTTAGAAAAAATTTCCATTTATTTTCAAAAACAGTAATAAATAAGTTCTAACAGTACTAAAAGGTAATTATCATCGAACCCCACATGGCATCTTTCCACGAAAGTTTGTTAATATGGTTAAAACACTTATATATAGGAAGTACCAGCGGCGTATCCACCATGCTTTAATAATATTGCCTCTGTTCCGTGAAGCGATGTCATGCGTGCCGATATGACACGAATAGATTTTCGTTTCCTCGGTCCAAGCGATAGAGGGTCGGATCGAGTCTGAGAATCGAAATAGAGTAAGCGGCGAGATTGATTCAAACATAGTGATGACAGCGTGTGCGGGTAGCTTAATTTCGTGAAATATCGAAGTAGCGTGTCTGATAAGCGCGACAAGCGACGAGTGATAAGCGACAAGTGATAAGCGGTGAGCGGTAGGCGATAGGAGCGTGCGCGAATAGTGTGATTCGTTTAGTTTCAACATTAATTCCCACATGGAATTTTTCCATGAAAGTTTGCTAATATGGCTAACACACTTATATATAGGAAGCACCAGCGGCGTATCCACCATGTTTTCACCATATTATTTCCGTCTCGTGAAGCGATGTCATGCGTACCAACATAACACAGATAGCGATGAGTATTAGGCCATAAGCGATGAATGATAAGCAATAAGCGGTAAGCGATACGCGATGAGTGATAAGCGATACGCGATAGCGATAAGCGATATGCGATAAGCGATAAGCGATATGCGATAAGCGATATGCGATAAGCGATGGGAGCGTGCACGAATAATGCGATTTGATTAATTTCAATAGTATCAAAAATTTAACTAACATTAAGCCCCACATGGCATCTTTCCACGAAAGTTTGCTAATATGGCTAAAACACTTATATATAGGAAGTACCAGCGGCGTATCCACCATGTTTTGACCACATTAGTTCTGTCTCGTGAATCGATGTCATGCGTCCCAACATAACACCGATAGCGATAAGCGTTAGAAGCGATAAACGATGCGAGTATCGAAGCGATGAGGTTAATAGATGCGTTAAGCGTTAAAGTGTTTATTGCGAGAGCGATGTGCGTTAGATTCCAGCGATGTTGGGATTGAGTTGCGTTGTAGACTTACGAATAAATCCAGCGTCGACGCGATTGCACTTCGTTGTAAACTTACGAAAATTTTATCGATGAGGTGATTGCCTTGCGCTGTAGACTTTCGAAAAGTCTATCAATGATGTGATTTGGATGTTACGCCTTGCGAATGAGTTTAGCGTGTCGAAAATAACCATAATAGTATAGAAGGTCTAATAACGTTCAACTCCACGTGACACTTTCTTCACGAAACTTCGTTAGTATGTCAAAGCACACCTTGCTTTACCCACACTACTTACATTCCGTGAATAGATATCACACTTTGTCGACATGGTCAAGACGCTTATATATAGGAAGTACCAGTGGCGTATCCACCACGCTTAATCATGCTTTTAACGTTATGGAACCATTAGAACTCATTACGATCTTCGTGCACTGACCAAGATAAGCCCGTGTGCGCCCGTGATTAGTTTGTTCCTTGCACATTTATCGTAACTTATTCTAAGGGCGTTCAGTGAGGGTAAAAACACATTATATCATGATATTTATTGTATATGTATATATTGCTAATACTAGACTATGTGTGTGCGCTTAGACTAAATGCGATTACGAGAGAGAGAAAGAGCGAGAGAGCGAGCGGGTGTTGACGTCGCATATAGGGACGGCATCGATCGATTGATTGAATGATTACGAAACATAAGTTAACAGTATCGAAAATTGTACCATTAACTACGTCGTTCGGTGTTTTGCCGGTGTTGATGTTGAAGTTTCCTGCTGGTGCGGCCGCGGCTAGTTCTTGGGGTCACGGTCATGTGCAGCAATTGTGGGTGAAGTGACCGTAACAGTTGCAATTGATGCAATAGCGACAGTCTGCTTCCGCCTGGTGGTGATAGGTACAATTGTAACACTAGGGATGAGTTCCAGTTTAGGCACGTTTTAGAAGTAGTGGAACTGCTCGAAGAGGCTCTGGTTGAGGCAGTTCAGTTATTGGGGAATCTTGGTCCGGGCTTTTTCGTTTGTGACTAGGTTGTGCGTCTTGTGGTGGTGCGTCGTTATCGGAGGAGTCGTCTGAGGATTCACCAGGGGACTCGTCTGAGAGTTCATCAGATTCGTCTAAGGGTTCGTCGGAGGATTCGTCTGAAGATTCAATGATGATTGCTTGGTTAGCCTTCTTGGTGGGGCCTTTTGAGAAGAAACCTTCCAAGATTCGCTTGTCATTGATTTCTGCGGCCAGTTGATAGGCTTCTTCGATGGTAGCAGGTCTTGCAGCTTTGACAAAATCGCCCACACACTCAGGCAAAACGCGTATGTACTTCTTGATAGCCTTATCGGGAGTGTCAACTTGGCTTGGGCAGATAATGCTAAGCTGTTTGAACCTTGCTATGAGGCTGTTGTTGTCACCTTCAACTTGCTTGATTTGCCAAAATTTGTCTTCTAGCTTCTGCATCTCGTGGGGAGGGCAATATTGTTCCTTCATGAGCTCTTTCAGCTCATTTCAGGAGAGTGCGTATGTTGTGTCATTCCCACGTTTGTTACGCTCGGCTGTCCACCAGTCGAGCGCTCTTGATTGAAATACTCCTGTAGCGCATGTGGTACGAAAATGCTCGGGACACCCACTCTGTCGAAGGGTAACCTCGGTGCCATCGAACCATTGTAATAACTGAGATACACCTTCTTCGCCCATGAAGTCCATTGGACCATAAGCTTTAAAGTGTTTGAAGGAGAAAGTAGATCTGGGCGCGTTGGTCATAGCGTCTCCTGAAGTTTGAGAGTTGCTAAGAGATTGGACTTGCGCAACGAGTTGAGGAATAACCTTAGCCACTTCCCTGGCCAATAGCGAGGCGATCCTCTTATCGGTGTTTCATCTAGCTCTTCTTCTGGCTGTTTGTCGCGAGATAGAAGCGTTCGAAGGCATTTAGACAAATAGATTGGAGTGAGATTCGATCATAATGATTTTTCGTTTGCGATAGAGATTAGCGCGTTAAAACTTGTTTATCGTTGATATAGTAATACGTATTCACATAGGAGACACATAAGTCCTAAGTTCTCATGTATTCACATAAGCGTGTTTGTATATATGTAGTATATGGTATATGGTTACACACATATTGAAAATCGTATAGATAGCGTGAGGATGCGTGAGGATACGTTTAAGAGAGCGAGTCGATAGAATCTAGAATCTAGTTTTGTTGCGATTATTAGCTCCTGTTTTAGATTGCATGCGAGTTGTGTATACATTCGGTGGAGCGTAAATACGATAAAATTAGAAATCGATAAAGCGTAAAATCCTCAAATAAGTAACACATGTAAGCGTATAAAACTCGATAACACGTAAAAATCAGCGATTGCAGGCTTAGTATAAACAGAGTGCCCGGGGTTCGAGGCGTCGACTATCCAAAGTGATCCAACTATTCCCAATGGGTTCGCGTACACACTTTGGCCTCAAGGTCATGCCCTCACTGGGATGCAGCTACAACATTCCTCCTTCCGGTTACTATGTGACTCGAGTCATTGAAACGGTCAAGACTTCGGTGAGTGCTTTTGAAAACCATTTTAAGGAGTGGAACGGGTTATTTAAGATATGGGTTTCACCCCTGACTTAACAACTTCGCTCCTAGCTGTGGTTGTGCTCACCGAATAAATTCGAGAGTTCCACTAGATAGAAATGGAGATTTCCGTCGAGATATGGATATCACTCCTGACTCAACGAAAGGTTCTCGTGCTAGAATAATACACTGAGTGAGCGATCTCATCGAGAGCTCTTGGTTTTCACACTTAATCTCGACGCAATTGCTCATTGGTGTGATGCGAGTGTCTTCGATCGTGTATATTGTGTTAGCCTTAGGAAAGGCTCCCTTCGTACAAAGCTACCTTTGTACAAAAGTGCATTGTCTATTTAAGCGTTTTAGAATACCTAGAGAATAATTCATTCGTTTGAAGCCACAGCATGGGAGTTCGTACGAAGCTAGGATGCATGCATTCACACAAAGCGTCTGCTTGTGGGTTCGCACAAAGATGGTCTGTTTGGTAGTTAGACTATAGACTAGGTTAGATCAGGCAATACTACCTAATTCCCTATAGTTATGGCTCTGATACCAATCTGTCACACCCGAACCGATGGCAGAATCATCGGGGCACGGCACTAGGCGAATCAGATTGCACAAGAGAATCCGGAACAACTAATTAGCGACAATATTGAACAAGTTTGTTATCCCATACTAATAAACAAATATTTCACACATAGTCGTACAGATTTCATGTCTCTAGAACAATACAAATCTGACAACCTAGATTTTTAGGTGAGTTTCTATAGTATCCCTAGCTTGATTCGAGATAGTCTGCGTCTAACCTGCAACATACGTAAAATAATGTCAATACAAAAATGTATTGGCGAGTATACATGTTTGATATAGCATAAAGTAGAATAAAAGAGTAGCGAATTTCCTTATACATAAACATGATATGAAAAATGTAAGCTACAAAACAAAGACTATCAGATAAGTCCTGAGTTGGCTTTGCGGTGTCATCTTAACTAGCCCCCTCGGGTGCGAGCCTAGCTATAGCACTATACTACTTAAGTTGGAACATCACGAGCAATTGTGCTAGCACATATGTATCAAGCATCACGTATAACTATGTACGTCAGATATTCGCATGTGATAATAGTTTAGTTTGTGTATAGCGTGTTGACTGTGCATTTTTTATATAAACGTATGTTACACCACAAAAGTGTTTAAAGCGTAAAAAGGGGTCAAGTATACTCACAACGTGTGTTTAACAATTAAACACAATCTAGATTGGATTGGGAGAGAACGCGTTGAGTTAGCATGTGAACAGTAGCATAAGTCGTTGAACAGTGCGTAAACAGCGTGTCGAGGAGTTGAGTGGTCGAATGGTGATTTAGTCGGATGAGTTCCCATCCGAGCGGATGGTCATCCGAGCGGATGACCATTCGAACAGGTGTCCATTCAAATGAGCGTGTGATGTTGAAAAGTTTGAAGTGTTGAGAGATATGTCACTCAAACGGATAGTCATTCGATCGGATGGTCATCTGATCGGATGGCCATTCGAGTGAATGTCCTGTAGTTTGAAAACTTTTGAAGTTTTTGTTGTAGTAATAAACAAGTCATCCGGTCGGATGGTCATCCGGACGGATGGCCATTCGATCGGATGGTAGTTTGAAGTTGAGTTGAATTGTTTAAACATTGAGGGGCAGTCCACCTGGTCGGATGGTCATCCGATCGGATGCCCATTGGAGTGGCAACTGTTGTTTTTAAAACTTGTAAAATTTTCTAAGTTTTAAGTCTAACGGAGACGACGTGACGACGAGTCAGCACTGGAAACACACCAGACTCAGTTCGTTGGATCGGGGGGAATCAACCCATTCGATCGTACTCACTGTTCTTTTGGTGAAGTCTCATGTTCAACACGTTAACCGGTCAGCTCTCCGGTGGAAACCCGTTTTCAAGCCGGCTCTCAATTAAGGAAGGAGTAAAGAGTCTGTTCGAGCTCAGATTCCATCGGTTTTGTATAGAAAGTTGAAGAAAACTTGAAAGCAATTGAAAAGTGTCGAAATTTTGTAAAGA
This sequence comes from Helianthus tuberosus, assembly GCA_030545235.1. Classification (NCBI taxonomy): domain Eukaryota; kingdom Viridiplantae; phylum Streptophyta; class Magnoliopsida; order Asterales; family Asteraceae; genus Helianthus; species Helianthus tuberosus. The sequence goes on from CM060407.1 coordinate 40,588,074, forward strand.
TTAGCTGGAAAGTGTGGAAATCCTTTAGATTTGGACCAAACTTGATGGGATGACGTCACCAAGTGAACACCATCTTTAAATCGGTCCGAAATCAGGTGATTTCAGTGGGAGAAGCTGTGATTTTGATGAAGAAAGCGATGTAGAAGTGATTTGTGGTGATGGTTGTACAAGATTTAGGGAGAAAAGCTAACCAAAAAGCCTTGAATCTTGACGTAGAGTGACTTGGAGCGACTTGAGTGTGTGTTGATCGGATGAGAGTGTCAAATCAGTGAATAGTGACATGACATGGGTATTTATAGGCTGAGAGAGGTAGATAAGGTGGTGCGAGTTGGGTCGGATGGCCAGTCGATCGGATGGTCATCCGTTCGGATGATCATTCAACCGGCTGGTCATTCGATCGGCCAGTTTGCGTTCGTTGGTTTTCAGACTTTTGTTTCGTTTGGTGCGTCTTGTTTCGTTAACCATTATGGATACTTTAAGCGTCTTAGCGAGTTAAGTAGTATCGTGTTTTGTTGCGTTTCAGTGCGTTAAGTTGAATTCCGCATTTCCTCGAGTGCCCATTCCAATCGAGTCTTAATATATATATATATATATATATATATAATTGGTCATAGTATCGTTAACTACGTTTTGAGTTTGCGTTACGTTGCGTCACGAAGATCGATGGGAGTAGTACTCACGCGTTTTGCCATCGTTCGCGTTAGTGTTTCCGTTGTGATGTGCGATACGGCGTTATAAGCGTATGCGTTGTGATATAGCATATGCAAAAATATGCGAGATAACGTTGTAAGCATTATAGTTTACATTATGATCCGAATCTCGGTTGCTAGGCGTAACGAGAGTAACGAGAGCGATAAGCGGTTTGTTACACCACCAAATTAGAAGAAATCCAAACAAGTGGATCAAAATGATGCATTAAGGTTCAAGAGAATGAGAGCAGAGCTTGTTGTTGTTGATTATGGGTCTTCAAGATCAATAGCCAGATGGTCAAAACAAAATGTTGAAGAGACCTATAGAAATCTAGAAGAACTTAGAAAGAAAGACCCAATTGTTCCTCAAAATCCTGTTTATCCTGAAACCACTGCTGACAAGCCTCAACAGACCCATGGCTCCAAAAAGCTTCTATCAACATCGGCTTCAACCGCCAGAGCCTTACAACAATTAAAAAGGAATAAATAGATTGATGAAGAAGATGAGCAGAGACATAAAGAATATAGAAAAGAGTCCATCAGATGTCAGATTGATTACCACATAGATGATGCTGCTAACCAACTCACTGCCCAGTTAAATGAAACAATCAAAATGTTGGCAAGTAGACCTTATTCACCAAAATCATCACAAATAACTCTCATTCCAAGAAAACCAACAGATCCAAAAATACTAAAGTGGAAGTCAGCCCCATACACCCATGTATTGACTCTGCTCAGATCTAATGGTAATGTTGAAAGGATAACAATGAAGGATGCATATGGTCTGAGTGCAGATGACCTTCAAGAACTTTTGAACCTTTAACTGGAAAGGGATGAAGAAGATATATATTCTTTGAACTTTGAACTATAGTTCAAAGGGCAAATCCAAGAAAAGTTGATGAGGAAATAAAGATCAGAAATAATGAAGGGTTTTGGCATCATCTGTTCTATGGGAGATTGTTGGCTCATGTGAATCCCTTCGTGAGAACAGATGATACAAAGCCAAAACAGTCCTGCAACAACTGATCCATAATAATAGTGCTTTAGATTACATACTTCCTCCAATGGCAAAGGCATTCTAACAACGACTGCTTCTAAGGTATGTTGAATGCTAAGCTCTGCTGATTTACTAAGTACTTTTGAAGATAAACCACTGAAGAAGTCAAAGGTCTGCTGGAAGTTAACGGTCTGATCATCCTTAGCTGAAAGTATTCTAAAGCTTTATCAGAGGTTGAGCTCATCAGAGGATAGAACCAATAGTGTCTTGTAATCAGTGTTTAGAGGTTGTTAGTATTGTTACATGTCATTGTCTAGGTGACGTCAGTAAAGATGCCACAGTGGTTAGGAGTGTACTATAAATAGACAGTGCTTGTATTGTTCTATCAGATTACTTGATCACTTACATTTTGTACGAACAATTATTGTGATCTCAGGCTGACGGGGAGTTATAATTCATGCATACGTGAAGCATTATGTAATACAATCTTTCGACTTTAAGTATTCAAGATGAAAACATTTCTTCCATTGTTTATGTTATAAAGTTTTCTTCATTTCTGCTGCATATTATTCATCTTATTATCATCTTTTATCTTTCATCTTTAAAACAAACACATACAATTAAACTTAGATCCTAACAGATTTGTCTTCACCAAGTGAAGTAAGAGTTTAGCCAAGCATGGCCTTTGTTTGACAAGAACTATTACAATCGATCTTGGATCCCAACACTACTACACACTCTAAAAGATGGAAAATGGATGATGGTGGTAGGTGTTGGTGTTGGTGTTGTAGTGGTGGTGGACTGGTGGCAAGTGTGAGAGAAGTGGTTTGCCAAGGGATGGGTGGGAATGAAACCAAGCACCCCCATTTATAGCTGGAAACAGAGCATCACCATGGCCCCGTGCCCACCTGGCATTAACTACAGTGTCAGATATTATACTAACACGGCCTCGTGTGTCAATGGCACGGCCCGTAGCACTTGTACTTGTTGTACTATCTCAGATTCTGTGAATCTTAGAGTTGACCACCCCCGTGTCGGGTTGGCACGATCCCATGTTGGTTTGTCTCGTTTGTCTTTTGTTGTTTTCTTTTCTTCTACAGTGAATCTTGACTGAGCACGGTGTCACACCCTGACTTTTGCAGAAGCGTGGGTTATTGGTGTGACTTCTTAATACCATAGCAATCAATCATAACAATGCTATATGATAAAAACATGAGACGTTCATCCATAAATAGAGTTTAGAAAAATACCATATTATACTTGTCTTAAAACATCAATTCCAAAATAAGTTACAAACCATGACTTGTTTAAATGAGTTCATAAAAACTTAGCAGAGACCTTAAACAAAGCTAGGTTTAGAGATATGTAACCCGTCCAGGTAGAGGTTACACCTTCTAAACCCTACGACCCTGGATGACTTCTTTTTTCAAACGCAGCTTGAAAATACGTGCATACCGTGCCAGATCCATTAGTTTCCTGAAATACATGTAGTTTGAAAAATCAACAAAAGTTGAGCGAGTTCATGTGTAAGTGAGTATGTATAAACCTTTAAAATGTCTATATAAGTAAAAGTCCCTGGTATGTAGCAATTAAGGAAAAACTGATCACCAATAGGTTGCAAAGCCAATGGTATGTGTGAAATGATGCAGGAAGACTCAAACCTAGCAAATTTGTCTCCGGTATGAAGACATAGTCACCACTATGGGCCGCCCCGGCCTCATGGGTGTGGGCTCGCTACACCCAAATAGATCTATCACTCATGTCCCTTGGTCCTACAATGAGGATTAATGGCCTTAAGTATCATGCCCACCACTCATATGATCGCGTAATAAAAACCCTCCTTAAGCTAACCATACCATGTAAATAAATGTTTGTAAATGTCTGTAATAATTGTAACATGTATTTCACCCCCGGAGTATAAAACTGAAAATAGTTAAGAGAAAAGGGGGACAAGAACTCACAGTATTGCGTCTTAGGTACTCGTAACCCAAATCTCCTCAGCAAACACGACTACCTACAATGGTCTAACGTCTATTAGACGAACGGGTCGTGCCTTGTCTTAGTATTGATTAGTGCCTTTGAGTTACGTTTTAAAGTGTCTTCAATATTTTAGTATTAATACTTCTCATACTTGTGTATTCGTATTTCCTTCCCAAGGATGAGATATTTTACATATGTCTGTTCGTATTGGAATTATATTTTTAAGTCCCATTTTAGAGAATACATATTTAACCATATTCCTGTATAAAACCAACCTCCGATACTCCCTATTTCGTTATAAAAATTATGGCGAGTTTTATGCTTGAAAAACATAGTCTAGAATATACTAGTAAACACTTGTCCATAAAATATTTACTAAGTGTTAGGATTTTTGGAAAATTTCGCCATAGTCTCCCTTGTAAATGGAGGCGTCCATGCTTAATAGCATATCATTTTCTTTTACATATATCCCGTAGATTGTTCTCACATAACCAATCCGACAATTAGACATGCAATATACTACTTATGTCATTTCAGCTTTATTAATCAAAACTGGACTGTATTCGAGCATTTTAATAAAATAGTTAACCTTCTCCAAAAATTCCCAAATTTTCACAGAATGCCTTATACGAACTAAATTTCATTTTGTAAAAATTTCGGGGTCCAGTTCGAAACCAATATTTTATATAAATTCATTTACCGGACTGCAATCAGATTTGTCACTTTCTGACTGCAGTCTACATAATAATTCACTAAAAATTAATCGTATGTCCGATTGACGAAATTCCAGTTGGAGGATCACCGTGACAACGGTGACCATCTACAGTAAAAATTCCATGAGTTGTTTCCACTCAGTTTTTAAGTTATGACTCCGATTACAACACACTTTTTCTATAGTAAATACACAGCTTGAGCTGCTGTCCAAAAATAGTCCTTTAAAAATAGTAAACGACCTCGAAAAATTACGATTCTAGTGCCATTTGATATGTTTTTCGAAAATGCATATTTTAGGCTTCAGAAAATCAGTTTTTCGACTTATAATGATCCAGTTACAGCCTGTTGAAGTTGGATGAAAAATACTAATCAGCATTGTTTTTAGAATGTAAATGTTACTAAAACGCGTCAACAATTGTTCTAACAACGAGTTTATCGAGAAATCAATGATCAAACAACATGCATGCTTATACCAACATAATCCAACCAGATTTTATCATTATATAAGTTCATGTTTAGGTTCCTTGTTCATTTTCTCTTTGTGTTCTTATTTTAAACTTCAAACAACAATGTTTCGAACAATCAACGTAGAAGTGATTCAAGAGTTAAATAGAAGACTTACAACTAGCACAAGGGTTAGGGATGAACTTTGTGAACAAGAAATAATGATGAAAATGGCGTGAGAATGCAAGGGGTGATGTTTCTTCAAGATCCCAAGCTCCAAGCTTCACAAGGTTCCTTCTATCACTTGATTTGGACTTGAAAATGGATCAAAGGAGTGAAAGTTGAAGTGGTGAGGGTGGTGGCGGATGTAGGCAGCCGAGAGGGAGAGAGAGAGAGAGTGAGTTTGAGTGTGGTGAATTGTTCTTGTGAAGGTGATGATGATATAAGGTGCATTGGAACTCACTAAGCCACCCTATGTAATCCTAGAGAAATGATTACTTAGATTTTTGGCCAACCACAATTAAGAAAATAAAAAAAAAATAAAATCCAATGAATATATTGTGATGATGATGACCGAGATTTCCTAGGGGGGGGGGGTAATTTGTAAAATTTGATCATATCTAATGAGATCACACAAAATCCAAGGAAGATCTAAGCATCTCTAGCAATGTCTAGGGAATCCAAGCAATATCTTTTAAAATCAAATAAAATCAAGAAAAGATTTAGTAGATATTTGAATTCTTGGAGTGGGGCCATGCTTGTGGTCGTAATATATGATGGCGAGGGGGTCTAAGTGTAACATTTTTTTATGGTAATAGGTAAATACTAGTTAACTTTCAAGTATACTTTCATATATTAGTTTGTTGGTATTTTAGCGGGTGTTATGGTGTACGGAGATCATGACAAGTCAAGAAATAATTAAACGATATATTTGACAAAAATTTAGTGTCCTGGGTAATGTCCGGTTGTCCGGTTAGACACCGTTCCGTTAAAGTGTTTAATTAGTCCGAAAAATGTCTTTTATATATATTTTTGTAACACTCTTAATTCCCGGCACTTAGGAAAGTATACAGGACTATTCTGTCACATTTTTGCACTTTACTAGTATGTCATAATGCTGAATTTTATTAGTGAATGCAGAATTCTGCATTTAAAGTGTGTTTTAGGCACTTCCCGGCACTATAACTAACACCTAGTGACGCAGTTTTATGGTCCTCACTTCCCTACACTCCATACTAGTGTAGTACCTTATCCCTGGCTCATACTGGCCATAATAACACTGTCTGTCTAAGTGCTGGTATTGTCAGCATAAATTCTGAATCAAGTTGTTCAGTGTGTTAACTGTGCTGAGTGCATCAGGTATGTCACTAATGTTTGTGTGTAATGAATGGAGTGACAGTATGAAATGTGATGCATATGTATGTATGATACAAAAATCATAAGGCAGTTTAAATTGTTAGTTGTAATCAAGCACAGTCATTAAGCACGTAATTAAAATTAATTAATTGTACAGTACCTGAAATTTTGAGGGTTGTCACATTCTCCCCCCGTTAAGAAAATTTCGTCCTCGAAATTTGTACTACCTTAATTCCTTAGGGTTTTGTTATGCATGTATGTATATGAATAGTACCGAGGTAGATAATCACCAAACCGAATCAAACCTTATTCACATAAAGTGAGTCCAAGAATATATATAACATTACGAATCCAATGGTTAAAAGGTATGTGCTTTTAGCATTTGGTGTCGAGGGTACAAGACGTATCGACGTATAGTCTAGTGTAATCCAGTTAATAGGGGTTCCACAAAAGAGGAGTTTGTCCAATAGGATTCTCAAACAATCGGTCATGATAGGCAAACGAGTTTTCACGAACCATAGCCTCCGCTATATGAACTCAAAATCAATGATTTGGATGCGATAGTATTATGAAAATGATCTTTCAACTTTTGAATAAATAAATGGTAAGGATTTGTGTGTTGACATTCTCGAATTACGAAAATACACCGAGTGAGGTACAAGCGAATCTGGTGTATCATTGTTTTAATTCGTAGTTGCATCAGAAATGTTTATATGACAAGTTGACAAACGTATATGTAGTTTTGTGTGAAACAGTTGACCATGATTAGCACAAGCTAATGACACCACAAGGTGTCGAAATGACGAGATTCAATAATAATGGTGACTGAACAAGTTTACCGTGCCTGAAATCAAGTGAACGTGGACCGAGACAATCTGAAGATTTGATTTACGCAATGTCGTAAAGTTTCCAGTTGAATATGAAATATCAAAGAACCACTATTTTTGATCGAAGGTGAAAAGTATTAAGTACCGCAAGGTATTCGATTGACAATGAAAGTATCGTTAGGAGGTACATTGGGCTTATGAAATGAATCTATGTACCATTTCCTTAACACACAATCGTGTTGAGACTGCTTTAATTGTGATAAACGAGACGGATTTAGAGCAAATAAATAATTTAAATCCGTATATGAAGTGAGTAACCCAATTAGCACAAGCTTCAATTCCGTGAAAATATCACCTCAAGGTGTCGAAGTCAATCAAACGATTTAGTGGAGTTGTAGATCAACCGAATCTACTACGACTCGTAATGAAAGAATCTTTGCAAAAATGTTTGAATATGACGCTCCCAATACATCATATGGCGTCTTAAACCGAATATGCGAAATGGATAAGTTCAAGCAATTGAACTTATTTTCAACGCAACCCGACAATAAACATATGCACCCATAAAGGAAATCTCAGCATGGTTACAAAAATAAACCATGAGTGTATCTTGAAACAAAAGAAGTTTTCAAGAAAGTGTGTTGACTTGATAGCAAAAGAGTCAACCGTTACAATAATGTAGGCCATTCGAATCACAAACCGGTAGTTAGATTTAGCAACATAATATTCGAATTTCAATGAAGCGTTTGAAATGAAATCGCATGCGTAGCAGATGGTGCATGCGTAACATGTGAGTTTTGAAATAATGAGTGTTTACTAAAATGGAGAAACGACCAAGTATTCGAAGTAATTGAGTGTTCGCTCTCAGCGAAGAAAATCAACGTGATGCAACTACCATTAGGGGAGTAGAGATGCAAACATCTACTTGCTAAAAGCAAAAGTGAAGGTTCCGATAAGAGAAGTTTAGGTACATTCTGTTTGGGTTAACTGAAATAGTATGTATGTCAGGTTAATGGTGTCTGCTTGGGTTAACAAGTGTGGTCCCTAGGTAACAACTTTTACGAGTTTGGACAAGGGTTCCCAAAGGTCCTAAGCATAAGCTTTCTAAATCCCCAAGGTTTCCTATTCGGTGTAACTCGGTTTGTGCATTGTGTAGGAAGCACTATCTTTGTGTACGTTTAAAAACAAGTTATTGTCCCACAATTCCCCGGTATGCTTTCTTCTTGAATTCACAGCTAATGACTCTCGATCGTCGATCAGTCGCGCAATAGTAGTCGGATCCTCACAGTTAGTTAAATAAGAAATTCGTTAATTCTCAGCGAGAGTTACTGACTCTTGTGGGTTAGCTCGTTCGGCTCCCGATAGTTGATGCCTAATTGAAAATTTACGTCCTCCTTCTTGACGAGCAGAATGGGGGTTGCCCAAAAGGGAATTTTGGTCTGTTATCTTCCTTCTCCATCAACCTCTGAGGTTACACTGCCAATCCTTGCATCTCCGAAGGTGTAAGTCGCTAAGGTACAGCGACTACAGGCGCGGTGTTTGGAATTAAATCGATGCGAGATTTGACTAATCGTTGAGGACATACTCCTGGTAAGTCTTCGGGAAGGACTTCAGGGTATTTCCCTATTACGGGAATACCTTCAAGTTTTAGTTCTTCGGCTCCCGTCTCCCTGATATGAGCCAAGAAAACAACACCTCATTTGCGCAACAATATTCGTGCCTTCCCGCCCATAGTACTTGTAGGGACGCATCCTACTCCACGAGTCATGATCGTTTCTTCGTTCGTCATCGGGGTGCGGATATCAATCTCCGCTCAATCACTTGATATCTAATCCATCCAGGTTACCTCGTCGAAGTTTCCAACTCGACTTGCAGCAGATCAAGTGTAAATTTACGCTCTCCGGTTTTATCTTGCCGTTTTTAGTTACTGCGTTGGCTTCCACTAGCTTTACCTAGCTAGTTACATCGGGTGCCAGTTATCTAACTTAATTGTTACTAAACCAAGTATACTCTCAAACTCTAAAGACGCGAATCGTAAAATTTGCAACAGTATTTGGCAATACAGGTACATAACATTGAGTAATATGGGACGTACCGATATCCTCGCTTGAATTTCTGGCGTGATTCCCTAGCTCCGGTGTTGAGCTTTTATTCTTATGTCTGATCGTTTTTAGGGCAATATCTTCTGAAATGCTTTTTGCTTCCACTGTTAAAACAACCTTGTGCCTGTTTCTGTTTGTCACCCGTTCTGCCCTGATATTCGTCATTGTTGTTGTTTCCTCCGTGATTCTCACTACCATCTTGGCCTCCATTTCTACCTCCAGTACCTTGCCTACAAGTTTCCTTGGGATGCCCCCTCTTGCCACAGTTATCACATTTTCCATATTTACATCGCCCTACATGATAACGTAAACAATTATCGCACTTAGGTAGGATACCCTTGTAATCCTTCCCCTTTTTGGCCTTCTTTTTGTTATTCGCCCGAGTAACCTTCTTGAAATTTGCAAGCTTTCCCTTGTTATCTCCAGATGGCTCTACAGAAGTCTCCTTTTTCTCTTCTGAAGTGGAGAATTTGTTCGTCCTGGCTGCTTCTTCAGCTAAGGCCACACTTAGATTGATGGCCTCAGCGATCGTTGCAGGCTTTGATGTCGCCACCATGCTCATGATTTGGGGTGCCAATCCCCAAATGAAACACTCAATCTTCTTAATCTCTGAATCTACCATTTAGGGAACAATATGCGACAGAACTTGGAACTTCTCCACGTACTCAGTTATTTTTGAACCTTCCATCTTCAAGTTCCAGAACTCAGTTTCCACCTCCTGGCTTCCTGTTCTTGAACAGTACTTTTTATGCATTAGCTCTTTCAGCTCGTCCCATGACAAAGCATAAGCGGCAGCCTCGCCCATCATCTGAACCTGGAGTTTCCACCATGACAGAGCCCCATCTTGGAAAAGTCTGGAGATGTACGTGACCTGATGCTCTGTGGCACATTTGCTTACGCGCAAAACAGAATCCGTCTTCTCAACCCAGCGCACGAAGGCTACGGCACCCCCTGTGCCGTCGAAATGTAGGGGCTGGCAGTTCAAGAACTGCTCGTAGGTGCAGCCGTTGGGGGAGTTATTTCCTGAGGTACCTCCGCTGCAATCGGAGCGAAGGGCCTCGTGCCGTGCAATGGCCTGTAAGAGGCGCTCTTGCATTTCCGCCTCTGTTGTCAGTAGAGGGTTGTTGATATTGGTGTTCCCTTGAGTCGACATCTTCCTAGAAGGAGGGTATTTAGGTCTTGTTAAGGACACGAGCACACAAGTCTCTACTTAACAAATAAGACCTCAAAGGTGTATTACATATATGTATATATGCAGTCGTTATAACAATTAATCACATATCACCACAATTATAACACAACTTGTAAATAGAACGTAGCAAGTAAGCATGCAGCATTATAGTTATAACACAAATATGCAGATCATCAACGTGCTTAGTGAGAACATGGGGACTGAGTTTTTCATTAGTTATTAGTCATAGGTATGGTCGCATGTTTTAAAGATGATTGGCTTCTCATTATTCCCTGGCTACCATTGTGTTGTCTTCCAAAATGTATCACATTAACAGGAATACAGGGTCACCATACCCTTGTCCATTAAATATGTTAGTGTATCAAAATTTCGTAGTCAGATGTGGTCTTCAAAAGTCTCCACAATCTCGGCTTATCATTAGTGTTTTTACCAAAGTGTAATGCAATCCGCATGAATCCAGAAACCAACTACACTGGTGACTTAGGTAGAGGAGGAAAAGAAAGTAAACCGTAAACACGCGTGGACTTCCTCCTCGGGCTTGTGTATACGTTGAAGTAAGTATCTGCTCTGCCGTTTGATAGTAAAGAAATGAGCATCAGAAACATAAACTCTTCAGACAATATGCTGTCTTGTGATGTAAACACTTAAATCATGTATTCAGTTGTGAAATGTTATGCATTTGGAGTTGCCAAATGTGGTGTCAGCTCGAGCTCCAACATTCTGCGACACATATCTTCAAACTGTAACTGATGTTACAGGGGCAACTCCTCTTGTGTGTGGCCTCCATAATGTGAGGGATGGTAAGGGTCAAAATTTTGCATAGTGTATTATAGGAATCATCAAATTGGCTTGTCCAGCGATGTAGAGGCGAATGCAGCAAACGGTGCGGCCTGTGAGGTTGGAGAAAATACTGCAGTAGCGAATGGGATCGTTACACGGGTGCTGACCTGGAGTACCTTCCCGGGGTGCGGGTATGTCTTAAAAGCAAGCAATAGGCATGTTGGCGTAACGGACGTTGGTTTTCACAAGAGCAACATCAGCGGGTGAAGGTGCAGGAACAAACGTCTCAACTGATAGGAAGAGTATTGGGCGCAGGTACTGGGTCGGGTATAAGGGATGCAATGCCTGTAAACCAAAAGAAACATGGTCATGGTCAAGTAAAGGTGTGGGTTCAGCAGGTGCAACATCAAACTGTCCCACAAAGGTGCAGAAGCTAGCTCAGGGGTAGACTCTGGGTCGTGTAACGGTGTGGTGCCTCGAGCAAGTGATAGTGCAGCAGTCATGTCGGCGTCGTCGTCTGTGTCCGTAGTAAAAAGTTGTATTCCGGCCATCTATGAGGCTGTAAATGTCACAGACTCAAAGGAGTCTGAAATCGAATACATGCAAGAATCAGAGGATAGCTTGTTAACAGGGGTCTTAAGAAGTGAAATTAGCAGCAGTGTTCTCGTCTAATTT